>OX344722.1:84499417-85884254 GCA_947034835.1 Ballota nigra | reverse complement strand
TGGAAACTCGAGGAAGGTTTGAGGCTCAACCTCAACGGTATTATGATGGAGTCGCTATGTCACCAATAGAGGCGAACAACTTTTTCATCTCTCCAGGAATCTTGAAGATGCTCGTTGAGAACCAATTCAAGGGAGAGGTCGGGAAAGATAATCCACACACACATCTGAAGAACTTTCTGATGATAGCTTCCACGTTCAACTATAATGGGATGTCTGAGGATGCTAAAAGGCTCTGATTATTCCAGTTTTCTCTGATTGGGATCGCTAAAGAATGGTATGATAACACCCTTCCATGGGGGGTGTGGCTACATGGGCTGAGCTCGAGCGTCTGTTTCTTGAGCGTTTCTACCCTCCGCCTCGAACGGTGAAGGCGAGAAAAGAGATCTCTTCATTCAAGCAGAAACCAGGAGAGGGGTTGAGTTAGGCTTGGGAGAGATTCTCCAACATGCTTATTGAGTGCCCGCAGCACGGGTACAACGAGAGAGATATTATTGCCTATTTCTACTGTGGAGCTTGCAAGGCAGCTCAAGGCCATTTCGATGCATGTGCCAGTGGAGCATTCCTGAACCGTAGTGCAGCTGAGTGTAGGGAGATAGTTGAAAATATAGTGAAGAATGCGGGGCAGTGGAATGAAGATCCGGAGTATCAGAGGGTGTATCAGATGGAAGAAAGTGAAGGGACTAGAAAGTTGCTGATGGCGATGATGGAAAAGATTAGTAACTTGGAGGTTGGGCAGAGTATGAGTGGTGGAGGTAATGCGATGAGTGAGAAAGTGGATCAGCCTGGATGCCAGCAAGAGGAGGCCAACTACATGGGAATGCCAAATTACAACCAAGGTGGGAATCGGCATGGAAGACCTGTCTACGGTCAATAATTTGTACCACCGGATCCACAACCTCCTTAGAATCAGTGGAGGAATAATCAATGATACCAAGGAGGTCATACACCTAATCAGAATCAGTGGAGGAAGAACAATAATTTTTTCTATAGTAACCCGAAAGTAGGAATAACTGTACCTCCAGGTGTAGATCCAGGTGCGAAATTCCAGGTGGAGAAGGAGGTGCTACCACTAATGAGATGTTACGTGCCATTCTTCATAAGGTGGAAGAGGGGAGTAAGAGATTGTCCTCTTTGGAGTATGATGTGAAAGAGTTGAACAAGAAGAGTGATCAGAGGGATCAAGAACTACAAAGGAGAGACATGGATCTCAATAGAGCTCAGCAAGAGAACAATAGGCGGTTCACTTCAACAGAGTATCAGATTAGCCAGATTGCAAAGTCGCAGAATAGAGAGACGGGTAAATATCCATCTATGCCGGAAGTGAACCCGAAAGAGCAATGCAAGGCTATCGAGCTGAGAAGCGGAACCAAATATGACGGTTCTCCACTACCTGCTGATGTGGAGGAAGTACATAGAGAGATAGAGAAAGATGATGAGGAAAAGAAAGAGGGTAATGAGAAGGCAGTGGAGGATGTAGTGATGGAAGACACTCAAAAAAGAGAAAGAAAGTAAGGATAAAAGGATTGAGAAGATTGAGCGAGTACCCAAGTGGAAAAAGGTTAAAGAAGCAAAGCGGAACATGAAAGAAACCGAGCGAGATGAATGGGGGAAAAAGTGGGTTGTCTCCCACTCAGCGCTATTTTTAAGGTCCTAATGCCGGACCGAGCTCGAAGGAGCTCACGGTTCATAAGACTCTAAGTTACCTCCCTTATTCTCATAAGAGAAGTTGTAGAATTTCTTCACTAGATGCCCGTTCACCATAAACACGTTCCCATCTTCCTTCTCAACCTCTAGGAATCCACTCTTGTATACTTTCTTCACCAAATAAGGGTCATTCCACTTCGATTTCAGCTTTCCACCAAACAACTTCATCCTAGAATTGAATACTAGGACTTGATCTCCCACTTGGAACTCCTTCTTTCTCAACCGCGCATCGTGCCACTTTTTAGTCTTCTCTTTAAAAATCCTAGCACTCTCATATGCACTGTCTCGAAATTCCTCCAACTCATGAAGTTGAACTAGTCTTTTTCCCCCCACCATAGCACTATCAAAATTTAACCTCTTTATTGCCCAATACACCTTGTGCTCCAACCCAATACACCTTGTGCTCCAAAAACTAATTGGTACGGGGACATTCCCAAAGGAATTTTATAAGCCGTTCTATATGCTCAAAATGCATCATCAAGCTTCAAAGCCCAATCCTTTCTACTCACGATCACCGTCTTCTCTAGGATCTCCTTAATTTGACGATTAGACACCTCCGCGAGACCATTCAATTGTGGATGATATGATGTCGAAACTCGATGACTAACTTCATACTTAGCTAACAACTTCTTCATCAACTTGTTCACAAAGTGACTCCCCCCATCACAATTCAAAGATCTTGGAACTCCATATCTCGAATAGATATTCTTCCTCAAGAAGTCAATTACCACACGGGAGTCATTCACTCGAGTAGGGACAACTTCAATCCACTTCGAGATGTAATCGACACATACGAGAATATATAAGAATCCATTACTCGGAGGAAATGGACCTATGAAATTAATCCCCCATACATCAATTACCTCTACCTCCCTAAATATGTGCAACAACATCTCGTCCCTCTTCGTGATAGTGTCGAAACGTTGACACTTATCACATCGTCTCACCCACTCCATGCAATCCTTCAAAATAGTTGGCCAATAGAAACCGACTTGAAGCACCTTCCTTCCGGTTTTCTCTCCACCCAAATGTCCTCCACATGGCAAGGCGTGACAATGCCTTATAATGTCATCGCACCTCCTCGGGCACACACCGTCTAAGCACGAAATATATCACTCTCTTGAACAAGTACGGATCATCCCAAATAAATTCCCGAACTTTCTTCAAGAATGCCTTCCGGTGCAAAGCATCCATATCCGCCGGCAGCTCTCCACTTGCTAAATAATTAGCATAATCTACGAACCACGGCGCTTTCCCTTCAACTCGATACACCGGGACATCTCCAACACCAAACAGCTTCTCGTCCGAAAACTCATCGTTCACCTCTCGCTCTTCTACTGTATTTTTCTTGGTAAGCTCGATCCTCAAGAGGTGATCGGCTATCACATTCTCATTCCCCTTCTTGTCTCGAATCTCTACATCAAACTCCTGGAGTAATAGGATCCAACGAATGAGATGGGGCTTAGCATCCTTCTTGCTCATGAGATACCAAATCGCTGCATGGTCCGTATATACTATTATTTTCGTGCCTACGAGGTAGGGTCGAAATTTATCAAAAGCATACATGACCGCCAACAGCTCTTTTTCGATCACAGTGTTATTCATCTGAGCCGAATTCATCATCTTCGAGGCATAATAAATAGCGTAAAACTGCTTCTCTCGTATTTACCCCAAAGATACTCTCATAGCATAATCGCTAGCATCGCACATGAGTACGAACGGACTACTCCAATCCGGAGTCACAAGAATAGGGGCATTCACCAACACTTCCTTTAACCTATTAAAAACCACTAAACAATCATCAGTAAACTCAAAGGCGACTTCTTTTTCAAGAAGTTGCGAAAGGGGTTTAACAATTTTTGAAAAGTCTTTTATAAAGCGTCTATAGAACCCCGCGTGGCCCAAAAAATGAGTGAATCCCCTTCTCAGTCGAAGGTGGAGGAAGCTTCCCAATAGCAATCACCTTCGCCTTATCCACTTGGATACCTTTCGAGGACACATGATACCCAAGAACAATCCATTCCTTCACCATAAAGTGGCATTTTTTCCAATTAAGCACTAAGTCCATCTCTTTACACTTGCTCAACACAACTTCAAGATTGATCAGACACATATCAAACGACTCCCCGAACACGGAGAAGTCGTCCAAGAACACCTCCATAATCTTCTCTATCAACCCATGGAAAATAGCCATCATATACCTTTGAAAGGTGGCGGATGCATTACACAACCCAAACGATATTCTCCTAAATGCAAAAGTACTATATGCACAAGTAAAGGTGGTTTTCTCCTGATTCTCGGGCGCTATCATATCTGATTATATCCCGAATACCCGTCTAGAAAACAGTAATACTCAAATCCACCTAATCTATCAATCATCTGATTAAGGAACGACAAAGGAAAGTGATCCTTGCACGTTGTCTTGTTCAACTCTCTACAATCTACACACACACGCCATCCCATCACTAATCTAGTGGCTACCAATTCATTAGTTTCAGTTTTAATTACCGTGGTACCCCCTTCTTAGCAACTATGTGTAACGGACTCACCCAAGGATTATCAGAAATAACAAAAATCATATTACTATCCACAGCTTTAATACCTCTTTATGAATGACCTCTTGTATAACCGGATTCACTCTACGCTGATTTTGTACTATGGCTTTTGTACCTTCCTCTAATCTAATCCTATGCATGCATATAGAAGGACTAATTCCCTTAATATCCTCAGTTGACCATCCTATGACAGATTTGTGCTTATGAAGTGTTGATAGGCGAACATAAGTCAATAAATGGCGAACAAGGATTAAAGCTACATCAAAGATTATGAACCAACCTCAAATCAAGGGTAATCAACAAAGAAAATCAAGTTGGGGTGCATCTACCAATTTTAGAGGTGTATAAAGTGACGAACAACTCCCCGACGAACAACTAATGGGCAAACATGAATTTATGCCCGAGACCAAGAATGAGCCAACTGTATCAATGACGAACAACTTGGTCAAACTATGATACAACAAACAGCCAAGGAGGTGTGTACAAGTGAACAAAGGACAAAGATCCCAAAGCCAAGCTGAACAAAGCCATAAGGCGAGCAACTTCCAAAGTACAACCTCAAGAGGCGAACAACTTTCAGTTGGAGAATCAACAAGATCAATCAAGCCGACTTAGGCGAACAACAATGAGTCCGAGATAAGACCAAAGAAGACTTTGTAACTAAGATTCAGCTTAGATAAGATCAAAGGGACACATGTCAAGCATGCAGGCTAGGGAGACCAAGAGTCTTGGACACCTCATGCTTGCTAGTCTCTATAAATAGTTGTTCTCCAGCTTACTTATATAATTTTCGAATTTCAGACTAAAAATACACACAAATACACCCAAACTCACATACGCGAAATAAGTCCAATTTCGACTACCGAATTTACAAATTCGATAAATCCAAACCCCGATTTACCATTTACGGTGGTAATCAATCACACGTTATTGATTGGTGACGTAAAAACGGATTAAAACAGCCACTAATCCTTACGATTAAATTCGTTCACCAACATGAAGCACTGCAAGTAGTCTCTCTAATTGATCACTAGATAAAATGAAAAATACAATTACCGGGTATCTCTCGTTATCCTCCAAATAAGCGTACTTGAGGTGATTCGGGAGTGGTTTCAACTCCTTCTTCGCCTCCAATGGTGGCACCTTATCGAACATCTTCTCAAACATGGACTCCCCCACATCTATCTCTTCCTCATCCTCAACTTTCTTCACGTCCATGAATTTCACATCCTCGTTATCTTTCATGCTGTCAAAATAATCAAGAGCTCATCAAAAATAGGATAATCATAATTATGCACATAAAAAGAGCAAGGGTCAAGAAGTATGTCATCAACACAAGTGCCAATGATATCAATAAAGTGACATCTTTCATCTCCCATGGGGTATTTCATTACCTCGTAGATAGCTATCTTCACTTCTTAATCATCAAATTTCATCGTGATCTTCTCATTCGCCACATCTAGTACCATCCGAACCGTAGATAAGAACGGTCTTCCCAAAATCATGGGCACATGCTCATCCTCCTTCATATCGAGTACTACAAAGTCGGCGGGAAATACGTGATTCGCCACCATCACTAGAACATCCTCCATCACTCCTTAAGGTCTAGTAATAGACCTATTGGCGAGTTGGAGAGTCATCATCGTGGGTTGGAGTTCACCCCCATCCAACTTCTTAAACAACGACATCAAATTAATGCTGGCCCCAAAATCGCATAACACCCCCTTCTTGATTCCATTCCTGATATCACACAAGATAGTGAAACTACCGGGATCCTTCATTTTCGGTGGAAGCGCCTTTTAGACCATAGCACTCACCTCTTGGTTCAAGTGCACAAGTTCGGGTCCGTCTACTCTTCTTCTCTTTGCAATCAAGTCCTTCAGGAACTTGACATAATTAGGCATTTGCTCCAAAGCATCATAGAATGGTATGTTGATGTGGAGCTTCTTGAAGAAATCAAGAAATTTAGCGAACTTCTTATCTAACTTTTTCTTCATAAATCGTTGTAGATATGGTACCGGAATTACTGATTTTGGCAACCCACTTCTTAGCAACTACGTGTAACAATTTTCGTACTCAATTCCAATGTAATTCTAGGGTTTATTAGAAATATTCAATAATTAAGAGAATTAAAACTAACATCACGAATGATCCTAATTACGTACCAACATCCTACTTCTACGAGTTCATCCTATCCTAAGCATGCAAGGGTTCTAGCCTAACATGGTGGTTACAAAAACAAAAGCAATAACAAGAACGATAATTATATACATAACTAAATTAACGAATGAAATCAAGAACATAAAAGAAAAATAGAATCAATAAATTAAGTCTCAAAAGAAATCTTTATAAAAATAAAAAACCTAGGTTTAATAGTCTCAAGTGTTGAAGAAACAAAGAATAAAAATGTTAAATTATGAATTCGTATGCTTAAAACTTCGATTACACGATAAGAAACCTTGCTCACACTCTCCAAACTCACTTCCAAGCTCTCCTCCTTCAAAAACTATCTCTAAATATGATATGGTGTGTTTTAACCTCATTCTGGAGAGCTTTCATTGTAGGCTTATCTTGAGAGTGCAAGAATGTCCAAGAAGTGGTGATAAAGGGGAGCAATTCGAGAAAGAAAGTGTGCTACATTGCCAAGTGCAACCGGAATTATGCGTATGAGGTTACCCCGAACCCTAAAATTAGACCGCTTCACAAGGTCGAAGTTTGTGAGGGTGGAGTTTTTATATGTTTTATGGTGATAAATATGCACCAACGCACTTGAGAGGTTTATTTAACATTGCACAGGTGCACATCCTCTCGTTGAGTTTGGTCTTGTATATTATAGATGGAATTTGAGTTCATGATGTGTTGAGTGCACGTCCTTGTACATACTCATTTCTCAAACTTTATTATTGTATAGCAAGAAAAAGTTTGGGGGGGGGTTGCCTTCGTACTCACGCGTCGAACACGAATATTGTGGAAAAATTGGTCAATTTTTTTGAAATTATTGATGCACAAAGTGGTTGTGAGTGTGTTTGAGTATGAATATATGATTGTGTGGTATTTGGCTCGGTGAAATGCACGTTGGGAAGAGACCCCAACTCCTCGGTCGAATGAGTGATCTGGCTTAAATCGAGGGATTTTCCAGGTTAGTACGCGTGTTGGTCTTAAATTCACGAAGATGGGTCGTTAAATGTTTAAAAATCGAATTTTTGGGTTGGGTCCTAGGCACTCGAGTGCTAGGAGGTCAAGCACTTAGTGCTCAAGCCTCCTAGCTCGAGCACCCGTGTGTTCCAGTGTGAAAAGAGCGTTCGAGGGGCCATTACTCGAGCGCCACTCGAGTGCCCCTCAGTCGAGCGCTTTGCTTGTCCAGAGCAAATGTACCGCTCGACTGGCACCCGCTCGAGCACTAGGCGCTCAACCGCGGGGCCTACTCGAGTGGTTTGGCCCCTTTTCAGCCCTAAAATGCGTCCCCACTATAAAAACCCCAACACACACACAAAACACACATTACACACACTTTTGCACGATTTTGAGCAGCTAGTTCGAACCCTTTCCCGATTTTCACCATTTCATCATTCCTTTCACACGAATTTATCTCTAGGGTCTCATTTCTCTTCTCCAAGGTAAGTAATTTCCTACTTTCTTCTATCTTTTCGTAGTTTTAACTTATATTAGGTATGAATTGAGTATGTTGAGATTAGGGTTCATAGAATTGAATGAGAAATTTGGGGCTTTTCGATTTGCCCAATAATTCGTGCTTCTTTGTTGATTAATTATGCATATATGCTATGGGTTTGCCAATTTTGCTTTCAATTTCATGAGTGAATGTGTAGAATAGGAATTTATATAGAGAGAAAGCATGAATTTTGTGGGCATTTCTTGTTGAGACGCGATATATGAATTATGGACTTGAGTAGTGTGAATTGGTGATATGAATTGAGTCTTGAGCATGTAAATTGCGATTTTTTGTGATGTTACTTCATGATAGACTTAAATCTTGAGCATTGTTGATGAATTTTGGAAATTTTGAGTTGGGTGAATTGATTTTGAGATGGGCATAGCACCTTAATGTGAGCCAATGTTGATGAATTATTGAAATTTGATTACTACTTGAGCTGAATTGATATTGTTGATATTATTATTAAGTAGTAACTTTTCGATTTTCTTGTCAACTAGGAATTATGGCACCTCCAATGAAGTATAAGGATAGAATGGTATTGGGAGAGGATTTGGTGGTTTTGACTAATGAGTAGGAGTTAATGCCCTCCAGATGGGACAATCTGGACTACGGGGATGAGTGGTGTCGCCATGCTTACAGATGGAGTCTTTTGGCAGGCAAGGTGGAGAAAACTCGGCGCCCAAGCATCGAGTTTATAAGAATCTTGGGGATAGAAGAAGAAATTAAAAGGGTATTCAGGAAGAACAGAATGGAGGAGTTATACGAGCTCCTACTCACGATGGAGACATACCCAGATTTGACCTAGCAGTTCCTGGCTTCGGCGATGATGAGAGATACTACATTCTTTCGATTCATGATTCGTGGAGAGTGGCACAATTGTGCTTTTCAGGCCATCAACCAAGCCTTGAGACTTCCAGAACCCGAGAAGCCGATCCACAAGTCTAGGTCATACGACGCTAATAATTTTTGGAGGTTGATAATAGGGGGATATCCGGAGATTACAAATCCCAGCAAGCACGAGCCTCCTGCATCCGGAACCCAGTGATCCGGTACCTCGAGTGGATTTTAGGGAACACGATATATGCTCGATCGGAGACGGGGACTGTGTTGATGAAGGAATTGTACGGGTTGTGGTGTTTGCTTCACTGCAAGCCACATGATTTCGGCAAGGATTTCGAGGAGCACACCTTAGAGGCCACATTTAAGTGTGGAAAGAAGACGTCAAAGATCAGAGACGGGTGTCTCATTTCCGCTGTCGTAAGGAGTTGAGAGATTGAGCAAAGGTCTGGAGCGCTCATAGGGAAGGACATTGATTTCGAGCAGATGTATCACTCTTGGATGTGGGAGCGTTCGATGGAGGTGTATTGTATCCGGTTCAGAGAGGATGACCTCTTCCCTCTACCCAATGAGAAGCTTGTGACGCTGAAGGGTTTAAGAAAGGAGAACCTCGGGATGAATGGAAAACACCACCTGAGCGAGATTGAGAAGTTCAAGAAGAAGATAGAACAAAAGGGGCTGTCGGATCAGAGGGCAAGGAAGAAGCAGAAAGGTGAGGGTACGAGCGGAGCCGGAATGAGTGGAGCCCAGTCTCAGCCGAGGAAGAAGAAGAGTACGAGCAGGGCGCTGATGAAGAAGAAAAAGAAGAAGAGGAGGAGACGGAAGGAGGACAAGAACCTCAAGATATGGAGTTCGAGGTGCCTGAAGCACCGACTCTAGGTGGATGGGCCCTAACCCAGATGCAGTGGTTGGGGATGGAAGCTGGCATTCAGGCGTTGCATACTGATGTTTAGGGGTGGAAATAGGCCGAGCCGAGCTAGGCTTCTCGTTGGACGGCCTGAGCCTGCTATTTAATATTTGGGCCTAAGCCTGGCCTGTTATCTGTCATAGACTTTTTTCAGAGCCTTGACCTAGCCTTTTTAATAAATAGGCCTAGCCTGAAAGCCTTTTGGGGGCCTTTTTAATCATGTTTACAAAATTATATTCAATAATTATATTATTATTAAATCATAACAATTAACTCTTTAAATCTTAAAATAAAGATTAAAAACAATTTACCAAAGGATTATCAAATAATATTTAGCAATATTTTTCATATATATATATTAAATATTTATTATATTGTATTATTATATATTACATTATATTATATTATATATATATATATATATATATATATATATATATATATATATATATTAGTATAGTAAAATAGGCCGGCCTGTTGGGCTTAAAAGACTTACAGAAAAGCTCAAGCCTGGCCTATTTAAATAAATAGACTTTTAAAAAAGCCTGAGCCTGGCTCATTTGTTAAACGAGCCGAGCCGAGCCGAGCTAGGCTTTAGGTAGGCCGAGCCGTAGGCCCCTGTCGGGTAGCCTGGCCTATTCCCACCCCTACCGATGTTACATAAATTCGTACGAACCAGGATCAGTCGTACGCTGAAGCTACTAATATACGAGGGGAGTTCCAAGGAGTCCGGGAAGAGGTCTCGGACATCAGAAGATGGATGGAGGCATTATTTGTCTCCCACTTAGGAGTGGACCACCCTAGCTACCGTCCACTACCTCCGCTTGATGCATGATTGATTATGGGGATTCCTTCCCCACCCCAATTTCTTCCTTTTTTTCTTCATTATTCATTGAGCTTGAGACTATTTCTTTATTTTTTTTCTGTTTCTTGATTTGGGGCTGTACTGATTAACTCTTTGAGCTGTTATTATTTCGAACTGATTGGGCGCTACTACTTATTTTCATACTTATTAACTCTCTTTTGATTATTGATTGCTATCTTTGAGTGTGAGTTATGAGTTAGTTATTTGTGGAGTTGAGTTAGGGACTAGATTATGTGAGTTTAGTGAGTAGAGTGGATTTGAAAGGGAACTCGTGCACTTACGAATTTTCCTTTTGAATACTTGTGAGATAAAAAAAATGAGAATTCACTAGGACTAGCATGGATGTGAAAGCCATGAGATTTGAGCCTTATGAGAGATTAAAATTCATTAAATTGATCTCATCGTTTGTAGAGTGGATCTTCATCTAAGAGGTGCTAGAACTTGTGGGCACTCTCTCTTCTTGATTGTGTCTAGTATGAAATGCCGAAAATGATTTTAGGTCATCTTTGAATTAATAAGTCACTTAGCTAAAATAAGTCTACCAATGATATTAATCCCTTCTTAGCCCATTTGAGTCTGGGCCTATTTATTTGCTAGCATATTTGAGCTTATCCAATTTCTAAAACTCTTTTTGTCCTAATTTGAGTGGAGAATAGGAAAAGTTGTGAATGAAAAGGGGTGTGTGAGTTGAGGATGTGGACTTGTTTATGGACGAATGAATATGAGGAAAGGTGTAATGAATTTCTGAGTAGTGGGGAAGAACAAAAATTTAAGAATGAGCAAAAGAAAATATGAGCTCATATATTGTGTGAAAAGAAAAAAATAAGTGCAGTGATTGAGAAAAAAGTGAAAAGAGTTAGAAGAAAAAAAATTGAGGTGTTGTGAGTAGATGGAATTGAAAGTGCTTGTATGAAGATGTTTGAAGAATTCGGTTCCGTGTATTGAAAATACCAAAGTTGATTTCTATTCTCCATTCACTTGAGTCAGTTATCCTATATAGTTACTCCACCTGTCCAAAGAGCCTACATTACAACCGTGAAAAAGTCCTTTTTGATTCGGCATGGATTCTAGTTTATAGCCGAAGTTGAGAGTACTTACAAGCCTATGGTCACTTATTTGTGTGAATGATTGATGGAGAGTGTCCCTATTTATTGATAAACACTTGTGAGAGAGTGAAACACATTGCCGAGAGCACATCCATATTTGATTTTGGTGGTTCTTATTGATTATCCATGAGTAGGATGAAGGGAATGGGTTTGTGTGCGGGTGATCGATCTTTGAAGCTTGAACATTATTACTTGCATAATTTGGTAATTTGATTCATTTCTAACAATTTCACTTGACTTATTATTTCATTACTTGAGGACAAGCAATATGGTAAGTTTGGGGGGGGGGGGGGGTTGATTAGGCGTGAAATTGTTATATTTTGTAGCCCGATTCGTCCCTATTTTGAGCGTATTTGATGAGTATTTAGAGTTATTTGAGTATTATTTTCATAAACTTATAAATTTGTCTCTTTGATGCTCATATAGGAAAGAGGGCAAAAAACGGAGTTCGTAGGACTTTGAATCAACTCAAACGGACTCCCGGATGAGAATATTGAAGAAATACGACAAGTATTAGTTCGTGCGAGGAAAAGTGTCACTTGGCTCAAAAGGAGGAAGTGCTCAAGCACTATTGGTCGAGCGCCCCCTATGTACTGGAAGTTAAGACCGCTTGAGAGAGCATAGCTCGAGCGCTAGGCGCTCGAGCAAGAGGTGGTCGAGCGCTGGTTTTGTTCTGGAAGATTGAAGCGCTCGAGTGAAGTTGGTCGAGCACCATTTGTACGCTGGAAGAGACATGGACTCGACCGAGAAGCGCTCGAGCGCAAGGCGCTCGAGCGGGGCACATACTCGAACGATTTCGGCCCTATTTCACCCAATTCCGGCCCAACACTATATATATATACCCCATCCAAGCTTATTTTTACACACCATATCATATTTAGAGATAGTTTTTGAAGGAGGAGAGCTTGGAAGTGAGTTTGGAGAGTGTGAGCAAGGTTTCTTATCGTGTAATCGAGGTTTTAAGCATACAAATTCATAATTTAACGTTTTTATTCTTTCTTTCTTCAACACTTGAGACTATTAAAACTAGGTTTTTCATATTTATAAAGATTTCTTGTGAGACTTAATTTATTGATTCTATTTTTCTTTTATGTTCTTGATTTCATTTGTTAATTTAGTTATGCATATGATTATTGTTCTTGTTATTGCTTTTGTTTTCGAAACCACCATGTTAAGCTAGAACCCTTGCATGCTTAGGATATGATGAACTCGTAGAAGTAGGACGTTGGCACGTAATTAAGATAATTCGTAATGTTAGTTTTAATTCTCTTAATTATTGAATATTTCTAATAAACCCTAGAATTATCATGGAATTGAGTACGAAAATTGTTAGAGAGAAGACGACCGCATCACTCTTTAATAACGAATAGGCTTAAGGAAACAGTTTTTGAAGGAGTTATCATCTACCAGTTTATCTAGGGAGGACGGCCGCACCACCTTAGTTAAATTAGAGTCTCAATAGTTAAGCACAATTTGTATAATTTGATTATCGGATTAGTGAAGTAGGTTGCTAGGACGAAGTATTAGGGTTAATTCTTGAGCTTTTAGTCTTTCACTCTTGTGCTAGATTTGGGAAGTTGATTGCCTAGTTTTAGTACACTTAGGATTTTAACTTGCACATCATGATTATTTTAGTTACCGTGTCAACTCCGTTAGTATACGTATATGAATTCCTATCTCGAGCATCACCATCTCATATTTGCATTTAAAACCAAAAGTTAGTTTAGTTAATTTCATTATTAGCATATAATTAGTATAATATAGTTTAGTAATAGTTTAAAACCATACATTTCATTCATATTAGCTACGAGACGTACGTTTCCAGGGATTTATTCGCATACGCATTTTCCCTTGGGTTCGATAATACTTGGTCCATATACTCGCCCATACTACAGTGATCCCATACTCTTGTGGGGTAACTACTAGTAAAGCTAGTATTTTGCGTTCAAGTCAGTCTGGGACATGCTTCAATAATGAATTAATAACAATTTGAGAATCAAACTCCGCTATTAATGATCAAACCCCCTTTCGAAACGGATACTCCATCCCCTCTTAATCGCAAGTGCCTCTGCTACATCTATAGATACCGTCCCGACACATTTCTCCGCACAACACCACATCACCGATTCATCCTCCCTCTGAGGCACTCCTGCACACGTTGCTTCAATGCCCAGTTTAACAGAAGCATCAACGTCTCAAAACTTGACCACACTAACTTAAGTAATAATGCTTTGCAGGCATACATTAGGTTCATGTGGCACCTATCTGAGACAAGTGATTATAGAAATAATTGTTATATGAAGAGGTTGCACTAATTGTCCTATAATCAAAGGATAATTATTTACAATTCTATCCACCAAGACTAAGTAATAATTGAGTGTGCACTTTTTGAATCTCATTTTTATTTTACCATTTCTTATGACAATTTTTTTGGATGAGTTATATATATATATATATATATATATATATATATATATATATATATATAATAGTTACAATTGATAATTGATGTGGCACGTTTGTTAAAAAGAATGTGATTGAATATGATTTTCTTTTTATTTGAATAGTAATGAAATGAAATTAAGTTGTTTTTTTTTTTTTTTTTTTTTTTTTAAATATGCTAGCAACTTTTTCCAAAATGAATAATTCAAATTCAGTGACAACAAAATAACATACTCCATCGTTCGATTTTACTAAGGCTACTTTTTTGTCTCTTATTTTTTTTTTGATATAATGGAGGATATTATGTGGTATTGTAAGATTTATTTATAAATAACATTATTATTTACGAAAACTATGATACTTATATATATATATTTTTTACATACCATCATTTTATTTATAAATGGACCGCACAATATTTTGTAATACCCTCCAGCATATCATAAAAAATAACAGGCTTTCAAATGGATCTAGTAAAATTGCACGGAGGGAGTAATGAATAACTATTATGAGGTTAATTTTTATATAAAAATTGATCTTTAGTGGGCAATATTTTGTCAAATAACTATGAGGTGGTCTTACATGGTACCGTTTAAAAAAAATTATTTTGTGACACAATTTTATATTTGATGTGTAAATCTCTTGTGCAAGAAATTTATTTTGCAATTCAAATGCTTTTTTAAACAATTACTGAATATAATAATTATTTATAATGAACAATTAAGTTTAAAAACTAAATTGAAAATGACTTCCAAGTTGGTTGATTTGGGAGGCAGCTTATAAGATGGTCTTCTCGAAGTAAAGGATTATGTTGTAAGAATTATTCAAGTTAGAGTAAATATCAATTAAAGTCAGAACTATGATAATAACTTAATGTGCATTAAGACAAAGTCGTTGTTCAGGTAAGACAATACAAGAGAATTAACCATAAAATAAGTGTAGTTAAAATTCAAACTCAACTGAAAAAAATCACGTAGATCAATGAGAAATCGAATGTAACGTATAAATATAAATATATGCCTATTTAAATATTAGATGGCAATGAGTAGAGGCAGGACAGATATTTAGATATCCAGATCTACCCCACGAGGTAAACGGAGTGATTTATTTTAAATAGAAAATTTTGTTATTTTAAAAACAATGCATAATTATTTCCAAATATATAATATAAAGAAATATTTATAAATTATATTATTGTTACTTATATGAAAAATATATGATATTTATATGTATATATGTAATAAGAATATATATTAACACGGGGTCTGGTCCGAGGCACAGGTCTTGAGTGATACCCATATCCGCCTTATTCCACTACGCGTCATGGGGCGAGGTAGGGGTGTAAGTGAGTTGAGCCGACTCGCGAGCTACTCGTAAAAAGATCGAAATCGACTCGAATCTAATCGAGTTGAGCTCGAGCTACTCGAGTAGCTCACGAGTTCGAGTTCGAGCTTATAAATACTCAGCTCGCGAGCCTAATCGAGCTTGTATAATATTTACTATTTTGCCATTAATTTTATTTATTAATTATATTATATATAGTAATATTTTTAAATATAAAATAAAATATATACAGATGGTACGCTTACGTTCTTATAACTTCCAAAATCTGAATGAAAATCACGTCTCACGACCCACAAAATAATTTTTTTTATTATTATTTTTTTTTGGAAAATTTGTCCATTTCACAATGTTTTTCAATTTTTTAATTTTAATGAATATTATTGTATTTATGAACTTTGAGTTGTTTAAATTTTCAAGTGTGGTTGATATGCAAGATTTAGAGAAAAAAAATGGACTAAAATATGTTTTACCCTTTATTTTTGAGTCGGGTCGAACTCGAGTTTATCGAGTTTTTGGACGAGTCAAGCTCGAGCTAAAAAAATTAAGCTCAACCGAGTTCGAATCGAGTTTCGAGTTTCGAGCTTCGAGTATTGCATTCGAGTCGAGTTCGAGCTTAACACTACTCGGCTCGACTCGACTCGACTCATTTACATCCCTAAAGCGAGGTGACCCAAACAGCGTGAGCCTGGGCGGGTCGGGACGAGCCAAAATAATATTGACATCCCTAATTCTGAAATATAAACTTACATAAGTATGGTAAGTTAACTTGCCTCAAATAATCCCAACGACAATACAAAACTAAATATAAAATGAATTTGAAACAACTTTCTAACGATAATATTTAAATTTACAATAATAATATACTATTAGTCCCATAATACTAGAAATGTTAAACGGGCTAGCCCTAACCCTATATGGCCGGCCCTAACGAGCTTCGGGCTAAACGGGTTAGAACCTTATCCGGTTCACTCTTAACGGACCTCTAATAATTAAGACCTAACTCTAACCCTAGCGGGCCTCGGGCTAAACGGGTCACAAACAGATTATGTCGGAAAAAATAAAATTCAACACAAAATTTAAAATAGTTGCAATAAAATGTTACTGGATTTAAACATTGTTCATAAATGTATTAAAATTACATAAAAATAATTCAACATAATTATAAAAATTCAAACATCAATACTTAAAAAGTACAAAAACTATATTAACACTTAATATATATATATATACTTAATATATATATATATATATATATATATTAATACTTTAAAAAAATATAAAATTATATTAACACTTATTATATATTGTTGACAGCGATTTCGTGAGGATCTTGCCGTCGAGTTCCTAGCGGGTAGGATTTATGTATTTATGAGAACTGAAAATGGTAAATGCAAGAGTAAATGAACTCTCAAGTGGAGGCTTTGCAATAAATGAGTTGTGTGTTACATTGGACATTTAAGGCCCTATTTATAGTGTACATGGTGGGTTTCCCCACCCTGGGTTGGTATGCCCGCGGGCCCCTCCTATTACTAGTTGGGGGGTTATGAGTGGCTACATCCTCCCTCTATGGACTAATGGGGAAGAGCCACCTGACACTGTTGCCCTTTACTGATGGGACCTGTCCCAACTGCCCTGCTCTGACACTGCTACATCCTCTGGTCTGATGGCACTGGACGTACCATTACAGCTGGAGAAGCCTGTGATTGGGCAGACGGGTACACGGGTACCCGGGTATCGAGTAGGTGGCGGGCATTCTGGGGATCATTTCACCGGGAAGCGGGTAGAGACTGCCCTAGAGCTCGCCGCTGGCCGAATGGCCCCAGTCTATAGGTTAAGTCCCTTTCCCGATTGCTCCTGGATGTCGCAGTGGCTTGGCAACAGAATTTTCCCGCTAAATTGCTCTTCGACCTGGTATGCGAACCGAGCTACCCGATTGGGCGGGTAGCAATACCGGGTGTAACAATTGCCCCACCAGCCCGGTATCGGGGGGCCATCTCCATCGGGTGGCGGGCTGGTCAATCCGCAGATTTGAATTTGAATTTGAGTTATGGGGTGTCGTTCCACCTTCCGAGGTGATGCTACGAATTCCGCATCTGCTGACGTCACGGGCTGGCGTGACTGACGCGCAAGATCCCAAGCGTCACGTCTGCCGATCTTGTCTCTCAACCGTTGGGCGCGTTCCCCTGGCGCGCCCCCTGACTTTCAGGTAATTATGTTCTTGACCCCGTTTTTTTGCATCTTAGTCCCTCGATACTTTCCTATAAGTAAGGGGCTCTTGCCCTCATTCTTACTTTCGTCTTGCTTCCTCACGCACTCCCCTTGCCAGTTTTCAAGTTTTTCAGCGAACGTTCCAGCGTATTTTTCCATAATCCGGCGATTTTCATTCTCCAAGGTAATCTCCTTCTTCCTATTCTCCTTATATTTCCACAATGAGCGATTCACTCGAGAGTGTCGATGCTGCCAATGCCTTCCGGTTCCGCCGCCGCCGCGCCGCCGCTGACGCCGAGAGACCTCTCCGCCACGTCGGGGAGGGTACCTCCCGCGCCGCCCGAGAAGGCGAGGGCACCTCAACGGACGTGGACACCTTCACCGACGATATAAAGAGGATGAGCCCTCAACGGGAGGGCCCCATTCTTAGTGTTGCCCCCGTGTCTTCCTACCTAGGGGTGGAAATAGGCCGAGCCGAGCTAGGCTTCTCGTTGGACGGCCTGAGCCTGCTATTTAATAGTTAGGCCTAAGCGTGGCCTGTTATCTGTCATAGGCTTTTTTCAGAGCCTTGGCCTAGCCTTTTTAATAAATAGGCCTAACCTGAAAGCCTTTTGGGGGCCTTTTTAATCATGTTTATAAAATTATATTCAATAATTATATTATTATTAAATCATAACAATTAACTCTTTAAATCTTAAAATAAAGATTAAAACCAATTTACCAAAGGATTATCAAATAATAGCAAAATAAAAAATTCAAATAATATTTAGCAATATTTTTCATATATATATATATATATATATATATATATATATTAAATATTTATTATATTATATTATATTGTATTATTATATATTACATTATATTATATTATATTTTATATATATATATATATATATATATATATATATATATATATATATATATTAGTATAGTAAAATAGGCCGGCCTGTTGGGCTTAAAAGACTTACAGAAAAGCTCAAGTCTGGCCTATTTAAATAAATAGACTTTTAAAAAAGCCTGAGTCTGGCTCATTTGTTAAACGAGCTGAGCCGAGCTAGGCTTTAGGTAGGCCGAGCCGTAGGCCCCTATCGGGTAGCCTGGCCTATTCCCGCCCCTATTCCTACCCGCCCCGGACATAGAATATCTTGTTCGAGCAAGAGGCCATGCCCGAAGTGTTGACTATGTGGATAGCGGGTTGATCGGCTTCGATTACGCTAAATATCTAAGCGGGTATAAACGAAGCCGCCCAGCCCGTTCTTACCGCATGGCCCATGAGTCAGAGTTTGGGGCCTCTCGTCGCCCTAGCTGCCTGCCGCCGAAACGCGGATCTCTCCGAGCTCTATTGGACCTTCAAGGTCCCTATAGACGTCTACTTCTACGCCCCTCAAGCCAACGAGCGCGCCGACCAGCCCCCTGATGGGATGATTGCTGCCAACGGGGATACTCTGCACGCGGGCCTCTGCTTCCCGCTCCACCCGGCAATCTCCAGGCTGCTCGCCTCCTGGAACTTGTCGATCACCCAAATTACTCCCAACGGGTGGAGTTATTTGTTGGGCGCCATGGTTGCGCTTGGGCGTTGGGGACTTCACCGCATGTCGTTCCCCGACGAGATCAACAATCTATACTACACCATGGCTTCCACTGGACCAATGAACGTGGAGTACTACTCCGTGAAGCCCCGGGGCGGCGATGCCATTATCTTCGGCATCTTATCAAAGGTTAGGCACTGGCACGAGAGATGGTGGTGGATCAGCGGCGCCTGGGAGAGCGTGGGCCCTGACGGATCAGCCATCCCGGTTCCCCGGGAGTATTGTACCCGCAATCGTTGAGGTAAATACTTGTACTTCCTCTACCTCCTCAGTACTGATCTAATTTTTATTTCGTTGTGTAAGCAACTCGGCGCCCAATCAGAGTGACCTGACCGACGACTTCGGGCTAGCATTGCTTGCGTTAAGTCGGAGAGCGAGGTCAATCGTGACGTCGACCAGCTGAACTGCAACGAGCAGCGAAGGCTTTCCAGACTACAAATTTTTTCCCGTCATTTAAACTTTGGTAGTAAGGTCCTTTCTGCCCGATATGTTCCTCTTTGATCTTTTTACTTGATCGATTTCTTACTCGACGTTCCCCCCCCCTCTTCAGAACAACGCTTCCCGGCGGAGAGATCCACACCGTTTGCCTCTCCAGCTCCTTCCTCTCAGCCTCAACCCGACGCCGAACAAACCACTGATGTCCCCGTCGTGAACATCGAAAGTTCCGAGGAGACGGTCAATATGGCCCCGAAGAAAAGTGTCGTTGCCAAACTGGCGAAACGGGGGGCAGTCAGGGCCTCGGGACCGGCTACCCGGGCTCATCTCCAAACTCTTCTGCCCGCCGCCCCTTCGACGCCTGCCGGCGACCAGCCTCCCACCAAGAAGCTCGGGCTGACGCCCAGACCCCCGTCCAGCCCGCCATGGTGACGGTCGATGTGGACCCGACCGCCGGGGGCCTGATCACGGGCACATCCGAGGCCGCTGTTGGGAGCCCGACCTCCTCTACCCGCGACCAGAGAGACTTCTCGTTCCTAGGCGGAATGCCCTTTGAACTTTACTTATGTTTCCTAGTCGTTTCTCCTTCATGCTTTCGCTAACTGTTTGCCCCGATAATTTGTAGGCCTGACCCTCTGCCCCCGCCTGAGGTTCTCCAATTCTTGCGCTCGCAGGATCCTCCCTACTCGGAGGCCGTCCCCGAGTCCTGGCCGGAAGAGCATTGGGCAGTGGTGAACCTGTCGCGGTCCTGGACCTTAAACTGCAAGAAGGCTAACCGCACCGTCTCCCTGGCCGACCGCATGAGGTCCTCTGCCATCCACGCCTCCCGCGATGCCGTCGCGATGGAGAGCATCCTGCTTGATTATGAGTGGGAGATACAGACCTTCTCCGTGTACAAGGCTGCCTTCCAAACCAAGAAGGACGAGGCCGCCCGCTTGGAGGAAGAAAACAAGAAGCTCAAGGAAAGAGCTGGAGGCTGCCCGCAAGAGCTACGCGGAGTTGGAGGGCAACTGTGAGGCGGAGAAGATAAGGACGACCGAAGAGGTCAACAAGGTCCGCGAGGTCCTCGCCGCAGAGGCCGAGGAGCGCTTGGCCGCGGAACGTGCCCGCCTTATGGGGAAGAGCGAGTCGGCCGAATTCATTATTTATATCAATGCCTACGCCGACTTGATCCGGTCCTTGCTCCGCTGGAACCCTGAGGCCGACCTCTCCGGACCTCTGGAAGATTTGAGGAGCTATGTTGAGTCCAACCCCCCATCCACCGAGTATGACATAATATTGAAGGATATAACCGATCATGGGGTGGATTTGTCATTCATTGGCGACGTGGAGACCTTTATCTACCCTCTGGCGGTTGAGGAAGCGGCCGAGGAGCCGGCCGTGGTGGACGAGGCAGCCCCTTGAAGACCTTGTCTTTTTTCTTTCTTTTCTAAGTTTGCTGGCCGCGGGCCCTTGTAATTTTCGTACTTTTCAATTTAATGAAATAATTCCGTACTTTAGTGTTTTTTTTCGCTTTCGTTTTCCCAGTTTAATCGAACCGACAACTAAATTAATAACCGATTGAAGATTAAAAGATTAACAAGCGAAGCAAGAATCGATTAAAAATTTAACTATATGATTAATAAGTGAAGTGCTTTAGCCGACAGACGGGCAACGACTTCACAAATACGAGATTGAATTAACAATCGATTGAAAGATTAACCACATGATTAATGAGTGAAGTGCTTTAGCCGATAGACGGGCAGTGACTTCATGAATACGGGATTGAATTAACAGTCGATTAAAGGATTAACCACATGATTAATGAGTGAAGTGCTTTTGCCGATAGACGGGCAGCCACTTCACGAATACGAGATCGAATTAACAATCGATTAAAAGATTAACCATATGATTAATGAGTGAAGTGCTTTAGCCAATAGACAGGCAGCGACTTCACGAATACGAGATTGAATTAACAATCGATTAAAGGATTAACCACATGATTAATGAGTAGAGTACTTTAACCGATATACGGGCAGCGACTTCACGAAGACATGATTGAATTAACAATCAATTTTATTGATTTATAAAATTGCGTTCGAGACGCGATTACATTGAGACCCCCGACGGGCAAGAGAATGACGCGGGCTAAGCTAATTTGCCGCTACTGGTAGTACTTTCTGAGTAGGGAGGCATTCCAAGGGTATTGGGCTGGATTGCCCTCCTCGAGACTCTCTAGTTCGTAGGCCCCATTGGCCAGGCGCCTTGAGATCTTTAGGGGTCCCTTCCAATTCGGGTCGAATGCCCCCTTGGGCTGCCCGACCGTTCGTCGTAGGACCAGGTCCCCGGCTTCGAATTTTCTGATCTTGATTTTCGAGTTGAAGTACTTCTCCGCCCGGCATTTGTTGGCTATGTTTCTCTGCTCGGCGGATAACCTTCTTTTTTCTAGCAGATCCAACTCGTTCAACATGGCTTCATCGTTCCCGGTCCCCACAAGTTGCGAGGTACGGAAGCTCGGGATGATGACCTCCGCCGGGATGACCGCTTCCGTTCTGAAGGCCAGGGCGAAAAGAGTCTCCCTGATGGCCTTGCGGCTGGTTGTTCTGTATGACCACAATACTTCGGGTAGTTTACTCGCCCATGTTCCTTTACTTTCCTCCAACCTTGCCTTCAATGTGTGTTTGATTATTTTGTTTACCGCCTCGACCTGCCCGTTCAACTACGGATGGTAGGGAGTCGAGAACATTCTCTTGATCTTGTACCTCTGGCAGGATCTCTCCATCTCCAACCCGTCGAATTGCTTCCCGTTGTCCGAAATGATAATCTGTGGGAGGCCGAAATGGCAAATTATGTTGTGTCAGGTGAACTTGATGACATGCTCCTGGTCGATTATCTTCAATGATTCCGCCTCCGCCCACTTGGTGAAGTAATCCACGGCGACGTTCGCGTACTTGACGCTGCCCTGGGCTGTGGGCAAAGGACCAATAAGATCGATCCCCCACTTTGCAAATGGCCAAGGGCTTAAGATTGAAGTGAGCTCGGTTGGAGCCTGGTGAATTGCTGGCGAGTATATTTGGCACTTGTGGCATGCCCGTGCATAGTTGATCGCATCCTTCTTCAAGGTGAGCCAGAAATATCTCTGGCGGATAACCTTCTGGGCGAGTACCTGGTGATTAGGCGTGAAATTGTCATGATTCGTAGCTAGAAATGCCCAAGTTTTGGTCAATTTTATTAAGTATTTAGAGTCAATTGAGTATTATTTCTACACATTGATGAATTTGTCTCTTTGATGATCATAGGTGAATCACGGACGAAAAAAAGAGTTCGTAGGACTTTGAATCGACTCAAACGGATGCCCGGATGAGGAGATATCGAAGAAATACGATTGGTATTAGTGCGCGAGAAGAAAAGTATCAATTGAAGAAGAAGGAGGACCACTCGAGCTGTTTCACTCGAGCGTCACTGCTCGAGAGCCACAATCTTCCAGAAAGTTTCACCCATTCGAGTGGCTCGAGCGCCACCGCTCGAGCCCTTGCATCATTCGAGCTGTTTAGCTCGAGCAGCCCCGTTCGAGCCTTTGCACCATTCGACCTCTTCACCTCGAGCGCCCCCGCTCGAGCGCTATTACTCTTTTTGCCTCCAGATTCATTTTTTGGCCCATGAGTTCCCGAATTGGCCCGACGCTTATATATTCTCATCCCGAACATATTTTTTAGAAGACAGATCATAACACATACCTCATAACTTTTAGAGTTCGTTTTTGGAGAGTTAGAAGAGTGAAGAGACGAGCAAGCTTTATTTTACGTGTAATTGAGGTTTTCATTTACGAATTCTTGTTTCAGTTTAGATTTTAATTTATTTTTGTTCGCTCTTTGACATTGAATACTTGAGACTTTATTTTATCAATCAAATTTCAGTTCTTAGCATTTATTTTCTTTAAACCCTAGTTTATGTTTAGTAGTTACTTAGTTCAAATCATCATGTTTATGTTCGTTATTTCTTCAATTGCTTTTGTTGTCGTTAAACCCATGTCCGGCTAAAACCCTTGTATGCTTAGGGTAGGATGAACTCATAGAAGTAGGATGTGGGTACGTAATTAGAATAATTCATGACGTTTAGTTTTAATGCTCTTAATTAATGAATTCTTAAAATCAATCTTAATTTTTCCTTTGAATTTCATTCGAAAAGTGTTAGAGAGAGGATGACCTTATCACTCTTTAACAAGAAGTAGACGTAACGAGAGGGTTTAGAAGGGGTTAATTAATCAACCGGTTTATTTAGGGAGGACGACCGCACCACCTTAGTTAAATTAGGGTCTCTTTAATTAAGCATGATCTATTAACTTTTTAGTGGATTAGTGAAGTTGATTGATAGGATAAAGTATTAGGGTTTAAATTCTTGAGCTTTCATCTTACAATCTTTTACTTAGGTTATTTCTTGCACGTCACGGTTATTTTGATTATGTACCTGCTCCGTTAGTATACGTAGGAATATTTATCCTGAGCATCACCATCTCATATTCGAAAACACACACTTTTACGTTCTTAGTTTAATTTTTCTTTTTGCATTCGTAGAGTAATTTAGTTCCGATTATATTTTCTTTTAAAAAAAAACAAAAAACATTCACTCATATTTATTACGACGCGTAGATCTTCGGGGATCTATTCGCATACATCACTTCCCTTAGGTTCGATAATACTTGGTCCCTATACTTGCCCATACTACAGTGAACCCATACTCTTGTGGGGAAACTACTAGTAGAAAGCTAGTATTTTCGATTCAAGTCAATGTCGCCATTGTCGGGGATGGCGATGTGTATCATTTGAATAGGACTTGTAGATAGCTTAATAGTTAGTAGTGAGTGTTTTACTTTTCTTTTTTATTCTTACTCGTTCGGCAGTTGCGTTTTGATTCTTCTGTTAGTGTCCCAGGTATATGAAAACACGCTCGTAAGGAGACACGAGTGAGGAGAGAATACCGCTAGATCCTGAGACAATAGCAAAAAGAAATCGAGCCTTCTTAAGAAGGATGAATACTGCCGGAGGAGAGAATGATAGCATGGACATCAGTAATGAGTTGGATGATGCTGCAGGTGAGTTTAATCAGGCAGTGAACCGGGTTGAGCATGAAAGTGAGCATCTCGTGCTTGGCCGTGCTATCCACCAGATGGTCGATGTGCGACATCGGGAAGTGATCATTGGGGCACGCCTTGTTCAGGTCTGTGAAGTCAATGCATAGCCGTCAGGTATTGTTGCTCTTCTTGATGAGTACGGCGTTGGATACCCACTGGGGTTTGTCGTCGGTGTCGACCATTCCGATAAGCTTGTTGTCGAGTAGCTTCTTGATCTTGGTAGCTATGACCGCATACTTGTCCGGGCCGAACTTCCTTCTCTTCTACGAGACCGGCTTGCGGGCTGGGTCGATGTGCAACTTGTGGGAACATATTGCTGGATCGATCCCGACCATGTCCTCATGGGACCATGCGAACACGTCTAAGTTTTCTTCTAGGAATGCTGTTATCGCAGCCCGCATCTCGTTTGGCATCTTTGACCCGAGCTGGACGCACACCTCTGGCCGATTTTTCATTGTCACTGATATTAGTTTTTCCATGGGGCTGGCATCTCACCCCCGTAGCGAGGATCGTCTACCTCTCCTGCCAGTGTGCTATCGATTTCCATAGGCTCAAAATCAATTCTTGGTTCCAGCTCGAATTGAGCGTCTACAAAAGTTTGAGCGTCCTTTTCCATTGGGCGGGCAATGGGTGGGTTTTCTTCGTCTATATCCATGTCTCCCTCCCCGATGGTACAAATAAAATCTAATTTTGTGGAATTTAAAGCAAGATCGATATACGCCAAACACTCGCGCGCCATTTTCTGATTACCCTTAAGAGTTTCCACCTTCCCAGAGGGGGTTGGGAACTTGATACAATAATAGAAAGCTGAGGCGGCGGCTTTGAACTCGTGCTCGAATGGCCTGCCGAGAAAACCGTTATAGGTTGACGGCTGGTCGATTATTATAAAATTGAGTTGTTTCGAAGCCTTAACCTCAGTATCTATGCTAGAAACTAACTCTACAGCTAGCCTAACTATTCCATATGGCTTCACGGTGGCGTCCCCGAAGCCTTTGATGACCTGATCGCATGGCTCCACGTACTTCTCGAAGGAGCTGTCCAGCTGGTCGAAGGCGGCTTTGAAGATGATGTTGCAGTATGCCCCATTGTCGACTAGCATGCGGTGGACGGTGACACCCATGATGTTGACCGACACGACCAGGGCGTCGTGGTTGTGGTAGATGACCCCCGTGCGGTCCTCCTCTCTGAAAATGAGGAGCTCAGACTCCTTGGCCGTCATGTTGATCGGCATGGTGATCTGGTGGACGTTGTCCATGGCACGCAACTCGCTCTTTTGTCGGCGGTTGGAGAGCGAGGTGGAAGGTACAAATCCTCCCACCTAGGAGAGCATGTTGACGGCGCGACGAACCTGGTGTTCAGGCATTGGGGGCAGATAAGGGCTGCCTCCCGGTTTTGCTCCAAGGGGTGAGCAGCGGGCTACGTCTCCGGCCTGACCGCCGGTCTCTTCATGAACTCTTCCAGCTTCCCTTCCTCGAAGAGCCGTCATAGCTGCTTTAAGAGGTCGCGGCACTCGCTCGTGTTGTGCCTGACGGTTTGGTGGTCATGACAGTACTTGTTGGGGTTAAGTTGCACCCCCGGCTTGTGGACCCAAGGGCGTGCCTTGGGTACCATGTTCTTGTTCCGGATCTGTACGTACACGTACTTCGGGGTGACTGCAAGTTTTTCAGCCAACTTTACCTCGACGGAGTCGAAGGGTTTGAACGGTTGGGGAGCACGGTAGGAAAAGTTCCTCCGGCTCGGCGCGGTGCCCGCCTGAGCGCGGGGCTTCTCCTTCTCCGCCGGGGCGCTCTCGCCTAGCCGCTGCACCAGGATGTCAGCGTTGTATATGATCTTTCCGGCCCGCTGCCGGAATTCCGCATAGGACTTGGGATAGTCCTTGTTCATGGACTTCCACAGTTTCGTCTTTAGGCGGAGTCCGCCTATGATGCCGACGAGCTTGACCTCGTCCCCGACGGGCTCGTTTTCCATGATAATTCGGTCAACCCGATCGATGTATGCTCGGTCCGTCTCATCCTTTTCCTAGGCCAGATTGGCCATGCGATTGACGCCGGTCAGACGTGGCGCCATCGAGGAGAAGTGCTCCAGGAATAATTCCCCCAGCTGGTGGAATGAGACCGCCTTCCCCGCGGGTAGCGAGGAGTACCAACGGTGAGCTCTATCACCGAGGGTTAATGGAAACATTCGGCACTGGGTGACGTCGGTGGCCCCCATGAAGATCATGTACGTAGAATACTTACTTAAGTGAGTGACGGGGTCCGTCTCCCCGTCGTATTGGCCCACAGCGGCCACGTTGATCTTTGGCTGGGCGGGAGCTCGTACCAGAATATTTGCCAGGGGAGAGTTAGGCATGTGGGCGAAGTGGTGTTGCCCGTCCCGCTTCTCGAGCTTGGCCTCCAGATCCGCCACTTTTTTTAGGATCTCGGCCGTGGCGTTGTCAGCTGCGGGTGGAGATCAGGGACGCGGGTTGTCTTCCAGACGGTCACGGACCGACGGCCTCGGGGCTGCGTCGTTGTGACGTCGGGGAGAGCGTTCACTCTCTCGCTCCCGAGGTCTAGAGCTTGCGTTTAATTCGCAGGGTCGGGCAGCTCCTCGAGCTTGGGACCCTAGTCTGGAGAAGACTGAACCCGCTGGCCGGCAGGAGGGACTCCTCCTCGTCGAGGTGCCTCTTCAGGTTCTGGGGCCGGGCCACATAAGTGTCGGCCCTCCTGGCCGACTCTTGCCCTGGTCGAGGGTTGCTGGTGCCCTTGTCTGGGCTGGCTCCTTTCCGGCCCGGTGGGTGCGGATAGGAGCTGCGTCGATCTCAGCCAGGCGGCGTTCGATCATCGCCTTCGCCGCCTGGAGATCCTCCGGAGTTCTTATGGCGGATAAAAACTCGAATGGCCCCTGGAGTGTCGCCTCCGTGGCCGGAGCCGGAGTGGTGGAAATGATTTCAAGTGAATGGGCCTAACTCGGGTTGGCGGGCTAGCCCGTTTAGCCCGTGGGCTAGTAGGGCCGGGGCAAAAAGGCCCGGTTTTAAACAGACCTCTTAAACCATGACCCTAACCCTGCATTTTTAAGTTTAAATAACATCTCTACATAATACCTTTCGCAGGTGAGTAAACATAATGATCGAAATTTTGAGGAGTAATTCTGATTTTATATATATATATATATATATATATATATATATATATATATATATATATATATATATATAAGTAAATAAATTGGTTGAATTGTGTAAATGTGTTGTATAAATTAGTGGATAACGTGAGGATAGAGTTTATGATCGATTTTCTACTTTAAAGTGAAATATATAATGGGACAAATAAGAAGAAAAATGTGAAAGGTATTTCAAAATGTACTATTTAGTACTGTCTAGTGTTCCCTCCTATCCTTATTATTTGATATTTCAGATTTTGTTAGTAAATTAAAAATGAATGCAGTAATGACAAATATATACTTCAATCTTATGATATATTTTTAAGATTTGGATAAAGTTTTTTCTTAAAAAAAAAAAGATTTGGATAAAGTTTTTTCTTAAAAAAAAATAGATTTGGATAAAGTTAAAAAAAAAAAGATTTGGATAGAGATTTATTTTTTACATTTGGATAGAATTAAAATAAAGGAGAAAAGTAAAAAAGAATATAGGTGGATTGTAATTGTGCACGGTACAATTTAAATATATTTTCATTCAAAAATTTAATTGTTTTTTTTCTCAATTTATTTGTAAAAATAAACTGTAATTTTCAATGAAATTTGATATTGCTACTATAAAATTTTGAACGGCGCAATACATCCAATGCATATGGACTTTATCCTGCCAAAAATAAAAATGATCTAAAATAGAAATTACTTAACTTAAAAAAATTCAAGAAATCCAACTCCATTATTCCCCACCATCCAAAAAGTGAAAAAACCCCAAATCCAATGAACTTTGTTTACTTCTTTAAATCCCCTCCCCACTCCTTCCCCCCATCTTTCAAAAACAAAATTCCATTCAAACAACAACCACTCCCTAACCATAAATAATCCTTCCCTAGATAATTCCAGATTCTTACGCCCCTCAATTTTCTTTTCTAGAAATAATAATTAAATAATTCCATTATTAATACTCTTGTAGCAAAGGCGAAGCCCTCGCCCCCAGGGCCCCCACCCCCTGGCCCGACAAGATTAGATGGAAGAGGTAAATCATGGTGACTCAGCGGCCCATTCCATTATTAATACTCTCCCATCCATCTTGATTGTCTCTGGCTTTAAAGATTCGTCTCAATCTTGATTAGCTCTTTTTATAAATAAACAATACTAGCTTTTGAACTCCACGTATTACGCTGGTTTATAGATATTATGTTATTAATTTTAAATTAAATATTTTAAAATTTTAATTCAGTTAAAATTATATTTATCCTCTTAATTTATTAATTATTTTATATTAATTTAAATTTACGACCTTTAATTGATTATTGTTTTAATTAAATTTAAGATTATAATTTTAAGGAATATATTAACTAAAAAAAGTAGATAATATATTTAGAGTGAACGGACGAAATTGATAATTTCTTATATTATGATATAAAGACACAACCATTTAATATATGATTCCGTTGTAATTTATCTAAAATAAGACACAATTCATTAATCAATTATAATTAAAAAAAACTAAAAAAAATCATTTCGTAATAGAAAAGAAGAAGTTATAAATCAAACTAATACAAAAATAGAGGTTTTAGAAAAGTAGGGAGTGATTCAGAAATAGATTAAAATTAGAGAACGTTGAGATCATAAATTAAGATAAATATAATACCATATATAACACAAATGCATAAAATCAAAGTATTCCAAAATAAAAGCTTTTGAGAGGTGGAGTGATTCACAAATAGATATATAAATTTATTTACCAAATTTTCACCAATTTTTCCCTTTTATATACCATAATAGAAATAAAAAATAATTTTATCACTATAAAATTTGTGTCAAAAGTATAAAGACAATTCTTTAAAAAAACAGACAATATCTATTTACCAAAATTTCATCGATTATTCTCTTTTATATACCATAATAAAAATAAAAAACAATTTTATCGCTATAGAAACGGAGTAGAAAATTATATATCCACACCAACTCCCCAACCGCCCCCACCAGATTTCCAATTTCAAAAATCAACCTATACATACACATATATATACACACACCCCACACCCCCCAAAATCGCCATATTCAACAGTTTTTCTCCTCCAATGTTGACTTCTCAAGGTCTAGTCCTCGCGACCGCCATGGCCGTCTCCGCCGGAACCGTAATCCTCTTCGATCTTTTCCGGCAAAACATTTTCCCCCAAATCTCGCAAATTCACCAACACACGCCTCCGCGAGCTCTCAAATCGTGCTTATCGTCAGGTAAATTTCGTTAAACTGAATCGCGATTTCGCTGCGCGATCTTAGAACTGTTTTCGAATTCTCGTTGCCAGGATCGAAGAAGAAGAAGAGAGTGAAATTCGCGGAGGATGTGAGAGATTCGAAAGGGAACGGAGAATTGTACCGGAAAGAGCGCAGGAAATCGGCGGCGATTCAGAAGAAAAGCTGCGGGAATGAGTTCCAGAAATTGCCTCCGAATCGAGCGGCGTTGTACAGCGGGATTCTCAGAGATCGCGTGCACAGGATTGAGTGCTCTTACTGATTCGTAATCGATAATTTCGTTAGTGGATTTTGATTCTGATCTCGATTGGAAAGATTTGTATAGCCAAATCTCTGTTTTTCTCTGAATGTAAATACGACGAGTTTTTCTGAAAATTGCAGAATTCTGGCCTCAATTTTTTTTGCCGGAGGTCCTCGGTCCTCCACTGATGAGACAAAATTAATTTCTTGCAGAATAGCCCTCCAAGTTTCACGAAATTGGAGTCGGCGCCCTCCCTCCACTTGATATATTATGTTTCAATATGGAATGGAATAGTCAAAAGTGGGAGAAACACATTTTTTTTTTCTTTTCTTTTTTCCAAAAGTGGTCTCATTATTAAAAAGAAGTTTAGTGTTTTATAACACATTTAATAATCTTTATGTAAAAATAGCATGCCTACTTTTTTGTGTTGTGTTGAGAAAAATAAAATGGATATAGTTAAATATTTTAAGATTATTTCGAGATATTGTAGGGTTTATTTATGAATAAAGATTGGATGTGAGTAGAGGTAAATGACAATTTGAGTAATTAAGGGGGCGCTTTGTTAGTCATTCTTCAATGGTAATGAGAATGAAAATTTATTTCCATCTATGTCTTCATAATAAAAATGATATGTTAGGAGAAGAAGTGTTCCAATGGTGACACCATTGCTAGTGTCATGCCTCAATTTTGGAATAGAAATAGACAACAAATGGTTGGTAGTGGAGGAAGAGGGGAGTGATTGAGGAGGATGATTGTAGGAAGAGAATGAGGTAATCAAAATGGTGTAGTGATTACCTTATTTAGGAGGAGAGGTAGTGATTTTATTCTCATGAACCATGCTAATTACACTAATTTTCAATCTTATTTCCATTACCTTTGAAGAGTTGTTAACTAAGCGCCCCCTAAGTGATTCTTGAAGGATAAAGTTATATAATATGTTGTTTCATTAATAAAATGAACATATTTTTTTGGAGTAATTCTCTTGTACACTTGGTGTTGAAACTGTTTATACTGAAAAGTTTGATTTGATTACACTGAAAAAAGTTAATTTACATTGAAAAGTTTATACTGAAAATCGATTTCAAGTATAAACTTTTCAATGTAATGTAATTATACTTTTTAGTGTAATCAACCTACATTTTTCACTGTAGACAATCTCAACTGTTGAGCGAATGTACCATGCACGAATTGAATATGAGAGTGTGCCTAATTTTTTTTACTTATATACTATAATTTTATTGGTACTTAACATTGTATGTGATTATATTCTTGATATGCAATGAAAATGGTCATATATCATTTAATGCTTAGTATACATCATTAAAAGATAAAATAACAACTTGAATTGATATATCCACTTCTTTGCATCTTGCTATGTCGGACTTTGGCGTTATTAAATGGGAAAAGAATCTCTTTCGTTTTAATTAATTGATTCATTTTGTTTCCACCCAGGTACGAAAACCAGACTGATAGCAAGACAATTCATATTATCTATTTTTAAAATGTTAAAGGTAAGAAATATACTTAGCAATTATTGAGGTTATGGATCATTCGATTTTTAACTTTTTTACAATAAAAAAAAAGAGTAGGTATAAAGGGAAGTTAATTCATGTATGAATTATTAAAGAGAATCATATGTTTTTCACTAAAATATATTAATTACTTTTACTAAAAAAGTATTAGTTATTTATCACTTCAGGTGTTCATGCATGAACCATTTCCACCCTATAATTTATCTTAAAAAAACCATCTTTTGATTCCTCTAATAATAATAATAATAAAATTATTATAAAAGAAAAGGTAAAGAGGAGAAGAATAAAATCAAGCTTAACACCACAACATCATAAGGGCCCAGTTTGGTGCCTAAAATGGCCCAACAAGGTGAAGCTGAGGTGGTTGGCAGCCCATCAGGCCCATTACAGAGTATTGGCTAATGATTGAACAACTATAAGCAATAATACTTTTTTTTTTTCATATCAAATACATTACCTTAAAATACCCTAAGAACCCGTTTGTTTGCCTGGAAAAGAAGGGATATTGATTGTTATCCCACAAATTCCACTGTTTGTTAAGATAGCTTTTATTTACCAAAGGTCAGGTAAAATTGACAAGTCCGCACTTTTATTACCCAATTTCAAGTGATTATAAATGCCACTTGAGAGGTGATATTTGTAATACCCCTCCTTATCCCACATATGAGGTAAAATATATCACATAATTTATTATCCCATATCCCCAAACAAACGGGCTCTAAAAAAATACCTTAAAGTTATGAATACACTCACCCTAAAAAATATGTGGGTGTATTTAATAAAAATGTGAATGCATATATGTGGCCTATTTCGCCTTTAAAAATGACGCCACATTTTATTTGTAATTGAAAAGACACATTTTCTCTGAGATTATCTTAAGTTAAATAAAATTTAGAAACGAGCTTGTGAAACTAACATGCGGAATTAATATCGATTTGTTAACAAGATTCATAAAAGATTGGGATTATTTAAATATATATGAAATAAAAGAATTTCGAGTTCGAGCTCCGCTCATTTTGTTAAACGAGTCGAACCGAAGCTTTAATTTATAACGTACGTGTCAAGACGAACTTTATTTCCAATTTATTTACGCTATTGAACGAACCCGAACTTCAAGTACTCGAGTCCAGCTCGTTTAGAATAATAACACTAATTTTATGAGTTTTAATTTACAATGTACATGCCAAATCGAACTTTATTTTCAATTTTGTTCATGCTATCGAACGAACCTGAACTTCAAGTACTCGACCCCAGCTCGTCTCGAATAATAACACTAATTTTCTTGCCAAATAAAGTTGGAAAAATGTTTTTCTTTATTTTATTATTTATTTTGGCAAGTGCTTTTTTTTTTTTTTTTTTTTGACCTGGCAAGTAAATTTCTCATTACTATTTCTATCAATCAAATTTACCTTCAGAGAAGAAGAAGACGACGACGGAACGTTGATCCCCAAAGTCATATCGCCGAGAAGCGATCGATTTCAGGGAGGAAAGCAAATTGCACGAAATCGCATAATGAATTTCTCTCTCAGGTTCAATTGATTCATGTATAATATACGATAACTCGATTTTATCGATTCGTATTAACAAATAATTACGGAGTTTTGTTAGGGTTTTGTGAGATAAGCCATTCGACCAGACCTTTCTGTTACCGATGTTTATGGTGGGAGCCTTTCTGCGGTTCGGGTCCATTGCTGCTTGGATATTTGATATCATTGCTCGCATGGGGTATGTCTTCCTGATTAGCAAGAAATTATATGACTTGCTTGTTAATCAATTGTTTTTTCTTTAATTATTTACGATTCAATTTGAAATGAGATTCTCTGCCGGATTTCTTTATGCTTATTTGGTCTGGAAAATCACAAGTTTTTGTTGCTGGTCAATTTATATTTATTGTTGTCTTTATACCTATGATTGTTGCCCTTTTATATTCGATTAGAATAGAAAATTTGAGCTTTTTATTAATATAATTTTCTCCCTTTCAGAATGATAGTTTGGTTGTTTTTTGATGTCAATGTGAATTATCCGATTAATGTAAATATATGAAGCTCTAACTGTATATATCAGTTTTAAATCTATGCTATTTATGATGGTGAATTCTATTAGCTCCGTTGCTGTATCTATCTTTTTTTAATTTGCTTGTATGATGAGTCGATAACTAGGTTTCGACATAACAGAGTAACTTTAAATGTATCCCAATTTATAAAGAACATTAGTGCATCAAAACTTGATAAGCTTCGTTTGAGTAAATTTAAGATCAATATTTTAATTTCACTAGTAACTTGTCTACGAAACCTGAAGTCTTGATATTTGTTGCTAACATGTTCTCTGTGAAATTCTTAATTGTTCTATCTTTCCTTGGCACAATTAATCTGAAAGAATGTAAATATATTGCATACTTGATGAGTATTGTTCTTTTCTTTGAAAGGTCAAAATTATGACTTGAACCATGACCTCACGACATAGGGTAGCGGTGATCTAACCACTTGGTGAATATTGTTCTCGTATTTATGAAACTCAATTTTCTCCAGTATCAATTTATTACTTCTGATAATTCTGCTATTCTCCCTGTGGTGAATTTCTACTGTTCATAGTTTCTTTTATTATTTTCAGTTTGATACCTAGCTGTCCTTGATAGTTTAGTTTTCGTCTAGCTTTCTCAGTCTGTTGCTCTCACCTACAGCTTATGATTTTGTAAACTGAATCCAAAGCTGTTTTATTATGTCCTTCAGACATGCAGTAATCAGGCATCTAATTTGAATTGCCTGAGGATTCAAATTGATTGTTTAAACATGCATTACTTATTGCTGTAGTACAAACACATCTTTCCCATAAATGGAATGATAAGTAACATTCTGTTCTCAAGTTTATCTATTATTCTCTCCATTTGAGTGTCTGGTTTGGTGTTGTTGATGGCATCATTTACTGCTAATTGTTATATGCTTCTTTGTATTACTAAGCAGGCGATAGAAGAATCTCATATCCGATCCATCTATAGACAGTACAATCATTTTTTGTGAGCTGATCATTACAACTGTTTCTTTTTATCTACCAAAAAATCTATGTATCTAATTAGCTTTATTTCCATCTGAAGATAGACTTAGTCATCTTCTTTTGTTTCAAACATTTTTTGCTTAAAATTACTGCTTATTATTAATTCTAACATAAAATTAAGGATTACTGGAATCAAATTCAATGAGAGAACTACTCGAGTTCTGCAAAAATCTTACTGCCACAGACGTTTGTGGACTATTTTCTCTGAGAGCCTGGCAAATGAATTCTTTTGTAAATTTCATTTTTTGTTATCAATTTTAAGGGCGCTCATACGATTGTAGTGCATTACATAAAAGAGCCGATAGTACCTCTATCCCATCGGCTAAATTTTACCCTTTCATGAACTAAGGATTATCTTTTGTTGGCAAAGAAGAAACTGTACAGATTTTCTCCTTTTTTTAACTAAATTATCGAAGTATATATTTAGTCTATGCTGATATTCTAAACCTTGCATTGTCAATTGTTAACAGAGCTGTGGCTGTCTTGGGATTGATAGTAGGACCAAATTGATTTCCTTGATTTAATAAGCTGGTGAAATAGCAGAATAACCAATTATAGTTTGAGTCGAAAGCTACCATATTGGTGGATTTGTTCGGCCAACACTTGAGAGATGAAATATAATAATAGACCGCGAGTATGTGGAGGCAAAAAATCAACAAATGTGGTGACTCGTATACATGGCGCTCATGGTGCTTGCAATTCAAATGAAACTACTGAATTTGTAAATCACGGTGAGTTGATTACTGATATTAATGGCTGCACTCAAATTGTTGTATTCAAAGTTGTTTGAGTTGTAATAATTTGGTTATGTTTCTTTTTACGTTTCTTGCATTATCTTTCACTTTTGCACATAATGGGATGGTGGATGGGTTTAACAGTGCTGTGGTGTTCTATTTTTTCTGCCGTTGGGTTTAACAGTGCTGTGGTGTTAGTTCTTTTTTTGCTGCCGTTCTTCGTAAAAACTGCTAAATCTGTGTCTCTCGTCTCTGCTGAAAATGACAAGGTATAAAAATATATGATATTCTTTTGGTACTCCAGTTCCTCAATACAATGCCATCAAATAACCTTCTCACTCTTAGAAGGAAAATTGTATATGTGTGTGTGCGCATGCATATCTTCCTAGATTTATGATATGCTACTGCAAGTTTTAAGATGAAAATGTTATATCTTAGAGTCAGGCCTTCAGGAGTCTATAACTTGAATGGTTGTAAACTTTATACCTAGTTCTTCTTTTAGCTGTTACTCTACTCCTGTCTCCCAATTGAACTTTATCCTTTTCTGATAATTTTCTTTTTTAATTCATCTCCATGCTCACTTTTATTTATGATATATGGTACTCCCACCGTCCCAACGTTTTCTTCACACTTGCCTTAAATGGACGTCCCAACATTTTCTTCACACCCCAAAAGAGGAAATAACTCCCTCTCACAAAAGTCAATAAAGCATAAAGTTACCATTATTTTATTCAGCTCCACACTCACATACTCCCATTTTTCTTAAAAAATGTGTCCATCCCAAGTGTGAAAAACTTCTTGGGACGGAGGTAGTATCTTATTTGGAGAGGCTGTATCTGTAGGTCTTCTTCTCTGGAATCATGGAAGACAGAAATGGATGGGACGTAGAAAGGCGGAGCATCGGTCTCAATTGTTTCGTGTTCCTCGAATAAGGTGAGAAATTTTCATCCAAAAAATTATGAGAACTGAATATAAACTACTTAAAATGATGAATCATGTTAATTCTATTACAATTAATCCTAGTTAATCCAAGAATTACTTCTGACTTTTCTCCTCTTACCCCCAACAATATTTAAACTATGTGTGGTTATACACACCCCCTCCCCCCCCCTCCCCCTCTCCCGAAATTTGAAAAGGTGTATGGTGGAACCATAAAGCTGTGCATAGCCTTTAATTAGTAAACAGTTTTTTACTATTTTATTTATCCTTCTCTCCTTTGCACGAAACATCAAAATTAGTTATAACTACTGAATCTTCGTGAATTGTATCATTGGTGAAAAATTTAACCTTTTTTCTAATAATCTTTCTCGAGTAACTTGCACTTTCTGGGGCCTTGTGTTGAACAATTCATATATTGTTAAAATTGTGAATAGGTGTGTACCTCCCACTCCCCCCCCTCTGTAGTCTGTAATACAATGCTGGCTATTCACTGTTTATTTATCGGTATATATTTTCAGGAATTGGTCTCTATGCATGGCAAAAAGGTTTTGGCTTTGCTGTGTGAATAAGCCCGACAAAAGTTGCCTTAAAAGTGGCATTCCATTTCCCAAACCCATCCCACTAAGTGTATGTTTCTTCCCTCGTGATTTCTCGTTTTTATACGTGCAACTAGAGGAGGCTATCACTACCATGATCCTGACTATTTCGTTGAATTTTTTTACAGGAAATGGTGGACTTTCTCGTCGATATTTGGGAGCAGGAAGGGATGTAAGGTTGAGAAACTGAACAATTGCTGCAAAATTGTGCAATTAATCGCCACTGGCTCTTTTAGTAAGATTCTAAGTACCCTCCAAAATGCCTTTAAACGAAAAGCGTGTTGTAAATACAATCTAGGAGTAATGTAAAGTTTGCTACTTTTTTTTCTTTTTCTGTTTAGGATTTGGAGAAGTTTTTTCTCAAGTATTATTTTTATTGCGTTGTTTTCTTTGGCTAAGGTATCTCCAACCCAAATTGTCAAAATTGATATTCTGAGGAAACTGGATAAATTTGAGACTCCAAATTTGAAGTCAAATCTGGAGTTGACTCAATTTTTGGTGTTTTTTTATATGTGGTTTGAAGTTAGGATGTAATTGAGTCGAGCCAACTCACAAGCTAACGCATTTCGATAATAATTTGTCAGGGGTGCTTGGTTCAAATTAGGGATGGGCAATTCTTTTCGGGTTTTGAGTACCTGAATCGAACCGATTTGAGTACTGGATCCCCGTTACCATAACCGGAGCTAAGGATAAACTTGCCCAAATCTGTTCTCTTATCTAATAGCCAAACATTCTATGTGACCTAAGATTAGTACAAAAGTAACCTTTGGAATGAGATGGATATGAGTGTAATAATATTAGTTATAACTCTTCCATTTTCTTATATAATGTTTTTTTTTTATTTAGTTGGAGAATGATTTTTACGATAATTGTCGTTTGATCGAGTTATTTCATAAATACATTAAGGTGATCGATAATTTCTAAATAATGAGTGATTCTCGTGTGAATGCACTTAGATTTTGAATCAATTTTAATGACCAGAGGTTTGATTCGTGTGTAGAATTATTTTCATTTCATAAATTGGTGAGGAAAGAAGATTCCATAAAATGAGGAATCAATTTTTTTTTTCTATTCTATATCCTTACACCAAAACACACATTTTCTTCCCTTTTCCATTACTTTCTTCCAAACCCCACAACAAAACATCAATTATCATTCATTTTTCATTCTTTATATATCTCTAAAACCTCTTAACCGAGCACCCCTAAGTTTCACCAATTTTGATTTTAATTCACTAACTTTTTCAATTTTGAAATTCGTCCCTTAAGTTTACCAAAATGAATTTGTCCATTATTTACCGACTAAAACAGATTAACAAAATTCAATTCAAGGCCGTCCCTTAAGTTTAACATAAGTCATCCTGCTAAAAGAACTAAAAAAAATTGAAATTTGTAAATTTAAGCGACTAATCTCAAAGTGAAAAAATTAGGTATAATTAGTGTGAAGTACATGAAACAACAAAATATTACTCTTCATTACATAAAAATATTGTACATACAATTAAAAATTGTACTGTACATAAAGTCATTGAAATGTACAATATATTGCCAAAAAAATTAGCAAATTTAAATTATATATATTTGGTGCAAATTAAACGACAAAATAAAAGGTTTACCCTTATTATTATTTAGTATCTTTGAGGGGAAATAGTGGATGGACTATTGGGTATAAGATAGAGATATTAATGAAAGAAGAAGTGGTGGTAGGAGTGCAGGGGTGGCCCCTCTAAATTCTCAGTTCTCGAAAGTTAAATTATAAAGAAATACATTTAGGCCAAATTAAGAAAATAGTGATGAAGGCTTTTTGAAGTTAGGAGCATTAGTTTCGTTTAAAATGGAAACTGGAAATTGGCAGTTGAAAGATATATACTGATAAATGATGTTTAAAAAGTGTTTCTACAGTTATCAAATTGTTTGAGACAGGAAAAGAGGGGCGCATCATGTGAGACTTCTTTAATTCATGTACAATTTCTCGCCCATATCGCAATAAAAATTTGTGTGAGACAATTCATAAATTAGCATTCATCGACCTCTTTCAAAATGCTAATGTGTTAATTCAAGTTACGTTTCATCTTATCGTGTGACGGTTTCATGCAAAACTTACTTTAATATCACATGTCTATAATTTAGTCAATTTTTATTGAAATTTTAATTTTTCTCAAATCAATTTCAGGATTTTTATGCTCACCAGCCAAATTGAACAATGATTTTTTTGAAAAAAATAAAATTCCTCCAGTTATTGTAATCGGATTGGGAAATTAGCAAAAGTGAAAAAGTCGAAAATTAGTAATCTGATGTTTTTTGGCCGCATAGCCTAGGATTTTTTTTTTTTTTTTTATGTATAATAGGGCCGCTTAGGACCGCCTAAGCCCGAAAACGCTTAGAACTATCGATTTTATAAAAATTAAGTCGGGAGGAGGTTGTCTAGGGCCTAGGCGGCGCCTAGATGGCCGCCTAACCTGATTTCTGCATCATTGAAAATTAGAGGTAGCAATGGACGAGACGAATTGGACTCACACAAAATTGGCCATGAAGTACAAAGTCACAAATGAATAGTGATTCATCGACCAAAAAAGAACTAATGAAAAAAAAATAAGTTTGAAAAATTAATTCTTTTTTAAATTAATTCTTTTCATTTTTTAATTCTTTTAATTGTATATGACACAACCTTTGATTCAAAAAATAAAAAAATAAAAAAACTTCTGATGTAAATGATCAAAATAAAAATAAAAAAAAACAGAAAATTGAAAAAATAAAGACATGCATCACTAAAATTTAATACAACCAAACTTACATTGCAATTTGTGCTATTATCTCCTCATGCATTGTGTTTAAAAAAAAAAAAAAAATATATATATATATATATATATATATATATATATATATATATATATATATATATATATATCCTTTAAAGCTAACCACTTTCAAAGCATTCTTTCATTACACTTAATTGCACTATAAACTTTCTTCAGTAAAGTAGAACGAATCAATGCACCCTCAACTTTAAATCTTAAACTTAAACTTAAACTTAATACATATAAGAAAATATAAGTAATTATTAATTTAAGTTTGTTGTTCCCCCGGGCAAGCCGGTTTATTTATAGTTATACTTCCACAGGGGGAAAAAGTTAATAATATTGCTTTATAATAACTTTATTGAACACGTTATATCAGAAAATCCTTACACCAATATTAATAAATGACCTTACCATGATGTACAAAAACTACTGTTTTCTATACAGTATATTTTCCATTGGATTCTTCCATGCTCCCAAACTAGTACTCCACTATATTATTTTTGTTTTTTACAATTTTACCTTTTCTGCTTCAATTTCTCAATTTAATTATTTCAAAATTTATTTTCTCAAAGAATGTATTGTAGAATGTGCCCTTATGGGCAGGGGGGGCCTGCACGCCAGATTTGAGGGACATGTAAAATTAATTAAGTTGCAAAAAGGGGAAATATTCCTACTTTGTTTTCTTGAATTTGAGATAAAGAAACCCCCCTAAAATGGGATTATTATCTATATCTATTTATATTATCTGTTGAGATATGAATAGTAAATCATAAAAGTTTTTCCAGTTTCTGTCTTCCAACATTCTGATGAAACCATTTCCCCAGTTATAATTACGCTCCTAGTAACTTTTATATAAAAATAGTTTATGAATTAAAGTAATCAGAAATATCGATAGTTTCACTAGAAGAATTATTCATTTGAGTTTCAAAAAAATTTACAACAATTACAATATAATATTACCGATCCAGAATAGGTGGTATTATATTATAATTGTTGTAAATTTACTTCAACCCAGATTAATGATACTTCTGATCAAATATTTAATACTTTAATATAGTTTCATGATGAGCTTATCATAAATTATTTTTATATAATATTTTGACTTGCGACTCCAAGTAATTTCATTATGATCTGAAACTGGTTCTTCCGAGTCATCCCAAAGAAAAAAAATTGCCTATAAAATTTAAATTGTCTAATTTTTTTTTCAATATTGTTATGATTTTTTTACCAAGAATTTTGTATTGTTTCTACAAATTTTTCTGATCATGTAGATATCTATCATTTCCTTAACTTAAAAACGATATGCCTTCAAAGTAGTAGGTAATATTAACTACAAACAATTTACTTATAAAAAAATACCTACAAATAATTTACCTATGAAAATAATTAGAAATTTTCATAGGCAAGTCATAGGCAATTCTCAATTACTATATATTTTGTTTAAAATTTTGAGGGCGTATTAAAAAAATCCTAGACAATTCTCTATTTTTTTGTAGTGGGTGTAGTTAATTTTTAATTAAAAATATAATTTATATTTTAAAAAATATAATATACTTCTATTGCGACGAAGTGATATAACTCAAGTAGTTAGAGCTCTACTATCTATGATTGAGAAGTCAAGAGTTCGAATCACAACTTTATAAAAAAAAAAAAAAAAAAACCTTCACACGTCGTAGATGAGATTAGGAGAGACTCTGAAGTTGACACTTAGTTAAAGATGTTTGTGTTAATTTTTTTTCTCTTTTAATGATCGTTTAATGAATTTCTTTGTTTGATAAAAAAATCATCTATATCAATTGATCCACTAATACAACCTAAATTTAAAAAAAATATAGTAATTTTTTTTTTTCATATATGAAACAATTACAAGTAAGAAATATTAATCTTTTTATGATTTTCTATTCGACTGACTAATAGGGGACACCCACAGTCCACCATTCACTGATGGGAAATCTATTTCAAACTAGAGCATAAGCAAGTAGACCGACGCTTTGGACTTACAATTAAAAACTTAATTAAAAAAAAAAAAAAAAAGTTGGATAAATGAAAAGGTAAATAATGCACTAATTTAAAACTGTCTCAGAAATTCCGTGTATCATATGAAATTTTCATAAAAACTACTCTCTATGCTCCGTTTAGATTTGCACTGATTAATTTTAGTACAAAAATTAAGAGTAACGATACTGTGGGTAGGGGTTAAAAGTAATAAAATTTTGTATAAAATCGTGGATATATATTGTGAAGACGTAGCAGTTTATGAATGATTTTCTATTTTTTGATGTATAAGTTAATTTTGAGACTTTTGACGTAGAAAAATATGTGATGGATGAATAATAGATATTGTGAACAAGTTTGTTGAGATAAGCAGCATTTAATTGATATTGCGAACAACTTTGTTGAGATAAGCAGCAAATGCTAGTCTGGTCAACGTTACCAAGAAAGTTTGTTCATTTTCCAATAACTAAATTAAGACAAAAGTGGAAATTGTGAATCTTTGGTCCAAAATACACAATTCAAAAGTCAAATTATTAGTATTATAATTATTGGACATTTTTGTTGGCACCTAGGGATCATACTCTTGGCACAATTAGTTGAGCTTCATTCTCCTGTATTAATTACTTGCACCGTAAAAAACCACACTGCATTGTACGCATCACATGTGAATATAGCAGCAACAATAGGAAAAATATATTTTTGGGCTGGTAAATAAGGGTGGCTGTGTTTTAACGACAATATATATATTCTCGAGCTTATAAAAGTAAGATAATATTTCTTTATATGTATGACAATATGTTTTTAACTTATAAAAGTAGGACAATATATTTCAAAAATCAGTAAATATAGGACAATTGAGCCCGAATTAGAAGCTCGAAATACACTCAATCATGGGCTCAATTATCCTACATTATAGGTAGAGATTTTTGAAATATAGTGTCTTATTTTTACAAGCTCCAAAATATATTGTCTTTCTTTTACATGCTCGAAAATATAGTGTTATACTTTTTACAAGCTCGAAAACATATTGTTCTTAGAACACAACTATATATCCCTAAGTTACAAGCCTAAAAAAATATTTTCCCCAGCAACAATAGCCATAGCTAAGTAACAAAATCTCTCTCTCCATTTTTATTTGTCTCATTTTATTTAAAATAGTATCTCTTTTTAGTTATCACATTATTAATATCAATACATATTTTAGCTATTTTCAATAACTCCTATTAAATAGTAGAAGTAATCAATATTTGGTAATAATATGAGTAATAAATAGTAAGAGTGTAAGTGTTCTTTTATACCCTTAATAAATTAAAAGATTGTTTGTGTAATTGGATAAAATGAGATAGATAATAAAAGATGGAGAGAGTAGTATATTCTTAAAAAAAAATCATAACTGAAAATGATTATAACTATAAATAGAATGAAACTTTACGAGAATTATGACGCATGGTTGCTAAGAGTGTAATATATGAAGTAATTAAAAAAAAAATTATCTAGTGATCTCCACGGAAAATAAAATTCTAGTTAAAATATGAGTCTGTACCTTATGGAAATGATTGCTCATAATTTAGAAAAAAAAATTATACAGTAACATCATCTGTAAAAAATACTTCATATAAGAATAAATTTTATATAGTAATAAAAAATCACCATCCCGATTCAAAACCAGTTATATTTAGAAATGAACTACATTATAACATGCCATATTTTTTTGTCTTGTCTTATGGATTTACGCCTCCATATAGGAATAAGTGACATTTTGTTGAAGTTATAGACATTAGGGCAGTAAACGAGTCGAGACGAATTGAACGTATTGATATTCAAGATTATTTGAAAAGTTATCGACCTTTGATATTCATGTTTGAACTTGTTTGATAATTAATTGAGTCTAGCTCGAATGGGCTTTAATTGAGCCGAACACGAGTCGAGCTCGAGTAGCTTGACATTTTTACACATGTTTTATCTTTTTTAGTTATCGAGCTCGAATTCGAGCCGAGCTTTAAACTATTCCGAACATAAATTATGTTCAAACTTATTTGATTTTTATTTCGAACCAACCTCAAACAAACGTTTATCAAACAATCTCAAATCGAGTATCGAATATGATTTGATTTTCAGCTCTAATAGATACCATTTGTTGAAACCAAAAGAATTCCAACTTTGCAAGTATGTGTATATTTTTACGAATATGCACATAAATCAATAGTATTTCTTTTGTTTGAACGTGCAAATTCTTGTAGAACAGATAGAAAATATAAGTGTGCAAATTTTTCTGGGAGCATATATCTAAGTAAATAGTGTGAATAGAAAACCCCTAGTCAGAATTGAAGGAAGATTCTCAAATGGTCACTTCCGGCTTTCATCATCACCACACTCATTAAACACAACATTTTCCAAAAAGGAGAAAACCACACATTTTTTTCTGTGAAAAATGTCATATTTATTTTGTGAAATAACCCTATCATATCTAAATCTCCCTTGTCCCTTTTTCTCCATACACTACTCCCACATTGTCTTCAAATTCATACATTTCTTCCCAAATTTTCAATATTTTTCTCCCTCTTTTCCAAACACCCAATTCTCTTTGCTTTGCCCCCACAACATATATAACTTCACCTTCTTCTTATTCTTCTTCACTCAACTTATGGCTCTATCAAGAAACTATCTCATTTTTGCTGCCACGGCTATCTTTCTTTCTTCTCTCACTTTGTTACCTCCTATTTCAGGTAAAGAATATTCATCTTCTTATCCCAAATTTTCTATTTGGATTTCTTTTACGGTCTTGTAAACGTTACACGATTTTTTCTATGCTACCCTTGGACACTGTCCAATCATACTTTAGGGTGTTGTTTATAATCTTAAAATTATTCAGCAGGATAACATAGAAATAAAATACTACACCTTCGACAAGTATTTATTTTGAACGGTCGATATTTAAAAAAAAAATCATCACATATAGCATCTACTAATAATTTTCTCCATTTCAATTACATGTTACACTTTTTTTTTTTTTTTTGTGCATATTAGGACTTATTTTACGGTCTTGTAATCCATCGTGCATCACCAAGTACTTATATATATGTACTTATATGTACATTGTTTAATTGTACGGCGGATTTTATTTATTTATTTATATTTATTCACGTTAACATTACTACATAAAAAAATTAACTTTAATGATAGAAAAATATTGACTTTAATGATAGGAAAATGATATAATTAAATGACTAGACATGTCACTAAAAACTTGTAACCAGAAAAACAATAAACACATAATTTTATTGCCAATTTTCTTGAAGTGGTCGATTTTGACTACATTTTTCATAATTTCTTTTTTGCATGATTGAAGGATCATCATCATCAAGATATGATGATGAAATGAGGAAGATGGTGTTGGGGTCAAGGCCACCCGGTTGTGTGAATAAGTGTATGAGATGCAGACCATGCGAGGCTACTTTGGTAATTCCACCTCACCAAAATAGGATCAGAGAATCATCTCATAGAGAAGATGATAGCTACTATCTTCTCTCGTGGAAATGTAGGTGTGGGAATAAGCTTTATCAACCTTGATCATATGTATATTATATTTGTTAGTTATATATTGATGATTTGTGTATAATTCTTCCTCTTTGTATCATCAATATGTAGTCTTCGTGAGATCATGACCTCTATTTGCAACATTAATATTATACTCCCACCTCTCTATAATATATTTTTTTTTTGGTTCTTTGTTCAATTTTTTTATATTGGTATAATGTGGGTCATTGGGCTGACTTTTGTTGGGGGATATAGTTGATATTTTTTGTAATATCATGTAGTAGATTTTTTATTTTATTTTGTTATTTATTGAATGATCAATTTATTATATATGTGGTCCAGAAAAAAAAAAGTGAAAACAAATTATATTTATATTCTTGAAATTATGATTAATTAATTGCATGAAGTTTCTATATATGTTTTTTATTTGAATCGTGAGTTTCCTGTGTACTCGGATTCAAATGAACTCTTTTTTTCGAGTTTTACTATTTTAAAAGAAATATTTAATTTTAAAAGGTGATACTCATATACACAATAATGATACTCGAAGAAAAAAAAATCACGCAAACTTTGGTTCATAAATTTTTTTGTCAATAATCACCGGATTGATATTTTGATCATACTAATGAACAACCTAGAATTTCAAAAGTATTGGCTCCGTCCTATTTAATTTGTCTTTCTAAAGAAGAATTTTTGTTCCAATATAATTGTCATTTTGCGTCAATATGTACCATGTTCCAATTATCACCTTCTACTTATTTTTTTTGTAATCGTATGCATTACTTTAATAAATTTACTTTATTGATTAAACAAAAAGATAAAGAGTAATGTCACATCAGATTATTATTTAATAATTTTTAATTCGTATAAAAAAATCTTAAACGGCGATTAAAATGAGACGGATGGAGAGAGTATTTTATCTCGAAAATATTTATGCTTAGCTTGAAATATTACTTTCGTTATTATTTGACCATCAATAGATAAACTTGGCATTATTATACTAAAAAATTCGATCAAGTTAACTAAATTTGACATAAATTTTGTTTCAAATAATTTGATAGTATTATACTCCCATATTTTCCATAAGGGTTAATTGCAAAAAAAATCACGAACTGTATAGTCTTTATCAATTACAACATGAACTTTTAAAGTTTGCAATTCAATACACGAACTAATTTATTATTGCAATTTGATATATGATGTAAATTTTTGAGGATACTCTACCCATGATCTAATTTTTTTGGCAATACTAACGTTGCGTGGTAGGCTAAGCCGCCACAAAAAACAAGTCACACGCTACATCAAATGTCAAATCTAGAAAATTTAAAAAAAAAATCAAAACATTTATTTTAATAAAACATTGTTTAACACGATTTAATAAGAGTGAATATAGTAAAAAAAAATTGTTTTATAGTATCTGTACAAGTTTATACGATGTGAGACATTTTTTCCTATATAAACTAGACAACACCAAATTTTATAATCAATTATTAAATGTGTTTGAACAATATTTTTTTTATAAAAGAACTTTTTGAAATATTAATTTTTTTTTTTTTACAGATTTGGCATCTGACGTGGTGTGTGACCCGTTTTGGTGTCAGCTCCGGCTGCCACGTAATCGTACATATCTCCATAAATTTACATCATGTATCGAATTGCAGTAATAAATTAGTTCATACATCAAATTGCAAACTTTAAAAGTTCATGTTGTAATTGATAAAGACTACAAAGTTCGTGATTTTTTTTGCAATTAACCCTTTCCATAAAGCAGTTTTAGTTTGCACTTGAATACATGATATATACTTGAATTTCAAAAGAGTATCACAAATAAAAATTAATAATACTCCAAAATAATCAGTAATATCCCAAAAAGTAATTAGTAATATCCGAATTGGAAAAAAAAATTACACAATTCGATGTATTAATTCGTTTATATTTTTTATAAAATTAAATTGAGCTAAATGCAATTTGTGTTTTTCATGTTACTTAGTTCAAACATGGAAATGATATTAAAGGGTAAAAACACACCCCACCCCCATAGTCGCATAACAAAAATTCCAACATTTTTTGTAGTCACCCTTCATTTGTCGTTTTTGTTGTTTTATGGCGTTCCCCTTCTTTAATCTGGCGTCAGAATTCCACGATTGGACATCTCACCAAATCACTTTTCTTTTTTGACATATAAATAAAGAGTATGGTCAGAAATGCATAATTAAATTGAACCAAACATGGTGGTGTGATGTCCTTTCGCTTCAAGCCTCAAGCCTGAAGCCTTTAATTAAGTATCGACAAATTTCTTATACAATATATTATAATGTCACCTAATATTATTCATACATCATTTTCTCAGGTTATAGTTAATGCCATGGTACACCAACATACTGTGGATTTTATGACCAATTTGATTTACTTCATAATTTATAATTTAATACTCCCTTCGTCCCTTCCTTTCACAAGGAAGTAGGAACAATTTCTATTTTTTTTTTTCAAAAAATAGTGAAACAAAGGATACTTATAAATACAACTAAAAAGATTAGAATAACTTATTTTGATAGTCCCTGAGAAATATTAAAAGAGGAATTTATTGAGTTTTTGTGTATAGTTATTTCATTTTTGGAGTGAAAATAATATTGAGACATTAAAAAAAAAATATATATAAAAATAATCGTAGAACGAAAAAATTTATTTAATAACATGGGCAAAAATGTGTACAAATGGTGGGTGCATGTTTATATAACATGGGTAATTAATCTGGGCATTTTATATTAGGAAAAAAGTTGTACAAAATAATTAAGTGAGTTTATTAAAAAATAGATATATGGGTGCAAAAAAAGATATATGGTATAAGTTTTTTTTTTTTTAAACGGTATAAGTTGTTATGGTTACGTCCACATGGTACTAATAATTTGTGAATAAGTTTATGGTGTATTAGATATATCATATAATTAATTCAAATGTATTTTTAAATAATATCAATTGTTTTATTAAATAATTGGAGTTGTTTTTCATTGGACAATATAAGTTGGACATTTATAACTATTCCGAGCAAATAACTGCAACTGTATAGTGAAAACAATTAATATTGTGAACTTAAATTGTACAATGCACTTGGTGCATACAAGATCTTGTCATAATTATTTCGTTTATGAGTAATGCTTTAACGCACTAGTTACTGCAACTTGTGCAATTTTGACTAATAAAATTTCAATCAAACTGTTTATTATAATTTTCCGTGAATCAATAAAAAAAAGTTTAATTGTATTAATTCATATGATACATATCGTCTTTTGAAATTGTACTAATATTGTTAAGTAATATATTCTCTTATATGAACTAATATTTTTCTTAATATAAATTATACTTCTTGTTATGTATTTTAAATTTTCATGATATAAGTCAAACTTTATTCAAAATTACACCAGTTATATGGTGGGACTAGTGTATGAATTTTTTTTTTACCTTTGTTTATTTTTATTTTATATTAAACTATTTTTAAAGCTGGGCTTCTAGTCGAGTTGGGCCTTATTAAATTTGTGAAAGGCCATGGTTATTAGCACTAGCCTCTTGGTTAAAGACACTACCATATCATAATAATTATACATAATGTCAATAATGCCCTTCAATGAATTCCCTCCAAGATTAATGTAGTAAATACACTTCTCAGTTTTTCTATAATTTTGGTCGAAAATCACTCAAATTTTCGACAAAAACGAATGAAACTTTGAATTCCATGAATTTGTTGAACCACGAACGAAAATTTGTGTATTGTATGGTTTGTTGAACGCCTATATACTCAAGATGGTGAATACCCCAAGCCCTAATCACACATATGTAAGGGTTCATAATTTTTTTGTAAAGTTAGGTTTTTAAAATCTTGAATATGATGATGTTTATTGTATTTGGAATGTTTTTTTATGCATTTATTTGTTGTTTGAGAATGTTAAATTGAATGGGTGTGATAATGTTGTTGTTGGTTGATCATATTGAATGTTAAATTTTCGAAAAATCGTGACTTCAATTTTCATGACTGGTTTGCCGAAACTGATACACAATTTCGAAAAAAAAATCGAAATTTATGAAAAATTTCGGCAAAAAAATGAGAAAATTTGTAAAATTTTCAAAAATTCCAGCCGAAACTTCGTTTGATTTTCGGAAAATTTTACCGAACACGAATTTCAGCAAAAAATTTCGAAATTTAGACAATATTTCGGCTAAATTTTTCGAAATTTAGACAATATTTCGACAGAATTTTTCGAAAAACAGTAATCGAAGATTTTTTTCATAAAATCTTGCATCAAATCGAAAAACAAGATGCGAATCATACATAATCATACATAGTTGCGGGTAACCCTTGCTTTTTCGTTCTTTATTTCCGAAATTATGTGTTGATTTTAGGTAGTGTATGAATATCAAAAGGATATTTTAGATTAAAGAGGTAATGTATTTCTCCAAGAATTAGTGTGTTCATTTGGGTAGGGTATTTAACTCAAAGGCTACTAGGCTAGTGCAAATAACCTGCGCCTTTGTGAAGCATGAGGTAAATTTCCCAGGCCCAAGATGGCTGGCGGAGTATATTTCGGCAGATTTGATATGGATTTGGAATTTTGAAAGGCCCAACTTAAAAAAAGAAAAAGAAAAAAAGAAAACGAGGTTTAATAATTTATTAAAAGAAATGGAGTTCAAATTTATTATGAAATGAAAAAATCAAAATGCCATGATATTTTCAAATTCCGAAATATCTTTTGGCTAGCAAATTCGATAACTTACTGCTATTTAAAATTTGTTAAATCTCATTTCCATAATGAAACTTATATTGAAATTTTACGAGTATTTAACTAAAATTGTGAAGGGTCAAATGTGAAGTATGTAATCTGCTAGGCTTAATTCAGTAGGAAGCTATGTTGGTAAAGTGTTAGCCGTGAGAGTTAGTGAATTTGGAGTACCAGAAGAGGTGGACCAGATGAGGTTGACCAGAGAAGCCTGACCAGAGGAGTCTGGCAGGTGAGCTATCAGAGGAGGTCCATCAGGTGAGGTCTGGTCAGACGAGTCTGGTAAGTCATCAGAGGAGGTCTATCAGAGGAGGTCTGGGACCAGAGGTCATCTGGTGAAAAAGGACCAGAGCCAGAGGAGGTTTCTCATCTGATCCTGAAGTCCGTAATTCGCGAAGTACACCAAATTGATGCTAATTCGAAGGCGGTTCTAACTGAATCAACCATGGCGGTTATTGAAGTCGTTAGCCAGCTGGATAACTGCTTACATTGAGTTTGTTACAACTGAATCGAACCTAGGGTTCGTTTCTCAATCTCTGTAATTATAAAAGGGGGTTCTCAGCTGAGAGAACTAGACTAAGACTTAGACTTGTGAGATCATCTGTGAGCGCAAACACTGTGAGATTGTGAGCGATTGTAACTTGTAACTTCCATTTCTCATCTTAGTGAAAATATATCCTCTTGGATCCCGTGGACGTAGGAGTTCTTCTCCGAACCACGTAACTCTGGTGTTCTTGTGTGATTTTCAATTCTGTTCTTATTGCATTTGATTCCGATTCCCGGAAACAAGTTTTCTTGTGAATCCAAAACGCGATTAACAAGTGGCGCCGTCTGTGGGAAGCAATCATGGCTGCAACTAAGTTCGACATTGAGAAGTTCACGGGGAAGAACGATTTCAGCTTATGGAAGATCAAGATGAAGGCACTCCTGGTACACAATGGGTTGTACGAAGCCTTGTTGCTACCGGCTCAGGTGGCTTCTGGATCTAATCCGGCGAAGGTGGAGGAGAACAAGAGGAAGGCGCATAGTGCCCTTATCTTGTGTCTTGGGGACAAGCCATTGAGGGAAGTATCGAAGGAGGAAACCGCTCTTGGGATCTGGAATAAGCTGGAGCAGTTATACCAGACCAAGTCTGTTACGAACAAGTTATACATGAAACAGAAGCTTCAAGTCTTCAAAATGAGTGAAGATAAGAATCTTGGTGATCAGTTGGACGAGTTCAACAGATTGGTGGATGATCTGGAGAGTTTGGATGTTACAATTGATGATGAAGATAAGTCATTGATGTTGTTGAATGCCCTACCTAAGTCTCTGGAAAATTTCAAAGATGCCTTGTTGTTTGGTAGGCAAGATCAGGTGATGTTTGATGATGTTCAAACTGCCCTGAAAACCAAGTTTCTACAGATCCAAACTGATGGGAAGAAGCCTGCTGAAGGATTGAATGTTCAATCCAAGAAGAAGAAGGGGTTTCAGTCCAAGAAGAAGGATGGTGGAAAAGGGAATAAGGGTGGGAAGAAATCTGATTTTGTTGAGAAGAGGAAGTGTTTCACTTGCCACAAGGAAGGTCATCTGAGAAAGAATTGCCCTGAAAGAAAGAAGAAAGACAATCAAGGTGATCAAGATGGAGATGCAGCTGTTGTGGAGGTTGAAGGATATGATAGTGCAGAGGTCTTGATGGTTAGTCATGAGAGGCTAAGTCAAGAGTGGGTCCTGGACTCTGGGTGTACTTTTTATATGTGTCCACATGAAGACTGGTTCCTGGATCTTGAGAAGATTGATGGAGGTCTTGTTCTTTTGGGTAATGATGAGAGCTGTAGAGTGCAAGGATCTGGTTCTATCAAGATCAAGATGTTTGATGGGGTTGATAGGATCTTATCTGATGTCAGGTTTGTTCCTGAGTTGAAGAGAAATCTTGTTTCTCTTGGTACCTTGAATTCAAAGGGGTTTGAATTCAAGACAGACAAGGGAAGTCTGTCTATAACCAAATCTGGAAGGATTGTCATGAAGGGGGCTATCAAGAATGGTTTGTATACTTTGATTGGAAGAACTGTTACAGGGTCAGCTGATGTTACCATGGGGTCTTCTGAGGTGAACTTGTGGCACAAGAGGTTGGCACATGTTGGTGAGAAGGGCCTGGTGGAGTTATCCAAGAAGGGAGCAATCCCAGGGAAGAGGATATGTAAGCTGGAATTCTGTGAGAGGTGTGTTCTTGGGAAATCAAAGAAGCAAGCATACCAGAAAGGGAAGCATACCACCAAGGAGGTTATGGACTATATACATTCTGATGTATGGGGCCCAACAAGGGTATCCACTCATGGTGGAGGCAGGTATTTCCTTACCCTTATTGATGATCATTCCAGAAAAGTTTGGGTTTACATTCTTAAACAGAAGAGTGATGCCTTCTCTAAGTTCAAAGAATGGTTAATTGAACTTGAGAATAAGAGAGGCAGGACTATCAAGCACTTAAGGACAGATAATGGGCTTGAATTCCTATCAGAGGAGTTTCAACAATTCTGTAGGGAGAAGGGTATTACTAGGCATAAAACTGTTCCTTCAAACCCCCAGCAGAATGGTCTAGCAGAGAGGATGAATAGAACTATTCTGGAAAGGGTTAGGTGTATGTTATCTGATGCTCACTTACCTAAGAGTTTTTGGGGGGAAGCTGTTAACACAGCTGTGTATCTCATTAATAAAGTGCCATCATCTGCTATTGAGTTTAAAACCCCAGATGAGGTTTGGTATGGAAAGATATCAGATTACTCAAAGTTGAAAGTTTTTGGGTGCCTAGCTTATGTTCATGTGAGGCAAGACAAACTTGAACCTAGAGCTTTAAAATGTATTTTCATTGGGTATCCAAAAGGTGTTAAGGGGTATAAGTTGTGGTGTCTGGAGCCTGGAAACCAGAAGTGTATTACCAGTAGAGATGTTGTGTTTAATGAATCTCAGATGGGATACAAGTCAGGTGGAGGTGATAGGGAGCCATCAGCTGAGGAGATGAATGGGGTTATTTCTGAGCCAATTACTCAAGTTGAGGTTGAGCCTGATCATGAAAATCATGAGAGTGCATCTGGTTCTGAACCAGAGCAGGAAACAGGAGAGAATGAGTCATCAGATGAGGATAGTGCACCTGCAGAAGAGGAGGAAGAAGTGCCAGAAGCAGACTTGAGAAATTATAGTCTGACAAGAGACAGATCCAGAAGACAAATACATCCTCCAGCAAGGTTTGGCCGTGTGGATCTGGTCTCCTATGCACTTGTTACAGCAGAAGCTATAGAGTACCAGGAACCTAAAAGCTACAGGGAAGTCCTTGAGTGTGATGATAGGGAGTCATGGGTGACAGCCATGACAGAAGAGATGGAGTCTCTTAAGAAGAATCAAACTTTGATTCTTGTTGATAAGCCACCTAGGCAGAAGCTAATCAGTTGTAAATGGTTGTTTAAAAGAAAGCTTGAATCTGGTGTGAAAGATCAGGTGAGGTTTAAGGCCAGGTTAGTTGCCAGAGGATTTACTCAGAGGGAAGGAATTGATTACAATGAGGTTTTCTCACCTGTTGTTAAGCATTGTTCAATCAGATTACTTCTGAGCAGAGTAGTCCAAGAGGATCTGGAGCTACAACAACTTGATGTAAAGACAGCTTTTCTGCATGGTGATCTTATTGAGGATCTGTACATGCACCAACCAGAAGGGTTTGTTGAACCAGGGAGTGAAGTGAAAGTGTGCCTGCTCAAGAAATCATTGTATGGCCTCAAGCAAAGTCCAAGGCAGTGGCACAAGAAGTTTAATGAAGTTATGCTATCCATTGGTTTTGTAAGGAGCAAGTATGATACTTGTGTATACCTGGAAAGGCAAGGTAATGATGTGATAGCCTATCTTCTGATCTATGTAGATGACATGCTTATTGCCAGTAAAAGCCTTCTGAAGATTCAGAGTATCAAAAGGAAGCTAAGTGCTAGATTTGATATGAAGGACTTGGGAAATGCTAAGAGGATTCTTGGAATGGATATTCTTAGGGACAGAAAAGCTGGAAGACTATTCTTATCCCAGAAGAGTTACATTGAGAAGGTCCTAAAGAGGTTTAACATGCATGAGAGCAGAGCTGTGTCAACTCCTCTGGGACAACAGTTCAAATTATCTAAGGAAATGGAACCAAGGTCTGAAGAAGAGAAGAAGACTATGATGAAAGTACCTTATGCAAGTGGGGTTGGAAGCCTGATGTATGCTCTGGTCTGCAGCAGACCAGATTTAGCTTATGCATTGAGTATGGTGAGCAGATACATGGCTAATCCTGGGAGATTACATTGGGAAGCTTTGAAATGGATATTCAGATACCTTAAGGGGTCATCTGATCTGGGTCTGATGTTTGAAAGGATGACTGACCAGAAGAGTCCACTGGAAGGATTTGTAGATTCTGATTTTGCTGCTAATCTGGACACCAGAAGATCCTTAACAGGGTATATCTTTACTCTGTACAATACTGCTGTAAGCTGGAGATCTGTTCTGCAGAGTGGAGTTGTTTTATCTACTACAGAAGCAGAGTTTGTTGCAGTATCTGAGGCTGTTAAGGAGGCTTTATGGTTGAAAGGCATAATCAAGGATTTTGGGATAAGTCAAAGGGCTGTGGTCATTCATTGTGATAACCAGAGTGCAGTTCATCTGGTTAAACATCAAGTATTCCATGAGAGGTCAAAGCATATTGATGTAAGGTTGCATTTTGTAAGGGAAATCATTGATAAAGGAGTGGTTCTCATCCAGAAGATATCTACAGAGGACAATGCTGCAGATATGTGTACAAAGTCTTTACCAGGCACTAAATTCAAGTTTTGTGTTGAATTGGTAAAGATGAGTGTATGGGATGTTCCTTAGGCCCAAGCTGGAGCATGGAGGAGAGGAGGAGAGGATTGATACTTCTCATCTGAGGTGGAGAATTGTGAAGGGTCAAATGTGAAGTATGTAATCTGCTAGGCTTAATTCAGTAGGAAGCTATGTTGGTAAAGTGTTAGCCGTGAGAGTTAGTGAATTAGGAGTACCAGAAGAGGTGGACCAGATGAGGTTGACCAGAGAAGCCTGACCAGAGGAGTCTGGCAGGTGAGCTATCAGAGGAGGTCCATCAGGTGAGGTCTGGTCAGACGAGTCTGGTAGATAAGTCATCAGAGGAGGTCTATCAGAGGAGGTCTGGGACCAGAGGTCATCTGGTGAAAAAGGACCAGAGCCAGAGGAGGTTTCTCATCTGATCCTGAAGTCCGTAATTCGCGAAGTACACCAAATTGATGCTAATTCGAAGGCGGTTCTAACTGAATCAACCATGGCGGTTATTGAAGTCGTTAGCCAGCTGGATAACTGCTTACATTGAGTTTGTTACAACTGAATCGAACCTAGGGTTCGTTTCTCAATCTCTGTAATTATAAAAGAGGGTTCTCAGCTGAGAGAACTAGACTAAGACTTAGACTTGTGAGATCATCTGTGAGCGCAAACACTGTGAGATTGTGAGCGATTGTAACTTGTAACTTCCATTTCTCATCTTAGTGAAAAGATATCCTCTCGGATCCCGTGGACGTAGGAGTTCTTCTCCGAACCACGTAACTCTGGTGTTCTTGTGTGATTTTCAATTCTGTTCTTATTGCATTTGATTCCGATTCCCGGAAACAAGTTTTCTTGTGAATCCAAAACGCGATTAACAAAAATCATGAACTTAATTAATAATTTAATATAATAATAAAGTATTAAATAAAAATATCAACAAAGGTATACATACTGTAAAATAAAATATGTATTTATTTGATTTGATTTGCAGAAACTTAAAAATCAGTTTTGTACTATTTATAATCAAAATACTCCCTTTGTCCAATTTTTGGTTGTCGTTTTGCTTTTGACACCAATTTCAATATGTGAATAGTAATTATAATAATAAAATTGTATTTAATGATACAGTGGTAAATAAAATATATAAAAAAATCAAATAAAATTATTTTTAATAACATATAGAAGGGGTAATAAAAAAAATCTTTAAAAGGACAACTAAAAAGGGAACGGAGGAGTAATAAAAACAGTGGCATTTTTATTGTTGGAAAACTCATGTGGCATTATATAAGAATCCGACTAATCAACTATAAGTAATATCTAGAATGAGAATAACATAGATGGTGAATGGCAAGATGTAAGAAATGGAATTTCTTTTGAGAACCAAGCCGAGATTAAGGCAGGTTTAGTTTGTTTAGAGTGAATTTGTTGTCATATCTTTCTATATTAACCAAAGTTTTCTTAATAAATATACATTCTATATTCATACTATTTTTATCACGCCCCAATTTTCACTTGTAAATTATATAATAATATATTTTCAAACCTCTCCAAAATGATGTGTCAACACCACCTTATTCTTAGGCTGATGTGACATGTCTCAAATCTCTCCATTTTGAAATATTGCGCTCTCATTAAAAGTTGGTTAAACTTTTAATCTCGACCCTTCGTTCTATATCATTAAATCTAAACCATTAATTTATATCTGCATAATTAATGCAAATAGATATTTTTTCTATTTTCTTATTTAGTTATTTTTTGAATTTATTATAAATCATATTTTTCCCAAACCTTAATGTAATTAAATATGATCTACTTATTGAATGAACTAGTATTGTCCTCACCCGTGCTTCACACGGACGGAATTGTTAATAATAATAATGTATTTTAAATTTTGAACATCTAAATTATTATTGTTTGTAAGGAAATCTACCAATTATTTTTTATTTTTTATCTTAGAATAAATATAGCCTTTATTTAACCATCGATGTACACATTATCTATAAAAATTATAAAATAGCTTATATTTTTTTATTAATTACTAACATATTTCATTTTATATTTTTCAATAATAAAATGGTGAAATTCACATTGCTGCACAAAAGGTTATAGACACACGAGAACTATATTCATGGTATAAAAATTATATATATATATATATATATATATATATATATATTAATATTTACTCCATCTGATTCATGTTTTTTTACACTTTCAAAGTGGTACGGATTTTAATAAAAGAATTGTTTATTAGTATTTATGGGTATAAAGTTTTTTTCCATAGATATAAAGCAAGGGTAAAAGGGTCCGTTCACTATTTAAGGTATAAAGTTAAAATTATACGTGTACCTTTTTACTATTTTAGTAAAAACGTTGAGAAAGTGAAAAAAAAAGTCTTCCTTTAATGGTAGTACGGACAATCTAAAATGAATCGGAAGGAGTACCTATTAGTGTGAATGTGAACATTTCAATTCTAATATATAGATATAAAATAAATATTAAGATGACTTAAATATATGAAAATTTAAAATTTAAAAGATGTGGTTAAATATATGAAATTATGAACTAAAGATACATGAATCAATATTTCTGACAATATACTTATCAATAGACAAAAATAATTCATTTATTTTTAATTGCACACTACATCAATTGATAAATATTTAAACTTCTACACAAAACAGTGTTATTTATTCAAATGTTAATGCATTTATATTAATCAGTAAATTTTAAGTTTTTTAAAAATAATATACTTAACAACTACAAAAACACGATAATTAATATATTGAAAACCAAATAATTAATAATATCGAAAATGTGTATAATATATAAAAATTTAAAAGAATATACTGTATTTACATATAATATAACAAACAAATAATCAATTATTGTTCAGTTAATCAATTTTTACATGTCAAATTTAAGAATATATAGAATATATTAGAGTATAACCTAAATATTATTATGTTAACATTATAGTTTCAGTGGTTATTAATTTGTATTTTATACGTCCCAACTTTATCTTCACACTTTCTATTTTGGTTTGTCTCAACTATAACCCTTAAGAACAAAACAAAACTCAACATAAATATTTATATTTAACTACATTGTATACTAAAAAGCAAAAGCATTCACTCATATTGGTGTAACATTACATAAAAATAGATTTTTCTTAATAATCGTGCCAAACCAAAATATGAAGTTAGTTTTGGGATGGAGAGAGTATTATAATACGGCAAAAAAAAATCACAGTACATTTTATCAAATAAGAATTTAAATAATTTGTCCAACCAAAATGTTAATTACGTAATGGCCCAATTGTTACCACTAATATTAATTTATTTGACAATAATTCACTATCATAAATTATTTTCAATGTTTTACTATATATAATAATTAACTATATTAAATTATACTGATAAAATATTTTCATTGTTTTAAACCTATCTTATGCTATAAGAAAAATTATAGAAATCCATTCACATTATAACAATTTGTTATATGTATATAAGTGTGTGTGTGAAATAAATTATTTTAACATCAAAACACGTTCTTTTAATTTTTTAAAATAATCTACAAATGTTTGGACAATTTACTTTTTTTTTAATAAAGTAATTTGTTGGTCCCGGGCAAGACTGAGGAATACGTGTAGGGGGGGGGGGGAATACACGTATACCAATTTTTCAAACTTAAAACTGACTGAGTCCCCTTCACTCAGAGTGGTAAAGAACTAGGAGCTGATAATACACCCACTGACTACACTTGGTGCGGGTCAGTTGGCTAACTATCAGTTCAAGTTCAGTGCGGAAATGTTTGAGCCCTGATAGTTTAAAGTCTTGATTAGTTTGCTTTCTGAAAACTTGCTTTACTCAAATCTGAGAAGTGTTTAGTAGGGCAGTGTTCTTTTGAGGATCAGGTTGATTGATTCAGACCTGATAAACTTAAATGCAATGAATGAACAGATAATATGGCAAGCATGCACAATGTCAAAGCAGTAAGAACACAAGGAGTTTAACGTGGTTCAGAGTCTCAAGCTCCTACGTCCACGGCCTGACTTAACAGGAAATCCACTCAAGGGATTCTTATTTTTAACGTGCCAAGGTGCACCAAGATCAGTTACCTCACTGATCTATACAAACTCCTCTTACTATCACACTAACTGACTTACTCCCAACAAGCCTAACTTAGGGTTTTGGTTTCAGTTTGGATTCCAACTAAGTTGAGATTATCTTTACAAGGCGAAGCTATGCTAAGGATTGGATAATCTCTCTAAGCTTAAGATAATTCTAATTAGCTCTTGGAATACAGAATAACTCTCAGTTGCTGAGAAACACTTGGGAAATTTGGAAGGTTTCGAGTGTTTCTCTTAAAGGCTGAATGCTTTGATTGCTTGAGAGTTTGAGTAATTTCTGGCTTGGAAATTTCCCGTAACCTTGAATGGGTTCAAGGCCTTCTGTATTTATAGGTGGTTTGAAAAACTATCCGTTGGAGAGATAGCCTTCTAGCCATCTATGTAGAGGGGCTTCAAACGGACATATCTCCATGCAGCAGCCGCCCTTGCATGGATTCGGTATTTGCATTAAATGCACATTAAATGCTTGCCCGTTGAATATGCAGTCTGAATTCAGTCTTTATGTCAGGTTCCGTACGTGCGTGTCCTCCTCGGATTGGTCCACGTCATCAGGTTGGTGAGAATGTCAGAACTTATTCCTGAGCTTCAGGCTTGTCTTATTAAGTTCATTTTGTCTTGAGCTCACCGGTCTTGTCCTGACGCTGAAATTCCTTTTGCATTGCTTGGCTCTACTCCAAGTCTTCCCATTAACTCAGTGACAACCTGTTCCCTTCAGGACTGAGTTAGTAATGACCTCAGGGTCATACTCTTCATCACTGACACTTACTCAGCCAGCTTAGAAGACTGCCATAAGTTCAGGATGGTGCTCTTCGTCTTCAGGCTCTGAGTCTTGATTGTCTCCAGTGAGTTCTCCTCTCACTGAGTACCTGTGAAGTGTAAAATGACTAAGTACTAATCCTAACCAAGACTAGCCTGACAAAGACAGATTAAGGCAATCATCTTTTCAGGGGCTTTGGGATCTTAATCAAAACTGACAATGTCCCAACAATTTCCCCCTTTTTGATGATGCCAAAACACTGAAAAGATCCTCAAAACACTTAGAGGAAACAAGACAAACCTATCTATAAGATAAGACAGTGTTAGAGCAATTCTTGATAAAGTACAGAATTTAAACAAGCCAAAAAGACAATGAGTTTTTGTCTGTGGGCAGAAGTAATAGATTTCATTGATAGATGTAGAAATGATTACAATGAATCTAATCTATTACAAAGAAGCCTATGAACACCTAGACTAATCTCATTTCAGGCTTGAGTCCATATCCTGCATAAACTCTTGCCTTTAGCTCGTCAAGTCTTCCAGGTTGGTTCACATATCCTTCAGCTCTGGCTATCTTCAAGACTTCCATCATTATGGCCTTAGTGTCATGCTTTTGAGTTCCAGGAATCAAGGGAGGAGCTCGAATGGTGAACTCAAGAGCCTTCACTTGGACTTGAGCTGCCTCAGCCTCCTCCAAGATCTTCTGGAATAGCTCAGGATGATTGTCCATCATATAGTCAGTGAAGTGGGCATCAATATCGTCAGTGTCGCCCCACTTCTTCACAACAAACCATAGCCTGACAAATTCATCCCTTGCATCAGTCCAAAACTCCTTCAAAGTCTCTGAGACGAACTCATCAACAAAGGCTTCCCTTGCTCCTGATTCTGGCCTTCTGACTTGAAGAATTGTTGCCTTCCTTACTGTTGGCTTCTTCCTGTACTTCCTTGGCTCAGGCTTCGCCTTCTTCCTCCTTAGCAAGCTGATCACTGCATCATCTAGTTCGCGTTGTTGAAGCTCAGTGATATCAGTCAGCTTCTCAACCTTCTTCTCCAAGATGCGCATCTTCTCTTTCTGAGCAATTTCAGCTCTGCGCATAGCCTCAGTCTTTTCAGGTTGATCTCCCCATGCTTTAGCACATAGCTCCGCAACTAACTCACCTGAGTAAGTGATGGGATTCTTCCTTGAGCTCATGGGTGACGATCTTTGGACTGGCTCAGGTTGTTGCTTTGAAGGTTCATTAGTCTTTGCCTTAGTTGCCTCATCCCTCAGCTTGGCAACTAACTGTTCTCCTTCCTTCTCCACGGCCGCTAACCTAGCTGACTTCCTTACCCTTAGAATATTTCCATCAGGATTGGCTTCAGGATCAGCTAGGACGGTCTCTCCTTGACTAACTGCCTCAGATGCCTCAGGGCGGGATCTTTTCTTCTTCTTTCCCCCCTTTTTGGCATCATCATTGGCCTCAGATGGGAATGCGTCAGATCCGCTGTTGATTACGAAGGAGGCTAGGGAATGGACATCGTTGATTCCCTCCTTCAATAATTCAACTCCCATTGAAATCCCAGTCCCTGCAAAAGATACGGAACTGATGGCAACATTGACTTTCTTCTCAAAGACCTCCATAGAGAGTTGGAGACTTTGTTCAGCCTTGGTGATCCTTTCCTCCACCTTCAAGGACTCACCGCTGACTCTGCTCACCTCAGTCAGTATCTTCGCAGACTCCTCAGTGGCCTTAGCCAAAACGTCAGCCACCGATTGGGAGGTGCGATCCAGCTTCCCTGACTCCAGCTCCAATTTGGACGCTGAGTCCTTCAAGGCCTGAGTGACAATAGCTCCAGTCTGAACTGCAAGCCTGTCCACTGCCTGATTCATCTTTTCGTCTCTGATCGCATCCCTTTCTTCAAGCTTCTTGAGAGTGTTTCTGAGCATCTTCTTTGTGCGCTTCCTCTCATCCTTCACTGACTTGGCCGTGTCAATCATTGTGCGCTTTAACAAGATCAGCTCCCTGTTAGCAAGGGTGTTGTAGGCTGACTTTGTCCACCTGATGTGCTTCGCCAGGGCCTTGGAGTCTTCATCTTTCTCAGCACGTAGCCTCATTACTTCCTCCTGAAGCTCAGCCAGATTTTCCGAGGTTTTCTCCTGTTTGACCTCCACTATGCTTGTAAATTCAGCACGGCCGACCCCAGTTATGACCACATCTTCATCATCAGCGGCCTCATCAGTGATTGGCTGCTTTCCCTTGTCAGCCCCTGCAGCATCAGTCCCTTCTTCAAGGTGCACTGAATGCAGTTGTGAAGTAGTCATAGCCGCCTCCTCAGGCTCGGCTAAGCTAACTTGAACCTTAGGAACTTGTCCTTCGGAACTGAGAGTCTCCTTGAATGCCTCAACATCATCCTCTCGTGTCTCAGGGCAGGGAATCCCTTCATCGACAGATGTCTCATTGGCAGCTGAGATGTTCACAACATCCTCAGCCACTGGTCCACCCTTGGCACCAGTGTTCTTGTCACCTTCCCCCTGAGCCTGAGGCTCAGAGTCCATCTCATCAACTTCTCTAGCAGTCTCCTCTACTGCCTTTTCCACAGCTCAACCTTGAGCGTCATCATCCTCCTCATCATCCTCCTTCTCTTCAACGGGGAGAAGATCAGCCTTGCTTTTGGCCATCTTTTCAGCCACAAGCTTCTTCAGGTTGTCGAAGTTTAAGAGTTGAAGCCAGCTTGTCAGGCCAAAGAATGAGCAGATCTTGGCCTCCTCCGTCTCCCAATGCTCCCAGCCGCGTGCGTCTACCAGCATATGTTGCTCCTGCATGTTTGATTGTTTGAAGTCCAACCAAACTTTGAGCTCCACCACATATGCCAGCAATTCAGTGTATTTGTACAACCCAGGCCAGCACTTTCCTGCCCACTCCGTGGCATTCCCCCTGAGCGTATTCTCCAGTATACCTCCCGCCATGTGCTCATCCAGCTCCTCCTCCTCTATTTCAAGGAACACATCCTCTTCAGCTGAAATAGATTTGGGACAGTCTTTGGGGTTGGGGTATGAGGGAAAATCTGAAGGGTTGGGAAGGTTTGGTTCGGCTGACTGGTCAGGCTCAATTGTAAGTGAGGTTGATGGCACTGACTCAGTAGGGTAATTTGGCTCTGAAGGGTGGGGGAGTTGGGGAGTTTGAGGTGTGGGGTCAGGGATGGAAGGTGTTTGGGTTTCAGGATGTGGGGGTGTTTGTGTGGGTGCTGTCTCAGGCTGCAATGACTCAGCCGTCTCAACAGTCTTTCTTACCTCCTCTAAGTCAGAGGCTCCAGGAGAGCTTGACTTCTCCCTCTCACTCAACTCAGGAAGTTTCTGAGCAGGAGACTTCTTTACTCCCCTCCTAAGTCTCTTCAGGGGCCTCTTTCCCTGAGCGCCCTCCTTACTGACGTCATCATCAGTTCCCTCAGCCTCAGTCCCGGCCTTCTTGGGGTCTGACTCAGTCCCCGACTTCGTGCTCTTCCCTAACAGCACGATTTTCACCCTCCTCTCCTTCTTCTCAGCCACGCCCACCTCGGATTGCTCCACCTCTTCAGCAACAGCCTTCTCAGCCTCCTTACTCCTCTCAAGGAGCTCATCCACCTTTTCAATGAGGCTGGTTGCCACTCTCTTGGCCGTCCCAGCTGGCTTTCTGGCCTGACCCTTTGCTTTCGCATTGGGATCAGTCAGCCCTAGCACTGAATAGGTGTCACTCAGTGAGGAAAAACATCACCTTCTTTGAGGAAAGGTTGTCCTCAAAGTCAAAAGTGTACTCATGGCACGCATGAGCAATCAGCATGGACAATCTTGTGCCAAAAGGCAAGATGGCGCTGACGGATATGTGCTTCTTCTCCTTGTCACGCGTGATCTTGTCCAATCCCGCCTGATGGAGTTGATCGAGGAAGAACTGCTCCCAGTTCGCTTCCACTCCATCAGCGATTGCTCCCATGAGCCTCAGCTTGGGCAGACTCAACTGCTCGTGAGAGCCAGTTGCTCCCATCACCATCTTGGACACCAAGTCCACCAGAGCCCTGTACTCCGGCTTCAGAGTGCTCTTGTTCTGACGGGCCCTGAACTCCGAAGACCCTGACTTGGTCCATTTCCCAAGGAATTCTCCCTCCGAGTTTTCCTTGTAAGTCCTGGGGTTGATGCCGGAGAATGGCAGCTTGAAAACTTCCCTCACCGCCTGCCTGAGATCGATGGTGACCACCTCCGAGTCGTAGAGAGGCTCTCCGTCGCTGTTCTTTTCTCCCGTCGGCTTTAGCGCAGTCACCTTAGTGAAGACTTCTCCCTTCCGCAAGAACATGTTCAAATAAGCTTCCACCACTGTTCTTGGAAGCACGGAAGAGGGGCGGGTGGTGAAGTATGTTTCCAACCCGGCGTTGGAAATCCATTTAAAAACGGGTTTGATTTCCTCAACCGTTAGACAGATACCTTCCATGGAGATGACTTGCTCCATGTGTACCAGCTTCTTCTCAACAACATCGACGATCTTGTCGGTTGTCCAGTCGGAATCAAGGAATGCCATTGTGTTTTGAGAAAGAGGTTTTAGAAATTCTGTGTTTGAGCAAGAGAAAACTCAGTGTGCAAATTGTGCGTTGTGTTTGCGTAAAGACCTCAAATGGCACCCTTGATTGATAAGACTAAGTCAGTTACTCAAACGTGGGGTTGAGATTGATCCCTGAATTCGAAAGGTTTTGAAATGAGAGGCCAGGATTAATCTCAGTTTTAATTAAAACCCCAAGTCAGTCATATTCCGTATAAAACGGACACGTATATGAAAAAGTAACTGCAGCATTAAATGTTCCGTGCGCGTGGGTTTAAATATAAAAAGGCGCGCTTTTAATGATAACGGAATGCATTTAATAAAGATTTTCAGGACGAATGACTCAGGGAGACGCTTGAGATTCACAAGAGTCAGGTTAGAACCCATACCTGTCAGGGAGACATTGTAGCACCCTGATACCTCGCTGAGTCAAGTCTGGCCTGAGCTCCCCCTAGAACCCTACACTGACTGCTCTCCCGGATCTAAGAGTCCCAATTCTACTGACAGTTCCATAAACCTTGCTTCAGCCAAGGGCTTAGTCAAGATGTCAGCTCTTTGCCTATCAGTGTGAATCTTTTCCATCCTAATATCTTTCTTTTCCACATGATCTCGAATGAAGTGGTGTCTAATATCCACATGCTTGCACCTTGTGTGAAGCACTGGGTTCTGAGTGATTGCTATTGCACTATTGTTATCACAATAGATTGGAACTTGATTAGCAAATACTTGGTAGTCCCTCAACTGTTGCCTCAACCATAGGATCTGAGCACAACAACTCCCTGCAGCCATATACTCAGCCTCAGTTGTGGATGTTGCCACTGAATTCTGCTTCTTACTAAACCACGAGATCAACTTACTTCCCAAAAACTGACATGTCCCTGAGGTTGATTTCCTATCAATCCTACAACCTCCATAATCTGCATCTGAGTACCCTGTCAGTTCAAGGCCCGTTGAATATGCAGTCTGAATTCAGTCTTTATGTCAGGTTCCGTACGTGCGTGTCCTCCTCGGATTGGTCCACGTCATCAGGTTGGTGAGAATGTCAGAACTTATTCCTGAGCTTCAGGCTTGTCTTATTAAGTTCATTTTGTCTTGAGCTCACCGGTCTTGTCCTGACGCTGAAATTCCTTTTGCATTGCTTGGCTCTACTCCAAGTCTTCCCATTAACTCAGTGACAACCTGTTCCCTTCAGGACTGAGTTAGTAATGACCTCAGGGTCATACTCTTCATCACTGACACTTACTCAGCCAGCTTAGAAGACTGCCATAAGTTCAGGATGGTGCTCTTCGTCTTCAGGCTCTGAGTCTTGATTGTCTCCAGTGAGTTCTCCTCTCACTGAGTACCTGTGAAGTGTAAAATGACTAAGTACTAATCCTAACCAAGACTAGCCTGACAAAGACAGATTAAGGCAATCATCTTTTCAGGGGCTTTGGGATCTTAATCAAAACTGACAATGTCCCAACATAATTATTACTTTTAACATCTGTATTGGATTTAAACTTGGGTTTAAAGTTCAAGTGCATAGTATGCCGTTGGTACATAATAGAGCATACTCACAAATTAAGTATTAAATTTAATTAATTATATACACAACTAAGATGATTGATTCTAAATGAGAAAAACAAAATAAATTGCATAAAAAGTATGCACTATTTGATAAAAGACAAAGTATAAAGTAAAAATAATTCATACATGAACCATGAAAGAGTATTAGTTATTTTCATTAAGAAGTATTAATCTTTTCCTTCCTTCAACAGTGCTTCCTGATGAGGACTGTTGCTCATCCAAAAATCCTTCACTGCCGCATCATCACTCTCCCAATCACGTCTATCCTTAGGAGTAGAAATTCATGTAGGACCCCCACCCATTGTGGTGCTCCTCATCCATGTATTATCAAGCACATCCTTGATTTGCACGACGGTCGTGTTAATCACTAACATTTTAATATAATGATTTATAAGTGTTCTATATTTTAACCCTAAAATCTAGAGTATTTATATAGTGAAATTGGTTCATGTTGAATGATATTAGTTGTTTTCACTAAGAATTATTAGTTATTTTCACTGAAGTGAATTAGTTGTTTTTATTGAAGAGTATTAGTTATTTTTATTGAAGAGTATTAGTTGTTTATTAAAAATAAATTAAGGCTCTTTAATGAAAACGACTAATACTCTTTAAAGAGAAAAACTAATATACTTCAATGATCCATGGAAGAACCATTTCCACTCTATACTTTGTCTCATATCTGTTATTTATTTGTTTCACTTGTTATTTGAAGAAAATTTGTATATGAACTTTTTTTTTATTAAACGTAATTGTAATATGGTAATTTTTTTTTATTATGACATATACATTAGTAAACAAATACTAAATTTTTTTATTTTATTTTTAACATATTTTAATTCAAATAATTTCTCACATATAAAGTGTAAATATAATACAAATTTATACAATTGTAATTTTTTAAACACAACATAGTATTCTCTCCATTCCTTTTTAGTTAAATATATATTCAAAAATACATTATTTATAACATTAAAAAAATTCTTTGGAAAGATTCTCCAAAAGAATTATATATATACATTATACTCTTTCTACAACTAAATCAATATATTTCTCTAATTTTTTTCCTTATATATTCACTCAATAACTTTGCAATAAAATATCATCTTATTTAAACATTTAACATTCCTCACATTTTATTCTTAAACGGGGATAATAATTGCATAAAAACGTAATATATTAGTATATGTCTCTTTTATAATTTAAATATTACATCACAGTTACATATCTTTTATAAAATAGTTATTAGCATAAATACATTAATGACAAAATGTTATTTAAACAATATATGTATATATGATTATATATATATATATATATATATATATATATATATATATCCGTATAATTTATATCGCAAAACACCATTTAAGCTATAACATTTCACTAAAGAGTATTAGTTGTTTTCACAAAGAGTATTAGTTTTTTTCATTGAAGGGTTTAGTTGTTTTCATTGAAGGGCTTAGATCATAAAAACAACTAATATCTTTCAATGATTCATGTATAAACCAATTTCACTCTATACATACTCATATATAAATATTATATAATTATAAACAACACATTAATATATATATATATATATATATATATATATTAATAAAACCTAAACAATTATAAAATAAATTAGCAGAAATTTATTAACAACCATGTACAAACTAAGTTATATGATAAATGAATAAAAAATGATTACCTAAAAATTAAATTTCAATATTTGCTCTTTTAAAAAAATCAAAATATATAACAAAAGAAAAAAAAAACAAAATTATGAGTTTGTAAAATATAAAATATTTCTAAAAACTTCTTGACATACTACATTTTTTGAAGTATTACATTCATGAAAATCATTATGACACAACATTATCTTCAACCAAATTTGATTGGTAATCCTTGAGACTGTAACATAAAGATGACCATGACTATATAAAGGATTCTTGAGAAAGACTCCAACATAGAAAATGATTGACCTTAAGAAATAATAATTGGAAACTATTAAAAATGAATGCTAGTCTCGGATCAGAAGGAGTCAGTGACAATCTAGGTATCAGTGTTAGTTCACCAACACGACTACCAGCAAGAACTTTCCTCTCAATCACTCTATATTTAAAAAAAATTATTAAATTTTAATTTATAAAAAAAAAATTACTATACAAAAAACTACAAAAATATGTATAAATATATATATATATATATATATATATATATATATATATATATACACACACACACACAAACTATGCACTTACCTGGTTCTATTACACAATCCATTTAAATGGTCTATATTTCTCAACAGTATTACTGATTCTCCAACTTTAAGATTAAGTTCATGATTTGGCACATAAAAAGAGTTTAATGTATGCACATCAGCAAGAACATCAAAATTTAAACCAGTCCTACAAATGGTAATTACTTACAGGACACTTTTTGATTAAATCGAACCATGTATTTATTTATACATCTAAAGACATTAAGTGTCAGTGCAAGAATATCTCTGTCTTGTAAAAATTTTATGATCAAACATCCGAGATTTGAAATGTGGATAAATATAATCTACAATTGTTGCAATATCATTACCATCACTTGACATAATATCATCGGAGATTATTATATCAGAATCATAATCAGTTATTGAACTAATACTTCCATCCCCAATTGATTAAATCCATTATGACAATATTTTCATTTCAGTAAGCTTTTCAATTATGACATACTTCATATAATAAAACCAAATTATTTATCAAAAAAGTTTTTTTTATCAACACAAGTATATGCTATTAAAACAAAAGGAAGAAAAACATATTAAAATTAAAATTACATATGGTAAGAAATTAAAAATAATATGAACCCAAAGAAAAATATATATCTCGTCAAACAACGTTTAAATTCAACATTTTTATACTCCACATAAAGCTCTTTGATTTTGGTTTATTTCACAACAAATATTAAATCTTAATACGCAATAGATACTTTTGTACAAATACATTAATCATATTTTGCTGGATTATAGATACGGGATTATGTATGTTCGGTGGTTGTACTGAAATTAAATAATATTAGTGGGTGAGAATTCTTTAGATATGTAGGTGCAAATATTATATGTTGGCTAAAATTAATATCTTAAAGTGAGTATATTTAAGAAAAAAATATGAAATAAATTGGGTGTAGGTGTACTTAGTAAAACCAGAAGTGTAGACAAGTCTACCCTATTCATTTTTGGTGAATTGGTATACTACCCAAGAACCAAATAATTCAGGGTATAAAAATTTTGCCCTATAATATACTTATTTATAGACATTTTTATATTTAATTGGATTTCGTTTATTTATAAAATAGTTACATAATATAGTCAATATTATTTTAAAAGATTTCAGTACTCAATTTTTTATTAATTACATAAGTATACACAAAAATAAAATTAAATAACAAATAATTTAAGACAAACATAACATAAATTAATACTACAAAGATTTAATAAAATCACCAAACTCAAATCTCTGTAAGCCGATAGTGAACCCAAACCTTAATATCTGCATAAACTAAAACTAATACAATTCCAAAATATTATATCATCTTTGAAAGTTAGTAGTGCGAATAAAAATATCAAATATATGAATTTAGTTAATAAGGTCAATATCAAATACCCAATCTTGTACACAAATACCAAAAATCATTATTGCTCTAACATGAATAACATTATACTATTTTTAAATAATTTTATCATCACTACGCAATTCAACATTTTAACATATTTATATTATACGTACTTTATTGAGGCGAAGCATGTGACAACCTGTTTCACCAATTAAGTGGGATCCATTATAACTTGGGAATAAATCTTTTATAGATCTTACGTGAGACGGTCTAACGGTGAAATGAAGCATAGGTTGTACTGGTTTGTGAACTATCTTATTGTGCGACCGTCTCACACAATTTTTTTACCTAAATCTTCAGCTCTTAACTATTTCAGTATAGTAAAACTCAATTCTTCCTCAAAATAATTTTTCCCAACACTGGTATGTTTTAGAAAAGATGAAAAACATATTAAATTTGCAGTTTCAATAAGAAAATTACACAATTTTAAAGTGGGTATATTTAGCAAATAACTATAAATAATGCGAATAAAAGAAATAATATTTTCAATAAAAAATATTTTTATTTTTAATATAGTTACATAATAATAAAATTAAGTGCTAATTCTATATTAATTCACAAAGTTTAGGTTGAATATCAATTTAATCACGAGTTTTTGAATTATTAAAAAAAAAATCTCCACCATTGCTCAAGTTACAATTCCAAACACGTTTTCGCCTCCGACCGACAACTAATAACGTGTCTCGCACGTGAATTCTTGTCATGTTGGCAATATATGCACATTTAATTATTTTTTCTTCAGTTTCCACATCATATTATACATCTTTTATTCTTAATATTTTTAAAATTAAATTTAAAAAAATGAATAAAATTATAAAGACATTTTTATCTTCATATTTCAAGCTCCCGCTAGTGTCCCCTGCAACCCACCCACCTTCTTGTTATCGCCGCCTCACTCCCACCCCTCCCCCACATCTTCACTATAATTCTGCATAACCTAAAGTCTAAAAATACCAAAAATAAAAAAAACCACAAAATTGAATTCAACGAATTCCCAAAATTGAGTTATGCAAGTTGGGTTTGGCACCAAATCCATTGAAGGCAGGAATTTTGTGCTTCATCGTCTCTCCATCTAGTACCACTTCCATAATCATCTTCTCCTGCTTCGTTTTGCCACAGTAGTCATTAATGTCTACTCCGTACAACAAATTTGATATAATAAAAGCTGAGTTGTAGATCGCACTTTCTCTTTGTAGCAAGGTTGCAAAAGTCGAAAATCGATAATCGGGTATTTTCTAGCAGCCTAAGCGACGCCTAAAAATTTCTATTTTTTTTGGTAATTTTTTATCTTTTACATAATAGGGCTTCTTAGAACACGTCTAGGGCCGCCTAGAGCCACCTAGGTACGCCTAGGTCCGAAAATGCCTAGATTTATCGATTTTGCAGAAATTGGATCAGGAGGAGGCCGCCTAGTGCTTAGGCGACGCCTAGTCCATTGTTTGCATCACTGCTTTGTAGAGTTAGAGGTGTTGAAGAGTATTTCAATATAGGATTATACATCATTCTTCAAATCAGGGCATATTTCAAAAAGTGAAACTTGGGAAGAAGATCTTTCACATTTGGGCCTGGGCAAGAAGATTCATTCAGGTGGGTTTGAATTTTTTATTTTAATTAAATTTATAGATTTTAAAAATGATTCACAAATTTTCATTTTTTTTCTTTTATATTTTATGACATGGAATATTTTAAGACATTTCATTCGATATGGCATCCAACATGACAAAGGACACTAATTTAGTCAGCAATATCATATGTTACAGGTCGGAAATAAAAAAATTATATTGAATTGCAGCTCAATCAACGGATGTGGTTTTTTATTATAATCCTGAACACCATGAACTTAAGAGGTGGGAGAGTGGGTGTATTTAGTGGTTGTATTGAAATTGAATAAAATTAATGGGTGACCATTTCTTTAGGGATTGTGCATAAGTATTATGCGATGGGTAAAATTATAATTATGAAATGGCCATATTTAGTACAATTAAAAATAAGGTGGGTGACTTTAGTAAAATAGTGAGTGTAGATAGTTGTGCTATATAATATTTTATAATTGGGTATACTGTCCATGGATCGACTAATCCGAGGACCAAAGTAATGCCCTATAACAATGTTTAATAAGAAAAAAATTCATACTTGATTTGATTTAGTATTGTTAATCTTTTTTATTTTTAATAAAAAAAACAAAGAAAAAAACTTGTTTATTTAAAGTTAATGTTATTTTTAAACTTTAAGAAAAGCAATTTTATATGAATAATGATATCAAACACATAAACAATATTAAATAGTATAAAATAACTTAAGACAAATATAACAAAAGTAATTAAGTACCTCTGATAATAATAATTATTTGCAAACTAAAAATTTAATAACCCGACATTGTATAGTTTATAAACCTTAACATCCATATAAAATTGTGATCATAGATATAATAACAAAATATTATATCATCATTAAAATTTAGCAATATAAATAAGAGAATCAATAAAAGAAACTTAATTAAAAATATCAATATAAAGTACTTAACCTTGGTACAAAAACAATGAAAATAATTATTGCTCTGACATCAATATCATTATACTTTTTAAAAATAATTTTATCACTTTTTACAGCTTATAACACTTAAATTTGATTGAAATCATCATACCATGAATATTCAATTTATAAACTCTTAAGTATATGAATATCCCCTATTCCATGAGAGAAAACAAAAAAAATTGTATGAATATAATTTCACGTAAACTTTCCTTTTATAGTATCACTATTTAGTTTATGAATTGTAAATATTTACAATACAGAGTAATACTATTTAATAAACAACATATCGTTGTTCAATGATTTTGATAAGAAAAACAAATAAAGTTAAATATTTTTAAATAATGATACTATGTATATTAAACAATTACACTTTGTATACTAAATATGGATATTTAAAAATACAGTTTACGTAAATCCAATTAAAATGAGACACATCTTAATGAAAATGATGAAAATAAGGGGTTTTGACATTAAAGTTAATAAAAGAAAATTGTGAAAGTTTATAATACTACATCGACATAATTTGATTTGCTAAAATAGTAAATGTATCATTAAATAAACTAAATTATGGTGAATGAAAAATATTGAAAATATGAAAAATAACATTAAAATTGAAAATATTGATTACAATATTTTATATGAAATATTAGAGAATGAAATGTTCTGATAAACATAAAACTATTGTTAATTTGATAACTATGAAATTTGTTTGATTGTATTTAGGTCAAGTAATTGTTTAATTTAGATTCCTTCCATTATTTTAATTAAGAGAAGGGTTAGTTGCATCTTTTGTCTCAAGAGAATGCATCCATTTCAAAATGGTCCCTTTTTAGATACTTTTAGCCCCATATTTTTTTAGTTCTGGTCCTAAAATTTAAGGGATGTGACTAAAACTGCAAAAAAAAAAAAAAAAAAAAAAAACCACTTTTGCATATAGGTATCAAAAGTGTTTTGCACCCATTCTTTTGGGATCAAAAGTGCAATTTTTCCATTAAGAGAAAATATTTCAATATATGTGTTGTATGTTCATTCTTTATTCTTTTATTAAATCAACTAATTCAACCGAATTAATGGCCAGTCAAGTAACCTCAACTATTCTTTTTTTTTTTCTAAGAAATTATCTTGGTCTATTATAAATGTACTTTTTAATTTTCTAATTCACCTAACTTTTAAAGCTCTAATCACAATATTTTTTAAAATTAAAATTTAATTAATTAAGAGAATAATAATATTTAAAAAAAATCATTAATCAAATCAAATTGAATTGTTTTGTAGTAAGAGACTTAAAATGACATTTTTTAAGTATACCAGCATAAATTACTACAAAATCAATCAATATTTTTATATTGCAAAATTAAAGGAACTACATTAATTTCAAATTTAAAGAAATCAATAAAAGAGACAAGTTGCGTCAATTCATGCGCTGATCTAGTGCTAGAAACACTTAATGATAATAATTTCCATCTTTAATGATAAACATATATGAATCGAATTAATTTTTACGAAATAACTCATGAACCCAATAGGAATTGTTAAACAATCATTCCATATACTTAAATTAATTTACTAAAGTTGACCAAGTTTTGTAACTATACCGTTTAAAATAGGGTATAATGCTTTGAAATTACAAATATTCATTCAATATGAGAAACATTTATTGAATATATATATTTAAAAAATATTTTTATAAAATTATATCCTACAATTATGGGAGACAGTTCAAAACATAGAAACCGTAAAACGATACACACACACACACACACACACACACACACATATATATATTGAATATACATTTCAAAAATAGTTCCTAAAATCTTGGAAAATTGCTGATTTTTTTTTTTCACAGAATTGGTGAACACGTTTAAACATGAATATGATCTACAAACTTGCTCAGGTAATCTTGTGAATTTATAGAATGACTTTCACTAAAAAAAAACCCCATATAATCTCGGGAGACAAACACAAATTAAAATAAGATGCATAATATTTTACTATATATTATCACAAAAAAAATTAACTCATATTGATACAATACATTACATAGATAATTCTATAAAATAATTCTCAAATTTCTCTTGGTATACAAAGATATATATGAATCAATATTTAAAAAATATAAGATACGTCAAAATGATTTTTTATTTATTTATGAATGTCTTCATATCAAAAACGATTATTCTTCGATTAAATAATTGCTTCATCACTTCAAATCAATGACGAATATCTTCAAATCTGCAAATAATTGGAAAGAATTTTTTGATGATCGTCTTGATATCATGGAAGAAGCTTCTTCGATCAAATCACCACTTAATATCTTCAAATCAAAGTAGAATTTCTCTAAATCTGCATAAAATAGCAAAACTAAGTTTACATACTTACAAAGAGGAACATCTAATTTATAGGGAAAAAATTACTTGTTTATGATACGTTAATGTGTATAAGAAACACACAAGAAGTTTATAAATAATACAAAATTCTGAAGATTACAAAGAACTAAAAAACTTCACTGAATTTTTCTAAGCTACACAATGCATCAAAGTGAATGAGAATAATAGAATATATATAGGTACAAAAAAATGTAACTGTTCCTAAAATTAAGCAGATCAAGGGCTAAATACATGTGAAGACTAATTAACAATTTGGATGATCATGATCGAATGATGAAAATATGATCAACGACTCTTAAACTCTCCCTCCAAAACTATTTTCGAAAATTATTTTGCTATTATATATTTATGATATAAATTTATCATTTCTAAGTTTGAGTTAGTATATATAGTATAATATAATGTTCGATTATTTTTTCCTAAAATAAAAGGTATATTGTTTTATATTCCAAAGAATATTCTTATGTGATATATTCTTATCATGGACAAGATATAATATTGCATGCATTTTTTTTATTATAAATAAGAGCATATTGTATTTCATTTTTTCACATCAAAGTTTCATTTGTTCCACTCTTTTGCTGAGATTTCTCCCATCAATTTTTGGTTAGTTATATATCTATTGTTATTAGTATATTTATTTTATAATTAAATTCGTCATTTTAAGTGCTCACAACTTGATTAGATTTAAATATCAATATCAATATGAATGTAATAATGATTGTTGATTTATGCTCTACATCGTTCAGTTTAAATATTCTTCATGTGCAAAAATAATATATTTAACTATAACATATATTTTTATCTGAATATATGATGGTTTAATTGTTGTAATTTAATTCTCATTTTAGATTTCAAGAGTATGACACCTCAATTTTCTCAGTGAGAGCAAAAAATTGACCGTTAAAGTTAGGATTGAAAAAGTTGGACAATACTTTTTTAATGATTTTAATAGATACAAGTTCTACTTGGAACTCATTTTGATCGATGAACATGTATTGTAATGTTAAAGTTTATTTCAAATTTTGTAATGTTTTTTTATATAAATTAATTTCTTACCGTATACTCCCAATAACTAATAATGTTAATTAATTTATAAATTATTCAATATTGAAATGGAAATTGATTATTATTAAATTATTAGTCTAAGTAATTTTATTCCATAATTATTATTAATTTATGTGAATTTTGATGTTTTTTTAATTATGTTGTTTGTAGGATATACCTAAAGGGTGTATATATCCCGAAATTTTTTAGACAAAAATACTCTTATATTAAATGTCTACAGAAAATAAAAATAATATTTTTTTTCAGTACGCGAAATTCGCGTGGGTACACACTAGTAGATTTATATTCATCATTTTATACGCATAAGTTAGTCCAATTCTAGTGATTCAAGAGTCGAGTCTTTGACTTGAAGCAAAATACCAACTTCTACTAGTAGATTCCCCGCAAGCGGACGGGTTCACTGTAGTATGAGTAAGTATAGCGACCAAGTATTATCGAACCCAAGGGAAAGTGTGTATGCAAATAGATCCCTGAAGATCTACGCGTCGTAGTTAATATGAGTGTAATGTTTTTGGATTTTTTTGAAAGATTAATTAAAAGACTAAAATTATCCTAGGAATGCAAAAAACAAAATTAAACTAAGAATCGAAGGGTTGTTTTCAAATGAGAGATGGTGATGCTCAGGATAGGAATCCCTACGTATACTAACGGAGCAGGTACATAATCAAAATAACCGTGACGCGCAAGAAATAACCTAAGTAAAAGAATGCAAGGTGAAAGCTCAAGATTCTAAACCCTAATACTTTACCCTAACACTCGACTTCACTAATCCACTAACAAGTTAATAGATTGTGCTTAATTAATGAGACCCTAATTTAACTAAGGTGATGCGGTCGTCCTCCCTCGCTAAACCGGTAGATGAATTAACTCCTTCTAAACCTTCTCGTTAAGACTACTAGTTGTTAAAGAGTGATACGGTCGTCCTCTCCCTAACACTTTCGTACGAAATTCAAAGGTAAAGTTAAGATTGATTTTAAGAATTCATTAATTAAGAGAATTAAAACTAAACGTCACGAATTATCCTAATTACGTACCCACATCCTACTTCTACGAGTTCATCCTTCCCTAAGCATGCAAGGGTTCTAGCCTAACATGGTGGTTTGAATAATCAAAGCAATCACAAGAACAATAAACATATGCATAATTGAATTAACTAATAAAATGAAGAACATAAACGAAAGAACAAATTAAAGTCTCCAAAGAAATCTATATAAATCTGAAAAACTAGGTTTAATCGTCTCAAAAAGTAAAGAAAGAAAGAATTAATCTAATACGTTCAAAAGAAATGCTAAAACTAAGAATTCGTAAATTAAAACCTCGATTACAACGTATAAAATCCTTCAAAACTCCTCCCCAAGCTTTCTCCTCGCTCAAAGTATGTAAAAATATGTGTTGGTATGTTGTTATCCTCCAAAACGAGTTTGGAATGAGTATATATAAGCGTCGGGGCGAACCGGAAACTCATGGGCCGAAAAACGAATTCAGAGGCAAAAAATAGGAAAGTGCTCGAGCAGCTCGAGTAGGGGCGCTCGAGCATGTAGCTCGAGCGGTGCAATAGGTCGAGCGCTGGCGCTCGAGTGCTCTCGCTCGATTGGTTTTCGGTTGCTGTACACTTGTTCGTAAAATCTTCATATCTTCTCAACCGAGAGTCCGTTTTGGCCGATTCAAAGTCCTACGAACTCCTCTTTTCGCCCTCTATCCATCTATGAAAACCAAAGAGACAAATTAATGAGTTTATAAAAATGATACTCAATTGACTCCAAACACTCATAAAAAACACTCAAAACATGGGCAAATCGGGCACCAAAACATAACAATTTCACGCCTAATCAGTCTTATATCAATATCTTCCTCTCGTCAAATCCTTCATTTGATGCCCATACCCCATAAATCCTCACCATATATAATAAATTTTTTTTTTTGAAGATTAGTCCCATCCAGGTTTTTTTTTTAGATTATCTCATTCGTCGTTCAAATAATCATTTATTCATATAATACACCTGCATACATATTTTTTTACACAACCCAATTCAATCGCATCACCCTTTTTTTTCACTAATTTATTCTACCCCAGTTCAATCCTCTTTGAAGTAAATAGTTGCCTTTCAATTTGTCAACCAAATATGAGATGCACCTGATATAACTTACTCTCTCCGTCCCGCGATTACTTTTACACTACCATTTTTTTTCGTATTTTAGCGAGCGAATCGTTTATTGATATTTAAAATGATAAATAGACTTTTAAGAAGTGGTACGATAAATCTATATTTCCTTTATTATAAATTGATTTAAAAATTATTTTATCATTTCAAATACTAATGAAAAAATTGCTCGCTAAAACACGAGAAAACAGTAATTGTGACGGAGGGAATATTGCTACCCATACCCACCTTCAATCCCATCACATGCTCACACATCCTTTTCCCCTTTGCTTTTCTTTTACCAATAATCCCAACATATTTACTTCATTAGTGATTTCTACATAACAAACGAATGCAATTTTCATTAAAAGCTCAGATGTTTTTTACTTAACTTATCTTTTTGTTGTATTGCAAAATTATTGAAGGACATAACCAAAAGGCAGGTCATGGTCCCAGTTTGGACTATGCCTATGTGAAGTTAAGTATGAATTGAGGGCACATGTTTAGGTCATGTGAATTGAACGATCATACTTTCCCAAGTTCTGGCCAACTCTCATTGGTCATCCTGTCGCGAGCTCATTTTCGAGCCGTGGCGGTTGGCTATTCGATCGATCATCAAACAAGTAAAACACATGAAATTATTTGTGCCATTTTTGGTGTTCCACTCTATATTTCATTTTCTGGATGTATGACATGTGACACATGAGATTGAACTGACCAACACATAAAATTATCTGTGTTATTTAATGAACCAACACAATCTTTAATTTATGTGTTAAAGATCCAGCAGATGGCTAGAATATAAAATAAAATATAAAAAGTGACACATGAAAATTGAACCGCAGGTGAAAATGGCATTTGTGCTAGATAGTGACCTAATGTTAGTTTTAATTTCAAATATATTTCACTTAATTATAGTTTATCTTTCAAACTACATATGCTAGATTTGATATATTTTCTTACAAACTTCTTTGGCCCTATGCTTTACCATCTTTAGAATTCTGCAAATTCTTGTATACAAAATTATGAGTAGTTGTTTTAATATAACAATATTAGTGACACTGAATGATATTAGTTGTTTACATCAAGCATTATTAGTTGTGCACTAGTTGCACAGTACAATCAGAGCACACTGTTGGGGAACTCCGTCCCCATTCATACCAAGGGGAAAACGAAACAAACGAGAAATAAACAAAGAAATCAAAACATCAATCAACAACACAAATATTTAAAGTGATCAAAAACTCCAAAACCTGAGAAAAACCACGGGTCACGAAAGTAATATCACTGTATGAAAAAAATCATACAATCACACAGACCCTCTCTCTCTGTATGAAAAAAAATCTTTCAATCACACTACAAGTCTACATGATTCTCACTTTTTTTTTTTTTTTACAAGAAATTGATTTTTCTAGAATTATACATAAGATTAAAATATATTGATGTACTTGTAATCAAAACACCTCAGAGTTCTTAAATAACATTAGAAAGTCTTATCCATTTAGTTCACAAACAACGTAAATAAACGTCCTACTTTTATTTTAACAAATTACAAGTCCAACCCACTCAAATGTTTCTCTTATAGAAAACTAATATTATTACATATGATGTATTATTCACAAACGTATATATCTACTCTATTATCGTGAAAATATGTCCTTCAAGGTGATTAGCTACTCGTCTTTGTCACCAAAAGTCTAGTTCAATTGGCAATTAATTAGTTATTCAGTTAGCATAATTATCTACCAGAAAGTTCACTGATATCTTTATGCAGTGGAGCCCATGTTTGCTAAAATATCACATATATAGATAGGACTTTGACATGTTTAAAATTAAATCAACATCTTTTCAATTTTACTGACATCAAAATGTGTAGGATTTTTATTTTTTTTTTATCATTTTGAAGGTAAAGTTTATTTTTTCACTCATAAAAATTAGTTTTAAATTGTTTTGAAAAATACTATTTCACCGTCCCAGAACACATTGCAGAATTTTCATTTTGATTCGTCTCACAAAAAATTTGTATTCTGACTCCATTTCATTTTTTGCAAATAGGAGGGAAAGAATCAAATTTTCAGCCATCACTAATCCTTTATTAACAAAAACTAAAAGATGTTAATTCATGAATATAATGAGTCATAAAGTAAAAAATAAATTTTCTTAGACCGTGTGCCCAGAAAAGTGGCGCAATGTGTTTCGGGACGGAGGGAGTACATTTTACATTGAAGCTAATAATTTTTTTTGTTACACGTAACACATTTTGTAAGACGATTTCACATAAGATTATCCATTATGAAAAATATTAAAACGGTTTCTATAGTATGTTGCGATCATCTAACACAAAATTTATGTTCTAGAGAAATATTGTAGACGATGGTAATCTTATATTATCTAATCCTTTCATAATTAATGTTGTTGATGATGATCAATGATCATATCTAATCCTTTCATAATGGATGTTGTAGATGATGGTAATCTTATCTAATCCTTTCATTATTGCTAGCCAATAAACCAAAATGTTGAGGATAATATTTCTTTAGACACACATTATTACATATCACTATTCAATATGCATTTTTAATGATCAGTTTATTTCTTTTTTGTTTTAAAAAATATATAAGCTTTAATAGTCATTAAATTAGAGCATAATAGGAGAGTAACAGTTTAATTGTTTTCTCAAATAATTTTGTTATGTTCTAATGAAAGGTTAAATCAACCTATGGATGGAATGAAGAGCGTATATCTTTAGTGGATAGTATATCATTATTTGCTCACTTATTTTCTGTAAAAAAGAAAAAATATTTGCTCACTTAATTAATGATGTGACAATTACTTGTGATTCTTCATTGTAATATAACCTACATAATGTTAGATGGGATCTGTGGTTACATTATAATCTCAAAACTCTTCTTTAATTAAACTCATTTATATATATAGTGTAACATACGATGTTATTCGTAGTTTTTTACTGCTATTTTTTTTATTTGGGTAAGAATTGATATGATACATCAAATCACTTTCGATAAATTAGTCTCCTTAGCTGCCTAGTTTAGTTTTAATATTTTTTTTTATTAGTTAAAAAATATTTCATTACAAAAATTTGAGTACAAATGATACTTCAACATTTAAAATTACACAAGTTTTCATCGACTTTATGACCAGTGCACAACAACATTTTCTAGGATTTGAATTCCATTCTGAGAAAGAGAATTTATTAATGTTTATTTTCTTTTACGACTAACCATGATCATTATTAATTTCAGATCCAACGTTTTAGAGTTGGTCTTATATTAAACAATTGTTTGGTGCAATTAATTCACAAATATCACTTTAAATATAACAATAATATTTTTAATTGAAACAACTTATAATAATACTCCATTTGTACCATAATTGTTTGCACATTTTCCACACCTGTATGTTCCATAATTATTTGCACACTAAAAAAATAAATTCTTTCAAAAACTCCAGCGTCACAATATTTCTATATTTATACACACTGCACTCACTTCAACCAACTTCTTTATTTTGTATATAAAGGTCTATCAAATTACCCCTTAAAACTCTAATCATTATATATTTTTTTTAATCTTTGCACCCATTTACATGTGCAAACATTATGGCACAGAGGGTGTAACTAACTATAAATTTTAATGAAATAACTTATACTATATAAAAGAGTAAAATTCCATATTTTTTAAGAACAAAAAAACTTATATTAAGAACAAGAAAAACAATTATCGAGACGGTCTTCCACAAAGTCTGGAGGTTCGATCCAACAATGAGGACTCTCATATTAGCAAAAGAACATACTACAAAATGAATTTTGTCTATGCTACACTAATGGGTAGGACCCAACAATTCTTTAGCATGTTGTACCATATACCTTGTAGTATTGTACTACACAATAATACAAAACATGTGGTACAATATATTAAAGCACTGTGGAGCACTACCCAAAAATTGAGATTATGATGGACCAAACAAACTTAAAAAGAAAGATTTTCACTCAATAATTTCTTACATCTCTCACCACTTGTAAAGGAGAGGAGTTTTTTGCCGACCACACCACATCATTTATATTATTCCATATTTGTCATGCTAACATAGCAAACCTTTCCATTCGACCCAAGAAAAAGGCTTGCATGATTTTCTACCAAATGAGCATTTCGATTAATGATATCTGAAACCGGCTTCAATGCAACAAATCTCTCATAAACAAGCAATCCACAGAAACATGTCAAATCGATTCTTGGTGGATTTTACAAACTGGATATATAGAGATTTTCCTTTCCAAATCCTTTTCTAAATAACTTCAATTTCATTGGAATCCAATCTTTGCTCAACCTTCAATTTTATGATTTCACATTCGGAGGAACTTGATAAAAACTTGTCTGCAAACGGATTTTCATTTCATATGATTCCACCAGAATCATGTTATAATAAAGTGTAAATATTAAAGTGCAGCTAGGTCTCATATTAATTTTTTTAATAATATGAATATGAATATTTAATTAAAATATAATAATGATTTTACTATATAATATTAATGGTAGAATCATGGAGGTAAAAATGGGCCCAGACGGCCATCCCTAAGCGGTGACTCGTGTATGAGATGATGATCGTGTTTATAGAGATGAACAATCATCTGATTATCATACCACTCAATTTTGTTATTGTAAATCATTGATGAAACATTTGTTTTGAATTTTGACCTTTGAGTTCTTACTTTGTAATTTATGATTTTATGTTAATTGTTGTGATTTTTTATATTGAAAATTTTAATCTTAAAAAGAAAAAGTCTATATGCACCCTTGAATAGAATAGCAACACCAAACCCATAGTATTATTTATGGCTTATTGAAAATGGTTATAAGGAAATCACTATCTATCTAAATTAATAATTTTAGTAATTAAAGAAATAGACCTTTTAATTGGACTCTTATATCGAAACCCACTCGAATTATTCTTTTTCAGAGCCGCCCCCACCACCGCGTGTTAGCGGCGCCTCCGATCGCCACCTAATGCATGCTCACGTGAAGATTTACAGTGACATTTTCCAGTGATAATCTTCTTTGACCCCCATCACTTTTTGTCCTTTTCCCCCATCGTTTTCCAATCGCTATTAAGCCAATCCTTTGCTATAAAACGCTACCCCCTCCAGTACCTTCCTCTCTCCTACCAAGGAGGAGCACCGTCTCCATTAACACGAAATAGAATGTTACTGAGAAGCGCATCGTCCCCAATTTTGAATTCATGGCTACCAAATTCAACATCCGGATCCGGATCGTCGCCGGAACCTGATACCCTGCCTCAGTTAACGAGAACGCGGTCGTTCGGCTTGACAATGTCGTGCGATGACAATTCGCGGCGGAGTACCCCGACCCGGAGCGTTTTCGAGTCGGATCCGAGAGATCCGGCGAAGACGAAGAAGAGTTTGCGCCTACCGACGACGCCGAAGCCGGTGAAGATCAAGGAGAAAAGAGAAGGTCTAGAAGATGGATCTATTTTCCTGTCGACGACCGGATTAGGCGCGGCGGCGGCGGAGGAAGGGTGTTTGGAGGTGACGGAGAGGGAGAGGGTTTCGCAGACGCTGCTGGTGGGCGGCGGCGGGGGTGCCGGTGGCGGTATGTGCGGCGGCGGCAGGGGTTCGGATGACGGGTCGGGTTCGCAGGATCCGGGGAGTTGGAATGGGCGGGAAAGCACGGATGCGTACTATGAGATGATGATTCAAGCTAATCCGGGGAATTCTCTCTTGCTTGCGAATTATGCTAAATTCCTTAAGGAGGTACTTTCTTCATCTAATTATTACTAGAAAATGTTGAATAATTTTTGAGTTCCTTTTTCAAATTCGTCACACAAATTTATTTATACGCTTAAGTTCTTCGATAATCATTAGATAGGGGTTGATCATATGAATTTCTTGTTCTTGTTAGTCTCCTAAATTTGGCTTGCTCTCATGAATTATACTTCTTCCTATAATTTTTATCTTGGTTTTTCTTTTTAATTGGTTGTCGCTCACTAGAGTTAGGAACCCGATGGCCAGGTGGGCTAAGCCAACTGGTTTTTTTTATCTTGGGGTTGTATCTTAGTGTTATATTGCATTTTCATTAATTTACAATCCTTTTGGATTAAAAATTGATGGAATAACCCCTAAACTATTAATTTTTATTTAAATAAGCCTCTGAACAATTTTTTTGTTTTAAAATATCCTTGAACTATTAGTTTTTATTTCATGAGGCCCCTTTTCACGAAAATTAACAAATTTTGTCGAGTTAGTTTAATGTATTTCATTTGAAAATGATGAATCTACCAATTTCAATGTTGTTAAAATCGAATTCCAATAAAAAATATGTCATAATGGATTTTAAAAAATGAGTCTTATGAAACAAAAATTATACTCCCTCCGTCCCATTACTTGTTAGCTACATTGCTAAAATTGTCTATCTCATACTTGTTTGCTACATTCATTTTTGGCAAAGAACAACAATACTTTTTAATATTATATTCTACATACACTCCCAATAAAAAAACATTTACTTTATCACTTTAAATACTAATAACCAACTTTTTTTTTTTTTTTTTTAAAACCTGTGCAAACAGTAGAGTAGCAAACAAGTATGGGACGGAGGGAGTATACTTTAAGGGATTTAAAAAAATAGTTTGATGGTCTTTCGAAACAAAAGTTGATAATTTAGGGGTTTTCTAAAACAAAAGAAAAAGTTTAGGGGCCTTTTGAAACAAAATTTAATAGTTTAGTAAGGGCCTTTTGTTACATTATGCCAAAATTGATTTACGAATCATTTCACAATGTTTATAGGTAAAGGGGGACTTTGCAAAAGCAGAGGAGTATTGTGGGCGAGCGATTTTGGCTAACCCGAACGATGGCAATGTGTTATCACTTTATGCTGATCTAATATGGCAGACTCAAAGAGATGCTGTTAGAGCTGAGGCTTATTTTGATCAAGCTGTTAAGACTGACCCCAATGACTGGTGAGAACCCGATTCTCCCTTGTTTCTAGATCGATACTTTTCTCCATATTTACTCGAATCATGAATGTCTCGTGCTTAATTTGCGCGTATAATTCGTTTAAGAATGGTTTGGTTTTGATTGTCTATGCATTCTGCATCAATAGAAGCTCCATTAGAGTACCTCAAATAATGAGTTAGGCTAATCAAGAATGGCTTTATGTGTTAAACCTTGTTGTGGTGATAATTATCTTTGTTGTCATTGAATGTAGGACTATTTGCACTAAATCCGCCAAACCATTGACGATTTTGCACCTAGACCACCAAACTATATTTCCTGGTGCTAATGCATACTTTCAAATTTTGGCGCATAAACTACTGAACTTTTATTTGTCCCCATAAAAATATATTATTGCGCAAATAACTTAGAAAATAATATTTTTCTCAAAACTCTTCATAGTTTGAGTTTCATTATAAATTGGAACGAAAAATACACAAAACAAAACTCATCATCACTTCCGTCGTTTACCATTTTGCGTCTTCGTTCCGCCGTACACAGCCTCGTGCGTCTGTCTCTTGACTTCTTTATCCGTCTCATGCACCACTTTCTTGCGCCATTTGCCATCAATTAGTTTTTTTTTACAGAAATACCCCTCATATGTTGAAATCAGAGAAATCTTTGGCAGTTAAGTTTAGTGGTTTATGTGTCAAAATTTGATAGTTTGTATTTATTAGTATCAAGAAATATAGTTTGGTGGTTTAGGTGCAAAATCACCAATTGCTTGGTAGATTTAGTGCAACTAGCCCTTGAATGTTTAGGCTTGAATTCATGTGGACTGGGGTATTGGAAAAATCTCAGATTTCTTGTATCACTAGTTTGTGGTTAGAATCTGCAGTGACCTTTCGTACTTGATTCTTCTTGAGATTGTGAGGCTTGAGTTTGGCAAAGTTTTTGGACATTTGTTACGTACTCAAAAGACTAACAATAATTAGATTTGTGGTTTATATGCTTTATTATTCGGATTTGAATTGTATTAGGAAAATGCTAAGAAAGGGTAGGTCACTTATAGAGACACCTAAACTCGTTAGTTAAGTCCGCACATTAATCAAAATTATTCTTATTAGGGGAATGGTAATGAGAATTTCTTTTTTCCTCCATGCATGCCCCTATTATGAAGGGATATGTTGGAGGAAGGGTTTGTCCCAATAGTAATTATTCCCTTCGTTCACGAAAAGTATGCTCACTTGTTTGCACGCGGTTTAATGCTATATGTCGGAGGGTATTATGGGTATTGTGAGGTCCGTTTATTAATAGTGATTGTTTATGGAAAATATGTGTAACATAATTTTCATAAACAATCACTTTATTCATAAACGGACCTCACAATACCCTATAATACCCATAAACAGACCTCACAATACCCTATAATACCCTCCAATATTTTGCATTAAACCACGTGCAAACAAGTGAACATACTTTTTATGGACGGATGGAAGTATATTTTTGCTCTACTTTTGGAATAAAAAGGACAAAAAAAAGAATTTTGATTGAGTAATAGGGGAATGATTCAGGATAAATGGTTATAGGAGGGGAGATAGTTAATCAAAATAGGTAATGTTTAATGTTTTTCGAGTCTCATTATCCTTTATTGAGTGTGACAGAGGTGAATTGATTATCTTTTATTCCTCATTATTCATCACAATTACCCCATGTTCTTGCCGTTACCTACAAGTAAACATGATCGAATTAAATTGGGTCTAGTCTCGTGAAGTTATTATATTATGTGAGATCGTCTTACTCAAGTTTATTAATTACCATTCTAACTTCCAACTTTGCTGACCCTGAATCGATGTTGATTTCCTGTAGTTATGTTCTGGCTTCATATGCTCGATTCTTGTGGGACGCTGAAGATGAAGAGGAAGAAGACGATGAAGTGAAAAGCTATGAAATGGAGAAGAATAATTCACCATCTATGTTCTTCCAAAAGGAGTCTCACTGGCCTACTATTGCTGCTGCATCTTAATCTAATATGTCGTCCTCTAATATTGGTAATATAGTACTAATGAAGAGAAAAAAAGGGGTTGGTTCGCTAACATATGTAAGAATTTTGCTTCTTTGGTATATTTCTCTTGTTCTATTGTAAATATAGAAGAAAAGCTAAATCTTTATGTAAAATCTTTCTATATCAATAATTGGGGTAAAAGACATAATTCTCCGTGTTTGATAAATATGCACAAAATCAGTTAAAAAATATAAAACTCTCATGCTTAATAAAAATATGCACGAAATTTATATTTCATTAAGCGCATAAAAATTTATGTGTTTATTTAAAGTATGAATGAAGTTCATGCATGTTTTATTAAATGGATAAAATCCATTGGTTTGATAAAAATTTGTACAAATTCTTCACCGTGCACTTTTTGACACTTTTGGTATTTACATATTTACCCTTTTGTTTGTTTTCATTTTGATTGTTGGGTTAGTGTTTTTTGTTTATATAGATGATAATTATGTAAATTTCCACTTTAATTTTACATCATTAATGTTTTTTTTTTTTTGTTGAACGAAAGTAGTAAGTGGAAATAAAATTAGTTCTGTTTTCTTAAAGTGAAAATATATTACACTCTTAACTTACAACCGATTTTATTTTTACACACAATATATTTATTTTTTAAAATTCATGTAAAAGTAAATAGGTCTAGTAAAATTGGATGGAAAGAAGGAGTGCTTTTTACCCTCAATAATTGCTTAGTGGTGCTTTCCGTTTGGTGATTAGATGTTGATATGTTTAATTTAAGTGGTCTAACCTATCATTCTTTATTTCATGTAATTTGGAATAGCCCTCTTGGAAAATGTTTCTCTCTCACACACTCTTATCTATTATGGTGGACACCATCAATTCTCAGCCACAAATGATGATGCTCTTTGCAAGATCTTTTTCTTTTTCCTAATAACTTTCTATCTCAAAATATAATCATTTACTCTCTTCCGAGATATCACAAACCGTACTTGATAATGACTCTTTGTGCTAATGGACATTTTTAATTGAATTATATACCATTCGCTTTCGAAAAATAGCACATCACATATTTAGAAAAATTTAATGCTACACTTGACCATTTTTCTTTAAAGTATTACGCTCAGCCTCAAACGTTTAAATTATTCATTCTAACCCTACAAAAATACCCATTTCCCAATTTAAATAAAATAAAATTCTTCTATTTAGTGAATGCTATAGTATAATGTCTAAAATATCCCAAACTCAACTAAAATTAAAGAAATTTGAAATATGATACATTCAATTATAGAGAAAATACACAAAAATGCCCAAAAAATAAGGGGCACTTGTTTTTTTACCACCTTTTGTAAAAAAAATGTATTTTACCCTAAAAGGGTTGGCAAACGGTTGGCAAAACGTTGGCACCATGCCAACCTGTGTGCCAACCATTTGTCAACCTTTTTTAGGGCAATAAACATATTTTTTAAGAAGTTGGGCAAAAAATATTTTGCCCATACAAATAAGGGCAATTTTGCTTTTCTCCCTTAATTATATTATTACATGTGATATGCAATCACTTAAAACTTGTCCTTAGCATATACATGTGTTGGTGTGGGGAGAAAAACTTTAATAATCTACACCATATGTTTAGTATAAGGATTTATATAATTTAGTGTTTGAAAAAGAGTAAATTATAAATTACGATGGGAAAGCTTTATGATACGAGATTTGAGAAATAGGAAACTATTAATTCAAGACTTAAAAAATAAAAAACTTTAATTTAGGACTCACAAATTTTAAAGTTAAGAATTTTCGAATTTTTTCAAAAAAAAAAAAAAAAAAAACCAAACAAACATACACATTTTAGGTTATTCTTTTAAAAAATAGTTAAATATTTTGAATTAATTTTTTCCCAACATTTTTAGGTGAAGGGTATTAGCAAAATATGACACTGTATTTAACATGGGCCATTACACTATACCTATTGGGCCAACCGGTATTCACCTGAAGCCCATTTAACAACCCAAGCCCATTTGACACTCTTTGATATTCTTTAGTGCATATTTTTTTTACACTTGACATTTTTTCAGTATTTTGACACCCTTTGACACTTATTAAACTTATACGTTATAATTTTTATAAGTGCAACCACTTTTTTTTTTTTTTTTTTTCATTTTGAAAGTTTAATATCGAAAAAGAAGGAAAATCAAATAAGAAGGGTTTGAAACTGCTCTAATACCATGTAAAAGAGATAATAGTAGATAAGAAATTCATGTATTGTGTATATTATTGATGGAGTAAGTCTCTTGTTCACCAGATGCATCATGCAACTCAAGTGAATTTTTTTACAATCAGGTTGTTTACACTGAATATTCACGGTTGTTTTCACTGAACAATTAAGGTCAGTTATATTTTAACAATCATGATTCTTTATAGAAAACAACTGTGACTGTTCAGTGTGACCTTTTAAAGTGCACTTAGTTGCACGGTACATCTGGTGAATACTCTAAGACTTATTAATGTGGGAGGCTCCCTATTTGTAGTGTGAAGTAATGAAAGAATAAATAATGATCTATGCACTAAACATAGAACGAATAAACTAGGAAACACAATAAACGCATAATCGTAACATAATCTTTAACAATCTAATTTGGTTTTCTCTGATGGTAATGTAGTATTTTCTAAGAGTCAATCTGAATACAGTAGTGGGTGAAAATTGAAGATTAATTGGTATATTGTGGGCCTGTTTGTTTGGCACATTATTTGTTTTCTTGTCTTTTTTGAAGCACATTCTTATACTCTTAATGCAGCTCTTTTGTGGCCCAATCCCCAACTAACCCTAATATATATACTTCTGTATGTAGAGTGTTTCAGCCTCTTAGGAACACACTACATACTACTCTTCTCTTCTCTTCTCTGGGTGCATTCGGAGTAAGGTTTATGGGTCCATACCTTTGTGGTCTCAATTCATTGTTTCCTCATAAATTTCTGAGACACCGAGTAATAGGCGATCTGCACGGGAGGTTTTTCGAGCATTGAGACACAAATCTGATGACTTGAACGCAAAATACTAGCTTGACTAGTAGTTACCCCACAAGAGTATGATATCACTGTAGTATGAGCGAGTATAGGGACCAAGTAGTATCGAACCCAAGGGAAAGTGTGTATGCGAATAAATCCCTGTAAATGTATATCTTGTAGCTAATATGAATGTAATGTTTGGTCTATACTAATGCTCCTAAATATTTTCTACTAATTATATGCTAATAATAAAATTAAAACTGTACTAACTTCTGGTTGAAATGCAAATATGAGATGGTGATGCTCGGGATAGGAATCCCTACGTATACTAACGGAGTTGGTACAATAACTAAAATAATCGTGATGTTCAAGTTATAATCCTAAGTGTACTAAAACTAGGTAATCAACTTCCCTAATTTAGCACAAGAATTGAAAGAATAAAAGCTCAAGAATTAATCCTAATACTTAGTTCTATCAACCTACTTCACTAATCCACTAATCAAATTATATGGATTGTGCTTAATTATTGAGGCCCTAATTTAGCTAAGGTGATGCGGCCGTCCTCCCTAGATAAACCGGTATATTATAAACCCCTTAAAAAACTCTCTCCTTAAGCCTATTCGTTATTAACAATTTTTGTACTTAATTCCAATATTATTCTAGGGTTTATTAGAAATATTCAACAATTAAGAGAACTAAAACTATACATCACTAATTATCCTAATTACGTACCAACATCCTTCTACTAGAAGTTCATCCTATCCTAAGCATGCAAGAGTTCTAGCCTAATATGGTGGTTTCAAGAATAAAAGCAATAATAAGATTCATAAGCATTTGCATATTTGAAAGGATTAGAGAATTCAAGATCATAAACGAAATATGAAATCAATAAATTCAAGTCTCAAAATAAATCTGGAAAATCTAGGTATAATAGTCTCAAGTACTCAAGAAAAATAAGAACAGAAGGAAATCCATTCGAAGAAATAGTTAAACTAAGAATTTGTATGCTAAAAACCTCGATTACACGTTGTAAAACCTTCCCAAAACTCTCCAAACTCCTTCCCAGGCTCTTCCTCTTCTAAAACTAAGTCTAAATATGTGATGGTGTGTAAAAATTGGCTTGGAAGGGGTATATATAGTGCATGGGCCGAATTGGACCGAAATAGGCCGAACCCGCTCGACCTGCCCTCTTGCTCGAGCGCCTAGAGCTCGAGCACTACCTCCTCGAGCGGCTCACTCCTCCAGCGCCAGTCACATGCTCGACCACCTCTAGCTCGAGCGCTTAGCGCTCGAGCACCACTCACTCGAACGGTCTCGGCTATAGGGTAAGGGATGCGCTCGACCTCCTTAAGCTTGAGCGGCTACCGCTCGAGCAATGCTCACTCGAGCGGTTCTTGGACAATAGAATGCGTGGGGCGCTCGATCCCATGTGCTTGAGCACTTGGTGCTCGAGCTCCCCTACTCGAATGCTTCCTCCTTTTGAGTTAAGTGATACTTTTCTTTGCCCGAACTAATACTTTTCGTATTTCTTCAATATCTTCTCATCCGGGAGTCCGTTTGAGTCGATTCAAAGTGCTACAAACTCCATTTTTTGCCCTCTTTCCTAATATGAGCATCAAAGAGACAAATTAATTAGTTTATGAAAATTATACTCAAATAGCTCTAAATACTCATCAAATACACTCAAAATATGGACTAATCGGGCTACAAAACATTACAATTTCACGCCTAATCATTTGACCGATTGTGACATAAGGTAAGAAAAATTGAAAAAAGATTTTCATGATAACTTAATGCGGCATTTATATTTTTTTGATAAATTTGCTGAAGTTAGTTCGATAGATCTTAAATTTAATTGAGATTTAAATAATGAGATTAAAACAAAACCCTTTCGATAACATTTTACCTCTTCTGATTTAGATTCATAGTTATTCAAATTGTGTCGTTTCAATCACAAATCGCTAGAAAAATACCAAAAAACGATGATTTTTTTTAACTCTTATGGGTATATCTATCATGTTATTCTTAGAAAATTAGTTAAAAGAGATTTCGTGTTAAGGCACGACACATGAAAATAAGGACATGTTAAATGTTTACTAAATGAAAGCGACATAAAATTTTGAAAAGTATATTTTTACAATAAAAATAAAATTTATCATTACTCTACTCATAATTCGAGAGTATTAGTGCACCAGGTGCACTATTCAACTCAAGTGTACTGTGCTACTTAAGTGTATTTTTAAACAGTGTCAGTTATTTTCACTAAAAATTGCAGTTACTTTTACTAAAAACTGCAATTATTATAAATTGTACTTTTTCAGCAAAAACAACTAATACTGCTTAAAATTGCATTTGAGTTGCATGATGCATCTGATGGACACAAGTCTTTTTCATAATAAGATTTTTCTAATGACAAAAATATGTGTATAATATGCCTTTTTGATTTTTCAAGGAGGTTTTGGAACGTTACTGCTTGCGTAATATTTTTTAGTTGTCCAAAGAACAAGACAAGGAATTGGTTGCTCTACCTAGTAAGTGATCATGGAAAAGACACAACTCTTCTTTGGAAGACCTATTTACGAATCTGGTAAACCCATGGATGATGATGGTACTATTTCAGGTGGTAGAGATAATTTCAGGTGGTAGAGATATAATTAGTAATTTACCAAGAGATATCCTTTGTCATATCCAATCATTCCTCCCCACTAACTCAAGTGAATTATTTTACAATCAGGTTGTTTACACTGAATATTCACGGTTGTTTTCACTGAACAATTAAGGTCAGTTATGCTTTAACAATTATGACTCTTTATAGAAAATAACTGTGCCGGTTCTATGCACTAAACATAAAACAACTACACTAGGAAATACAATAAATATATAATTGTAACATACTCTTTAACAATCTAATTTGGTTATCCAAATAGTAATGTTTTATTTTCTAATAGTCAATCTGAATACAATAATAGGTGAAAAGTGGAGGTTAATTGTTCGTATTTGGTGGACCTGTTTGTTTGGCCCATTATTTATTTTCTAGTCTTTTTTTAAGCACATTCTTATGACCCAGGTCAAATACAATCCAATGATTTGTGATACACCCCGCCCAAAAAAATGTTCAGAATTTTCTTTTTCGAAATTTTTGGAAAGAATTTCCGAAAATTTATATATTTAGTATTTTTTTGCAATTTCGAAATTGTTGTCCGAAAATTGTCAAAATTTTCGGATTTTTTTCCGAAAACTTTTTGTTGGGGTGTATTAACAAAAGATAGGACTGTACATAACCTTGGCCCATTCTTATATTTTTAATGCAAATCTTATGTGGCCCAATCCCCAACTAACCCTAATATATATCCCTCTTAGGAATACACCACTTTCTACTCTTCTCTTCTCATCCCTTCTCTTCTCTTCCGAGGGTGCATTCGGAGTAATGTTTACGGGTCCATACCTTTGTGGTCTCAATCCATTGTTTCCTCATAAATTTATACGGCATCGAATGATAGGCGATCTGAGCAGGAGGTTTTCTGAGCATCGAGACACAAATCTAACTGATTGTGACATAAGGTAAGAAAAATTACCCTTTTCATGATAACTTAGTGCAGCATTTATGCTGTTTTGATAAATTTGCTGAAGTTAGTTCGATAAATCCTAAATTTAATTGAGATTTTAATAATGGGATTAAAACAAAACACTTTCGATTACATATTACCTCGTCTGATTTTAGATTCATATTTATTCAAATTGTGTCGTTTCAATCCCAAATTGCCAGAAAATACTAAAAAAATGATGATATTTTAACTCTTAAAACTCTTTTTTGGCGAGCAACGTGATCGACACATGCTAAAATCAACGTTGTTTTAGTGTTTTTTGGCGATTTGAGGTTGGAATGACAAAAAAATGACTACATATGGGAATAGATTGGAAATGTGAAAAATTGTGGGACTATATTGAAAAAGGTAAAAATATATGAGAAAGAAGCATGGAGTTTTCTATATAAGTAATATCATTATTTATCAACTTGTTATTTATTGTTCCTGTAATAATAGGATTCAATATCAAACTATTATATAGAAGAGTTTATCTCTTGAATAATACATTTTACTTTTTTTTTTACTATCATTTTTATTATTTATTGAAAAGGAATTCATTTTGTTGGTACATAGACATTGAACTTAATTGTTTGGTGGATGAAAATAGGAGTTTGTAGCATTTTAAGATTTATAAAATTGTGCTTATGAGTAAATGATAAGAACCCCTGTATTACTACTTTAGGGAATGCTTGATTTGAGATTTAATGGGTTTTAAAATTAATTTGGTGTATTTCAAAATCTTGATAACTAGTAGTAGTGTTTTTTTTTTTTTTTCGAGATTTAATAAGGTAGAATTTATTTTATGTCATATTGATGTATAAGAGTGCATGATGCTGTGCAATTATATTATTGTTGATTGAAATTGTTATAATTGTGTAATAAATAGTTTGTTGATTTGAATTTGCAAAAGTAAAATTGTGTGAAATGTGATAAAAGAAAATAAGAGTGAGAGTAAAAAAATCATATGAGTTATTTGAGAGAGTGTGAGTATTATAGGTAATTGTAGGGTGGATGTAATAGATTTTGTAAAAATAAATTCTAAAATTCCAAAATAGAACCACATTAAGTTTACAACTCAAACCCGATTTTCTATTCCCAAACATACATACCCTAAATGATTTGATTAAGAATTAATTTTCGTAATTTCAACCACGTGTTTAGTTGGGAATTTATAAAATAATTTATTTTTAGTAGTTTGTTGTGTTGTAGATTTCTCAACATTATTTTATCAAATATAATTTATGAATTATTTACTCATCTAGAATTCTGTCATTGAAGGTGTGATACATGTTTTCTTTTTTTTACTTAATGTGCATTTACACCATAGTTCACGAAGCTATACAATATAACTTGTGACCATATTGCAACAATTATGGGTATATCTATCATGTTATTCTTCAAAAATTACTTAAAGATATATCGTGTTAAGCTACGACACAGGAAAATAAGGATGATGATTTATGTTAAATGTTTACCGAATGAAAGCGATATAAAATTTCAACAAGCATATTTTTACAATAAAAATAAAATTTATCATTACTCTACTCATAATTCGAGAGTATTTGTGCATTATATGTACTATACAACTCAAGTGCACTGTGCAAATCAAGTGCATTTTTGAACAATACAAGTTATTTTCATTGAAAAGTGCAGTTAATTTTACTAAACACTACACTTATTTTCACTTGTAATTTTTCAGTAGAAACAACTAATATTGTTTAAAAATGCATTTGAGTTGCACGATGCATCTGATGGACACAATTTTTTTTCAATCTAATATGGTTTTACAGATGGTAATGTTGTATTTTTTAAGAGTCAATCTGAATACAGTAGAAGTTGAAAAGTGGAGATTAATTGTTCGTATTTTGTGGGCCAGCTTTTGTTTTGCTCATTATTTGTTTTTTTTTTGTCTTTTTTGAACTACATTCTTATACACTTAATGCAGCTCTTTTGTGGCCCATGGCCCAATCCCCAACTAACCCTAATATATATACTTCTGTATGTAGAGTGTTTCAGCCTCTTAGGAACACACCACATAGTACTCTTCTCTTCTCTTCTCTTCTCCTCTCTTCTCTTCTCAGGGTGCATTCAGAGTAAGGTTTACGGGTCCATACCTTTGTGGTCTCATTCCATTGTTTCCTCATAAATTTCCGAGGCACCGAGTAATAGGCAACCTGCGCAGGTGGTTTTTCGAGCATCGACACACAAATTTGACATATTATGACATAAGGTAAGAAAAATAGAAAAAAGATTTCCATGATAACGTAATGCGGCATTTATGGTGTTTCGATAAATTTGCTGAAGTTAGTTCAATAGATCCTAAATTTAATTCCCAAACATACATACCCTAAATTATTTGATTTATGTTAAATGTTTACTCAAGTGCACTATGAAAATCAAGTGCACTGTGCAAATCAAGTGCATTTTTGAACATTATCAGTTATTTTCACTGAAAATTGCAGTTACTTTTACTAAAAACTGCAATTATTTTCATTTGTATTTTTTTAAGTAAAAACAACTAATACTGTTTAAAAATGCATTTGAGTTGCACGATGCATCTAATAGACACAAGTCTTTTTCGCTGAACAATTATGGTCAGTTATATTTTAACAATCATGACTCTTTATAAAAAATAACTGTGATTGTTTAAAGTGCACATAATTGCACGGTACACCTGGTAAATACTCTAAGACTTATTAATGTAGGAGACTCCCTATTTGTAGTGAGAAGTTAGGAAAGAATAAATAACGATCTATGCACTAAACATAGAACGACTAAACTAGGAAATCCAATAAAGACATAATCGTAACATAATATTTAACAATCTAATTTGGTTTTCCAGATGGTAATGTTTTATTTTCTAAGAGTCAATCTGAATATAGTATTGGGTGAAAAGTGGAGATTAATTGTTCGCATTTTGTGGGCCTGTTTGTTTGGCCCATTATTTTTTTTCTTGTGTTTTTTGAAGCACATTCTTATACTCTTAATGCAGCTCTTATATGGCCTAATCCCCAACTAACCCTAATATATATACTTCTGTATGTAGTGTGATTCAGACTCTTAGGAACACAAAACATACTACTCTTCTCTTCTCACCCCTTCCCTTCCCTTCTCTTCTCTTCTCAGGGTGCATTCAGAGTAAGGTTTACGGGTCCATACCTTTGTGATCTTAATCCATTGTTTCCTCATATATTTCTGAGGCACCGAGTAATAGGTGACTTGAGCAGGAGGTTTTCTGAGCATCGAGACACAAATCTGACTGATTGTGACATAAGGTAAGAAAAATTGAAAAAGGATTTTCATGATAACTTAATGCGGCATTTATGGTGTTTTGATAAATTTGTTAAAGTTAGTTCGATAAAGCCTAAATTTAATTCAGATTTAAATAATGGGATTAAAACAAAACCTTTTCAATAACATTTTCCTCTTCTGATTTAGATCTGTATTTATTCAAATCGTGTCATTTCATTCCCAAATCGCCAGAAAAATACTAAAAAATGATGATATTTTTAACTCTTATGGGTATATCTATCTTGTTATTCTTAAAAAATTAGGTAAAAGATATTTCGTGTTAAGGCACAACATAGGAAAATAAGGATGATGATTTATGTTAAATGTTTACTAAATGAAAGCGACATAAAATTTTAAAAAGCATATTTTTACAATAAAAATAAAATTTATCATTACTCTACTCATAATTCGAGAGTATTTGTGCACAAGTGCACTATGCAACTCAAGTGCACTGTGCAACTCAAGTGCATTCTTGAATAGTATCAGTTATTTTCGCAGTTGCTTTTGCTAAAAACTGCAATTATTTTCACTTGTACTTTTTCAGTAAAAACAAGTAATACTGGTTAAAATTGCATTTAATTTGCACGATGCATCTGATGGACACAAGTCTTTTTCATAATTAGATTTTTCTAATTAAAAAAACATGTGTATGATATGCCTTTTGGTTTTTCAGGCTTATGCAATATTTTGTAGTTGTCTAAAGAACAAGACAAGCAATTGGTTGCTATATCTAGTAAAAACATAGCAAGTGATCATTGAAAAGACACAACTCTTCTTTGGAAGACCTATTTACAAATTCGGTAAACCCATGGATGATAGAGACATAATTAGTAATTTACCAAGAGATATCCTTTGCCATATCCTATCGTTCCTCCCAACCACATACGCGATTGGTACATGTATCCTCTCGACCAAATGGAGAAACCTTTACTCTTCAATCCCCAATCTTGCTGTCCGGTTAGATGGCACTTTACTTTTACACCCACAAATAATTTCCACCTCCCATACATCAAACTTTGTGTCTTTCGGTATACAGTGCAAATATTTCAACGATGGGCGTCAAATCGGTGAATGGATTTGTGCCACATTAGGGTTTAATTCCAAGTGGTTGATCCTTTAGATCCGCCGGCTTAGGGAACCTAGCTTTTTCTTCTGTAGTATTTTCAGGTGCAATATAATTTGCCTACATTTGTGTCTAATATATAATTTACCGAAACTTATCGTGCTCTCCGTGAGCTTACAGCTTCAGTCCATCATTGAATGATTGGCAACTGCAGCCGTTTGGCTAAAATCGAGCTCGAAACTCCGAAACTTGAGCATCTCCTATGTTGTGGCTTCTTTGCGGTTAATTATTCGTTGCGTAGGCTAAACTCTCTTTGGGGAGTGTTGGATTTCGATATTAAAAAATAAGGAAGTTGGAACGACCAACCTCGTAATTTGCAGCGGAATGAATCAAGTCTGGTTGGATTCTTCGTACGTATTCGTGATCCTCACAGTCAAAATTCAATTATGTGAATTTATTCACAAATTGATTCGTAATGCACAATGTAAATGCCTTTGAGATAGTATGTGTGATTTGTATATTTTGAGTAAGGAAAGAATTCTCCTGGAGAATTCTTGCGTATTTTGAATTGTGTGGAAGATAGATAAAAAAGACCTTTCTCATCTCTTTCCCTTTTTCATATATATATGTGAATTAAAAGTCCCGTAGGAGTTATCAATAACTTCCTCCTAATTTATCCACTTCATGGGTGGATATATATATATATATATATTTAATAATTTAATAATCTAATATTAAATTACTTTCATCTCCCACTCACACATGAAGTTCGAGCATTACGCCCATCTACTTCACATCTTTATACTCATCACATTATACTTATTCATACAAGCAAATATATCGTGTGACCCTCGAGAATATGAGTTTTCTCGCTATACACTTGTTAAGGATATATAGCAACTCAACCAGATTTATATGAAGAATTCAATTCTCGTTATACCCCATAACTCTTGTCGACTAACACAACTTGACATATCTCTTTCAATCCCCTGAAATTATTAGAGCATATTCAACCTTTATCGAATCTATTTGTTCATAATCAAGTTCTCAACTCGATTGACCGGTCAATGAACACAATAGAATGTGTTAATAAAGATGTCCTTCCTTTCACACAAAATGTCTACAGACTCCCACTATAGCTGCTTTCCTAGACATGCACCGTATCGCCATTATAATTTATAGTTATTGGTAACATGCTAAAGTAGCAACACTAAAGTGAAGATTTAGAAATATTGTAGAAAGTCTTAAGGGTACTTATAAGAGGCTTATCCAAACCTCAAGGCAGCATACAATGAGAAAATAGGGATATCTTTCTCATTTCCTTATGGTCAACTTTGCACATGTGGTATGAAACACATGTCACGATGTCTAAACTTCCAAGAATGGAAACGTATGTCATAAAAGTCATTTTTCTAACATCGTGTAAATCACAGTTCAAGTGTATCCTCGACACTTAACTTGGATTTCCTCCCACTTTCGTCAAGGAATCCACTGATTTAGCTTTGTAACAAATCAAATAGATTTGTGGTAAAATCTATTACGATTATCTTTCAAATAATGTCATCTCTTCACATACTCAGATGTAAGAGGCGATTACTCGTATGAGAGAGCTAATCTTTACTTGTTGACATACTATTATATGAACTTTTCATATAATTCACAATACATAAACTTTTTAGGAACATTAACATCTACATCGTACTATGTTCAAATCCATGCAAGAACTTTAACCATAGATGTCCTAAACATCTCTTGGGAAGTGTTGTCAAGTGGATTTGCTAACATTAAACGAGTAGAGAATCTTTTAGAAAAATATTTGTTTCTACTTTGTAACATCTTTACAAAGTCAAACTTTATATTAAGACGTTTGGTTTCCTTGATACTTGAAATACTCAGAGTAAGCTTTAGCTGTTTGGTTATCACAATGAATTGGAACAACTCCCACTGGAGTGTATAATTCCATAATGAACAATTACAGCTCCCACTGAAGTGTTCGATTCCACAATGAATCACTACAACTCCCACTCGACTGTTTGATTCCAAAATGAATCATCACAGCTTCCTTTGAAGTGCTTACTATTTCCTAGGATATCCAGAAATCTCTCAACCAAACTACATATTGGACTGCAAATGTACATGCCACAAACTCAACTTCCTTAGTGGACAATGCTATACAGATCTAGTTCATGGTATGCCTTAAGATTGCTTCTCATTTAAGCAAGAAGGCATAATTGGAATTTATTTATATCCATCTAAATCACAATTCCAATTGTTGTCTGTATATTCTTTTAATTCTAGATTATCTCCTCGAGATAATAATATGCAGTACCCTTTCAGATATCTCAAAATCTCTCACACTATCTTTTAGTGTGTTTTCCCAGATTAATTTATATCTGCTAACCAAGAAAAATAACTCAACAACTGTCTCGATGCAAGCACAATTTAGCAAACATCAGACATCCAATTTCAATTTTCATATGGTACTAAACATTTCATATTTAGAATTTTCAGACACTAATCATAGTCCAATGACCCGCCCTTGATTAATATGAGTATCTACTTTGTTCTCAAAGTTCATTCTGAATCATTCTTAGAAGACTCTTTATGTGTGCCTCTTGAGACAACTCAAGTAACTTCCTTAAATGAATTCAATGCATCTTTTAACCAAGAAACATACTCATTGTTAAAATTCTAGCCAATGTATCATCAACTAGTGATAGAATTACAAAAATTGCCTTGGACCGTTCAACATAAATACAGTGGTCTTTGTCTATCATAACAAAGTCAATGAGACAATTATTTAATAAAGTCTCAGTTCCAATGTCTTTGAGGATTGTTTAAGTCCGTAAATTGACTTCCTCAATCTACAAACATTATCCTCCCTGAAGAAAAATCCTACTGCTTTACATGTAGATTTCTTCTTCTAATTCTCCATTGAGAAAATACAATGTTCAACATCCATCTTTATGTAATTCAAAATCATAATTTACTTTAGCTAGAGTTGTGACGAATCAAGGTACAACTCACATTATACAGAAAAATTTATACATCCCCTTTTAGAGTATAATCTTTTCTATCATGTGATCTTGGCCACCTCAAGAGAGACCCATTGATCTTTCTTTGACTTTTGATAATTCACATTCTCAACTATTTTGTGTCTCGATGAAAAAAATACAATTTTCCAAACTTGATTTGATTTCATCACCTCTATAACTTATTCTATTGCTTTATTTCATCAATCTTTTACTAGAACAAGATAGAACCTCTCAAACGTTTGTAGGTTTTCCATTCCCTAAAGATTTATCATATTTTCTCGAGACCATGATGCTTCTCAAGCACATGTTTCCTAGTAACCGAAGAGATTAAAATGCTGTGAAATTTTGTAAATGATATTTCCTTTAGATAATTACTCTCATCAAGATCCATCTGATCTTTAATGGGTAGACATCTATTAAAAATCACATTAAATCACTCCCACTTGGATCTGATAGAGTGATTATTCTAATCTCAGAGTGGTTTAGCATCCAAATAATGATGCCCTTACTAGAAAATTCAACATCCAAGAAAATTAATATCATGCGATTCTATCTAATGTACTACTTTCAATTCAGTGAAATCCAATCATCACGTAACCCTTGGAATTAACAAAGCATCTTATGAAGACACATATATCATTGGACCCAACTCTTAGTACTAACTCGCGTAGTCATGTGCACAAGTTGTTGATTCCAAGATCCCAAGGTTACCCTTTTTTGATAAATATTCACGTGCTCTATAGGTTCTTAAAACCTTTCAAGTTATATCTTCCATTCACATCTCATTTAGGTGGTGTCCAAAAAACAAACCAATGTCTCGGACTTATGTGAATTTAAAGACAAATATATCAAAAACGTGAAAAATTATCGACAAATGTAATGAATAAACAATAAGTTCCATATTTTTCTCATCGACATTCATAGAATCACATTTATCAAAATGAAATAATTGCAATAAAGAATCTACAATAACTGTTTTATAATGATTTTCTAGTCACTTATGAGCAAGATATTCCACAATTTTGACAACTTGACTTTTAAAGAATGGACATCATAATCCTTCTATCATAAGTCAGTTCACCATATCTTGCACAACATGACCTAATCTAGCAAGTCAAAATGTTATCGTCTATATAAACATTGCTAGAGGAGCAAACATTTAGTCTACACGAACTTACTTCATATAACTAAAACAATTGCTCACTTATAGTCCATAACCATAAAAAATTGGAAAAATAAGTCTAATACCATGAATTATGTCATATATGCACTACGCGCGGCCGTTCACCCGCTGGTGCCCGGCGCGTAAAACCCACACGTAGCAGCCGTCACACACTAATCATAACCATGTCTCTTAGAAAAAAATGTCAATCATATCCCAGCTATGGAAGATCAGATACAATGGTGAGATCCTGAGTGATCTCTTGAGAAAATAAAAGACTATGCGATATAAAACATTGACCATTGTCAATCTCAAGTTTACAAGTCCAAAGACTTCACTCGAGCTTAGTTCCTTTAATTGCATGTCGACTTAATGCTCAATAATGTTTAGTCAATGATTTTTCATTTCTGTATCTATAAACCACAAGGATAAGATTCAGTTTAGAACACATTACTAAAGATGACTGTGCTTGAAACAAAAAATGGAATGAACTACCTTGTCCCTCCTGAACTTAGTACATTCATGAGCAAAAATGACCATGCTCTTCACAACTGAATCATGTCATTTTTTCTCTTATCCATTTTCAGTTTAGCACTTTTCTTTTCTTTAATCTTCCAAGCATTTAAGATTGACACCAGGATTGATAGCAGTTCTCCCAGTTAGAAATTGCTTATCATTTTCACCTTCCTTCCATTTTATTTTACGTTCAGAGCCCAAAGCTCCTATAGAACTAATAAATATAACAAGAACACTTAATGAAGACTTTGAACTTTCATATTCTTCATCTTTTAGCTCAACGTTATGAGCTGTATGAGTGAAAGTTTCAATACTTTCATCAAGAGTCGTGTTGACTCTTAAGTGTTCTCTACTGTTAGGAATGAATAATCCAGAATTCGATATTTCTCATAAACGAAATGTCACCATACTTTTCCTTTTAAATATACCCAGATATTATAGGTGGTATGATGCAATTCACAATCATGAAATATGTCATTATTGACAAAAAATTACCATTATTTCACTAGCTATGAAATTTTCAATATTCCAAGCCTGGTAATCGTCCATATTGTTTTCAGTTTGAGTATTATCTCTGTTCCAGAATACTTTTCATCATGGTTAATAGGGTCTAATAACATCATGTTCTCCCAAGAACATGTATTATATCATATGACACTACATTTTACTATATCGCCTTTGAGTTTTTCAATTTGGTTTAACTCAGCGATGATCGTTGTTGAAGTCATTGTCTGGTTTTTAATAGAAAAGATTCTAAAAGTTAATGTTTATTTATGTATTATATTGTTCTATGTCAAGCTATCTGACATCTGAAAAATTCGATACAAAATTTGATATCGAAAAATAACTTAAATCTATTAATCATCAATCTCATAAAGTATCCTCATTAAACAGATTCAGTTCCATAAACATGAACAAAAAAAAACTTAAGTTCTAGCATCTAATCCAATAAACAGCTAAAACTCCCACTGAACCACATGATAGTAGCATGCTTTAAAGACATTCAATCAATATTAAAGATATAAAGCATAATCATCATAAATCAAATAACCAAAATAGTAAGGTAAACATCAATCATTTAAGTCAAAACCAACTACTAAGGTTATTCTAATTTTAATCCTGTTTTAGCATCACCATCAGACAATTTCATGAAGATTTCATGATAATCTTCGATGCAATTTATACGTTCATAGAGTACTATTATGGTACTCATTGTGAAAGATATGACAAAAATAGATTCATCACCCAAAAATTGCTTTGACTTGTCAAGTTAAGAACATTGGATCGTCGAATCATTTTTTGTACACAAAACAAGCTGATTTCACATCTTATTTTCTTGAAATCATATTAATAATATCTTTCATAGTATTCCACAGTTTCATAAGGTTCCAACATAAGCAAACATCTATCCCAGAAAACCATAAGTTCTCCTAGACGTGTCCTAGCTCAAATTTCAACTGTTATTAAATTTGAGCTATAAAGTTGAAACTCTCTTATAAAATAATAAATGAGCTATAAACTATACATCTTTATAAAATTGAAGTAATGTGCCATGTGGGACAATTTCATCTCACAATCTTAAAATTTGCATATCTTAACTTCATCAAATTGAATCCAAAGAACTTTAATTGTTCACTCTATTCGACCTATATCCATAAAATGAGCAACCATTTGAACATTTATATAATTAAAAATTTAACACATGAATTTAAAGCTCACAATTACACTAAGAAAACTTAATTATTTAGTGTAATTAGCAAATTCACAAGTGCTATAAATTTAATTATGGTTCTCATTTAAATAGATAAATAAGTAATTAAATATCCCTTGTTCAAACACTTTCATACTATGCAAATTCAGATTCTACACTGAAAAACGAGCACACTGGACTTTTCGGTACCCAAAACGGAGTTAAAATGAGCCCAAACGAGCTAAAACAAGATTGCATGAGCACATATCGTCGGAAATAACTCCCACCGGCCAGAGCATCGCTGGCCACCGCTGCCGGAGAACCACTGTTCTCGCCGGAAAACCGCTTTTCCCCGCCGAAAAAAAACTGCCAAAATTCGCCGGAAAACCGCCTGAAAGTTGTCGGAAAACCACCTCCGGCCACCGGACCGTTGCCGGACCGCCGGCCGGTCCTGAATCTGGTTCAAACCGGTTCGGTCTGGTTCGGTTCAACCTTTTATTGATTATGTCATGATTGGTCAACTCTAAAGTTTCAAAAATTACAATTAGGTCCTAAGAGATTATCTAATTCTCTTTAAACAACCCACAAAGTTTCTGAAACTTTGCAAATTTGGCCCCAGTACGAAGAAATTTTAAAAAATTCATATCTCACTCGTTTCTTAACCAAAAATTACAAACAAAATATGGATGAAATCCCAATTAAATGTAGAATCATCCAAAAATAAGAACAAATCCTAATCCATTCATTTTCGTCTAGTAACTTTTTGGATCGAAGAACAATCATATAAATTGTAAAAAAATCATATCTTACTCGTTTCTCATCCAAAATTTACAAATAATACATGGATGAAATCCTTATGAAACGTAAATTCATCCAGTAACTAGAACAAAATCCAATTTTTTCAATTTGGTTTCGAAAAATCGGATCTAAATTTCTGTTCTTAAAAAAAAATTCAGAAAATCACCGAAACTTGGAAAAATCATATCTCACTCAATACTTGACCAAAAATCACGAACTTTATATCAGTGGAATCCTCTTTCAATGTAACTTAATCCAGTAACAAGAAATCATCATGACTCATTATATAAAGTTCGTAATTTACAGTCAAAGTTACTGTATTTTCTCAAAGACCGATTTAATTCTCACAAACGGCTTGACCAAAAAATTTGAAACTTTGCAGACATCTATATCATCATATATGCTACTTACAGTAAAAATTTCATAGCCAAATTCCACCGTTTCAAAAAAAAAATCCAAAAATTGAGAAATACAGTACTCATACAAGTTTTTCATATACGAGAACCCAACGCATTGGCTCTGATACCAATGTTGGATTTCGATATTAAAAAATAAGGAAGTTGGAATGACCAACCTCACAGTCAGAATTCAATTATGTGAATTTATTCACAAATTGATTCGTAATCCACAATGTAAATGCCTTTGAGATAGTATGTGTGATTTGTATATTTTGAGTAAGGAAAGAATTCTCCAGTTCTCCTGGAGAATTCTTGCGTATTTTGAATTGTGTGGAAGAAAGATAAAAATGACCTTTCTCTTCTCTTTCCCTTTTTCATATATATATGGGAATTAAAAGTCCCGTAGGAGTTATCAATAAATTCCTCCTAATTTATCCACTTCATGGGTGGATATATATATATATATATATATATATTTAATAATTTAATAATATAATATTAAATTACTTTCAGGGAGCTTATTTAAATCTTCACCAAAATGCCGATATATATGCACATCATAATGGTGGACAAGCAATTGAGCTTTTGAAAGCTTGCTCTAATGCTACTAGGCTTCGGTTGTAAAAAGCATTCATCTCGGTAAGCTTCTTTTATATATATCAACATCTCTTAGGGTAAGTTTCTTGTGCGTTAGATGCATGTTGTTTACCAAATAAATGTTGCTGAGATTAAATGACTATTTATGAGAGCTTTGGTAAAAACATCAAATGATTGGGTTCATTAATGCTAAAATGATTGACTTGAATGAAAGATGATGAAGTGAAAGCAAGAACACCAAGATTTGCCAGGGGTTGTTAGTCCCTGGACTTGAATGATGATTGTATTGAATATTCTAAGAGAGATTGAACCTTTTTTCTTGTTACAAATGAGTGACTATTTATAGTTTTCTCACTCTAGGGGTACATTGGTCATTTCCGACCTCTCAGGGGACAGAAACATTAAATGCCTCCTGTCTCTGACGACGCGCAGGCACTGGCGTGCCAGAGTTTGCAGGCGGCCGGCCACTAGGGTGTTGACGCGTGTCCAAAAAATGACGATTCTCTGGCGTATTTCCTTATTCGAATGGAATATTCCCTGTGCCACAGAGTACGGAGGCGGCCTTTTTCCTCTTGAGGGAAGTTCTTACCTGATTTCATCACGTGCTCCAAATCTTCCTTATCGTCCGGGGATATTCCGTGGTCGGAGACCGGCCTCTTGACGGATCGCGTGGTCGGAGATTTCCCCTGCATGTTGGTGGTGCCCTGGCGACCTCTAATGGTCTTCCTTGGTTGGGGCCGGACCGGTCCGGTCTCGGCCCGTTCGTCCAATACCCGGATCAACGTACACGAATGTTTCACGGTGATTTCCGGTCTCATTTTTGAGGTCGGAAAATGGGGTTGGAGACCGCTGAGGTCGGGCATAGGTCGGCCTGGTCGGGCCCGGCCTCTGAACGTCGCGTTGCCTTTTCCGGCCGGATACCGATCGACGCCGATCTGCGAACCAAAATGGGCACAACAATTGCCCCCACGCTCGGCTCTCAGAGTTTAATGAGGGGCGAGGTGGTCGTTTGCCGTTCGTAGTTGGTTCCGACCTCAAGCCGGCCGGAGTGGTCGGAATCCAGCCTTTGACTGATATCTCGAAAGGTCACGTTGTAACGTGTGCCTAGAAAAGTGTGCATGCCGTCAGTTGACACCTCGGATTCCGTGCATATCGATTTGATGTACGTGACGTGATGTGATCCCTCGAATCCCGTGCATTTAATGCATGTCGTGTGCAGGAGTTTGACGCGTGGACCATCGTTTCGAATTCTTGCACATAGGCCCCTGGGCCTAGAATTTTTATTTCAAAATAGGTCCCTGCCCCTTTCTTATAAATAGGGGAGGTATTCTTCATTTCAGGCTTTCCACTCTCACGCGATTTGGACTTCATTAACAAGCTTTGCAATCTCATGGCGAGTTCTCCGGCGAGCTTCTCACGGCGGCGAAGAGTTTCTGCACGGCGGTGACTGGTGGTTTTTTGAAAAGGTAACTTTCAGACTCGCTTAAAACTCTTTTTCTTGATAACTATGGTACGACGGTGGACGGGTCCTCCGCCTGAGCAAAGGGGCGACGCTTCCTCGAGTGGCGGCGGTGGTGGCGGAGCCAACCGCCGTTTATTTGAAGAGGGGGAAAGCTCTCGTGGAGGGAGTGGAGCCTCTCCTTCCCATCTAGCGGGCTCGATCTGGGCTCGCGATGACAACAGTTTGGATGCACTGTTCCTGGCTCCAGGCCGGTCACTGCTGGGTATCGGTGCCCGGGAAGGAGTTCCTGAGGCGACAGGAAGGCTTCAGACCGGGTCGTCGGCCCGGCCCATGGAGAGTAGTAGGGACCCGTTGGATGACCTCCTTGAAGAAGATGACGAGGAAATCGTCCACGGTGAAGGTGATGACATGGCCAACAACCTGTTGCTTCAGAATCTCGCAGCCGAGCAGATAAAAGAACGGCTAGGGATGGTGAACGAGGCTTCGGGGTCGGAAGCAGAGGAGATCGAAGGGTTGGCTGCAGCCAGCCGGAGTCTTAGCCAGGACCGGCGAGACCAGGTCAGACGAGCCTTTCGTCTGTGGTCGGACTATGTGGCGGAGAAGGATGATGTGGACTCCGTCGTTTTTGATTTCGAGGCTTATCACGATCACTTCCGGCTGGGTTCGACAGTTCGCGATCCGGCCACGATTCGGATTGCGGATCTAGAAGAGTCTAAACGGTGGACTATCGGCCAAGTACAGAGCCGGGTGACCCAGGACTTCCTGGACGAGGCCCGGGTTGGCTGGGACATTCCATATGACGTCCAACTCTATGCCCCAGAGGCGAATGAGCGGGCCGATCAGCCTCCTCGCGGGATGGTGGCCGTGACCCAAGACATGATGGAGGTTGGACTTCGCTTCCCCCTCCATCCGGCCGTCTCCTATCTTTTGAACTATGGGAACCAGACGCCCATCCAACTGCTTCCGAACGCATGGATGATTATCACGAGCGTCATGGCTCTGTTTGGGCAGAATCGACTTTATCGGATGCCGACCCCGGGGGAGATGACTTATCTCTATCGGATACAAAATGAGAGGAGCGGGACCGGCGAGACATATATCCAAACGAAAGGGCAGAAGCTGGTAACCGGCCTGCCGAGTAGGGCCGCAACGACCGGAAGAAATGGTTCTTCGTCGGTGGGGCTTGGAAAACCAGGTACCCGGACGGGACAGAGATCGATTTTCCGACCAATATCCGTCCGAAAAATCCTAGTAAGGAATTTTTAGTTAATATTCGAACCAAAGGTACTGATCTAATTTTTTACTTCTTTTGCAGGCTACCCTTGCCCTTCCGACCGGGAGCTCAACTTTGACTTTGAGGTCGTCAGGGAACGGATTCTGTCGTTGCCGGCCGCGGAAAGGAATCAGGCCCTCCTCCAAACACGACAAGCTCGGCTTTCCAGCCGTTTCTTCCAGTTTCCGCGTCATCTAAGATTGACGGGTAAGCACCAGGGCGGGACCGGGTCCCGACCTTTGGCGTGTGTTTTTTTTAACACTTCGTGTCTGGTCATTGCAGTGCCCGATTTCCCGATCGTGAGGCAGTGCCCGCCAGAACTTCTTGAAAGCTGCCCGGAGATGTTTTCCTTAATGGGGGCTTGTGCAGTGAAGAAGACGGCCCCAGGGGCTAAGAAGAAGAAGAAAGGAACCGGTGCCCGGACCGGGATCGTGATCCAGGAGCCGATCCCTATTCAGTCCGTTCTGGCCACCGGGGCAGTTGCTGCTGAGGTCCCGACTTCCTCTCCGATTATGGGCAAGAAAAGGAGCTGGGAGGAGGCCGAGATCGAGGAGGCCGGCCAGCATGGGTCGAGCCCGGGCCCGATTGACATCTCCGACGACACACCGCCCGGACCCAGGCCAGTTGGGACGGAGACCGTGGCCCAATGGGTGCCGGCTCCCGATCGGGAGGATGACCGGACCTATTTTGGTCGTGATCCGGCCCGCTTCCAAGCGTAAGTTTGTTGATTTTAAAATTTTCCTAAGACATTTTTATTCGTACCTGACCTGATCTCTCTTATGTCCAGACTGACGCGCAATAACTCAGGTCTCCCTCCACTGGTGCTGGATTTTCTGTCTTCCCGGGCTCCAAGTTCTATCGTGGACATGCCGGAGTACATGAGCCGGTCGGTGAATTCTTTGCCCCAAGCTTGGATCCGGGAGTTGGCCGATGTCGCTGAGTGTCGCCCCCGATACGCCGGTCGGGCCTGCGTTGCACTCGTCAGCCAGGCGACCATCATGGCTAACCTTGTGGAGATCGAGCTCAACAGTGCCCTTAGCACTGTGCGGAGGTTGGAGGCCGACCTGACCTGGGCTCGGGAGGAGAAAGCCGGGCTCGAGAGTGAGAACGCCGCGCTCAAGAAAGAGAAAGATTATGCGGTCGGCCAGATGGAGGCCGTCTTGAAAGAGAAGGATGATGCTCTCGGGCGGGCAGAGATGGCGTACAAAGCGCTGGCAGATACCCAGAATCAGGTGGCCGAGATGGAGGATGTCAACGCCGATCTGCGGCTGGAGGCGCACAAAGCCCGGGGGGATGCCGATCAGGCCCTTGCCCGGCAGGCCGAATTGGAGAGGGAGCTCCAAAAGAAGGCTGAAGAACTGGCTGCCTCCCTTAGCCGGCCGACATACGATCCGGAGGATCCGACCGCTAACCCGGAGCTCTTTTCTGAGTTCTGCTTCTACATGGCCGCCGCCAGCATAATCCGGGTTGCGCGCCAGGCCGGTCTTGAGACCAAGTCTCTGGAAGATTACTTTCGGGAGTATGCTACCAAGAACCCGGTCAACGAGGGCTACTGGTTTCCCTTCCTCGATCTGGAGACCGACCTGGGGGTAGACCTTTCATGGTTTCCTCACCGGCATAGGCTGGTCCAATCGGGTCAGGGTCCCCCGGCCGCCAATGAAGAAGAAGAAGAAGAAGAAGAAGGAGGAGAGGAGGCCCCCCCGGAGGGTTCCCAGGTGGCGGGCGGAAGTGTCGGGGAAGCTTGCGTTGAGGAAGTTGCTGCCTTTGTGGCCGGTACTGGAGGGCAGGCGAGCCCGGCGGCCGGGGCAGACGATCATTGACTTTTCTTTTTGCCTTAGCTTTTCTTTATTACTTTATGATGTAACCGGCTTCCAACCGGATGTGCCTTTCTTTATTTTGAACTGTTGTACCCTCTCCCGGCTTTAGACCGGTTTCATGGAATGAAATTTAGATCTCCTTTAGTCTTTGTTGTTACGTTTTTTTGCTCTTCAGTTTATTTACACTTGTCAAACTGTTATAAATTTTAACAAGTATGAATGGGATTTTGCTCCGGGCTCAAGTGTAATATGCCGACCTTAAAATGGTCGGCATATGTTTTTGAACTGGGCTCGGTGCTTGGAATGGCCTTGGTTGCCTTGCCGAGCTCAAGTGTGATATGCCGACCTCGATACGGTTGGCATATGCTTTTGAACTGAGCTCGGCTCTTGAAGTGGCTTGGATGGCCTTTCCGAGCTTAAGTGTGATATGCCGACCTCGGTACGGTCGGCATATGCTTTTGAACTGAGCTCGGACTTTGGGGGTAGGATTGAGTTGTGCGAAGGGCTTTATATTGATAAGAACTTTGAATATATAGTACAAAATTACTAGTAGTATTTTTTCAAGTGAATTGCATTCCAGGGGTATTGGTCCGGAGTGCCATCCATGAGTTCCAGCTCGTAAGCACCCTTGGAGAGCCACTTGGATATCCTGAACGGGCCCTCCCAGTTCGGGCTGAATACCCCTTTGGGCACTTGAACCTTCTTAAGGACGAGGTCCCCGACCTGGAATTGTCTGGCCTTCACTTTGGAGTTGAATTTTTTTTCGGATTTCTTCTTGTATGCCGCATTTCGGAGGTCGGAAGTGAGTCTCCTTTCCTCCAGCATATCCAAATCGATCCTCCGGGCGGTGTCATTATCCTCGGTGATCACCTGGGCCGTCCGGTGGCTTGGGAGGGAGACCTCTGACGGGATGACGGCCTTGGTCCCAAAAGCTAAAGCGAAAGGTGTTTCACCCGTTGAGTTCCTTGTAGTAGTACGGTATGACCAGATGACGTCGGGTAGCTCGGCTGCCCACTTCCCCTTTTTGTCCTCAAGCTTAGCTTTGATAGTATGCTTGAGGATCTTGTTTACGGCCTCGACTTGGCCATCGTCTGCGGGTGGTAGGAGTGGAGAATACTTTCTTGATATTCCACTTCTCGCAAAACTGAATCATCTGGAGACCGTCAAACTGTTTTCCGTTGTCGGAAATGATCACTTGGGGTAGTCCGAAGCGGCAGATGATGTTTTTCCAAATGAACTTGATGATTTGAGATTGGTTGATCTTGTTGAGTGGCTCGGCCTCCGCCCATTTTGTGAAATAGTCGATGGCCACGACGGCGAATTTGTAGCCCCCGGGCGCAGTGGGCAGTGGTCCGATCAGGTCGATGCCCCACTGGGCAAAAGGCCAAGAGCTATACATGGAGGAGAGCTGCTCAGGGGATAGCTTAATGTTGGGCCCCAAGATTTGACACTTGTGGCACGACCTTGCAGTTGACGGCGTCTTTGTTCAAGGTCGGCCAGAAATATCCTTGTCTGATCACTTTGTGGGCCAGGGCCCGGCCACTGGCGTGATTTCCGCATACCCCCTCATGGATCTTGGCCAGGATGATCTGGCCTTGCTCCGGGGTTATACACTTTAGGAGTGGGAGGGTAAAGCTTCTTTTATATAAAAGGTCGTCAATGAGGGTGTACCTTGACGACCGGAGTTGCAGTTGCCGTGCCCGGATCCTATCCTCAGGAAGCGTGCCGGTCTTGAGGTATTTTACGATCGACGTCATCCAGTCTTCATCAGTGCTCAGAACGGTCGCCACTTGTCCTCGGATGACCGTGGGTGTTCCGAGCGTGGAAAGTTGAATATTGGCGAGGTCGGCGGCTCCCTCCGCGGTTGCCATCTTGGAAAGAGCGTCGGCCTGGGTGTTGTGCTCTCTTGGAACTTGCTCAATGAAAACTTGGTGGAATTTCTCGCACAAGGTTGTGACCAGGGCGAGGTATTTCGTCATTTGCTCCCCCCGGGCCTCGTACTCTCCCTTGATTTGGTTATCTACGAGCAAGGAGTCCATAAAAATGTGCAGTTGGCAAACTCCGATGGCGATTGCGAGCTCAAGGCCCCCGACCAGGGCCTCGTACTCGGCTTCGTTGTTGGTGGCCGGGAAGTTGAAGCGGACTGCGTGGGTGAAACTCTGGCCCTCCAGGCCGATCAGGACAATACCGGCCCCGGTACAGGTATTGGTTGACGATCCGTCCACGTAGAGTTTCCACGGGGGGTGGTTGATTCTTGTGAACTTAGGTGGGAAAGTTAATTCCACTATGAAATCGGCCAGGGCTTGACCCTTGATGGCCGTTCTTGGGGCGTACGAGACCCCATACTGAGCTATCTCCAGCGACCACTTCAACAACCTGCCGCTGGTGTCCGGCCGGTGCAGGACCTGCCTCAAGGGTAGGGTGGTGAGGACCACTACTTGGTGGTCGAAAAAGTAGGGCCTCAGCTTGCGTACACTCATGACCAGAGCGTACGCCAATTTCTCGAGTGGGGTGTATCTGAGCTCGACATCGTGTAGGGCTTGGATTACGAAATAGATCGGAAGATGGTTCTGACCGTCCGCCCGGACCAGTACCGCGCTGAGGGCGACCTCGGAGGCCGCGAGATATAAGTAGAGCTTCTCCCCAGGAACTGGCTTAACCAAAATTTGTGGGTTCGCCAAGTATTCCTTTAATTTTGCAAAGGCTGCTTGGCTTTCCCTATTCCAAGAGAATTTGCCGTTTTTTATGGTCGAGAAGAAAGATTTACTTTTGTCTCCGAGCCGGGCTATGAATCTGTTGAGAGAAGCGAGGCATCCGGTCAGGCGCTGCACTTGTTTGATCGTCCTTGGCTCTTGCATGTCGAGGACGGCCTTGATCTTGGCCGGATTGGCCTCAATCCCACGTTGGCTGACGATGTGCCCCAAGAATTTGCCGGCCTCCACCCCTAAGTTGCATTTCTTTGGGTTTAGCTTCATATTGTAGGCCTTGAGGATCTTGAAGGTCTCTTCGAGATCCCTGAGATGGTCTTCTCTCTTCAAGCTTTTCACCACGATGTCGTCAATGTAGACCTCCATGGTCATCCCGATCTGATCTGCAAACATTTTGTTGACCAATCGCTGGTAGGTCGCGCCGGCGTTGATCAGGCCGAAAGACATCCAGATCCAAGAGAATATATTCTTCTCCGTGTGGAATGAGGTGTGCTTGATATCTTCGACGGCCATTGGGATCTGATGGTAGCCGGTGAAGGCGTCCATGAAGGACATCATTTCGTGATCGGCCGTGCTATCCACCAGGTGATCGATGTGCGGCATCGGAAAATGATCCTTTGGGCATGCCGCGTTGAGGTCAGTGAAGTCTATACATAGTCTCCAGGCATTGTTTGTCCTTTTGACTAGGACGGCGTTTGCGACCCATTGGGGCTCGTCTTGAGCTTGCTCGATCAAATTGTTGTCTAACAACTTCTTAACCTCTTGGGCCAGAGCTTCGCATTTCTCCGGGCCGAATTTCCTCCTTTTCTGGTGGACCGGCCTCTTGTTGGGGTCGATCTTTAGGTGATGGCAGGCGTGCTTCGGGTCTATTCCGACCATGTCTTGGTGAGACCAGGCAAAGACCCCAATGTTGGCTTTGAGGAATTCGATCACTTCCCCCCGCATTTCGGTCGGTATGCGAGAGCCGATCAGTATTTCCAGCTCCGGCCTCGAGGGGTCGATCGGAATGTGTTCCAATTCTTCCAAAGCAGCAACTTGTTCATAGCTTCGCCGGTCGGACGGGTCGAATCTAGGGTCGAGGTCGAGCTCGGATGGTTTGAAACCGATCCTTAGCTTGGAATCGTCGATTTACATAGGCTGGGGGTCAGCCGATGTGGATCCGACCTCCAGAATGACCTCCGTGGCCGGAGTGGCCGGCTCGGTGTCGACGGGCGGCCCATCCGATGTTTGGTCGTTGCAGATTGAAAATAAATAAGAGTTAAAATAGTTCAAACACCTCCTAGCCATTGATTGGTCACCTCTAACGGTGCCGACCACCCCCTCGGGGGTGGGAAACTTAATACAGTAATAGTAAGAGGAAGCAACTGCTTCAAAAACTTCTAAAAAGGGCCTACCCAGAAAGCCATTATACGAACTTGGCTGATCTACAATTATAAAATCTAACGGCCTAGTTATCTTGACCTCTTCGTTGTAGCAACAGATGAGTTCCACAGAGAGCTTTATCCTCCCGTACGCAGCGACCGTCGCATCCCCAAATCCCTTCAGCTGAAGGTCGATTGGCCTGATGAAGTTGACGAGGTAACCGAGCTGGTCTAGGGCCGTTTTAAAGATGATATTGCAAAAACACACGTTGTCGACCAAAACCCGCTGGACCTCTTTGCCCAAGATGTGGGCGACCATCACCAACGCGTCACCTTTTGGGTATAAAACCCCGGCCCGGTCTCGATTGGAGAAGGATATCACCAAATCTTTATGAATTTTTGGTTCTGGGGGGATGACCAAGTTGACATTGGTCATCTCCCGGATCTCAGCTTTCCGCTTCCGGTTGGACATCATCGAGATGGGGGTGAGGCCGCCCAGGTTCCCCCCACCAGCCTGGATCATATTGACCCGACCGCCAGGGTTCATTGGTGGGAGAAGGTCGTCTTCATCATCATCCTCCTCTAGAGCTGCGACTGGCCTAAGGGGCCGGCCACCTTCCTCATTTCTTCGGGGATGGCGTTGCTGCTGCTGCGGCGGGTGGTTTTCCTGACGGCCGGCTGGCCTTTGTAGAAGGTCGTTCAAATGCCCTTCATCAAACAGCTTCCAAAGCTGCTTGAGGAGATCACAACACTGGCTCGTATTATGGCCAATAGAGTCGTGATAGGTGCAGAACTTTTTAGGGTCCAGCCGGGACCGGTCTCCAGAATAGGGCCTTGGCCGGGGAAGCACGTCCCGGTGTTGGATCACATTGAAGATATGCGCGGGGGACTGCCTCATGGCCTGAGTAAGGTGAACTTCCACGTCCTCGAAGGACTTGAAGTTACCGGGCGGTTTGGCCACTTTTCTGGCTTTAGGACCGCTTTTGGGAGAGGCCTGAGCAACGGCCTCCGTCTCCTTTGGTATCGGCTCGGACTCCCCCAGCCTGAGCGCCAGTAGCTTCCTCCGGGCCAGGTAGTCGCCGGCCCGGGCGCGGAATTCGGCGTAGGTCTTTGGGAAGTCTTTGGTGAGATGTTTAAATATTGGAGATCGTCCGTGGAAACCCCCAAGAGTTGCGTGCAAGGCCAGCTGATCGCTAACTGGCTCGTCGGTCAGCATGACCTCGTCCACCCTAGCCACGTAGTCCTCGTCGGACTCTTCCTTCTCTCGGCGAATCCGCATCAAGCGGTGCCAGCTTTCCGGCCGGGCAACTTTGGCCGCGAAGTACGATGAGAATTGTGCGCTTAGGGTGGCGAACGAGTCGATCGACCGTGCCGGGAGAGACACGTACCATCTGTGGGTGAGATCGCTTAAAGTGAGGGGTAATAGCCTGCACTTTGTGGCGTCGGTCGCGCCACGCCCGGTCATGTAGATCTGGAATTTGCTCAGATGGGTCTCCGAATCTGTTTTTCCCTCGTAGAGTGGGGTCGGCGGAGGGACGATTTTGAGCTGGACCGGGGAGAGCTCAATATCCACAGCCAGGGGCTCGTTGGCGACCGGTCGGGCCTTAGGTTGGCCTTGCGCTTCTAGGAGCGCTTTCATCTCGTCAAGCTGCTTTTGCATCTTGACGAGTTCGGGACTCGGGGTTTCGACCATTTGGTCGCCAGCATCGGTCAGGGGGCCGATTCGATCGAACACGACAGCTCGAGGGACTCCGCATCCCAGAAGACCACTTTGGGCGAAGCTCAGCTTGCGCCTAGCGGAGTTTGCCGGGGTTAGACTGAACTCGGCCGCCCTCTTGTGTGGCATTTGGGCCGTGCTCTGCGAGTTGGAGATGGACTCCGTGTCACCATACCCAGTGTCATAACTGGGGAGGCGGCTTGGATACCACGATGGGTCCGTCGTGCCCAAACGGTCGAAGACCGGGTGTGCGGAGCCTCGCGACCTAGTGGAACCTGGGTTCGCTCGGCCTTGGCTTTCGTCCTGGTGTTCCACGGCCTTCGCTTTTCCCTTGAGCGCACGGGCGTGGGCCTTCTTTTTTGAGGCAGAGGTGGTGCTTCGGCACCCCCTTGTTTCTTCCGCCTGGCGGCGTCGTCCTGACCCGGCCTGGTCAGGAGTAAGGAAACCTCGGCCCTGGGACTGAATGGACTCTTCTGGAAAGCGGATCGGGGAGGCCACACGTTTGTCCTTTCCCTGGCGGGAAGGGGTTGGTTCCCCCGATGCTCGCGTCGTGACGTCCCTCGGCGTGGCCGGGGCGCCGATGGCCTTGTAGGCATGGGATGATTTCTGATGATCCATTGCTCCTAGAGAGGGAGAATTAATGGCTTGAAGGTTTGAATATTTGAATAAATGAAGCTTTGAAGAACAATGGGTGTTCTTCGAAGAAAGGTAAAGAAAAGATGAGTTTGATGGGCTGAAATCCCTTCTTCTAGCGCCAAATGTTGTTTACCAAATAAATGTTGCTGGGATTAAATGGCTATTTATGAGAGCTTTGGTAAAAACATCAAATGATTGGGTTCATTAATGCTAAAATGATTGACTTGAATGAAAGATGATGAAGTGAAAGCAAGAACACCAAGATTTGCCAGGGGTTGTTAGTCCCTGGACTTGAATGATGATTGTATTGAATATTCTAAGAGAGATTGAACCTTTTTTCTTGTTACAAATGAGTGACTATTTATAGTTTTCTCACTCTAGGGGTACATTGGTCATTTTCGACCTCTCAGGGGACAGAAACATTAAATGCCTCCTACCTCCGAGGATGCGCGGGCACTGGCGTGCCAGAGTTTGCAGGCGGCCGGCCACTAGGGTGTTGACGCGTGTCCAAAAAAGGACGATTCTCTGGCGTATTTCCTTATTCGAATGGAATATTCCATGTGCCACAGAGTACGGAGGCGGCCTTTTTCCTCTTGAGGGAAGTTCTTGCCTGATTTCATCACGTGCTCCAAATCTTCCTTTTGAGTCCGGGGATATTCCGTGGTCGGAGACCGGCCTCTTGACGAATCGCGTGGTCGGAGATTGCCCCTGCATGTTGGTGGTGCCCTGGCGACCTCTAATGGTCTTTCTTGGTTGGGGCCGGACCGGTCCGGTCTCGGCCCGTTCGTCCAATACCCGGATCAACATACACGAATGTTTCACGGTGATTTCCGGTCTCTTTTTGAGGTCGGAAAACGGGGTCAGAGACCGCTGAGGTCGGGTATAGGCCGGCCTGGTCGAGCCCGGCCTCTGAACGTCGCGTTGCCTTTTCCGGCCGGATTCCGATCGACGCCGATCTGCGAACCAAAATGGTCACAACAATGCACACGTGCAATTCAAGTGAAGTTTCGAATAATATCAATTGAATTTTCTGAAACATGCAATTGTTTTTGCTTGCACTGTTCGGTAAAAACAACCGATACTGTTCAAATATGCACTTGAGTTGCACGTAATACTTTATTTATAGAAGACTTTGAGGGTGTTTGACTATGCTTATTTGAAACATCTTATAAGCTCTAACATCTTATAAGTTGTTTTAAGAGCTTATAAGATGTAATTTTTAAGTAGCTTATAAGTTGCTAAAGTGTTTGACTAATACAACTTATATGATCTTTGATAATTTATAACATATATATTTTAAATTTTAGTTGTAATAAAAAATATTTTTTTCTATTTTTTATGTTGGGGTAGGGGTGGGGTGGTTCCAGGGTGGGAAGAGTGGTTGGGGTGGAGATGGTTAGGAAAATAAGTTGGGAAATTCCAAATTTTTTTTTTTTAAATGTTAGGAGCTTATTTTATGATCTTATAAGCTGTTAAGCATCTTATTTTACCAAACACATTGGTAGTACTTATAAGCACTTAAGCTGTTTTAAAGAGCTTATAAGCTCAGCCTAACACCCTCTTTGTCCATCATTTAATAGCTTATCTACAATATTTAAATAAGGGTTAATTTAAAAAAAAATTCATGAACTTTATGATTTTTATCAATTACAACATAAATTTTTTTTTCTTTGCAATTTAATGCACCAACTTTATAAATTTTGCAATTTAAAATATTTGATAATTTTCCGTCAACAATTAAATGCCACCCCTGACAAAAACATCTCATAAATATCCACATTGACGCCAACAAATAAAATTATTTTTTTAAAAATGAAAACAATGACTTAAAATGCAATTTTAAGTTATGTTTTTAAAGTTAAAATGTATTTTAAGCATGTTATTCTCATTATAAATATTCATAATTTTATTTATTGGCATCTATGTGGGTTCTATGTGGCATATTCGACAAACATGCAATTTAATTGATGACGAAAAACTATCAGATGTTCCAAATTGCAAAACTTATAAAGTTGGTGTATAAAATTGCAAAGAAAAAAGTTTATGTTGTAATTGAATAAAGTCATTAAGTTCGTGATTTTATTTGAAATTAACCCTTTAAATAATACCCACTCTATCCTAAATTTGAGTAATATGATATTGTTACCCTTTTGTTCATGGGTATTTCCCTCAAATTAATAAAATCATTACAATAGCCATAAATTTGAGTAATGTGATATTGTTACCCTTTTGTTTATCTAATAAAATATGATATTTAATTCTCATAAATTAGTGCAAAATGACAATACCAAATCTCATATGCCCTTAAATGCATAGGAGTTTGGAACATACCTATGTGAACTTGTATATATACATTTCATTTTTCGATTTCAGTCAAATTTAGCTTGCACAATATAATCCTGTGATTTCATTGAAGACTGATTCAAAATGACACTTATTTTGGAATAAAAATTATTTTCTAAAAGGACAATTAAAATGGAAGGGATGGAGTATTTCTTTTAAATACATATGATTTTCATTTTTAGTGCCATCAGGATCCATCAAATGATTAATTCAAAGACCTATTAATATGGTTTTCTGCAGATTTTGCGCATTTCTCATCTTCCTCTACCCAGATTGGTAAAACTTATAGTGTTGAAGATAAACACAATAGACTCACATGGGTGGGAACTACTTTTGAGCTTACTGGAATGTGCACCTAAACTCAGGGTTTTGGTTTTAGAAGTAAGTCTACACACAAATGTATTTTCTTTAACATTGATGTTTTCAGTACTTAATTTACTCACAAGGATAATTGCAAATTTGGTCGAGTGAGAATTTTTCAATTACAATTTTGGTCCCACGTTCTTTTTTGGTCCCTTTTTTTTTTGCAAGAAAAATACTAAAAAAATGATGATATTTTTAACTCTTAAAACACTTTTCTAGCGAGGAACGTGATCGGCGCATGCTAAAATCAATGTTGTTTTAGTGTTTTTCGGCGGGTTGAGATTATAATGACAAAGAAAATGACTACATATGGGAATAGATTGGAAATGTGAAAAATTATGGGGCTATATTGAAATGGGGAAAAAGATATGAGACCGAAGCATAAAGTTTTTTTATAAATAATATCATTATTAATCAACTTGTTATTTATTGCTCCTGTAATAATTGGATTCAATATCAAATTATTATCTAGAAGTGTATATCTCTTGAACAATACATTTTCCTTTTTTTACTCTCATTCATATTATTTATTGAAAATGAATACATTTTGTTGATGTATAGACATTTAATTTAATTGTTTGGTGGATCTAAGTAGGAGTTTGTAGCATCTTAAGATTTATACAATTGTGCTGATGAGTAAATGATAAGAACCCCTATTGTACTACTTAAGGGTATGCTTGATTTGAGATTTAGAGGGTTTTAAAATCAATTCGGTGTATTTTAAAATCTTGATAACTAGTAGTAGTGTGTTTTATTTTTTGAGATTTAATAAGGTAGCATATTGATGTATAAGAGTGCATGATGTTGTGCTATTATATTATTGTTTATTGAAATTATTATTATTGTGAAATAAATAGTTTGTTTATTTGAATTTGCAAAAGTAAAAAGGTGTGAAAAGTTATTAAAGAAAATAAGAGTAAGAATAAAAAAATCATATGAGTTATTTGAGAGAGTGTGAGTATTATAGGTGATTGTAGGATGGATGTACTAGGTTCTTTAATAATAAATTTAAAAATTCCAAAAATAGAACCACATTTAGTTTACAACTCAAGCCCAATTTTTAATTGCCAAACATACAGACCCTAAGTGATTTGATTAAGAATTAATTTCCTAATTTCAACCATGTGTTGAGTTGGAAATTTATAAAATAATTTGTTTTAGTAGTTTGTTGTGTTGAAGATTCCTCAACATTATTTTATAATATATAATTTATGAACTCTTTACTCATTCAGAATTCGCCATTGAAGGTGTGATACATGTTTTTTTTTACTAAATGAAAATTTAAACCATAGTTAACGAAGCTATACAATATAATCTTTTGATCATATTACAACTCAAGTGATTTTTTTATACAATCAGGTTGTTGACACTGAACAATTAAGGCCAATTATGTTTTAATAATTAAGACTCTGTGTAGAAAACAATGGTTATTATTCAGTGTGACTGTTTAAAGTGCACTTAGTTGCAAGCTACATTTGGTGAATACTCAAAGGCTTATTAATGAAAGAGACTCCCTATTTGTAGTGTGAAGTAATGAAAGAATAAATAATGATCTATGCACTAAACATAGAACGACTACACTAAGAAACACAAGAAAGAAATAATCGTAACATAATATATATATATATTTTTTTGCAATTTCGAATTTTTGTCCGAAAATTGTCAAAATTTTGGGATTTTTTTCCAAACACTTTTTGGTGGGGTGTATCAATAAAAGGTAGGACTGTATGTACCCTTGGCCCATTCTTATACACTTAATGCAACTCTTTTGTTTCCCAATCCCCAACTAACCCTAATATATATACCTCTTAGGAATACACCACTTTCAACTCTTCTCTTCTCTTCTCCTTTCTTCTCTTCTGAGGATGCATTCGGAGTAAGGTTTGCGGATCCATACCTTTGTGGTCTCAATCCATTGTTTCCTCATAAATTTATACGACATCGAGTGATAGGCGATCCGAGCAGGAGGGTTTCTGAGCATCGAGACATAAATCTTACTGATTGTGACATAAGGTAAGAAAAATTGCCCTTTTCATGATAACTGAATGTGGCATTTATGCTGTTTTGATAAATTTGCTAAAGTTAGTTTGATAGATCCTAAATTTAATTGAGATTTTAATAATGGGATTAAAACAAAACCCTTTCGATTACATTTTACCTCTTCTGATTTTAGATTCATATTTATTCAAATTGTATCGTTTCAATCCCAACATAGATTGGAAATGACAAAAAATAACTACATATTGGAATAGATTGGAAATGTGAAAAATTGTGGGACCATATTGAAAAAAGGTAAAAAAATGTGAAACAGAAGCATGAAGTTTTCTATATAAGTAATATAATTATGTATCAACTTGTTATTTATTGCTAATAATAGGATTCAGTCTCATAACATATCTCTTGAATAATACATTTTACTTTTTTTTTTAATCTCATTCTTATTATTTATTGATAATGAATTCATTTTGTTGTTGCATAGACATTGAACTTAATTCTTTGGTGGATGAAAATAGGAGTTTGTAGCATTTTAAGATTTATACAATTGTGCTTATGAGAAAATGATAAGAACCCCTGTATTACTACTTTAGGGAATGCATGATTTGAGATTTAGAGGGTTTTAAAATCAACTTGGTGTATTTTAAAATCTTGATAACTAGTAGTAGTGTTTTTTTTTTTTTTTGAGATTTAATAAGGTAGGATTTATTTAATGTCATATTGATGTATAAGAGTGCATGATGTTGTGCTATTATATTATTATTGATTGAAATTGTTATAATAGTGTAATAAATAGTTTGTTTATTTGAATTTGCAAAAGTAAAACAGTGTGAAAAGTGATAAAAGAAAATAAGAGTGAGAGTAAACAAATCATATGCGTTATTTGAGAATGTGTGAGTATTATAGGTGATTGTAGGGTGGATAATTACAAATTTGGTCCCACGTTCTTTTTTGGTCCCTTTTTTTTTTTTTTTTGCAAATTTAGTCATTTCCATTAATTTTTGGAACCAAATCTGCAATTTTTGGAACTAAAACTGCAATTTATACATTTTTTTAGGACCAAAACTGCACTTTTCTTGGGACAAAAAATGTCGAATAAAATTACGGGACCAAAAATGCAATTTACCCATGTTTTTCGGTACTTCATTTATTCATACTTATTTAATGAGATTTTCCTCCTAGGTTTTTGAATTCGAACACTACAAAACTTTCAAGACCGCGGTAAAAGAAACCTTCACCATACAAATTTGTGCAAGAAATAAAGTAGGCTTCTTTTTTAAGATCCAAAAGAAAGTTGCGAACCTACAATGTGGGGCAAAGCTGATGGATGTTGCTTGATAAAAAGGGTAAGGGGTTTTTTGTGTAATTTTTCCCTTTGATGAATGTGTTGCCTATTTTATAAATCTTGAATTTCTCCTTTTAGCACTCTTTGCATTTTTAATGTACTTAGTTTCTCCTTTTTATACCAAGTAAAAATTTGCTTGTGCATCGCACGGTTAGTATATCAAGTGCCTTGATAAGCATGATGGTGCCAAATTACTTTTTTAGTTGTTTTCAAAATATTAACAAACATTGTCCTAACTTCTCAAGGTTTAGGACATCATTTCCCTTGTACTTGATTTTAATTCATGCATGTTTGTCAATATTTTCAAGTCAGCAAATTGTTTTCATTTTTTTTTTATTGTATGTACCAGGTCCACCGTGAAATTCAAGTTACGATTGTTTTTATTGAACAATCACATTTGTTTACATTGAACACCTGCAAATGTCAAATCAAAATGTTCAGCGAAAAGAACCACAAATATTTAAAAATGCAATTGTGTTGCACTGTACACTTGGTGTACAATAGACTCACTCGTATATAAGTAGTTCTCATGTATATTAGGTGCATCGTGCAACTCAAGTGATTTATTTCTTTAAAAACAATTTAAGCTATTTTCAATTAAAAGTGCAGTTTTTCACTTGCATTTTTTTTATTGAAAACTGATGCACTTTTTAGTAAAAGAAACTGATATTGTTTAAAAATGCACTTAAGTTGCATGATGTACTTGGTGCAAAAGGTGGAGATTAGTTGTTTGTATCTGTGCGTCAATTTGTTTTGGCCCATTACTTATTTTCCTTGTCCTACTTTGGAAGTCCATTCTAATACTCCTAAAACAGGCTTATGTAGCCCTAATCCCACTCAACCCTAATCTCGCTCTATATATAGAGTGTTACACCTAGTCCCATCAGTACTATATGCCATAGTTGAACAAGAGTGACCTGGAGCATCATAGTTCACCCTTGAACCCAAATTGTCGTATAACCATGCTTTGATCTTTCCATCAATAGAAGTTGAAAAGATGAACTGAAAAGCACCGAATGAATTATGATACCAGTAACGCTAAATAAAAAATAAAGTGCCATTTAAGAAAACATGTAATTCCCAAACACTTTGCACATTTTTCTTTTTAGACTGTCCATAAATACTTTGCACAAATTATAAATGGAAATTCCTATTTAACTTTATCTTCACAATATTAACGTATTTACACAAAATGTCATTACTTCTTAGACCATATTAGTTGTTTTTATATATTGAAAAGTTCAGTTGTTTTATAAGTAAAAAATTCAGTTATTTTCACTTGCACTTTTCAATGAAAAACAACCGACAATGATTAAAAACAAAAAAAAAATTGCACTTGAGTGTTGCACCTAGTGTGCACAAGGCTTTATCCATCTTTTAATAGTGTATCTATAACAATATTCCCCCTATTCCATTTTTATATTCGTTTGAGAATATGTCCCTCGAATTAAGAAAATTATTACAGTGTTTATAAATATGTGTAATGCGATATTTTTACCCTTTTGTTTACTCTTACCAAGTGTCATTAGCACTTGGTGCAACAAATCTTAGGTATGTGCACTAGCCACGTTTCACATATCCATGGTGTGAAAGAGTTGCCATTGTCTAGAGTTTTGAAGCTCTACTTCTTACTCCATGTTATTGTCGGAGACCAAACCAAACAGGCATTTGGAGGTCCATAGAGGAGAATATATCACATTTGTCAAATCGCTTACAAACATTATAGATTTCCGACTTCTATAGTGCATCATACCCATTGGAACTTATATATATATATATATATATATATATATATATATATATATATATATATATATATATATATATTTACCTTTCAATTTTATTAGCCTGCACATTTCATGTCACATTTTATATCAATTCTAGCCTGCACGTTTTAGTGATATTAGCCTGCACGTTTCAATTATATTTATCTGCACGTTTCAGTTATATTAGTTTGCATATTTCTGTTATATTTGATGCACATTTCAATTAGATTTGCCCACAAATTTTATCTATGTGCCCAATTGCACGATGCATGTTACGATCCCACATGAAAGTGAGGAAGGGTATATAAGTGGGAGTCAATCCTTAACTTTTGACCATGGTTTTGGGTTAAGTTAGGGTTCCCTAACTTATATTCCTAACAATTGGCGCTGTCTGTGGAAAAAGCTCGGGCGGGCTACGGAATGGAGCTACCCGATGGTGGGCCCAAGGGTTGCCACCATGGATGTGGGCCCAGGGGGAGAGTTGCCACCCGTGAAGTGGGCCATATTCCAAGGTTGCCCCCTGGAGTGTATCGTCCATGGACGTCCTGCTTTAAGAGGGGTCGGTTGTTACGATCCCACATCGGTTCCACATGCAAGTGTGGAAGATATATAAGTGGGAGTCAACCCTTAACCTTTGACCATTGTTCTGTGTTAAGTTAGAGCTCCCTAACTTATATTCCTAACAATGCAATTGATGTACATTAGACTGACCCAAATGACATTTATTTTCATGATATAAATTCTTCGCTAAAAAGACAATAAAAAACGGGACGAAAAATACGTATGATTTTTCTTTTGATGTCATTAATTGTGTGTACAATCAAATTTAGTCTGCACGCTTCAAGTATATATATTTGTTAAGTTTAATCTGCACGCTTCAGTTATATTTGCCTACACAAATTCAATTATATTAGTTTGAATATTTAACTCTTGTGCCCAGTTGCACGATACAACTGGAGCACATGAGACTAACTATTACTAGATTTAGCAAAGTTTATTTAAGTCATCCACATACAATTAATTAATGGCTATATAGGCCACCATGCTATCACAAACATGAATCCCACAAAAACAAAGATTTGACAAACCTTGCAGGCTATGATGCAAAATCTCCAAGAATGACAAAGCGAAGAGAACAAAATTTAAATTGCACACAAATACACAAATGAGAAAATTGGCCTTAAAAGGCGCTTGGAATAGAGAGCTTCTCACAATCTTGACGGAGATCCCGGAGTGGCTCTCGCCCCTCTTGACGGAGAAGTTCTTCAACGCCTGCTTAATTTATCGAGACGCCAGGAAAAACGAAAATTTTTTTTTGCTTCTATTGCTGCGACGGAATTTGCCCTCATTGCTTGCCTCATCATCGCACTCACCGCCTCCTTTCATGTCTCTAATTCTTTTACCTCTGGTCAGTCTTGGTCGCTTCTGACATGCGCAACCAAGGGGGCCCCACCTTTGGTTGATCGCTATCGAGGGCGATCAACTTCATATTTGTACAAACACTATTTTGACAACCCCATTTCAAATTTACACTACTTAAATAAATTTACCTCAAGATTAGAACACAGGAGCTTGCACGTGCAATTTTCTGGCCAAATTATGATTTTCCTATAATAAAAGAACAAAATTGAGGACTTAAATTGGACTTATTTGAACTAAAATTGATAAAGTACTAAGAAAAACTATTTATGTTGAATTCAGTCCTAATTACTAGACTTAAGTAGATATTAACCTCCAAATTAAATCAACATGGAAAAAAAGGGTTACGGGTAATCAGATGATTTAGTGATACTTGCGTGTATTTGTTGCAAACTTGTAGCTTAAATTTCATATAATTTTATGTTTCTAGTGCTTTTTTTTTTTTTTTTTGTTAAAACACACATGAAAGGAGAAAATATCATGCTTTATTTATTTTGTAGGAAATGTGAGAATTTTTTAAAACTAAACATGTACTTAGTAATTGATCTCTTGTGAAAGTGGTTTGTAGTAAAATTGGATTCGTATTAATTATATGGATTCTTAATGGTAAAACAAGTATATTGAGCTCCTAGATGAAGCTCTCAGCTTCTTAGCAAATTTAATGAGCTATCAAATAATTTATTTACAGAGGGATCGACATCATGAGTAAGTTTTCATGTCAATCAGGTTTACCGTGCAATTCAAGTGCAATTTTAAATAATATCACTTACTTTAACTTAATAGTTCACTACAACAAAGTACAGAATTTTCTACAAAATTAGAATTGCCTACAAAATTAATTTGTCAACGAAATAAAATCCCTAGGTATATTTACCTACAAGTCATTTCCCTACAAAATTTTACCTACAACACAATTTGCCTACGAAATTTCTGTAGGAAATTTTTTTTGTAGGTGGGGAAGGGATATGCCTATACAATTAAAAAAAAATTGACACTTAGTGACAGTAGTTATGTCATTATAATTTCTCTAGTTAAAAGTCTTTAATGAGAGGAAACAATATTTAATTACAGAATTGTCATTAAAGACTTTTAACTAGAGAAATAATAGTAACAGACCATGCCAAGATTACTGTCACTAAAAATCAATTTTCTTGTAATGATTTTTTGGTACTATATTTACTCTTACTTATTTAATGAGTTTTTCCTCCTAGGTTTTTGACTTCGAACGCTACGAAACTTTCAAGACTGCAGTAAAAGAAACCTTCACCAATCAAATTTGTGCAAGAAATAAAGTAGGCTTCTTTTTTAAGATCCAAAAGAATGTTGTGAACCTATCATCTTGATATGATAGGGTTGCCTTCATTTCGAACCCTTTTACGAAGTTCACCCCATTTAACTCCTTCATAGTTTGGTCTTACCATATCGGCCCGTATGAAATCCTCATAAACCTCGTATAGTTCAAAATCTTCAACATTTTCACCAGCAAGTATTTACCTCATGGACTTCAATGATGGATTAAATTTTTTTTTTGGGTTAATTGCATTTTTGGTCCCAAGAAAATGTGCACATTTTAAAATGGTACTTTCTTCAGCATTTTTAGTCCCGTAGTTTTTTTTAACACTTTTAGTTCCAAGAGAATAGGATATATTGCAATTTTGGTCTCAAGAAAATGTATAATTTGCAGTTTTGATCTCAAAAGAATAGGATAATTTGCAATTTTGGTCCTGAAAGTTAATTGATGGGACCAAAACTGCAAAAAAAAAAAGGACTATTTTCGCACGTAGGTACCAAAAGTGTTTTGCACTCATTCTCTTGAGACTAAAAGTGCAAATTTTGGATTTTTTTCCGGACAATTTTTGGTGGGGTGTATTAAAAAAGGATAGGACTGTACATAACCTTCGCCCATTCTTATACTCTTAATGCAGCTCTTATGTGGCCCAATCCCAACTAACCCTAATATATACACATCTGTATGTAGAGTGTTTCAGCCTCTTAGGAACAAACCACTTTTAACTCTTTTCTTTTGAGGGTGCATTCGGAGTAAGCTTTACGGGTCCATACCTTTGAGGTCTCGATCCATTGTTTCTTCATAAATTTTTGCGGCATCAAGTGATATGCGATCTAAGCAGGAGGTTTTCTGAGCATCGAGACACAAATCTGTCTGATTGTAACATAAGGTAAGAAAAATTGCCCTTTTCATGATAACGCAATGCGGTATTTATGCTGTTTTGATAAATTTGCTGAAGTTTGGTCGATAGATCCTAAATTTAATAGAGATTTAAATAATGGGATTAAAACAAAACCTTTTCGATAACATTTTACCTCTTCAGAATTAGATTCTTATTTATTCAAATTGTTTCATTTCAATCCCAAATCGCAAGAAAAATACTAAAAATGATGATATTTTAACTATTAAAACACTTTTCTGGTGAGGAACGTGATCGACGCATGCTAAAATCAATGTTGTTTTAGTGTTTTTCGACGAGTTGAGATTAGAATGACAAATGAAATGACTACACATGGAAATAGATTGAAAATGTGAAAAATTGTGGGGCTATATTGAAAAAGGGAAAAAAATATGAGACATAACCATAAAGTTTTTTTTTTATAAATAATATCATTATGTATCAACTTGTTATTTATTGCTCCTGTAATAATTGAATTCAGTATCAAACTATTATCTTGAAGTGTATATCTCTTGAATAATACATTGTCCTTTTTTTTACTCCTGTTGTTTACCAAATATTTGTTGCTGAGATAAAATGGCTAATTATAAGGGCTTTGGTAAAAACATCAAATGATTGGGTTCTTAAATGCTAAAATGAATGTTTGAACGGAGAAAGGCTACAAATGCATAAGAACATTAAGAACACCAAGAATTGCCAGGGGTTGTTAGTCCCTGGACTTGAATGAGTATGTGTATAGATTATACTGAGAGAGATTGAACTTTTTTTTTTTTACATTACAAGTGTTGGGGTATTTATAGTTTTCTCACTACAGGGGTATGTTGGTCATTTCCGGCCTCTCGGGGGACAGGTGCATTAAATGTCTCCTGCCTCTGAGGACGCGCAGGCTCTAATATGTCAGTGCCTACAGGTGGCCGGCCACTAGGGTGTTGACGCGTGTCCAAAAAGGACGATTCTCTGGCGAATTTCCTCATTTGGGTGGAATATTCTCTGAGTACGGAGGCGGCCTTTTTCCCCCTTGGGGGAGGGTCTCGCTTGATTTTATCACGTGCTCCAGATCTCTCTTGCCGGCCGGGGGCCTTGAGTGATCGGAGGCCGGCCTCCTGGTGGACAATGAGGTCGGAGATTCTTCCAGCCGGTTGGTCGCGTCCGGGCGACCTCCGCTGGACTTCTCTGATCTTGGCCGGGCTGGTCCGGCCACGGCCGGACTTGAAAGTGGCTGTGATGAACGTGGACGGGCGTCCCAAGCAGGTTTCCGGCCTCGCTTTCGAGGTCGGAAACTCGTGGTCGGAGCCCACTGAGGTCGGATACAGACCGGCCAGGTCGGTCCCGACCTCTGGGTATCTTCTTGCCTTTTCCGGCTTGCTTCCGGCTGGATCCAACACGTGGTCCGAAACGGTCACAACAATTGCCCCCCAGCTCGTCGCTCAAAGTTGGTGAGGGGCGAGGTGGTCGTTTGCCGTTTTGTGTTGGTGCTGGCCCCGATCTGCCCGGGGTGGTCGGAGATCGGCCAACGGCTATGCGATGACTGGGAGGACGTGCGTTGTACTGTTTTGCCTAAAAAGGTGCGCATGACATCAGGCGACGCCTCGGATTACGTGCATTAAAAGCTGATGTGCGTGACATGATTTGATCTCCTCGAATCTCGCGCATTCAATGCGCGCGATGTACGAGGCGTCTGACGCCGAAACCGTCGCTTCAAATTCTTGCACCTAGGCCCCTAAACCTAGGATTTTATTTCGACATAGGCCCTCGCCCATTTCCTATAAAAAGGAGTCATTCTATTTCCCAAAGGTTTTTTACTCTTCGCGATTTGCTGCAGTTCCTTAGGCGATTTCCGGCGAGCTTCTCACGGCGGCGACGAACTTTGCACGGCGGCGATTGGCATTTCGAAGGTAATTTTCAAATTTCCGTACCTCAACACTTTTTATTTATACAATGGTGCGACGGTGGGCGGGTCCTCCGCCTGGGCAGAGAGGTGGCGCCTCCTCTAGCGGCGGAGGAGGTGGTGGCGCCAATCGGAGGAAGCTCTCGCGGTGGGAGTGGTGCCTCCCCTTCCCGTCTGGCGGGCTCTATCTGGGCGCGAGATGACGATGGCTTAGATGCCCTGTTCCCACACCCGGGACGGTCATTATTGGGTGAAGGTGCCCGGGAGGGAGTTCCTTTGGCTACGGAACGATCCCAGGATGAAGGGGCGGCCCGACCCGTGGGGGATAGGGATCCACTGGATGACCTCCTAGAGGAAGATGAGGAAGAAGGCGGTCGCGGCGAGGGCGACGACCGGGCCACTAACTTGCTCCTCAAAAATCTCGCGGCCGAGATGATTAAAGAAAGGCTTGGGAGCGCGGGGGAGGCCTCGGGATCCGATTCCGAAGAGGTTGAGAGGCCGGCCGCAGTTGGTCGGAGTTCAGCCAAGATCGGCGAGACCAGGTCAGACAGGCCTTTCGTCTGTGGTCGGAATATGTGGAGAGGAAGGATGAGGTCGAGTCTCTCTCCTTCGACTATGAGGAGTATCTGGATCACTTCCCGCGTGAGCCGACCGTTCGCGATCCGGCCACTATTCGGATAGCCGATCTGGAGGAGTCCCGTAGGTGGACCATTGGCCAAGTACAGAACAAGATGTCCCAGCGCCAACTCGACAACGATTAAAAAATTCAGTTATTTTCACTTGCACTTTTCAATGAAAAACAACCGACAATGATTAAAAACAAAAAAAAATTGCACTTGAGTGTTGCACCTAGTGTGCACAAGGCTTTATCCATCTTTTAATAGCGTATCTATAACAATATTCCCCCTATTCCATTTTTATATTCGTTTGAGAATATGTCCCTCGAATTAAGAAAATTATTACAGTGTTTATAAATATGTGTAATGCGATATTTTTACCCTTTTGTTTACTTTTACCAAGTGTCATTAGCACTTGGTGCAACAAATCTTAGGTATGTGCACTAGCCACGTTTCACATATCCATGGTGTGAAAGATTTGTCATTGTCTAGAGTTTTGAACACTATAGGGAGGGTCTAATTAACACTGTTTTGCGACGGAATTTGCGACGGAAAATCCGTCGCAAACAGTGTTTTGCGACGGATTCTGCGACGGATTTCGCCGTCCGTCGCAAATTACCGACGGATAAATCTGTCGCAAAAGTGGCGGGTCAGACCCGGCCGGGTCACACAGAATTTGCGACGGACAGTAGTCCGTCGCAAACCTTTTGGGTCAGACCCGATCGGGTCAACAACATTTGCGACGGCCACATTCCGTCGCAAATGTTTATATATATTTTTTTATTTTTTCCTGTTATAATTTGCGACGGGCTGTTTTTCGTCGCAAAATTCAATACTTGCGACGGAATATGGCCGTCGCAAATTACCGAGCCTATACAAAAAAAAAGTGGCTCGCGTGGTTCGAGCCCGGGCATCCGGGGCGGCCGGGGCGGGCGCGGACCACTGGGCCAACCGGCCCATTCCTTGTTATATGCGGCCCACCTTCTATATTAGTCTTATTAGGCCTTGAACAATTAATCCATTTTTTGCGTCCAAGGGGAATCGAACACGTGACCTCTTGTGCAAGAGGAGGGGGCGCGCGCCACTAGGGCACAAGCTACTTTCGTTCATTTTTATGCAATTAATTTTATATGTATTCAAATTAAGTCTTTTTTTTTATAATTCACCAAATTAGTTTCTTTTCGTATCTAAGTTGTTTATTAAAATATTTTGCCCAACTATTTTTTTTTATTTTGTAAAATTATTTATTTCGACAATGCATAATTTTATAATTCGTTCATTTGTACGCAATTAATTGTATATGTATCCAAATTGACTCATTTTTTTTTTCTATAATTCACCAAATTAATTCATTTTCGTTTCTAACTTGTTTTTATAAATATTGGGGCCATTTAAATTTTATTATTTCTGTAAAATTATTTATTTCGACTCCCGCTTAAATTTATAATTCGTTCATTTGTATGCAGTTAATTGTATATGTATCCAAATTGACTCATTTTTTTTTCTATAAGACAATGCATTAATTCATTTTCGTTTCTCACTTGTTTTTATAAATATTGGGGCCATTTAATTTTTATTATTTCTGTAAAATTATTTATTTCGACTCCCGCTTAAATTTATAATTCGTTCATTTGTATGCAATTAATTGTATATGTATCCAAATTGACTCATTTTTTTTTCTATAATTCACCAAATTAATTCATTTTCGTTTCTAACTTGTTTTTATAAATATTGGGGCCATTTAATTTTTATTATTTATGTAAAATTATTTATTTCGACTCCCGCTTAAATTTATAATTCGTTCATTTGTATGCAATTAATTGTATATGTATCCAAATTGACTCGTTTTTTTTTTTCATAATTCACCAAATTAATTCATTTTCGTTTCTCACTTGTTTTTATAAATATTGGGGCCATTTAATTTTTATTATTTCTGCAAAAATATTTATTTCGACTCCCGCTTAAATTTATAATTCGTTCATTTGTATGCAATTAATTGTATATGTATCCAAGTTGACTCGTTTTTTTTCCATAATTCACCAAATTAATTCATTTTCTTTTCTCACTTGTTTTTATAAATATTGGGGCCATTTAATTTTTATTATTTATGCAAAAATATTTATTTCGACTCCCGCTTAAAATTATAATTTGTTCATTTGTATGCAATTAATTGTATATGTATCCAAATTGATTTATTTTTTTCATAATTCACCAAATTAATTCATTTTCGTTTCTAACTTGTTATATATACAATAATTTAGTAATTCTAAATGTCGTCTTCTTCCTCGTCATCCTCATCATCATCTTCATCCTCATCCTCTTCCTCTTCCTCTTCCTCTTCTTCTTCTTCTTCATCCTCCCCACTGCGCTCTTGTCCATCACCCTCATGATCACTTTCAATCACTACCATTTCTGGATTTGCAGCAAGTAAGTCGACAAAAATATTCACACCTGCTTGATCAACCTCTGTTTGAGCCTCTTGTATCTCTGTTTGAAATGGATATGTTGGTTCTACACCGTCTTTGTATGACGGATTAGAAACTTCAACCAATGATCTTGCCTTTACTTTGCAAACTATCCTCAAGTTGGGCCTACTTGATCCGGGGTATTTGTAATAATATACCTGAGATGCTTGCGTTGCAAAAATATAGGGATCGTATGCCGCCGGAAACTTCTTTCCGGTGTTGATATCAACAATCTTGTAGTTTTTGTCGACTCTTGTTCCTTGGTTCCCTGGAACATACCATTCACACAAGAACAACACTATCGTCCTCTTCGGCCAACTACTTCTTGCAGCACTCCATAGTAATCATGGGTTCTTCGTTGTAGTTTGCACCGGCAACGCAAACACCACTGTTTGTAGTCGATTTCGTTGAAGCATACACTTCAGTATGAAATTTGTATCCATTTGCATAATATCCATGGTATGATACCACATTACGTAGTGGTCTTTTGCTCAGAGCTTTAAGATGTGGGTTGTTATTAAGTAGGCCACTTTGTCCCTGTAAATATTAAATTATCATGTATAAAAATAATAACATATTTGTTATAGGGTAAAAATCATATAATTATGTGATACTCACGTAACGTTGGAACCAAAACATAAAATCATTGCGGATGGATTGAAAAACTGTTGCATTTGTGATGTCTGGTTCTACTTGACGCTTATACTCACAGAACATCCTTATATATTAGAAAAAAGAAATTAATTACTTTTCAGATATCAATAATATACATATTGTAAAAAACTCAACTATAAAATTAAATTACTTACTCTATATACGGTTGGACTTCAGGACAATTCATCAAAACATATGAATGTATTATTTCCTCTTCAATACTGCCCTTGAACGGTCGTTTGGTGCCCTTACCCATTGGTCGACCCAGATGCAAAAATACAGATAACATACCTTGGTCGATCCATGCTTCCGAACGCATGGATGATTATCACGAGCGTCATGGCTCTGTTTGGGCAGAATCGACTTTATCGGATGCCGACCCCGGGGGAGATGACTTATCTCTATCGGATACAAAATGAGAGGAGCGGGACCGGCGAGACATATATCCAAACGAAAGGGCAGAAGCTGGTGACCGGCCTGCCGAGTAGGGCCGCAACGACCGGAAGAAATGGTTCTTCGTCAGTGGGGCTTGGAAAACTAGGTACCCGGACGGGACAGAGATCGATTTTCCGACCAATATCCGTCCAAAAAATCCTAGTAAGGAATTTTTAGTTAATATTCGAACCAAAGGTACTGATCTAATTTTTTACTTCTTTTGCAGGCTACCCTTGCCCTTCCGACCGGGAGCTCAACTTTGACTTTGAGGTCGTCAGGGAACGGATTCTGTCGTTGCCGGCCGCAGAAAGGAATCAGGCCCTCCTCCAAACACGACAAGCTCGGCTTTCCAGCCGTTTCTTCCAGTTTCCGCGTCATCTAAGATTGACGGGTAAGCACCAGGGCGGGACCGGGTCCCGACCTTTGGCGTGTGTTTTTTTTAACACTTCGTGTCTGGTCATTGCAGTGCCCGATTTCCCGATCGTGAGGCAGTGCCCGCCAGAACTTCTTGAAAGCTGCCCGGAGATGTTTTCCTTAATGGGGGCTTGTGCAGTGAAGAAGACGGCCCCAGGGGCTAAGAAGAAGAAGAAAGGAACCGGTGCCCGGACCGGGATCGTGATCCAGGAGCCGATCCCTATTCAGTCCGTTCTGGCCACCGGGGCAGTTGCTGCTGAGGTCCCGACTTCCTCTCCGATTATGGGCAAGAAAAGGAGCTGGGAGGAGGCCGAGATCGAGGAGGCCGGCCAGCATGGGTCGAGCCCGGGCCCGATTGACATCTCCGACGACACACCGCCCGGACCCAGGCCAGTTGGGACGGAGACCGTGGCCCATTGGGTGCCGGCTCCCGATCGGGAGGATGACCGGACCTATTTTGGTCGTGATCCGGCCCGCTTCCAAGCGTAAGTTTGTTGATTTTAAAATTTTCCTAAGACATTTTTATTCGTACCTGACCTGATCTCTCTTATGTCCAGACTGACGCGCAATAACTCAGGTCTCCCTCCACTGGTGCTGGATTTTCTGTCTTCCCGGGCTCCAAGTTCTATCGTGGACATGCCGGAGTACATGAGCCGGTCGGTGAATTCTTTGTCCCAAGCTTGGATCCGGGAGTTGGCCGATGTCGCTGAGTGTCGCCCCCGATACGCCGGTCGGGCCTGCGTTGCACTCGTCAGCCAGGCGACCATCATGGCTAACCTTGTGGAGATCGAGCTCAACAGTGCCCTTAGCACTGTGCGGAGGTTGGAGGCCGACCTGACCTGGGCTCGGGAGGAGAAAGCCGGGCTCGAGAGTGAGAACGCCGCGCTCAAGAAAGAGAAAGATTATGCGGTCGGCCAGATGGAGGCCGTCTTGAAAGAGAAGGATGATGCTCTCGGGCGGGCAGAGATGGCGTACAAAGCGCTGGCAGATACCCAGAATCAGGTGGCCGAGATAGAGGATGTCAACGCCGATCTGCGGCTGGAGGCGCACAAAGCCCGGGGGGATGCCGATCAGGCCCTTGCCCGGCAGGCCGAATTGGAGAGGGAGCTCCAAAAGAAGGCTGAAGAACTGGCTGCCTCCCTTAGCCGGCCGACATACGATCCGGAGGATCCGACCGCCAACCCGGAGCTCTTTTCTGAGTTCTGCTTCTACATGGCCGCCGCCAGCATAATCCGGGTTGCGCGCCAGGCCGGTCTTGAGACCAAGTCTCTGGAAGATTACTTTCGGGAGTATGCTACCAAGAACCCGGTCAACGAGGGCTACTGGTTTCCCTTCCTCGATCTGGAGACCGACCTGGGGGTAGACCTTTCATGGTTTCCTCACCGGCATAGGCTGATCCAATCGGGTCAGGGTCCCCCGGCCGCCAATGAAGAAGAAGAAGAAGAAGAGGAAGGAGGAGAGGAGGCCCCCCCCGGAGGGTTCCCAGGTGGCGGGCGGAAGTGTCGGGGAAGCTTGCGTTGAGGAAGTTGCTGCCTTTGTGGTCGGTACTGGAGGGCAGGCGAGCCCGGCGGCCGGGGCAGACGATCATTGACTTTTCCTTTTGCCTTAGCTTTTCTTTATTACTTTATGATGTTACCGGCTTCCAACCGGATGTGCCTTTCTTTATTTTGAACTGTTGTACCCTCTCCCGGCTTTAGACCGGTTTCATGGAATGAAATTTAGATCTCCTTTAGTCTTTGTTGTTACGTTTTTTTGCTCTTCAGTTTATTTACACTTGTCAAACTGTTATAAATTTTAACAAGTATGAATGGGATTTTGCTCCGGGCTCAAGTGTAATATGCCGACCTTAAAATGGTCGGTATATGTTTTTGAACTGGGCTCGGTGCTTGGAATGGCCTTGGTTGCCTTGCTGAGCTCAAGTGTGATATGCCGACCTCGATACGGTTGGCATATGCTTTTGAACTGAGCTCGGCTCTTGAAGTGGCTTGGATGGCCTTTCCGAGCTTAAGTGTGATATGCCGACCTCGGTACGGTCGGCATATGCTTTTGAACTGAGCTCGGACTTTGGGGGTAGGATTGAGTTGTGCGAAGGGCTTTATATTGATAAGAACTTTGAATATATAGTACAAAATTACTAGTAGTATTTTTTCAAGTGAATTGCATTCCAGGGGTATTGGTCCGGAGTGCCATCCATGAGTTCCAGCTCGTAAGCACCCTTGGAGAGCCACTTGGATATCCTGAACGGGCCCTCCCAGTTCGGGCTGAATACCCCTTTGGGCACTTGAACCTTCTTAAGGATGAGGTCCCCGACCTGGAATTGTCTGGCCTTCACTTTGGAGTTGAATTTTTTTTCGGATTTCTTCTTGTATGCCGCATTTCGGAGGTCGGAAGTGAGTCTCCTTTCCTCCAGCATATCCAAATCGATCCTCCGGGCGGTGTCATTATCCTCGGTGATCACCTGGGCCGTCTGGTGGCTTGGGAGGGAGACCTCTGACGGGATGACGGCCTTGGTCCCAAAAGCTAAAGCGAAAGGTGTTTCACCCGTTGAGTTCCTTGTAGTAGTACGGTATGACCAGATGACGTCGGGTAGCTCGGCTGCCCACTTCCCCTTTTTGTCCTCAAGCTTAGCTTTGATAGTATGCTTGAGGATCTTGTTTATGGCCTCGACTTGGCCATCGTCTGCGGGTGGTAGGGGTGGAGAATACTTTCTTGATATTCCACTTCTCGCAAAACTGAATCATCTGGAGACCGTCAAACTGTTTTCCGTTGTCGGAAATGATCACTTGGGGTAGTCCGAAGCGGCAGATGATGTTTTTCCAAATGAACTTGATGATTTGAGATTGGTTGATCTTGTTGAGTGGCTCGGCCTCCGCCCATTTTGTGAAATAGTCGATGGCCACGACGGCGAATTTGTAGCCCCCGGGCGCAGTGGGCAGTGGTCCGATCAGGTCGATGCCCCACTGGGCAAAAGGCCAAGGGCTATACATGGAGGAGAGCTGCTCAGGGGATAGCTTAATGTTGGGCCCCAAGATTTGACACTTGTGGCACGACCTTGCAAAGTTGACGGCGTCTTTGTTCAAGGTCGGCCAGAAATATCCTTGTCTGATCACTTTGTGGGCCAGGGCCCGGCCACTGGCGTGATTTCCGCATACCCCCTCATGGATCTTGGCCAGGATGATCTGGCCTTGCTCCGGGGTTATACACTTTAGGAGTGGGAGGGTAAAGCTTCTTTTATATAAAAGGTCGTCAATGAGGGTGTACCTTGACGACCGGAGTTGCAGTTGCCGTGCCCGGATCCTATCCTCAGGAAGCGTGCCGGTCTTGAGGTATTTTACGATCGACGTCATCCAGTCTTCATCAGTGCTCAGAACGGTCGCCACTTGTCCTCGGATGACCGTGGGTGTTCCGAGCGTGGAAAGTTGAATATTGGCGAGGTCGGCGGCTCCCTCCGCGGTTGCCAGCTTGGAAAGAGCGTCGGCCTGGGTGTTGTGCTCTCTTGGAACTTGCTCAATGAAAACTTGGTGGAATTTCTCGCACAAGGTTGTGACCAGGGCGAGGTATTTCATCATTTGCTCCCCCCGGGCCTCGTACTCTCCCTTGATTTGGTTATCTACGAGCAAGGAGTCCATAAAAATGTGCAGTTGGCAAACTCCGATGGCGATTGCGAGCTCAAGGCCCCCGACCAGGGCCTCATACTCGGCTTCGTTGTTGGTGGCCGGGAAGTTGAAGCGGACTGCGTGGGTGAAACTCTGGCCCTCCAGGCCGATCAGGACAATGCCGGCCCCGGTACAGGTATTGATTGACGATCCGTCCACGTAGAGTTTCCACGGGGGGTGGTTGATTCTTGTGAACTTAGGTGGGAAAGTTAATTCCACTATGAAATCGGCCAGGGCTTGACCCTTGATGGCCGTTCTTGGGGCGTACGAGACCCCGTACTGAGCTATCTCCAGTGACCACTTCAACAACCTGCCGCTGGTGTCCGGCCGGTGCAGGACCTGCCTCAAGGGTAGGGTGGTGAGGACCACTACTTGGTGGTCGAAAAAGTAGGGCCTCAGCTTGCGTACACTCATGACCAGAGCGTACACCAATTTCTCGAGTGGGGTGTATCTGAGCTCGACATCGTGTAGGGCTTGGATTACGAAATAGATCGGAAGATGGTTCTGACCGTCCGCCCGGACCAGTACCGCGCTGAGGGCGACCTCGGAGGCCGCGAGATATAAGTAGAGCTTCTCCCCAGGAACTGGCTTAACCAAAATTTGTGGGTTCGCCAAGTATTCCTTTAATTTTGCAAAGGCTGCTTGGCTTTCCCTATTCCAAGAGAATTTGCCGTTTTTTATGGTCGAGAAGAAAGATTTACTTTTGTCTCCGAGCCGGGCTATGAATCTGTTGAGAGAAGCGAGGCATCCGGTCAGGCGCTGCACTTGTTTGATCGTCCTTGGCTCTTGCATGTCGAGGACGGCCTTGATCTTGGCCGGATTGGCCTCAATCCCACGTTGGCTGACGATGTGCCCCAAGAATTTGCCGGCCTCCACCCCTAAGTTGCATTTCTTTGGGTTTAGCTTCATATTGTAGGCCTTGAGGATCTTGAAGGTCTCTTCGAGATCCCTGAGATGGTCTTCTCTCTTCAAGCTTTTCACCACGATGTCGTCAATGTAGACCTCTATGGTCATCCCGATCTGATCTGCAAACATTTTGTTGACCAATCGCTGGTAGGTCGCGCCGGCGTTGATTAGGCCGAAAGACATCCAGATCCAAGAGAATATATTCTTCTCCGTGTGGAATGAGGTGTGCTTGATATCTTCGACGGCCATTGGGATCTGATGGTAGCCGGTGAAGGCGTCCATGAAGGACATCATTTCGTGATCGGCCGTGCTATCCACCAGGTGATCGATGTGCGGCATCGGAAAATGATCCTTTGGGCATGCCGCGTTGAGGTCAGTGAAGTCTATACATAGTCTCCAGGCATTGTTTGTCCTTTTGACTAGGACGGCGTTTGCGACCCATTGGGGCTCGTCTTGAGCTTGCTCGATCAAATTGTTGTCTAACAACTTCTTAACCTCTTGGGCCAGAGCTTCGCATTTCTCCGGGCCGAATTTCCTCCTTTTCTGGTGGACCGGCCTCTTGTTGGGGTCGATCTTTAGGTGATGGCAGGCGTGCTTCGGGTCTATTCCGACCATGTCTTGGTGAGACCAGGCAAAGACCCCATTGTTGGCTTTGAGGAATTCGATCACTTCCCCCCGCATTTCGGTCGGTATGCGAGAGCCGATCAGTATTTCCAGCTCCGGCCTCGAGGGGTCGATCGGAATGTGTTCCAATTCTTCCAAAGCAGCAACTTGTTCATAGCTTCGCCGGTCGGACGGGTCGAATCTAGGGTCGAGGTCGAGCTCGGATGGTTTGAAACCGATCCTTAGCTTGGAATCGTCGATTTACATAGGCTGGGGGTCAGCCGATGTGGATCCGACCTCCAGAATGACCTCCGTGGCCGGAGTGGCCGGCTCGGTGTCGACGGGCGGCCCATCCGATGTTTGGTCGTTGCAGATTGAAAATAAATAAGAGTTGAAATAGTTCAAACACCTCCTAGCCATTGATTGGTCACCTCTAACGGTGCCGACCACCCCCTCGGGGGTGGGAAACTTAATACAGTAATAGTAAGAGGAAGCAACTGCTTCAAAAACTTCTAAAAAGGGCCTACCCAGAAAGCCATTATACGAACTTGGCTGATCTACAATTATAAAATCTAACGGCCTAGTTATCTTGACCTCTTCGTTGTAGCAACAGATGAGTTCCACAGAGAGCTTTATCCTCCCGTACGCAGCGACCGTCGCATCCCCAAATCCCTTCAGCTGAAGGTCGATTGGCCTGATGAAGTTGACGAGGTCTCCGAGCTGGTCTAGGGCCGTTTTAAAGATGATATTGCAAAAACACCCGTTGTCGACCAAAACCCGCTGGACCTCTTTGCCCAAGATGTGGGCGACGATCACCAACGCGTCACCTTTTGGGTATAAAACCCCGGCCCGGTCTCGATTGGAGAAGGATATCACCAAATCTTTATGAATTTTTGGTTCTGGGGGGATGACCAAGTTGACATTGGTCATCTCCCGGATCTCAGCTTTCCGCTTCCGGTTGGACATCATCGAGATGGGGGTGAGGCCGCCCAGGTTCCCCCCACCAGCCTGGATCATATTGACCCGACCGCCAGGGTTCATTGGTGGGAGAAGGTCGTCTTCATCATCATCCTCCTCTAGAGCTGCGACTGGCCTAAGGGGCCGGCCACCTTCCTCATTTCTTCGGGGATGGCGTTGCTGCTGCTGCGGCGGGTGGTTTTCCTGACGGCCGGCTGGCCTTTGTAGAAGGTCGTTCAAATGCCCTTCGTCAAACAGCTTCCGAAGCTGCTTGAGGAGATCACAACACTGGCTCGTATTATGGCCAATAGAGTCGTGATAGGTGCAGAACTTTTTAGGGTCCAGCCGGGACCGGTCTCCAGAATAGGGCCTTGGCCGGGGAAGCACGTCCCGGTGTTGGATCACATTGAAGATATGCGCGGGGGACTGCCTCATGGCCTGAGTAAGGTGAACTTCCACGTCCTCGAAGGACTTGAAGTTACCGGGCGGTTTGGCCACTTTTCTGGCTTTAGGACCGCTTTTGGGAGAGGCCTGAGCAACGGCCTCCGTCTCCTTTGGTATCGGCTCGGACTCCCCCAGCCTGAGCGCCAGTAGCTTCCTCCGGGCCAGGTAGTCGCCGGCCCGGGCGCGGAATTCGGCGTAGGTCTTTGGGAAGTCTTTGGTGAGATGTTTAAATATTGGAGATCGTCCGTGGAAACCCCCAAGAGTTGCGTGCAAGGCCAGCTGATCGCTAACTGGCTCGTCGGTCAGCATGACCTCGTCCACCCTAGCCACGTAGTCCTCGTCGGACTCTTCCTTCTCTCGGCGAATCCGCATCAAGCGGTGCCAGCTTTCCGGCCGGGCAACTTTGGCCGCGAAGTACGATGAGAATTGTGCGCTTAGGGTGGCGAACGAGTCGATCGACCGTGCCGGGAAAGACACGTACCATCTGTGGGCGAGATCGCCTAAAGTGAGGGGGAATAGCCTGCACTTTGTGGCGTCGGTCGTGCCACGCCCGGTCATGTAGATCTGGAATTTGCTCAGATGGGTCTCCGGATCTGTTTTTCCCTCGTAGAGTGGGGTCGGCGGAGGGACGATTTTGAGCTGGACCGGGGAGAGCTCAATATCCACAGCCAGGGGCTCGTTGGCGACCGGTCGGGCCTTAGGTTGGCCTTGCGCTTCTAGGAGCGCTTTCATCTCGTCAAGCTGCTTTTGCATCTTGACGAGTTCGGGACTCGGGGTTTCGACCATTTGGTCGCCAGCATCGGTCAGGGGGCCGATTCGATCGAACACGACAGCTCGAGGGACTCCGCATCCCAGAAGACCACTTTGGGCGAAGCTCAGCTTGCGCCTAGCGGAGTTTGCCGGGGTTAGACTGAACTCGGCCGCCCTCTTGTGTGGCATTTGGGCCGTGCTCTGCGAGTTGGAGACGGACTCCGTGTCACCATACCCAGTGTCATAACTGGGGAGGCGGCTTGGATACCACGATGGGTCCGTCGTGCCCAAACGGTCGAAGACCGGGTGTGCGGAGCCTCGCGACCGAGTGGAACCTGGGTTCGCTCGGCCTTGGCTTTCGTCCTGGTGTTCCACGGCCTTCGCTTTTCCCTTGAGCGCACGGGCGTGGGCCTTCTTTTTTGAGGCAGAGGTGGTGCTTCGGCACCCCCTTGTTTCTTCCGCCTGGCGGCGTCGTCCTGACCCGGCCTGGTCAGGAGTAAGGAAACCTCGGCCCTGGGACTGAATGGGCTCTTCTGGAAAGCGGATCGGGGAGGCCACACGTTTGTCCTTTCCCTGGCGGGAAGGGGTTGGTTCCCCCGATGCTCGCGTCGTGACGTCCCCCGGCGTGGCCGGGGCGCCGATGGCCTTGTAGGCATGGGATGATTTCTGATGATCCATTGCTCCTAGAGAGGGAGAATTAATGGCTTGAAGGTTTGAATATTTGAATAAATGAAGCTTTGAAGAACAATGGGTGTTCTTCGAAGAAAGGTAAAGAAAAGATGAGTTTGATGGGCTGAAATCCCTTCTTCTAGCGCCAAATGTTGTTTACCAAATAAATGTTGCTGGGATTAAATGGCTATTTATGAGAGCTTTGGTAAAAACATCAAATGATTGGGTTCATTAATGCTAAAATGATTGACTTGAATGAAAGATGATGAAGTGAAAGCAAGAACACCAAGATTTGCCAGGGGTTGTTAGTCCCTGGACTTGAATGATGATTGTATTGAATATTCTAAGAGAGATTGAACCTTTTTTCTTGTTACAAATGAGTGACTATTTATAGTTTTCTCACTCTAGGGGTACATTGGTCATTTCCGACCTCTCAGGGGACAGAAACATTAAATGCCTCCTACCTCTGAGGATGCGCGGGCACTGGCGTGCCAGAGTTTGCAGGCGGCCGGCCACTAGGGTGTTGACGCGTGTCCAAAAAAGGACGATTCTCTGGCGTATATCCTTATTCGAATGGAATATTCCATGTGCCACAGAGTACGGAGGCGGCCTTTTTCCTCTTGAGGGAAGTTCTTGCCTGATTTCATCACGTGCTCCAAATCTTCCTTTTGAGTCCGGGGATATTCCGTGGTCGGAGACCGGCCTCTTGACGAATCGCGTGGTCGGAGATTGCCCCTGCATGTTGGTGGTGCCCTGGCGACCTCTAATGGTCTTTCTTGGTTGGGGCCGGACCGGTCCGGTCTCGGTCCGTTCGTCCAATACCCGGATCAACATACACGAATGTTTCACGGTGATTTCCGGTCTCTTTTTGAGGTCGGAAAATGGGGTCAGAGACCGCTGAGGTCGGGCATAGGCCGGCCTGGTCGGGCCCGGCCTCTGAACATCGCGTTGCCTTTTCCGGCCGGATTCCGATCGACGCCGATCTGCGAACCAAAATGGTCACAACAATGCACACGTGCAATTCAAGTGAAGTTTCGAATAATATCAATTGAATTTTCTGAAACATGCAATTGTTTTTGCTTGCACTGTTCGGTAAAAACAACCGATACTGTTCAAATATGCACTTGAGTTGCACGTAATACTTTATTTATAGAAGAATTTGAGGGTGTTTGACTATGCTTATTTGAAACATCTTATAAGCTCTAACATCTTATAAGTTGTTTTAAGAGCTTATAAGATGTAATTTTTAAGTAGCTTATAAGTTGCTAAAGTGTTTGACTAATACAACTTATATGATCTTTGATAATTTATAACATATATATTTTAAATTTTAGTTGTAATAAAAAATATTTTTTTCTATTTTTTATGTTGGGGTAGGGGTGGGGTGGTTCCAGGGTGGGAAGAGTGGTTGGGGTGGAGGTGGTTAGGAAAATAAGTTGGGAAATTCCAATTTTTTTTTTTAAATGTTAGGAGCTTATTTTATGATCTTATAAGCTGTTAAGCATCTTATTTTACCAAACACATTGGTAGTACTTATAAGCACTTAAGCTGTTTTAAAGAGCTTATAAGCTCAGCCTAACACCCTCTTTGTCCATCATTTAATAGCTTATCTACAATATTTAAATAAGGGTTAATTTAAAAAAAAATTCATGAACTTTATGATTTTTATCAATTACAACATAAATTTTTTTTCTTTGCAATTTAATGCACCAACTTTATAAATTTTGCAATTTAAAATATTTGATAATTTTCCGTCAACAATTAAATGCCACCCCTGACAAAAACATCTCATAAATATCCACATTGACGCCAACAAATAAAATTATTTTTTTAAAAATGAAAACAATGACTTAAAATGCAATTTTAAGTTATGTTTTTAAAGTTAAAATGTATTTTAAGCATGTTATTCTCATTATAAATATTCATAATTTTATTTATTGGCATCTATGTGGGTTCTATGTGGCATATTCGACAAACATGCAATTTAATTGATGACGAAAAACTATCAGATGTTCCAAATTGCAAAACTTATAAAGTTGGTGTATAAAATTGCAAAGAAAAAAGTTTATGTTGTAATTGAATAAAGTCATTAAGTTCGTGATTTTATTTGAAATTAACCCTTTAAATAATACCCACTCTATCCTAAATTTGAGTAATATGATATTGTTACCCTTTTGTTCATGGGTATTTCCCTCAAATTAATAAAATCATTACAATAGCCATAAATTTGAGTAATGTGATATTGTTACCCTTTTGTTTATCTAATAAAATATGATATTTAATTCTCATAAATTAGTGCAAAATGACAATACCAAATCTCATATGCCCTTAAATGCATAGGAGTTTGGAACATACCTATGTGAACTTGTATATATACATTTCATTTTTCGATTTCAGTCAAATTTAGCTTGCACAATATAATCCTGTGATTTCATTGAAGACTGATTCAAAATGACACTTATTTTGGAATAAAAATTATTTTCTAAAAGGACAATTAAAATGGAAGGGATGGAGTATTTCTTTTAAATACATATGATTTTCATTTTTAGTGCCATCAGGATCCATCAAATGATTAATTCAAAGACCTATTAATATGGTTTTCTGCAGATTTTGCGCATTTCTCATCTTCCTCTACCCAGATTGGTAAAACTTATAGTGTTGAAGATAAACACAATAGACTCACATGGGTGGGAACTACTTTTGAGCTTACTGGAATGTGCACCTAAACTCAGGGTTTTGGTTTTAGAAGTAAGTCTACACACAAATGTATTTTCTTTAACATTGATGTTTTCAGTACTTAATTTACTCACAAGGATAATTGCAAATTTGGTCGAGTGAGAATTTTTCAATTACAATTTTGGTCCCACGTTCTTTTTTGGTCCCTTTTTTTTTGCAAGAAAAATACTAAAAAATGATGATATTTTTAACTCTTAAAACACTTTTCTAGCGAGGAACGTGATCGGCGCATGCTAAAATCAATGTTGTTTTAGTGTTTTTCGGCGGGTTGAGATTATAATGACAAAGAAAATGACTACATATGGGAATAGATTGGAAATGTGAAAAATTATGGGGCTATATTGAAATGGGGAAAAAGATATGAGACCGAAGCATAAAGTTTTTTTATAAATAATATCATTATTAATCAACTTGTTATTTATTGCTCCTGTAATAATTGGATTCAATATCAAATTATTATCTAGAAGTGTATATCTCTTGAACAATACATTTTCCTTTTTTTACTCTCATTCATATTATTTATTGAAAATGAATACATTTTGTTGATGTATAGACATTGAATTTAATTGTTTGGTGGATCTAAGTAGGAGTTTGTAGCATCTTAAGATTTATACAATTGTGCTGATGAGTAAATGATAAGAACCCCTATTGTACTACTTAAGGGTATGCTTGATTTGAGATTTAGAGGGTTTTAAAATCAATTCGGTGTATTTTAAAATCTTGATAACTAGTAGTAGTGTGTTTTATTTTTTGAGATTTAATAAGGTAGCATATTGATGTATAAGAGTGCATGATGTTGTGCTATTATATTATTGTTTATTGAAATTATTATTATTGTGAAATAAATAGTTTGTTTATTTGAATTTGCAAAAGTAAAAAGGTGTGAAAAGTTATTAAAGAAAATAAGAGTAAGAATAAAAAAATCATATGAGTTATTTGAGAGAGTGTGAGTATTATAGGTGATTGTAGGATGGATGTACTAGGTTCTTTAATAATAAATTTAAAAATTCCAAAAATAGAACCACATTTAGTTTACAACTCAAGCCCAATTTTTAATTGCCAAACATACAGACCCTAAGTGATTTGATTAAGAATTAATTTCCTAATTTCAACCACGTGTTGAGTTGGAAATTTATAAAATAATTTGTTTTAGTAGTTTGTTGTGTTGAAGATTCCTCAACATTATTTTATAATATATAATTTATGAACTCTTTACTCATTCAGAATTCGCCATTGAAGGTGTGATACATGTTTTTTTTTACTAAATGAAAATTTAAACCATAGTTAACGAAGCTATACAATATAATCTTTTGATCATATTACAACTCAAGTGATTTTTTTATACAATCAGGTTGTTGACACTGAACAATTAAGGCCAATTATGTTTTAATAATTAAGACTCTGTATAGAAAACAATGGTTATTATTCAGTGTGACTGTTTAAAGTGCACTTAGTTGCAAGCTACATTTGGTGAATACTCAAAGGCTTATTAATGAAAGAGACTCCCTATTTGTAGTGTGAAGTAATGAAAGAATAAATAATGATCTATGCACTAAACATAGAACGACTACACTAAGAAACACAAGAAAGAAATAATCGTAACATAATATATATATATATATTTTTTTGCAATTTCGAATTTTTGTCCGAAAATTGTCAAAATTTTGGGATTTTTTTCCAAACACTTTTTGGTGGGGTGTATCAATAAAAGGTAGGACTGTACGTACCCTTGGTCCATTCTTATACACTTAATGTAACTCTTTTGTTTCCCAATCCCCAACTAACCCTAATATATATACCTCTTAGGAATACACCACTTTCAACTCTTCTCTTCTCTTCTCCTTTCTTCTCTTCTGAGGATGCATTCGGAGTAAGGTTTGCGGATCCATACCTTTGTGGTCTCAATCCATTGTTTCCTCATAAATTTATACGGCATCGAGTGATAGGCGATCCGAGCAGGAGGGTTTCTGAGCATCGAGACATAAATCTTACTGATTGTGACATAAGGTAAGAAAAATTGCCCTTTTCATGATAACTGAATGTGGCATTTATGCTGTTTTGATAAATTTGCTAAAGTTAGTTTGATAGATCCTAAATTTAATTGAGATTTTAATAATGGGATTAAAACAAAACCCTTTCGATTACATTTTACCTCTTCTGATTTTAGATTCATATTTATTCAAATTGTATCGTTTCAATCCCAACATAGATTGGAAATGACAAAAAATAACTACATATTGGAATAGATTGGAAATGTGAAAAATTGTGGGACCATATTGAAAAAAGGTAAAAAAATGTGAAACAGAAGCATGAAGTTTTCTATATAAGTAATATCATTATGTATCAACTTGTTATTTATTGCTAATAATAGGATTCAGTATCATAACATATCTCTTGAATAATACATTTTACTTTTTTTTTTTAATCTCATTCTTATTATTTATTGATAATGAATTCATTTTGTTGTTGCATAGACATTGAACTTAATTCTTTGGTGGATGAAAATAGGAGTTTGTAGCATTTTAAGATTTATACAATTGTGCTTATGAGAAAATGATAAGAACCCCTGTATTACTACTTTAGGGAATGCATGATTTGAGATTTAGAGGGTTTTAAAATCAACTTGGTGTATTTTAAAATCTTGATAACTAGTAGTAGTGTTTTTTTTTTTTTTTTGAGATTTAATAAGGTAGGATTTATTTAATGTCATATTGATGTATAAGAGTGCATGATGTTGTGCTATTATATTATTATTGATTGAAATTGTTATAATAGTGTAATAAATAGTTTGTTTATTTGAATTTGCAAAAGTAAAACAGTGTGAAAAGTGATAAAAGAAAATAAGAGTGAGAGTAAACAAATCATATGCGTTATTTGAGAATGTGTGAGTATTATAGGTGATTGTAGGGTGGATAATTACAAATTTGGTCCCACGTTCTTTTTGGGTCCCTTTTTTTTTTTTGCAAATTTAGTCATTTCCATTAATTTTTGGAACCAAATCTGCAATTTTTGGAACTAAAACTGCAATTTATACATTTTTTTAGGACCAAAACTGCACTTTTCTTGGGACAAAAAATGTCGAATAAAATTACGGGACCAAAAATGCAATTTACCCATGTTTTTCGGTACTTCATTTATTCATACTTATTTAATGAGATTTTCCTCCTAGGTTTTTGAATTCGAACACTACAAAACATTCAAGACCGCGGTAAAAGAAACCTTCACCATACAAATTTGTGCAAGAAATAAAGTAGGCTTCTTTTTTAAGATCCAAAAGAAAGTTGCGAACCTACAATGTGGGGCAAAGCTGATGGATGTTGCTTGATAAAAAGGGTAAGGGTTTTTTTGTGTAATTTTTCCCTTTGATGAATGTGTTGTCTATTTTATAAATCTTGAATTTCTCCTTTTAGCACTCTTTGCATTTTTAATGTACTTAGTTTCTCCTTTTTATACCAAGTAAAAATTTGCTTGTGCATCGCACGGTTAGTATATCAAGTGCCTTGATAAGCATGATGGTGCCAAATTACTTTTTTAGTTGTTTTCAAAATATTAACAAACATTGTCCTAACTTCTCAAGGTTTAGGACATCATTTCCCTTGTACTTGATTTTAATTCATGCATGTTTGTCAATTTTTTCAAGTCAGCAAATTGTTTTCATTTTTTTTTATTGTATGTACCAGGTCCACCGTGAAATTCAAGTTACGATTGTTTTTATTGAACAATCACATTTGTTTACATTGAACACCTGCTAATGTCAAATCAAAATGTTCAGTGAAAAGAACCAAACACTTTGCACATTTTTCTTTTTAGACTGTCCATAAATACTTTGCACAAATTATAAATGGAAATTCCTATTTAACTTTATCTTCACAATATTAACGTATTTACACAAAATGTCATTACTTCTTAAGTGTGATATGCCGACCTCGGTACGGTCGGCATATGCTTTTGAACTGAGCTCGGACTTTGGGGGTAGGATTGAGTTGTGCGAAGGGCTTTATATTGATAAGAACTTTGAATATATAGTACAAAATTACTAGTAGTATTTTTTCAAGTGAATTGCATTCCAGGGGTATTGGTCCGGAGTGCCATCCATGAGTTCCAGCTCGTAAGCACCCTTGGAGAGCCACTTGGATATCCTGAACGGGCCCTCCCAGTTCGGGCTGAATACCCCTTTGGGCACTTGAACCTTCTTAAGGATGAGGTCCCCGACCTGGAATTGTCTGGCCTTCACTTTGGAGTTGAATTTTTTTTCGGATTTCTTCTTGTATGCCGCATTTCGGAGGTCGGAAGTGAGTCTCCTTTCCTCCAGCATATCCAAATCGATCCTCCGGGCGGTGTCATTATCCTCGGTGATCACCTGGGCCGTCTGGTGGCTTGGGAGGGAGACCTCTGACGGGATGACGGCCTTGGTCCCAAAAGCTAAAGCGAAAGGTGTTTCACCCGTTGAGTTCCTTGTAGTAGTACGGTATGACCAGATGACGTCGGGTAGCTCGGCTGCCCACTTCCCCTTTTTGTCCTCAAGCTTAGCTTTGATAGTATGCTTGAGGATCTTGTTTATGGCCTCGACTTGGCCATCGTCTGCGGGTGGTAGGGGTGGAGAATACTTTCTTGATATTCCACTTCTCGCAAAACTGAATCATCTGGAGACCGTCAAACTGTTTTCCGTTGTCGGAAATGATCACTTGGGGTAGTCCGAAGCGGCAGATGATGTTTTTCCAAATGAACTTGATGATTTGAGATTGGTTGATCTTGTTGAGTGGCTCGGCCTCCGCCCATTTTGTGAAATAGTCGATGGCCACGACGGCGAATTTGTAGCCCCCGGGCGCAGTGGGCAGTGGTCCGATCAGGTCGATGCCCCACTGGGCAAAAGGCCAAGGGCTATACATGGAGGAGAGCTGCTCAGGGGATAGCTTAATGTTGGGCCCCAAGATTTGACACTTGTGGCACGACCTTGCAAAGTTGACGGCGTCTTTGTTCAAGGTCGGCCAGAAATATCCTTGTCTGATCACTTTGTGGGCCAGGGCCCGGCCACTGGCGTGATTTCCGCATACCCCCTCATGGATCTTGGCCAGGATGATCTGGCCTTGCTCCGGGGTTATACACTTTAGGAGTGGGAGGGTAAAGCTTCTTTTATATAAAAGGTCGTCAATGAGGGTGTACCTTGACGACCGGAGTTGCAGTTGCCGTGCCCGGATCCTATCCTCAGGAAGCGTGCCGGTCTTGAGGTATTTTACGATCGACGTCATCCAGTCTTCATCAGTGCTCAGAACGGTCGCCACTTGTCCTCGGATGACCGTGGGTGTTCCGAGCGTGGAAAGTTGAATATTGGCGAGGTCGGCGGCTCCCTCCGCGGTTGCCAGCTTGGAAAGAGCGTCGGCCTGGGTGTTGTGCTCTCTTGGAACTTGCTCAATGAAAACTTGGTGGAATTTCTCGCACAAGGTTGTGACCAGGGCGAGGTATTTCATCATTTGCTCCCCCCGGGCCTCGTACTCTCCCTTGATTTGGTTATCTACGAGCAAGGAGTCCATAAAAATGTGCAGTTGGCAAACTCCGATGGCGATTGCGAGCTCAAGGCCCCCGACCAGGGCCTCATACTCGGCTTCGTTGTTGGTGGCCGGGAAGTTGAAGCGGACTGCGTGGGTGAAACTCTGGCCCTCCAGGCCGATCAGGACAATGCCGGCCCCGGTACAGGTATTGATTGACGATCCGTCCACGTAGAGTTTCCACGGGGGGTGGTTGATTCTTGTGAACTTAGGTGGGAAAGTTAATTCCACTATGAAATCGGCCAGGGCTTGACCCTTGATGGCCGTTCTTGGGGCGTACGAGACCCCGTACTGAGCTATCTCCAGTGACCACTTCAACAACCTGCCGCTGGTGTCCGGCCGGTGCAGGACCTGCCTCAAGGGTAGGGTGGTGAGGACCACTACTTGGTGGTCGAAAAAGTAGGGCCTCAGCTTGCGTACACTCATGACCAGAGCGTACACCAATTTCTCGAGTGGGGTGTATCTGAGCTCGACATCGTGTAGGGCTTGGATTACGAAATAGATCGGAAGATGGTTCTGACCGTCCGCCCGGACCAGTACCGCGCTGAGGGCGACCTCGGAGGCCGCGAGATATAAGTAGAGCTTCTCCCCAGGAACTGGCTTAACCAAAATTTGTGGGTTCGCCAAGTATTCCTTTAATTTTGCAAAGGCTGCTTGGCTTTCCCTATTCCAAGAGAATTTGCCGTTTTTTATGGTCGAGAAGAAAGATTTACTTTTGTCTCCGAGCCGGGCTATGAATCTGTTGAGAGAAGCGAGGCATCCGGTCAGGCGCTGCACTTGTTTGATCGTCCTTGGCTCTTGCATGTCGAGGACGGCCTTGATCTTGGCCGGATTGGCCTCAATCCCACGTTGGCTGACGATGTGCCCCAAGAATTTGCCGGCCTCCACCCCTAAGTTGCATTTCTTTGGGTTTAGCTTCATATTGTAGGCCTTGAGGATCTTGAAGGTCTCTTCGAGATCCCTGAGATGGTCTTCTCTCTTCAAGCTTTTCACCACGATGTCGTCAATGTAGACCTCTATGGTCATCCCGATCTGATCTGCAAACATTTTGTTGACCAATCGCTGGTAGGTCGCGCCGGCGTTGATTAGGCCGAAAGACATCCAGATCCAAGAGAATATATTCTTCTCCGTGTGGAATGAGGTGTGCTTGATATCTTCGACGGCCATTGGGATCTGATGGTAGCCGGTGAAGGCGTCCATGAAGGACATCATTTCGTGATCGGCCGTGCTATCCACCAGGTGATCGATGTGCGGCATCTGAAAATGATCCTTTGGGCATGCCGCGTTGAGGTCAGTGAAGTCTATACATAGTCTCCAGGCATTGTTTGTCCTTTTGACTAGGACGGCGTTTGCGACCCATTGGGGCTCGTCTTGAGCTTGCTCGATCAAATTGTTGTCTAACAACTTCTTAACCTCTTGGGCCAGAGCTTCGCATTTCTCCGGGCCGAATTTCCTCCTTTTCTGGTGGACCGGCCTCTTGTTGGGGTCGATCTTTAGGTGATGGCAGGCGTGCTTCGGGTCTATTCCGACCATGTCTTGGTGAGACCAGGCAAAGACCCCATTGTTGGCTTTGAGGAATTCGATCACTTCCCCCCGCATTTCGGTCGGTATGCGAGAGCCGATCAGTATTTCCAGCTCCGGCCTCGAGGGGTCGATCGGAATGTGTTCCAATTCTTCCAAAGCAGCAACTTGTTCATAGCTTCGCCGGTCGGACGGGTCGAATCTAGGGTCGAGGTCGAGCTCGGATGGTTTGAAACCGATCCTTAGCTTGGAATCGTCGATTTACATAGGCTGGGGGTCAGCCGATGTGGATCCGACCTCCAGAATGACCTCCGTGGCCGGAGTGGCCGGCTCGGTGTCGACGGGCGGCCCATCCGATGTTTGGTCGTTGCAGATTGAAAATAAATAAGAGTTGAAATAGTTCAAACACCTCCTAGCCATTGATTGGTCACCTCTAACGGTGCCGACCACCCCCTCGGGGGTGGGAAACTTAATACAGTAATAGTAAGAGGAAGCAACTGCTTCAAAAACTTCTAAAAAGGGCCTACCCAGAAAGCCATTATACGAACTTGGCTGATCTACAATTATAAAATCTAACGGCCTAGTTATCTTGACCTCTTCGTTGTAGCAACAGATGAGTTCCACAGAGAGCTTTATCCTCCCGTACGCAGCGACCGTCGCATCCCCAAATCCCTTCAGCTGAAGGTCGATTGGCCTGATGAAGTTGACGAGGTCTCCGAGCTGGTCTAGGGCCGTTTTAAAGATGATATTGCAAAAACACCCGTTGTCGACCAAAACCCGCTGGACCTCTTTGCCCAAGATGTGGGCGACGATCACCAACGCGTCACCTTTTGGGTATAAAACCCCGGCCCGGTCTCGATTGGAGAAGGATATCACCAAATCTTTATGAATTTTTGGTTCTGGGGGGATGACCAAGTTGACATTGGTCATCTCCCGGATCTCAGCTTTCCGCTTCCGGTTGGACATCATCGAGATGGGGGTGAGGCCGCCCAGGTTCCCCCCACCAGCCTGGATCATATTGACCCGACCGCCAGGGTTCATTGGTGGGAGAAGGTCGTCTTCATCATCATCCTCCTCTAGAGCTGCGACTGGCCTAAGGGGCCGGCCACCTTCCTCATTTCTTCGGGGATGGCGTTGCTGCTGCTGCGGCGGGTGGTTTTCCTGACGGCCGGCTGGCCTTTGTAGAAGGTCGTTCAAATGCCCTTCGTCAAACAGCTTCCGAAGCTGCTTGAGGAGATCACAACACTGGCTCGTATTATGGCCAATAGAGTCGTGATAGGTGCAGAACTTTTTAGGGTCCAGCCGGGACCGGTCTCCAGAATAGGGCCTTGGCCGGGGAAGCACGTCCCGGTGTTGGATCACATTGAAGATATGCGCGGGGGACTGCCTCATGGCCTGAGTAAGGTGAACTTCCACGTCCTCGAAGGACTTGAAGTTACCGGGCGGTTTGGCCACTTTTCTGGCTTTAGGACCGCTTTTGGGAGAGGCCTGAGCAACGGCCTCCGTCTCCTTTGGTATCGGCTCGGACTCCCCCAGCCTGAGCGCCAGTAGCTTCCTCCGGGCCAGGTAGTCGCCGGCCCGGGCGCGGAATTCGGCGTAGGTCTTTGGGAAGTCTTTGGTGAGATGTTTAAATATTGGAGATCGTCCGTGGAAACCCCCAAGAGTTGCGTGCAAGGCCAGCTGATCGCTAACTGGCTCGTCGGTCAGCATGACCTCGTCCACCCTAGCCACGTAGTCCTCGTCGGACTCTTCCTTCTCTCGGCGAATCCGCATCAAGCGGTGCCAGCTTTCCGGCCGGGCAACTTTGGCCGCGAAGTACGATGAGAATTGTGCGCTTAGGGTGGCGAACGAGTCGATCGACCGTGCCGGGAAAGACACGTACCATCTGTGGGCGAGATCGCCTAAAGTGAGGGGGAATAGCCTGCACTTTGTGGCGTCGGTCGTGCCACGCCCGGTCATGTAGATCTGGAATTTGCTCAGATGGGTCTCCGGATCTGTTTTTCCCTCGTAGAGTGGGGTCGGCGGAGGGACGATTTTGAGCTGGACCGGGGAGAGCTCAATATCCACAGCCAGGGGCTCGTTGGCGACCGGTCGGGCCTTAGGTTGGCCTTGCGCTTCTAGGAGCGCTTTCATCTCGTCAAGCTGCTTTTGCATCTTGACGAGTTCGGGACTCGGGGTTTCGACCATTTGGTCGCCAGCATCGGTCAGGGGGCCGATTCGATCGAACACGACAGCTCGAGGGACTCCGCATCCCAGAAGACCACTTTGGGCGAAGCTCAGCTTGCGCCTAGCGGAGTTTGCCGGGGTTAGACTGAACTCGGCCGCCCTCTTGTGTGGCATTTGGGCCGTGCTCTGCGAGTTGGAGACGGACTCCGTGTCACCATACCCAGTGTCATAACTGGGGAGGCGGCTTGGATACCACGATGGGTCCGTCGTGCCCAAACGGTCGAAGACCGGGTGTGCGGAGCCTCGCGACCGAGTGGAACCTGGGTTCGCTCGGCCTTGGCTTTCGTCCTGGTGTTCCACGGCCTTCGCTTTTCCCTTGAGCGCACGGGCGTGGGCCTTCTTTTTTGAGGCAGAGGTGGTGCTTCGGCACCCCCTTGTTTCTTCCGCCTGGCGGCGTCGTCCTGACCCGGCCTGGTCAGGAGTAAGGAAACCTCGGCCCTGGGACTGAATGGGCTCTTCTGGAAAGCGGATCGGGGAGGCCACACGTTTGTCCTTTCCCTGGCGGGAAGGGGTTGGTTCCCCCGATGCTCGCGTCGTGACGTCCCCCGGCGTGGCCGGGGCGCCGATGGCCTTGTAGGCATGGGATGATTTCTGATGATCCATTGCTCCTAGAGAGGGAGAATTAATGGCTTGAAGGTTTGAATATTTGAATAAATGAAGCTTTGAAGAACAATGGGTGTTCTTCGAAGAAAGGTAAAGAAAAGATGAGTTTGATGGGCTGAAATCCCTTCTTCTAGCGCCAAATGTTGTTTACCAAATAAATGTTGCTGGGATTAAATGGCTATTTATGAGAGCTTTGGTAAAAACATCAAATGATTGGGTTCATTAATGCTAAAATGATTGACTTGAATGAAAGATGATGAAGTGAAAGCAAGAACACCAAGATTTGCCAGGGGTTGTTAGTCCCTGGACTTGAATGATGATTGTATTGAATATTCTAAGAGAGATTGAACCTTTTTTCTTGTTACAAATGAGTGACTATTTATAGTTTTCTCACTCTAGGGGTACATTGGTCATTTCCGACCTCTCAGGGGACAGAAACATTAAATGCCTCCTACCTCTGAGGATGCGCGGGCACTGGCGTGCCAGAGTTTGCAGGCGGCCGGCCACTAGGGTGTTGACGCGTGTCCAAAAAAGGACGATTCTCTGGCGTATATCCTTATTCGAATGGAATATTCCATGTGCCACAGAGTACGGAGGCGGCCTTTTTCCTCTTGAGGGAAGTTCTTGCCTGATTTCATCACGTGCTCCAAATCTTCCTTTTGAGTCCGGGGATATTCCGTGGTCGGAGACCGGCCTCTTGACGAATCGCGTGGTCGGAGATTGCCCCTGCATGTTGGTGGTGCCCTGGCGACCTCTAATGGTCTTTCTTGGTTGGGGCCGGACCGGTCCGGTCTCGGTCCGTTCGTCCAATACCCGGATCAACATACACGAATGTTTCACGGTGATTTCCGGTCTCTTTTTGAGGTCGGAAAATGGGGTCAGAGACCGCTGAGGTCGGGCATAGGCCGGCCTGGTCGGGCCCGGCCTCTGAACATCGCGTTGCCTTTTCCGGCCGGATTCCGATCGACGCCGATCTGCGAACCAAAATGGTCACAACAATGCACACGTGCAATTCAAGTGAAGTTTCGAATAATATCAATTGAATTTTCTGAAACATGCAATTGTTTTTGCTTGCACTGTTCGGTAAAAACAACCGATACTGTTCAAATATGCACTTGAGTTGCACGTAATACTTTATTTATAGAAGAATTTGAGGGTGTTTGACTATGCTTATTTGAAACATCTTATAAGCTCTAACATCTTATAAGTTGTTTTAAGAGCTTATAAGATGTAATTTTTAAGTAGCTTATAAGTTGCTAAAGTGTTTGACTAATACAACTTATATGATCTTTGATAATTTATAACATATATATTTTAAATTTTAGTTGTAATAAAAAATATTTTTTTCTATTTTTTATGTTGGGGTAGGGGTGGGGTGGTTCCAGGGTGGGAAGAGTGGTTGGGGTGGAGGTGGTTAGGAAAATAAGTTGGGAAATTCCAATTTTTTTTTTTTAAATGTTAGGAGCTTATTTTATGATCTTATAAGCTGTTAAGCATCTTATTTTACCAAACACATTGGTAGTACTTATAAGCACTTAAGCTGTTTTAAAGAGCTTATAAGCTCAGCCTAACACCCTCTTTGTCCATCATTTAATAGCTTATCTACAATATTTAAATAAGGGTTAATTTAAAAAAAAATTCATGAACTTTATGATTTTTATCAATTACAACATAAATTTTTTTTCTTTGCAATTTAATGCACCAACTTTATAAATTTTGCAATTTAAAATATTTGATAATTTTCCGTCAACAATTAAATGCCACCCCTGACAAAAACATCTCATAAATATCCACATTGACGCCAACAAATAAAATTATTTTTTTAAAAATGAAAACAATGACTTAAAATGCAATTTTAAGTTATGTTTTTAAAGTTAAAATGTATTTTAAGCATGTTATTCTCATTATAAATATTCATAATTTTATTTATTGGCATCTATGTGGGTTCTATGTGGCATATTCGACAAACATGCAATTTAATTGATGACGAAAAACTATCAGATGTTCCAAATTGCAAAACTTATAAAGTTGGTGTATAAAATTGCAAAGAAAAAAGTTTATGTTGTAATTGAATAAAGTCATTAAGTTCGTGATTTTATTTGAAATTAACCCTTTAAATAATACCCACTCTATCCTAAATTTGAGTAATATGATATTGTTACCCTTTTGTTCATGGGTATTTCCCTCAAATTAATAAAATCATTACAATAGCCATAAATTTGAGTAATGTGATATTGTTACCCTTTTGTTTATCTAATAAAATATGATATTTAATTCTCATAAATTAGTGCAAAATGACAATACCAAATCTCATATGCCCTTAAATGCATAGGAGTTTGGAACATACCTATGTGAACTTGTATATATACATTTCATTTTTCGATTTCAGTCAAATTTAGCTTGCACAATATAATCCTGTGATTTCATTGAAGACTGATTCAAAATGACACTTATTTTGGAATAAAAATTATTTTCTAAAAGGACAATTAAAATGGAAGGGATGGAGTATTTCTTTTAAATACATATGATTTTCATTTTTAGTGCCATCAGGATCCATCAAATGATTAATTCAAAGACCTATTAATATGGTTTTCTGCAGATTTTGCGCATTTCTCATCTTCCTCTACCCAGATTGGTAAAACTTATAGTGTTGAAGATAAACACAATAGACTCACATGGGTGGGAACTACTTTTGAGCTTACTGGAATGTGCACCTAAACTCAGGGTTTTGGTTTTAGAAGTAAGTCTACACACAAATGTATTTTCTTTAACATTGATGTTTTCAGTACTTAATTTACTCACAAGGATAATTGCAAATTTGGTCGAGTGAGAATTTTTCAATTACAATTTTGGTCCCACGTTCTTTTTTGGTCCCTTTTTTTTTGCAAGAAAAATACTAAAAAATGATGATATTTTTAACTCTTAAAACACTTTTCTAGCGAGGAACGTGATCGGCGCATGCTAAAATCAATGTTGTTTTAGTGTTTTTCGGCGGGTTGAGATTATAATGACAAAGAAAATGACTACATATGGGAATAGATTGGAAATGTGAAAAATTATGGGGCTATATTGAAATGGGGAAAAAGATATGAGACCGAAGCATAAAGTTTTTTTATAAATAATATCATTATTAATCAACTTGTTATTTATTGCTCCTGTAATAATTGGATTCAATATCAAATTATTATCTAGAAGTGTATATCTCTTGAACAATACATTTTCCTTTTTTTACTCTCATTCATATTATTTATTGAAAATGAATACATTTTGTTGATGTATAGACATTGAATTTAATTGTTTGGTGGATCTAAGTAGGAGTTTGTAGCATCTTAAGATTTATACAATTGTGCTGATGAGTAAATGATAAGAACCCCTATTGTACTACTTAAGGGTATGCTTGATTTGAGATTTAGAGGGTTTTAAAATCAATTCGGTGTATTTTAAAATCTTGATAACTAGTAGTAGTGTGTTTTATTTTTTGAGATTTAATAAGGTAGCATATTGATGTATAAGAGTGCATGATGTTGTGCTATTATATTATTGTTTATTGAAATTATTATTATTGTGAAATAAATAGTTTGTTTATTTGAATTTGCAAAAGTAAAAAGGTGTGAAAAGTTATTAAAGAAAATAAGAGTAAGAATAAAAAAATCATATGAGTTATTTGAGAGAGTGTGAGTATTATAGGTGATTGTAGGATGGATGTACTAGGTTCTTTAATAATAAATTTAAAAATTCCAAAAATAGAACCACATTTAGTTTACAACTCAAGCCCAATTTTTAATTGCCAAACATACAGACCCTAAGTGATTTGATTAAGAATTAATTTCCTAATTTCAACCACGTGTTGAGTTGGAAATTTATAAAATAATTTGTTTTAGTAGTTTGTTGTGTTGAAGATTCCTCAACATTATTTTATAATATATAATTTATGAACTCTTTACTCATTCAGAATTCGCCATTGAAGGTGTGATACATGTTTTTTTTTACTAAATGAAAATTTAAACCATAGTTAACGAAGCTATACAATATAATCTTTTGATCATATTACAACTCAAGTGATTTTTTTATACAATCAGGTTGTTGACACTGAACAATTAAGGCCAATTATGTTTTAATAATTAAGACTCTGTATAGAAAACAATGGTTATTATTCAGTGTGACTGTTTAAAGTGCACTTAGTTGCAAGCTACATTTGGTGAATACTCAAAGGCTTATTAATGAAAGAGACTCCCTATTTGTAGTGTGAAGTAATGAAAGAATAAATAATGATCTATGCACTAAACATAGAACGACTACACTAAGAAACACAAGAAAGAAATAATCGTAACATAATATATATATATATATTTTTTTGCAATTTCGAATTTTTGTCCGAAAATTGTCAAAATTTTGGGATTTTTTTCCAAACACTTTTTGGTGGGGTGTATCAATAAAAGGTAGGACTGTACGTACCCTTGGTCCATTCTTATACACTTAATGTAACTCTTTTGTTTCCCAATCCCCAACTAACCCTAATATATATACCTCTTAGGAATACACCACTTTCAACTCTTCTCTTCTCTTCTCCTTTCTTCTCTTCTGAGGATGCATTCGGAGTAAGGTTTGCGGATCCATACCTTTGTGGTCTCAATCCATTGTTTCCTCATAAATTTATACGGCATCGAGTGATAGGCGATCCGAGCAGGAGGGTTTCTGAGCATCGAGACATAAATCTTACTGATTGTGACATAAGGTAAGAAAAATTGCCCTTTTCATGATAACTGAATGTGGCATTTATGCTGTTTTGATAAATTTGCTAAAGTTAGTTTGATAGATCCTAAATTTAATTGAGATTTTAATAATGGGATTAAAACAAAACCCTTTCGATTACATTTTACCTCTTCTGATTTTAGATTCATATTTATTCAAATTGTATCGTTTCAATCCCAACATAGATTGGAAATGACAAAAAATAACTACATATTGGAATAGATTGGAAATGTGAAAAATTGTGGGACCATATTGAAAAAAGGTAAAAAAATGTGAAACAGAAGCATGAAGTTTTCTATATAAGTAATATCATTATGTATCAACTTGTTATTTATTGCTAATAATAGGATTCAGTATCATAACATATCTCTTGAATAATACATTTTACTTTTTTTTTTAATCTCATTCTTATTATTTATTGATAATGAATTCATTTTGTTGTTGCATAGACATTGAACTTAATTCTTTGGTGGATGAAAATAGGAGTTTGTAGCATTTTAAGATTTATACAATTGTGCTTATGAGAAAATGATAAGAACCCCTGTATTACTACTTTAGGGAATGCATGATTTGAGATTTAGAGGGTTTTAAAATCAACTTGGTGTATTTTAAAATCTTGATAACTAGTAGTAGTGTTTTTTTTTTTTTTTTGAGATTTAATAAGGTAGGATTTATTTAATGTCATATTGATGTATAAGAGTGCATGATGTTGTGCTATTATATTATTATTGATTGAAATTGTTATAATAGTGTAATAAATAGTTTGTTTATTTGAATTTGCAAAAGTAAAACAGTGTGAAAAGTGATAAAAGAAAATAAGAGTGAGAGTAAACAAATCATATGCGTTATTTGAGAATGTGTGAGTATTATAGGTGATTGTAGGGTGGATAATTACAAATTTGGTCCCACGTTCTTTTTGGGTCCCTTTTTTTTTTTTGCAAATTTAGTCATTTCCATTAATTTTTGGAACCAAATCTGCAATTTTTGGAACTAAAACTGCAATTTATACATTTTTTTAGGACCAAAACTGCACTTTTCTTGGGACAAAAAATGTCGAATAAAATTACGGGACCAAAAATGCAATTTACCCATGTTTTTCGGTACTTCATTTATTCATACTTATTTAATGAGATTTTCCTCCTAGGTTTTTGAATTCGAACACTACAAAACATTCAAGACCGCGGTAAAAGAAACCTTCACCATACAAATTTGTGCAAGAAATAAAGTAGGCTTCTTTTTTAAGATCCAAAAGAAAGTTGCGAACCTACAATGTGGGGCAAAGCTGATGGATGTTGCTTGATAAAAAGGGTAAGGGTTTTTTTGTGTAATTTTTCCCTTTGATGAATGTGTTGTCTATTTTATAAATCTTGAATTTCTCCTTTTAGCACTCTTTGCATTTTTAATGTACTTAGTTTCTCCTTTTTATACCAAGTAAAAATTTGCTTGTGCATCGCACGGTTAGTATATCAAGTGCCTTGATAAGCATGATGGTGCCAAATTACTTTTTTAGTTGTTTTCAAAATATTAACAAACATTGTCCTAACTTCTCAAGGTTTAGGACATCATTTCCCTTGTACTTGATTTTAATTCATGCATGTTTGTCAATTTTTTCAAGTCAGCAAATTGTTTTCATTTTTTTTTATTGTATGTACCAGGTCCACCGTGAAATTCAAGTTACGATTGTTTTTATTGAACAATCACATTTGTTTACATTGAACACCTGCTAATGTCAAATCAAAATGTTCAGTGAAAAGAACCAAACACTTTGCACATTTTTCTTTTTAGACTGTCCATAAATACTTTGCACAAATTATAAATGGAAATTCCTATTTAACTTTATCTTCACAATATTAACGTATTTACACAAAATGTCATTACTTCTTAGACCATATTAGTTGTTTTTATATATTGAAAAGTTCAGTTGTTTTATAAGTAAAAAATTCAGTTATTTTCACTTGCACTTTTCAATGAAAAACAACCGACAATGATTAAAAACAAAAAAAAAATTGCACTTGAGTGTTGCACCTAGTGTGCACAAGGCTTTATCCATCTTTTAATAGTGTATCTATAACAATATTCCCCCTATTCCATTTTTATATTCGTTTGAGAATATGTCCCTCGAATTAAGAAAATTATTACAGTGTTTATAAATATGTGTAATGCGATATTTTTACCCTTTTGTTTACTCTTACCAAGTGTCATTAGCACTTGGTGCAACAAATCTTAGGTATGTGCACTAGCCACGTTTCACATATCCATGGTGTGAAAGAGTTGCCATTGTCTAGAGTTTTGAAGCTCTACTTCTTACTCCATGTTATTGTCGGAGACCAAACCAAACAGGCATTTGGAGGTCCATAGAGGAGAATATATCACATTTGTCAAATCGCTTACAAACATTATAGATTTCCGACTTCTATAGTGCATCATACCCATTGGAACTTATATATATATATATATATATATATATATATATATATATATATATTTACCTTTCAATTTTATTAGCCTGCACATTTCATGTCACATTTTATATCAATTCTAGCCTGCACGTTTTAGTGATATTAGCCTGCACGTTTCAATTATATTTATCTGCACGTTTCAGTTATATTAGTTTGCATATTTCTGTTATATTTGATGCACATTTCAATTAGATTTGCCCACAAATTTTATCTATGTGCCCAATTGCACGATGCATGTTACGATCCCACATGAAAGTGAGGAAGGGTATATAAGTGGGAGTCAATCCTTAACTTTTGACCATGGTTTTGGGTTAAGTTAGGGTTCCCTAACTTATATTCCTAACAATTGGCGCTGTCTGTGGAAAAAGCTCGGGCGGGCTACGGAATGGAGCTACCCGATGGTGGGCCCAAGGGTTGCCACCATGGATGTGGGCCCAGGGGGAGAGTTGCCACCCGTGAAGTGGGCCATATTCCAAGGTTGCCCCCTGGAGTGTATCGTCCATGGACGTCCTGCTTTAAGAGGGGTCGGTTGTTACGATCCCACATCGGTTCCACATGCAAGTGTGGAAGGTATATAAGTGGGAGTCAACCCTTAACCTTTGACCATTGTTCTGTGTTAAGTTAGAGCTCCCTAACTTATATTCCTAACAATGCAATTGATGTACATTAGACTGACCCAAATGACATTTATTTTCATGATATAAATTCTTCGCTAAAAAGACAATAAAAAACGGGACGAAAAATACGTATGATTTTTCTTTTGATGTCATTAATTGTGTGTACAATCAAATTTAGTCTGCACGCTTCAAGTATATATATTTGTTAAGTTTAATCTGCACGCTTCAGTTATATTTGCCTACACAAATTCAATTATATTAGTTTGAATATTTAACTCTTGTGCCCAGTTGCACGATACAACTGGAGCACATGAGACTAACTATTACTAGATTTAGCAAAGTTTATTTAAGTCATCCACATACAATTAATTAATGGCTATATAGGCCACCATGCTATCACAAACATGAATCCCACAAAAACAAAGATTTGACAAACCTTGCAGGCTATGATGCAAAATCTCCAAGAATGACAAAGCGAAGAGAACAAAATTTAAATTGCACACAAATACACAAATGAGAAAATTGGCCTTAAAAGGCGCTTGGAATAGAGAGCTTCTCACAATCTTGACGGAGATCCCGGAGTGGCTCTCGCCCCTCTTGACGGAGAAGTTCTTCAACGCCTGCTTAATTTATCGAGACGCCAGGAAAAACGAAAATTTTTTTTTGCTTCTATTGCTGCGACGGAATTTGCCCTCATTGCTTGCCTCATCATCGCACTCACCGCCTCCTTTCATGTCTCTAATTCTTTTACCTCTGGTCAGTCTTGGTCGCTTCTGACATGCGCAACCAAGGGGGCCCCACCTTTGGTTGATCGCTATCGAGGGCGATCAACTTCATATTTGTACAAACACTATTTTGACAACCCCATTTCAAATTTACACTACTTAAATAAATTTACCTCAAGATTAGAACACAGGAGCTTGCACGTGCAATTTTCTGGCCAAATTATGATTTTCCTATAATAAAAGAACAAAATTGAGGACTTAAATTGGACTTATTTGAACTAAAATTGATAAAGTACTAAGAAAAACTATTTATGTTGAATTCAGTCCTAATTACTAGACTTAAGTAGATATTAACCTCCAAATTAAATCAACATGGAAAAAAAGGGTTACGGGTAATCAGATGATTTAGTGATACTTGCGTGTATTTGTTGCAAACTTGTAGCTTAAATTTCATATAATTTTATGTTTCTAGTGCTTTTTTTTTTTTTTTTTTTTTGTTAAAACACACATGAAAGGAGAAAATATCATGCTTTATTTATTTTGTAGGAAATGTGAGAATTTTTTAAAACTAAACATGTACTTAGTAATTGATCTCTTGTGAAAGTGGTTTGTAGTAAAATTGGATTCGTATTAATTATATGGATTCTTAATGGTAAAACAAGTATATTGAGCTCCTAGATGAAGCTCTCAGCTTCTTAGCAAATTTAATGAGCTATCAAATAATTTATTTACAGAGGCATCGACATCATGAGTAAGTTTTCATGTCAATCAGGTTTACCGTGCAATTCAAGTGCAATTTTAAATAATATCACTTACTTTAACTTAATAGTTCACTACAACAAAGTACAGAATTTTCTACAAAATTAGAATTGCCTACAAAATTAATTTGTCAACGAAATAAAATCCCTAGGTATATTTACCTACAAGTCATTTCCCTACAAAATTTTACCTACAACACAATTTGCCTACGAAATTTCTGTAGGGAAATTTTTTTGTAGGTGGGGAATGGAGATGTCTATACAATTAAAAAAAAATTGACACTTAGTGACAGTAGTTATGTCATTATAATTTCTCTAGTTAAAAGTCTTTAATGAGAGGAAACAATATTTAATTACAGAATTGCCATTAAAGACTTTTAACTAGAGAAATAATAGTGACAGACCATGCCAAGATTACTGTCACTAAAAATCAATTTTCTTGTAATGATTTTTTGGTACTTTATTTACTCTTACTTATTTAATGAGTTTTTCCTCCTAGGTTTTTGACTTCGAACGCTACGAAACTTTCAAGACTGCAGTAAAAGAAACCTTCACCATTCAAATTTGTGCAAGAAATAAAGTAGGCTTCTTTTTTAAGATCCAAAAGAATGTTGTGAACCTATCATCTTGATATGATAGGGTTGCTTTCATTTCGAACCCTTTTACGAAGTTCACCCCATTTAACTCCTTCATAGTTTGGTCTTACCATATCGGCCCGTATGAAATCCTCATAAACCTCGTATAGTTCAAAATCTTCAACATTTTCACCAGCAAGTATTTAGCTCATGGACTTCAATGATGAATTAAATATTTTTTTTTGGGTTAATTGCATTTTTGGTCCCAAGAAAATGTGCGCATTTTAAAATGGTACTTTCTTCAGCATTTTTAGTCCCGTAGTTTTTTTTAACACTTTTAGTTCCAAGAGAATAGGATATATTGCAATTTTGGTCTCAAGAAAATGTATAATTTGCAGTTTTGATCTCAAAAGAATAGGATAATTTGCAATTTTGGTCCTGAAAGTTAATTGATGGGACCAAAACTGCAAAAAAAAAAAAAGGACTATTTTCGCACGTAGGTACCAAAAGTGTTTTGCACTCATTCTCTTGAGACTAAAAGTGCAAATTTTGGATTTTTTTTCGGACAATTTTTGGTGGGGTGTATTAAAAAAGGATAGGACTGTACATAACCTTCGCCCATTCTTATACTCTTAATGCAGCTCTTATGTGGCCCAATCCCAACTAACCCTAATATATACACATCTGTATGTAGAGTGTTTCAGCCTCTTAGGAACAAACCACTTTTAACTCTTTTCTTTTGAGGGTGCATTCGGAGTAAGCTTTACGGGTCCATACCTTTGAGGTCTCAATCCATTGTTTCTTCATAAATTTTTGCGGCATCAAGTGATATGCGATCTAAGCAGGAGGTTTTCTGAGCATCGAGACACAAATCTGTCTGATTGTAACATAAGGTAAGAAAAATTGCCCTTTTCATGATAACGCAATGCGGTATTTATGCTGTTTTGATAAATTTGCTGAAGTTTGGTCGATAGATCCTAAATTTAATAGAGATTTAAATAATGGGATTAAAACAAAACCTTTTCGATAACATTTTACCTCTTCAGAATTAGATTCTTATTTATTCAAATTGTTTCATTTCAATCCCAAATCGCAAGAAAAATACTAAAAATGATGATATTTTAACTATTAAAACACTTTTCTGGTGAGGAACGTGATCGACGCATGCTAAAATCAATGTTGTTTTAGTGTTTTTCGACGAGTTGAGATTAGAATGACAAATGAAATGACTACACATGGAAATAGATTGAAAATGTGAAAAATTGTGGGTCTATATTGAAAAAGGGAAAAAAATATGAGACATAACCATAAAGTTTTTTTTTTATAAATAATATCATTATGTATCAACTTGTTATTTATTGCTCCTGTAATAATTGAATTCAGTATCAAACTATTATCTTGAAGTGTATATCTCTTGAATAATACATTGTCCTTTGTTTTACTCCTGTTGTTTACCAAATATTTGTTGCTGAGATAAAATGGCTAATTATAAGGGCTTTGGTAAAAACATCAAATGATTGGGTTCTTAAATGCTAAAATGAATGTTTGAACGGAGAAAGGCTACAAATGCATAAGAACATTAAGAACACCAAGAATTGCCAGGGGTTGTTAGTCCCTGGACTTGAATGAGTATGTGTATAGATTATACTGAGAGAGATTGAACTTTTTTTTTTTATAAATAATATCATTATGTATCAACTTGTTATTTATTGCTCCTGTAATAATTGGATTCAGTATCAAACTATTATCTTGAAGTGTATATCTTTTGAATAATACATTGTCCTTTTTTTACTCTCATTCTTATTATTTATTGAAAATGAATTTATTTTGTTGATGTATAGACATTGAATTTAATTGTTTGGTGGATGTAAATAGGAGTTTGTAGCATCTTAAGATTTATACAATTGTGCTGATGAGTAAATGATAAGAACCCCTATTGTACTAATTAAGGGTATGTTTGATTTGAGATGTAGAAGGTTTTAAAATATTGGTGTATTTTAAAATCTTGATAACTAGTAGTAGTGTTTTTTTAGATTTAATACAGTAGGATTTATTTTATGTCAGCTATTATTTATTTTTATGTCATATTGATTTAATTTTTCATATTTTGTGAGCATATTTGTTTGGCTCATTAATTAATTTCTAGTCTTTTTTGAAGCATATTTTTAAGACCCAGGTCATATACAATTCCATGTTTTGTGAATACACCCCACCCAAAAAAATGTTAGGAATTTTTTTCGAAAATATTTAGTAATTTTTTTTTTTGCAATTTTTAAAATTTTGTTCAAAAATTTTAAAAATTTTCGAATTTTTTTCTGAACACATTTTGTTGGGGTGTATCAACAAAAGGTAGGATTGTAAATTCCCTTGGCCCATTCTTATAGTCTAAATGCAGCTCTTTTGTGGCCCAATTCCCAACTAACCCTAATATACATACCTCCTCCGAACACACCACTTTCTACTCTTCTCTTCTCATCTCTTCACTTATATTTTCTTCTCTTCTCTTCTCGTCTTAGGGTGCATTTGGAGTAAGGCTTACAGATCCATATCTTTTTAGTCTCAATCCATTGTTTCCTCATAAATTTCTGCGGCACCGAATGATAGGCGATCTGAGCAGGAGATTTTCTGAGCATCGAGACACAAATCTGACTGATTGTAACATAAGGTAAGAAAAATTGCCCTTTTCATGATAACTTAATGCGGTATTATGCTGTTTTGATAAATTTGCTGAAGTTTGGTCTATAGATCCTAAATTTAATAGATATTTAAATAATGGGATTAAAACAAAACCCTTTCGATAACATTTTACCTCTTCTGAATTAGATTCTTATTTATTCAATTTTTTTCATTTCAATCCCAAATCGCAAGAAAAATACTAAAAAATGATGATATTTTTAACTATTAAATCACTTTTCTGGCGAGGAACGTGATCGGCGCATGCTAAAATCAATGTTGTTTTAGTGTTTTTCGACGAGTTGAGATTAGAATGACAAATAAAATGACTACACATGGGAATAGATTGAAAGTGTTTGTTCGAAAATTGTCAAAATTTTTGGATTTTTTTCCGTATACTTTTTTGTGGGGTGTATCAACAAAAGATAGAACTGTGCATACCCTTGGCCCATTCTTATACTCTTAATGCAGTTCTTTTGTAGCCCAATCCCCAACTAACCCTAATATATATACCTCCTTGGAACATACCATTTTCTACTCTTCTCTTCTCATCTCTTCACTTCTCTTCTCTTCTCTTCTCATTTGAGGGTGCATTCGGAGTAAGGTTTACGGATCCATACCTTTGTAGCTCAATCAATTGTTTCCTCATAAATTTTTGCGGCATCGAGTGATAGGCGATCTGAGCAGGTGGTTTTCTTAGCATCGAGACACAAATCTTACTGATTGTGACATAAGGTAAGAAAAATTGCCCTTTTCATGATAACTTAATGCGGTATAAAACCCGTTCGATAACATTTTACCTCTTCTGATTTTGATACTTACTTATTCAAATTGTTTCATTTCAATAACAAATCGCAAGAAAAATACTAAAAAATGATGATATTTTTAACTCTTAAAATACTTTAATTTCTAGCGAGGAACGTGATTAGCGCATGCTAAAATTAACGTTGTTTTAGTGTTTTTCGGCGAGTTGAGATTAGAATGACAAAGAAAATGACTACATATGGGAATAAATTGGAAATGTGAAAAATTGTGGGGCTATATTGTAAAAGGGAAATAAATTTGAGACAGAAGTATAAGGTTTTTTTTTATAAATAATATCATTATATATCAACTTGTTATTTATTGCTCCTGTAATAATTGGATTCAGTGTCAAACTATTATCTAGAAGTGTATATCTCTTGAATAATACATTTTCCTTTTTTTACTCTCATTCTTATTATTTATTGAAAATGAATACATATTGTTGATGTATAGACATTGAATTTAATTGTTCAGTGGATGTAAATAGGAGTTTGTAGCATCTTAAGATTTATACAATTGTGCTGATGAGTAAATGATAAGAACCCCTATTGTACTACTTAAGGGTATGGTTGATTTGAGATTTAGAGGGTTATAAAATCAATTTGGTGTATTTTAAAATCTTGTTAACTAGTAGTAGTGTGTTTGTTTTTTTTTTTTTTTATATTTAATAAGGTAGGATTTATTTTATGGCATATTGATGTATAAGAGTGCATGATGTTGTGCTATTATATTATTAAGTTGATTGAAATTATTATTATTATTGTGTAATAAATAGTTTGTTTATTTGAATTTGCAAAAGTAAAAAGGTGTGAAAAGTATTATAGGCGATTGTAGGATGGATGTACTAGGTTCTTTAATAATAAATTTAAAAATTCCAAAAATAGAACCACATTTAGTTTGCAACTCAAACCTGATTTTTTATTTCCAAACATACAGACCCTAAGTGATTTGATTAAGAATTAATTTCCTAATTTCAACCATGTGTTGAATTGGAAATTTATAAAATAATTAATTTGTTTTTTAGTAGTTTTTTGTGTTGAAGATTCCTCAATATTATTTTATAATATATAATTTATGAACTCTTTACTCATTCAGAATTCGTCATAGAAGGTGTGATACATGTTTTTTTTTTTTTACTAAATGAAAATTTAAACCATAGTTCACGAAGTTATACAATATAAACTTTTGATCATATTGCAACTCAAGTGATATTTTATACAATCAGGTTGTTTACATTGAACAATTAAGGCCTGTATAATATATAATTTATGAACTCTTTACTCATTCAGAATCCGCCATTGAAGGTGTGATACATGTTTTTTTTTACTAAATGAAAATTTAAACCATAGTTCACGAAGCTATACAATATAACCTTTTGATCATATTACAACTCAAGTGATTTTTTATACAATCAGGTTGTTGACACTGAACAATTAAGGCCATTTATGTTTTAATAATTAAGACTCTGTATAGAAAACAATGGTGATTATTCAGTGTGACTGTTTAAAGTGCACTTAGTTGCAAGCTACATTTGGTGAATACTCAAAGGCTTATTAATGAAGGAGACTCCCTATATGTAGTGTGAAGTAATGAAAGAATAAATAAGGATCTATGTACTAAACATAGAGCGACTTCACTAGGAAACACAAGAAAGAAATAATCGTAACATAATATTTAACAATATAATTTGGTTTTTCAGATGGTAATGTTATATTTTCTAATAGTCAATCTTAATACCGTAGTGGGTGAAAAGTGGAGATTAATTTTTCGTATTTTGTGGGCCTGTTTGTTTGGCCCATAATTTATTTTCTAGTCTTTTTTAAGCACATTCTTATGACCCAGGTCAAATACAGTCCCATGTTTTGTGAATACACCCCAACCAAAAAATGATCAAAATATATTTAGTATTTTTTTTTTTGCAATTTCAAAATTTTTTTCCGAAAATTGTCAAAAGTTTCGGATTTTTTTCCGAACACTTTTTGGTGGGGTAATTCAATAAAAGGTAGGACTGTACATACCCTTGGCCCATTCTTATACACTTAATGCAGCTCTTTTGTGGCCTAATCCCCAACTAACCCTAATATATATACCTCTTAGGAATACACCACTTTCTACTCTTCTCAGGGTGCATTCGGAGTAAGGTTTACGGATCCATACTTTTGTGGTCTCAATCCATTGTTTCCTCATAAATTTAGGCGGCATCGAGTGATAGGCGATCTGAGCAAGAGGTTTTCTGAGCAAGAGGTTTTCTGAGCATCGAGACACATATCTTACTGATTGTGACATAAGGTAAGAAAAATTGCCATTTTCATGATAACTTAATGCGGCATTTATGGTGTTTTGATAAATTTGCTGAATTTAGTTCGATAGATCCTAAATTTAATTGAGATTTTAATAATAGGATTAAAACAAAACCCATTCGATTACATTTTACCTTTTCTGATTTTAGATTCGTATTTATTCAAATTGTGTCGTTTCAATCCCAAATTGCCAGAAATTACGAAAAAAACTATGATATTCTAACTCTTAAAACACTTTTTTCACAAGCAACGTGATTGGTACAAGCTAAAACCAACATTTTTTTTTAATGTTTTTCAGTGATTTGAGGTTGAAATGACAAAAAAAGACTACATATGGGAATAGATTGAAAATGTGAAATATTGTGGGACTATATTGAAAAAGGTAAAAAGATGTGAAACATAAGCATGAAGTTTTCTATATAAGTAATATCATTATGTATCAACTTGTTATTTATTGCTAATAATAGGATTCAATATCAAACTATTATATAGAAGAGCATATCTCTTGAATAATACATTTTACTTTATTTTAATCTCATTCTTATTATTTATTGAAAATGAATTCATTTTGTTGTTGCATAGACATTGAACTTAATTGTTTGGTGGATGAAAATAGGAATTTGTAGCATCTTAAGATTTATACAATTGTGCTTATGAGAAAATGATAAGAAGCCTGTATTACTACTTTAGGGACTGCTTGATTTGAGATTTATTTAAAATCAATTTGGTGTATTTTAAAATCTTGATAACTAGAAGTAGTGTCTTTTTTTTTTTGAGATTTTATAAGGTAGGATTTGTTTTATGTCATATCTATGTATAAGAGTGCATGATGTTGTGCTTTTATATTATTATTGATTGAAATTGTTATAATTGTGTAATAAATAGTTTGTTTATTTGAATTTGCAAAAGTAAAATGGTGTGAAAAGTGATAAAAGAAAATAAAAGTGAGAGTCAAAAAATCATATGAGTTATTTGAGAGAGTGTGAGTATTATAGGTGATTGTAGGGTGGATGTACTAGGTTTTGGAGAGACAAATGCTAAAATTCCGAAATAGAATCACATTAAGTTTACAACTCAAACCCGATTTTCAATTCCCAAACATACATACCCTAAATGATTTGATTAAGAATTAATTTTCCTAATTTCAACCATGTGTTGAATTTGGAATTTATAAAATAATTCAGTTTTAGTAGTTTGTTGTGTTGTAAATTTCTCAACATTATTTTATCAACTATAATTGATGAACTCTTTACTCATTCAGAATTATGTCATTGAAGGTGTTATACATGTTTTTTTTTTAATTAATGTGCATTTAAACCATAGTTCACACAGCTATACAATATAACTTCTGATCATATTGCAATAATTATGGGTATATCTATCATGTTATTCTTCAAAATTTACTTGAAATATACATCGTGTTAAGGCACTGATACAGAAAAATAAGGATGATGATTTATGTTAAATGTTTACTAAATGAAAGCGACATAAAATTCTAACAAGCATATTTTTACAATAAAAATAAAATTTATCATTACTCTACTCATAATTCGAGAGTATTTGTGCACCAGGTGCACTATGCAACTCAAGTGCACTATGAAAATCAAGTGCATTTTTTGAACAATGTCATTTATTTTCACTAAAAATTGCAGTTACTTCTACTAAACACTGCAATTATTTTCACTTGTACTTTTTCAGTAAAAACCACTAATACTGTTTAAAAATGCATTTGAGTTGCACGGTGCATCTTATGGACACAAGTATTTTTCAATCTAATTTGGTTTTCCAGATGGTAATGTTGAATTTTTTAAGTGTCAATCTGAATACAGTAGTAGGTTAAACGTGGAGATTAATTGTTCGTATTTTTGGAAATGCTTTTATTTGGCCCATTATTTGTTATCTTGTCTTTTTTGAAGCACATTCTTATACTCTTAATGCAGCTCTTTTGTGGGCCATGGCCAAATTCCCAACACACCACATGCTACTCTTCTCTTCTTATCACTTCTCTTCGCTTCTCAGGGGGCATTCAGAGTAAGGTTTATGTGTCCATACCTTTGTGGTCTCAATCCATTGTTTCCTAATAAATTTCTGAGGCACCGAGTAATAGGCGATCTGAGCAAGTGGTTTTCCGAGCATCGATACACAAATCTGACAGATTGTGACATAAGGTAAAAAAAATTGAAAAAAGATTTTCATGATAACCTAATGCGACATTTATGGTGGTTTGATAAATTTGCCGAAGTTAGTTCAATAGATCCTAAATTAAATTCCCAAACTTACATACCCAAAATGATTTGATTTATGTTGAACATTATTAGTTATTTTCACTGAAAATTGCAGGTTACTTTTACTAAAAACTGCAACTATTTTTATTTGTACTTTTTCAGTAAAAAAAACTAATACAAGTCTTTTTCGCTGAACAATTATGGTCAGTTATATTTTAAAAATCATGACTCTATATAGAAAACAACTGTGATTGTTTAAAGTGCACATAGTTGCACGGTACATCTGGTAAATATAAGACTTATTAATGTAGGAGACTCCCTATTTGTGGTGTGAAGTAACGAAAGTGCAAATAACGATCTATGCACTAAACATAGAACGACTGAACTAGGAAATACAATAAAGACATAATCGTAACATAATCTTTAACAGTCTAATTTTGTTTTTCAAATGATAATGTTTTTATTTCTAAGAGTTAATCTGAATATAGTATTGGGTGAAAAGTGGAGATTAATTGTTCGCATTTTGTAGGCCTGTTACTCTTAATGCAGCTCTTATGTAGCCCAATCCCTAACTAACCTAATATATAAACTTTTGTATGTAGAGTGTTTTAGCCTCTTAGGAACACACAATATACTGCTCTTCTATTCTCATCCCTTTTCTTCTCTTCTCAAGGTGCATTCGGAGTAAGGTCTACGGGTCCATACCTTTGTGGTCTTAATACATTATTTCCTCATAAATTTTCGAGGCACCGAGTAATAGGCGATCTGAGCAGGAGGTTTTCTGAGCATCGAGACACAAATCTGACAGATTGTGACATAAGGTAAGAATAATTGAAGAAGGATTTTCATGATAACTTAATGCGACATTTATGGTGTTTTGATAAATTTGTTAAAGTTAGTTCGATAGATCCTAAATTTAATTGAGATTTAAAGCAAAACCCTTTTGATAACATTTTACCTCTTCTGATTTAAATCCGTATTTATTCAAATTGCTTCGTTTCATTCCCAAATCGCTAGAAAAATACTAAAAAACATAGATATTTTTAACTCTTATGGGTATATCTATCTTGTTATTCTTAAAAAAATAGGTAAAAGACATTTCTTGTTAAGGCACGACACAGGAAAACAAGGATGACGATTTATGTTAAATGTTTACTAAATGAAAGCGACATAAAATTTTATAAAGCATATTTTCACAATAAAAATAAAATTTATCATTACTCTACTCATAATTCGAGCACCAGTGCACTATGCAACTCGAGTGCACTGATAAATGCAGCTGCTTTTACTAAAAACTGCAATTATTTTTCACTTGTACTTTTTCCAATAAAAAAATAACTAATATTGGTTAAAAATGCATTTAATTTGCACGATGGTCACAAGTCTTTTTCATAACTAGATTTTTCTAATGACAAAAACATGTGTATAATATGCCTTTTGATTTTTCAGGCTTCGCGATCATTGAAAAGAGAGGAAGACCTATTTACGAATCCGGCAAACCCATGGATAATGCTGATACTATTTCAGGTGGTGGAGACATAATTAGTAATTTACCGAGAGATATCCTTTGCCATATCCTATCGTTCCTCCCCACCAAGTACGCGATTGGTACATGTATCCTCTCGACCAAATGGAGAAACCTTTACTCTTCAATCCCCAATCTCGCGGTCCGGTTAGACGACACTTTACTTTTACACCCACAAACAATTAATATTTCCGCCTCCCATACACCAATCTTTGTGTACTTTGTGAATAGGCTACTCAATCACACTTTACGCGACGTACCTTCCATACAAGGCTTCGGTCTACATTGCAAGTATTTCAACGATGGGCGTCAAATCGGTGATTGGATTCGTGCCGCATTAGGGCTTAATACCACGTGGTTGATCCTTCAGATCCGTCGGCTTAGGGAACCTAGGTTTTTCTTCGATAGTATTTTCGGATGCAATATAGTTTGTCTACATTTGTGTCTAATATTTGATGCACGTGAGTGTAGGTTTAGCCTACCGAAACTACTTGTGCTCTCCGTTAGGTCAACAAAAGCTCATGTGGTCAATGAGCTAATAGCTTCTTGCCCTTTGCTTGAAAAACTAGTTGTGGAGAATTGTGTTTTTTCATTTGGAGAAAAGCTACGGATCTTAAGTCCGTCATTGAAAGATTTGGAGCTACGTATTGGCAACTGCACCCGTTTTGCTGAAATCGAGCTCGAAACTCCAAAACTTGAGCATATTTGGTGTTGTGGCTTCTTGGCGGTTAATTATTCGTTACGTAGGATGAACTCTCTTTGGGGAGCTTATTTAAATCTTCACCAAAATGACGTTATGTATGCACATCATAATGGTGGACAAGCCATTGAACTTTTGAAAGCTTGCTCTAATGCTACTAGGCTTCGGTTGTCAAAACCATTCATCTCGGTAAGCTTCTTTTATATATATCAAAATCTCTTAGGCTATGTTCTTTTTTAGTTTTAAGTGGTTTTTAAAAACCGATCAGATTTTTGTAATCCATGAGATTTTTAAAATCTGTGTTCTTTTTGGGTTTTGAGTAGGGTAGGTTTTAACTTTATTATGTAAAAGTAAATGAATATTGTATAGGTTATTTATAGAGTTGCAGGATTAGAATTTTAAAACTCAGACTAAAATGAGTTTTAGATTTCAAAATCCATATCCTGATTTTTAAAACTAAAATAGAACATAGCCTTAGGGTAAGTTTTCTTGTGCATTAGATGCACCGTGCAATTTAAGTGAACATTTTCGAACATTATCAATTTTTTTTCCAGGGTAAATTGCATTTTTGGTCCCATGAGAATAGGTGGTTTGAAAAAATGGTCCTTTTTCAATATTTTTGGTCCCGTAGTTTTATTCGACATTTTTGGTCCCAAGAAAAGTGCAATCTTGATCCAAAAAAATGTATAAATTGCACTTTTAGTCTTAAGAAATTGCAGCTTTGGTCCCAAATATTAATGGAAAGGACCAAAATTGCAAAAAATGGGGAAAAAAAAAAGAACGTGGGACCATAATTGGTATTGAAGAATTCTCACGGGACTAATTTTCAATTTTTCCATTGTTTTTACTGAAAAATGCAGTTGTTTTTGCTTGCCATTTCTAGTAAAAACAACCGATATTGTTCAAATATGCACTTGAGTTGCACGTTGCACTTGGTTCATAGAAGACTATGTCCAGCTTTTAATATCTTATCTACAATATTTAAATAATACCCCCTCTATCTTGTTTTAATATTTGTTAATGGGTATTTCCCTCGAATTAAGAAAGCCATTACAATAGCCATGAATTTGAGTAATGTGATATTGTTATCCTTTTGTTTTATCTACACGGGTGAATAAGCATAATTAATGCATACAGTGGAAAAATAATAAAAATTGAAATATGATATTTAATTTTCATATATTAGTGCAAAATGACTGCACCAAATCTCATATATATGAACTTAAGTGCGTAGGAGTTAAGAACATAACTATGTGAACTTGTATATATACATTTCATTTATCGTTTTCAGTCAAATTTAGCTTGCACAATATAATCCTGTGATTGCATTGGAGACTGATTCAAAATGACATTTATTTTGGGATAAAAATTATTTTCTAAAAGGACAATTACAATGGAAGGGAGGGAGTATTTCTTTTAAATACATATGATTTTCATTTTTATAATGCAATTATAAGATCCATCAGATGATTCAATGACCTATTAATATGGTTATCTTATTTTCTCGTGCAGATTTTGCGCATTTCTCGTCTTCCTCTACCCAGATTGGAAAGACTTGTAGAGTTGAAGATAAACGAAATAGACTCACATGGGTGGGAACTACTTTTGAGCTTACTGGAATGTGCACCTAAACTACTTTTGGTCCCACGTTCTTTTTTGGTCCCCCTTTTTTTTTTTTTTTTTTGCAAATTTAGTCATTTCCATTAATTTTTGGAACCAAATCTGCAATTTTTGGAACTAAAACTGCAATTTATACATTTTTTTAGGACCAAACTGCACTTTTCTTGGGACAAAAAATGTCGAATAAAATTACGGGACCAAAAATGCAATTTACCCATGTTTTTCGGTACTTCATTTATTCATACTTATTTAATGAGATTTTCCTCCTAGGTTTTTGACTTCGAACACTACAAAACTTTCAAGACCGCGGTAAAAGAAACCTTCACCATACAAATTTGTGCAAGAAATAAAGTAGGCTTCTTTTTTAAGATCCAAAAGAAAGTTGCGAACCTACAATGTGGGGCAAAGCTGATGGATGTTGCTTGATAAAAAGGGTAAGGGTTTTTTTGTGTAATTTTTCCCTTTGATGAATGTGTTGTCTATTTTATAAATCTTGAATTTCTCCTTTTAGCACTCTTTGCATTTTTAATGTACTTAGTTTCTCCTTTTTATACCAAGTAAAAATTTGCTTGTGCATCGCACGGTTAGTATATCAAGTGCCTTGATAAGCATGATGGTGCCAAATTACTTTTTTAGTTGTTTTCAAAATATTAACAAACATTGTCCTAACTTCTCAAGGTTTAGGACATCATTTCCCTTGTACTTGATTTTAATTCATGCATGTTTGTCAATTTTTTCAAGTCAGCAAATTGTTTTCATTTTTTTTTATTGTATGTACCAGGTCCACCGTGAAATTCAAGTTACGATTGTTTTTATTGAACAATCACATTTGTTTACATTGAACACCTGCAAATGTCAAATCAAAATGTTCAGCGAAAAGAACCACAAATATTTAAAAATGCAATTGTGTTGCACTGTACACTTGGTGTACAATAGACTCACTCGTATATAAGTAGTTCTCATGTATATTAGGTGCATCGTGCAACTCAAGTGATTTATTTCTTTAAAAACAATTTAAGCTATTTTCAATTAAAAGTGCAGTTTTTCACTTGCATTTTTTTTATTGAAAACTGATGCACTTTTTAGTAAAAGAAACTGATATTGTTTAAAAATGCACTTAAGTTGCATGATGTACTTGGTGCAAAAGGTGGAGATTAGTTGTTTGTATCTGTGCGTCAATTTGTTTTGGCCCATTACTTATTTTCCTTGTCCTACTTTGGAAGTCCATTCTAATACTCCTAAAACAGGCTTATGTAGCCCTAATCCCACTCAACCCTAATCTCGCTCTATATATAGAGTGTTACACCTAGTCCCATCAGTACTATATGCCATAGTTGAACAAGAGTGACCTGGAGCATCATAGTTCACCCTTGAACCCAAATTGTCGTATAACCATGCTTTGATCTTTCCATCAATAGAAGTTGAAAAGATGAACTGAAAAGCACCGAATGAATTATGATACCAGTAACGCTAAATAAAAAATAAAGTGCCATTTAAGAAAACATGTAATTCCCAAACACTTTGCACATTTTTCTTTTTAGACTGTCCATAAATACTTTGCACAAATTATAAATGGAAATTCCTATTTAACTTTATCTTCACAATATTAACGTATTTACACAAAATGTCATTACTTCTTAGACCATATTAGTTGTTTTTATATATTGAAAAGTTCAGTTGTTTTATAAGTAAAAAATTCAGTTATTTTCACTTGCACTTTTCAATGAAAAACAACCGACAATGATTAAAAACAAAAAAAAAATTGCACTTGAGTGTTGCACCTAGTGTGCACAAGGCTTTATCCATCTTTTAATAGTGTATCTATAACAATATTCCCCCTATTCCATTTTTATATTCGTTTGAGAATATGTCCCTCGAATTAAGAAAATTATTACAGTGTTTATAAATATGTGTAATGCGATATTTTTACCCTTTTGTTTACTCTTACCAAGTGTCATTAGCACTTGGTGCAACAAATCTTAGGTATGTGCACTAGCCACGTTTCACATATCCATGGTGTGAAAGAGTTGCCATTGTCTAGAGTTTTGAAGCTCTACTTCTTACTCCATGTTATTGTCGGAGACCAAACCAAACAGGCATTTGGAGGTCCATAGAGGAGAATATATCACATTTGTCAAATCGCTTACAAACATTATAGATTTCCGACTTCTATAGTGCATCATACCCATTGGAACTTATATATATATATATATATATATATATATATATATATATATATTTACCTTTCAATTTTATTAGCCTGCACATTTCATGTCACATTTTATATCAATTCTAGCCTGCACGTTTTAGTGATATTAGCCTGCACGTTTCAATTATATTTATCTGCACGTTTCAGTTATATTAGTTTGCATATTTCTGTTATATTTGATGCACATTTCAATTAGATTTGCCCACAAATTTTATCTATGTGCCCAATTGCACGATGCATGTTACGATCCCACATGAAAGTGAGGAAGGGTATATAAGTGGGAGTCAATCCTTAACTTTTGACCATGGTTTTGGGTTAAGTTAGGATTCCCTAACTTATATTCCTAACAATTGGCGCTGTCTGTGGAAAAAGCTCGGGCGGGCTACGGAATGGAGCTACCCGATGGTGGGCCCAAGGGTTGCCACCATGGATGTGGGCCCAGGGGGAGAGTTGCCACCCGTGAAGTGGGCCATATTCCAAGGTTGCCCCCTGGAGTGTATCGTCCATGGACGTCCTGCTTTAAGAGGGGTCGGTTGTTACGATCCCACATCGGTTTCACATGCAAGTGTGGAAGGTATATAAGTGGGAGTCAACCCTTAACCTTTGACCATTGTTCTGTGTTAAGTTAGAGCTCCCTAACTTATATTCCTAACAATGCAATTGATGTACATTAGACTGACCCAAATGACATTTATTTTCATGATATAAATTCTTCGCTAAAAAGACAATAAAAAACGGGACGAAAAATACGTATGATTTTTCTTTTGATGTCATTAATTGTGTGTACAATCAAATTTAGTCTGCACGCTTCAAGTATATATATTTGTTAAGTTTAATCTGCACGCTTCAGTTATATTTGCCTACACAAATTCAATTATATTAGTTTGAATATTTAACTCTTGTGCCCAGTTGCACGATACAACTGGAGCACATGAGACTAACTATTACTAGATTTAGCAAAGTTTATTTAAGTCATCCACATACAATTAATTAATGGCTATATAGGCCACCATGCTATCACAAACATGAATCCCACAAAAACAAAGATTTGACAAACCTTGCAGGCTATGATGCAAAATCTCCAAGAATGACAAAGCGAAGAGAACAAAATTTAAATTGCACACAAATACACAAATGAGAAAATTGGCCTTAAAAGGCGCTTGGAATAGAGAGCTTCTCACAATCTTGACGGAGATCCCGGAGTGGCTCTCGCCCCTCTTGACGGAGAAGTTCTTCAACGCCTGCTTAATTTATCGAGACGCCAGGAAAAACGAAAATTTTTTTTTGCTTCTATTGCTGCGACGGAATTTGCCCTCATTGCTTGCCTCATCATCGCACTCACCGCCTCCTTTCATGTCTCTAATTCTTTTACCTCTGGTCAGTCTTGGTCGCTTCTGACATGCGCAACCAAGGGGGCCCCACCTTTGGTTGATCGCTATCGAGGGCGATCAACTTCATATTTGTACAAACACTATTTTGACAACCCCATTTCAAATTTACACTACTTAAATAAATTTACCTCAAGATTAGAACACAGGAGCTTGCACGTGCAATTTTCTGGCCAAATTATGATTTTCCTATAATAAAAGAACAAAATTGAGGACTTAAATTGGACTTATTTGAACTAAAATTGATAAAGTACTAAGAAAAACTATTTATGTTGAATTCAGTCCTAATTACTAGACTTAAGTAGATATTAACCTCCAAATTAAATCAACATGGAAAAAAAGGGTTACGGGTAATCAGATGATTTAGTGATACTTGCGTGTATTTGTTGCAAACTTGTAGCTTAAATTTCATATAATTTTATGTTTCTAGTGCTTTTTTTTTTTTTTTTTGTTAAAACACACATGAAAGGAGAAAATATCATGCTTTATTTATTTTGTAGGAAATGTGAGAATTTTTTAAAACTAAACATGTACTTAGTAATTGATCTCTTGTGAAAGTGGTTTGTAGTAAAATTGGATTCGTATTAATTATATGGATTCTTAATGGTAAAACAAGTATATTGAGCTCCTAGATGAAGCTCTCAGCTTCTTAGCAAATTTAATGAGCTATCAAATAATTTATTTACAGAGGGATCGACATCATGAGTAAGTTTTCATGTCAATCAGGTTTACCGTGCAATTCAAGTGCAATTTTAAATAATATCACTTACTTTAACTTAATAGTTCACTACAACAAAGTACAGAATTTTCTACAAAATTAGAATTGCCTACAAAATTAATTTGTCAACGAAATAAAATCCCTAGGTATATTTACCTACAAGTCATTTCCCTACAAAATTTTACCTACAACACAATTTGCCTACGAAATTTCTGTAGGAAATTTTTTTTGTAGGTGGGGAAGGGATATGCCTATACAATTAAAAAAAAATTGACACTTAGTGACAGTAGTTATGTCATTATAATTTCTCTAGTTAAAAGTCTTTAATGAGAGGAAACAATATTTAATTACAGAATTGTCATTAAAGACTTTTAACTAGAGAAATAATAGTAACAGACCATGCCAAGATTACTGTCACTAAAAATCAATTTTCTTGTAATGATTTTTTGGTACTATATTTACTCTTACTTATTTAATGAGTTTTTCCTCCTAGGTTTTTGACTTCGAACGCTACGAAACTTTCAAGACTGCAGTAAAAGAAACCTTCACCAATCAAATTTGTGCAAGAAATAAAGTAGGCTTCTTTTTTAAGATCCAAAAGAATGTTGTGAACCTATCATCTTGATATGATAGGGTTGCCTTCATTTCGAACCCTTTTACGAAGTTCACCCCATTTATGTCATATTGATTTAATTTTTCATATTTTGTGAGCATATTTGTTTGGCTCATTAATTAATTTCTAGTCTTTTTTGAAGCATATTTTTAAGACCCAGGTCATATACAATTCCATGTTTTGTGAATACACCCCACCCAAAAAAATGTTAGGAATTTTTTTCGAAAATATTTAGTAATTTTTTTTTTTTGCAATTTTTAAAATTTTGTTCAAAAATTTTAAAAATTTTCGAATTTTTTTCTGAACACATTTTGTTGGGGTGTATCAACAAAAGGTAGGATTGTAAATTCCCTTGGCCCATTCTTATAGTCTAAATGCAGCTCTTTTGTGGCCCAATTCCCAACTAACCCTAATATACATACCTCCTCCGAACACACCACTTTCTACTCTTCTCTTCTCATCTCTTCACTTATATTTTCTTCTCTTCTCTTCTCGTCTTAGGGTGCATTTGGAGTAAGGCTTACATATCCATATCTTTTTAGTCTCAATCCATTGTTTCCTCATAAATTTCTGCGGCACCGAATGATAGGCGATCTGAGCAGGAGATTTTCTGAGCATCGAGACACAAATCTGACTGATTGTAACATAAGGTAAGAAAAATTGCCCTTTTCATGATAACTTAATGCGGTATTATGCTGTTTTGATAAATTTGCTGAAGTTTGGTCTATAGATCCTAAATTTAATAGATATTTAAATAATGGGATTAAAACAAAACCCTTTCGATAACATTTTACCTCTTCTGAATTAGATTCTTATTTATTCAATTTTTTTCATTTCAATCCCAAATCGCAAGAAAAATACTAAAAAATGATGATATTTTTAACTATTAAATCACTTTTCTGGCGAGGAACGTGATCGGCGCATGCTAAAATCAATGTTGTTTTAGTGTTTTTCGACGAGTTGAGATTAGAATGACAAATAAAATGACTACACATGGGAATAGATTGAAAGTGTTTGTTCGAAAATTGTCAAAATTTTTGGATTTTTTTCCGTATACTTTTTTGTGGGGTGTATCAACAAAAGATAGAACTGTGCATACCCTTGGCCCATTCTTATACTCTTAATGCAGTTCTTTTGTAGCCCAATCCCCAACTAACCCTAATATATATACCTCCTTGGAACATACCATTTTCTACTCTTCTCTTCTCATCTCTTCACTTCTCTTCTCTTCTCTTCTCATTTGAGGGTGCATTCGGAGTAAGGTTTACGGATCCATACCTTTGTAGCTCAATCAATTGTTTCCTCATAAATTTTTGCGGCATCGAGTGATAGGCGATCTGAGCAGGTGGTTTTCTTAGCATCGAGACACAAATCTTACTGATTGTGACATAAGGTAAGAAAAATTGCCCTTTTCATGATAACTTAATGCGGTATAAAACCCGTTCGATAACATTTTACCTCTTCTGATTTTGATACTTACTTATTCAAATTGTTTCATTTCAATAACAAATCGCAAGAAAAATACTAAAAAATGATGATATTTTTAACTCTTAAAATACTTTAATTTCTAGCGAGGAACGTGATTGGCGCATGCTAAAATTAACGTTGTTTTAGTGTTTTTCGGCGAGTTGAGATTAGAATGACAAAGAAAATGACTACATATGGGAATAAATTGGAAATGTGAAAAATTGTGGGGCTATATTGTAAAAGGGAAATAAATTTGAGACAGAAGTATAAGGTTTTTTTTTATAAATAATATCATTATATATCAACTTGTTATTTATTGCTCCTGTAATAATTGGATTCAGTGTCAAACTATTATCTAGAAGTGTATATCTCTTGAATAATACATTTTCCTTTTTTTACTCTCATTCTTATTATTTATTGAAAATGAATACATATTGTTGATGTATAGACATTGAATTTAATTGTTCAGTGGATGTAAATAGGAGTTTGTAGCATCTTAAGATTTATACAATTGTGCTGATGAGTAAATGATAAGAACCCCTATTGTACTACTTAAGGGTATGGTTGATTTGAGATTTAGAGGGTTATAAAATCAATTTGGTGTATTTTAAAATCTTGTTAACTAGTAGTAGTGTGTTTGTTTTTTTTTTTTTTTATATTTAATAAGGTAGGATTTATTTTATGGCATATTGATGTATAAGAGTGCATGATGTTGTGCTATTATATTATTAAGTTGATTGAAATTATTATTATTATTGTGTAATAAATAGTTTGTTTATTTGAATTTGCAAAAGTAAAAAGGTGTGAAAAGTATTATAGGCGATTGTAGGATGGATGTACTAGGTTCTTTAATAATAAATTTAAAAATTCCAAAAATAGAACCACATTTAGTTTGCAACTCAAACCTGATTTTTTATTTCCAAACATACAGACCCTAAGTGATTTGATTAAGAATTAATTTCCTAATTTCAACCATGTGTTGAATTGGAAATTTATAAAATAATTAATTTGTTTTTTAGTAGTTTTTTGTGTTGAAGATTCCTCAATATTATTTTATAATATATAATTTATGAACTCTTTACTCATTCAGAATTCGTCATAGAAGGTGTGATACATGTTTTTTTTTTTTACTAAATGAAAATTTAAACCATAGTTCACGAAGTTATACAATATAAACTTTTGATCATATTGCAACTCAAGTGATATTTTATACAATCAGGTTGTTTACATTGAACAATTAAGGCCTGTATAATATATAATTTATGAACTCTTTACTCATTCAGAATCCGCCATTGAAGGTGTGATACATGTTTTTTTTTACTAAATGAAAATTTAAACCATAGTTCACGAAGCTATACAATATAACCTTTTGATCATATTACAACTCAAGTGATTTTTTATACAATCAGGTTGTTGACACTGAACAATTAAGGCCATTTATGTTTTAATAATTAAGACTCTGTATAGAAAACAATGGTGATTATTCAGTGTGACTGTTTAAAGTGCACTTAGTTGCAAGCTACATTTGGTGAATACTCAAAGGCTTATTAATGAAGGAGACTCCCTATATGTAGTGTGAAGTAATGAAAGAATAAATAAGGATCTATGTACTAAACATAGAGCGACTTCACTAGGAAACACAAGAAAGAAATAATCGTAACATAATATTTAACAATATAATTTGGTTTTTCAGATGGTAATGTTATATTTTCTAATAGTCAATCTTAATACCGTAGTGGGTGAAAAGTGGAGATTAATTTTTCGTATTTTGTGGGCCTGTTTGTTTGGCCCATAATTTATTTTCTAGTCTTTTTTAAGCACATTCTTATGACCCAGGTCAAATACAGTCCCATGTTTTGTGAATACACCCCAACCAAAAAATGATCAAAATATATTTAGTATTTTTTTTTTTGCAATTTCAAAATTTTTTTCCGAAAATTGTCAAAAGTTTCGGATTTTTTTCCGAACACTTTTTGGTGGGGTAATTCAATAAAAGGTAGGACTGTACATACCCTTGGCCCATTCTTATACACTTAATGCAGCTCTTTTGTGGCCTAATCCCCAACTAACCCTAATATATATACCTCTTAGGAATACACCACTTTCTACTCTTCTCAGGGTGCATTCGGAGTAAGGTTTACGGATCCATACTTTTGTGGTCTCAATCCATTGTTTCCTCATAAATTTAGGCGGCATCGAGTGATAGGCGATCTGAGCAAGAGGTTTTCTGAGCAAGAGGTTTTCTGAGCATCGAGACACATATCTTACTGATTGTGACATAAGGTAAGAAAAATTGCCATTTTCATGATAACTTAATGCGGCATTTATGGTGTTTTGATAAATTTGCTGAATTTAGTTCGATAGATCCTAAATTTAATTGAGATTTTAATAATAGGATTAAAACAAAACCCATTCGATTACATTTTACCTTTTCTGATTTTAGATTCGTATTTATTCAAATTGTGTCGTTTCAATCCCAAATTGCCAGAAATTACGAAAAAAACTATGATATTCTAACTCTTAAAACACTTTTTTCACAAGCAACGTGATTGGTACAAGCTAAAACCAACATTTTTTTTTAATGTTTTTCAGTGATTTGAGGTTGAAATGACAAAAAAAGACTACATATGGGAATAGATTGAAAATGTGAAATATTGTGGGACTATATTGAAAAAGGTAAAAAGATGTGAAACATAAGCATGAAGTTTTCTATATAAGTAATATCATTATGTATCAACTTGTTATTTATTGCTAATAATAGGATTCAATATCAAACTATTATATAGAAGAGCATATCTCTTGAATAATACATTTTACTTTATTTTAATCTCATTCTTATTATTTATTGAAAATGAATTCATTTTGTTGTTGCATAGACATTGAACTTAATTGTTTGGTGGATGAAAATAGGAATTTGTAGCATCTTAAGATTTATACAATTGTGCTTATGAGAAAATGATAAGAAGCCTGTATTACTACTTTAGGGACTGCTTGATTTGAGATTTATTTAAAATCAATTTGGTGTATTTTAAAATCTTGATAACTAGAAGTAGTGTCTTTTTTTTTTTGAGATTTTATAGGTAGGATTTGTTTTATGTCATATCTATGTATAAGAGTGCATGATGTTGTGCTTTTATATTATTATTGATTGAAATTGTTATAATTGTGTAATAAATAGTTTGTTTATTTGAATTTGCAAAAGTAAAATGGTGTGAAAAGTGATAAAAGAAAATAAAAGTGAGAGTCAAAAAATCATATGAGTTATTTGAGAGAGTGTGAGTATTATAGGTGATTGTAGGGTGGATGTACTAGGTTTTGGAGAGACAAATGCTAAAATTCCGAAATAGAATCACATTAAGTTTACAACTCAAACCCGATTTTCAATTCCCAAACATACATACCCTAAATGATTTGATTAAGAATTAATTTTCCTAATTTCAACCATGTGTTGAATTTGGAATTTATAAAATAATTCAGTTTTAGTAGTTTGTTGTGTTGTAAATTTCTCAACATTATTTTATCAACTATAATTGATGAACTCTTTACTCATTCAGAATTATGTCATTGAAGGTGTTATACATGTTTTTTTTTTTAATTAATGTGCATTTAAACCATAGTTCACACAGCTATACAATATAACTTCTGATCATATTGCAATAATTATGGGTATATCTATCATGTTATTCTTCAAAATTTACTTGAAATATACATCGTGTTAAGGCACTGATACAGAAAAATAAGGATGATGATTTATGTTAAATGTTTACTAAATGAAAGCGACATAAAATTCTAACAAGCATATTTTTACAATAAAAATAAAATTTATCATTACTCTACTCATAATTCGAGAGTATTTGTGCACCAGGTGCACTATGCAACTCAAGTGCACTATGAAAATCAAGTGCATTTTTTGAACAATGTCATTTATTTTCACTAAAAATTGCAGTTACTTCTACTAAACACTGCAATTATTTTCACTTGTACTTTTTCAGTAAAAACCACTAATACTGTTTAAAAATGCATTTGAGTTGCACGGTGCATCTTATGGACACAAGTATTTTTCAATCTAATTTGGTTTTCCAGATGGTAATGTTGAATTTTTTAAGTGTCAATCTGAATACAGTAGTAGGTTAAACGTGGAGATTAATTGTTCGTATTTTTGGAAATGCTTTTATTTGGCCCATTATTTGTTATCTTGTCTTTTTTGAAGCACATTCTTATACTCTTAATGCAGCTCTTTTGTGGGCCATGGCCAAATTCCCAACACACCACATGCTACTCTTCTCTTCTTATCACTTCTCTTCGCTTCTCAGGGGGCATTCAGAGTAAGGTTTATGTGTCCATACCTTTGTGGTCTCAATCCATTGTTTCCTAATAAATTTCTGAGGCACCGAGTAATAGGCGATCTGAGCAAGTGGTTTTCCGAGCATCGATACACAAATCTGACAGATTGTGACATAAGGTAAAAAAAATTGAAAAAAGATTTTCATGATAACCTAATGCGACATTTATGGTGGTTTGATAAATTTGCCGAAGTTAGTTCAATAGATCCTAAATTAAATTCCCAAACTTACATACCCAAAATGATTTGATTTATGTTGAACATTATTAGTTATTTTCACTGAAAATTGCAGGTTACTTTTACTAAAAACTGCAACTATTTTTATTTGTACTTTTTCAGTAAAAAAAACTAATACAAGTCTTTTTCGCTGAACAATTATGGTCAGTTATATTTTAAAAATCATGACTCTATATAGAAAACAACTGTGATTGTTTAAAGTGCACATAGTTGCACGGTACATCTGGTAAATATAAGACTTATTAATGTAGGAGACTCCCTATTTGTGGTGTGAAGTAACGAAAGTGCAAATAACGATCTATGCACTAAACATAGAACGACTGAACTAGGAAATACAATAAAGACATAATCGTAACATAATCTTTAACAGTCTAATTTTGTTTTTCAAATGATAATGTTTTTATTTCTAAGAGTTAATCTGAATATAGTATTGGGTGAAAAGTGGAGATTAATTGTTCGCATTTTGTAGGCCTGTTACTCTTAATGCAGCTCTTATGTAGCCCAATCCCTAACTAACCTAATATATAAACTTTTGTATGTAGAGTGTTTTAGCCTCTTAGGAACACACAATATACTGCTCTTCTATTCTCATCCCTTTTCTTCTCTTCTCAAGGTGCATTCGGAGTAAGGTCTACGGGTCCATACCTTTGTGGTCTTAATACATTATTTCCTCATAAATTTTCGAGGCACCGAGTAATAGGCGATCTGAGCAGGAGGTTTTCTGAGCATCGAGACACAAATCTGACAGATTGTGACATAAGGTAAGAATAATTGAAGAAGGATTTTCATGATAACTTAATGCGACATTTATGGTGTTTTGATAAATTTGTTAAAGTTAGTTCGATAGATCCTAAATTTAATTGAGATTTAAAGCAAAACCCTTTTGATAACATTTTACCTCTTCTGATTTAAATCCGTATTTATTCAAATTGCTTCGTTTCATTCCCAAATCGCTAGAAAAATACTAAAAAACATAGATATTTTTAACTCTTATGGGTATATCTATCTTGTTATTCTTAAAAAAATAGGTAAAAGACATTTCTTGTTAAGGCACGACACAGGAAAACAAGGATGACGATTTATGTTAAATGTTTACTAAATGAAAGCGACATAAAATTTTATAAAGCATATTTTCACAATAAAAATAAAATTTATCATTACTCTACTCATAATTCGAGCACCAGTGCACTATGCAACTCGAGTGCACTGATAAATGCAGCTGCTTTTACTAAAAACTGCAATTATTTTTCACTTGTACTTTTTCCAATAAAAAAATAACTAATATTGGTTAAAAATGCATTTAATTTGCACGATGGTCACAAGTCTTTTTCATAACTAGATTTTTCTAATGACAAAAACATGTGTATAATATGCCTTTTGATTTTTCAGGCTTCGCGATCATTGAAAAGAGAGGAAGACCTATTTACGAATCCGGCAAACCCATGGATAATGCTGATACTATTTCAGGTGGTGGAGACATAATTAGTAATTTACCGAGAGATATCCTTTGCCATATCCTATCGTTCCTCCCCACCAAGTACGCGATTGGTACATGTATCCTCTCGACCAAATGGAGAAACCTTTACTCTTCAATCCCCAATCTCGCGGTCCGGTTAGACGACACTTTACTTTTACACCCACAAACAATTAATATTTCCGCCTCCCATACACCAATCTTTGTGTACTTTGTGAATAGGCTACTCAATCACACTTTACGCGACGTACCTTCCATACAAGGCTTCGGTCTACATTGCAAGTATTTCAACGATGGGCGTCAAATCGGTGATTGGATTCGTGCCGCATTAGGGCTTAATACCACGTGGTTGATCCTTCAGATCCGTCGGCTTAGGGAACCTAGGTTTTTCTTCGATAGTATTTTCGGATGCAATATAGTTTGTCTACATTTGTGTCTAATATTTGATGCACGTGAGTGTAGGTTTAGCCTACCGAAACTACTTGTGCTCTCCGTTAGGTCAACAAAAGCTCATGTGGTCAATGAGCTAATAGCTTCTTGCCCTTTGCTTGAAAAACTAGTTGTGGAGAATTGTGTTTTTTCATTTGGAGAAAAGCTACGGATCTTAAGTCCGTCATTGAAAGATTTGGAGCTACGTATTGGCAACTGCACCCGTTTTGCTGAAATCGAGCTCGAAACTCCAAAACTTGAGCATATTTGGTGTTGTGGCTTCTTGGCGGTTAATTATTCGTTACGTAGGATGAACTCTCTTTGGGGAGCTTATTTAAATCTTCACCAAAATGACGTTATGTATGCACATCATAATGGTGGACAAGCCATTGAACTTTTGAAAGCTTGCTCTAATGCTACTAGGCTTCGGTTGTCAAAACCATTCATCTCGGTAAGCTTCTTTTATATATATCAAAATCTCTTAGGCTATGTTCTTTTTTAGTTTTAAGTGGTTTTTAAAAACCGATCAGATTTTTGTAATCCATGAGATTTTTAAAATCTGTGTTCTTTTTGGGTTTTGAGTAGGGTAGGTTTTAACTTTATTATGTAAAAGTAAATGAATATTGTATAGGTTATTTATAGAGTTGCAGGATTAGAATTTTAAAACTCAGACTAAAATGAGTTTTAGATTTCAAAATCCATATCCTGATTTTTAAAACTAAAATAGAACATAGCCTTAGGGTAAGTTTTCTTGTGCATTAGATGCACCGTGCAATTTAAGTGAACATTTTCGAACATTATCAATTTTTTTTCCAGGGTAAATTGCATTTTTGGTCCCATGAGAATAGGTGGTTTGAAAAAATGGTCCTTTTTCAATATTTTTGGTCCCGTAGTTTTATTCGACATTTTTGGTCCCAAGAAAAGTGCAATCTTGATCCAAAAAAATGTATAAATTGCACTTTTAGTCTTAAGAAATTGCAGCTTTGGTCCCAAATATTAATGGAAAGGACCAAAATTGCAAAAAATGGGGAAAAAAAAAAGAACGTGGGACCATAATTGGTATTGAAGAATTCTCACGGGACTAATTTTCAATTTTTCCATTGTTTTTACTGAAAAATGCAGTTGTTTTTGCTTGCCATTTCTAGTAAAAACAACCGATATTGTTCAAATATGCACTTGAGTTGCACGTTGCACTTGGTTCATAGAAGACTATGTCCAGCTTTTAATATCTTATCTACAATATTTAAATAATACCCCCTCTATCTTGTTTTAATATTTGTTAATGGGTATTTCCCTCGAATTAAGAAAGCCATTACAATAGCCATGAATTTGAGTAATGTGATATTGTTATCCTTTTGTTTTATCTACACGGGTGAATAAGCATAATTAATGCATACAGTGGAAAAATAATAAAAATTGAAATATGATATTTAATTTTCATATATTAGTGCAAAATGACTGCACCAAATCTCATATATATGAACTTAAGTGCGTAGGAGTTAAGAACATAACTTGTGAACTTGTATATATACATTTCATTTATCGTTTTCAGTCAAATTTAGCTTGCACAATATAATCCTGTGATTGCATTGGAGACTGATTCAAAATGACATTTATTTTGGGATAAAAATTATTTTCTAAAAGGACAATTACAATGGAAGGGAGGGAGTATTTCTTTTAAATACATATGATTTTCATTTTTATAATGCAATTATAAGATCCATCAGATGATTCAATGACCTATTAATATGGTTATCTTATTTTCTCGTGCAGATTTTGCGCATTTCTCGTCTTCCTCTACCCAGATTGGAAAGACTTGTAGAGTTGAAGATAAACGAAATAGACTCACATGGGTGGGAACTACTTTTGAGCTTACTGGAATGTGCACCTAAACTCAGGGTTTTGGTTTTGGAAGTAAGTCTACACACAAATGTATTTTCTTTAACATTGATGTTTTCGGTACTTAATTTACTCATAGCGATAATTACAAATTTGGTCCCGTGAGAATTTTTCAATTACAATTTTGGTCCCACGTTCTTTTTTGGTCCCCCTTTTTTTTTTTTTTTTTGCAAATTTAGTCATTTCCATTAATTTTTGGAACCAAATCTGCAATTTTTGGAACTAAAACTGCAATTTATACATTTTTTTAGGACCAAACTGCACTTTTCTTGGGACAAAAAATGTCGAATAAAATTACGGGACCAAAAATGCAATTTACCCATGTTTTTCGGTACTTCATTTATTCATACTTATTTAATGAGATTTTCCTCCTAGGTTTTTGACTTCGAACACTACAAAACTTTCAAGACCGCGGTAAAAGAAACCTTCACCATACAAATTTGTGCAAGAAATAAAGTAGGCTTCTTTTTTAAGATCCAAAAGAAAGTTGCGAACCTACAATGTGGGGCAAAGCTGATGGATGTTGCTTGATAAAAAGGGTAAGGGTTTTTTTGTGTAATTTTTCCCTTTGATGAATGTGTTGTCTATTTTATAAATCTTGAATTTCTCCTTTTAGCACTCTTTGCATTTTTAATGTACTTAGTTTCTCCTTTTTATACCAAGTAAAAATTTGCTTGTGCATCGCACGGTTAGTATATCAAGTGCCTTGATAAGCATGATGGTGCCAAATTACTTTTTTAGTTGTTTTCAAAATATTAACAAACATTGTCCTAACTTCTCAAGGTTTAGGACATCATTTCCCTTGTACTTGATTTTAATTCATGCATGTTTGTCAATATTTTCAAGTCAGCAAATTGTTTTCATTTTTTTTTTATTGTATGTACCAGGTCCACCGTGAAATTCAAGTTACGATTGTTTTTATTGAACAATCACATTTGTTTACATTGAACACCTGCAAATGTCAAATCAAAATGTTCAGCGAAAAGAACCACAAATATTTAAAAATGCAATTGTGTTGCACTGTACACTTGGTGTACAATAGACTCACTCGTATATAAGTAGTTCTCATGTATATTAGGTGCATCGTGCAACTCAAGTGATTTATTTCTTTAAAAACAATTTAAGCTATTTTCAATTAAAAGTGCAGTTTTTCACTTGCATTTTTTTTATTGAAAACTGATGCACTTTTTAGTAAAAGAAACTGATATTGTTTAAAAATGCACTTAAGTTGCATGATGTACTTGGTGCAAAAGGTGGAGATTAGTTGTTTGTATCTGTGCGTCAATTTGTTTTGGCCCATTACTTATTTTCCTTGTCCTACTTTGGAAGTCCATTCTAATACTCCTAAAACAGGCTTATGTAGCCCTAATCCCACTCAACCCTAATCTCGCTCTATATATAGAGTGTTACACCTAGTCCCATCAGTACTATATGCCATAGTTGAACAAGAGTGACCTGGAGCATCATAGTTCACCCTTGAACCCAAATTGTCGTATAACCATGCTTTGATCTTTCCATCAATAGAAGTTGAAAAGATGAACTGAAAAGCACCGAATGAATTATGATACCAGTAACGCTAAATAAAAAATAAAGTGCCATTTAAGAAAACATGTAATTCCCAAACACTTTGCACATTTTTCTTTTTAGACTGTCCATAAATACTTTGCACAAATTATAAATGGAAATTCCTATTTAACTTTATCTTCACAATATTAACGTATTTACACAAAATGTCATTACTTCTTAGACCATATTAGTTGTTTTTATATATTGAAAAGTTCAGTTGTTTTATAAGTAAAAAATTCAGTTATTTTCACTTGCACTTTTCAATGAAAAACAACCGACAATGATTAAAAACAAAAAAAAAATTGCACTTGAGTGTTGCACCTAGTGTGCACAAGGCTTTATCCATCTTTTAATAGTGTATCTATAACAATATTCCCCCTATTCCATTTTTATATTCGTTTGAGAATATGTCCCTCGAATTAAGAAAATTATTACAGTGTTTATAAATATGTGTAATGCGATATTTTTACCCTTTTGTTTACTCTTACCAAGTGTCATTAGCACTTGGTGCAACAAATCTTAGGTATGTGCACTAGCCACGTTTCACATATCCATGGTGTGAAAGAGTTGCCATTGTCTAGAGTTTTGAAGCTCTACTTCTTACTCCATGTTATTGTCGGAGACCAAACCAAACAGGCATTTGGAGGTCCATAGAGGAGAATATATCACATTTGTCAAATCGCTTACAAACATTATAGATTTCCGACTTCTATAGTGCATCATACCCATTGGAACTTATATATATATATATATATATATATATATATATATATATATATTTACCTTTCAATTTTATTAGCCTGCACATTTCATGTCACATTTTATATCAATTCTAGCCTGCACGTTTTAGTGATATTAGCCTGCACGTTTCAATTATATTTATCTGCACGTTTCAGTTATATTAGTTTGCATATTTCTGTTATATTTGATGCACATTTCAATTAGATTTGCCCACAAATTTTATCTATGTGCCCAATTGCACGATGCATGTTACGATCCCACATGAAAGTGAGGAAGGGTATATAAGTGGGAGTCAATCCTTAACTTTTGACCATGGTTTTGGGTTAAGTTAGGGTTCCCTAACTTATATTCCTAACAATTGGCGCTGTCTGTGGAAAAAGCTCGGGCGGGCTACGGAATGGAGCTACCCGATGGTGGGCCCAAGGGTTGCCACCATGGATGTGGGCCCAGGGGGAGAGTTGCCACCCGTGAAGTGGGCCATATTCCAAGGTTGCCCCCTGGAGTGTATCGTCCATGGACGTCCTGCTTTAAGAGGGGTCGGTTGTTACGATCCCACATCGGTTCCACATGCAAGTGTGGAAGGTATATAAGTGGGAGTCAACCCTTAACCTTTGACCATTGTTCTGTGTTAAGTTAGAGCTCCCTAACTTATATTCCTAACAATGCAATTGATGTACATTAGACTGACCCAAATGACATTTATTTTCATGATATAAATTCTTCGCTAAAAAGACAATAAAAAACGGGACGAAAAATACGTATGATTTTTCTTTTGATGTCATTAATTGTGTGTACAATCAAATTTAGTCTGCACGCTTCAAGTATATATATTTGTTAAGTTTAATCTGCACGCTTCAGTTATATTTGCCTACACAAATTCAATTATATTAGTTTGAATATTTAACTCTTGTGCCCAGTTGCACGATACAACTGGAGCACATGAGACTAACTATTACTAGATTTAGCAAAGTTTATTTAAGTCATCCACATACAATTAATTAATGGCTATATAGGCCACCATGCTATCACAAACATGAATCCCACAAAAACAAAGATTTGACAAACCTTGCAGGCTATGATGCAAAATCTCCAAGAATGACAAAGCGAAGAGAACAAAATTTAAATTGCACACAAATACACAAATGAGAAAATTGGCCTTAAAAGGCGCTTGGAATAGAGAGCTTCTCACAATCTTGACGGAGATCCCGGAGTGGCTCTCGCCCCTCTTGACGGAGAAGTTCTTCAACGCCTGCTTAATTTATCGAGACGCCAGGAAAAACGAAAATTTTTTTTTGCTTCTATTGCTGCGACGGAATTTGCCCTCATTGCTTGCCTCATCATCGCACTCACCGCCTCCTTTCATGTCTCTAATTCTTTTACCTCTGGTCAGTCTTGGTCGCTTCTGACATGCGCAACCAAGGGGGCCCCACCTTTGGTTGATCGCTATCGAGGGCGATCAACTTCATATTTGTACAAACACTATTTTGACAACCCCATTTCAAATTTACACTACTTAAATAAATTTACCTCAAGATTAGAACACAGGAGCTTGCACGTGCAATTTTCTGGCCAAATTATGATTTTCCTATAATAAAAGAACAAAATTGAGGACTTAAATTGGACTTATTTGAACTAAAATTGATAAAGTACTAAGAAAAACTATTTATGTTGAATTCAGTCCTAATTACTAGACTTAAGTAGATATTAACCTCCAAATTAAATCAACATGGAAAAAAAGGGTTACGGGTAATCAGATGATTTAGTGATACTTGCGTGTATTTGTTGCAAACTTGTAGCTTAAATTTCATATAATTTTATGTTTCTAGTGCTTTTTTTTTTTTTTTTTTGTTAAAACACACATGAAAGGAGAAAATATCATGCTTTATTTATTTTGTAGGAAATGTGAGAATTTTTTAAAACTAAACATGTACTTAGTAATTGATCTCTTGTGAAAGTGGTTTGTAGTAAAATTGGATTCGTATTAATTATATGGATTCTTAATGGTAAAACAAGTATATTGAGCTCCTAGATGAAGCTCTCAGCTTCTTAGCAAATTTAATGAGCTATCAAATAATTTATTTACAGAGGGATCGACATCATGAGTAAGTTTTCATGTCAATCAGGTTTACCGTGCAATTCAAGTGCAATTTTAAATAATATCACTTACTTTAACTTAATAGTTCACTACAACAAAGTACAGAATTTTCTACAAAATTAGAATTGCCTACAAAATTAATTTGTCAACGAAATAAAATCCCTAGGTATATTTACCTACAAGTCATTTCCCTACAAAATTTTACCTACAACACAATTTGCCTACGAAATTTCTGTAGGAAATTTTTTTTGTAGGTGGGGAAGGGAGATGCCTATACAATTAAAAAAAAATTGACACTTAGTGACAGTAGTTATGTCATTATAATTTCTCTAGTTAAAAGTCTTTAATGAGAGGAAACAATATTTAATTACAGAATTGTCATTAAAGACTTTTAACTAGAGAAATAATAGTAACAGACCATGCCAAGATTACTGTCACTAAAAATCAATTTTCTTGTAATGATTTTTTGGTACTATATTTACTCTTACTTATTTAATGAGTTTTTCCTCCTAGGTTTTTGACTTCGAACGCTACGAAACTTTCAAGACTGCAGTAAAAGAAACCTTCACCAATCAAATTTGTGCAAGAAATAAAGTAGGCTTCTTTTTTAAGATCCAAAAGAATGTTGTGAACCTATCATCTTGATATGATAGGGTTGCCTTCATTTCGAACCCTTTTACGAAGTTCACCCCATTTAACTCCTTCATAGTTTGGTCTTACCATATCGGCCCGTATGAAATCCTCATAAACCTCGTATAGTTCAAAATCTTCAACATTTTCACCAGCAAGTATTTACCTCATGGACTTCAATGATGGATTAAATTTTTTTTTTTTGGGTTAATTGCATTTTTGGTCCCAAGAAAATGTGCACATTTTAAAATGGTACTTTCATCAGCATTTTTAGTCCCGTAGTTTTTTTTAACACTTTTAGTTCCAAGAGAATAGGATATATTGCAATTTTGGTCTCAAGAAAATGTATAATTTGCAGTTTTGATCTCAAAAGAATAGGATAATTTGCAATTTTGGTCCTGAAAGTTAATTGATGGGACCAAAACTGCAAAAAAAAAAAAAGGACTATTTTCGCACGTAGGTACCAAAAGTGTTTTGCACTCATTCTCTTGAGACTAAAAGTGCAAATTTTGGATTTTTTTTCGGACAATTTTTGGTGGGGTGTATTAAAAAAGGATAGGACTGTACATAACCTTCGCCCATTCTTATACTCTTAATGCAGCTCTTATGTGGCCCAATCCCAACTAACCCTAATATATACACATCTGTATGTAGAGTGTTTCAGCCTCTTAGGAACAAACCACTTTTAACTCTTTTCTTTTGAGGGTGCATTCGGAGTAAGCTTTACGGGTCCATACCTTTGAGGTCTCAATCCATTGTTTCTTCATAAATTTTTGCGGCATCAAGTGATATGCGATCTAAGCAGGAGGTTTTCTGAGCATCGAGACACAAATCTGTCTGATTGTAACATAAGGTAAGAAAAATTGCCCTTTTCATGATAACGCAATGCAGTATTTATGCTGTTTTGATAAATTTGCTGAAGTTTGGTCGATAGATCCTAAATTTAATAGAGATTTAAATAATGGGATTAAAACAAAACCTTTTCGATAACATTTTACCTCTTCAGAATTAGATTCTTATTTATTCAAATTGTTTCATTTCAATCCCAAATCGCAAGAAAAATACTAAAAATGATGATATTTTAACTATTAAAACACTTTTCTGGTGAGGAACGTGATCGACGCATGCTAAAATCAATGTTGTTTTAGTGTTTTTCGACGAGTTGAGATTAGAATGACAAATGAAATGACTACACATGGAAATAGATTGAAAATGTGAAAAATTGTGGGTCTATATTGAAAAAGGGAAAAAAATATGAGACATAACCATAAAGTTTTTTTTTTATAAATAATATCATTATGTATCAACTTGTTATTTATTGCTCCTGTAATAATTGAATTCAGTATCAAACTATTATCTTGAAGTGTATATCTCTTGAATAATACATTGTCCTTTGTTTTACTCCTGTTGTTTACCAAATATTTGTTGCTGAGATAAAATGGCTAATTATAAGGGCTTTGGTAAAAACATCAAATGATTGGGTTCTTAAATGCTAAAATGAATGTTTGAACGGAGAAAGGCTACAAATGCATAAGAACATTAAGAACACCAAGAATTGCCAGGGGTTGTTAGTCCCTGGACTTGAATGAGTATGTGTATAGATTATACTGAGAGAGATTGAACTTTTTTTTTTTACATTACAAGTGTTGGGGTATTTATAGTTTTCTCACTACAGGGGTATGTTGGTCATTTCCGGCCTCTCGGGGGACAGGTGCATTAAATGTCTCCTGCCTCTGAGGACGCGCAGGCTCTAATATGTCAGTGCCTGCAGGTGGCCGGCCACTAGGGTGTTGACGCGTGTCCAAAAAGGACGATTCTCTGGCGAATTTCCTCATTTGGGTGGAATATTCTCTGAGTACGGAGGCGGCCTTTTTCCCCCTTGGGGGAGGGTCTCGCTTGATTTTATCACGTGCTCCAGATCTCTCTTGCCGGCCGGGGGCCTTGAGTGATCGGAGGCCGGCCTCCTGGTGGACAATGAGGTCGGAGATTCTTCCAGCCGGTTGGTCGCGTCCGGGCGACCTCCGCTGGACTTCTCTGATCTTGGCCGGGCTGGTCCGGCCACGGCCGGACTTGAAAGTGGCTGTGATGAACGTGGACGGGCGTCCCAAGCAGGTTTCCGGCCTCGCTTTCGAGGTCGGAAACTTGTGGTCGGAGCCCACTGAGGTCGGATATAGACCGGCCAGGTCGGTCCCGACCTCTGGGTATCTTCTTGCCTTTTCCGGCTTGCTTCCGGCCGGATCCAACACGTGGTCCGAAACGGTCACAACAATTGCCCCCCAGCTCGTCGCTCAAAGTTGGTGAGGGGCGAGGTGGTCGTTTGCCGTTTTGTGTTGGTGCTGGCCCCGATCTGCCCGGGGTGGTCAGAGATCGGCCAACGGCTATGCGATGACTGGGAGGACGTGCGTTGTACTGTTTTGCCTAAAAAGGTGTGCATGACATCAGGCGACGCCTCGGATTACGTGCATTAAAAGCTGATGTGCGTGACATGATTTGATCTCCTCGAATCTCGCGCATTCAATGCGCGCGATGTACGAGGCGTCTGACGCCGAAACCGTCGCTTCAAATTCTTGCACCTAGGCCCCTAAACCTAGGATTTTATTTCGACATAGGCCCTCGCCCATTTCCTATAAAAAGGAGTCATTCTATTTCCCAAAGGTTTTTTACTCTTCGCGATTTGCTGCAGTTCCTTAGGCGATTTCCGGCGAGCTTCTCACGGCGGCGACGAACTTTGCACGGCGGCGATTGGCATTTCGAAGGTAATTTTCAAATTTCCGTACCTCAACTCTTTTTATTTATACAATGGTGCGACGGTGGGCGGGTCCTCCGCCTGGGCAGAGAGGTGGCGCCTCCTCTAGCGGCGGAGGAGGTGGTGGCGCCAATCGGCGTCTTTTTGACGAAGGAGGAAGCTCTCGCGGTGGGAGTGGTGCCTCCCCTTCCCGTCTGGCGGGCTCTATCTGGGCGCGAGATGACGATGGCTTAGATGCCCTGTTCCCACGCCCGGGACGGTCATTATTGGGTGAAGGTGCCCGGGAGGGAGTTCCTTTGGCTACGGAACGATCCCAGGATGAAGGGGCGGCCCGACCCGTGGGGGATAGTGATCCACTGGATGACCTCCTAGAGGAAGATGAGGAAGAAGGCGGTCGCGGCGAGGGCGACGACCGGGCCACTAACTTGCTCCTCAAAAGTCTCGCGGCCGAGATGATTAAAGAAAGGCTTGGGAGCGCGGGGGAGGCCTCGGGATCCGATTCCGAAGAGGTTGAGAGGCCGGCCGCAGTTGGTCGGAGTGTCAGCCAAGATCGGCGAGACCAGGTCAGACAGGCCTTTCGTCTGTGGTCGGAATATGTGGAGAGGAAGGATGAGGTCGAGTCTCTCTCCTTCGACTATGAGGAGTATCTGGATCACTTCCCGCGTGAGCCGACCGTTCGCGATCCGGCCACTATTCGGATAGCCGATCTGGAGGAGTCCCGTAGGTGGACCATTGGCCAAGTACAGAACAAGATGTCCCAGCGCCAACTCGACAATGATTAAAAAAATCAGTTATTTTCACTTGCACTTTTCAATGAAAAACAACCGACAATGATTAAAAACAAAAAAAAATTGCACTTGAGTGTTGCACCTAGTGTGCACAAGGCTTTATCCATCTTTTAATAGCGTATCTATAACAATATTCCCCCTATTCCATTTTTATATTCGTTTGAGAATATGTCCCTCGAATTAAGAAAATTATTACAGTGTTTATAAATATGTGTAATGCGATATTTTTACCCTTTTGTTTACTCTTACCAAGTGTCATTAGCACTTGGTGCAACAAATCTTAGGTATGTGCACTAGCCACGTTTCACATATCCATGGTGTGAAAGAGTTGCCATTGTCTAGAGTTTTGAACACTATAGGGAGGGTCTAATTAACACTGTTTTGCGACGGAATTTGCGACGGAAAATCCGTCGCAAACAGTGTTTTGCGACGGATTCTGCGACGGACACGTATCCGTCCCTAAAATAGCCGTAGCTAATTTTTGCGACGGATTTCGCCGTCCGTCGCAAATTACCGACGGATAAATCTGTCGCAAAAGTGGCGGGTCAGACCCGGCCGGGTCACACAGAATTTGCGACGGACAGTAGTCCGTCGCAAACCTTTTGGGTCAGACCCGATCGGGTCAACAACATTTGCGACGGCCACATTCCGTCGCAAATGTTTATATATATTTTTTTATTTTTTCCTGTTATAATTTGCGACGGGCTGTTTTTCGTCGCAAAATTCAATACTTGCGACGGAATATGGCCGTCGCAAATTACCGAGCCTATACAAAAAAAAAGTGGCTCGCGTGGTTCGAGCCCGGACATCCGGGGCGGCCGGGGCGGGCGCGGACCACTGGGCCAACCGGCCCATTCCTTGTTATATGCGGCCCACCTTCTATATTAGTCTTATTAGGCCTTGAACAATTAATCCATTTTTTGCGTCCAAGGGGAATCGAACACGTGACCTCTTGTGCAAGAGGAGGGGGCGCGCGCCACTAGGGCACAAGCTACTTTCGTTCATTTTTATGCAATTAATTTTATATGTATTCAAATTAAGTCTTTTTTTTTATAATTCACCAAATTAGTTTCTTTTCGTATCTAAGTTGTTTATTAAAATATTTTGCCCAACTATTTTTTTTATTTTGTAAAATTATTTATTTCGACAATACATAATTTTATAATTCGTTCATTTGTACGCAATTAATTGTATATGTATCCAAATTGACTAATTTTTTTTTTCTATAATTCACCAAATTAATTCATTTTCGTTTCTAACTTGTTTTTATAAATATTGGGGCCATTTAAATTTTATTATTTCTGTAAAATTATTTATTTCGACTCCCGCTTAAATTTATAATTCGTTCATTTGTATGCAATTAATTGTATATGTATCCAAATTGACTCATTTTTTTTCTATAAGACAATGCATTAATTCATTTTCGTTTCTCACTTGTTTTTATAAATATTGGGGCCATTTAATTTTTATTATTTCTGTAAAATTATTTATTTCGACTCCCGCTTAAATTTATAATTCGTTCATTTGTATGCAATTAATTGTATATGTATCCAAATTGACTCATTTTTTTTTCTATAATTCACAAAATTAATTCATTTTCGTTTCTAACTTGTTTTTATAAATAATGGGGCCATTTAATTTTTATTATTTCTGTAAAATTATTTATTTCGACTCCCGCTGAAATTTATAATTCGTTCATTTGTATGCAATTAATTGTATATGTATCCAAATTGACTCGTTTTTTTTTCATAATTCACCAAATTAATTCATTTTCGTTTCTCACTTGTTTTTATAAATATTGGGGCCATTTAATTTTTATTATTTCTGCAAAAATATTTATTTCGACTCCCGCTTAAATTTATAATTCGTTCATTTGTATGCAATTAATTGTATATGTATCCAAGTTGACTCGTTTTTTTTCCATAATTCACCAAATTAATTCATTTTCTTTTCTCACTTGTTTTTATAAATATTGGGGCCATTTAATTTTTATTATTTCTGCAAAAATATTTATTTCGACTCCCGCTTAAAATTATAATTTGTTCATTTGTATGCAATTAATTGTATATGTATCCAAATTGATTTATTTTTTTTCATAATTCACCAAATTAATTCATTTTCGTTTCTAACTTGTTATATATACAATAATTTAGTAATTCTAAATGTCGTCTTCTTCCTCGTCATCCTCATCATCATCTTCATCCTCATCCTCTTCCTCCTCCTCTTCCTCTTCTTCTTCTTCTTCATCCTCCCCACTGCGCTCTTGTCCATCACCCTCATGATCACTTTCAATCACTACCATTTCTGGATTTGCAGCAAGTAAGTCGACAAAAATATTCACACCTGCTTGATCAACCTCTGTTTGAGCCTCTTGTATCTCTGTTTGAAATGGATATGTTGGTTCTACACCGTCTTTGTATGACGGATTAGAAACTTCAACCAATGATCTTGCCTTTACTTTGCAAACTATCCTCAAGTTGGGCCTACTTGATCCGGGGTATTTGCAATAATATACCTGAGATGCTTGCGTTGCAAAAATATAGGGATCGTATGCCGCCGGAAACTTCTTTCCGGTGTTGATATCAACAATCTTGTAGTTTTTGTCGACTCTTGTTCCTTGGTTCCCTGGATCATACCATTCACACAAGAACAACACTATCGTCCTCTTCGGCCAACTACTTCTTGCAGCACTCCATAGTAATCATGGGTTCTTCGTTGTAGTTTGCACCGGCAACGCAAACACCACTGTTTGTAGTCGATTTCGTTGAAGCATACACTTCAGTATGAAATTTGTATCCATTTGCATAATATCCATGGTATGATACCACATTACGTAGTGGTCTTTTGCTCAGAGCTTTAAGATGTGGGTTGTTATTAAGTAGGCCACTTTGTCCCTGTAAATATTAAATTATCATGTATAAAAATAATAACATATTTGTTATAGGGTAAAAATCATATAATTATGTGATACTCACGTAACGTTGGAACCAAAACATAAAATCATTGCGGATGGATTGAAAAACTGTTGCATTTGTGATGTCTGGTTCTACTTGACGCTTATACTCACAGAACATCCTTATATATTAGAAAAAAGAAATTAATTACTTTTCAGATATCAACAATATACATATTGTAAAAAACTCAACTATAAAATTAAATTACTTACTCTATATACGGTTGGACTTCAGGACAATTCATCAAAACATATGAATGTATTATTTCCTCTTCAATACTGCCCTTGAACGGTCGTTTGGTTCCCTTACCCATTGGTCGACCCAGATGCAAAAATACAGATAACATACCTTCAACATCACGAAGGGGATGGTCAACTCCACGACCATCGTAGTTGCGAGGCACATTTCTGATTCTGGTTTGAACTTGATCGCCGAAGTAGTAAGAACAAAATGCTCCAACCTCTTCAGTAAGGTATGCATTAACAATTGATGCTTCGATGTGGGCCGCATTTCCAATATTGAGCTTTAAATTGTGCAAATACCTAAAACAAGAAGTGTTAGAAAATTTATTCAGTATTGATCTTAAAAGTCGATCTAAAAAATGGTATAGAATTACCTCTCAAAAGGGTACATCCATCGATACTGTACGGGACCAGATATTGAGACTTCATACGCTAAGTGTACGGGTAAGTGCTCCATCGAGTCGAAGAAGCTGGTGGAAAAATCCGCTTAATTTTGCATAGAATAACAGGGATCTCCTCATCCAAACGCCTCATGTCCTCAACTGTAATCGTTGATGCCTTTAAGTGTCTGAAAAAGAGACTTAATTCCGTGATGACACTCCATACATTCTTGGGAAGTGAGTACCGAAATGCAATAGGTAAGAGTCTTTGCATGAACACGTGACAATCACGACTCTTCATTCCAGACATCTTTCCGGTTTCCGTGTCAACTCTGTCTCCCAAATTCGACACATAATTGTCAGGGAAGCTCAACTCTTTCACCCACTTACACAAATTCTTCCTTTCTGCTTTACTATTTGTGTAAGAGGTCTGGGGATATGTTCTTGTCTGCTCATCCTTGTGTAGGGAAGCACGAGAACAGAAGAGCCTCAACTCATCTCTGGATTTTGAAGTGTCTTTGGTCTTCCCTTCAGTACCCAGGACCGTATGAAATAAGTTGTCGAAAACATTCTTCTCTATATGCATCACATCCAAATTGTGTCGAATCAACAACTTGCTCCAATAAGGTAAGTCCGAAAAGATAATTCTCTTCTTCCAACCACCCTGGATGCGTTTATTGTGCTCCATTGCACCCGCCTCAGTTGTCTTCATCAAATCAGTGACTGTAACCTCATACAACAATGAATCACCTGAAATAATTAATTTATATATGGTTAACTTATTTATATGAGACACATAGACATAAGTAGTGATTCAGTACCCAGACACATACTTGATCGAATCTGTGGTCTTGGGCGGCCTACTGTATTTTTACCCTTTAGAAAGTCTGTTTTGTTCCTCCGAAAGGGATGATCAGGAGGAAGAAACTTGTGATGGTTGTCAAACCATGACACTTTTCTACTCAATGGAAGATAGAATGCATCAGAACCGTCCATGCAATACGGGCATGCTAGTTTTCCTGCTGTTGACCACCCAGACAACATAGAAAATGCTGGAAAGTCACTAATGGTCCATAAAAGTGCAGCTCGCATCGTAAAGTTCTGCTTCCTATGAACGTCGTAGGCCTCCACCCCCGTAGACCACAAAGATTTCAACTCTTTAATCAATGGCTGGAGATATACATCCAATTTATACTTGGGGTTGTGTGGTCCAGGCACCAAGATACTAAGAAATATATGTTGAGGCTTCATGCACAACCAAGGAGGTAGATTGTATGGGGTCAACAACACAGGCCATAATGAATAATTTTTTCCGTGCATTCCAAATGGAGCAAAACCATCCGTGCACAAGCCTAACCTCACATTTCTCGTCTCCCTTGCAAAATCTGGAAACTCCCTATCAAGATGTTTCCATGCCTCCGAGTCTGCAGGATGCCGCATCTCTCCAGAATTCTCACCAGAACACTCCTCAGCATGCCTCGTCATGTCTTTAGCCGTGGCACTAGACTGATACAACCTCTCTAGACGAGGAGTAATGGGAAGGTAATACATTGCCTTATAAGCCTTCAATTGCACTTTCTTCTTACTTTTTGTACGACCAGATGGTTTGTACCGTGGGTGACCACACATCTAGCAATGATCTTCATCCCCATCCTCATCCCAAAACAACATGCAACCGTTTGTACAATAATCAATCTTCTCAAAGGGTAGACCCATATCCTTCAAGAGCCTCTTGCTCTGATAGAAATTATCAGGCGCCGTGTTGTCTTCAGGTAGAGCTCGTTTGAACAATTTAGCAAATTGATTGAACACTTTTTGACTGACCTTGCCTTCAGTTTTGATATTCAACATTTGAGCATTGAATGACAATTGCGTCTCAGTCTCACAACCAGGAAACAACTTTTGATCAACGGTTTTAAGCATATCAAAAAACTTCTTTGACCGATGATTTAGTTCCTCCTCCATAGGTGTTTCATTGAATTGTGGTTGACCACCCAAAACAAATTCTGCAATCATCATCCGATATCTATCAGGTTCATCCTCTATTTGTGGTTCAAATTGAGTATACGGAACATAACTTGAACCACCCACATCAGAACTTCCACCTCTGCTCCACCCAGTATACCAGTATTCTACAGTTTCGATGTCAACATTCCACCGTTGTTCACCGTGACTGGTCCAGTTATAATAACGGGGAACAAAACTGGAAATCACAAGATGAGTTCTAACCTCATCAACACTTAAGAATCTCATATTTCTGCATCTTCTGTCTTTACACATACACCTAATATTACCCATACAATCCACACTGCATGGATGTTATAGTGCAAACTCAATAAACTCATCAATTTTATTGCAAAAGGCAGAGTGAAAGCCTCCTCCTATCATTCTAGATATTGAGTACATCCAACCACGATCTGGAAATTGCATCTGTTACAGATTAAAAGTAAATATCACGTGACTTGTAAAAAATTGGGCAGAGTTTGCCTAAAAACAAGGATATACAAAATTTTCCTTCACAAAAATCAATCCAACACAACCATATATATCAATCATAGTAAACCAATCAGATAAACAAATATCACACAATTTATCTAATAGTGTACATAAAAATTGAGCAGAGTTTCGACTAAAAATAGGTATAAATATCACACAAACTAAAATTAACGTACCCATCAAATAAACATATATCATCAATCATACTAAAATCCATCAAATAAACATATATCATGCTCATTACCTAATAGTGTACTAAAAAATTGAAACAATAAAAATATGACATTTAAACGGTTAAAAATATGAAAACGTACGGTGAAGTTGAAGGCAATGACAAATACGTACGGTGAGGTTGAAGGCAATGACAAATACACCAATTATACGTGAAGAACATATGAAAACCGCATCATTTCTTATTTTTTTCATGAGTGAAAGTGAAAGGGAAAGAAGAGTGAATGTGAAAGGGAAGGAAAAAGAAGGGGAATGGTATAAATCTGCACAAATTTGCGACGGACTGATTTTCCGTCGCAAATTTAATATTTTGCGACGGCAATTCCGTCGCAAATACGCTTTGCGACGACCCAGGTCAATTATTGGTCACCAACCCCTCTGACGAGCTTCAACTACTTTGCGACGGAAAAGTGGTCGTAGCAAAACAGGCAAATGGGTCGTTTTCCGGGTGGCTACTTTTAAACGGGTCGTTTTGCGACAGAAAATTCCGTCGCAAATTTCAATTTTGACTTTGCGACGAAATATCCGTCGCAAATGTAGCAGGAGTACAATGAAGGTGGTGGGCCCTAGGATTTGCGACGGACATTTCCGTCGCAAAACACTAACTGTTGCGACGAAATTTCATATCCATCGCAAACCGACATTTTTTACGACGGCTTGCCCAAATCCGTCGCAAATACACGAAATTTGCGACAGATAATTGGCCGTCGCAAATTTTCCGTCGTTAAACCGCGTCTTTTTTGTATTGAGAGTTGTCATTGTCTAGAGTTTTGAACACTATAGGGAGGATCTAATTAAATTACACCCAATCTTGAAGCTCTTAGCCAAATTCTTACTCAATGTTATTGTCGGAGACCAAACCAAATAGGCATTTGGAGGTCAATAGAGAAGAATATATCACATTTGTCCAATAGCTTACAAACATTATAGATTTCCGACTTCTATAATGCATCATACCCATTGGAACTTTTATATATATATATATATATATATATATATATATATATATATATATTTATTTATTTATATTTTTACCTTTCAATTATATTAGCCTGCACATTTCATGTCACGTTTTTAATCAATTCTAACCTGCACGTTTTAGTTATATTAGCATGCACGTTTCAATTATATTTATCTGCACGTTTCAGTTATATTAGTTTGCATATTTCTGTTATATTTAATGCACGTTTCAATTAGATTAGCCCACAAATTTTACTTATGTGCCCAGTTGCACGATGCATGTTACGATCCCACATGAAAGTGCGGAAGGGTATACAAGTGGGAGTCAATCCTTAACTTTTGACCATAGTTTGGGGTTAAATTAGGGTTCCCTATCTTATATTTTTAACTATTTTCTATGTCAGTGGAAAAAGCTCGGGCGGGCTGCGGAATGGAGCTACCCGATGGTGGGCCCAAGGGTTGCCACCATGGATGTGGGCCCTGGGGGAGAGTTGCCACCCGTGAAGTGGGCCATATTCCAAGGTTGCCACCCGGAGTGGGTCGTCCGTGGACGTCCTGCTTTAAGAGGGGTCGGTTGTTACGATCCCACATCGGTTTCACATGAAAGTGTGGAAGGGTATATAAGTGGGAGTCATCCTTAATCTTTGACTATTGTTCTGGGTTAAGTTAGGGTTCCCTAGCTTATATTCATAACAATGCAATTGATGTACATTAGACTGACCTAAATGACATTTATTTTTGTGATATAAATTCTTCTCTAAAAAGACAATCAATGATGGGACGGAAAATACGTATGATTTTGAATTTTTGATGTCATTAATTGTGTACCGTCAACTTTAGTCTACACGCTTCAAGTATATATATTTGTCTACACAAATTCATTTCACGTTTATAGTTAAATTTAATCTTCACGCTTCAGTTATATTTGCCTAAACAAATTCAATTATATTAGTTTGAATATTTAACTCTTGAGCCCGGTTGCACGATACAACTGGAGCACATGAGACTAACTATTACTGAATTTAGCAAATTTTATTTAAGTCATCCACATACAATTAATTAATTAATGGCTATATAAGTCACCATGCCATCACATGCAAACAGGAATCCCACAAAAACAAAGTTTTTGACAAACCTTGCAGGCTATGATGCAAAATCTTCAGGACTAACAAAGCGAAGAGAACACAATTTAAATTGCAATAAATACACAAATGAGAAAATTGGCCTTAAACGGCGCTTGGAATAGAGAGTTCCTCACAATCTTGACGGAGGTCCCCGAGTGGCTCTCGCCCCTCTTGACGGAGAAGTTCTTCAACGCCTGCATAATTTATCGGGACGCCAGGAAAAACGGAAAAAAAAAGTTTTTGCCTCTATTGCTGCGAGGGAATTTACCCTCATTGATTGCCTCATCATCGCTCTCACCGCCTCCTTCATGTCTCTAATTCTTTTACCTCTGGTCAGTTTTGGTCGCTTCTGACATGCATGACCAAGGGGTCCCCACCTTTGGTTGATCGCTCCTATCGAGGGCGATCAACTTCATATTTGTACAAACACTATTTTGACAACCCCATTTCAAATTTACACTACATAAATAAATGTACCTCCAGATTAGAACACATGAGCATGCACGTGCAATTTTCTGGCCAAATTAAGATTTTCCTATAAAAAAAAAGACCAAAATTGAGGATTGAAATTGGACTTATTTGAACTAAAATTGATAAAGTGTTAAGAAAAACTATTTATGTTGAATTCACTCCTAATTACTAGACTTAAGTAGATATTGACCTCCAAATTAAATCAACATGAAAAAAAAAGGGTTATGGGCAATCAGATGATTTAGTGATACTTGCGTGTATTTGTTGCAAACTTGTAGCCTAAATTTCATATAATTTTATGTTTCTAGTGCTTTTTTTTTTTGTTAAAACACACATGAAAGGAGAAAATATCATGTTTTATTTATTTAGTAGGAAATGTGAGAATTTTTAAAAACTAAACATGTACTTAGGAATTGATCTCTTGTGAAAGTGGTTTGTAGTAAAATTGGATTCGTAATAATTATATGGATTCTTAATGGTAAAACAAGTATATTGAGCTCCTAGATGAAACTCTCAGCTTCTTAGCAAATTTAATGAGCATCAAATAATTTATTAACAGAGGCATCGACATCATGAGTAAGTTTTCATGTCCATCAGGTTTACCGTGTAATTCAAGTGCAATTTTAAATAATACCTGTTACTTTAACTTAATAGTTCACTAAAAAAAAATATAGAATTTTCTACAAAATTAGAATTCCCTACAAAATTATTCCAACAAAAAAGTTCATAATAAGAATAGCCTACGAAATTTTCTAATTATGAAAGCTTCTACATTCTCTACCTAGAAACAACTTGCCTATGAAATTAATTTGTCAACGAAATAAAATCCCTAGGTATAATTACCTACAAGTCATTTGGCTACAAAATTTTATCTACAATACAATTTGCCTACGATATTTCTGTAGGGAAATTTTTTTGTAAGTGGGGAAGGAAGATGCCTATACAATTAAAAAAATTGACACTTAGTGACAGACCATGCTAGGATTAATGTCACTAAAAAATCAAATTTCTTGTAGTGATTTTTCGGTACTTTATTTACTCATACTTATTTAATGAGTTTTTCCTCCTAGGTTTTTGACTTCGAACACTACGAAACTTTCAAGACTGCAGTAAAAAGATCCAAAAGAAAGTGGTGAACCTACATTGTGGGGCTTAGTGTTGGTGAACGAATCTAATCGGGAGGATTAGTGGCTGTTTTAATCCGTTTTTACGTCACCAATCAATAACGTGTGATTGATTACCACCGTAAATGGTAAAACGAGTCTTGGGTTAATGAATTCGGGTAAAATGAAGATCGAAATTTAAATTATTTCGTATATGTGTAAGTTTGGGTGTATTTGTGTGTATTTTTAGTCTGAAATTCGAAAATTATTCCATAAGTAAGCTGGAGAACAACTATTTATAGAGACTAGCAAGCATGAGGTGTCCAAGACTCTTGGTCTCCCTAGCCTGCATGCTTGACATGTGTCCTTTTGATCTTATCTAAGCTGAATCTTAGTTACAAAGTCTTCTTTGGTCTTATCTCGGACTCATTGTTGTTCGCCTAGGTCGGCTTGATTGATCTTGTTGATTCTCCAACTGAAAGTTGTTCGCCTCTTGAGGTTGTACTTTGGAAGTTGCTCGCCTTATGGCTTTGTTCAGCTTGACTTTGGGATCTTTGTCCTTTGTTCACTTGTACACACCTCCTTGGCTATTTGTTGTATCATAGTTTGACCAAGTTGTTCGTCATGGATGACTTCACTCTTGGCTCATTCTTGGTCCCGGGCCTTAATACCTGTTCGCCCATTAGTTGTTTCTCGGAGGAGTTGTTCGTCATTTTATGTACCTCTCAGATTGGTAGATGCACCCCAATATTGATTATCTTTGTTTAAACCCCTAACTCTTGCTCGTTTCATGCTGGATGATGTTCGCCTATCAACAATTGCCCCCTATCCTGACTAGATGTTGCATCAGACGAGCAACTTTGTGGCGAGCAACTGTAGTTAGGATATTGTTCTGGTCAAGACTTGGACGAACAACATCTTTGTGACGAGCAACATCGGGATAACCGTTTCGCCTTCCCATGACCTGGGGAGATCACGAAGATGACGCCAGCGCAATGATTGGGCGCCGTCCACGCGCGAGCAGCCCCGAGGCCACGCGCCCATATAATTGCCTATAGGTCCTTCAATTTTTAGTTTAGCTCGAAATTGACCCCGTCTTTTCTCAGTTGAGTCCCTGAATTTTCAAAAAATTATGCCCCAGACCCCGTTTTTGTTTGGGGTATAAATAGTGGGGGAAACAAATTTTTCCCACTTTTTCATCTCTTGCTACAGTACTCCGGCGATTCTTTCTTCTCCGGCGATTCCAAGCTTCTCCGGCATCTGTTTTTCCAGTGTTTGGCTTCCAATCCTCGAAACAAGGTAGTTATCCTCTTATTTCTTTTCTCTTCTTTACTTTTTCTTTCGAAAACGCCATCGCCGCCGTGTGGGTTTGAGTGCTACCGTCTTCTCCGGGATAGCGCCGCCGTCTGCAAATCTTTCTACCGCCGCCTGGATTTTTCTTCCTCTTCTATGTCTTCGCACTCGAGCAATAAGACTGAGGAGACCTTAGACCCACTCTTTCCAGTCGTGGTCCCCGTCGATCAACCTCCTTTCGAGATTTCCTCGGCGTCGGATCTTCACGTGGATTCAGTTGTCCGCTCTGTGGAGGACACCGGTGTGGGCCCATCTGGGAGAGAACTGACAGTTGTGGCGAACAACAATCGGGACGAAAGTTCTTCGTCTTCTGCCGAATCTGAAGATCCAGACCTTAACGAACTCACTCGCGAGTTTTTTGAGGGTATCAATTTTCCATCCCCAAAGATGCGAGAAAGTGAGATCCCAGCTGGGGTTGCTCGTCTATTTGAATGGCGAGCATATGCTGAACGATATGCGAACAGCTTTCCCCGTCCCCAGAGACAAATAATGGATAAGGTGAAAACTGGATTCCAGGCGAGCAAGATAAAAAGTGTTGTTCGCGAAGATGAACTGGACTCCATCCGGAAGGACTATAAGATCCCATATGATATCCACATGTGGGCTCCTCAGAGAAAGGAAAGAGCTGATCGCCCACCTCCAGGATGTACGGCGATCAACATTCACACTTTAATTGCCGGACTAAAGTTGCCTCTTCCACCCGTTGTTGGTCGATTCCTGGAGGCGACCAACTTGGCCATCACCCAAATTACTTCAATTGGGTGGATGAACCTCTTAGGTTCCATGTGCCTGTTCGCCTTAGAGGGGTACGTTGATCGGATCACTGCGGAAGAGATCAACTACTTGATGACAATCACAAACTGCCCCAAAGGAGAAGAAGGCTATCACTATCTCAAGGCCAGGACTGGGCTGAAAATGGTAGAAGAGGTGCCGAACAAGGTTCGTGACTGGAAGCAGCACTTCTTCTGGATTGGGGGTGATTGGCGAGCATCTTCCGGTCCACACAGCGGCCCTGGATGAATAAATTCTCCAGCAGCCTATGGAAAATTGAAACGTAAGTTCAATTCTTGTTCGCCTTTGAGCTAAATTGTTCTAATTTAACTTTTTTTGTCTGTTCGCAGGCCCTCGTCTACCCAAGTGGGATTCGGAAGAGGAGGAGTTGAGCTCCGAGTTCCTGTTTACCTCGTGTTTGGTCGGCCTCCGCAACCGGGCAGATAGGACTATTGATTATCTTTGCCGAACAAGGTGTCAAAAAGCTGCTCGCCTCTTGACTTATCCTCACCACCTGGAGGCTCAAGCTGAGGTGCCCCCAGGTATGAAAATTTCTAACTCCCGGTTCAAACTTTGTTCGTCATTGTCATGTTTAACTTGCTCGCCTAATTTCTTTTTCTCATCATTTCATCATTTTTTTTTTAGCCGAGCAAGTAACAGTTGCCGTTCCCCCAAGCTACACTCTTCTTGAGCAAAGGGTCCTTGAAATGGGGCCACCAAGAGGGAAGAAAAGGAGAGGTGACCCTCCTCAAGCGGTGCTCGCCATGTCGAACAAGCCTGAGGGGGCTAAAGTTCCGAAACAGGCTGCCCCCCCAGTCCAAATCCGGTCCCCTCCCGTTTCCCCTCCTCATGGGGGGAAACGTTTAAAGAAAGCTGACGGGACTCCCTTGTCCCACGATGTCCCTGGGAAGGGGAAGGAAAAGGTGGGTTCGAGCCATGCTCGCCCAGAAGGGGACGTTGTTCGCCGTTCATCTGCCGAGCTCACCGAGAGGTCCGGCAAGGCGAGCAAAGATATAGGTTCCCCCAGAGGCCCCGGAGACATCACATACTTAGGCCGGGATGAGCGAAAATTTTCTGAGTAAGTTTCTACTTTCTTGCCGAACAAGTTTTTTATTTGCCAAATCTTTCAAGTGTTGACCTTCTTTTTGTTCGCAGATACCGGCCCAACGATTATCCTGGGCGAGCAGATCTGATTCACCAGTTTGCCTGCTCTAGGACGCCGACGAGCTTCCGTGATATTACGGACGACCATGTTCGCCGAGCAACTGAAATTGTTGCTCGTGCCTGGTCACGACCGTTGAACAAAACGGTCCTCGCCCAAGGCCCCATTGATAATTTTCACCTATCAATGGTCCAAGCTGCAAACTCCCTTGTTTCAGCTCAAAAGGGAATGGCTCAAGTAGCCGAGCTAGAGGAGACTGCTCGTCATCATGCCGCCTCTATTCGCCAGCTCTCAGAGGAAAAAGATAAAATGGCGAACAACTTTAATGGCCAGATTGCTCGCCTTAAGGATCAATTGAAGTTGGCTGATAATCTGGAGAAGAAGCGCATTGAGGACTATCAGCTTGTCTCCGGCGAGCTTAAAGATACAAAGGTTGAGCTGCTCTCCTCAAAGACTGCGCTGGATGAAGAGAGGAAGAGGAGAGAAGGAGCAGAAGAAGAAGTTGCTCGGCTAAAGAAGCAAATGTCTGAGATGCTCTCAAGGGAAGAAGCCGAGCAAGAATTTCAAGCTCGGAGTGGGCCCATCTCAAACTTGGGTTATATATGCGCCTATGCGGACAGCATTCGCACGGCGGATGCTTATGACTTCAAGGATTTAGTTGAAGAGATGTGTAAGGATCTGAATGAATTTCTAGAGAGCTATCCTCAGCCGAACAATATCGAGATTTAGCTGGCGGATTTGGCAGTACTTGGGGTCAAACTTGACAAACTCGACCCTAGTATTTCCATCACTCATCCTCCTCTTCCAGTTGATGAAGGCGAAGAAGAGGAAGGGGTGGCCGCGGCTAACGAGCAGAATGCAAAAGAGGCCGAGGATAAAGCTGCTGAAGATCTGGCCCGTGAAATGATTGTTGAACCCCCTGTTGAGCAGGCTCAAGATCCTCCACCCGCCGAGCAACAATAGGCCTTAGACTTAATTTTTTTTGTTTTCTTTTAGTAATAGTTGTTCGCTCCCTTTTGTAGTACTTGTAATGGCTGCTTCCAGCTTGTACTATTTTTGAGGCTTAATGCCTTTGATTAATGGAACGTCTTTCTCATGTTCGCTCATTTTCTTATATATGTTAATTGCCTTTACATTTCTGTCAATGCCTTTACAATTATAACATATAGTGTTATGCTTTTGTTCGAATTGAACTTGCCTTTAGTGGAATCAGGGTTCAGCCTTAGGTTCTGTTCATTTTAAAAAACGAACAACCTTTAAGTGGCTTTGGTCCTTAGGTTCTGTTCATTTGTAAAATGAACAACCTTTGAATGGACTTGTACCTCGAGCTTTTGGACTTTTCCTTTTTTGACGAACAACTATTATATTTACATTGCAAAATAATTACAAGTGTTATAAGACTGTCCATCACTATCATATACAATCTGACGAACAACTTTAAACACAAACTAAAACTTGCTCGCTTATAATATTTTTTGCCGAGCAACTCTATCTAAAAAATCAAAAGCACTAGCACCAGACTATACAATGTGCCGAGCAACTTTTGAATCTATACTTAGGAAAATTTTAAAAAATTAGGCAAGTTTTTAGCCTTCCTTAATCCATTCTTCAACTCATACGCATCCCTTGCCCCCCAAGACGTTTGTTCGCCCAACTTTATTGATAGTACTTCTTTAGATGTACAGCATTCCAGGAGTATTGGGCCGGCTTGCCTTCCATGTCCTCAATATCGTATACGCCATTGATGTATTTTTCTGTTATACGATACGGGCCCTCCCAAGTTGGTCCCAATACACCTGGAAGTTGGGCGAGCAACTTTCTTAGAACCAAATCTCCAACTCTGAATTCCCTAACTTTTACATGGGAATTATAGTAACGTTCTGCTCGCTGCCTGTATGTGGCATTTTTTAGCTCGGCATTCAACCTTTTTTCTTCGAGCAAATCCAATTCAGCATTTAGAGCAGAGTTGTTCGCCTGTTCATCAAAGTTGGTCGTCCTAGATGTAGTGGCCTTTAACTCAATTGGTATTACAGCCTCTGTCCCGAAAGCCATTGCAAAGGGTGTTTCTCCGGTGCTAGACCTGGGAGAAACTCTGTATGCCCATAAGACTTCCGGAAGTTCTGTAGACCAACTGCTTTTACTCTCCGCCAGTCGCACTTTTAATGTATGCTTTATGATTTTATTCACAGCTTCAACTTGTCCATTCGACTGGGGGTGATAAGGTGTGGAGTAATGTTTCTTGATCCCCCACTTCGTACAGAATTCTCTCAACTCTTGTCCATCAAATTGTGGACCATTGTCTGTCACAATTGCTTGTGGAACTCCAAAACGACAGACAATGTTCTTCCAAATAAAGTTGATCATCTTCTGCTGTGTGATACTCACCATGGCCTCTGCCTCCGCCCATTTTGTGTAATAATCGACTGCCACGACGGCGAATCGAACATTTCCAACTCCAGCCGGGAAAGGACCAATGATGTCCATCCCCCATCTTGCAAAAGGCCATGGGCTGTATACTGACACAAGTTCTTGAGCCGGGGTATGGATGCCTGGGGCAAAAATCTGACATTGATGGCAAGTCTTGGCTTTTTTTATTGCATCTTGACGTAAGGTCGGCCAATAATTGCCTTGTCTGATTGTCTTGTATGCCAAAGCTTGCCCCCCAGTATGATTTCCACATACTCCAGCATGTATCTCTTCAAGTACTGCTTGCCCTTGCCCCCTAGGCAAACACTTGAGAAGTGGGATTGATATTCCCCTTTTGAAGAGTTGCTCGCCCACCAGAGTATATCTGGCGGCTCGCTTTATTAGCTTGGCAGCTTCAAAAGGATTGTTTGGTTTTTCCCCATTTTTCAAGTATTTGACTATACTTGTTCTCCAGTCTTCTTCTTCACTGGTTTGATCGTCGAGTTGATTGACATTATAGCTTACTGTTGATGGATCTTTCATCTTTGTAACTATAATATCTGCCAACTCTACGGGGCCTTCACTTGTTGCTAGTCGGGCAAGCGCGTCTGCTTGAGTGTTGCTCGTCCTTAGAATTTGCTGTATGAAAACTTGCTGCAACATGGACATCAGGTGAGCAACAATCCGTTGATATTCGATCATGTGATCATCTTTTGCTTCGTATTCACCTCGGACTTGGTTCACGATCAATTGTGAGTCGCCAAATATTTGCAAACGTCTGACACCAACTGCAAGGGATAGGTGGAGACCAGCGATAAGAGCTTCATACTCAGCTTCGTTGTTGGTTGCCATGAAACCAAATCTGATCGTCGAGGTGAATACTTGTCTGTCTGGACTTATTAATACTACTCCTGCCCCCGAGGCTATGTTGGTTGATGATCCGTCCACATAGAGATGCCAAGGATGATCAAGTCCTCTCGTCGGATCTGGTGGGAAAGTTAGTTCGACTATAAAGTCAGCTAATGCTTGCCCTTTGATCGCTGTTCGAGGAGCATAGGTCACCCCGAATTGGCTAATCTCTAGTGACCAACTTAAGAGACGACCTGCAGTGTCGGGGCGATGGAGAATTTGTCTGAGCGGGAAAGTTGTCAGAACTTCGACTTGATGGTCAAAGAAGTATGGTCGTAACTTTCTCACGCTCATTACCAAAGCATACGCCAGTTTTTCGGTTGGAGCATATTTGATCTCTGCTTCGTGTAAAGCTTGGCTGACGTAATAGATTGGTTGATGGAATTTGCCGTCCTCCCGCACCAAAACAGAACTGATGGCAACTTCTGATGCGGCTAAGTATAGAAAGAGCTTTTCTCCTGGGATTGGTTTTGATAGGATTTTGACATCTCCCAGGTAGTCTTTAAGTTGATCGAAGGCCGCTTGACAGTTGTTAGTCCATGCAAACTTCCCTTTTTTGACGGCCTCGAAGAATGGACGGCACTTGTCCCCTGACCTGGATATGAACCAGTTTAATGCTGCTAGGCACCCGGTGAGTCTTTGCACTTCTTTTACCGAACGTGGTGGTTGCATATCCAGGATGGCTTTAACTTTTGAAGGGTTGGCCTCAATTCCCCGCTGGCTAACAAGATGACCCAAGAATTTCCCTGAGTGGACTCCAAAGCTGCTTTTCTTTGGATTCAACTTCATGTTATAGTGTCGAAGAATTTCGAACACTTGAGTCAGATGTTGAAGATGGTCTTCCTTCTTGGGACTTTTGACTACGATATCGTCTACATAGACTTCAACCGTGTCTCCAATTTGTTGATCAAACATTTTGTTCACCAGTCTTTGATATGTTGCTCCAGCATTTATGAGGCCAAATGGCATTCTCTTCCAGCACAGCAAGTTTTTGTTAGTATAAAAAGCTGTGCTTTCTTGATCGTCAGGATGCATTGGGATTTGGTGATACCCGGCGAAAGCATCCATAAATGTCAACATTTCGTGACCTGCAGTGCTGTCCACCAATTGATCGATATGTGGGAGAGGAAAATTGTCCTTCAGGCATGCTGCATTCAGATCCGTAAAATCTATGCATAGCCTCCAGGTCCCATTTGGTTTCCTCACGAGTACTGGGTTTGCTACCCATTGTGGACAGAGTGCTTGTCGAATGAGATCGTTGTCTAGCAACTTCTTAACTTCTTCATTTAAAGCTTGGTATTTGTCTGGGCCGTACTTCCTCCGCTTTTGATGGACGGGCTTTCTGGCTTGGTTTATATTCAGCTTGTGGCAAGCATGTTTTGGATCTATCTCCACCATATCTGCGTGAGACCAAGCAAAGACATCTAGATTCTTGGTGAAGAACTCTTTCATTCGGGATCTGTAAGGCTCTGGGAGCTCAGATCCTATGAATAATTCAAGATCTTCGTTGTTGGGATTAACTTTGAACGCCTCCAGCTCTTCGACTGGAGTCGCTCGTCGTTTTTGTCCCTTCCAACGGGGATCAAGTATGGGTTCCTCAGGGTTGGAATCATTTTCGATGTTCATGGGCTCTGCCCCCAGGCGGGGTTCAAGATCATCAGTTGGCTCCGTCCCATTGTTGTTTGTTTGTACTTGGCCCTCCAAGTCCTCCACTGAAGGTTGTTCGTCATCACCCCCTTGTTGTTCGTCAGATGGATATTCCTCGCGGGTGGTAACGAGTTGTTCGTCCAACACCTGCTCGTCCAAGTGTTGTTCGTCCGCATCCATGTGGTCGTCTATGTCCATCATATTATTTAGTATTGATGGTTCGTCGATGGGATAACTTGTTGCTTCCATCATGGATATTTGTACAAATTTTGCTCGTAGCTGTTGAACGCATTCTCGTGCTCTCCGTTGATCTCCTTTAATTGTGCCTGTTCCACTAGCTGTTGGAAATTTCAAACAATAGTGGTAAGTGGAACACGCAGCTTTAAATTCATTAAGAAAAGGTCGACCAAGAAACCCGTTATAGGTCGACTCCTGGTCTACAACCAAGAAATCTACCATTCTTGTTATATTTCTTTCGGGTTCATTGGCCGTTACAAGTTGTACAGCTAATGTTACAATTCCCAACGGTGTTGTCACAGCATTCCCGAAGCCTATAATTCTATGTGTTGTATTCCGAACATAACCCGAATAATCTCCCAGATTATCGAGGGTCTTCTTGAATAAGATGTTCGTGTAAGCTCCGGTGTCCACCAACAGTCTATGGACTGGTCCCCATAATCTTTGCACAGATTACGAGCGAATCATTGTGCGGAGTTAAGACGCCTTTAAGGTCTTTTTCGGTGAAGGTTAATTCTGCCGTTTGCATGATAGACGGCTTAACTCCCATCTCTTGTACTTGGCCAATCACTCGTAGCTCCGCTTTCCTCTTCCGGTTAGATTCAGGTGGTTGTCCATCAAAACACCCTCCCGCGGGACCTGCGGGTTCCATCATGAACAGGTCTTCTAAAGGTTGAGCTGGCATACTGGGAACTGGTCGCCCGGGTTTGTTGTTTCTCTGAGGTTGACCATCCTCTTCGTCTTTTGAGTTGTTCTCCCGGGCTCTTTTCCCAGGTTGGCTTTTAACGAAATCGGAGAGCTTCCCCTCCTCATAAAATCGCTAGAGTTGCTTAAGCAAATCTCTACACTCACTTGTAAAGTGCCCCACACTTTGATGGTAGGCACAATACTTGTTTGGGTTGAGTTTACCAGTATCCTGGCGGATTTTACGTGGTGGGGAGAGCAACTCTTTTTCCTTTACACTTTCGTATACAGTATCAACTGATACCGTCAATACTTGGTTTAATTTTTCCTTCAAATCCGATCCTTCGGTGAATGCTTTCATATTTTTCGGGACCCTGTAGCTTGTCCCGACGGACTTTTTGTTATTCTCCTTAGGATCAGCTTTGTTCTCCCCTAAATTTGTTTGTAGGGCCTCGTGCATGGAAACGAAAATGCCAGCTTGGTTTCTGAACTCGGCATAAGTCTTTGGGCACTTCAGACGTACCTCTTTCCATAACTTCGACCCTTTTTTCAACCCGGCCATCACAGCGACGATCTTTGTATCTTCGCTCACCGGTTCTCCTTCTAGTAAAACTTTATCGAATCTTTCCATAAACGCCCGGTCAGTTTCATCATCATTTTGCCTCAAATCTGATAGCCGGTGTTTTTGGGAAAGATACGACCCCGCCGTTGAAAAGTGAGAAAGAAATTCTCGACTTAATTGGACAAACGAGTGGATTGATGCCGGCGGCATTGATGAAAACCACTTGTGAACCCGATCGCCCAATGTTAACGGAAAATTCCGGCACTGGGTGGCGTCGCTGGCCCCCACGGAGACCATGTAGTCCGTATACTTCGTTAAGTGGACCCGGGGGTCGGTGATGCCTTCATATTGAATGCTGGCCGGAAATTGAATTTTTTTCTGGATCGGGGCCTTCAAAATGTGAGCTGCCAAAGGTGAGGATGGCATGCTGGTCGTTCCCATCCCCCTCTGTTGGTCTAGTTGCCCCTGCATGTTCTCCACAGCCCTCCTTAGGCTTGATAATTCATCAAGAGGTGCCCCCTGACTTGGAGGCTGTTCGGCGAGCAAAGGCATTAACCTTTCTGCTCGTAGCAGTCCCTCGCTTGGAGTGGGCACTTCCTGGGCATGCCTCCTAATGTTGTTCGCCGCATTCGGCCCTAGGCGCCTGAAGGCTGACTGGGAGAGTCTTTCATGGACTGATGGGCGAGGCTGTTCAAAAGTTGCTCGCCCGTCTTCTGCTCCCCGGCGAGCAGCTTCCCGTTGGGGTTGGCTAAGCCTGTCTTGGGCACTGGAACGTGTTGTCCCATGGCTGGACATAGTTGTTCGTCCGCGACCAGACTCAGCCTGTACTTCTTGTTGGTCGACCACCTTGGCCTTTCCCTTGTTCCGTCTGACTTGAGCACTATCAACCTCTCGCTGTTCGCCCCTAGTGGTCCTGGGTCTAACAACTTCTAGGGACTTGTCCCTTGGCCTTGCTTGTGTTGGCCTAACCTGCTCTTGTTGCCTCTGGAGGGCCTGGAGAGCAGCAATGGTTTTGGCCAACTCGTTAGGGTTGTTCGCCAAAGCCTACATCTCAGGGGGGAGGTTATGTGTTATGGCCGTATGCTGTGACCTGTTCGCATGTCTCGGGTCACGGTCCTGGTGGTCGGCCGACATGGCTCGGGTCTGAGATGTTTTTTTCGACAAACGTGATCCTTGGGTCTCTTTAGATTGAGGTATTTCAATTTAAATTACTTCTTAATTTATAAATTGAAGAACACCAAGAACACCAAGAACACTTTTGTTTGTATCTTCAAATATTTCTTGAGATTTCCTTTGAATCTTCAAGTTTTCAACTTGAAGTTCTTGAGTAATCACACTAAACCGAAGGTTCGAACCCTCCTTCTAGTGCCAAATTGTTGGTGAACGAATCTAATCGGGAGGATTAGTGGCTGTTTTAATCTGTTTTTACGTCACCAATCAATAACGTGTGATTGATTACCACCGTAAATGGTAAAACGAGTCTTGGGTTAATGAATTCGGGTAAAATGAAGATCGAAATTTAAATTATTTTGTATATGTGTAAGTTTGGGTGTATTTGTGTGTATTTTTAGTCTGAAATTCGAAAATTATTCCATAAGTAAGCTGGAGAACAACTATTTATAGAGACTAGCAAGCATGAGGTGTCCAAGACTCTTGGTCTCCCTAGCCTGTATGCTTGACATGTGTCCTTTTGATCTTATCTAAGCTGAATCTTAGTTACAAAGTCTTCTTTGGTCTTATCTCGGACTCATTGTTGTTCGCCTAGGTTTGCTTGATTGATCTTGTTGATTCTCCAACTGAAAGTTGTTCGCCTCTTGAGGTTGTACTTTGGAAGTTGCTCGCCTTATGGCTTTGTTCAGCTTGGCTTTGGGATCTTTGTCCTTTGTTCACTTTTACACACCTCCTTGGCTATTTGTTGTATCATAGTTTGACCAAGTTGTTCGTCATGGATGACTTCACTCTTGGCTCATTCTTGGTCCCGGGCCTTAATACCTGTTCGCCCATTAGTTGTTTGTCGGAGGAGTTGTTCGTCATTTTATGTACCTCTCAGATTGGTAGATGCACCCCAATATTGATTATCTTTGTTTAAACCCCTAACTCTTGCTCGTTTCATGCTGGATGATGTTCGCCTATCAACACTTAGCTGATGGATATTGCTTGATAAAAAAGGGTAAGGGTTTTTTTTTTTTTTTTTTGTAATTCTTCCCGTTGAATGATTCATACAATTGATGAATGTGTTGTCTATTTTATGAATATTGGATTTCTCCTTTCAGCACTCTTTGCATTTTTTATGCACTCATTTTCTCCTTTTTATACCAACTAGATATTTACTTGTGCATCGCATGATTAGTATATCAAGTGCCTTTTAGTTGTTTTCAAAATATTAACTAACATTGTCCTAACATCTCAAGGTTTAGGACATCATTTCCCTTGTACTTGATGTTAATTCATGAATGTTTGTTAATTTTTTCAAGTCAGCAAATCTTTTTCATATTTTTTTTAACTAAGATTGTGTATGTACCAGGTCCACCGAGAAATTCAAGATATAACTGTTTTTACTGAACAATCACATTTTTTTACATTGAACAACTGCAGATGTCAAACAAAAATTGTTCAGTGAAAACAACCATAAATATTTAAAAATGCAATTGATTGAATATCTCACCGAAATTTTAAGGTTGAGGAACTCGATGCTCAAAGTGACTCCAAGGTTAATGAGGTATCTTCTGCTAAAGAATTAAGTGTGTTTGAGATGATAGGGTTGCCTTCATTTCGAACCCTTTTACGAAGTTCACCCCATTTAACTCCTTCATAGTTTGGTCTTACCATATCGGCCCGTATGAAATCCTCATAAACCTCGTATGGTTCAAAAAATATTCAACATTTTCACCAGCAAGTATTTACCTCATGGACTATGGATTAAATATTTTCATGTGGGTTAGCTGCATTTTTTGTCCCAAGAAAATGTGTCCATTTTAAAATGGTACTTTCTTCAGCATTTTTAGTCCCGTAGTTATTTTTAACACTTTTAGTCTCAAGAGAATATGATATATTGCAATTTTGGTCTCAAGAAAATGTATAAATTGCAGTTTTGATCTCAAAAGAATAGGATAATTTGCAATTTTGGTCCTGAAAGTTAACGGATTGGACCAAAACTGCAAAAAAAAAAAAAAAAAAAAGGATTATTTTCGCACATAGGTACCAAAAGTGTTTTGCACTCATTCTCTTGAGACTAAAAGTGCAATTTTTGGATTTTTTTTTCCGAACAATTTTTGGGGGGTGTATTAACAAAGGATAGGGCTGTACATAACCTTGGCCCATTTTTATACTCTTAATGCAGCTCTTATGTGGCCAAATCCCAACTAACCCTAATATATATATATATATATATATATATATATATATATATATATATATATCTGTATGTAGAGTGTTTTAGCCTCTTAGGAACACACCACTTTTAATTCTTCTCTTCTCTTATCTTCTGAGGGTGCATTCGGAGTAAGGTTTACGAGTCCATAACTTTGAGGTCTCAATCCATTGTTTCCTCATAAATTTCTGCAGCACCGAGTGATTGCCCTTTTCATAAGCATCGAGACATAAATCTGACTGATTGTAACATAAGATAAGAAAAATTGCCCTTCTCATGATAACTTAACGCGGTATTTATGTTGTTTTGATAAATTTGCTGAAGTTTGGTCGATAGATCCTAAATTTAATAGAGATTTAAATAATGGGATTAAAACAAACCCCTTTCGATAACATTTTACCTCTTCTGAATTAGATAAGAAATTAATTCAAATTGTTTCATTTCAATCCCAAATCACAAGAAAAAAACTAAAAAATGATGATATTTTTAACTATTAAAACACTTTTCTGGCGAGGAACATGATCGGCGCATGCTTAAATCAACGTTGTTTTAGTGTTTTTCAGCGAGTTGAGATTAGAATAACAAATAAAATTACTACACATGGGAATAGATTGAAAATGTGAAAAATTGTGGGGCTATATTGAAAAAGGGAAAAAGATATGAGACAGAAGCATAAAGTATTTTTTTTATAAATAATATCATTATGTATCAACTTGTTATTTATTGCTCCTGTAATAATTGGATTCAGTATCAAACTATTATCTTGAATTGTATATCTCTTGAATAATACATTGTCCATTTTTTTACTCTCATTCTTATTATTCATTGAAAATAAATTCATTTTATTGATGTATAGATATTGAATTTAATTGTTTGGTGGATGTAAATAGGAGTTAGTAGCATCTTAAGATTTATACAATTATGCTGATGAGTAAATGATAAGAACCCCTATTGTACTACTCAAGGGTACGCTTGATTTGAGATTTAGAGGGTTTTAAAATCAATTTGATGTATTTTAAAATCTTGATAACTAGTAGTGGTGTTTTTTTTAGATTTAATAAGGTAGGATTTATTTTATGTCATATTGATGTATACGAGTGCATGATGTTGTGCTATTATTTATTTTATGTCATATTGATTTAATTTTTCGTATTTTGTGTGCATATTTGTTTGGCTCATTATTTAATTTCTAGTCTTTTTTTAAGCATATTTTAAAGACCCAGGTCAAATACAATCTCATTTTTTTTTAATACACCCCACCCAAAAAAATGTTCGGAATATTTTCGAATACATTTAGTATTTTATTTTTTTTTGCAATTTTGTAAATTTTGTCCAAAAATTGTCAAAATTTTTGGATTTTTTTCTGAACACTTTTTGTTGGGGTGTATCAACAAAAGATAGGATTGTACATTCCCTTGGCCCATTCTTATAGTCTAAATGCAACTCTTTTGTGGCCCAATCCCCAACTAACCCTAATATATATACCTCCTCCGAGCACACCACTTTCTACTCTTCTCTTCTCATCTCTTCACTTCTCTTTTCTCCTCTTCTCTTCTCTTCTCTTCTCTTCTCTTTTGAGGGTGCATTCAGAGTATGGTTTACAGATCCATACATTTGTGGTCTCAATCCATTGTTTCCTCGTAAATTTCTGCGGCATCGGGTGATAGGCGATCTGAGCTGGAGGTTTTCCGAGCATCGAGACACAAATCTTACTGATTCTAACATAAGGTAAGAAAAATTGCCCTTTTCATGATAACTTAATGCGGTATTTATGTTGTTCTGATAAATTTGTAGAAGTTTGGTCGATAGATCCTAAATTTAATAGAGATTTAAATAATGGGATTATAACAAAACTCTGTCGATAACATTTTACCTCTTCTATTATTTATTCAAATTGTTTCATTTCAATCCCAAATCGCAAGAAAAATACTAAAAATGATGATATTTTTAACTCTTAAAACACTTTTCTGGCGAGGAACGTGATCGGTGCATGCTATAATCAACGTTGTTTTAGTGTTTTTGGGCGAGTTGAAATTAGAATGACAAAGAAAATGACTACATATGGGAATAGATTGGAAATGTGAAAAATTGTGGGGCTATATTGAAAAAGGAAAAAATATATGAGACAGAAGCATAAAGTTTTTTATAAATAATATCTTTATGTATCAACTTGTTATTTATTGCTCCTGTAATAATTGGATTCAGTATCAAACTATTATTTAGAAGTGTATATCTCTTGAATAATACATTTAACTTTTTTTTTACTCTCATTCTTATTATTTATTGAAAATGAATACATTTTGTTGATGTATATACATTGAATTTAATTGTTTAGTGGATGTAAATAGAAGTTTATAGCATTTTAAGATTTATACAATTTTGATGATGAGTAAATAGTAAGAACCCCTATTGTACTACTTAAGGGTATGCCTGATTTGAGATTTAGAGGGTTTTAAAATCAATTTGGTGTATTTTAAACATACATACCCGATTTTTAATTTCCAAACATGGTCTACCCTAAATGATTTGATTAAGAATTGATTTTCTAATTTCAACCATGTGTTGAATTGGAAATTTATAACATAATTTGTTTTTAGTAGTTTCTTGTGTTGAAGATTCCTCAACATTATTTTATTATATATGATTTTTTTAACTCTTTACTCATTCAGAATTCGTCATTGAAGGTGTGATGCATGTTTTTTTTTTTTACTAAATGAAAATTTAAACCATAGTTCACGAAGCTATACAATATAAACTTCTGATCATATTGCAACTCAAGTGATTTCTTTATACAATCAGGTTGTTTACACAGAACAATTAAGACCAGTTATGTTTTAATAATTTAGACTCTTTATAGAACGACTGCACTAGGAAACACAAGAAAGAAATAATCGTAACATAATCTTTAACAATCTAATTTGGTTTTCCAGATGGTAATGTTATATTTTCTAATAGTTAATCTGAATACTGTAGTGGGTGGAAAGTGGAGATTAATTTTTCATATTTAGTGGGCCAGTTTGTTTGGCCCATTATTTATTTTCTAGTCTTTTTTTAAAATAGGAGTTTGTAGCATCTTAATATTTATGCAATTGTCCTTATGAGTAAATGGTAAGAACCCCTTTATTACTACTTTAGGGAATGCTTGATTTGAGATTTAGAGGGTTTTAAAAATAATTTGTTGTATTTTAAAATCTTTATAACTAGTATTAGTATTTTTTTTTTTAGATTCAATAAGGTAGGATTTATTTAATGTCATATTGATGTATAAGAGTGCATGATGTTGTGCTATTATATTATTATTATTGATTGAAATTGTTATAATTGTGTAGTAAATGGTTTGTTTATTTGAATTTGCAAAAGTAAAATGGTGTGAAAAGTGATAAAAGAAAATTAGAGTGAGAGTAAAAAAATCATATGAGTTATTTGAGAGAGTGTAAGTGTTGGTCCCAAAGATGTATCAAGGGTCTAGAGGGGGGGGGGGGGGTGAATAGACCTTGATTATTAAAACTTAAAACTTTTTTGCCACAAATAAAGTATACAGATTGAACTCTGCAGCTGTGGAGTTGAAAGCAAAGGTTTGCAGCTGCAGACTTTTGAAATGTGAAGTCTGTATAGTTGATTCAAACACTTATCAAAGTTGGTGTTGTAATACTTTGGAGTATTTTAACACCTAGTGCAGCGGAAATAAGTAATCTGTGTGAAGTAAAAAATCAAATCCAATCAAACTTTAAAAAACACAAAAAATATGAGTGAAGCAATAAGATAGATAAAATGAATAAACAGTATATAAAGAACAAGACAAATTTATAGTGGTTCAGAGATGTTGTAATCCTCCTACATCTACTGTTACACCACACAGGTGCCAAATTCACTAAGAGATCACACAGTCACAAGAAGTTCCCCTAAGACTTAGAGTTCTCACTCAGATCAGTCTAGTCTAGGATGAAACAAAAATTCACTCAGAATACTCTCTCTATCTCACTCAGAAATAAACACTCACTAAGAATAAAATCTACACAAGGTAGAATACAGGGGTATATAGCGTGGAACAACAACAAAAATATAAGACAATATTCCTAGCTTCTAAATCCTAAAAACTTCTATAGTTGAAGGGCTGTAGACTTTGAAGACTGTAGATATTTTGCAGTGTGCTTGAGAGCTTTGGGTTGTTGTTATTGATCCTCTGAGGTCTCCTCTCCTATTCATAGGAGTCTTGAGGGGTCCTCTAGCCGTTGGAGGGATTGAGAATTTCAAATATTTTCACCTCCAGCTTTGACTTCTGCTTAATTAAAGCTTCTTGTCATATAACAACGTCCTTCAAGTAGTACAAGTTGTCTTTTAGTGATGACTGCTCAAAGAGTTGTTAATCACTGAAACACTTGTTTCTACTGGCTAGTAATTAGCTCTGGTAAAACTGAGACTTTTCAAACTAAGTGAGTGAGTGTACTATGTGTACTACACTTAATTAGTCCTACTAATCTCAAGTTTACAGCTTGTAGTCTCTAACTCTGCAGATGTAGACTCTTCGATTGTGGACTTGTCTTCAACTCTTTAGATGTAGACTTGTCTTCAACTAGCTGTAGGGTCTGTATCCAATGTTTGCAGATGTAGACTTTCATTTATTAAATTCTTCATTTTTCTCTTTGTACCTGCAATGTTAGTTTCCACAATACAAAGTTATCTGTTTTGACATTATCAAAATTAATGAGAAAAATCCCTAGGACAAAAATATCCTAACAATTTCCCTCTATTTTGATGATGGAAAAACCAATCAAACAAAATAATTTTAGAAACTAAATTGCATGAAAGATACAAACAATGTCTAGGAAATAGAGAGAATTGCATTCAACTATAAATTAATACATGATCACTAATCAATTACAACCTCTTATATTCTAACATAGACTTCAGTTGATTTACCTTCTCTTTACCTTCTTTTGTGCTTAGGATCCACATCTTCATCTTCAGAGTCATACCTTTCAGGGCTTTGTGGGATGATTTCTTGAGTTATAAGGGCAGCATTCTTCAAATCTTCTTCGTCATAAGCCTTTAACATCTCAAACTCGATCCTTGCGTACTTTCAGCTTCTTCTTCTTATTTCCTTGCTTTAGATCTTGGGGACAGAGTCCTGGGCATCTTCTTCCTTCTGGCAGCTTGCTTCTTCTGAACTCCACCTCCTATCTTCCTCAGCAACTTAGCGTTATCACCTGAATATAAAGTACCTTGACCTTTCAAGGTCTTGAACAATCTGAATCTGTCAGTTAAACTGGCATGCTTTTTGAGAAATGGATGGAAATGACCAATCTTTCTAAACTCTTCCATAAACATCTTGGTCTCTCCACCAAATTTTCTTCTTCCTCTGGAAGTATGTCTGTAGACTCTTCAAACATCTCAGCTGCAAGATTGACCTCAACTGTTGAAACAGTGTCTACAGGCACAGAAGAAAATGTATCTATAGGGTTGGCAACTGTAGGATTCTCAATACCTTGACTTTGAACATTTCCTAACAATTTTTGTGTGAACACAGAGACTGGCTGTGATTTCTTTTCTTGCTGTCTTGCCTCTTAAAATCTTGCTTCCCTTCTCCGATTAACCTTATCTTCCCATTTTCCAACAAATTTTTTATTTTGTGGAATCTTGATAATTCTGTCTTTGTGAAATTTTCCTTGGGCATGTGACTTATCCTCAGGTTTAGCAAAAAAAGAAACTCCACCTACTGGTCTGTCAAAACCACTCAGTCCAGTCTTGAAAGCTTGGTATAATTCTTTCTCAAAGTATCCTTGTAAATTTTGAATGTTTGATAGGGCCACATCAAGAGTATCTTTCTCACCAGAATTCTCCTTTAATCCCATGGATACAACATCTTCCCCCTTTTTGCCATCAACAAAATAGTTTAGGAGGGTATCCATCTTGGCAGATAGATGGGATTCAATGTGACTTGAATTAGCAGCTAAGGAGCTCATATTTTTATTAATACCATCAATAGAGTCCTTTATCAACTTGTTGTTATCCAGAATTCTTTCCATAGAGCTCTTCAGTTCTCCAATCATGTCATCCTTTTATTGTAACTTTTTCTTCATCGTAAAATGCATACTAACTAGGTTTTCAATGGATTCCTTGAATTTTTCCTGAATCTGTAGCTTTTCTTATTTTGCCTTCTCAAATAACTTGGTTAGCATCTCTTGCAATCCTTCCTTGATTCTTTTAGACACAATATGCTCTGGAATCCTCCTTAGTTCTTCCTTGATGTTTGTAGACATCTCTTCCACAATAGTTTCAATAGAACTAACTTTCCTCATAATTTTCTCATTATTAACAATTTCTTCATCAAATATATCTTCCTCTCCTTCAGATATTCTCAAAACAAGTTCTGACATACTGGGAGCAGGTGTTTTTCTTTTTAGATTCAAAGGTGTGGGCACATCATGTGTAGCCAACTTCTTCAAGTAATCATCGAAGTCCTTCTCGTTCATAGTATCTTCACCTAGAGGGGTAGATGGATCAGCATTTTCTAAAACAATAAAGGCGGATTGTGCTTTGAAAGCTTCTAAATCCTTACCTAGATTGCCTGTAGTTAGCTGAGTCTCATCTGCAGACCTTTGGAAGTTTTGAGCTGTAGAGTTTGGAACACTTGCATTTACTTCACATGAGGTATTTGCAACAGATTGGCCTCCTTGAGGTGGTAAACCTCCATCTCCAGCTTCATCATCATCATCATCACTTTTTCTCAGATTATCAGTCTGGCAAGGTTATTTATCATTCTTTTCACCTTTTTCTTTCTTGTCTTTTGTAGACTTTCCTTCTTCCAAGTCTCTCTCTTGAGTAACAATAGATTTCCCAGCTTCAGCGGCAAGTTGTACTCCTTCAACCAGTGTGTTAAGGTTTAACAAGTCTTCCATGGGAGGGCTTGGTGGCACAGCAGAGCTTCCACCTACTCCACTTAAAAATCCTTCATTTTGAGGCATGTCTTCCTTATCTGTACTTTCCTCATCTCTATTAGCAGATAACAATTTTGTTCCAGGAATTATAGCTTGATCATCAGATTCATTTGAAAGTACTACCCTCAATGCTTCAGCTGCTGACTTGATCAGCGGTTTTCCCTTGGAACTTACAACAGAATTTTTTTTCCCTTTTCCCTTCGTGGATTCTAGGGCTTTCCTTTCACTGATTTGCTTTCTCTTCATTTCAGCAATTTTCTTGAAGAAAAACTTATTATCTAGCAAAACTTAAATATCTGAGGTGTTACTCCACTCTTTAATCCAAACAAATTCTTCTTCCTCCTTCTTCTTAAGAAATTCCAACTTATTCCTAAGATCGCTCCATTCTTCATATCTCTGCAGTTCTTGAACATGTTTTGCAGACAACTCTTCATCATCTAACTCAGCATCTCCTGATTCAGCTTCAACTAAATCCTTCACTTTATCTCCATTATTTTTACTTAGAAACTCTGCAGATGAAGAAGTCACAATGGCTTGTGTCTCCTTAGGGGCTATCACTAAGTCTACAATCGTTTCTTTAGGGGCAATTACTCTCTCCTCACAAGTCTTAGCTGCAGTTTCTAAGTCTGCATCTATAGACTTAATCATCTGAGCTGTAGACTCTAATGCTTCTTTGGAATGTCTTTTCTTCCTTCTCGTCTCCTTAGAGATTTCCTTATTGTTGAGAATAATAGTGTCATCTTCATTCTCAACTAACTCCAGCTTTCTCTTAGCCTTAAACTTATATTGATGAACAATAAGGGGCTTAGAAACTTGTGCTTCTTTGGGCTTCTTCTGTTTTCTTTTCTTAGCAATCAATGGTGCATCCGCGTTACCTCTCTTAAACTTTCCCAATCCGATGATTCTATGCACGAAAATAGGTACAGGACCACGTGTTTGAAACAAAGGTACACCAAGATGTCTCAAGGTATAGTTCAAGAATAAACCAAAACCTTTAGTGTTTCCACTTTTGGTCACGTTATAGGCAATCCTATTGAAAATTAATGAACTAACATCTACCTTAAGACCTTTATCAAACACAATCATTAAATCCCATGCAATCTCAGGACCATCATCATAACTACCTGTCCTATTGAGAAGGGATTTGTCCATTACCTCATAAAGATAAACATATTCCTTTGATAGTTGATTCTTCTTGAAATGCCTGCTCCAACTTTCAGGAAACTCCAATCCACTAGTAAACTTGTTGTAATAGACGATATCTTCATCCTTAAAGTTGAATTCTGTAAAGTGAAGTCCTCCAACAGGTATCTTTAGGGCTTCACTAATGACTTTAGGGGTGATCTTGTAATCAACTCCGTCAATATGAGCAGCAATATAGGTCTTTCCTTCGGTATATGATGCATTTTCGTAGAATTTACGAGGCACAGCATCATCATATCCCTCAGGTCTATTACTAAGAATAAATTCCAATCCCTGGGTCTGGATACGTCAGAATGTTCGAGCCATTACATCAGATTAATCAAGTGCTTCAATAAGAGCATTGAAATAAAAAAGAGATCCAAAGAGTATCTTCATTATTTTCGAAATATTGTAACGAAGAAAACTTTGGTTAGAGGTTTGCAGGTAGAATGCGAAAGGGGTTCAAATGAAAAGTAATGAACAGGTTTTGTGCTAAGGGTTACTATTTATACTTGCACAAAACTCAAGAAAAATGTTAACATTGAGAAAACAGTTTTTCCTTATATTTTAGAAATCAACGGTCTAAAATGTTTGGGTTATTTACTCATTTAAAAGATCAACGGCTTAGAAATGAAGTAAATAAAATCCAAATTTTGAAAGTCAATGTATAAATGTACATTGTCCAGTATATTTTAAAAAAAAATTAAAAACCTGGGACAATAAATCCAAAAATTATGTGTACACGCAAGTACAAGGATTTGGAATTTAGTAGTGTACGCATTTAATAGCTAAGAATGTACAAGTCAACTTGAAAATCTACAGTTTGAAGTTTGCAGTTTGATAACTTCAGTTAGAATAGTCTGCAGTTAATCAAAGTTTACATCTGTAGACTTAAGTCTGCATCTGCATTCTTTAAGTTTATATTTGAATAACTTATCATAACTTCTTGACTTTCTGTTGAAATTTTCAACTTTATACTTCATTACTGAATGATTTTCTTATAACTCTAACATTCCTAGTTCTCCTCATAAAATAGAAAATCTTGATTCACATAGTGGTTTGGTAAAGATATCTGCAAGATTAAGATCTGTATGTATCTTTTCCATTTTGATATCTCTCTTTTAAATATGATCTCTAATGAAATGATGTCTCACATCAATGTTCTTGGATCTTGAGTGTAGAACAGGATTCTGTGTGATAGCAATTGCACTTGTATTGTCACAGAATATGGTAGTGTTCTTTGACTCAATATCATAATCTTTTAGTTGGTATTGCATCCACAAATTTTGTACACAACAGCTTCCTGCAGCAATATATTCTGCTTCAGCTGTAGATAGTGCAATATAATTCTATTTCTTGCTATGCCAAGATACTAGTCTTTGTCCAAGAAATTGACATATCCCACTAGTACTCTTTCTGTCAACTTTACATTCAGCAAAATCTGAGTCTGTGTCCAATTGACATCCATAAGAGCTTCTTCTATGTTTAATGGTTCTATTTCAGACATAAAGCTTGCAAACATAGCTTCATGTTGTTGTCTTCTGGTTTTTACTTTATTAGTTACATCTCCAATAACTTGTTCAGGGGGATGGTTTTTAAGTCATTTCAAGTTTAAGGGGTCATGGTGAATATTCTGTTCATTGAATCTTTCAGTTAACTCTTCCATTGAAGGAATATCACCTTGATTGTCATGACATGTTTCATTTACATGATCTTCAATCCTTGGTAACTCCTTAGTAGATTCTCCATTGCCTTGTTCAATTATTCCTACTGGAATCTCAACTATTACATATGGCTGTAGAGTTCTATCTGTAGAGTTTTCATTTTTCTGCAGATCTTTAATGATCTTTTGATTCTCTCTATCTTCAATGTGTGGTTCATCAAACACAACATGTGTAGATTCTTCCACCAGCATTGTTCTCTTATTAAACACTCTAAAGGTTTTGCTTACTACTGAATATCCAAGGAAGAATCCTTCATCTGCCTTAGGATCAAATGTCTTTATATAATCCTTCCCATTATTCAGAATGTAGCATTTGCATCCAAAGATGTGAAAATAAGATATGCTAGGACTAAATCCTTTCCATAATTCATAAGGTGTCTTGGAATATGACTTGTTGATTAAACAACTATTTTGTGTGTAACAAGCAGTATTGGTAGCTTCAGCCAGAACCTTTTGGGTAAATGAGCTTCAACTAACATGGTTCTAACAACTTCTTTTAGAGTTCTATTCTTCCTTTCAGCTACACCATTTTGTTGATATGTTCTAGCTCCTAAATATTCATGATGAATCCCATGGAGAGAATAAAACTCCTCAATAACTTGATTTGTAAATTCAGTTCCTCTATCAGATCTAATTTTTACAATCTTTAAACCTTTCTTATTCTGAATTGTTCTCATAAGTTCAGGTAACCTCTGTAGAGTCTCACTCTTTTTCCTTAGGAACACAGTCCAGGTGAATTTTGAGTAATCATCTACCACCACAAGGGTATACTTTTTCCCACCAATGCTAACTGGTTCTATGGGTCCAAAAAGATCCATGTGAAGCAGTTCCAGAACTTTGTTTGAGCCATCAAAGATTTTGTTCTTAAAAGTCTTCTTTGTTTGCTTACCCTTTTGGCATGCATCGCAAAGATGATCTTTCTTGAACTTTGTCTCTGGTAGACCTCTTACAAGTCTGTTCTTCACAAGGTCATTCGTGGTTTTGAAATTTATGTGATTTAGTCTTTTATGTAAAAGCCAGCTTGTATTTGTAGAGTTGTTTGCTATAAAATAAACATTCTCTTCAGTTGAGCTCCATTCAACTATATACACATTTCCTTTTCTAGTACCACAAAGTTTGACTTGTTTAGTTTCAGCATCCTTAATCATGCATGAGTTTGGTGCAAAGTCTGCAATGTATCCTTTGTCACAAAATTGACTCACACTTAGTAAATTATGCTTCAGTCCATCCACAAGATATACATCATTAATCTGAACATTTCCTCTTCTTATTGAACCTGAACCCTTGGCAGTTCCACTGACATTATCACCAAAAACTACTCTAGGTTCATTTAGTTCTCCAAGGTTGGAAAGTATTTCTTCATTACCTGTCATGTGCCTTGCACAACCACTATCAATATACCAGATTTCCTTTGGAGTGGTTGACAAATATCCTTGCAATAAATGAAGAGTTAGTGCTTAGGTATCCAAAGATTTGGATCTCCTCCAGTGACATTCTTAACCACTCAAGTTGGTTTTGCAATAGTTGGTCTTTTGCCTTTCTTGTATGGAACTTCCTGAGCAACTTTCTTGTCACCTGTAGACTTCTTTCCATTCCAGAATTTGTTAAAATTCTCTTTTCTCTTAAAATCTACAGTTGCTTCCGGCTGCACAGTTGTTGTCTGTAAAGTTTGACTTGAAGTCTCTTCTTTATAGATTGTTTTGATCTTGTCTGTGTACATATTGATCTTTTCTTCCAAGTGTTGTACATTTTAAATCTTTCCATAGATAATGTCAATAATCTTTTTTTGTTTCTCATCAGATAGATTTTTTACTAATCTTTGAACAGATGGTTCCTCAAGTTCTTGTAGAAGAATGATTTCTCTTTTGAACTCTTGTTGTTGTTTCACAAATGTGGGAACAAAATTTTCAAGATATTCCATCCAATCACATGGACTGTATCCAATGCCTGTCATATCTCCAGAAGTTCTTTGCTGTAAAAGCATTTCCTTCAATTTTCTAAAAGACTTACCATAGCATTCCAATCTTTCAATGAAATAACCTCTCTCATCTTCAACATTTTGGATAATGTTGTCTTTCTTTGCAATTTCATTCTTGAGATCTATACAGTCAGCAATTTTGCATGTAGCTTCTTCAAAAAGCTCTTAATGACTCATTTTTAGATAGTCAGATTCTTCTTGCAAATTACTCATTAAGGATAGCTTGTTTCTGCTTTCATTGGTTTCAGCAAACAGTTCCTAAATTCTTTGCTTAAGTTTTTAGATTTTCAACTAAAAGTTCATCATAATCACTTCTTATATGAAGCAGTCCTTCAAAACCTTTTTGGAGCAAGTGAATCATATCACTGGATCGAAGAATCATTTTCAGCTAAAGAACTAGATGAGGATTGTACCTCTTTATCCATTGCCATAAGACAAATTAGTGCTTCATTGTCCTCAGAATCTGTGGACTCACACTCTGCAGTTGGGTGAGAAGAAGAAGAGGGACTTTATTCCCGAGTCTTTTCAAACTCGGATAGTAGTGCTCTTATTCTTTCTTTATCCAACTTTTTCTTCTTTCCATCCTTGCAGCTTTCTCCTCCTCAGTGTACTTCTTTGCTTCTGGGTAGGGGCAGTCCTTGATGAAGTGTCCAGGTTTCCGGCAATTATAGCAAAGATAGTTGGAGTTAGCAGCTGGTTTACTTGGCTTACCTTCTTGCTTAGATGGATTTTTCTTCCAGTTGACTCTCTTAGCAAACTTCTTGAATTGCTTTATCAACAGGGCCATCTCATCATTTTGTGAATCTGATTCTGCAGTTGGGTTGGACTCTGCAGCTACTAGAGCTATGACTTTTGAATTTGGTGAGTCTTTGTTTTTTCTCATGTCAATATCAAATTCAAAGGTTTTAAGGTCAGAAAATAACTCAAATGTGGATACTTTGGATAAATCCTTAGATTCTCTCATAGCAACTACTTTCATATCCCATTCAGATGGTAAGGCTCTTAGAAGTTTCATGTTCTTTTCCCTTTGAGAGTATTCTTTTCCAAGTAGTTCAAGCTCATTGAGTATTTCAATGAATCTTGAATCAAACTTTTCAAGAGTTTCTCCATGTTGTGACCGTTTTGGACCACGTGTTGGATCCGGACGGAAGAAAGCCGGAAAAGGCAAGAAGGTACCCAGAGGCGGGACCGACCAGGCCGGCCTGAATCCGACCCCTGCGGGCTCCGACCACGAGTTTCCGGCCACGAAAGCAAGGCCGGAAACCTGCTTGGGACGCCCGTCCATGTTCATCACAGCCACGGTGAAGTCATGCCGTGGCCGGACCGGCCCGGCCATGATCAGTGAAGTCCAGCAGAGGTCGCCCGGACACGACCGACTGGCTGGAGCAATCTCCGACCTCGCTGTCCGCCAGGAGGCCGGCCTCCGATCACTCAAGGCCCCCGGCCGGCAAGAGAGATCTTGAGCACGTGACAGAATCAAGCAAGACCCTCTCCCAAGAGGGAAAAAGGCCGCCTCCGTACCCAGAGACTCAGAGAATATTCCATCCAAATGAGGAAATTCGCCAGAGAATCGTCCTTTTTGGACACGCGTCAACACCCTAGTAGCCGACCACCTGCAAGCCCTGACATATCAGAGCCCGCGCGTCCTCAGAAGCAGGAGGCATTTAATGCACCTGCCCCCTGAGAGGCCGGAAATGACCAACATACCCCTGTAGTGAGAAAACTATAAATACCCCCACATTTGTAATGTAAAGAAGAAGTTCACTCTCTCTCAGTATAATCAATACACATACTCATTCAAGTCCAGGGACTAACAACCCCTGGCAATTCTTGGTGTTCTTAGTGTTCTTACGCATTTATAGCCTTTCTTCATTCAAGCATTCATTTTAGCATTTAAGAACCCACTCATTTGATGTTTTTACCAAAGCCCTTATTAATAGCCAGTTAATCCCAGCAACAAATATTTTGGTAAACAACATTTGGCGCTAGAAGGAGGGTATCTAACCCATCAAACGCATATTTTCTTCACCTCTCTTTGAAGAACACTCACTGTTCTTCAAAGCTTCACATCCTCAAACCTTCAGATCTTCAAACCTCAAACTCCTCCTCTCCTGAAAGCAATAGATCCCCAGAGATCATCCCATGCCCACGGGAAAGCCACACGCGTGGCCTCCCCGATTCGTTTTCCGGAGGAACCCCTCCCGTCCGGGGGTCGAGGTTTCTTTACTCCAGACCAGGCCGGGTCAGGGAGACACCGCCAGACGGAAGAGGCGAGGGGGTGCCAGAGCACCACCTCCGCCTCCAAAAAGAAGGCCCAGGCTCGCGCTCTCAAGGGTAAGGCGATAGCCAGAGAGCACCAAGGCGAAAGCCAATGTCGGGCGAACCCCGTCTCCGCCCGTTCGCGAGGCTACGCCCATCCGGTTTTTGACCGTTTGGGCGCGACAGACCCGTCGTGGTATCCGAGCCGCATACCCAGTTACGACACTGGGTACGAGGACACCGAATCCGTCTCCAACTCTGGGAGCACGGCCCAAATGCCCCACAAGAGGGCGGCCGAGGTCAGCCTGACCCCGGCAAACTCCGCCAGGCGCAAGCTAAGCTTCGCCCAAAGCGGCCTTTTGGGACGCGGAGTCCCCCGTGCGGCCATTTTCGACCGAATCGGCCCCTTAGCCGACGGAGGCGACCAACTGGTCGAAACCCCCAATCCTGAATTCGCCAAGATGCAAAAGCAACTTGACGAAATGAAGGCGCTCCTTGAAGCGCAAGGCCAAACTAAGGCCCGGCCGGTCGCCAGCGAGCCTCTGGCGGTCGATATTGAGCTCGCGCCAGTCCAACTCAAAATCGTCCCCCCGCCGACTCCTCTCTACGAGGGGAAAACAGATCCGGAGACTCATCTGAGCAAGTTCCGGATCTACATGACCGGGCGCGGCGCAACCGACGCCACGAAGTGCAGGCTCTTCCCTCTCACCCTGGGCGACCTCGCCCACAGATGGTACGTGTCCCTCCCGACACGGTCCATCGACTCGTTCGCTACTTTAAGCGCCCAATTCTCATCATACTTTGCGGCCAAAATTGCCCGGCCGGAAAGCTGGCATCGCCTGATGCGGATCCGCCAGGAGAAAGAAGAGTCCGACGAGGACTACGTGGCCAGGGTGGACGAGGTCATGCTGACCGGCGAGGCGGTTAGCGACCAGCTGGCTTTGCATGCAACCCTGGGAGGCTTCCACGGCCGGTCTCCTATGTTCAAACACCTCACCAAGGACTTCCCTAAAACCTACGCCGAATTCCACGCCCGAGCCGGTGACTACCTGGCTCGAAGGAAACTTCTGGCACTAAGGCTGGGGGAGTCCGAGCCAACCCCAAAGGAGACGGAGGCCGTAGCCCAAACTTCCCCCAAGAGTGGCCCTAAGGCCAGAAGAGTGGCCAAACCGCCCGGTAACTTCAAGTCCTTCGAGGACGTTGAAGTTCACCTAACTCAGGCCATGAGGCAGTCCCCCGCACATATCTTCAATGCGATCCAGCACGGGATGTGCTTCCCAGGCCAAGGCCCTATTCTGGAGACCGGTCCCGGCTGGACCCTAAAAAGTTCTGCGCTTATCACGACTCTATTGGCCACAATACGAGCCAGTGTCGTGATCTCCTAAAGCAGCTTTGGAAGCTGTTTGACGAAGGGCGTCTGAACGACCTCCTTCAGAGGCCAGCCGGCCGGCAGGACCAACAGCAGCAGCCCCAGCACCACCCTCGAAAGAACGAGGAAGGCGGCCGACCTCTCAGGCCGGTCGCAGCTTTGGAGGAGGACGATGACGAGGATGACCTCCCCCCCCCATGAATCCCGGCGGTCGGGTCAACATGATCCAGGCCGGCGGAGGGAACTTAGGCGGCCTCACCCCCATCTCGACGCAGTCCAACCGGAAGCGGAAAGCAGAGGTCCAGGCGGCGACCAACGTCAACTTGGTCACGCCCCCAGAACCAAAGATTCACAAGAGCCTGGAGATAACTTTCTCCAACCAGGACAGGACCGGGGTGCTGTTCCCGAAGGGCGATGCGTTGGTGATTGCCGCCCGGATCCTGGGCAAAGAGGTTCAGCGCATTTTGGTCGACAATGGGTGTTTTTGCAATATCATCTTCAAAACAGCCCTAGACCAGCTCGGAGACCTCGTCAACTTCATCAGGCCAATCGACCTTCAACTGAAGGGATTTGGGGACACAACGGTCGCTGCGTATGGGAGGATAAAGCTCTCCGTGGAACTCATCTGTTGCTACAACGAGGAGGTCAGGATAACTAGGCCGTTAGATTTTATAATTGTAGATCAGCCAAGCTCGTATAATGGCTTTCTGGGTAGGCTCTTTTTAGAAGTTTTTGAAGCTGTTGCTTCTTCCTACTATTACTGTATCAAATTTCCCACCCCCGAGGGGGTGGTCGGCACAATGGCTAAAAGGTGTTTGAACTATTCCAACTCTCATTTATTTTCAATTAGCAACGACCAAACACCGGACGGGCCACACCCCGACTCTGAAACGGCCACTCCGGCCGCAGAACCCATCACAGAGGACGGATCCACATCCGCCGACCCCCGGCCTATGCAGATCGACGATCCCGAGCCAAGGATCAGTTTCGAACCATCCGAGCTCGATCTCGATCCCAGATTCGATTCTTCCGACCGGCGGAGCTATGAACAAGCTACGACCTTAGAGGAATTGGAACACATTCCAGTCGACCCCTCGAGGCCAGAATTGGAAGTTCTGATCGGCTCTCGCATACCAACCGAAATGCGGGGGGAGGTGATCGAATTTCTCAAAACCAACGTTGGAGTCTTTGCCTGGTCTCACCAAGACATGGTCGGGATAGACCCAAAACATGCATGCCATCGTCTAAAGATTGACTCCAACAAGAGGCCGGTCCATCAAAAAAGAAGGAAGTTCGGCCCGGAAAAGTACGAAGCTTTGGCTGAAGAGGTCAAGAAGTTGCTAGACAACAAGCTGATCGAGCAAGCCCGGGACGAGCCCCAATGGGTCGCGAACGCCGTCCTGGTCAAAAAGACTAACAATGCCTGGAGGCTATGTATAGACTTCACCGACCTCAACGCAGCATGCCCAAAAGATCACTTTCCGATGCTGCACATCGACCACTTGGTGGATGGCACGGCCGGTCATGAGATGATGTCCTTCATGGACGCTTTCGCCGGCTACCATCAAATCCCCATGGCCGTCGAAGATATCAAGCACACCTCATTCCACACGGAGAAGAATATATTCTCTTGGCTCCGGATGCCTTTCGGTCTGATCAACGCCGGCGCGACCTACCAACGCCTAGTCAACAAGATGTTTGCAGATCAGATCGGAAAGACCATGGAGGTCTATATCGACAACATTGTGGTGAAAAGTTTGAAGAAAGAAGACCATCTCAGGGATCTCGAAGAGACTTTCAAGATCCTCAAGGCCTACAATATGAAGCTGAACCCGAAGAAATGCAACTTTGGGGTGGAGGCCGGCAAATTCCTGGGACACATCGTCAGCCAGCGCGGGATCGAGGCTAACCCGGCCAAGATCAAGGCCATCCTTGACATGCAAGAGCCAAGGACGATCAAACAAGTGCAACGCCTGACCGGATGCCTCGCCTCTCTCAACAGATTCATAGCCCGGCTCGGAGATAAAAGTAAGCCTTTCTTCTCGACTATTAAAAATGGCAAGTTTTCTTGGAATAGGGAAAGTCAAGTAGCCTTTGCGAAACTAAAGGAATATTTGGCAAACCCACAATTCTTAGCCAAGCCAGTCCCGGGGGAGAAGCTTTACTTATATCTTGCGGCCTCCGAGGTCGCACTGAGCGCGGTACTAGTCCGGGCGGATGGTCAGAACCACCTTCCGATCTACTTCGTGAGTCAAGCCCTACACGATGCCGAGCTCAGGTACACTCCGCTCGAAAAATTAGCATACGCTCTGGTCATGAGCGTAAGGAAGCTAAGGCCTTATTTCTTCGACCACCAAGTAGAGGTCCTCACCACCCTACCCCTTAGGCAAGTCCTACACCGGCCGGACACAAGCGGCAGGTTGTTGAAGTGGTCTTTAGAGATAGCTCAGTACGGGGTCTCATACGCCCCAAGGACGGCCATCAAGGGCCAGGCCCTGGCCGACTTCATAGTAGAGTTAACGTTCCCACCCAAGTTCACAAGAATCAACCACCCCCCTTGGAAACTCTATGTGGACGGATCGTCAACTAATACTTGTGCTGGGGCCGGTATCATCCTGATCGGCCCGGAGGGCCAAAATTTTACCCATGCAGTCCGCTTCAGCTTTCCGGCCACCAACAACGAGGCCGAGTATGAGGCTCTGGTCGGAGGCCTTGAACTCGCGATCGCCATCGGAGTTTGCCGACTGCACGTTTTTATGGACTCCCTACTCGTGGTCAACCAAATCAAAGGTGAATACGAGGCCCGGGGAGAGCAGATGATGAAGTACCTCGACCTGGTTACAACCTTATGCGAGAAATTTCATCAAGTCTTAATTGAGCAAATCCCAAGGGAGCACAACACCCAGGCCGACGCTCTTTCCAAACTTGCAACCGCGGAGGGAGCTGCCGACCTCTCCAATATCCAACTTTCCACGCTCGAAACGCCCACGGTCATCCGAGCACAAGTGGCGACTGTTCTGAGCACGGATGAAAATTAGATGACGCCGATCGTAAAGTACCTCAAGACCGGCGGGCTCCCCGAAGATAGAACTCGGGCACGGCAACTACAACTCCGGTCATCAAGGTACACCCTCATCGACGGTCTTTTATATAAGAGAAGCTTTACCCTCCCACTCCTAAGATGCATAACCCCGAAGCAAGGCCGGACTATTCTGGCCGAAATCCATGAGGGGGTATGCGGAAATCATGCCGGAGGCCGGGCCCTAGCCCACAAAGTGATCAGACAAGGATACTTCTGGCCGACCTTGAACAAGGACGCCGTCAACTTCGCGAGGTCGTGCCACAAATGCCAAGTCTTGGGGCCCAACATCAAACTGTCCCCCGAACAGCTCTCCTCCATGTATAGCCCTTGGCCTTTTGCCCAGTGGGGCATCGACCTGATCGGACCGATGCCCACTGCGCCCGGGGGCCACAAATTCGCCGTCGTGGCCGTCGACTATTTCACAAAGTGGGCCGAGGTCGAGCCACTCAACAAGATCAGCCAGACTCAAATTATCAAGTTCATTTGGAAAAACATCATCTGCCGTTTCGGTTTACCTCAAGTGATCATCTCCGACAATGGGAAACAGTTTGACGGTCTCCAAATGATTCAGTTTTGTGAAAAATAGAATATCAAGAAGGTGTTCTCTACCCCCTACCACCCGCAAACGAACGGCCAGGTAGAGGCCGTAAACAAGATCCTCAATCACACTATCAAAGCCAAGCTTGAGGACAAGAAGGGGAAGTGGGCAGCCGAGCTGCCAGACGTACTATGGTCATATCGAACGACCACAAGGAACTCTACGGGCGAAACATCTTTCGCTTTAGCTTTCGGGACCGAGGCCGTTATTCCTTCAGAGGTCTCCCTACCAAGCCACCGGACGACCCAGACGATCACCGAAGACAATGACACCGCCCGGATGATCGATTTAGACATGTTGGAGGAGAGGAGACTCAATTCCGACCTCCAAAATGCGGCCTACAAGAAGAAATCCAAAAATTTTTTCAACTCCAAAGTGAAGGCCAGACAATTCCAGGTCGGGGACCTCGTCCTAAAAAAGGTTCAGGTACCAAAAGGGGTATTCGGCCCGAACTGGGAGGGTCCGTTCAGGATATCCAAATGGCTCTCCAAAGGAGCTTACGAGCTGGAACTCATGGATGGAACTCCGGACCAATACCCCTGGAATGCAATTCACTTGAAGAAATACAACCAATGATCTTGTACTATGTATTCAAAGTTCTTATCAATAAAAGGCTCTTAACACAGCTCAATTTTTTCCCAAGCACCGGGCTAAGTTCAAAGGCATATGCCAGCCGTATCGAGGACGGCATATCACACTTGAGCCCGGAAAAGCCACTCAAGGCCATCCAAAAACCGAGCCCAGTTCAAAAGTGTACGCCGACCGTATCGAGGTCGGCGTATCACACTTGAGCTCGGAAAGGCCACCCTAGCCACTTTAAAAGCCGAGCTCGTTTCAAAAGCATATGCCGACCGTATCGAGGTCGGCATATCACACTTGAGCTCGGCAAGGCAACCAAGACAATCCTAGAAATCGGGCTCAGTTCAAAACATATGACGACCGTATCGAGGTCGGCATATCACACTCGAGCCCGGGTCGAAATCTCATTCATACTTATGAAAATTTACTTTGATAGGTATAAGAAAGCAAGAGAACAATAATAGAATAATAAAGTTCAAGGAAAAACTGAATTATATAAAGACAAAACCGGTCTGAAAGCCGGGAGGTACAACGGTTTAAAACAAGATAAACTCGGTCGGAAGCCGGTTACATTCAGGAAAGCAGTATAGTAAATCTAAGGAAGTTTGAGTTCAAGAGCCGTCTTCCCCGGCCGCCGGGCTTGCCTGACCTCCGGTCCCGGCCACATAGTCGGCCACTTCATCGACCAAGGCCTCCACCACAGCCCCATCTCCGCCCGGTGCCCGCGGTCCCTCCGCAAGGACTTCCTCCTCCTCCTCGTCTCCTTCTTCCTCATCACCGGCCGGCGGATTCTCACCATTTTTGAACAGCCTGTGCCGATGGGGGAACCACGAGAGGTCCACCCCGTGGTCGGTCTCGAGGTCGAGAAAAGGGAACCAGAAGCCATCACTGACCGGGTTCTTGGCAGCATACTCCCGGAAGAAGTCCTCCTGGGATTTGGTATCGAGATTGGCCTGGCGCCCTACCCGGATCATGCTAGCGGCTGCCACGTAGAAGCAGAACTCGGAGAACAGTGTCGGGTTCGCGGTCGGATCCGCGGGATCGTACGTTTGCCGGTTCAGTGCGGCGGCCAGATCCTCAATCTTCTTCTCGAGCTCTTTCTCCATCTCGGCCTGCCGGGCCAAAGCCTGGTCGGCGTCCCCTCGGGCCCGGTGCGCCTCCAACCGCAGTTCGGCATTGGCATCTTCCATCTCAGAGACCCGGTTCCGGGCACCTTCCAGGGCTTTGAAGGCCATTTCCGCCCGGCCCAGGGCTTCGTCCTTTTCCTTCAGCACGGCCTCCATTTGACCGACCGCGCCATCTCTTTCCTTCTTGAGCTGGGCGACCTCGCTCTCTAGCCCGGCCTTCTCCTCCCGGGCGCGAGTCAGGGCGCTCTCGGACCTCCGGAGCGACCTGGAAATCTCGGAAAGCTCGTTCTCCATCGTGTTGACCACGATGGCCGCCTGACTGATCAGCGCGACTCCAGTCCGGCCCGCGTGCCGGGGACGGCGCTCGACGATGTCGGCCAGATCTTTTGTCCACGCTTGGGGAAGGGAATTCGCAGCCCGGCGCATGTAGTCCGGCATCTCAGCCGTTGAACTCGGGGCACGAGAGGAGAGGAAATCGAGCACCATCGAAGGAAGATCGGAGTCATTTCGAGTCAACCTGGACAAGTAAAAGGTCAGATCAGGTACGGACAAATGAAATAGTTTAGAAGAATGAAAATGTTAATGTTAAAAGACTTACGCTTGGAAGCGGACCGGGTCTCGACCAAAGTAGGTCCGGTCATCCCCTTGTCCAAGAACGGGCTCCAGACGAGCCACAACTTCTGTTCCGACCGGCCCAGGGGGGGTGTCGTCGGAAACGTCTATCGAGGCCAGACTCGACCCATGCTGGCCGGATCCCTCGATCCCGGCCTCCTCCCAACTCCGTTTCTTCCCCGTAATCAGAGAAGAGGTCGGGACCTCAGCAGCTGCTGCCCCGGTGGCCGGAACAGACTGGAGGGGGAGAGGCTCCTCTATCACGATCCCGATCCGGACGCCGGTTCTTTTTTTCTTCTTCGCTCCTTTAGCCGCTTTCTTTGCCGCGCAAGCTCCCATCAAGGCAAACATCTTCGGGCAACGATCGGAAAACTCAGGGGGGCACTGCCTAACGATCGGAAAATCTGGCACTGTACGACCAAAATCCAAGTTAAAAAAAAATATATATACATACAGATCGGAACCCGGTCACTTACCCGTCAAATTTATATGACGAGGAAACTGGAAGAATCGGCCGGAAATGCGAGCTTCTCGTGTCCGGAGGACGGCTTGATTCCTTTCCGAGGCCGGAAGTGACAGGATCCGCTCTTTGACGACCGCGAAATCGAAGTTCAATTCTCGATCGGAAGGGCAGGGATAACCTGTAAAAGAAGGCAAAGATTAGATCAGTACTTTTAGTTCAAAGGCAAATTAAAGATTCCTTACTGGGATTTTTAGGGCGGATGTCGGTCGGAACGTCGATCTCCGCTCCATCAGGGTACCCGGTCTTCCACGCCCCACCAACAAAGAACCATTTCTTTCGATCGTTCCGACCTTTACTGGGCAGGCCGGTCACCAGTTTCTGCCCTTTCGTCTGGATGTTGACCTCTCCGGTCCCACTCTTTTCGCTCTGGATCCGATAGAGATAAGTCATCTCTCCGGGGGTCGGCATCCGGTAGAGTCGATTCCTGCCAAATAAGGTCATGACGCTCACTATTATCATCCAGGCATTCGGCAGCAGCTGGATGGGCGCCTGATTCCAGTAGTTCAACAGGTACGATACGGCCGGATGGAGGGGGAAGCGGAGCCTGACCTCCATCATATCTTGGGTTACGGCCACCATCCCACGCGGAGGTTGGTCCGCCCATTCGTTTGGCTCGGGTGCGTAGAGATGAACGTCAAGAGGTACCTCCCATCCGGCCCGGGCTTCGTCGAGTTGGCGCTGGGACATCTTGCTCTGTACTTGGCCAATGGTCCACCTACGGGACTCCTCCAAATCGGCTATCCGAATAGTGGCCGGATCGCGAACGGTCGGCTCGCGCGGAAAGTGATCCAGATACTCCTCGTAGTCGAAGGAGAGAGACTCGACCTCATCCTTCCTCTCCACATATTCCGACCACAGATGAAAGGCCTGTCTGACCTGGTCTCGCTGATCTTGGCTGACACTCCGACCAACTGCGGCCGGCCTCTCAACCTCTTCGGAATCGGATCCCGAGGCCTCCCCCGTGCTCCCAAGCCTTTCTTTAATCATCTCGGCCGCGAGATTTTTGAGGAGCAAGTTAGTGGCCCAGTCGTCGCCCTCGCCGCGACCGCCTTCTTCCTCATCTTCCTCCAGGAGATCATCCAGTGGATCCCTATCCCCCACGGGTCGGGCCACCCCTTCATCCTGGGATCGTTCCGTAGCCAGGGGAACTCCCTCCCGGGCACCTTCACCCAATAATGACCGTCCCGGGCGTGGGAACAGGGCATCTAAGCCATCGTCATCTTACGCCCAGATAGAGCCCGCCAGACGGGAAGGGGAAGCACCACTCCCACCGCGAGAGCTTCCTCCTTCGTCGAAAAGACGGCGGTTGGCGCCACCACCTCCTCCGCCGCTAGAGGAGGCGCCACCTCTCTACCCAGGCGGAGGACCCGCCCACCGTCGCACCATTGTATAAATAAAAAGAGTTGAGGTAAAGAAATTTGAAAATTACCTTCGCAACACCAATCGCCGCCGTGAGAAGCTCGCCGGAAATCGCCTAAGAGCAGCTGCAAATCGCTAAAGAGTGAAAACCCTTGGGAGTGAAGTGACACCCCTATTTATAGGAAATGGGTGAGGGCCTATTTCAAAATAAAATCCTAGGTATAGGGACCTAGGTGCAAGAATTTGAAGAGACGGTTTCAGCGTCAGACGCCTCGTACATTGCACGCATTAAATGTGCGAGATTCGAGGAAATCAAATCATGTCATGCACGACAGCTTTCAATGCGCGTAATCCGAGGCGTCGTCTGACGTCATGTGCACCTTTTTAGGCAAAATAAGTACAACACCCATCCTTCCAGTCATCGCATAGCCATAAACCGGTCTCCGACCACCCCGGGCAAGTCAAGGCCGACACCAACACAAAATGGCAAACGACTACCTCGCCCCACATTAACTTTGAGCGACGAGCTGGGGGGCAATTGTTGTGACCGTTTCGGACCACGTGTTGGATCCGGCCGGAAGAAAGCCGGAAAAGGCAAGAAGGTATCCAGAGGTCGGGACCGACCAGGCCGGCCTGAATCCGACCCCTGCGGGCTCCGACCACGAGTTTCCGGCCTCAAAAGCGAGGCCGGAAACCTGCTTGGGACGCCCGTCCACGTTCATCACAGCCATGGTGAAGTCCTGCCGTGGCCGGGCCGGCCCGGCCATGACCAGTGAAGTCCAGCAGAGGTCGCCCGGACGCGACCGACTGGCTGGAGCAATCTCCGACCTCACTGTCCGCCAGGAGGCCGGCCTCCGATCACTCAAGGCCCCCGGCCGGCAAGAGAGATCTTGAGCACGTGACAGAACCAAGCAAGACCCTCTCCCAAGAGGGAAAAAGGCCGCCTCCGTACCCAGAGACTCAGAGAATATTCCATCCAAATGAGGAAATTCGCCAGAGAATCGTCCTTTTTGGACACGCGTCAACACCCTAGTGGCCGGCCACCTGCAAGCCCTGACATATCAGAGCCCGCGCGTCCTCAGAAGCAGGAGGCATTTAATGCACCTGCCCCCTGAGAGGCCGGAAATGACCAACATACCCCTGTAGTGAGAAAACTATAAATACCCCCACATTTGTAATGTAAATAAGAAGTTCACTCTCTCTCAGTATAATCAATACACATACTCATTCAAGTCCAGGGACTAACAACCCCTGGCAATTCTTGGTGTTCTTAGTGTTCTTACGCATTTATAGCCTTTCTTCATTCAAGCATTCATTTTAGCATTTAAGAACCCAATCATTTGATGTTTTTACCAAAGCCCTTATTAATAGCCAGTTAATCCCAGCAACAAATATTTTGGTAAACAACACTCCAAATTTCATCTTGAAGTTCTCAAATTTTTGGACAGCTATCATGAGCCTGTTCTCTTTAATTTGATCAGTCCCTTCACAGATCATCTCAAGTTTCTCTCATATCTCTTTAGCAGTTTTGCAACTTTTTATCTTGCTGAACACAATTTTATCTAGGGAGTGATAAATAGTGTTTCTTGCAACATTGTCGAGGTTTGGAATTGGAATTATTTGGACTAGACCAGTCTACTTCTTCATCTGTCCACTACTTCTTGGGCTTTGGAATTATTTGGACTAGACCAATCTAATCTCCTGCAGTGTTGGCCTTTTCTATTACAATTGGACCATCCTCAATTATGGACCACATTTCATCATTCATAGCATATTGGTGAGCTTGCATTCGGATCTTCCAATCATCATATTCATCTGTGGAAAACATAGGCACTTTAGACTTCATCATTTTTGGAGCCATAGGAAATGCAAATATGATTTTTCAAAAACAGTATTGGATCTGGCTTGAAAACTTTTGAAATCTGGTCAAATCAGTGGCAAGCCAACTTCTCTGATACCACTTGTTGGTCCCAAAGATGTATCAAGGTCTAGAAGGGGGGTGAATAGACCTTGATTATTAAAACTTAAAACTTTTTGACAACAAATAAAGTATACAAATTGAACTCTGCAGCTGTAGAGTTGAAAACAAAGGTTTGCAGCTGCAGACTTTTGAAATGCAAAGTGTGTATAATTAATTCAAACACTTATCAAAGTTGGTGTTGTGATACTTTGGAGTATTTTAACACCTAGTGCAGCGGAAATAAGTAAAGTGTGTGAAGTGAAAAATCAAATCCAATCAAACTTTAAAAAACACAAAGAATATGAGTTATGCAATAAAATAGATAAAATGAATGAACAGTAGATAAAGAACAAGATAAATTTATAGTGGTTCAGAGGTGTTGTAATCCTCCTACATCCACTGTTACACCATACAGGTACCAAATTTACTAAGAGATCATACAGTCACAAGAAGTTCCCCCTAAGACTTAGAGTTCTCACTCAGATCAGTCTAGTCTAGGATGAAACAAAAATTCACTCAGAATACTCTCTCTATCTCACTCAGAAATAAACACTCACTAAGATTAAAATCAACACAAGGTAGAATAGAGGGGTATATAGTGAGGAACAACAACAAAAATATAAAACAATATTCCTAGCTTCTAAGTCCTAAAAACTTCTATAGTTGAAGGGCTGTAGACTTTGAAGACTGTAGATATTGTGCAGTATGCTTGAGAGCTTTGGGTTGTTATTGATCCTCTGAGGTCTCCTCTCCTATTTATTGGAGTCTTGAGGGGTCCTCTAGCCGTTGGAGGGATTGAGATTTTCAAATATTTTCACCTCCAACTTTAACTTCTGCTTAATTAAAGCTTCTTGTCATATAACAACGTCCTTCAAGTAGTACAAGTTGTCTTTTAGTGACGACTGCTCAAAGAGCTGTTAATCACTGAAACAATTTCTACTGGCTAGTAATTAGCTCTGGTAAACACTGAGACTTTTCAAACTAAGTGAGTGAGTGTACCATGTGTACTACACTTAATTAGTCCTACTAATCTCAAGTTTACAGCTTGTAGTCTCTAACTCTGCAGATGTAGACTCTTCGGCTGTGGACTTGTCTTCAACTCTTCAGATGTAGACTTGTCTTCAACTAGCTGTAGGGTCTGTATCCAATGTTTTCAGATGTAGATTTTCATTTATTAAATTCTTCATTTTTCTCTTTGTACCTGCAATGTTAGTTTCCACAGTACAAAGATATTTGTTTTGACATTATCAAAATTAATGCAAAAAATTCCTAGGACAAAAATATCCTAACAGTGAGTATTATAGGTGATTGTAGGGAGAATGTACTAGGTTTTGAAAAAACAAATTCTGAAATTCCTAAATAGAACCACATTTAATTTACAACTCAAACCCGATTTTCAATTCCCAAACATACATACCCTAAATGATATGATTAAGAATTAATTTTCCTAATTTCAACCATATGTTGAATTGGGAATTTATAAATTAATTTGTTTTAGTAGTTTGTTGTGTTGTAGATTCCTCAACATTATTTTATCAAATATAGTTTATGAACTCTTTACTCATCCAGAATTCTGTCATTGAAGGTGTGAAACATGTTTTTTTTTACCTAATATGCATTTAAACCATAGTTCAAGAAGATATACAATATAATATAACTTGTGATTATATTGGAACAATTATTCTTCAAAAATTACATGAAAGATAGCACGACACTGGAAAATAAGGATGATGATTTATGTTAAATGTTTACTAATTGAAAGCGACATAAAATTTTAACAAGTATATTTTTACAATAAAAATAAAATTTATCATTACTCTACCCATAATTCAAGAGTATTTCTGCACCAGGTGCTTTATGCAACTCAAGTGCACTGTGCAATTCAAGTGCATTTTTTTAACAATATCAATTATTTTCACCGAAAATTGCAGTTACTTTTACTAAACACTGCAATTATTTTCACTTGTACTTTTTCAGTAAAAACAACTAATGTTGTTTAAAAATACATTTGAGTTGCACGATGCATCTGATGGGCACAACTATTTTTCAATCTAATTTGGTTTTCCAGATGGTAATGTTATATTTTTTAAGAGTCAATTTAAATACAGTAGTAGGAGAAAATAAAGATTAATTGTTCGTATTTTGTGGGCTTGATTTTGTTTGGCCCATTATTTGATTTCTTCTCATTTTTGAAGCACCTTTTTAAACTCTTAATGCAACTATTTTGTGGCCCATGGCTCAATCCCCAACTAACCCTAATATATATACTTCTGTATTTATAGTGTTTCAGCCTCTTAGGAACACACCACATACTACTCTTCTCTTCTCATCCCTTCTCTTCTCTTCTCAGGATGCATTCGGAGTAAAGTTTAGGGGTCCATATGTTTCCTCATAAATTTTTGAGGCACCGAGTAATAGGTGATCTAAGCAGGTGGTTTTCCGAGCATCGTAATCTGACAGATTGTGACATAAGGTAAGAAAAATTGAAAAAAGATTTTCATGATAACTTAATGCGTCATTTATGGTGTTTTCATAAATTTGCTGAAGTTAGTTTAATAGATCCTAAATTTAATTCCCAAACATACGTACCCAAAATGATTTGATTTATATTAAATGTTTACTCAAGTGCACCGTGCAAATCAAGTGCATTTTTTGAACATTATCAGATATTTTCTCTGAAAATTGCAGGTTACTTTTACTAAAAACAACAATTATTTTCAGTTTTCTCAACCTTACCGCCATGTGGTCTAGGTTTCGAGAAAATACTCTTAATCACTAAAGCCTCATCCTTACTCCCTAAGTGCAACTCTACCATTACCAAAGCTTCGAGCAGAGTGTCTAAAGTAAACTTGTGTTTCGATAACACGTATTCCCAAAGGAACTCATCAAAATTATTCGGTAGACTTAGGAGCATAGAATCGATATGACTATGCTCACTTTATTTGGCACCAAGAAACTCAAGCTTATCAAAGTTACGCCTAACCTTGAGAACATGATCCCTTACGGGTGTTCCCTTCACCATTTTCAACTTGGCCTTGTCACGTATGGTGGACTGATTAGTCATAGGGTTCTGATGTGTAAACATCTCTTCAAGGTTATCCATGATTTCAACAGCGACTTCAATGCCCTCATGAATGCGCCTCAAATCTTCTGACAAAAATGTCAAGATGATTCGCTTCATGTGTTCATTGGAACGCTTCCAATCATCGTACACCGCCCTTTTCCCATTACTTGACTTATCATTAGGCTTGTTTGGTATATCAACGTGAAGTACCCAATTGTGTTCTTGTGCGGGAAGGACCACTTTCATATTATGTTTCCAATCATCATAGTTCTCACCGACAAATTTGTTATCTTTAAGTATACTAAACAATGGATTAAAGGGTTGCGACATGATGAACTGAGAATAAAATATACATTCATATTAATATCTAAAAAAATACGAAATTATCACATAATTCGATCACATCAATTATATTGAAACCTTAAAACAATATAATCATGCAACTCAAAACAATTTAAATGTGCCACGAGGGGTGGTCTATACATTTAAACACATTCAAGCAGGTCACAAACAATAATAGTTACAAACCTTTAATTCAAAATTAATAGTCGGCTTCCACTTTGACCACATAAAAATTGACAGAGACTCTGCGGGGAGTAAGTTAATATCAATTTCTTATGCCTAAGTAATAACCATAATTCAATACATGATTATTATTTTGCTTTGAGCAAGGCCCTCGTGGTGAGGGTCAATACTGCCACTAGTAATAATCCACAATCATTCTTTCAAAATTTATTCATGTGAAATTCGTCCTTTTGGCCGATTCGAGGGGAAAATGTATTCCAAAAAGACTTCACAAATAAATAAATTATGGAGGTCAAAATTAATCCAATTTTATTATCCGGAATAAAATCATAATTAATTATATAATTCATACTTAGTAATTTTCGAAAGTAAGGTTTTTTCTTGGATAATTAAAATTCATGCAAACACATATTATAAAAATAATAAATGCACGAAAATAAAAAAACATCCATCAAAATAAAAAATTAAAACATATTGGAGCACTCAAATCCAATTGTGTATCAACTTGTTATTTATTGCTCTTGTAATAATTGGATTCAGTATCATAATCTCATTCTTATTATTTATTGAAAATGAATACATTTTATTGAGGTATAGACATTGAATTTAATTGTTCAGTGGATTTAAATAGGAGTCTGTAGCATCTTAAGATTTATACAATTGTGTTGATGAGTAAATGATAAGAACCCCTATTGCACTACTTAAGGGGAAGCTTGATTTGAGATTTAAAGGGTTTTAAAATCAATTTGGTGTATTTTAAAATTTTGATAACTAGTAGTAGTGTTTTTTTTTTTAAATTTAGTAAGGTGGGATTTATTTTATGTCATATTGATGTATAAGAGTGCATGATGTTGTGCTATTATTTATTTTATGTCATATTGATTTAATTTTTCGTATTTTGTGGGCCTGTTTGTTTGGCCCATTATTTATTTTCTAGTCTTTTTTTAAGCACATTCTTATGACCCAGGTCAAATACAATTCCAAGTTTTATGAATACACCCCACTCAAATACATTCTTAGTAATTTTTTTTTTTTTTGCAATTTTGAAATTTTTGTTCGAAAATTGTCAAAATTTTCGGATTTTTTTCGAATACTTTTTGGTGGGGTGTATCAACAAAAGATAGAACTGTGCATACCCTTGGCCCATTCTTATATTCTAAATGCAATTCTTTATTCTTAATGCAGTTCTTTTGTGGCCCAATCCCCAACTAACCCTAATATATATACCTCCTCGGAACAAACCACTTTCTACTCTTCTCTCCTCTTCTGAGGGTGCATTCGGAGTAAGGTTTACAAATTCATACCTTTGTGGTTTCAATCCATTATTTCCTCACAAGTTTATACGGCATCGAGTGATAAGCGATCTGAGCAGGAGGTTTTCTGAGCATCGAGACACAAATCTTACTGATTGTGACATAAGGTAAGAAAAATTGTCCTTTTCATGATAACTTAATGCGGTATTTATGCTATTTTGATAAATTTGATGAAGTTTGGTCGATAGATCCTAAATTAAATAGAGACTTAAATAATGGGATTAAAATAAAACCCTTTCGATAACATTTTACCTCTTCTGATTTTGATACTTATTTATTCAAATTGTTTCATTTCAATCCCAAATCGCAAGAAAAATACTAAAAAATGATGATATTTCTAACTCTTAAAACACTTTAATTTCTAGCGAGGAACGTGATCGGCGCATGCTAAAATCAACGTTGTTTTAGTATTTTTCGGTGAGTTGAAATTAGAATGACAAAGAAAATGACTACATATAGGAATAAATTGGAAATGTGAAAAATTGTGGGGCTATATTGAAAAAGGGGAAGAAATTTGAGATAGAATTATAAAGTTTTTTATAAATAATATCATTATATATCAACTTGTTATTTATTGCTCCTGTAATAATTGGATTCAGTATCAAACTATTATCTAGAAGTGTATATCTCTTGAATAATACACTTTCCCTTTTTTACTCTCATTCTTATTATTTATTGAAAATGAATACATTTTGTTGATATATAGACATTGAATTTAATTGTTCAATGGATGTAAATAGGAGTTTGTAGCATCTTTATATTTATACAATTGTGTTGATGACCGATAAAAAAAAATACAATTGTGTTGATGAGTAAATAATAAGAACCCCTATTGTACTACTTAGGGGTAAGCTTGATTTGAGATTTAAAGGGTTTTAAAATCAATTTGGTGTATTCATAATGTAATTCTTCAAAAATTAATTGAAAGATATATCGTGTTAAGGCACGATACAGGAAAATAAGGATGATGATTTATGTTAAATGTTTAATAACTGAAAGCGACATAAAATTTTAACAAACATATTTTTACAATAAAAATAAAATTTATCATTACTATACCCATAATTCGAGAGTATTTGTTCACCAGGTACACTATGCAACTCAGTGGACTATGCAATTTAAGTGCATTTTTTAACAATATCAGTTATTTTCACTAAAAATTGCAGTTACTTTTACTAAACACTGCAATTATTTTCACTTGTACTTTTTCAGTAAAAACAACTAATACTGTTTAAAAATGCATTTGAGTTGTACGATGCATCTGATGGACGCAAGCATTTTTCTATCTAATTTGGTTTTCCAAATGGTAATGTTGTATTTTTTAAGAGTCATTCTGAATACAGTAGTAGATGAAAAGTGGAGATTAATTGTTCGTATTTTGTGGGCTTGATTTTGTTTGTCCCATTATTTATTTTCTTGCCTTTTTTGAAGCACATTTTTATACTCTTAATGCAGCTCTTTTGTGGCCCATGGCTCAATCCCCAACTAACCCTAATATATATATATTTCTGTATGTATAGTGTTTCAACCTCTTAGGAACACACCACATACTACTCTTCTCTTCTCATCCCTACTATTCTCTTCTCAGGGTGCATTCGGAGTAAGGTTTAGGGGTCCATATGTTTCCTAAAAAAATTTCGAGGCACCGAGTAATAGGCGATCTAAGCAGATGGTTTTCCGAGCATCGACACACAAATCTGACAGATTGTGACATAAGGTAAGAAAAATTGAAAAAAGATTTTCATGATAACTTAACGCGTCATTTATGGTGTTTTCATAAATTAATTTGCTGAAGTTAGTTTAATAGATCCTAAATTTATTTCCCAAACATACATACCCAAAATGATTTGATTTATGTTAAATGTTTACTCAAGTGCACTGTGCAAATCAAGTGCATTTTTTTTTAACATTATCAGATATTTTCACTGAAAATTGCAGGTTACTTTTACTAAAAACAACAATTATTTTCATCTTTCTCAACCTTACTGCCAAGTGGTCTAGGTTTCGAGAAAATACTCTTAATCACCAAAGCCTCATCCCTACTCCCTAAGTGCAACTCTACCATTTCCAAAGCTTCGAGCAGAGTGTCTAAAGAGAACTTATGTTCCGATAACACGTATTCCCAAAAGAACTCATCAAAATTATTCGGTAGACTTAGGAGTATGGAGTCGATTTGACTATGCTCACTTTGTTTGGCACCAAGAAACTTAATCCTATCAAAGTTACGCCTAACCTTGAGAACATGATCCCTTACGGGTGTTCCCTTCACCATTTTCAACCTGACCTTGTCACGTACGGTGGACTGATTAATTATCATGGGGTTCTGATGTGTAAATATCTCTTCATGGCTATCTATGTTTTCAACAGCGGCTTCAATGCCCTCATGAATGCGCCTCAAATCTTCAGACAAAAATGTCAAGATGATGCGCTTCATGTGTTCATTGGAACGCATTCCAATCATCGTACATCACCCTTTCCCCATTACTTGACTTATCATTAGGCTTGTTTGGTATATCAACGTGAAGTACCCAATTGTGTTCTTGTGCGGGAAGGACCACTTTCATATTACGTTTCCAATCATCATAGTTCTCACCGACAAGTTTGTTATCTTTAAGTATACTAAACAATGGATTCAAGGGTTGAGACATGATGAACTGAGAATAAAACATGCATTCATATTAATATCAAGAAAAATACGAAATTATCACATAATTCGATCACATCAATTATATTGAAACCTTAAAACAATATAATCATGCATCAGCCGACATCTCGATACAATTTAAATGTGCCACGAGGGGTGGTCTATACATTTAAACACATTCAAGCAGGTCACAAACAATAATAGTTACAAACCATTAATTCAAAATTAATAGTCGGCCTCCACTTTGACCACATAAAAATTGACAAGGACTCCGTGGGGAGTAAGTTAATATCAATTTCTTATGCCTAAGTAATAACCATAATTCAATACAAGATTATTATTTCACTTTGAGTAAGCCCCTCGTGGTGAGGGTCAATAACACCACTAGTAATAATCCACAATCATCCTTTCAAAATTTATTCATGTGGAATTCGTTCCTTTGGCCGATCCTAGGGGGAAATGTATTCCAAAAAAACTTCACAAATAAATAAATTATGGAGGTCAAAATTAATCCAATTTTATTATCCGGAATAAAATCGTGATTAATTATAAAATTCATACTTAGTAATTTTCGAAAGTAGGATTTTTCTTGGACAATTAAAATTCATGCAAACACATATTATAAAAATAATAAATGCACGAAAATAAAACACATCCATCAAAACAAAAAATTAAAACACATTGGAGCACTCAAATCCAATTGTCACAGTTTAATTTTTTTCAAGTCTTGATGCGAAAAATCTTCCTTATTGCTTTCATCGTTCGTCTTGAAAGGCTGCTACTCGAACAACAATAATTCATCAAAAAGTCCTTCGTTTGGGGTCGGGACGAACGTTTGGCATCGCAAAAAAAATGAAAAACAAGAAAGCATGGGCCAAGATTCGGTGTGCATGGGCCCACGGAGGTGGGCCGCGGGCCTCTCAGCGCCCCATACGGGCGAGCATTGCCCGTCGGACAGGCCACGCCCATCGAGCATAGCACTGTGTGCCTCGTGCATGCCGTGTGTCTGATTTTGCCATTCGTACTCGTTTCCACCCCATGTACGATCCACGTCCACGCATGAGATACGCATGCATGCGTCGCCCGAGTACGCCGTTCTTAATTCTTTGTCTCCATCTTCGTTCCGATCCGGTTATAATTTATTTATAAAAAAATAAATAAACCTAGATCTAGACTAGTCTATTGCATTGATCAAATCAAACAAAAAAATTAATCAACTCGTGGATTTTCTCACGAGGAAAACGAATTCGAACGAATCGAATTAAAAACAATTAAACATTCATACGCATGAAAAAAAAACATTAACCATGATAATTGGATATCTGCAAAAAAGATCAAGCAATTCTACTATTCAATTTCAATTTAATGTTTAAACGATTTAAATTCCAATTTAAAGATCAGAGCCCGAAAATCGTGGCTCTGATACCAGTTGTTGGGGAAATTCGGGGTGCCTGGATCTATTTGGGATGAAATTTAAATACGAATTTAAATCTAATTATTACTAACATGAATTAATCTTAAATTAATTCAAATAATAATTATACCAACAACAAATTAATCATGCATATGAATATATTCACGTAAAACTCTACGGCGGAAAAACTAAGAATTTACGCGATTACATACCTCTTGAAGCGATATCCAACCGAGATCTACGAGAAAGGCGTACTGATCCTATCTATCGTAAAAACCTTCTCAGGTATATCCCTTTCGCCTTATTCGATTGCCGGTGGAAAGCGCTCACAAATAATTTTAATATAATAAGGAAGAAAGAACATATTTATGCTCTTGATTTTTCCAACACATGAAATTATGTAACTAGGGATGACAAAATTATCCCCTATTTATAACAAGGGGTGGCCGAAAATTAACCTTGGAATATGGGAGAGAAAATCTTTTCTCCATAATAAAATATTTCACAAAAATCTCAACCTCCTCATTAAGGGGTAATTTTCGAAAATTTAAGAGAAAGAATACAAGATTTGGATCTTCTTAAATTTATGAGATAATCTTATATTCCAAAAATACATATCTTCCATAATAGGAGAGTTAAGATTGTACCTCCAATGGAAAATTAAGATTTAAGAGAAAGAATACTTATTTTAATCATCTTATTATTATTGGGCTACTTAATGGGCTACTTGAGGAGCCTTTAGGAGAATTAAGATTGTACCTGCAATGGAGTTCTGAATTTCAATATTGAGCCTCAATATTATTCAGCCCATTAATATTAATTATTACCACTAATAAATTAATATTGCACTATCCATCTTAATCCATATTACGATAATATGGGCTCCCGGTTATTATTTTCCATGTTTAAGATTATCTAGTCCATTAATTAATTGAGCTTCTGAATAGCTCTAAATTAATTAATATCTTTTACCTTGAAGTAAAGACAACTCAACATTATTATCCATACCGAAGAAACTAATTCTTCACTTGCAAGATTTGGTACGATAAAACTTCTGAGCCCACCAAGGGGACAAATCACACGAGCCGTACTTGCACACGTTTCTCTGTATTAAACCTTAGCAACCGTCGTATGATTAATATTATTTTCCAAAACACAAGGTTCGAAGTCATGATGATTCTCACCCAACATGAATCAAAGCAGTAACTATTAACCACACAGGGTCCTATTTAGGTGACGGTGATTAAGAAATCAATAACCACTGAGGTCTAATTCGTCACATTTCAGAACAGAAGAATTTATCATCGTTGTAGGTCCTCTTCAACATATACTAGATGTGCTAGTGCAATCTCTTGGTCAAGGCAGACCAATCTAAGATATATACACATCGACCTTTCACGGCGGATTGTTCAATTCCACCTAGGTCATGAATTTGTACTATTAGTTATAAGGAAACCATTAATGTGATCTTCCGTGATCTGATATCACCACATTAACTACAATGTAACACATACTATATATATTGAACGAGTTGCAATAAATATTAAACATTCATTCATATTCAAAGCAAATGTGATAAAAGAATTATTCTCATAAAACAAAGTGTTCAACACATGAGTTATACAAATTAAAAGCATACTTTCACGTGTAACTCCAACATTTATTTGGCCCATTATTTATTTTCCATGTCCTCCTTTGGAAGTTCATTCTAATATCCTAAAGTAGGCTTATGTAGCCTTAATCCCACTTAAACCCTAATCTAGCTCTATATATAGAGTGTTTCAGTCTGGGAAAATTGCAAATTTGGTCCCGTGAGAAATTTTCAATAATAATTTTGAAAGGATTGTGACATAAGGTAAGAATAATTGAAAGAGAGTTTTCATGATAACATTGTGCATACGTTTATGGTGTTTTGATAAATTTGTTGTAGTTAAATCATGGATCCCTAATTAAATTGAGATTTAAATATTGGCCTGAAACCAACCCCGTCCCATAACTTTTTACCTTTTTCGATTTAGTTCCAGATCTTTTAGAGTATGTCTCTTGTGCATCATATACTACGTGCAACTCAAGTGTATTTTATTTAATAAAATCAATTGTTTTTACTGAAAGTGCATTTGCTTTTATTAAAAAGTGAAGTTGTTTTTGCTTGCAATTTTCAGTGAAGACAATCAATATTTTTAAAAGATGTACTTGAGTTGCACGGTGCATATATATAATACATTGTCCGTCTTCTAATAGTTTATTTAAATAATACTCCCTCCATCCCATTCTAATATTTGTTTAGAGATGTTTCACAAGAGTTAAGAAAGTCATTACAAGAGAGTGAGTGTATGATAAAAAATGATGATGTGATTGTGTTTAATTATGTGAAAAGTAATACTCGGTTTATAGGTATGGATTGATTTTGAAATTTAAAAACCTGATTTTAAATATCAAACTCGTATAGAGCGTGAATCGCAAAATTCAAAATTCATTCGGGTGAATCGCAAAACAAACATACCCTAAAAACTTTTAACTAAAGATGCAACAATAACAGATCATGACAGAATTGTTGACACTAAAAGTCGATGTTCTCGTAGTGTGGAACAAAAGACAAAGTTATACCTAGTCCCATCAGTACCTTGAACCCAAATTGTCGTATAGCCATGCTTTGATCTTTCCATCAATAGAAGTTGAAAAGATGAACTGAAAAGCACCGAATGAATTATGATACCAGTAACGCTAAATAAAAAATAAAGTGCCCTTTAAGAAAACATGTATTTCCCAAACACTTTGCACATTTTTCTTTTTTGTCTATCCATAAATACTTTGCACAGCTTATAAATGGAAATTCCTATTTAACTTTATCTTCATAATATTCACGTATTTACACAAAATGTCATTACTTCTTAGGCCATATTAGTTGTTTTTATATATTGAAAAGTTCAGTTGTTTTATAAGTAAAAAATTCAGTTATTTTCACTTGCACTTTTCAGTGAAAAACAACCGACAATGATAAAAAAAAAAAAAATTGCACTTGAGTGTTGCACCTAGTGCGCACAAGGCTTTATCCATCTTTTAATAGCTTATCTATAACAATACTCCCCCTGTTCCATTTTTATATCCGTTTGAGAATATTTCCCTCAAATTAAGAAAATTATTACAGTGTTTATAAATATGTGTAATGCGATATTTTTCCCCTTTTGTTTACTTTTACCAAGTGTCATTAGCACTTGGTGCAACAAATCATAGGTATGTGCACTAGCCACGTTTCACATATCCATGGTGTGAAAGATTTGTCATTGTCTAGAGTTTTGAACACTATAGGGAGGGTCTAATTAAATTACTCCCAATCTTGAAGCTCTTAGCCTACTTCTTACTCCATGTTATTATCGGAGACCAAACAAAATAGGAATTTGGAGGTCCATAGAGGAGAATATATCAAATTTGTCAAATCGCTTACAAACATTATAGATTTCCGACTTCTATAATGCATCATACCCATTGAAACTTGTATATATATATATATATATATATATATATATATATATATATATTTATATTTATATTTTTATCCTTCAATTATATTAGCCTGCACATTTCATGTCATATTTTCAATCAATCCTAGCATGCACGTTTTAGTTGTATTAGCATGTACGTTTCAATTATATTTGTTTGTACGTTTTAGTTATATTAGTTTGCATATTTCTGTTATATTTGATGCACGTTTCAATTATATTAGCCCAAATATTTTACTTATGTGCCCAGTTGCACGATGCATGTTACGATCCCTCATGAAAGTGTGGAAGGGTATATAAGTGGGAATCAATCCTTAACCTTTGACCATGGTCTTGGGTTAAGTTAGGGTTCCCTAGCTTATATTCCTAACAATTGGTGCTGTCTATTAAAAAAACTCGGGCGGGCTGCAGAATGGAGCTACCCGATGGTGGGCCCAAGGGTTACCACCATGGATAAGGGTCCAGGGGTAGAGTTGCCACCCGTGAAGTGGGCCATAATCCAAGGTTGCCACCCGGAGGGTGTCGTCCGTGGACGTCACACATCGGTTCAAGATTGCTTTAAGAGGGGTCGGTTGTTACGATCCCACATCGGTTCCACGTGGAAGTGTGGAAGGGTATATAAGTGAGAATCAACCCTTAACCTTTGACCATGGTTCTGGGTTAAGTTAGGGCTCCCTAACTTATATTCCTAACAATGCAATTGATGTACATTAGACTGACCCAAATGACATTTATTTTCGTGATATAAATTCTTCTCTAAAATGACACTAAAAAAGGGGACGAATAATACGTATAATTTTTCATTTTTGATGTCATTAATTGTGTGTACCATCAAATTTAATCTGCACGCTTCAAGTATATATATTTGTCTACACAAATTTATTTCACGTTTATAGTTAAATCTAATCCGCACGTTTCAATTATATTTACTTTCACAAATTCAATTATATTAGTTTGAATATTTAACTCTTGTGCCCAGTTGCACGATACAACTGGAGCACATGAGAGTAACTATTACTAGATTTAGCAAAGTTTATTTAAGTCATCCACATACAATTAATTAATGGCTATATAAGCCACCATGCTATCACAAACATGAATCCCACAAAAATAAAGATTTGACAAACCTTGCAGGCTATGATGCAAAATCTCCAAGAATGACAAAGCGAAGAGAACAAAATTTAAATTGCACACAAATACACAAATGAGAAAATTGGCCTTAAAAGGCGCTTGGAATATAGAGCTTCTCACAATCTTGACGGAGATCCCCGAGTGGCTCTCGCCCCTCTTGACGGAGAAGTTCTTCAATGCCTGCTTAATTTATCGGGATGCCAGGAAAAACAAAAAAAAAATTTTGCTTCTATTACTGCGACGGAATTTGCCCTCATTGCTTGCCTCATCATCACACTCACCGCCTCCTTTCATGTCTCTAATTCTTTTACCTCTGGTCAGTCTTGGTCGCTTCTGACATGCGCGACCAAGGGGGCCTTTTGAGTATGTTTCTTGTTCACCGTGCAATTCAAGTGCATTTTTTTTATTGAAAAGTGTATTCTCTTTCATTAAAAAGTGAAGTGGTTTTTGCTTGCAATTTCCAGTGAAGACAATCAATATTTTTAAAAGATGTACTTGAGTTGCACGGTGCATATATATAATACATTGTCCTGTCTTCCAATAGTTTATTAGAATCCATCATATTCTAATATTTGTTTAGAGATGTTTCACAAGAGTTAAGAAACTCATTACAATAGCAATTAAAAAAAAATTTTACCCATTTGTTTATCTATAGGAGTAAATTTTCAACCATCACCAAATTTTTTTTGAAATATGATATTTAATTCTCATAGATATGTGCAAAATGGCAACACCAGGTGTCATATGCACATGATATATGGATCTTAGGTATGTGCTCTCACCACATTTTAGTTATATATATATATATATATATATAACAGAGAGTCTTTTAAACAAAACTGAATACAATAATGGGTATAATAATTTCACATATCCATGGTGTGAAAGAGCGTGGTCATTGTCTAATGTTTTGGTCCTATACTTTTCTCTCGGTAGAGGTAAGGTTCTTGAAGCTTGAGGTTGGATGCCATGAAGACTATATGGAGGTTCTAATTAACTTACTTAAGACTATAGTGTATGCCATGTTTGTCAAATCGCTTACAAACAATTTAGTTTTTCGACTTTCATGATGCATCATAACCTAACCTCATCTTTTAGAGTATGTCACTTATGCATCAAGTGCACCGTGCAACACAAGTGCATTCTTGGACCATACTAGTTGTTTTCACAGAAAAGTTCAGTTGTTTTGTAATTAAGTAAAAAATTATGTTATTTTCACTTGCACTTTTCAGTGGAAAAACAACCGACAATGATAAAAAATATGCACTTGAGTGTTGCACCTAGTGCATACAAGATTTTGTCCATCTTTTAATAGATTATCTATAGCAATACTCCCCATTCCAATTTTTATATTCGTTTAGGAATGTTTCCCTTGAATTAAGAAAATTATTACAGTATTAATAAATATGTGTAATGCGATATATTATCCTTTTGTTTACTTTTACCGAGTATCATATGCACTTGGTGCAACAAATCTTAGGTCTTTGCACTAGTCACGTTTCACATATCCATGGTGTGAAAGAGTTGTCATTGTCTAGAGTTTTGAACCTAATACTTCTTTCTCGACAGATAGACTACTTGCAGATTTAACTACCTAACTTTTTTGTTGAAAATTTTTTTTAGGCAATTTTTATTTTGTAGGAAATTCTTTATTTTCTTATAGTGATTGTAGTCGGAGAATTTGGAGGTCCCCGAGTGGCTCTCGCCCCTCTTGATGGCGAAGTTCTTCAACGCCTGCTTAATTCATCGGAACGCCAGGAAAAACGAAAAAACATGTTTTTGCTTTGATTGTTGCGACGAAATTTGCCCTCATTACTTGCCTCATCAACTCTCTCACTGCCTCCTTCAGGTCTCTAATTCTTTTACCTCTGGTTAGTCTTGGTCGCTTCTGACGTGAGAGACCATGGGGGCCCCACCTTTGGTTGATCGCTTTTATCGAGGGCGATCAACTTCATAATTGTAAACAATCCAAAACACACTATTTTCCATAACCCATTTTAAATTTACACTACTTAAATAAATTTACCTCCAATTTAGAACCCATGAACTCGCACGTGCAATTTTCTGGCCAAATTAAGATTTTCCTTTAAAAAAAAGGACCAAAATTGAGGACTGAAATTGGACTGTTTTGAACTAAAATTGATAAAGTATTAAGAAAAAATATTTATGTTGAATTCACTCCTAATTACTAGACGTAAGTAGATATTGACCTCCAAATTAAATCAACAATATGAAAAAAAAAGGGTTATGGCAATCAGATGATTTAGTGATACTTGCGTGTATTTGTTGCAAACTTGTAGCTTAAATTTCATATAATTTTATGTTTCTAGTGCTTTTTAAAAAAAAAAAAAAAAAAAAACACACGTGAAAGGAGAAAATATTGTGTTTTATTTATTTTGTAGGGAAAATGAGAATTTTTAAAAACTAAACATGTACTTAGGAATTGATCTCTTGTGAAAGTGATTTGTAGTAGGATTCATATTAAATATAATATGGACTCTTAATGGTAAAACAAGTATATTGAGCTCCTAGATGAAGCTCTCAGCTTCTTAGCAAATTTAATGAGCATCAAACAATTTATTTACAGAGCATCGACATCATGAGGACTACTGTTAAGAGTAAGTCTCATGTGCATCAGTTTACTGTGCAATTGAAGTGCCACTACAAAAAACTATTGATTTAAAGAGGGTTTTGAAGAGAGAATTGAGTGTTGAGAGGGTATTGAAGAGGGAAATTTTCCCTCTTCAAAATGCTGGTCGCGAATCTGTAGCCGAGGGAAAATGAAGACCCTTGAAAATAGTGAGGGTATTGAAGAGGGATGGCGTGTGGGACCGGAGAGGGAAAGATTCCCTCGACAACAGGTTCCTCGGCTGAGCCCTCATGGAAGGCGAGGGAATATAACCCCCGAGAAGCGGGCGCGAGGAATTTCCCTCGAGAAGTACTGTGGCGGCTGACACATGCTGGGCGAGGGAATTAACATTCGGTTGACGTGGCGAGGGTAATTCCCTCGCGTAAATCCCTCGCTTACCTGTTTATTAAAAAAAAAATTGTTTTCGTGGGTTTAGAACCCACGACCTCCAGGCCCCAAGTGTAACACCCCAAGATAGTATAAGAATTATTAATATTTATATGTTATTAATTTTATAATTTATGTGTTAATTTTAATACTAAGATGAGTTAATCTCCTAAAATAATTATGGTATAATGTATATCTTATAATAATAAAAGGTGTGGTGATAATTTATTTTTACTTAAAAGAAAAAAAAATATTTCAATAGTAGTCATTTGAGTTATTCAAATAATTATGTATTAATAATATTAAAAATAAAAGAATAATAGTAATATTCAAAGAGGATAACTATGTATACTAAACATAATTAAAAATAAAAGAAAATGTGGCAGATATATACGGTAATAAGGAGTTATAGATTAACTCATTCTGAAAAACTTTACTCCGAAGGAAAAAGAGAAGGTAATATCTTTCTTCTTTCTTTTTATCTACTTTACTTTTCTTCTTCGCTACCATTTTCGATCGCCAGCGTTTATCGGAATTAGTCATACTATATACCGAAATGATCGTAGTAACTCGTACATTTTGGAAATGAAGTCGTTTTGTTAATTCGGTATTTGTAGCGTCGTGAATTTGTTGTTGAAAGTCAGAAAATTCAGAATATTTTCATATTTTCCTCCGGCTGCCGCCGTCATTCCGGTGAACAATAGATGACGAGCCTTATACCTTTGTGAAGCCTGCGATGCCTAGATCAAAATGATATCTTTAATTTGTGAAATCGGTGCATAAATCATGAGACAAATTGACTTGAAAGTGTTGTTTATAACCATTTGAACTGAAATTTTGGAATACGAATTCGAGTGAATTATGGTCGAAATTGGGGGTAGTGGGCGAAACGGTCATGAATAGAGGCTTGATTTTGGTTGTAAACGGCGAGAAGTGGCGTCACTGCCGTTGTGGTTTTGAAAGGAAAAATAAAGCGTGAGTTGCAGGTATTACCGTGGAGATCGACGATGGTCTCGGGTGTCCGTTTGTCTCGTATTTCTGGTGGGAAAGGTAGCTAGGATCGTAAGGATTCCAACGGTATTTTCGGTTTTGCGATCGGAGGTTTAAAACTCCGAATAGGACCTATTTGTATAAAAGGTTATAAGTTTAGGGATGCTAAAGAGAATTAGATTAAGTCCAGGGACCATTTTGCAAATAATAAAGTTCTTGTCAAGTTTGACCGGTCAACTGGTCAAAGGTCAACTTTTAGAGAAATTACAATTTTGCCACTCATTTTCAAACGCTCGTAAAATCTTAGTTTTTCATCCGATTCGATCCAAACCAGTGTCAAAATATTCTAAATTCAAAACCCTACAATTTTGTATTAAAGTTGGGTGAGACAAATCCTGGTAAAATAAATATTTTACCCCTGAACGGTTACGAGTCCTAAATTCTTGTTTTAATTTCAAATTCTTCGTTTTAAGTTTATTTTAGCTCTAACGAGTTTTATTGTACTTCCAGTAAGTCTCTTAACCAATAAAAGCCCTCGAATATACCTTTTAACTAACAGACAAATCAAACAATTTCAATAAAATGACTATTATACCCTTCATTCTAAAATGAAGCCTAATAACCCTGAAACTCTAGAGAACACTTGTTATCGTTATAATTAATTAATTATCATATAAAAATAGCTCTACTGAGAATTCTAAGCATCCAATGTAATATTATTTGTAGGGCCAGAGGAAGGCTGTGAACTATAGTAAAGTGTTGTGCTCCAACACAAGATACTCCACACTGAGGTGGGATGATTTTCACTCTTAACTGAGTTTAATATTTTATGTTATGATTGTTATGTTAAAATGTGATATGTGAGTGATATATGTCATGACTGTGCAATAAATGTGAAATTTGTATTCAAGCCGGGTAATGGCCCGTGATGTATTCAAGCCGGGTAATGGCCCGTACTATGTGCAATCCGAGTAATGGCCCGTACTATGTGCAATCCGGGTAATGACCCGTACTATATGCAATCCGGGTAATGGCCGTACTATGTGAGCATGAGTTACATTTTCATGTTATGTATTCATTTCTAATATAATTCAAACAATTCAACTAATTCAATTCTAAGCATAACAAAAATTAAACATGCTTTAAAATTAAATTAAAATTCGTTCAACTAATTAAATTCGATCAACTAATTCAACTAAAATCAACTCATTTCTAATATAATTCAAACAATTCAACTAATTCAATTCTAAACTTAACAAAAATTAAACATGCTTTAAATTAAAATCCGATCAACTAATTTCGATCAACTAAATTCGATCAACTAATTCCACTATTTCTAAACATTACTAATATAATTCAAACAATTCAACTAAAATCAATTCTCAACTAAAACCAATTCTCTAAACATGCTTTAAAATTATATTTTAAACGGTAAAAATGAAGAAAACTTACGGTTTATTTGTAGAAAATATCGAAACGAGAACTCGGTGGGAACGGATTGGCTCTACAATCAACTAAACCCGACTTCTCCTTCATTTTCCTTTCGTTTTCCTCCTCTTCTTCTTTTTTCTCGCATTCACCGTTTGCTTCGCGAGGAGAGAATTTATAAGTGGAATTTTTTTTGCGACGGACGCCTATCCATCGCAAATTATGCCTGTCAAAGCCAAAACGACGTCGTTTTTACTGATTTGCGACGGTTTTTTCATCGCAAATCAGTCAACGCACCGTTTCCCGAGAAGACGCGTAAAATCAGGTCGGATTTGCGACGGACATTCAGTCGCAAATCAGTCAATGGACCATTCCCCGATAGGTCGCGAATATAAATGTAAGATTTACGACAAATTTGGTCCGTCGCAAATACAAAGTTAAAAATTGCGACAACCTATTTCATCGCAAATCAGTCAAATGGGTCGCTTCCCAAACGTTCACTTTTAAACGGGTATATTTTGCGACGGAATGGACCATCGCAAACTCAAAGTTGATATTTGCGACAACCTATCGTCGCAAATGTAGCCGGTTTAAGAAGAAGGCGGTGGACCCTAGTTATTGCGACAGACTTTTCCGTCGCAAAACACTAACTTTTGCGACGGTCTTCCTAAGTCATCGCATACTGTCATTTTTTCCGACGGCTTACCAAAATCCGTCGCAAATTCATAAAATTTGCGACGGATATTTGGCCGTCGCAAATTCTCCGTCGCTAAACTCCGTCTTTTTTGTAGTGATTATTGTCCTTAAATTACAACCCTTCCTAAATTACGGAGCTAAAAATATTATTCCCTTTTCGATTAATTCGATCTGGGGATTGAAATTCATTATTTAGATATATCTTTGTTACAGTTTAAAACCCACTACCTATTAAAAGGAGTCAAGTTTTTGTGCCGCTCAAGTACATTTTTAAATAATAAGTTGTTTTCATTGAACAATTGTAGTTTCCCAACTAATAATGTTTAGTAAAAACAACGCAACTATTAAATAAAAATAACTGATATCATTTAAAATTGCACACTACAAAAAATGCCTTAATTAAAGAGAGTTTTTTAAGAGGGAAGATAAACCCTCGAGAATAAAGAGGGAATTCACGAGCAAAATACATTGTCGAGTGAATTGACGAGGGTAAAATTTCACTCGTCCATGCTGAGGGAATTTACGAGAAAAATATGAGACCCACGCATAGTTCACGAGGGAATCACTTCCTCGACAAACTCACGAGGGAATATCCCTCGGCTAAAGTCTGACAAGATTTCACGAGGGATTTAAACCCTTGGCAATTTAAATCGTGGACTTCATGAGAGATGTAATCTCTCGTCCGGTTGCAGCAGGGTGGCAGGGTTTGACTGAGGCATGCGAATTTAAGATTGACGAGTGTTTATTCCCTCTTCAATCCCTCGTCAAGTCACACTTATTTTCAGCACCAGACTCATTTCTACTCCAGAAATTCCGAGAAGCAAGAGAGGAGAAGTAAGGAGAAGAGAAGGAGAAGCAAAAGTTCCGGCTGCCACCACTGCTACTCCAAAAATACTCCTCCATTAGTCGGACGTGTTGTACACATTCTCGTGAACATTTATACGGTAATTTTTTTTGTTTTAATCGGTTAAATTATTTATTTTTTGCATGCAATTAGTTTAAATTACTAGCTATTTATATATATTTAGTGTATTTGTTATTACATTGTGTAGAATTAACTGGCTAATTAGTGTAAATTACTAGCTATTTAGTGTAAATTAATTAATATAATAATATACCTAGCTATGAAATTAGCTTATAATTAATTTACACCTTAATTATTAAAAATGTCCACACATGTATATTAATTATTTTGTTAATTACTAATAATTAACTACTGTAAATTATTTAATTTTGTTAATACTTGTTGCTTATGATATATATAAGACTAGTTTATTTTGATGAAATAATGTACATATATGTTATGGAGCCGGGCGGTATTGATATTTGTTGACTTATAATTTGTTTGATGTAGAATATATGTGCGCTCCGACTTGATTAACTATAATTAATTAAGTCGAAAATGGATGCACCTAGGAATTTTGATTAATTTTGATTAATTGGGAAATTTTGATTAATTGAGTACCAGTACTTATTGATGTATTGATGTGTTTGCTTACTTTAATTGTTATGTACACATGTTTTAATTGATATTTTTGCTTACTTTAATTGTTATGTACACATGTTTTAATTGATATTATTTTTTGTACGCTTGATGTATTGATGTGTTTTAATTAATGTCTTAGTTGCTATGTATACAGATGGCTGGAGGTAGCCGTATCCATAACTTGTTTGGTGGTCGACGATCGTCCTCTCGTACACCAGAGTCGGACCAAGAGAGAGAATCGGTACAACTCTATTTAGTTGTTATATAAAATATCTTGTACACATGTTATAACTATAATTGTTAAATACAGATGGAAACATAGGAAGCAAATACGGGTCGACAAAGCTTTTGGGGATCGTCCTCACAAACCGGAAGAGTACCGGTGTACAAATCAAGAAGATGAAGTACCAGATTTTGTTGAGGACGACCCTGTCATTCTGGAAACTGTGGAAGAGCTCACCAACCATGCACCTCATCCGAATGTGCTACACATCTATACGTATCACATGATGTACATGTTAAATATAACTTTATCTTTTTTATTTGATTTTATTAAAAAATATATCAATGTGAAACAACCTTTCTACAAATTGACGCTCTCGAATGTTGTTTCGAGGTTGATTCGGAACATCATGTCCCGTCGAATGGAGATGGGCGGTTCACATGTAAGTTGGTGTTAGAAGAAAGAAGGAGAGAGTGGTGGGAGACATTCCAGGTATACATTAATTTTGTTAAGTAAGTAGTATTATATGTATGTATATATTTTTACTTAATTAAAATAAACATGATTGTATATATTTTCTTCAGAGGGAGACCTATTGGGATCCGATGAGGGAAAATATTGTGGTAATTATAAAGCTGTTCATCCAGAGGTCTAGAGAACGATTCACAGATCTCCTCAGTCTTTGGAAGAGGATCCATCGAACTGAAGGAAAAACCCACCATGGGAGCCGACATACTGGACTGCACTACTCGAGTACTGGCAATTGCCGGAAGTTAATAAAAAAAGCAACCAGTGCAGGGAAAACCGCTTATCTGCGGCCGGAGGAAGAAGCCTCTCAAAACACAAAGGAGGGGCAAAAGGAGCCGCACAATGGTCCGAGGAGTACGTAAGTAATTCCTGCACTACAATTCTATCGTGATTTAAATTACTTGATTATACATATTTTATTATATATATATATATATTTTTTTTTTTCTGGAATACAGGAGAAGAAATATAATCGGCTCCCAACTGAATGGGAATTGGTGCAACATTTTCACAACTGTGGGGATGGGGAGTACACATATGGTTGAATTGTTGAAATAATTGTAAGTGTTTTACATTAACATTATAAATTGAATATAAATAACATGTTTGTATACTTTTTCATTGTCACAATTTTTGTAGGTCTAGGACTCAGTCGAGGAACGAGTCTCGCAATTACCACTTTCAGCAGACGATGATGAGCGCTTGAACTGATTGAGTCAAGTGTATGCTGAGACAGTGAGGCCAGACCACGGAAAAGTTAGGTGTCTCGCTCAAATGAAGATATGCGCATACAATCTGGCCCAGGCGGGACATCATCTGGCACACACATTAATGGCTATGACCAGAGAGATGTTGATCATTTGTTGGCTGAAGCGCGAGCGAGATATAAAAGAATACTGGCGGAGCAACAAAGACAATTTAACGAAAACTTGCGCCAGGAAGTGCACAACCAGATGGTAGCGTGGATGCAAGGCCAACAGAGAAACATACCTAGTAGGTTTTCCCAACTAGCTACTTCATATCCTCCTTACCTAACTTATTCTTCTTATCCTCCCACCCCTGGTTACGCCCCTTATCTTACCGCCGCCCCTTATCCTCCCACCGGTCCTTCTAGTGGCGTTCCCCCCCATTCCTCCTAGTAGTTTTCCCGCCACCCCTTATCCTCAGGCCTCTCCTGCTCATCCTCCAGCTTCCGGCCCTTCCTCGTCTTGTCGTAATTTCATCTCTCCAACTGGATTTGTAGACTTACTTGAAAGAGGTGCATATTCTGGTTACCCTCCGAGGGGTAATTATTCTGCAAATGAAAAAGGTGATGATGATGGTGATGAGAGTTAGGATGTCATGAAAATTTGATCATGTTTGGAACCATATATGTTTGTTTGAGATTTTATTGTTTATTTGGATTTATATGTCTGGATATTTGAGCATGTGTGGATATTTGGATTTATATGTCTGGATATTGGAACTATATATGTTGGTTTATTATTATTATTATTGATTTTAGTGAAAAATAATTTAAAAAATAATTTATTTTAAAATTTTATTAATTTAAAAAAAACAATCAACATATGTGTATATGCGTAGACATATTAGTAAATAGTAAAAAGAATTTAAAAAATATTTATTTTAAAATTTTATTGATAAAAAAAAACGATGAATATATGTGTATATGTGTACACATATTAGTAAATAGTGAAAAAGAATTTAAAAATTATTTATATTAAAATCTTATTGATTTAAAAAAATGATCAATCTATGTGTATATGTGTACACATATTAGTAAATAGTGAAAAAGAATTTAAAAAAAAATTATTTTAAAATTTTATTGATTTAAAAAAAACGATCAATATATGTGTATATGTATACACATATTAGTAAATACTCAAAAAGAATTTAAAAAGTATTTATTTTAAAATTTTATCGATTTAAAAAAAACGATCAATATATGTGTATAAGTGTACACATATTAGTAAATTGTGAAAAAAAATTTAAAAAGTATTTAATTTAAAATTTTATTGATTTAAAAAAACGATCAATATATGTGTATATGTGTACACATATTAGTAAATAGTGAAAAAGAATTTATTTTATAATTTTATTGAAAATATTTTAATATTATAAGTGTATATATGTACACATTTAGATAAATAATGAAAATAATATATACAAGTGATAGTTTAATTTTATATGTAATAATAATTTTCAAATAAAGTATAACAAACAATTGATATTAAGTAGTATTATATTAAAAATATATAACAGAAAATATATGAAACATATACATTTACAAAGGCAAACATAACAACTAAATAGACTTGCCCAAACGGCATGACGAAACACGCAAGGCCTCTGCATACAAGGAGGTCGCGGGTTCGAAACTCATGCAGGGCGAAAATTCGCCCATTTCTAGCCCTCAGTAGTGGGCAAATATAACATTCTTTGTACATGAGAGTGTAGTGGGGGCTAGCCTAGCGGTTTCGGCGGGGACTTGGTGTAACACTCCGACATTTAGAATTTCGAATGATGATGCTTTAGGGTTGAGGCGCTACTAAATACCGTCATTAAACCCAAATCCAGAGTTAGCGAAACTAAATCCATATTTTGTAATCGGAAGCTATAAATAGTTTGAAAAATAATACCCCTAAAGCAACCAGAAACCAAGAATACATATGAAAGAAAAACGAACTAAGAAACTTCGCTCACAGGCGATAATTAAACATAGGAAGTGGTAAAGCAAAATACGATGTTTTGTCACAACATATTCAACCAGTATACTTCTAATTATACATAAACACGACTGCCTTTAGTCGAGTAGCAAAAACTAAGAACATTTATTTATTTCACAATGTTTCAACAGAAAACGACACTGCATCTTCATCATCTTTCCACACCAGACTCGACATCTGAAACAATGTATAGGGGAAAGGGGGTGAGTGCCTCAAGTACACCCAGTGGAACAATCGTTAAAAGGCATATGCAATTGATTTTAGTTGAATTAGCTTAGTTGATCGAATTTTAATTTAATTTTAAAGCATGTTTACAAATAGTTGAATTAGTTGATCGAATTTAGTTGATAGAATTTTAATTTAAAGCATGTTTAATTTTTGTTAAGTTTAGAATTGAATTAGTTGAATTGTTTGAATTATATTAGAAATGAATTGATTTTAGTTGAATTAGTTGATCGAATTTAATTAGTTGATCGAATTTTAATTTAATTTTAAAGCATGTTTAATTTTTGTTAAGTTTAGAGTTGAATTGTTTGAATTATATTAGAAATGAATTAATTTTAGTTGAATTAGTTGATCGAATTTTAATTTAATTTTAAAGCATGTTTAGAATTTCTTAAGCTTAGAATTGAATTAGTTGAATTGTTTGAATTATATTATAAATGAATTGATTTTAGTTGAATTAGCTTAGTTGATCGAATTTTAATTTAATTTTAAAGCATGTTTAGAATTTCTTAAGCTTATAATTGAATTAGTTGAATTGTTTGAATTATATTATAAATGAATTGATTTTAGTTGAATTAGCTTAGTTGATCGAATTTTAATTTAAAGCATGTTTAATTTCATTGATTTTAATTTAATATTTCAAATTTTGTTATAGATGAGCGGACAAGGCAGTGACAGTGGCAGTCAGCAGCCTCCGAGGGATGAGGAGGCGAGTCGAGGAGGGCGAGGAGGGAGGAGACGATGGCCCTCACTGAAACCCGTGGTTCCATCTATTTTCAGACCAATGTCTCAATCAGAGACTTCTTCACAGCCTGGCTCCTCCTCACAGCATACTGCTGAGGGCTCATCCTCCTCCCGACAACATCCGGTTGTTAAAGCACGGATGACTATTCAGCCACATGGTTCAACGTAAGTTTTAATATTTTATACTCAATTTTTTATTAATTAAAACCTAATTATTTTACTAACTTTGAAGTTTTAATTTTACAGTTGGATTCCTGGTTATGAGGCTAGTAATCAGGTTTCCCAGTCCATCCTTGGATGTGGATTCGAGCCCACCGCTTACAATTGGGGGCTAGTGTCCGATGCAATGAAACAGACATACTTCGAGGAGTTTAAGGTATTAATTTAATTTATTAATCCACCATTTATTAATATCAAATATATAAACAAATATTTACATTTAAATTGTAATTGCAGAAAGAATGTGTCTGGGCACCGTAGCACGATGACCAGATGTGGAAGAATTTCTAAAAATATGCGGCGGAAAGGTACAGAGACCTCCTTTTTAGAATGAGAGAGAAGTGGTACAAGAAGGGAGAGGTCACCGACATGGGAACTGACAGTGAAAAGCGGCCGATTTGGGACCAATTCCTCCGGTACTGGAATTCCCCTAAATTCAAAGAGAAGTCGACAAAAAACAATGCGAATCGGCGTAGTGACCCTGATGGACAAGGGATGGCGAGACATCGGGCCGATTCTCGGTCTATTTATGAGCACGGGTTGAGATTTGTAAGTTTTGTCTTTAATTTTGTAGTTTTTTAATTTTTATTATTTTTTCCTAATTTTAATGATTGGTATTAATTTTTACTATCTTTTTTTCTAATTAGGCGGTGGAGTAAGGACGCGAGCCCTCTCATTTTGAGAAATTGCAGCTCGCCCACCCACTCGTCGAGGAGACTGAGAAGTCTACCTACGGCCGTACCACCGAGATCCACGTAAGTATTATTTCAATATTAATAGTATTATTTCAATTTTTAATATTAAAAGTATTATTTTATATTTTGTGTTCAATTTATTTAATTTTTTGTATAATTAATTTGCAGAGAAAGATGCTCGAGGACCTTGCCTCTCAGCCTCAGCCTGAGGAAACGGCAGAGGGGTCGGGGTCGATGCCCCCCACACAGCCTTCTGTTGACGTTCAAAATGAATTGTACTTCAAGAACGTCAAGGCTAAAAAGGGGTGGTTCGCTGGATTTGGCAGCTTCGGAAAGAACTTTTTCCGACCTCGTGGCTCGGGCTCATCCTACTCTCAGTCTTCCATCGACTCTCATCCCAGTGAGGTCGAGAGGCAGCCTGCCACGGTGGTAGAGCAGATGAAGAACATGAAGAGGCAGCATCGAGAGAAGGAAGAGTATGAGAGGCAGCAGCGAGAGGCGCACGACCGGTATACAGCCGAGATGCAGCAGTATACAGCCGACATGCAGGTGTGGTGGCAGATATTCGCCTCTAATTCAGTGCTACGAGCGCAAATGCCTGCGCCACCGATGCCGCCGATCCCGCCGACCCAGCCATCGATGCCGCCGATCCCGCTGAGCCAGCCACAGATGTCGTTGATGCCCCAGAGCCAGCCGCCGATTGTAAACCTGGGCGAGGATGAGGAGGAAGAGGAAGACGGATTTAATTCCGACGATTAAAAAAATTTGATTTTTAATAAATATGAAGTACATTTTTTTTTTTAGTTTGAATTGTTACTTTAATTTAATTTTTGAATTGTTACTTTAATTTAAAATTTTGTGAATTTATTTTAGTTTGAATTTACTTTTATTTAATGTCAAAATAAATAATTTTAGCAAAAAAATAAAAATAAAATGGACACAACATTTATAAAAATAATTGAGAAATGAAAATGAATTAATTTGGTGAATTGTGGAAAAAAAATGAATCAATTTGGATACATATACAATTAATTGCGTACAAATGAACGAATTATAAAATTATGCATTGTCGAAATAAATAATTTTACTAAATAAAAAAAATAATTGGGCAAAATATTTTAATAAACAACTTAGATACGAAAAGAAATTAATTTGGTGAATTATGGAAAAAAAGAATCAATTTGGATACATATACAATTAATTGCGTACAAATGAACGAATTATAAAATTATACATTGTCGAAATAAATAATTTTACAAAATAAAAAAAATAGTTGGGCAAAATATTCTAATAAACAACTTAGATACGAAAATGAATTAATTTGGTGAATTATGGAAAAAAAATTGAGTCAATTTGGATACATATACAATTAATTGCGTACAAATGAACGAATTATAAAATTATGCCTTGTCGAAATAAATAATTTTACAAAATAAAAAAATAGTTGGGCAAAATATTTTAATAAACAACTTAGATACGAAAAGAAATTAATTTGGTGAATTATAGAAAAAAAAATGAATCAATTTGGATACATATACAATTAATTGCGTACAAATGAACGAATTATAAAATTATGCATCGTCGAAATAAATAATTTTACAAAATAAAAAAAATAGTTGGGCAAAATATTTTAATAAACAACTTAGATACGAAAAGAAATTAATTTGGTGAATTATGGAAAAAAAATGACTTAATTTGAATACATATACAATTAATCGCATAAAAATGAACGAAAGAAGCTCATGGCCTAGCGGCCGCGCCTCCTCCCCATGCACAAGAGGTCGCGTGTTCGATTCCCCTTGAGCGCAATCTTAGATTAATTGTTCAAGGCCCAATATTGATACATATAGAAGGTGGACCGCATATAGCAAGCTATGGGCCGGTGGCCCAGTGGTCCGAGCCCGCCCCGCCCGCCCCGGGTGCCCGGTCTCGAACCACACGAACACATATTTTTTTGTACAGGTTTTGAATTTGCAACGGCCAAATTCCGTCGCAAATTGAAATTTTTGCGACGGAATATGCCCGTCGCAAATTGTAATCGGAAATATTAAAAAAAAAAACATTTGCGACGGCAGTGATCCGTCGCAAATGTTGTAGACCCGGTCGGGTCTGACCCGAATGACTTGCGACGGAGTAGTGGCCGTCGCAAAATTTGAGCGACCCGGTCGGGTCAAACCCGCCAATTTTGCGACGGTTTTGTCCGTCGTAAATTTGCGACGGGAGGCAAAAGTCCATCGCAAATATTAGCTACGGCTGTTTTAACAACGGACACATGTCCGTCGCAAATCACTATCCATCGCAGATTCCGTCGCTAAACAGTGTTTTTTTTGTAGTGAATATTACAGATCTGTGAATGAAGGACATATATTTTAAAATCTATAAATGCAGGATAATTTATAGTCTGAGAAAACCCAAATCAGACTGCAATGTCACATTACTTGCTCGTGAGTTGAATGTTTGTCTTACATTTACAACTTTAAATACACAATATTCTAAATTTACAGATTTTATAACGCATGTGTCCTACATTTACAAGCAAGTAACTGTAAATGTAGGATAATCGTGCAACTCACGCACGATTGAGCCCAACTTGAACAAATTTGGGTTCGACTATTCTACACGGACAAATCTTGAAATATAATTTTACATTCACTAATACATTAAATTATTTTTATTAAAATGAAATCCCCAAAATTTTTGGGTGGGCCGTGATCGTTGAAAAGTAGAAGTTTTAGGGTAAACATTTTTTTTTTATAAAAGAAGTCACTGAGGTGGGTAAAAAAATGTAACATATGATTTCATTTTAATTAACGGACTAATTAATAAACGAAAGGTATAATGAATTCACATCCCCAAAAAGGTTCAAATAATTAAAGAATATCATGATAGAGTATAGATCAAGATTCAAGATTGACGAAAGCATGGAGAAAGATTACTTCGATGTCATGAAAAGTTAGGAATCTTATTCCAATCCTACAAAGTCATGCATCATTTTGTTTCATGAATTGGCAAAACCCATTTTTGTCAATCATCTTAAAATTAAGGTTAGGAATATTTCAATGATTTAGTGTTCATTTACGGAAATGCCTTAAGAGGAAGCTATTCATATCACAAGTTACCGCCATTGTTGAACCACTTGTCTTTAATTACTCGTTGTCGATATATATTAACATTAGTGCAAAGTGTGGTTAATTATTTCACCATAAATTATGATTTTTTTTTCTGCATTTCCTCCTCAAATCAGGATGATGGGCTTCTTTTCCTTCTTCATTTGCTTCATTCTACTATTAGGTTTTCCATTTTCAGAGGGTATGTATTTTTCTCCTTCATTTAGCTATATTGGAGTTTTTATTTCTCTATCTTATGTTTTAAGAAAATTGATGAACATATATTATATATGACATGTTCGTTTGGTGTTTTAACAAAATTTGTTTTACTTGACCAAACAATCTAATAATATTTTTGAAATATATATATTTTAACTTTAAATTACAATTCTTCTACCTTTCATGATGGCCCCCGTTGACATTGAAATGAATTAGTTTCGTCGCCCAACAAATTCATTAATTTCCTCACCATCGAACAAAGAACGGTCTTGTGTAAATCAATTTTATTATGCACTAATTATTTTGCAACTAATATGTCAAGTACGTAAAATAACTAATATCTTTTAATGAAATAAATAATATTATTAATCTAATACTGTTTTTTAAAAAAAGTTATCAAACTAATACTTTTTAATAAAATAATTAATAAATACTGTTAAAAAATACATATAAAATGCAAATCAGTTGCACCATAAAATGGGCTTACTCAATACTTTGCCTCAAGCTCCAAATTGTTTTCTGGTCCATCAATTGAACCAAATTGTTCTGGGTTTTGGCGGGGTGTGTGGGGAATACTCATTCAAATTCTTTCTTTTTAACTAAAAGGACAAATATCTCCTATAACCAAAAAAGTCTGTCCTTAAAAAATAAAAGAGAGAATGATTATAAAACATTTCGGTATCTATGTGCAAAAATTGTCATTTTTTATGCAGTTTTGGTCTCATTTGTCCGTTTTTCTGGACCAAAACTGTAATTTATCCTATTTTCTTGGAACCAAAAGTGTCAAAATAAACTACGGGACTATAAGTGCCAAAATAATGGTCATTTTAAAATGAACACATTTTTTTAAGTATTAAAAGTGAATTTAACCCTTTGTAATTGTATACATAACATGTGTTATTAATGATAATGTTGATGTCATTTAATAGAGAAACACAAAATGTAATAGGGAAGCTATAAGTGATTTCATGTTATAAACCTACTAATTCCTCTCTAGTTTTGGTAGTACATGCATTCACCGGCACATACGGTATAAACTACGGCAGAATAGCCGACAACATCCCCCAACCGGAGAGCGTAGTTACCCTCTTAAAAGCCGCCAAGATCAAGAACGTCCGAATCTACGACGCCGATCACGGCGTCCTTACGGCGTTCAAGGGCTCCAAAATCGAGATCATCGTCGGCATCGGCAACGAGTTCCTCAAAGACATAAGCGTCAACGAGGACCGCGCGGTCCAATGGGTCAAACAAAACGTCGAGCCGTATCTCCCCGGAACCCTAATCTCCGGCATAGCCGTCGGAAACGAGATCCTCGGCGGCGGCGACGCGGAGCTCTGGGAGGTCCTCGTCCCCGCTGTAAAAAATGTCTACAATGCCCTCGACCAGCTCGGCCTCTCCAAGAAAATCGAGGTCTCGAGCCCTCACTCCGAGGCCGTTTTCTCCACTACCTACCCTCCATCAGCGGGGGCATTTAAGGAAAGTATCCTCCCTTACATGAAACCTCTTCTCCAATTCTTCTCCCAAATTGGGTCGCCTTTTTACATAAACGCGTACCCGTTTTTAGCCTACATGAGCGACCCGGCCCATATAGACTTAAATTACGCCCTTTTCCAAAAAAGCCCGGGGATTTACGATGCGAAAACGAAGCTACATTATGATAACATGTTCGAGGCTATGATAGACGCCGCCTACGTGGCGTTGGAGAAAGTGGGCCATGGTAAGATGGATGTGATCGTGTCAGAAACGGGGTGGGCATCGAAGGGGGACGACAATGAGGCCGGGGCGAACTTGAAAAATGCGAGGACTTATAACCTAAATATGAGGAAGAGGCTTCTGAAGAAGAAGGGGACGCCTTATCGGCCTAAAAAGGTCGTTAGGGCTTACATTTTCGCATTGTTTAATGAGAATTTGAAGCCCGGGCCGACTTCGGAGAGGAACTTTGGGTTGTTTAAAGCTGATGGGAGCAAAGCTTATGATATTGGCTTCACTGGGCTTCGTGCTAGCTCAGCTTCCTCGATTCTTGGCTCGATAAAGGTACGTATTATACTTGTCGTACTTTCTTTATTTCATAAGTTGTTTATCGTTAAAGTTTGATTCAAAAAATATTAACTTATTCGATATAGTCTCAATATTCATAAATTTGTTCAATTTTTGTCCAAAATAGCTAGAAAATAAAAATCAATATTGTTTCATGTTAAGCGAAAGTCTAATTTTGGTCTAATAACTTGTCTAGCATTCGATTTTATCCATAAATTAAATTCCCATGCACATAACATGAAACATCAATTTCAATTTTTTCGCGATAATAAGGCTAAAATTGGACAATTTTTCTTTTTTTAGTACTGTGACTTAAAAAGTAGTTAATTTTTTTTTTTTTTTTGCGATGAAAAACTTATTTAACTCTTTTTTTTTTTTTTTTTGGTCGTGACAAACATTGTGATGTCTCTTTCTTTGTTTGCAGATGATGATATTTAGTGTAATATGCGGAGTAGGGGTGCTTGTTATGATATCCTAACAATTGGCAAAAGAGTCGAAGATAAGTTAATTAATAGAGATTGTTAGAACTCGAGCTTTTTCAGTTGTGTTACATCCATGTATGGTTTGATCAAACATTTATATATACATTGGCGGATTCATGTAGCACAAAGTGTATGCAAGTGCATAGTTTTTCTTTAAGTATGTATTATTTTAAGTATTAAAATTTATGATTTTATAAAGTATGTACTAAGTCGCTTTCTCAGAATTGCCTTTCACTACTTAATGAGCAAGATTGACGATGTTAATCGTCCACCATCTTAAGGGACATATTAGGAGTACTAGTATATATTTATATATTGTTAATCAGAATTTATGATTCACAAGAAAATTTGTAATCAAGGAATCGAATATGAACACAATAAGAACGAGAATTGAAATCTACGGAACAAAAAACACCAAAATTTTACGTGGTTCGGAGACAAACTCCTATGTCCACAGGATCAAAGAGGTTTGATCTTTTACTATAACACAAGGGAAGTTACAATCACTCAATCTCACAAACTTTCAAGGAAATTCTTCTCCACTATGAATGCAAAGAAACCCTAATTTTTGTTACAGAGATATCGTACAAGTAAAACCCTAAATTTGCTAAGCAAGACTAAAGATGTGGATCTTGTTCAAGACATCATATATATAGTAGTATCCCAGCTAGTAACCGCCTCAATACATCGCCCTTGGATGAAACTGTCTTTTCCTTAGCTTAATTCGGAATCTCGCTAAGATCAGGTCAATGGACTTCATCTCAGATGACCAGTGGTCTTCAGGAACACTGAGCATATTGCAATTCAGTTGACTTCCACTATGTAGACTGAGACCAGTTAACTCCAACTCAGCTGACTATTGAAACTCAGACTAGCCTGACTACATACTTCACGTATTACTTCACATGTATGAAAGTGTATTTATCTCACATCGGGATTAGCTTAGTCTTTAATCTCTTCAAATGTGTACAAATATGTTATCTTTCACAAACTTTTATAGGCCAAACATAATATAAGAAAAAAAAACAAAAATTTGAGATTAAGAATATTATCAAATAAATGTGTTGATTTTAAAATTTTTTGGTTTGTTTTAAAAATAAATTAATCGAAATTGTAATAGTCTGGGAAATAATGAATGGAAATAGGAAATAGAACTTTAAGCTTCAATAAATATAAATATAAATATATATATATATTCATAAGTGTATAGTGGGAATGAGAGGAAATGTGTAATAAACATGGTGTCGTTTCATGAAATTGCACTACAAAAAAAAACACTGTTTTGCGACGGAATTAGCGACGGAAAATCCGTCGCAAACAGTGTTTTGTGACGGCATCTGCGACGGACACGTATCCGTCCCTAAAACAGCCGTAGCTAATTTTTGCGACGGATTTCGCCCTCCGTCGCAAATTAACGACGGACAAATCCGTCGCAAAATTGGTGGGTCAGACCCGGCCGAGTCACCCAGAATTTGCGACGGACAGTAGTCCGTCGCAAACCTTTCGGGTCAGACCCGATCGGGTCAACAACATTTGCGACGGCCAAATTCCGTCGCAAATGTTTATATATTTTTTTTTAATTTTTTCCTGTTATAATTTGCGACGGGCTGTTTTCCGTCGCAAAATTCAATATTTGCGACGGAATATGTCCATCGCAAATTACCGAGCCTATACAAAAAAAAAGTGGCTCGCGTGGTTCGAGCCGGGGCGGCCGGGGCGGGCGCGGACCACTGGGCCAACCGGCCCATTCCTTGTTATATGCGGCCCACCTTCTATATTAGTCTTATTAGGCCTTGAACAATTAATCCATTTTTTGCGTCCAAGGGGAATCGAACACAGGACCTCTTGTGCAAGAGGAGGGGGCGCGCGCCACTAGGGCACAAGCTACTTTCGTTTATTTTTATGCAATTAATTGTATATGTATTCAAATTAAGTCATTTTTTTTATAATTCACCAAATTAATTTCTTTTCGTATCTAAGTTTGTTTATTAAAATATTTTGCCCAACTATTTTTTTATTTTGTAAAATTATTTATTTCGACAATGCATAATTTTATAATTCGTTCATTTGTACGCAATTAATTGTATATGTATCCAAATTGACTCTTTTTTTTCTATAATTCACCAAATTAATTCATTTTCGTTTCTAACTTGTTTTTATAAATATTGGGGCCATTTAATTTTTATTATTTCTGTAAAATTATTTATTTTTCGACTCCCGCTTAAATTTATAATTCGTTCATTTGTATGCAATTAATTGTATATGTATCCAAATTGACTCTTTTTTTTTTCTATAATTCACCAAATTAAGTCATTTTCGTTTCTAACTTGTTTTTATAAATATTGGGGCCATTTAATTTTTATTATTTCTGTAAAATTATTTATTTCGACTCCCGCTTAAATTTATAATTCGTTCATTTGTACGCAATTAATTGTATATATATCCAAATTGACTCTTTTTTTTCTATAATTCACCAAATTAATTCATTTTCGTTTCTAACTTGTTTTTATAAATATTGGGGCCATTTAATTTTTATTATTTCTGTAAAATTATTTATTTCGACTCCCGCTTAAATTTATAATTCGTTCATTTGTACGCAATTAATTGTATATGTATCCAAATTGACTCATTTTTTTTTCTATAATTCACCAAATTAATTCATTTTCGTTTTTAACTTGTTTTTATAAATATTGGGGCCATTTAATTTTTATTATTTCTGTAAAATTATTTATTTCGACTCCCGCTTAAAATTATAATTCGTTCATTTGTATGCAATTAGTTGTATATGTATCCAAATTGACTCGTTTTTTTTTTTCCATAATTCACCAAATTAATTCATTTTTGTTTCTCACTTATTTTTATAAATGTTGTGTCCATTAAATAAAAGTAAATTCAAACTAAAATAAATTCACAAAATTATAAATTAAAGTAACAATTCAAAAATTAAATTAAAGTAACAATTCAAACTAAAAAAAATTGTACTTCATAGTTATTAAAAATCAAATTTTTTTAACCATCGGAATTAAATCCGTCTTCCTCTTCCTCCTCCTCCTCGCCCAGGTTAACAATCGGCGGCATCGATGGCTGGGTCGGCGGGATCGGCGGCATCGATGGCTGGGTCGGCGGCATCGGTGGCGCAGGCATTTGCGCTCGTGGCATTGAATCCGAGGCGAATATCTGCCACCACGCCTGCATGGCGGCTGTATACTCCTGCACCTCGACACGATGCCGCTCCATCTCGGTTGTATACCGGTCGTGCGCCTCTCGCTGCTGCCTCTCATACTCTTCCTTCTCTCGCTGCTGCCTCTGCATGTTCTTCATCTGCTCCACCACCGTGGCAAGCTGCCTCTCGACCTCACTGGGATGAGAGTCGATGGAAGACTGAGAGAAGGATGAGCCTGAGCCACGAGGTCGGAAAAAGTTCTTTCCGAAGCTGCCCAATCCAGCGAACCGCCCCTTTTTAGCCTTGACGTTCTTGAAGTACAATTCATTTTGAACGTCAACAGAAGGCTGTGTGGGGGGCATCGACCCCGACCCCGACCCGACCCCTCTGCCATTTCCTCAGGCTGAGGCTGAGAGGCAAGGTCCTCGAGAATCTTTCTCTGCAAATTAATTATACAAAAAATTAAATAAATTGAACACAAAATATAAAAAATACTTTTAATATTAAAAATTTAAATAATACTATTAATATTGAAATAATACTTACGTGGATCTCGGTGGTACGGCCGTAGGTAGACTTCCCAGTCTCCTCGACGAATGGGTGGGCGAGCTACAATCTCTCAAAATGAGAGGGCTCGCGTCCTTGCTCCGCCACCTAATTAGAAAAAAAGATAGTAAAAATTAATACCACTCATAAAAATTAGGAAAATAAAAATAAAAATTCAAAAACTACAAAATTAAAGACGAAACTTACTAATCTCAACCCGTGCTCATAAATGGACCGAGAACTGGCCCGATGTCTCGCCATCCCTTCTCCATCAGGGTCACTACGCTGATTCGCCTTGTTTTTCGCCGACTTCTCTTTGAATGCAGGAGAATCCCAATACCGGAGGAATTGGTCCCAAATCGGCCGCCTTTCACTGTCAGTCCCCATTTCGGTGGCCACTCCATCCTTGTACCACTTGTCCCTCATTCTGTAAAGGAGGTCCCTGTATCTTTCTGTCGCATATTTTTCAAAATTCCTCAACATTTGGTCATCGTGCTCCGGTGCCCAGACACATTCTTTCTGCAATTACAATTTAAATGTAAATATTTGTTTATATATTAGATATTAATAAATGGTGAATTAATAAATTAAATTAATACCTTAAACTGCTCGAAGTATGTCTTTTTTCTTGCATCGGACACTAACCCCCAACTGTAAGCGGTGGGCTCGAATCCACCGCGAAAGATGGACTTGGAAACCTGATTAGCAGCCTCATGACCCGGAATCCAACTTTAAAATTAAAACTTCAAAGTTAGGTTTTAATTAATAAAAAAAATTGAGTATAAAATATTAAAACTTACGTATGACGGGAGGAGGATGAACAACCGTTAAAAACATCCGGTCATGAGGGGTGGCTTCAACTTCATCATGGAAGGATTTAGAGTAGATCAAACAAATGTATAATTTAAATGGATAGAGTTGTTTTTAACAGAATTTGAACAAACGTTTTGTTATGCTAACCTTCTTATACATGGAACCAAGGATGGAGGCACATGGGGTACAGGGGGGGCACTGGGCCCCCCTGAAATTTTGAATTTTATCAGGGGTATTTTAGTCATTTCACACATATGTATAATAAAATAATATAATTATCCCATATTGAGGAGTTTTCGTATGTAGCACTAGCAGAGTATAACAAATGACTAATGTCTAATGGATAATTATTTAGTGGGCTCATTATTTACTTTTTCACTTGGGCCTTAAAATTTAATTTATTGAATGGAATAAAATAAAAGCCCATCCATTTGTCTTATTGATAAAGACATAGCAGAAGCAGGAGGTAACCACAGAAAGGTAAAGTGCATTTAATTGTCTTCCTCCCATTGTTTATACAGAAAGCACTCGCCGTTCCACGCACGCAGTGCACGCTCACAAGGCACTACCATTCTAAAGGTAAAATTTGTCAATTTTAATTTATTCTCTCTCTTTATTACTTTGGCCCACCATAAATTGAGATATATTCCTATTATTTTGTCTCATTGATTTCATTAAATTCTAGGGTTCATCAAAGAAATATATATTCCATATTTGAGAGTTTTGAGATAAATTCTTTATATTAAAGTTAAAATATTAATATGTCTTGTTTGTTTAAGTATTAATTCTCATTATAACCATAATTTAGGGTAACAATTTATTGCATTGTGTAATAGGTAAAATAATGATTAATATATATGTATTTAATGTAATTTGGTTTTTAATTATTTACTTTCTTTAATTGAAAATTATATTTTATTTAATTGTTAGATAATGGAGAGATATTACAAAAAAAATCCGAACGTTGTGGAGGAAAGGTCATCTTCACCCGTGAATGTATCTACTCAAAACACTCAACTTCAAGAATCATCAAGTCAAAATGATATTGTGATCGATTTAAAAAATCTTCCTAGCGACCCGGGACTTCGGCCTAAGATAATCAGCTATCTGCCACACTTAATTGAACAGGTTCGTAGAGCTTATTTATTAAAAGGTCCATGTCAACCACGTAATCATGATTTTCCTCAAAGGGTAGATGGGAGTCGAAAACGTAAATTTGTTGCATCTTGGTTTGATGAATTTAAGGACTGGTTGGAGTATAGCATTATAAAGGATGCCGCCTTTTGTTTGTATTGTTATCTTTTTTCTACGGGAATGAGTGAAAAGGGGCATGATACTTTTATAACGGGGGGATTTAATGCTTGGAGAAAGAAAGAAAGATTGCGGGAGCATGTTGGGGATCATAATAGTGATCATACCAAATGTAGATTGGCTTGTCAAGATTTGATGCATCAGGCTCAACATATTGAAGTGTCTTTTTCTAAAATTTCGGAGCAGTCAAAGATTGATTATCGTTCTAGATTAAATGCATCTATTATTTGTGTGCGTTATCTCATTATGCAAGGATAGGCTTTTCGTGGTAATGATGAGTCACAAGAATCATTAAATCAAGGGAATTTCATTGAGCTTCTTAAAGTTATTGCTTCATGCAATCAAGAAATCCATAATGTTGTTTTGAAAAATGCTCCTGAAAATCTCAAACTTACATCACCTGAGATTCAAAAGGATATCATAAATGCAGCTGCAGCTGAGACTACCAATTTTATCATCAAGGATATAGGGAATGAATTTTTTTCCATATTAGTTGATGAGTGTCGAGATGTTTCGGTCAAAGAGCAAATGGGGGTTGTTATACGTTATGTGAACAAAAGTGGTTGTGTTATTGAATGTTTTCTTGGTCTCGTACATGTTAAGGATACAACTGCAACATCACTTGAGGAGGGCATTAATTCTTTGTTCTCTAGTTATGGTTTGAGTATATCTAGTTTGAGGGGTCAAGGATATGATGGAGCAAGTAATATGAGGGGTGAGTTGAATGGACTCAAAAGTTTGATATTGAGGAAGAATTCTAGTGCTTATTATATTCATTGTTTCGCTCATCAACTCCAACTCACACTTGTAGTTGTTGCTAAAACCGATACAAGCATTGCTTCTTTTTTTAACACGATTACACGCTTATGTAATGTTGTTGGGGGTTCTTGCAAGCGCCGAGAGATACTTCGAGAGAAGCAAATGAAAAAGATTTTTGATGGGATTGCAAATGGTGAAATCGAGACTGGGAAAGGAAAGAATCAGGAAATGGGATTGAAGCGGCCTGGAGATACTCGTTGGAGTTCTCATTATAATACTCTACTCAACCTGATGCATTTATATTCTTCTATTATTGATGTTCTTGAGTATGTTGGAAAGAATGGCGCTGATGATTCACAGAAGGCTGAAGCAATTGATTTGTTAGATATTATTTGTCAGTTCGAGTTTGTGTTTGTGCTTCATCTTATGAAGAATGTTTTGGGGATTACTAATGATTTGTCACAAGCTCTACAAAGAAAGGATCAAGATATTGTTAATGCAATGAACCTTGTGAAAGTAGCAAAAGCTCGTTTACAAGCAATGAGAAGAGAAGATTGGGATACTTTGTTGACTGGAGTTTCTAATTTTTCACGCAAACATGAGATAGATGTGATAAAGATGGAAGATCTACATGTAGCCCGTGGAAGATCAAGGCGTGGAGTTCAAAGTATCACTAATCTTCACCATTATCGTGTTCAACTATTTTGTACTGTGATTGACTTGCAAAGTGAAGAGTTGGATAGTCATTTCGATGAAGTGAACACGGAGTTGCTATTGTGTATGTCTTGTTTTGATCCGAGAGATTCGTTTTCGGCATTTGATAAAAAGAAGCTACTTCGTCTTGCAGAATTTTATCCGGCGGATTTTTCTGAAATTGCTCTACTTGAACTTGATAGTCAACTAGAGAATTTTATTGTTGACATGCGTTTGGATGAAAACTTCTCTACAGTTGCTGGAATAGGAGATCTTTCTCAAAAGATGGTTGCTACAAGAAAGCATATTGTGTTTCCATTAGTTTATTTGCTTGTTAAGTTATCATTGATCTTACCGGTTGCCACAGCTATAGTAGAAAGAGCATTTTCAGCAATGAAACTCGTCAAGAGTTCACTGCGTAATCGAATGGGAGATAGATTTTTAAATGATTGTTTGGTTGTATACATTGAAAAGAATGTTTTTCAGAAAGTTAGTAATGAAGCTATCATGCAACGCTTCCAAAACATGAAGAATCGAAGAGGGATGCTCTAATTTAGTTGTATTAGATTTTTATTTTAAATGTGAATGTAATCATGTTTAACATTTTGATTATATAAATATAGGTATCGGTCTATATTCTATTTTTTTTTTAAAGAATCCCGTATTCACTTTTTAATACTAATTGGGCCCCCCTGATCGAAAATCCTGGCTCCGTCCCTGCATGGAACTGTCATGCATTAGGAAATTAATTAGTGCCAGCCGAATTAAAATCAACAAAGTTAAGACCGATCCAATAACTAAAATCAACAAAGTTAAAATCAACAAATTAAAATCATCCGTGCTTGAACAACCGGATGCTGGCGGGAGGAGGATGAGCCCTCAGCAGTCTGCTGTGAGGAGGAGGAGGAGGAGCCCGCACCAGGCTGTGAAGAGGTCTCTGATAGAGACCTCGGCCTGAAAATAGGTGGAACCACGGGTCTTAGTGAGGCCCGTCGTCTCCTCTGTCCTCGTCCTCCTCGACTCGCCTCCTCATCCCTCGGAGGCTGCTGACTGTCGTTGCCACTGCCTTGTCCGCTCATCTATAACAAATATCACGAATTATTCAATCAACTAAACTAAAATCAATCAACTAATAATATTATTTTGTAAAATTATTAAACTTAAATCAAGTAACTAATATTATTCAAACTACCTACTCAACTAAATTCATTCAACTAAATTAAAATCAATCAACTAATAATATTATTTTGTAAAATTATTAAACTTAAATCAAGCAACTAATATTATTCAAACTACCTACTCAACTAAATTCATTCAACTAAATTAAAATCAATCAACTAATAATATTATTTTGTAAAATTATTAAACTTAAATCAAGCAACTAATATTATTCAAACTACCTACTCAACTAAATTCATTCAACTAAACTAAAATCAATCAACTAATAATATTATTTTGTAAAATTATTAAACTTAAATCAAGCAACTAATATTATTCAAACTATCTACTCAACTAAATTCATTCAACTAAATTAAAATCAATCAACTAATATATTATTTTGTAAAATTATTAAACTTAAATCAAGCAACTAATATTATTCAAACTACCTACTCAACTAAATTCATTCAACTAAACTAAAATCAATCAACTAATAATATTATTTTGTAAAATTATTAAACTTAAATCAAACAACTAATATTATTCAAACTACCTACTCAACTAAATTCATTCAACTAAATTAAAATCAATCAAGCAACTAATATTATTTAAAATCATTAAACTAAAATCAAATAACTAATATAATTCAAACTACCTACTCAACTAAATTCAATCAACTAATATTATTTTGTAAAATTATATATTAAACTTAAATCAAACAACTAATATTATTTAAAATCAAACAACTAATATTATTTAAAATCAATTAACTACCTACTCAACTAAAATCAAACAACTTATAAATATTATTTTGTAAAATTATATATTAAACTTAAATCAATTTACTAATATTATTTTGTAAAATTATTAAACAATTCAACTAAAATCAATCAACTAAAATTATTTTGTAATATTATTTAAACATGCTTAACAATTAAAAATTAACAAATTACTAAAACAATTCAACTAAAATTACTAAAATTAAAAATATAATATAAACTTAACAAATCAACTAAATTCAATTCTAAACTTAACAAATTCTAAACATGCTTGGAAATTAAATTTTAAACGGTAAAAATGAAGAAAACTTACGATTTAATGAAGAAACGAGCACTCGGTTGGGACGGATTGGCTCTACAGCGACTGCACCCGACTTCTCCCTCATTTTCCTCTCTTTTTCCTCTTCTTCCTCTTATTCTTCTCGCCGCCTACGCTATCCTTTATATAAGGCGAAAAAATTTGCACCGCCAAACACCTGAACGACGTCGTTTTTTAGAATTTGCAACGGCCAAGCCGTCGCAAATGTGAAATTTAAAATTTTGCGACGTACAATCCGTCGCAAATCAGTCATCGCGAAGTTTCCCGAAAGGTCGCGCAAAACCGGGTCAATATTTGCGACGGAATAGGCCATCTTAAATTCGAAGTTAAAAATTGCGACGGCAATATCCGTCGCAAAATAGTCAAGTGGACTGTTTCCCCAACGGGTATTTTTTAACGGGTCGGTTTGCGACGGACACGTCCGTCGCAAAATTGAAATTGAAATTTACGATAGCTAATCCGTCGCAAAATTTTTCGGTATGCAACGAAGTTAATGGACCCCACACTTTGCGACGGACTAGCCGTCGCAAAACAGTGCAGTTTGCGACGGTTTTTTATTTCCGTCGCAAATTATCTTTTTTTCCGACGGGTCTCCAATATTCGTCGCAAATTCATGAAATTTGCGACGGATAATTGTCCGTCGCAAGTTTCCCGTCGCAAAACAATGTTTTTTTTGTAGTGTTGATTCAGAAAGTTTTCCCCTTTTTTGTTTTCTTGAACGGAGACAAAATTTTCTTTTTGAAGATATATAAAATCTAATTTATTTTCTACGTCAAAAAAAAAAACCCTAATTTTTGGAAGTTATATAAAAAAATTATGAAAAAAATTAAATTTTATTATCACCTTTGAAATAGAAAGTACTGATAGAAAATATTTTTTTTCCATGGCACAAAATATATATATTTTTAAGGAGTAATTCTAGTGTACACTACCATACACTTGAATTTTAAAAAAATACCTCAAGTAGAAATCAGTAATACCCCAAAAAGTAATCAGTAATACCCCAATTGTAAAAAAAAATACAGTTTAGCGTGTTAGTGTGTGTTTTGAGAAATCATAATTGAAGTCAAAAGTGAGTTTAAAATCCAAGTGCATGTCATGCACTTGAGTGCATACTAGAATTTGTAATTTTGAAGAAGTTTACCGAACTTTATATTTGAGAAATGCTTAGGTGCACCAGTTGCATTATGCAATTGGTGCACAACTAATACTATTTATTAAAAATAGTTAAATAAGTGAAAATAACTAATACTTGTTGTGAAACAAATAAAATAAGAAGATAAAACAAGATGGCAATGTAGAGAGAAATATTGTAGGGAGAAATTGTATTATATTGATCAAGTTTTCATGCTTACAAAATGCAGGTGACACCACCTATTTATATATATACATGGATCCTTCTAGGATACTTTGGAGTCCAATTGCATAAATGCAATAATATTGAGAAAGCAAAAAGACACCCCCATAATTTATGTAAATATTTGAGTAATCAAAAGTACATCCATTATTTTATTATTTCATAACACTCCCCCTTTGATGTCCGTTGTCACACAAAGGGAAGGCGAAAGCCCGGGAATGCCATGGGGAAAGCCAGTGCAGGCCAACCCCGCTTTCACACATTCCCGCGGCTCTGCTCACCCAGTCTTCAGCCGCCTGGGCGCCAGCGACCCCTCATGGTACCTAAGTCAGCTCCCGAGCAGCGATACCGGTTACGGCGACACTGAGTTCGTCTCCAACTCCTAGAGCACAACATGGATTCCCCACAAAAGGGCGGCTGAAATCAGCTTGGCACAGGCCAACTCAAATAGGAGGAAGCTCAGCTTCGCCCAGAGCGGCCTCTTGGGGCATGGCACCCCGCGGGGGGCCATATTTTTACCGAATTTGGCCTATAGCCGATGGGGGCGATCGGCAGGTTGAGCCGCCAAACCCAGAAATCGTCAAGATACAAAAGCAGCTTGACGAAATGCAAGCCCTCATGGAGGCGCAGGGCCAGCCCAAAGCCCGGCCGGTCGCAAACGAGCCTCTGTCCGTAGACATAGAGCTCGACTCCACCCAGCTCAAAATCACTCCGCCACCGACCCCTCTCTACGAAGGGAAGACGGACCCGGAAACCCATTTGAGTAAATGTCGGATCTTTATGACCGGGCGGGGCGCGACCGACGTGATAAAGTGCAGACTCTTCCCACTCACTTTGGGCGATCTCGCCCATAGGTGGTATGTCTCGCTCCTGGCCCGCTCAATCGACTCTTTCTCCACTCTGAGCGCCCAATTTTCCTCCTACTTTGCGGCCAAAATCACTCGGTCGGAGGACTGGCATCGTCTAATGCGTATCCGCCAAGAGAAAGAGGAGTCAGATGAGGATTACGTCGCTCGGGTGGATGAAGTCATCCTACCGGAGAACCGGTCGGCGACCAGCTGGCTATGCATGCCACCCTTGAAGGTTTCCACAACCGATCTCCCATGTTCAAACACCTCACCAAAGATTTCCCAAAGATGTACGCTGACTTCCGAGCTCGGGCTGGAGATTACCTGGCTCGGAGGAAATTGCTTGCTCTCAGGCTTGGGGAGTCTAAACCCGCTGCGAAGGAGCCGGAGGTCGCCCAAGCCTCCCCTAAGGGCGGCCCAAAACCCAAGAAAATCACCAAGCCGCCCGGCAATTTCAAGTCATTTGAGGACGTCGAGGTCCATCTTACTCAGGCCTTAAGGCAGTCCCCTGCTCATATCTTCAATGCCATCCAGCAAAGGGATGTACTCCCTAGGCCCAGGCCATTTATAGGGGACCGATCAAGACTGGACCCTAAAAAGTTTTGTGCCTATCACGACTCAATCGGCCAAAATACGAGCCAGTGTTGTGATCTCCTAAAGCAACTTTGGAAGTTATTTGACGAAGGGCGCTTGAACGACCTAATACAAAGGCCGCCCGGACGACAGAAACAACAACAACAGCAGCAGCAGCAGCAGCGTCCCCCCCGCAGAAATGAGAAAGGCGGCCGACCCCTCCGGCCGATCGCAGCTCTGGAGGACGACGAGGACGATGACGACCTCCCACCGCTGAACCCCAACGGCCAGGTGAACATAATTCAGGCCGACGGGGGGAACCTGGGCGGCTTAAGCCCCATCCCCACGCTTTCGAACATGAAGCAAAAGGTCGAGATTCGTGCGGTGACCAATGTGAATCTGGTCACGCCGCCCGAGCCCACTATTCACAAAGATCTGGAGATTACCTTCTCCAATAGGGACCGGAATGGGGTACTCTACCCCAAGGACGACGCACTGGTGATCGCGGCCAACATACTGGGAAAGGAGATCCAGTACGTACTGATCAACAATAGGTGTTTCTACAACATCATCTTTAAGTCGGCCCTAGATCAGCTCGGCGACCTCATCAACTTCATCAAGCCGATCGATCTCCAGCTCAAAGGCTTTGGAGATGCTACTGTTGTTGCGTATGGAAGGATTAAGCTCTCGGTAGAGCTCGTCTGCTGCTATGACGAGAAGATTAAGATTACTAGGCCATTGGATTTCATCATTGTAGACCAGCCGAATTCTTATAACGGCTTTTTAGGTCACCCTTTCCTAGAAGTTTTCGAGGCCGTTGTCTCTTCTTACTACTACTGTATCAAGTTCCTCACCCCTGAGGGGGTGGTCGGCACCGTTAGGGGTGACCAATCAATAGCTAGTAAGTGTTTGAACTATCTCAATTTTTCTTTACTTCCAGTTTGTAATAATCAAATGTTAGATGAGGTATCACAAACCGACCTCGAGGTGACCATCCCGACCACTGAAAGTGTGGATAAGGTCGGGTCCACCTCAGCCGATCACGATCTCATTAGCAAGCCCGATCCACAACCGATGCAAATCGATGATTCCGAGCCAAGGATAGGTTTCGAACCCTCCGAGCTCAACCTCGACCCGAGATTCGACACTAGCGACCGACGGAGCTACGATCAAGCCACAATCTTGGAGGACTTGGAACACATTCCAGTCGATCCTTCGAGGCCGGAACTGGAAGTCTTGATCGGCTCTCACATACCGACTGAAATGCGAGGAGAGGTGATCGATTTCCTCAAGGCTAACATAGAAGTCTTCGCCTGGTCTCACCAGGAAATGGTCGAAATCGACCCCAAGCATGCCTGCCATCGATTGAAGATCAATTCTAACAAGAGGCCGGTCCATCAGAAGAGAAGGAAATTCGGCCCGGAGAAGTACGAGGAACTGGCCCAGGAAGTCAAAAAACTACTGGACAACAAGCTCATTGAACAAGCTAAAGAAGAGCCTCAATGGGTCGCCAATGCCGTCCTAGTTAAGAAAACAAACAACACCTGGAGACTGTGTATCGACTTCACCGACCTCAACGCCGCATGCCCAAAAGATCACTTTCCGATGCCGCACATCGACCACTTGGTGGATAGCACGGCCGGTCACGAAATGATGTCATTCATGAACGCTTTCGCCGGCTACACCAGATACCGATGGTCGTCGAAGATATCAAGCATACCTCTTTCCATACAGAAAATGACATATTTTCATGGCTACGAATGCCCTTCGGCCTAATCAACGCCGGAGCGACCTACCAACTGCTGGTCAATAAGATGTTCGCGGACCAGATCGGAAAAACCATGGAAGTCTATATCGACGACATTGTTGTGAAGAGCTTGAGAAAAGAAGACCACCTTAGAGACCTCCAGGAGACCTTTAAAATCCTCAAAGCATACAACATGAAGTTGAACCTGAAAAAATGCAACTTTGGGGTGGAGGCCGGAAAGTTCCTAGGGCATATTGTCAGCCAGAGGGGAATTAAGGCCAACCCGGAAAAAATTAAAGCCGTCCTCGACATGCAGGAGCCGAGGACGATCAAATAAGTCCAATGCTTGACCGGCTGCCTGGCTTCGTTGAACAGATTCATAGCCCAGCTCGAAGATAAAAGTAAGCCTTTCTTCTCGACCATTAAGAACGGAAAATTTTCCTGGAATAGGGAAAGTCAAGTGGTCTTTTCAAAGTTAAAGGAGCACTTGGCAAACCCCCAAATTCTGGTCAAGCCGGTCCCACGGGAGAAGCTCTTCTTATATTTGGCGGCTTTCGAGGTCGCTCTAAGCGTGGTACTCGTCCGGGCGGACGGCCAGAACCACCTTCCGATCTACTTTGTAAGCCAAGCTTTGCACGATGCTGAGCTAAGGTACACCCTCCTTGAAAAGTTGGCCTACGCTTTGGTCATGAGTGTCAGGAAGCTAAGGCCTTTATTTTTTCGATCATCAAGTGGAGGTCCTGACCACCTTACCTCTAAGGTAAGTTCTACACCGGCCGGACACTAGTGATCGGCTCTTGAAGTGTTCGCTGGAGATAGCCCAGTACGGTGTCACCTACGCCCCGAGGATAGCCATCAAAGGCCAGGCTCTTGCCAACTTCATCGTGGAACTTACGTTCCCCCCAAAGTTCACAAGGATCGACCACCCCCCATGGAAACTCTCTACGTGGACGGATCTTTGACTAGCACATACGTCGGGGCCGGCATCGTCCTGGTCGGACCGGAGGGCCAAAGTTTCACTCACGCGGTCTGTTTTGATTTCGCTGCCACAAACAACGAAGCTGAGTATGAAGCCCTGGTCGGAGGTCTCGAGCTTGTGATCGCAATTGGGGTATGTCGTCTTCATATTTTCATGGACTCCCTACTCGTAGTAAACCCGATAAAAGGAGAATACGAGGCCCGGGTAGAGCAGATGGTGAAATATCTCGACCTGGTTATGACCTTGTGTGAGAAGTTTCATCATGTTTTCATAGAGAAAGTCCCGAGGGAGGACAACACCCAGGCCGACGCTCTGTCCAAACTTGCAACCGCAGAGGGAGCCGCCGACCTCGCCAACATCCAGCTCTCCATGCTCGGTACCCCCACGATGATCCGGGCACAAGTGTCAACCGTCCTGAACATTGAGGAAAGTTGGATGACCCCGATCGTGAAATACTTGAAGACCGGCATGCTTCCAGAGGACAAGATTCGAGCTAGACAACTCCAGCTCCGGTCGTCAAGGTACACTCTTATCGACGATCTCCTATATAAGAGAAGTTTTACCCTCCTGCTCCTAAAGTGTATAACCCCGGAGCAAGGCCAGACCATTCTGGCTGAGATCCACGAGGGGGTATGTGGAAACCATACCGGAGGCCGGGCTTTAGCCCACAAGGTGATCAGGCAAGGATACTTCTGGCCAACCTTGAACAAGGACATCGTCAACTTTGCGAGATCGTGCCACAAATGTCAAATTTTGGGTCCCAACATCAAGTTATCCCCCGAGCAGCTCTCCTCCATGTATAGTCCTTGGCCTTTTGCTCAGTGGGGCGTCGACCTGATCGGACCGATGCCCACTGCGCTCGGGGGCCACATGTTCGCCGTAGTGGCCGTCGATTATTTTATAAAATGGGCGGAGGCAGAGCTGCTCAACAAAATCGACCAGGCCCAGATCATAATGTTCATTTGGAGAAACATCATCTGTCGTTTCGGCCTACCACAAGTGATCATCTCCGACAATGGGAAGCAATTCGATTGCCTCGAGATGATCCAATTTTGTGGGAAGTGGAAAATCAAGAAAGTTTTCTCCACCCCCTACCACCCACAAACAAACGGCCAAGTAGAGGCCGTAAACAAGGTCCTCAAGCACACTATCAAGGCAAAGCCCGAGGATAAAAAGGGAAAGTGGGCGGCCGAGCTCCCCGACGTACTCTGGTCGTATCGGACGACCACCAGAAACTCAACAGGCGAAACACCTTTCACCCTGGCTTTTGGGATCGAGGCTGTCATCTCGTCGGAGGTCTCCCTCCCTAGCCACTGGATGACCCAAATAATCACTGAGGATAACGACACCACCCAGAGAATTGACTTCGATATGCTAGAAGAAAGGAGACCTAATTCTGACCTAAAAAATGCAGCATATAAGAAAAAGTCCAAAAAAATTTCAACTCCAAGGTGAAGGCTAGGCAATTCCAGGTCGGCGACCTCGTCCTCAAGAAGGTTCAAGGTCCTAAAGGGGTATTCGGCCCAAACTGGGAGGGCCCGTTCAGGGTGTCCAAGTGGCTCTCCAAGGGAGCCTACGAGCTCGAACTCATGGATGGCACTCCGGACCAATACCCCTGGAATGCGATTCACTTGAAGAAATATTATCAATAAACTATGTATCTTGTAACAGAACTTTTTCTCATCAATAAAAAACCTCTTTCACGATGTAAAACCTCAAAATCCAAAAGACCGAGCTCAGTTCAAAGTATATGTCGGACGTATCAAGGTCAGCATATCTCACTTGAGCTCGAGAAGACCATCGAGGTCATTCGAAAATCGAGCTCAGTTCAAAGTATATGCCGGCCGTATTGAGGTCGGCATATCTCACTGAGCTCGGGAAGACCATCAAGGTCATCCAAAAAACCGAGCTCAGTTCAAAGTGTATGCTGGCCATATCGAGGTCGGCATATCTCACTTGAGCTCGGGAAGACCATCGAGGTCATCCAAAAAACATAGCTCAGTTCAAAGTGTATGTCGGCCGTATCGAGGTCGACATATCTCACTTGAGCTCGGGAAGACCATCAAGGTCACTCAAGAACCGGGCTCTGTTCAAAAGCGTATGGCCGTATCGAGGTCGGCATATCTCACTTGAGCTTGGAAAAATCTTACATACTGGAAGTTCTTCTAAATTTCATACATTTAGCTGGAATTTTCTAAGTAACAGAAAGAAACAACAATACGATAAAGACAATAGGTTCGAATTTCATAGAAGATAAACATAATTCGAGACCCGATCAGAAGCCGGTTACAAGCCAGAATAAAGAGAAAAGCCTTCAAGGGTTGCCAGCATCACCCGCGGCACCGGCCTACTCTCCGACCCCGGCAACAAAGTCTGCCACCTCATTAACAAAAGCCTCCGCCACCTCTCCGCCCGGTGCCGAGGAACCATCAGGACGAACTTCCTTATCCTCAGCCTCTTCCTCTCCTTCATCCCCGACCACCTCAATTTGAACAGCTGGAGGATCGCGGCCCGGAAGAAGCAACCTATGTCGATGTGGAAACCACGACAGGTCCACCCCGAGCTCGGTTTTGAGGTCCAAAAAATGGAGATAGTAGCTCTCATGGATGGGGGACTTGGCAACGTACTCCCGGAAATAATCCTCATAAACCTTAGTGTCGAGGTCGGCCTTGCATCCTACATGGATCAGATCAGCGATAGCCATGTAGTAGCAAAACTCCGAGAACACATCGGACTGGTGGCCGGGTCGTTGGGGTTGTAGGCCGGTCTTTGCAGAGCCGCGGCCACCTCGGCGGCTTTCTCCCGCACCTCCCTCTCCAGCTCGGCTTACCGGGCACGAGCCTGGTCGGTGTCCCCCTTCGCAGCATAAGCCTCTAGATGGAGGGCCGCCATAGCACCCTCCATATCTGCCATCCGGGTCCGGGACTCGTCAAGAGCTTTCCAAGCCATCTCCACCCAGGTGAGAGCGTCATCCTTCTCCTTCAACACGGCCTCCAGCTGGCCGACCGCATTATCCCTCTCCCTTCGGAGCACGGCGTTCTCGCTCTCGAAGTCTGCCCTCTCCTCCCGGGCCCGGGTCAGATCCGCCTCAGCCTTGCGAAGCGAGCTCACGGCGCTGTTGAGCTCACTCTCCACAAAGTTTGCCATGATCGCCGCCTGGTTGGCCAAGGCGGCGCTGGCCCGGCCGGCGTAGCACGAACGGTGGTCAGTAATACCTACCAGATCCCGGGTCCAGGACTGGGGCAAAGAGTTCACCGCCCGGCTCATGTACTCCGGCATGTCAACGATGGAGCTCGGAGCCCGGAAGGACAGAAAATCCAGCACTAACGGTGGCAAGTCGGAGTCATTGCGAGCCAGTCTGCATCAAGTAAAGGATCCAATCAGACACCGTAGAATAATAAAGTGAAGTTTAGAAACTAAGATAACTTACGCTTGGAATCGGGCCGGATCGCGACCAAAGAAAGTCCGATCATCCTCCCGGTCGGGGCCATGAGTTGCGCGGGCCATCGTAGCAAAGCCGGCTGACCTCTGCCCAGGAGATGTATCGTTAGACACGTTGATCGGTGCAGGACTCGATCCGTCTGCACCAGCTTCCTCCCTCTCAAGTTCTTCTCGCCCTCGTTTCCGAATGGTAAGGAATGAGGATGGGATACCTCCTGCCACAACGCCTTCGACGGCCGGGACGGACTGGAGCAGAGTAGGCTCTTGGATGACGATTCCCTTCCGGACTCCGGTCCCCTTCTTTTTCTTCATCACCTTAGTGACCTCCGACTTTTTGAGAGCGGCTTCGAGGCGGGCAAACATTTCCAGACACTGGTCGGAAAAAGCTCTAGGGCACTTTTTAACAACCCTAAACTTGAACACTACAACGAGAAGCTAGGAGGTCAGAAAAAAAAAGAAAAGAATGATGAACTCTAAACACTTACCCGGATGCCTCAAATGACGAGGATAGCAGAACATCCATCCTCTCAGTCGCGTCTCCCGGGTCCGGAGCAGCGTTTGATTCCTCTCATTCTCGGGTAACTGCAATATCCTTTCCCAAACAACCGCAAAGTCGAAATTAAGTTCCCGATTGGTAGGAGCCAGATAACCTGCAAGGAAGGACAGGGAATTAGGTCAGTACAATATGTTTCAGATATGAGTTTCAATGGTCTTACTCTCATGCTTCGGCCGGGGGTTTGTGGGGATATCTATCTGCTCGCCATTGGGATACCCGGTCTGCCAAGCTCCAGCCACAAAGAACCACCGATCTTGGAGATTCCGAGCCTTACTTGGAATGTCGGTCACAAACTTCGAGCCTTTCGTCTGGACATAGACATCTCCGACACAAACCTTATCGCTCATCAACCGGAGCATAAAAGCCATCTCCCTGGGGGTCGGAAGTCGGAACAGAAAGTTCTGGCCAAAGAGGGTCATAATACCCAAAACTATTATCCAAGCATTCGGGAGTAATTGAATCGGCGCTTGGTCCCAGAAATTCAGAAAATAAGTAACCGCCGGATGTAGGGAAAACCGGAGTCCGGCCTCCATCATGTCCAGAGAGACGGCCACCATGCCTCACGGGGGCTGGTTCGCCCTCTCGTTGGGTTCGGGGGCGTAGAGCTGAACGTCGCAGGGGATGTCCCAGTGAACCCGGTTCTCATCCAGAAATTCCTGGCTAATAACACTCTGGACCAGCCCACAAGACCATTCTTTCGACTCCTCCAAATCTGTCGGCCTCACAGTTTTAGGATTTCGAGGAGCGGGAACATGGCCATACCGGTCATGGTAGGCATCGAAGTCAAATTCCATAGTATCAAACCCGTCCTGTCCCTCCACAAACTCCTTCCATAGCTGGAAAGCTCTCATAACTTGCTTTTTATACTCCGGGGCATCTCGGGCTCCAAGGGTCACCCTCTTGACCCTTGCCGGCTCGCGAATTTCAGGAGAAGCTCGGATATCCTCCGACCCCGCGGCCTCGTCCGTCTCGGTCCGGTCGGGTGACCCCTCCCAGACGACCTCCTGGCTCGGCTGATCTAGAGCGGACCTCCTCCGGAGCTCAGCTGAGGACAACTGCTCCCGTACCCGCTCGACCACTAGATTCCTCAAAAACTGGTTCCCGGCCATTTCAACATCTCCGCTCAACCTCGCGAAATATTCGTCGTCTTCCTCAAGTAAAACGTCAAAAGGATCTTTGTCCTCCGCTGGGCCCGCAGCTCGGAGGTTTCCAAAATCTCCAACCGGGGCAGCTGCTTCACGAGACGGCTCTCGGGTTTCCTCCGGTTGGGCGCCAACGAGAGAAGTGCCCTCTCCCAACAAGGAACGGCCCGGACGCCTAAAAATGGACTCCAAGCCATCCTCATCCTGGGCCCAAAAGTGTCCCGCCGTCGTGCGCGGCGGTGAAGGATCGCCACCACTTGAACTCTCAGCCTCGTCAAATAACCGTCGTCCGGCGCCACCACCCCCAAAAGCGGCGCCGCCTCTCCTGCCTGGCGGAGGACCAGTCCACCGCCGCACCATCGCGATGATTCAAAGAAATTAGAAAGGATAGAAGAAATGAGTCTTACCAATTAACAGTCGCCGCGTAGCCTCTAGCTCCGCCGTACTCCTCACCGCAAAAACTCGAAGGCTCTGAAACTTTTGCTATGAATTCTCAAATAAGTGCGAAAGTAAAAGTCGAGAGTGAATGGGACAACCACCATTTATAGGGGGGAAGAGGGACTCTTTCGCAATTAAATTTTTAGGTCTATGGGCCTAAGGGCAAAAAGCCGAAACGACAGGGCCCTACCACAAAATGGTTGCGCACGTTTAACTACGTGCAAAGAATCCCAGGCATCGCATGACATCACGCATGCCTTTTCAGGCAAATTCCCCCACACGCGTCTTATCAAGCGCCAGTAACAGCCAGGTGACAACCGACCTCCGACCTCGCGGAAAGAATTGAGGTCGGCCCCGTCCTCTGAAATCGAAAGACCAGTTCATCTCCTACTCCCGGTGAGAGCTAAACTAGGGGGCAATTGTTGAGAGCATTTAAATATGAGGTCGACTTCGACCTCCCCGAGAGAGCTATGCCCGGCTGGCAGGCACCAGAGAAGGACTTCAGGGTCCGCCGACCTCCGAAAGCCCGGATCCCGGAAAGTTGATTCCAATCACTACCGGCCTCTCTAGGAGGACGGCATACTATGTCCGGCCACCAAACTTACGTCTGGTCGCTGTGACCGGAAACTTCCCGGCCTCCGAACTCTCAACATGAGGAGATCCTGAGAACACGTGATGGAATCAAACAGAATCGCCCCAAATAAGGCAAAGGGTCATCTCCGTACGAAGCGGCAAAAGGAATATTCCCTCCAAATGAGGAAATATCTCAGAGAATCATCCTTTTGGGACACGTGTCAACATGCTAGTGGTCGGCCTCCTGCAAGCAAGGACGATCGGGCACCCGCACGCCTTCAGGGACTGGAATCATTTAATGCTCTTGTCTCCCTGGATGCCGGGAATGACTAATATACCCCTATAGAAGAAACCTATAAATAGATCCACACTTGTACCAAGAAAAACAGTTCACTTTCAATACAAAAAGCTATACAAGCATTCAAGTCCAGGGATTAAAAAACCTCTGACAAATCTTGGTGTTCCTGCATTCATATCTTCTTCATCATCACACATAAATACTTGCATTAATGGAGCACTCAATCCATCTTTCCTTTGATGTTTTTATCTAAACTTACCATATAGTCACTAAATCCCAACTTCCATTTTTAAATAAATAACATACCCCATAAGCGTATGGGTTCCTTGTAGTGTTGGTATAGGGGCCAAGTATATAAGGGTTTTAATAAAATATGAGATGATGATACTCAGGATAGGAATCCCTACGTATTAATCCTAAGTTTACTAAAATTAGGCAATCAACTTCCCTAATCTAGCACCAGATTGAAAGAGTAAAAGCTCAAGTATTAACCCTAATACTTCGTCATATCAACCTACTTCACAACCCACTAAACAAGTTATATGGATTATGCTTAATTAATGAGACCCTTATTTACCCAAGGTGATACGGTCGTCCCCCCTAGATAAACCAGTAAATTATAAACCATTTCCATAACCCTATCGTTAAGCCTACTCGTTATCAAAGAGTGATAAGATCATCCTCTCTCTAATAATTTTTGTACTCACTTTGAAGATAATTCTAGGGTTTATTTTAAGAATTCAATAAAATAAGAGAACTAGCACTAAACATCACGAATTATCCTAATTATGTACCAACATCATACTTCTACGAGTTCATCCTACCCTAAGCATGCAAGGGTTCTAGCCTAACATGGTAACTGAAAGAACGAAAATAATCACAATAACGATGAACATTTGCATAATTGAAATATCAAAAGAATTGCAAAGTATAAATAAAAGAATATCTCAAAATCTCAATAAATCTGGTAAAGTAGGGTTTAGACGTCTCAAAGGTTCAAGAACGAAAGAATTAAACAAAAAGAATCAAAAGAAGTAGTTAAACTAAGAATTCGTAAGATCAAAACCTCGGTTACAAGCTCTCCAAAAATCTCTCTACCAAGCTCTAAGTATGCAAAAATATGAAACGGGATCAAAGGGTCTCCAAAAACGAGCTTGGGGTTGGGTATTTATAAGCAACGGGCCAAAAACAGGTGAAAAAGACCAAAATTGTGCATGTTCGAGTGGTGGTCGAGCGCTAGTGCTCGACCTCATGTTGGTCGAATGGCCTTCTTTCCAGTGCGTGTAGGGAGCTCGACCCCTCATTGGTCGAGCGGGGGCGCTCGACCTCAGGTGGTCGAATGGTGCATATGGTCGAATGCTACACGTGGTTGAGCGGTGGCGCTCGACCTCAGCCTGGTTGAGCGCCTCCTCTTCTAGAGCCAACAATGCGCTCGACCCTCCTCTTGCTCGAGCGGTGGTGCTCGAGCATCTCCAATTTTGTGCCAAGTGATATTTTTCTTTGCACGAACTAATACTTTTCGTATTTCTTCAATATCTTCTCATCTGGGCATCCGTTTGAGCCGATTCAAAGTCCTACGAACTCCATTTTTCTCCCTCTATCCATCTATGATCATCAAAGAGGAAAATTCATCAGTTTATGAAAATAGTACTCCATTGACTCTAAATACTCATCGAATTCACTCAAAACACGGGCAAAACGAGTTATAAATCATAACAATTTCACGCCTAATCAATAGGTACTGGATCCAGATTTTATTTATGATAGTAAAAGCAATAGTGGATACGAATATGTTATCGAAAACGATAATATTGTATTGTAAGTTTCTCCTGTATTTATAAAATTCATATAAACCAGATCATCATCGTTTCCCAATACATTTTGTTCTGGTTGTTCCGCAATCCTAGTATTTTGATTTATTTTTTGCACGTGCTTCATTACTAGGATATTCGTCTTCAGGACGTATCTCTTCAGGAGATTTCGAGAGTGACTTAATATTTACCGCGGATTTATATCTTTCGTGTTAAGATGTTCTTTACGCTTCTAGAGTGTAAGGGCATGGACAAATATACTTGATTTTATTAAAACCTCTAAACTATGTAACGCATATACTGCAGGTATATGCAACATAGTCACTCCTTTATGATTGATATACACATCTGGCAGATTACTTGCTAAATATTGCAAGTTAATTATCTTTCGAACTTCTGGTTCAGTTTGACTAGTGTGTGGTTTTAAATACTGAAGATTGTTTTCCTTCAGGGAAATTTCTCGGCATCCATATAATTTTGGATTCTTATCTCCCCCTAATGCCGTAAAATGATCTTTATCAAATGTGCAGTCAGCCTGCAAGACTTTTGAGAATTGAGATATGTTGTGGTGGTGATATAAGGTGATATAAGAATACATATTGCACAATCAAATATTCACAGATGGGAAATGATGGTTATTTCCCACACACTAGTTATAACGGGGAGTAGTCATTTTTTTTTTAAATAGCACTTTAGGAGCAACATTTTTTTTTCTAGAGACAACCTCTTCAGGAGGCTGAATATTATTATTGCACATAATTTGAAGTCTTTTACCTTTTGACTCATTACTTTTATTTAATCATCTTTTCTTTTGAGGATTTTTATCTTTTGACAAAGAGGTCTCCCACGCTTCAGGCGTGTTTCAGGTTCATATTTGTTATTTGTCCTTCAGGGACATCAATCTTTATCGAAATATTTTCTGCATGAACACGTGATTTAGTAACTCTTCTGGAGTCACTAAATGCATCTGATAATTGATTTATAATTTGTTACAAATATACAATCCTTTGAACTTTTAGTTCACATTTCAAGGATTAAGAAAATTCAATGTTATTTTCCAAATGATTTCCTTTTCAGTTGATCTTTAAAATTCAACAAAATTCTTTTAAACTTGGGAGACAATAGTGCATTCTTTATAACAAGTTTAGTTCCTTCAAGGAAAAATATAGTTGCTCTTCTGGAGACTTCAAACAAGTTAATTTGCACTACTACTGATATTAATATTATTTGTCTCCCCCTCTTCCAAATGAGAAACACATCTTCTATATTTAAGCATGATATGTAGAAACACAGTCAATTAAATAAATAAAAAAATGCAAAATTCATAATTCATAAATTTCATAATGAAAATATGAAATATGTATAAGGGGTTCATTATATATTTATTTGATATCTTCAAAGAAAAAATATATCAAGATGAAACATACCTTCATCATCACCACACAAATATTATATTATCAAACATGATACATCCTTCTTTTCAGGGATGCTTAATAATGTTTAACAAGATAATTTGGTATCCGATATATATGAGATCAACGACCTTCCGTGCCACATTAATTAGTAACATTGTTATTCATACTTTTTTTTCTCCACAGTCTCTCTTCTGGGAGATAATTTATTTATTGTGACGATCATGGTTATTAATATTATATGAGATATATCTATCACGACCATATCTATAATTATTATGGTCACACACATTGCTTCATATACGCCCACAACCATGTCCAAAATTTGGAAATTGAGTCACATTCGCTTCAGGGAATGGACTAACACTAGTATGTCGGGCCTCATTATTTTTCATCAACAATTCATTTTTTTTTTGTTCGGCCAAGAGAAGACAACCAATTAATTCTGAATATTTCCTAAACCCTCATTACCTCGATATTGCTACTGCAGGAACATATTCGAGATAAGAAAATAGTCTTTCTCAAGCATATCATCATCGGTGTGTTTTCACAACACAACTTTAATTAAGAAGTAGTTATGACTAAATTATATTTATTAAAATAATTGAAATTTTGAAGCCATAGGTGAGGCCAATCACACCGGGCTTTTGGAAGGACGACCATCTTTAGGTGATCGTATTTTCTTTTATCTATCCATTATGGGCGTCCAAATAAATACAATGACTCGAGTAAAAAAAATTCAACATGATAACCAAAATAAATTAATTGGAGGTGACATTTAATAGAGTCACGTTTGGTAATAATTTGTAATAATTTTCAGTTTATCACATTAGAAGGACAAACATATCAGTCTATTGTGATTGAAAAGTTTAATACAAGGAATTGCACTTAGCCAAAAACTAGGACTTACTCAAGCTCATAAATTTTTTATTTTTTTTAGTTACGTGCATAAAATAAATTCAACTAATTTATTTAAAATAAATTAAAAGTACGACATTAATTAGTAATCATGTGGTGAACAAATTTATACAGTTACCCACAATTATGTGGCATTATATAAAGTCAATTAGTAAAAAAAATTAAATTAATAGCACAAACATAAGGCATATAATTATCACTTTTAATTCTCAATTCAATTTATTTCATTCCTATATACTGAAATAAAATCACCATGGAAAAGTTGAGTAAGTCTTTCTTTTTAAAGAGTCAATTTCTTTCACATTAGTGATGGTTACATAATAATGAATAGCAATCCAACTTATTGTAACTATTCTTCAAAAGCACTAACTATCTTTTTTACTGGGGATGAATAGTTGAATCAGATATAAAAAAAATGAAATACCAAAACTATTAAATATATAAGTAATAGTTGTTTGTCTTTATCGATCATAATAAAATTTAAATACTAATTATCATTTATATCATGAATCACACACAATGCCGATAACAATACACAAACAATGTAGAAAATTTACACCTAGTTTAATACAGATAAACTAAATGCAAATCCACACACACGACAATACTTAGATAGGTATACATATATAATACATAGGTGGTCCAAGTAGAGGACTCCAAATTTTCATAGAATTCATGAATAATCAATTCTTAAAACATAAAATAGCAATATGAACATTATCACAACTAACCCATTACGAATAATCAATAAAAGTTACTACCTTGACAATCTTCTCCAAAACTTAATCTCAAGCTGTGTAAGCACATATATATATATATATATATATATATATATATATATATATATATATATAAAGCAGTCAATAGAGGGGGACATAAATATTGTAGCAAAAGAGAGAATATATCGTTTCTTCGATAAAAAGTTGAACCTGATTCAGAAAAAGAGTGCTAGGGAAAATTGTAGAGCACTCGTGCTGATAACGTGTTGTGAAACAAATAAAATAAGAAGAGAAAACAAGATGGCAATGTAGAGAGAAATATTGTAGTGAGAAATTGTATTATATTGATCAACTTTTCATGCTTACAAAATGAAGGTGACACCACCTATATATATACATGCATGGATCCTTCTATGATCCTGACTTGAAGCGAATGTACCAACTTCTACTAGTAGATTCCCCGCAAGCGTACGATTTCACTGTAGTATGAGTAAGTATAATGACCAAGTTTTATCGAACCCAAGGGATGAAGTGTATGCAAATAGATCCCTGAAGATCTACGCGTCGTAGTTAATATGAGTGTAATGTTTTGGGGTTTTTTTTGAAAGGTTAATTAAAAGACTAAAATTATCCTAGGAATGCAAAAAGTAAAATTAAACTAAGAATCGAAGGGTTGTTTTCAAATGAGAGATGGTGATGTTCAGGATAGGAATCCCTACGTATACTAACGGAGCAGGTACATAATCAAAATAATCGTGACGCGCAAGAATTAACCTAACTAAAAGAATGCAAGATGAAAGCTCAAGATTTTAAACCCTAATACTTTATCCTAACACTCGACCTCACTAATCCACTAACAAGTTAATAGATTGTGCTTAATTAATGAGACCCTAATTTAACTAAGGTGATGTGGTCGTCCTCCCTGGCTAAACCGGTAGATGAATTAACCCCTTCTAAATCTTCTCGTTAAGACTACTAGTTGTTAAAGAGTGATACGGTCGTCCTCTCCCTAACACTTTCGTACGAAATTCAAAGGTAAAGTTAAGATTGATTTTAAGAATTCATTAATTAAGAGAATTAAAACTAAACGTCACGAATTATCCTAATTACATACCCACAACCTACTTCTACGAGTTCATCCTACCCTAAACATGCAAGGGTTCTAGCCTAACATGGTGGTTTGAATAATCAAAGCAATCACAAGAACAATAAACATATGCATAATTGAATTAACTAATAAAATCAAGAACATAAACGAAAGAACAAATTAAAGTCTCCAAAGAAATCTATATAAATTTGAAAAACTAGGTTTAATCGTCTCAAAGAGTAAAGAAAGAAAGAATTAATCTAATACGTTCAAAAGAAATACTAAAACTAAGAATTCGTAAATTAAAACCTCGATTACAACGTATAAAATCCTTCAAAACTCATCCCCAAGCTTTCTCCTCGCTCAAAGTATGTAAAAATATGTGTTGGTATGTTGTTATCCTCCAAAACGAGTTTGGAATGAGTATATATAAGCGTCGGGCGAACCGGAAATTCATGGGCCGAAAAACGAATTCGGAGGTAAAAAATAGGAAAGTGCTCGAGCAGGGGCGCTCGAGCATGTAGCTCGAGTGGTGCAATCGGTCGAGCGCTGGCGCTCGAGTGCTCTCGCTCGAGTGGTTTTCGGCTGCTGTACACTTATTCGTAAAATCTTCATATCTTCTCAACCGGGAGTCCGTTTTGGCCGATTCAAAGTCCTACGAACTCCTCTTTTCGCCCTCTATCCATATATGAAAACCAAAGAGACAAATTAATGATTTTATAAAAATGATACTCAACTGACTCCAAACACTCATAAAAAACACTCAAAACATGGGCAAATCGGGCACCAAAACATAACAATTTCACGCCTAATCAACCCCCCCCCCCCAAACTTACCATATTGCTTGTCCTCAAGCAATGAAATAATAAGTCAAGTGAAATTGTTAGGAATTAGTCAAAGAATCAAATCATGTAAGCAAATGAACTCGAGCTTCTACGATCAATCATACGTATACTCACTCACTTTCCTTCATCATACTCATGCAACAATAACAAGAAACACCAAGATCAAACATGGATGTGCACTCAAAGATGTGTTTCACTCCCTCACAAGTGTATATCAATGATCAAGGGACTCACTCAAACAAACAATCACTCATATCGGCAGCCATAGGCTTGTAAGCACTCTTAACTCCGACCATACTCTAGAAATCAATGCTGAATCAAAAAGGACTTTTCTCAAGGTTGTAATGTAGGCTCTTTGGACATGTGGGATAATATTATGGGTAAGTGACTCAAGTGAATGGAGAATAGAAATTCAAACTTTGGTACTTCGATACAAGGAACATACTTCTTCAACGTCTTCACATAATGCACATCAATTCCTTTACTCTCAACACCTCAATTTTTTTTTCAACTCTTTTCACTTTTTCAATCACTCAACTCTTTTTTTTTTCTCTTTTTTTTTCACAACACACATGAGCTCATATTTTCTTTTGCTCATTCTCAAATTTTTTTACTTTCCCACAACTCAAAACCTCATCACACCCTTCTTTTATCACATCTCAACTGTAATACCCCGTCCCGTTTTATACCTTTTATTTTCTTAGAAACCTTAATTATATAAATTTATATTATTGTTATCCTTGTTACTTTTAATTTTATTATTTTGTGTGCTATTGTGTAATTTAAATATATATACCCTTTTACAAATTCCTAAATTCGTAGAAAGAATCTAACCTTTCAAGCGAATAAAGGACTGCGAGAAATTTAATAATCAAGTTTAAGTTAAGGATTTCGATCCGTATAATTTATTGATAAAAATATACAAGTATAATTGAAATGCTATAAAATATTAATTGAGTTTTAAAAATTGTATTAATTATCGAATTGGGATTAAACTCGTGAACCAAACGATCCCTAAACCGTATCAAGTGGGACCGAAAATATCACAAATTAAAGAGAATAATTCTCATCCACATATTATTCCCTTCCTTTAAAATTAATTAATTAAATAAATATATTTCTTTCTATAAATAAGCAAACATAACTTTCACTATCAGATTTCAATTCCCAAATTCAGTTTTCCCCATCTCTTTCCTCTCGCCTCCTTCTCTCTCGCTCTCGCCTTCCAGCAGCGAAGCAACAGCCTAATCACCGCCTCTTTTCCTCCTCCCTCCGGCGAGCAACGCCGCTGGCTCCAGCCGACCGATCGCCCACCACCGTTGCTCGGGCCGCCTTTTCTTCAGGGCGCCACCACGAGCGACGCCGTCTTCCTCCAGTCGTTGTATCCGAGCGCCGCCGCGGCCACGACGATCGAAGCAGCGCCGCTGCTTTCCACTCCCAGCGCCACCGCCTTCACCGCCGTCCCTTTCTCCGATCGAAACCGTGCTTGTCTCTCTCCCTCTCGATTGAAGCCAGTCGCCGCCTCTTAAAACGCCGTCGCCACCGTCCTCACGCGCCAGCACTGCCTCACGACGTCTCCCTCAAGCAATCGTCGCTCTCAATTCGCCGTACTCCTAATTTCGGTGAGTCTCGTTTTCCAATTCCTCTCAATTTCGGTTTTCTTTGATTTATTTCTCCATCAAAGAAAATACTCACAACTTCAATTCCGTTCTGTGTATATTCGAGACGTTGTCGTCTCCGCCCTTTTCGATGATGCCTCTTTAAATCGCTGCTGCCGAAATTTCTGGAAAATTCCAAACGACACCGTTAGGCCGTCCATTTTATTCGACGAATTCCCGAATTACGCCGTTAGGCTGCCCAAATTGGGACTCGTAAGGTTGCTAACCTTATTTCAAATTCTTGTACTAGTTGAGATAGGAATTGATCAATTTTAGTTCGTTGTTGAGACTTTGAGAGTTAAGAATATTTATTTTTGGTTTGGAGCCTGTGAGCTTGTAGATGGAGTTGTTATTGATCTTGTAGATGGACTGTTGGTATTTTAAGATTAGTATTGTTGAATTAGTTGTTTGGTACTATTGGTTAAGCTGGTTGGTGTTATTGATTTGACAAATTAGTGTTGTTGGCTTAGTTGGTGAATATCAGTGAATTAAGATGTTTAGTATCTTTGGAATAACTATTTAGTATTGTTGGTTTGGGAGTTAAGTATTATTGTTTTGGTTGGATGATATTATTAGATTGATGAATTAGTATTGTTGTTTTAGTTGAAGAGTATTATTGGATTAGTGGTTTAGTATTCAATTGAATGGTGATGAAACTTGTTGGTTAAACACTATTGGGTAAATTTCGTAAACAAAGGGAAACTCGTCTTCTCCTCGTACCCCTGTTAGAATTTTAGAAACGCAAAATAAAGTCTTTTAATATAATCCTTTACTTTAGAAGTATCACTAATATTAGAAAAGAAGAATACCCTTTTTATAAACTATTTTAGTTTATAATATAATTTTCTTAGAAAAATCAAGTTATTAATAAGTTTTAATAAGAGGTTTTTATAAAATATAAATTCTTATACTTTTAATTTTAATAAAGGGCTTTTGTTAAGGACATCACTGAAATTAGTAAATACACCCCCCTAATACACCTCCTCTTAAAAAGGGGTGTACTTATCAAAAGATTATTTTTGTAGTAATCGAAATAGTCATACCACAAGTATACTAGTAAATACACTCCCTCAATACACTCACATTTTTAGAAGTGGTGTATTTACCAAAATAGGGTGTGACCCTTAAGCGAGTCCTTTTTGAGTTTATAAGACCACAACTTTCTCGATTCTCGTAACAAAAACTCTCAAGTTTTCCTAATAATTCAAAGGTCAACTTTTAATTAAATGTTCTCCTACTAGGATTCGATACTAGTTGGAACGCACACGGGGTTTCCGACCATCTGTTTGTACATCATTCACGGGACCTGGAGCAAACAGGTGGGTGATGATCTGTTGATCGATCTGCTTATAATACGTTGTGCTGGTATACTCTGAACTCGACTAAATAAATCTAAAACAACCAATCCAACATAAATGTATCCCTATAATATAAATATTTGAATTACGTGATATATTTATATATGATACAAATGTCTATCGTTTTATTTAAATCGAGCACCATTGCATGATAAAGGGCATTTTATGAGCATGAATCTATTTAAGTATGAATTATGTGTACAACTCGAATTGTCAGTTTTAGTAATGAAGAGAAAAGTGGTGCGTGGCCATGTTTGATAATAGATCAGGTGCATGGTCACGGGATTCGTTTGTGGAAGTGGTGCGTGGCCATGTTTGATAATAGATCAGGTGCATGGTCACGGGATTCGTTTGTGGAAGTGGTGCGTGGCCATGTTTGATAATAGATCAGGTGCATGGTCACGGGATTCGTTTGTGGAAGTGGTGCGTGGCCATGTTTGATAATAGATCAGGTGCATGGTCACGGGGAATTGATAATATTGTTTTGAGAAGAGATTTATTATATGTGAAATTGATTGTGGGCTTTGCCCCTTAACGTGAACCAACTTGTAATATTTCAATTATATGATGTGAAACCTGTTGTGCCCAACTGATTATTATGTGAACTTGTTATTTGTATGATATATGATGTTTGTATTATTATGTCAACTGCTTAAATAAATTATATTTTTTATTAATGAGTATAACTTAATATATTTCGGATTTACCAACCCCATGACGTTGCAAATCACCCATACGTGAGAATTCAAATCCCACGCCCCTTTTTACAACCCTTGCAGATTATGATTTCGTGGAGCAAGGACAGTAATAGAGACGACACGGAGTTTCCCACTTAAATAAAATGTTACTATTAATACTATGCTTTATGTACACATATATGTGTGTGAGATACTTATTAAAATTATTCTATTCATTTCTTCTGCTGCATAAAACTCATCATCTCTCATTTCCGTTATATTCCTTCAAAAATTTTATAGTTCGGACTTTTGATCACAATAATTCTTCGAATCCGATATAATTAATATATTCTGGATTCGGGGCATTACAGGTGGTATCAGAGCCTAGGTTCAAAACTTTCGGACCAAAACCCAAATCATTGTTTTCATCAAACTAAAATTCTCTTTCTTTATTAAATTTTCTTATCATGTAAGTATAGATCACTAATTAAATCACTTGAGGGGAAATGTGTCTCCTATTACCGTCAGAAGCTCCTCGAAGGTATGTTATTATTTTATTGCCTAAAAGTTTATGATATTGCGATAACTTGACTTTCATAACATAACTCCAATCAAAAGATCGCGAACTCGAAACAACACCTACGAGGTGTAGAAAGAACCACGAAATGTCGTTTATATTACTATTGGAATGCAGATAATTAGTGAATGATAGAAATAAATATATTTGTGTAAATTTATAAACTTCATAAATGATGTTATATGATTATTTGAACTATGTGCCTTAATTGTTTAAATAATGTTTCTGAATAACTAAAATTTTGACTAGGAATTTCCTTCCCATATAAGAATCCACCTAAGATAGTTATATCTCGATTATTAGAAGACACTTAGCGAACCTTAGAATCTATCGGTGTGTTTATAACCCAGTTCACGAGACTTCGTGCAAAGGCAAGAGCCACTCCAATATCCCCAGACGAGACATGTTTGACAGCCGTGATTCATTTTGCCAGAAGGGCTACTGAGTTGTTCTCCGTCCTATCGCTATAAGACTACTCGAATGGACGAGAATAGAAGACCCAGTTCAACGGCCCCAAATTCACTTGGAGACATACCTAGAAGAAGTCGACGATGGAGATTTCCGTATGATAGTAGCGATCAGTCAGAGTGATCAAATCCTTTTAGACAGTTATCCTTTTGATGTAGTCAAAAATACATACAACATAGATATGCCACCCTTTCCTGACATATAGTAGTAGTCAGACGTATGACCGTTTTACTTAGACCATAGCAAACACATTGAAAGAAAAACACCATCTTATACGAGAAATCGTTAAGAGAGGAGATAAAGAGGTGGCAAAGATAAATGTCGGAGGACAACCTAGTATATCCATTCACAAAGGGTATGCCTCTGAATACATTCGAGAGACATGTGGATGGAATGGGAGTCAAGACTATTGCCAATCTGCTTTAAGTATAAGTGGGAGGAATTATTAGGTTAGTGTAGGTTGACATGAGATGTTACGGAGAGCTACTACACTAAGACATGCGTGATGTATACTAAAAGCAGACTTTAAGTATAAGTGGGAGATTGTTGGAGTTATACGTGAAAGTATGCTTTTACTTTGTATAACTCGTGTATCAAACACTCGTTTTATGAGAATAATTCTTTTATCGCATTTGCTTTAGTTATGATTGAATGTTGAATTTCTATTGCAAACCGTTCAATATATAGTACATGTTACATTGTAGTTAATGTGGTGATACCCGATCACGGAAGACGACATTAACAGTTTACTTGTAACTAAACGTACATTTTCACGACCTAGGTGGAATTGAACAATCCGCCGTGAAAGGTCGATGTGTAAGGCTCAGATTGGTCTGTCTTGACTAAGAGATTGCACTAGCACATTTAGTATGTGTTGAAGAGGTCCTACAGCGAGGAGAAATTCTTCTGTTCTGAAAGGTGAAGAATTAGACCTCAGTGGTTGTTGGTTTCTTAATCTCCGTCACTTAAATAGGACCGTGTGTGCTTAGTAGTTACTGCTTTGATTCATGTTGGGTGAGAATCATTGTGACTTCGAACTTTGTATCTTGGGTAGTAATATTAATCATACGACGGTTGCTAAGATTTAATACGGAGAAACGCGTGCGAGTACGGCTCGTGTGATTAGTCCCCTTGGTGGGCTCAGAAGTTTTATTGTACCAAATCTTGCAAGTGAAGAATTAGTTTCTTCGGTACGAATAATAATGTTGAGCTGTCTTTACTCCAAGGTGAAAGATGTTAATTAATTTAAAGCTATTCAGAAGCTTAATTAATTAATGGACTTGATAATCTTAAACGCGGGAAATAATAACCGGGAGCCCATATTATCGTAATATGGATTAAGATGGTTAGTGCAATATTAATTTATTAGTGGTAATAATTAATATTAATGGATTGAATTATATTGGGGCTCAATATTGAAATTCAGAAGTCCATTAGGAGGTCCAATCTTAATTCTCCTTAAGGCCCCTCAAGTAGCCCATTAAGTAGCCCAATAATGATAAGGTGATTAAAATAAAAAGAAAATAATTTTGCTGATTTTTCCTTTATTTTTTTCGAAAATTTGGTTATTGGAGGAGATTAGATTTTGTTGATTTTCTTGGAAAGATATTATGGAGGATAAGTATTCTTGAAATACAAGATTATCTCATATATTCAAGAAGATCAAAATCTTGGATTCTTCTTCATAGAATTTTCGAAAATTAGCCCCCTTAATATGTAGGGTGAGATTTTTGTGGAATATTTTATTTAGGAGAAAAGAATATATGAGATATATTAAAGATTTCTTAGAGTCTAAGAAAAGATTTTTTCCAAGCCCAAATATCACAAAAATTTCGGCCCTTACATATTATAAATAGGGGATGATTATTTCATCCCCAAGAACATAATTCCATGTGTTGGAAAAATCAAGAAGCATAGATATTTTTCTTTTTCCTTAGTTTATTAAATTACTTGAAAGCGTCTCCCACCGGCGATCAAGTGAGGTGAAAAGGGAAATACTTGAGAAGGCTTTGGGTTGATAGAGCGAGATTATAATTGTCCCGTATATCCAAAGGCTAATTCTACAAGAGGTACGTTAATCGCATATTTACTTGTTTATTCCGCCTAGTTAAATATGTGAAATTAATTCAACATGCATGATGATAATTAGTTGTTGGAATTATTATTTGAATTAATTAGGATTAATTCATGCTAGTAATAATTGTATTTAAATTCGTATTTAAAAATTCATCCCGAATAGATTTCGGGCACCCCTAATTTCCAAACAGAAGCTAGACAGGTCCTTACTTGGGAGGACTTTAAGAAAGCTATACTGGATCGATACTTTCCACGAATCCTGAGGGATCGGAAAGAACAGAAATTTGTCAACATTCGATAGGGAACTCTCTCAGTGATAGAGTACGAGAGAAGGTTCAACCAACTGTCTCGTTATGCCCCACATCTGGTGGGTGACGATGAAAGGAAAGCTCGCAGATTCGAGCAGGGTTTGAGGCCCGAGATAGCAGGAATTATAATTGGCCTTTAGGTGCCAAACTATGGAGAAGTTTTCCATCGAGCATTGCTGGTCTCGATCAGTCAAAACTTGGAGTACAAACAGACTCCGACGACTGTCCCCGTCAATCGTAATTGGCAGCCAAACTTTAAGAGAAATTCAGTACCACCACCTGGGGGAAACAACTATAATGCTTCTCAAAATGATCCAAACTGTTCAACATGTGGAAAGAGACACTGGGGACGATGCAGCCAGGGTAAAGTAACTTGTTTCCGTTGCAACCAATCAGGGCACAAAGTTAGAGAATGTACCCAACCATCAAATATCAATCGCCAACCAATTAACAACTTCCAGTACTACCCGCAGCAAGTGGATAACTACCAGACTTACCAGCCACCTGCACACAACAACCGTCGGTTGGGGCCACCAGTCAGAGTTCCACCTCACCAAGATGGGGAGTGGTCAGGCCACGTGAATGCTATCCTAGAAGGAGGAGAAAACAGTGGAGGACAACTCCGATTGAAAGGGCTTGAACATCCCGTGTAAACCCTAAGCAGAAATGGGTTATGACTAGCATGAGGAAAAATTAGATACTACTTAAAATAAAGGTATGGGGTTTAGCCAAATAATACCTAGAAGTTGAATTTCGAGGACGAAATTCTGTTAAGGGGGTGAGGATGTAATACACCGTCCCGTTTTATACCTTTTATTTTCTTAGAAACCTTAATTATATAAATTTATATTATTATTATCCTTGTTTCTTTTAATTTTATTATTTTTTGTGCTATTGTGTAATTTAAATATATATACCCTTTTACAAATTCCTAAATTCGTAGAAAGAATCGAACCTTTCAAGCGAATAAAGGACTACGAGAAATTTAATAATCAAGTTTAAGTTAAGGATTTCGATACGTATAATTTATTGATAAAAATATACAAGTATAATTGAAATGCTTTAAAATATTAATTGAGTTTTAAAAACTGTATTAATTATCGAATCGGGATTAAACTCGTGAACCAAACGATCCCTAAACCGTATCAAGTGGGATCGAAAATATCACAAATTAAAGAGAATAATTCTCATCCACATATTATTCCCTTCCTTTAAAATTAATTAATTAAATAAATATATTTCTTTCTATAAATAAGCACACATAACTTTCACTATCAGATTTCAATTCCCAAATTCAGTTTTCCCCATCTCTTTCCTCTCGCCTCCTTCTCTCTCGCTCTCGCCTTCCAGCCGCGAAGCAACAGCCCAATCACCGCCTCTTTTCCTCCTCCCTTCGGCGAGCAACGCCGCTGGCTCCAGCCGACCAATCGCCCACCACCGTTGCTCGGGCCGTCTTTTCTTCAGGGCGCCACCACGAGCGACGCCGTCTTCCTCCAGTCGCCGTATCCGAGCGCCGTCGTGGCCACGACGATCGAAGCAGCACCGCTTCTTTCCGCTCCCAGCGCCACCGCCTTCACCGCCGTCCCTTTCTCCGATCGAAGTCATGCTTGTCTCTCTCCCTCTCGATTGAAGCCAGTCGCCGCCTCTTCGAACGCCGTCGCCGCCGTCCTCACGCGCCAGCACCGCCTCGCGACGTCTCCCTCAAGCAATCGCCGCTCTCAATTCGCCGTACTCCTAATTTCGGTGAGTCTCGTTTTCCAATTCCTCTCAATTTCAGTTTTCTTTGATTTATTTCTCCATCAAAGAAAATACTCACAACTTCAATTCCATTCTGTGTATATTCGAGACGTTGCCGTCTCCGCCCTTTCCGATGATGCCTCTTTAAATCGCTGCTGCCGAAATTTCTGGAAAATCCCAAACGACGCCGTTAGGCCGTCCATTTTATTCGACGAATTCCCGAATTACGCCGTTAGGCTGCCCAAATTGGGACTCGTAAGGTTGCTAACCTTATTTCAAATTCTTGTACTAGTTGAGATAGGAATTGATCAATTTTAGTTCGTTGTTGAGACTTTGAGAGTTAAGAATATTTTTTATGGTTTGGAGCCTGTGAGCTTGTAGATGGAGTTGTTATTGATCTTGTAGATGGACTGTTGGTATTTTAAGATTTGTATTGTTGAATTAGTTGTTTGGTACTATTGGTTAAGCTGGTTGGTGTTATTGATTTGACAAATTAGTGTTGTTGGCTTAGTTGGTGAATATCAGTGAATTAAGATGTTTAGTATCTTTGGAATAACTATTTAGTATTGTTGGTTTGGGAGTTAAGTATTATTGTTTTGGTTGGATGATATTATTAGATTGATGAATTAGTATTGTTGTTTTAGTTGAAGAGTATTATTGGATTAGTGGTTTAGTATTCAATTGAATGGTGACGAAACTTGTTGGTTAAACACTATTGGGTAAATTTCGTAAACAAAGGGAAATTCCTCTTCTCCTCGTGCCCCTGTTAGAATTTTAGAAACGCAAAATAAAGCCTTTTAATATAATCCTTTACTTTAGAAGTATCACTAATATTAGAAAAGAAGAATACCCTTTTTATAAACTATTTTAGTTTATAATATAATTTTCTTAGAAAAATCAAGTTATTAATAAGTTTTAATAAGAGGTTTTTATAAAATATAAATTCTTATACTTTTAATTTTCATAAAGGGCTTTTGTTAAGGACACCACTGAAATTAGTAAAACACCCCCCAAATACATCTCCTCTTAAAAAGGTGTGTACTTATCAAAAGATTATTTTTGTAGTAATCGAAATAGTCATACCACAAGTATACTAGTAAATACACTCCCTCAATACACTCACCTTTTTTGAAGTGGTGTATTTACCAAAATAGGGTGTGACCCTTAAGCGAGTCCTTTTTGAGTTTATAAGACAACAACTTTCTCGATTCTCGTAACAAAAACTCTCAAGTTTTCCTAATAATTCAAAGGTCAACTTTTAATTAAATGTTCTCCTACTAGGATTCGATACTAGTTGGAACGCATACGGGGTTTCCGACCATATGTTTGTACATCATTCACGGGACCCGGAGCAAACAGGTGGGTGATGATCTGTTGATCGATCTGCTTATAATACGTTGTGCTGGTATACTCTGAACTCGACTAAATAAATCTAAAACAACCAATCCAACATAAATGTATCCCTATAGTATAAATATTTGAATTATGTGATATATTTATATATGATACAAATGTCTATCGTTTTATTTAAATCGAGCACCATTGCATGATAAAGGGCATTTTATGAGCATGAATCTATTTAAGTATGAATTATGTGTACAGTTCAAATTGTCAGTTTTAGTAATGAAGAGGAAAGTGGTGCGTGGCCATGTTTGATAATAGATCAGGTGCATGGTCACGGGATTCGTTTGTGGAAGTGGTGCGTGGCCATGTTTGATAATAGATCAGGTGCATGGTCACGGGATTCGTTTGTGGAAGTGGTGCGTGGCCATGTTTGATAATAGATCAGGTGCATGGTCACGGGATTCGTTTGTGGAAGTGGTGCGTGGCCATGTTTTATAATAGATCAGGTGCATGGTCACGGGGAATTGATAATATTGTTTTGAGAAGAGATTTATTATATGTGAAATTGATTGTGGGCTTTGCCCCTTAACGTGAACCAACTTGTAATATTTCAATTATATGATGTGAAACCTTTTGTGCCCAACTCATTATTATGTGAACTTGTTATTTGTATGATATATGATGTTTGTATTATTATGTCAATTGCTTAAATAAATTATATTTTTTATTAATGAGTATAACTTAATATATTTCGGATTTACCAATCCCATGACGTTGCAAATCACCCATACGTGAGAATTCAAATCTCACGCCCCTTTTTACAACCCTTGCAGATTATGATTTCTTGGAGCAAGGACAGTAATAGAGACGACACGGAGTTCCCCACTTAAATAAAATGTTACTATTAATACTATGCTTTATGTACACATATATGTGTGTGAGATACTTATTAAAATTATTCTATTCATTTCTTCCGCTGCATAAAACTCATCATCTCTCATTTCCGTTATATTCCTTCAAAATTTTTATAGTTCGGACTTTTGATCACAATAATTCTTCGAATCCGATATAATTAATATATACTGGATTCGGGGCGTTAACCATCATAATTCATTTTCTCAACTCAACCCAATCCCTTCAACATTCACATTTTTCCTATTCTCCACTCAAATTGGGACAAAAAGGCTTAGGAACTTGGAATAGTGTTTAATTGTGCTAGCAAATGAAATAGGCTTAAGGCTCAAACTGGCTAACAACGGACAAATATCAATGGTAAGGAAAAATTTGGCTAAGTTACTCACTTAAATCAAAGATGGCCTAAGATCCTGTTCGGCATATCAAGCTAGACACAATCAAGAAGCAAGAGCACACACAAGTTCTAGCATCCCCTAAAACAAAGAGATTAATTCATGCATCAAAATCTCATAAGACTCAAATCTCACGGCTTTCACATCCATGCTAGTCCTAGTGAATTCTCACTCTCATCACACAAGCACTCAAAAAGAAAACTTGTAAGTATACTAGTTCTCTCTCAAATCCACTCTAACTCAAACACTCACACAAAAGAATTCCTAACTCAACCTCACAACTCAACTCTTCTCATCAAATCATACTCAAAGATAGCAATAAGTAAGCATAAGCTGATTGATAGGCATGAAATAAGCAACAGCGAATCAGATCAAAATCACCTCAAGGAGCATCTCAAGGAACCAAATAACTAAACACACTAAAAGATAAGGGGTGCTCCGGTGCAATGTAACAAGAAATATAAAAAAAACTCCACCCCCCCAAACTTCGACCTTGCGAAGAGGTCTAAGTTTGGGGTTGTGGGTTACCTCTTCCAACTAATTCAGTTTCACTCAACAACGTTGCACACTCCCGTGCTTGAGTTCCTCCCTTTCGAGTACTCCATGATTCCTCTATTCTCTCGAGACAAGCCTACAAAATAAACTCTCAAGTACGAGGTTAAACTTACGATTCAAAAACACCCTAATAACATAAAACTCAAATAACTAAAAATACTCAAAAGCAAATAAAAATGGGTTGCCTCCCATTCAGCGCTATTTTTAAGGTCCTCATGCCGGACCGAGCTCAAAGGAGCTTATGGGACATCATACTCAAATTTACCTCCCTTACTCTCATAAGAGTGGTGCTTGCATGTCTTTCCTTGATGCCCTTCCATCATGAACTCTTTTGCTTCCTTCTCATCCCCAAGTGTTATGGGTCTCAACTCCTTCTCACCTTTATCTGGAGGGGTCTTACCAAACAGTTTCTTGAATTTGGACTTTTTCTTCTTATCTCCTCCTTTCCCTTCCAACTGGATCACGTCCACACTTTTCACTTCTTCATCCTTCAACTTCTTCCCTTTATCCCTATCAAAATAAGTCAGATGATAATGCTCATGGGTTAACTCATCAAGTGAAGGATTAACGAAATCATGAACATGAGAAAGATTAGAGATAGGAGGTGTGTCTTCAACACAAGGATCAATTGCATCCATGCAATACAAACTCTCATCCTCCTTCGGGTGCTTCATGGCTTCATATAGGGAAATCTTCACTTCTTGATCATCAACCTTCAACGTAATCTTTCCATTTGCCACGTCTAGCACCATCCCCGTCGTCGCTAAGAACGGTCTTCCCAAGACCAGGGGCACACGCTCATCTTCCTCCATTTCTAGGACCACGAAATCGGCTGGAAAAATGTGATCTCCAACTCTCACGAGGATGTCTTCAACCACACATTGAGGTCGAGTAATAGACCGGTCGGCTAGTTGAAGCGTCATCATTGTCGGCTGAAGTTCACCACCTTCCAACTTCTTAAAAAGCGACAAGGGCATAAGAATTATGCTCGCCCTGAGGTCGCACAACGCTCCCTTCTTGATCTCGTTCCCGATATCACAAAGAATGGTGAAGCTCCCGGGATCCTTCAGCTTTGGAGAAAGCGCCTTGTGCACTAATGCACTCACAGCTGCACCAACTTCGGCTCATCCACTCACCTTCTTTTCGCGATCAAGTCCTTCAAAAACTTTGCATAATTGGGCATCTGTTCCAAAGCATCATAAAAAGGGATATTAATATGCAATTGTTTAAACACATTAAGGAATTTAGCGAATTTCTCATCCAGCTTCTTTTTCATGAAGCGTTGTGGATATGGGACGGGTATCACAGATTTGGGTACCCCTCATTCATCTTTCTCGGTCTCTTTCACTTTCTCCCTTGCTTCCTTTGCCTTCTTCCACTTAGGAACTCTCTCAACCTTCTCAATGCCTTCCTCTTCAAGCTCTTTGCTCGCTTGGGTGCTTTCACCCTCAACCTTCTTCTCAACTCTCATCTCTTCAATCTCATCTCTATCTTGGGGCGTCCCAGAATCAGCAGGCATCTGAGGACCTTCATAGTTGGTTCCACTTCTTAACTGGATAGCCTTGCAATGCTCTTTCGGGTTCCCCTCCGGCATGGAAGGATACTTACCCGGCTCCCTATTCAATGATTTTGCAATTTGGCTTATCTGGAACTCTATTGAGGTGAACCACCTATTGTTCTCTTGTTGAATTCGATTCAGCTCTACATCTCTCCTTTGGAGTTCTTGATCACGCTGATCACCTTTCTTATGCAACTCCTTCACATCGTACTCCAAAAAGGACAATCTCTTGCTACCTTCCTCCACCTTCTGAAGGATAGCTCTCAACATCTCCTCAGTTGAGGAACCGCCTTCTCCACCCGGAGGTTTAGAACCTGGATCAACACCTGGAGGAACTGTAATTAATACTCGCCTTCGGGTTAGCATATGAAAAATTCTCGTTCTTCCTCCATTGGTTCTGAGGAAGTTGCTGGCCTCCTTGGTACCCTTGTGTGTTCCTCCATTGATTTTGAGGCGGCTGTGGACCTGGAGGTACAAATGGTTGGCCATAAGAAGGCCATCCTTGAAAATTTTCACCTTGTGGATACCCATTCTGATTGTAATAAGGACCTCCCATATAATTTACTACTTCTCGCTGAATTGTGGGCTTGTCCTCTTGCTCATTCTCTGCTGCATTCCCTCCAACCATATTCTTCCCCAACTCAGGGTTATTAATCTTTTCCATCATAGCCATCAACAGCCTTATCGTTCCTTCACCTTCCTCAACCTGATGAACTCTTTGGAAATCTACGTCCACATTCCAAGCCCCGACATTCGTGACAATGTTGTCCACGATCTCTCTACACCTCACTATTCCCTGATTCAGGAATAATCCACTAGCACATGCGTCTAGATGGTCTTGCCCAGCCTTGTTGGCACCACTATAGAAAAATGCCATCACATCTCCCTCATTGTACCCGTGTTGCGGGCACTCTATCAACATGTTTGAGTATCTCTCCCACGCTTGACGTAGGTCCTCTCCTTGCTTCTGGCGGAAGGAAGAGATCTCAATCCTTGCTTTGATCGTTCTGGATGGAGGGTAGAACCGCTCGAGGAACAGACGCTCGAGCTCGGCCCAAGTGGTAATACCTCCCCGTGGAAGCATATTATCGTACCACTCTTTAGCTATTCCCGTCAATGAGAATGGGAACAACCTAAGCCTTTTGGCATCTTCAGACATGCCGTTATAATTTAATGTGGAGGCTATCATGAGGAAACTCCTCAGGTGAGTATAAGGATTCTCCTTCCCAACTTCCCCTTTGAACTGGTTCTTGGTAAGCAGCTTAAGAATTCCCGGGGAAATCGAGAAGTTATTTGCCTCAACAGGAGGCAATGCCACTCCATCATAGTACCGTTGTGGCTGCGCTGCAAACCTCCCTCGAATAGCCATATTTTGATCTGCGTTCTGAGGAACGTGTTGAGGATTAGCAGCTGGTACGGGTACTTGTTGGGGTGGTGGTTGGTAAACAGGTGGTTGATTGTAAACTGGAGGTGGAGGATACGGGTATGGTGGATACGGATAAGGTGGGTATGGGTAAGGTGGATAAGGTAAGTTATTTTGTGGTAAGTTAGGATGTGGGTAAGCAGGATTATTATGAGGATTTTAGACAATGTTATGAGCTGGGCTATTTTGATTCTGAGTACCCGGGTTTTGGCTCTGGCTTTCTCCTAACGGATCTTGATTCTTACTGGTATTGCCATCAGTGCCGTCAACCAGGTTAAATGCCTGATTGAACTCATTCTCGACATCATCCAACTCATTAGTAATGTCCATTGGTTCTTTCCCTCCGGCAGTGTTCATTCTTCTTAAGAAGGCTCAGTTTCTTCTTGCTATTATCTCAGGATCTAACGGTAACCTCTCTTTGCTCGTATTGCCTTGTGAGCGTGTTTTCATAAACCTGAAACACTAACAAAAGAATCAAAATGCAACTGCCGAATACGTACGAAAAATAAAAAAAAAACAGAAAAGAAAATCACTCACTACTAACTACTAAGCTATCTACAAGTCCTATTCAAAAGACATACAACGCCATCCCCGGCAACGGCGCCATTGACTTGAAGCGAATGTACCAACTTCTACTAGTAGATTCCCCGCAAGTGTTCACTGTAGTATGAGTAAGTATAATGACCAAGTATTATCGAACCCAAGGGATGAAGTGTATGCAAATAGATCCCTGAAGATCTACGCGTCGTAGCTAATATGAGTGTAATATTTTTGGGTTTTTTTTAAAGATTAATTAAAAGACTAAAATTATCCTAGGAATGCAAAAAGCAAAATTAAACTAAGAATCGAAGGGTTGTTTTCAAATGAGAGATGGTGATGCTCAGGATAGGAATCCCTACGTATACTAACGGAGCAGGTACATAATCAAAATAATCGTGACGCGCAAGAATTAACCTAAGTAAAAGAATGCAAGATGAAAGCTCAAGATTTTAAACCCTAATACTTTATCCTAACACTCGACCTCACTAATCCACTAACAAGTTAATAGATTGTGCTTAATTAATGAGACCCTAATTTAACTAAGGTGATGCGGTCGTCCTCCCTCGCTAAACCAGTAGATGAATTAACCCCTTCTAAACCTTCTCGTTAAGACTACTAGTTGTTAAAGAGTGATACGGTCGTCCTCTCCCTAACACTTTCGTACGAAATTCAAAGGTAAAGTTAAGATTGATTTTAAGAATTCATTAATTAAGAGAATTAAAACTAAACGTCAATTATCCTAATTACGTACCCACATCCTACTTCTACGAGTTTATCCTACCCTAAGCATGCAAGGGTTCTAGCCTAACATGGTGGTTTGAATAATCAAAGCAATCACAAGAATAATAAACATATGCATAATTGAATTAACTAATAAAATCAAGAACATAAATGAAAGAACAAATTAAAGTCTCCAAAGAAATCTATATAAATCTGAAAAACTAGGTTTAATTGTCTCAAAGAGTAAAGAAAGAAAGAATTAATCTAATACGTTCAAAATAAATACTAAAACTAAGAATTCGTAAATTAAAACCTCGATTACAACGTATAAAATCCTTCAAAACTCCTCCCCAAGCTTTCTCCTCGCTCAAAGTATGTAAAAATATGTGTTGGTATGTTGTTATCCTCCAAGACGAGTTTGGAATGAGTATATATAAGCGTCGAGGCGAACCGGAAACTCATGGGCCGAAAAACGAATTCGGAGGCAAAAAATAGGAGAGTGCTCGAGCAGCTCGAGCAGGGGCGCTCGAGCATGTAGCTCGAGTGGTGCAATCGGTCGAGCGCTGGCGCTCGAGTGCTCTCGCTCGAGTGGTTTTCGGTTGTTGTACACTTGTTCGTAAAATCTTCATATCTTCTCAACCGGGAGTCTGTTTTGGCCGATTCAAAGTCCTACGAACTCCTTTTTTCGCCCTCTATCCATATATGAAAACCAAAGAGACAAATTAATGATTTTATAAAAATGATACTCAATTGACTCCAAACACTCATAAAAAACACTCAAAACATGGGCAAATCGGGCACCAAAACATAACAATTTCACGCCTAATCAGATCCTTTGGAGTCAAATTGCATAAATGCAATAATATTGATAAAGCAAAAAGACACCCCCATAATTTATGTAATTATTTGAGTAATCAAAAGGACATCCATTATTTTATTATCTCATAACAATACTAACTTATTTATATTTTTACTAACATAACTCATATCATCTATAAATGTACTAAAAAGAACTAATATATATCATCTATAAATGCACTAGAATTGCACTATACATAGAAATAGGATAATTATTGTGTACTACATAAAATTTAAAAGTATTACGCTGCACTACATAAGCCCAAAATTAGTCTTCCTTCCCTCCTTTGACTTAAGTGTAAAATGACTAATGTACCCCTATTTTCTTAATACTCCCACAACTCATTCTTTCCTCCTAATATCACATCAATGTGAATCTGCCATCCAAATTTAAAAAACACAGCTCATTCTTTCTTTCTAATATCACATCAACGTGAATCTTCAATTCAAATTTCAAAAATACGATCAAAGCCCATTTCTCTTGAGAGAAGAAAGAGGATGAAGAAGCAAAATCAAACAAGAGGAAAGAAGAAGAGTCAAAATCTAGAGAGTAAATAGAGATATGTGAAACACCCGTTGTAGTTCCATCGCCGGAGGAGCCGGCTCCACAGGCGGAGCCCGTGAAAGGAGGTGTGACTGAAGAAAGAAAGTTGAAAAATCAAAGGCGGCTTCATGAGTCTAGAGAGAGAGAGGTGTGGGCTTGTAATAACATATAATTATTGGAGTAGGAATACCCTTCTACATTATAAGCCTCTGTTTCTTCTTCTTCTATGCTCTTATTTTACTCATTTCTCCAGGTTCGTTCTCTCTCTAGCTTCTCTTTCTCTATGTATTTTTTGTTTATCTTGGTTTTTGGTGTTAATTACCAAATTGTAGACTTGGCGAATATTTTTTGCAATTTTTTTTATATTGTGATAAAAACTAAATAATGAGTTTTTGCGGTGGGAACAGAGTTGCCACTTTTATTCAATTTTAACTTAAGACGCGTATTATGGAAAGATGTTAATGGAAAGAATTGGGGTTGATTTATTATTTGGGACCAAAGAAATTAAAAAGGAATGACTTGAAAGGGGGCAATGATTTAAGATTTGTTTCTGAATTTTTCGAAAAAATTATGGTTAAGAAATCGAGAAGCCAAGAAAAAATTTGAAAATTATTGGTTGAGAAATTGGAGCCATGAAAACCTCACATGGCTGTGATTAGCATATTTTTATTTTAGGAATAATTATGGTGTGTTAATGGAAGAAATTGTGGTTGATTCGTTTTAACTGAGGTCATGTAGTGGATTAATTTGTTTGAGATTAATTTTGATGTATATCTACAATATTGTATTGAATATATATATATATATATATTTAAAAATTTGAAAAAGAGTATTAAAATAAAGATGGGGAGAATTTCAGTTGAGAAATATGTGGGATGCTGGATTTACAAAGTCTTCCATATTTGACGTGGGTAAAATAAAAATATTGGTACTGATTTATAAATGTGAGGTTTTGATTTTTCTAAATTTTAAACGTCATTAATAATGGAAAATGAATTGTTGGGGAGAAAATCAAGGGATTGTAATTTATCTAAGATTTAAACGTGACCTTAGATATCTTGCAAACCTTAGTCAAACAATTATAACTGAGGATCATGACATTAGTGAAAATATTCTAAATAAATATCTCATATTTATTCAAATTTTAGGAGATAAAAGAATAATTATTCAAATTTTAATAACATATGAAATCTCTTCTTGTAAAATAATGCACAAGAGTCAATGTAATATATACAAATTTTTTTAAGGTGGAAAAATCATGTATTAAAAATCTATAATTAATAATTGTGTACAATTAACAATTAAGAGTCTCAATTTAAATTTACAATGCTAAATTCACTAAAATATTCTGATATACAATGCTTAACTTGATGTACAAGTTTTAATTAGATGTACAATGCTACAATATATATATATATATATATATATATATATATATATATATATTTAATATATATATATACAGTATTATTAATATGTACAATTTTAAAACATATGTACGATCATTAATTATAAAAAAGTATACTTAATTATAATACAATAATTGTACATTTAGTTAAAAAAAAATGTACAATTATGAATAAAGTAATTAAAAAGTTGTACATACGGGAAAATTATAATAAGAATATTGTATTTTTTTTACAATTGTGTGACCAAATTATAACGATTTTTCATTTTTCTTTTTGTGTGGCCCAAATAATAATTATTGTTTTAATATACATATTATAATATAATGTGCACAATAAATAATAGGTTTGGGCTAAATACCCCTCCATTAATAGTAAATAAACCAATATATATCATAAAAATATCTATTATGCCCCTTATTTTAAAAAAAAATCCTCAAATAATCTAGCCTTTAATCTATTTTTTCACACGTTACAGATCCCATCCTCTCTGCGCTTTTCAACAGCCGCACACCGCAACCTCACCCACATATGGCGCTGCCCCACCGCCATCCTTGTGGTGTCTCCCCAACCACCACCGCGTCGTCGCCCCCTTCGGCCGCCGCACAACCGCTGTTTGTGGCGTTGCATTGTTTTATTTTATTTCTTATTTCTTTGTCCTTGGATTTTTTTTTCTGAAATTTCGGAAATATTGGAGAACAATTGTCGGTTCTTGAATTAATGCCTTCACCACCATTTTTCATCTCCAGAATTTTTTCAATTGTATATGAAAACTATGAAATATCACTTCTTTTCTTTTGATTTGTGAGAATTATTAGGGTAAATTGGGTTTGGGTCACACACGGCGGACTGCGGCGGGGGTTGGGCGACAGTGAAGGTGGACGGCGGCGGCGGGGGATTCGTCAGATTTGTGATGTTAATGTTAGGGTTAGAGTATGTAGATGTATTTTCTGCATTAAAGTGATAAAGGGTAATTTGAGATTTTTATAAATTATTTTCTATTTAGGAGGTGGATATCCAATAAACAGAGGTGTATATAGCTGGACCCTAAATAATATTTAAGTACATATCAATAATATGTACACAACAAACCCAAATCACAAAAGATATAAGAAATGGGCTCAATGTAAAATTAAAATAGAGGCCCAAGAGCCCAACACTATAAAAATCAAATCAAGTTTCTTTATATTTTGGTCCTTGGCAGAAAGAAATAAAGAAAGAAAGAAAGAAAGAAAGAAAGAAAGAAAGAAAGAAAGAAAGAGGCAACTTATTATTTTGTTTTACAAATACCAAAATTATAATACTCATATATATATATATAAATATATATAGAAATTATATGTACAACTTTTTAATTACTAATGATTGATATATACTTTTTAATTATATGTAAAATTAATTATTGTTAAGTATTCTCTTTAAAACTAATGATTGTATATATACTTTAAAATTATATATATACTTTATATTCAATGTACGTAACATTGTAAAACCAAAATCAACATATAAAAGATAGCATTTTAACATTATAATTGTACATCAAATTTATACATCATAATTGTGTCAAATCATTCCTTTTTATTTCAACCTTAATTAACAAAATCAATCCCAATTTCTTCCATTAACACATCATAATTTGCTTTTAAGTCATTCCTTTTTAATTTCTTTGGTCCCACTTTCAATAGATAGGCATCCCAAATGGCAATTAAAATCAATGCTGGAAAACTCATGTGAACATATAGAATAGAGGAATCAGCTTAAGTTGACCAAGTCATTAGAGAAAATTAAGAAGTGGGCCCCACGCCATTTTCAATTGTAGAGAGAGAAGCAGACCCACGCCATTTTCAATTGAAGAGAGAGAAGCAGATGGACAAAATTGAGGAAAGAAGCTGCCATTTCTAAATTCGAAGAGAGAAAAAATAATGGAGAAAGTAAGCTTCAAGCTTGACCAGAAATTAGACTAGCTGAAAAGATCGAAGATGCACCGGAAATTGAAGAAAGCAGAGCTCACCTCGTCACACTGGCAAAACTGAAGCTCACGCCTGAAATTCATTTTTTTCGAAAATGGAGCTTTAACGACAGCCGTTAATTATATCAGAAAACTCCTAAAATTACAGAGTCATCCCATCGAGGTGGGTTAGGGTTGGCCGGATTTAGGGCTTTTCGGATTTCACGTACTCACGACTTTATAAGTGCAATTTTCTTTAGATCCACAAAAGGGCACGGTGGTGCGGCGGTGAGTCCATGGTGGTGGCCGATCTGAGGCGAAAATCACGCCGCCTTCGCACAGAAGGGCACAGCGGTGCGGCCGTGAGTCCATGGTGGTGGCTAATTTGAGGCAAAAATCACGCCCCTTTGCTTCACGGTGCAACTTGCAGTCCGGCTCCTCCGGCAGCGGTGCTGCAGCTCGTCACCTGTAGAAAAGTTGCTGGAAAATTGGTGAAAGTGAAGCTATTCCTTTTTCCGATCCACCACCATCCTCACTACTTCGTCTTCCTCAAATTTCTTTCTCTCAGCTATGAATTGGCGTCCACCAAACGGTTGATTGCGACGGTTTCTGGATTTTATGGAAAAGCCCGACGAAAAAATTTGAATTCAATGAAATGGGGGAAATGAGATTCCCTAAATTTTGAAAATAGGGAAAATTGGAAAAGATACAATAAGGGGAAGTTTTTTGCTTTTTGTGATTGGACATGTAATTTGAAAAGGGAAAAGTGGATGCATGTGTAAGAGAGGGTAAATTGGTCCTATAGGCTTGATCTACTATTTCTTTCTTTGACTAGAAATCTTATGTAGTAAACACTAAAGTGTAAAATGACATTATGTAGCTTAGAGTTTTTCCCCCATATAAATATTTGTATATATCTATAAACCTATTTGTCAAAATCACCCCCACCTTTCAAAAACCTCTATTTTGAAATAATTTTAATTTCATGCATTTGTGCTATATATGGTATTATATTTATCTTAATTTATAATAACTATTTAGTTCTCTAATTTTAATTTATTTTTTAATCATTCCCTACTTTAATTTCTAAAGCCTCTATTTGTGTATTAGTTCGATTTATAACTTCTTATTTTCTATTATGAAATGATTTTTTTTTAATTTTTTAAAGTACAATTGATTAATGAATTGTGTCTTATTTTAGATAAATTACAATGGGGTCATCTATTAAATGGTTGTGTCTCTATATCATAATATAAAAAATGAATCAAATGATCGATTTTGGTCGTTCACTTTAAATATATTATCTATTTTTTTGTTAATCTACTCCTTAAAATTATAATCATAAATTTAATTAAAATAATATAAAGGTCACAAATTTAAATTAAGATAAAATAATTAATTAATTAATTAAGATGATAAACATAATTCTAACTAAATAAAAATTTTGAAACATTTAATTTAAAACTAATATTAACATAATATTTATAAACCCGCATAATACGCGGATTTCAAGAGCTAATTTATATATGTATATTTTGTAAATGTCATGTTGCTTCACTCGGCAGACTAAATATACTTGACTAGAAACAAGGGGCAATTGCCCAAGAATTTGGAGTATTTCGACTTTCGAGTCGAGCTAGTGTCGCTACACTTGCAGAAAAGTCTAATGCACAACGAAAAATGCCTTTAACTTTGAAAGACGACCTTGGCCATAGTTGAAAGAAAAACTCAATAATATTTTTGCTTTAATTACAGTTAAATGAAAAAAGAAAGACTTAAATAACTCAAATGGAAATATACACGTATACTAAGGCGGTGTTTGCATCACCTAATAATCACCTTTAATAATTATAAAATAAAGAATATTTATCAAATAATTTATACACTTTAATTTAGAATTAATTATAATTTGAGACAATTTTAAAAGAAAACTATATTTGTGGGGTGGAATTGCATGTTTTAATTGTAGAAAGAATTTCATATCAAGGCCCAAATTTTAGTTTATGTCTCAATTTAAGTACTTATTTTAAAAGTGTCTCAAATCAAGTCTCAATTTTTACTTTTTTCTCAATTTAAGGCATGTTTTGAATTCTTGTGTCTCAATTCAAGACCCAACAAACAATTAAATTCATTCAATACAAAAAATATATTAGAGACATTTGTCTTAAATTATAAAAAAATTTAATTAATTATAAAAAATTAATTTTTTATTAATATAATATATATTTATAATTTTTATTTATTATCACCATGTATTATGTTGTTTACCAAATACATTTTGCTGGGATTGAATGGCTATTTATGATGACTTTTGGTAAAAACATCAAAAGATTGGGTTCTTAAATGCTAAAATGAATGCTTGGATGAAGAAAAGCTCTAAATACTTAAGAACACTAAGAACACCAAGAATTGCCAGGGGTTGTTAATCCCTGGACTTGAATGGGTATGTGTATTGAATATTCTGAGAATGATTGAACCTTCTTTACATTACAAGTGTTGGGGTATTTATAGTTTTCTCACTATAGGGGTATGTCGGTCATTTCCGGCCTCTCGAGGGACAGGTGCATTAAATGCCTCCTGCCTCTGAGGACGCGCGGGCTCTGATGTGTCAGGGCTCGCAGGCGGCCGGCCACTAGGGTGTCGACGCGTGTCCAAAAAGGACGATTCTCTGACGAATTTCCTTATTTGGATGGAATATTCTCTGTTGCAGGGTACGGAGGCGGCCTTTTTCTTCCTTGGGAGAGGATCTTGCCTGATTCTGTCACGTGCTCGAGATCCCTCTTGCCGGCCGGGGGCCTTAAGTGATCGGATGCCGGTCTCCTGGCGGACACCGAGATCGGAAAACGCTTCAGCCAGTCGGTCGCGTCCGGGTGTCTTCTGCTGGACTTCACTGATCATGGCCGGGCCGGGCCGGCCACGGCAGGGCTTTGATGTAGCTGTGATCGACGTGGACGGACGTCCCAGACAGGTTTCCGACCTCGCTTTCGCAGCCGGAATCTCGTGTTCGGAGCCCGCTGAGGTCGGATTCAGGCCGGCCAGGTCGATCCCGATGTCGGGGTATCTTTTTTCCTTTTCAGGCTTTCTTCCGGCCGGATCCAATGCGCGGTCCGAAACGGTCACAACATATTAATTTAGTATTTTAAAAAATATGACAACTAGTGCACCATCTAATTTACATGTTTTATTTATATTTAATTGTACGTTTCACTCATATGTCCAATTGCATGGTGCAACTAGTGCACATGAATTTGAGTCTTTTATATATAAGTCAACCTTAGTTATTAATAATAAAAGAGTCAAGCTCTAGAGAAAATTGAATTATTCACATAAAATATATAGATACACATGAATACATCGTATAGTTTGATCTAGTCCAACTTGGAATATTCAAGCTTTAATTTAATGCTTTAAGTGACTTCAAAATTCAAATATTGATTCTTTCCAAGTAATTAAGCCATACTAGAAATCATGCTTCCCAACTTTCCCTATATATACTTCCCCCTCTTACCACTTTGCAACCCACAACGCAATCATCTCTCACTAGAAACCGTTGTCAAATATTTCCATTTTTAACATACATATATTTAGAGAGATAAAATGGGAAAAGGTTCATTCTTGATTTTTTGTGCTGCCATTTTTGGCATATTTATGCATTTTTCAGCAGCGCAAAATGTGCATATAGTTGGAGATGGGTTGGGATGGGAAATACCCCCAAACACTTCTGTATCATACCCTAATTGGGCTTCCGGCAAAACCTTCATGGTTGGTGATATCCTAGGTAATTACTTCTCTTGAAATTTCTTCAAGTATTTTTTTCCATTAACTAACTAATTATATGTAGTTTATTTTGAAGAAAATTTGCTACATAAAAAAGATGCTCCGTCCGTTTCACATTTAGAAGTGACACATTTTTTAACAAATATGGGAGTGTGTGAGTGTGAGATTGAATAAATTAAATAATGATAAATTTAAGTTTTATTGACTTTTGTGAAAGAGAATTATTTTTCTTTTTTGAAATGTGAAAGAATTGTGGGACGACCAAATAAGACAAGTGTGGAAGTAATCGCAAGATGGGAGAGGATATTATTCTTTTTCAATTTTATCATGAGTTACTTAGCTTTTTGAGGTCGATACACGAATTCTTTCTCTTTTGCAATTTTATACCATAACTAATTTTTCCGACAACTAATTTTTAAGATTTTGTAAATAAATTTATAATTATTTTAATTTGTTTGTTTTCTTAAAGAATCACCACGATTTTTTTCAATTTCACGCCCTATATATCACGTTAATATTAAAAAATTATACAAATAAATTAATTACATATTTCTCGAATTTTTAAATGAGACGTATTTTTTTCATGAGAAAACAGGTATAATTGCGATAATTAAAAACGTTGTCAATCAAAATTACAAAAATTAAAAACCCATAAAAAAACTTTAAAAAAAAAAGGTTTACATACAATTAAGTCCGAACTTGTAGGGAGAGTTATAATTAATTTATTTAATTATTTCCTTTACACTTGACTTTGATACTGTTGTGACAGAATAGGATTATAGAGCATAAACAAGAAACGTAAAAAAGACAAGAGATTTACGTGGTTCACCAATAAATTGGCTACGTCCACGGGCAGAGAGGAGAACGGATTTTATTACTGATGTAGGTTACAGATTACAGATCTCAAAGACTATATATATAGCACTGAGATAAAACACTGAAATTGGGCTTAAGGCCCAATACTGCATACCGTTGGGCCGGGGGCGTCTCCGCTCCCCCGGACCCCCAGGCAAGGGGGACGTCGCCCCCCTTGACCCCCCGACTCGCTGACCGGGCAGTGAGACCCCCGTACAGCTCAGAGAAGTGTGTGATTCAAGACATATCAACAGATACCATGAAAGAATTATGTCTCATCTAAAAATCTGAATTTGTGGGGAGACTTAGAATTAATTCATTTAATTAATGTTTTTCTTATAATATATATATATGTATTTCAATTTTTGCAGTGTTCAACTTCATGACTAATCAACACGACGTCGTCCAAGTACCCCGTGCCTCGTACGATGCATGCACCCAAGACAACGCCATAGGTAACATTATCAGCACCGGGCCGGCAAACATCACCATCGATTCAAACGGGGACCACTTCTTCATCTGCACCTTCGGCCGCCACTGCCAATCCGGACAAAAGCTAGCCATAACCGTCGGTGCTAATCCCCCTACAACAACTCCGGCCACCCCTTCGCCCGCCTCGACTCAGCCCGATGCTTGTGCTCCGACGGCAGCCGGGCCGGCCCCACGTGCTGCATTTGTTCCACGGCCAGATTCGGCCTCGGCCTCGGCTTCGGAAGCTAGCAGTTTCTTGCTTATTCTAATGTTTGCTTGCATGGCTTTGGTTTTCTAGGGTGTTATTTTAATTTTATTGCGTGTGACAGAATAAATTATGTGTGAACTTTTTGTACTTCGAAATTTTATTATTACTTGATGTGAGATTGAATATAGATTCATTGATTCTATCAGAATAAATTTTTAATTTTCTAATATTGTGTCTTGCCTGGCTTCATTGATTGACTTAATTAATTAATGATTGATATATCATATCAAGAACAATGATACCGTGGCTACTAAATTTTATTGTTTGACTTACACTAGTATATATATACGACACTTTCGAGTGTTCTACAAATAAAATTTAAGTGTTTTACGGACAACCCTTAAATGTTTTACAAACAATTACAATTATATCTAAAGATTTTATATAAGTAAAATAATATCAATAATAATCTGGAAATATTATGTACAAGCATATGTTTGGTCCGCTTTTCGGAAATTTGCAGACTTAAGCCAAAAAAGAAACTAATTTAGTCTCATAACTTATCACTTTTTTCGATTTGATTCCAAGAAAGTGTGATGTACGAATCTATCCCAATTTTTGTTGAGTTGAACATTTTTTTCTCAAAATTCATCGAAAACAAGAAACAGACATCGATTTTGTCATGCGCCGGACGCGTGAGGTATCTTCCAATACAAAAATGCTGGTTTTGTTATGAAGAGATAATTTTGGATTATTTTTAAAGTCTACTATCATTATCGAAATTCCACCTCATTAATTTCTTTAAAATATTTTTTACAATATTAATTTTTTCCTCATAAAATCAACTTTTATTATTTGAAACTTCCGAAGCTAACCTAGTGTGAACAGCGCATAACCAAAAATGATGTTGTTTTTCGTTTTCTGTGAATTTCTGGACAAAAATTGTACATTTCGAAAAATATTGAAACTAAATTCATACATCAAACTTTATTGGGACCAACTCGAAAAAAAAGGATGGTAAGGTATGGGACCAAATTGTCTATTCCAATTATGCCTATATAGATATTGGACATTTGTTTGATCGTTATATGAACAAAAAACTATAATTAATCATGTATCCATAACTGGAAGCGAATTTAGTCCTGATATTGAACTCACTGAACTTAATTTGCGGTATTAGTTATGTGATCAAATTTTCGTTTTTTTATACTTAGGTTGTTTATTATTGAATCAATTAAACTTATTTTTATTAACTTAATATGATTTATAAACATGCCTAAGTAAACTTAATTAATACAAAATACAAGTTATTCAGATTGCTTATTGTTAATCAGTTTTGATTCACAAGAAAACTTGTAATCGGGAATCGGAATATGACTATTGCTTAAGAACGAAATTGAAATCAACTGAAAATGAAGAACACCAGATTTACGTGGTTCGGAGAAAATACTCCTACGTCCATGGGATTGGAGAAGACGGATCTTTCACTAAGAATGAAGAATTTACAATTCACTCAATCTCACTATCTCTCTGTGTATGCACTCAATTCACTCTTTCGTGATGATTCACACTCACACTCTATGTATTTTTCATAGTTGAAAAGAACCCTTTATATAGATACAGAGATTGAGATGAACCCTAGACTCAATTCACTTGTAACAAACTCAAATGTGAGGTAGTTATCCAGCTGGCTAACAACTTCAATAACCGCTTTAGTTGATTCAGTTAGAACCGCCATTGCGTTAGCTTCAATTTGGTGTAACTCGCGAATAATGAACTTCAGATCAGATGACTTGACCTCCTCTGGCTCTGGTCATGCTCATATGGCTCTGGTCTCTACCACCAGACTCCTCTGGTCAGTCTCCTCTGCCAGACTCCTCTGGTCAGTCTCCTCTGCCAGACTCCTCTGGTCAGTCTCCTCTGTCAGACTCCTCTGATCAATCTCATCTGCCAGACTCCTCTGATCAGTCTCATCTGGTCCACCTCCTCTAGTACCCCAAATTGACTAACTCCCACGGCTAACACTTTAACAACATAGCTTTCTATTGAAACTCACGCACAGCGGATTAGATACTTCACATATGACTCTTCACAATTCTCCACCTCAGATGAGAAGTATCAATCCTCTCTTCCTCTCCTCCACACTCTAGCTTGGGCTAAGGAACATCCCATACACTCATCTTTACCAATTCAATACAGAATTTGAATTTCGTACCTGGCAAAGACTTTGTACACATATCTGCAGCAATGTCCTCTGTAGATATCTTCTGGATCAGAACCACTCCTTTGTCAATGATTTCCCTTACAAAATGTAATCTTACATCAATGTGCTTTGATCTCTCGTGGAACACTTGATGTTTAACCAGATGAATAGCACTCTGATTATCACAATGAATGACCACAACCTTTTGATTTATTCCAAAATCCTTGATAATGCCTTTCAACCACAAAGTCTCCTTAACAACTTCAGAGACTGCAACAAACTCTGCTTCTGTAGTAGATAATGCAACCCCACTCTGCAGAACAAATCTCCAGCTAATGGCAGTATTATAAAGGGTAAAGATATACCCAGTTAAGGACCTTCTGGTATCCAGATTAGCAGCAAAATCAGAATCTACAAATCCTTCTAGTGGACTCTTCTGGTCAGTCATCTGTTCAAACATCAAATTCAGATCATATGACCCTTTAAGATATCTGAATATCCATTTCAAAGCTTCCCAATGTAATTTCTCTAGATTAGACATGTATCTTCTTACCATACTCAATGAATAAGCTATGTCTGGTCTGCTGCAGACCAGAGCATACATCAAGCTTCCAACTCCATTTGCATAAGGTACTTTCATCATAGTCTTCTTTTCTTCTTCGGACTTTGGTTCCATCTCCTTGGATAGTTTGAATTGTTGTCCCAGAGGAGTTGACACAGACCTACTCTCATGCATGTTAAACCTCTTCAGGACCTCAATGTAACTCTTCTGGGATAAGAATAGTCTTCCAGCTGCTCTGTCCATAAGAATATCCATTCCAAGAATCCTTTTAGCATTTCCCAAGTCCTTCATATCAAATCTGGCACTTAGCTTCCTTTTGATACTCTGAATTTTCAACAGACTCTTACTAGCAATAAGCATGTCATCTACATAAATCAGAAGATAGGCTATCACATCACTTCCTTTTTTTTTTCAAATATACACAAGTATCATACTTGCTTCTTACAAAACCAATGGATAGTTGTCTCGGACTTTGCTTGAGGCCATACAATGATTTCTTGAGTAGACACACCTTTCCTTCTCCCCCTAGTTCAACAAACCCTTCTGGTTGTTGCATGTATAAATTCTCAATAAGATCGCCATGCAGGAAAGCTGTCTTCACATCAAGATGTTGTAGCTCCAGATCATCTTGGACTACTCTCCTCAAAAGTAATCTGATTGAACAATGCTTGACCACAGGTGAAAACACTTCATTGTAGTCAATCCCTTCTCTTTGAGTAAATCCTCTGGCCACAAACCTGGCTTTAAACCTCACTTGATCCTTCACACCAGACTCAAGCTTTCGTTTAAACAACCATTTACAACTGATTAGCTTCTGCTTAGCTGGCTTGTCAACAAGAATCCAGGTATGATTCTTCTTAAGAGACTCCATCTCTTCTGTCATGGCTGTAACACATGACTCCCTATCATCACACTCAAGGGCTTCTTTGTAACTTTTAGGTTCTTGGTACACTATGGCTTCTGCTGTAACAAGTGCATAGGAGACCAGATCAACACGACCAAATCTTGTAGGAGGATGTATTTGTCTTCTTGATTTGTCTCTTGTCAAGCTATAATTTCTCAAGTCTGCCTCTGGCACTTCTTCCTCCTCTTCTGCTGGTGCACTATCCTCATCAGATGACTCATTATCTCCTGCTCCCTGCTCTGGTTCGAAACCAGATGAGCTACCCTGTTTATCATGATCAAGCTCCACCTCAACTTGAGTAATTAGCTCAGAAATAACACCATCTATCTCTTCAGCTAATGACTCTCTATCACCTCCACCAGACTTGTGTCCCATCTGTGATTCATTGAACACTACATCTCTGCTGGTAATACACTTCTGGTTCCCAGGCTCTAGACACCACAATTTATACCCGTTAACACCCTTTGGATACCCAATGAAAATACATTTTAAAGCTCTAGGTTCAAGTTTGTCTTGCTTCACATAAACATAAGCTAGGCATCCAAATACTTTCAACTTTGAGTAATCTGATATCTTTCCATACCAAATCTCATCTGGGGTTTTAAAATCAATAGTAGATGATGGTACTTTATTAATGAGATACACAGCCGTGTTAACAGCTTCTCCCCAAAAAGTCTTAGGTAAGTGAGCATCAGATAACATAAACCTAACCCTTTCCAGAATAGTTCTGTTCATTCTCTCAGCTAGACCATTCTGCTGGAGGTTTGAAGGAACAATTTTATGTCTAGTGATACCCTTCTTACTACAAAATTGTTGAAACTCTTCTGATAGAAATTTAAGCTCATTATCAGTCCTTAAGTGTTTGATAGTTCTTCCACTCTTATTCTTAAGTTCAGTCAACCATTCTTTGAACTTAGAGAAGGCATCACTCTTCTGTTTAAGAATATAAACCCAAACTTTTCTGGAATAATCATCAATAAGGGTAAGGAAATACCTGCCTCCACCATGAGTGGATACCCTTGCTGGTCCCCATACATCAGAATGTATGTAATCCATAACCTCCTTGGTGGTATGCTTTCCCTTCTGGTATGCTTGCTTCTTTGATTTCCCCAGAACACACCTCTCACAGAATTCCATCTTACATATCCTCCTCCCAGGAATTGCCCCCTTTCTTGGATAACTCCACCAGGCCCTTCTCACCGACATGTGTCAATCTCTTGTGCCACAAGTTGACATCAGAAGACTCCATAGCAACATCAGCTGATCATGTTACAGTTCTGTCTATCAAAGTATACAAACCATTCTTGATCATTCTCTTCATGACAAACCTTCCAGACTTGGTTATTGACAGAACTCTCTTGTCTGTCTTGAATTCAAAATCTTTGAAATTCAAAGTACCAAGAGAAACAAGATTTCTCTTCAAGTCAGGTACAAATCTTACCTTAGATAAGATCCTATCAACTCCATCAAACATCTTGATCTTGATAGAACCAGATCCTTGCACTCTACAACTCTCATCATTACCCAAAAGAACAAGACCTCTATCAAGCTTCTCAAGATTCAGAAACCAGTCTTCATGTGGACACGTATGAAAAGTACAACCAGAGTCTAGGACCCACTCTTGACTTAGTCTCTCATGACTAACCATCAAGACTTCTGCACTATCATACCCTTCAACCTACACCACAGCTGCATTTCCATCTTGATCATTTTGATTGTCTTTCTTCCTTCTTTCTGGGCAGTTCTTTCTCAGATGGTCTTTCTTGTGGCAAGTGAAACACTTTCTCTTCTCAACAAAATCAGATTTTTTCCCACCCTTATTCTCTTTTCCACCATCCTTCTTCTTGGATTGAAACCCCTTCTTCTTCTTGGATTGAACATTCAATCCTTCAGTAGGCTTCTTCCCTTCCGTCTGGATCTGTAGAAACTTGGTTTTCAGAGCAGTTTGAATATCATCAAACATCACATGATCTTGTCTTCCAAATAGCAAGACATCTTTGAAATTCTCCAGAGACTTAGGTAGAGAATTCAACAGCATTAATGACTTGTCCTCATCATCAATAGTAATATCCATACTCTCCAGATCATCCACCAATCTGTTGAACTCGTCCAACTGATCATCAAAATTCTTGTCTTCACTCATCTTGAAGACTTGAAGCTTCGGTTTCATGTATAACTTGTTCGTAACAGACTTGGTCTGGTATAACTGCTCCAGTTTATTCCAGACTTCAAGAGCGATTTTCTCCTTCGATACTTCCCTCAACGGTTTATCCCCAAGACACAAGATAAGCGCACTGTGCACTTTCCTCTTGTTCTCCTCCACCTTCGCCGGATTAGTTCCAGAAGCCACCTGATCAGGTGGCAACAAGGCTTCGTACAAACCATTGTGTACCAGGAGAGCATTCATCTTAATCTTCCATAAACTGAAATTGTTCTTCCCCGTGAACTTCTCAATGTCGAACTTGGTTGTAGCCATAATTGCTTCCCACAGACGGTACCACTTGTCAATCAGTTTTGATTCACAAGAAAACTTGTAATCAGGAATCGAAATATGACTATTGCTTAAGAACGAAATTGAAATCAACTGAAAATGAAGAACACCAGATTTACGTGGTTCGGAGAAAATACTCCTACATCCACGGGATCGGAGAAGACGGATCTTTCACTAAAAATGGAGAATTTACAATTCACTCAATCTCACTATCTCTCTGTGTATGCACTCAATTCACTCTTTCGTGATGATTCACACTCACACTCTATGTATTTCTCACAGTTGAGAATAACCCTTTATATAGATACAGAGATTGAGATGAACTCTAGATTCAATTCAGTTGTAACAAACTCAAATGTGAGGTAGTTATCCAGCTGGCTAACAACTTCAATAACCGCTTTAGTTGATTCAGTTAGAACCGACATTGCGTTAGCTTCAATTTGGTGTAACTCGCGAATAATAAACTTCAGATCAGATGACTTGACCTCTTCTGGCTCTGGTCATGCTCATCTGGCTCTGGTCTCTACCACCAGACTCCTCTGGTCAATCTCCTCTGCCAGACTCCTCTAATCAATCTCATCTGTCAGACTCCTCTGATCATTCTCATCTGGTCCACCTCCTCTGGTATCTCAAATTGACTAACTCCCACGGCTAGCACTTTAACAACATAGTTTTCTATTGAAACTCACGCACAGCGGATTAAATACTTCACATATGACTCTTCACACTTAAGATCATATTTACTACTCCAAATTTATGATGTTATCAAACATATATATATGCCAAATTTCCCTTAAATAAAGTTTTAGTCTGATATTTTTATATTTATTAAATGTAAATATATAAAAATTAGTACAATTAAAGGTAAGAAAAAAATAACAATTGATTCTATCTAACAAACATGTCTAAAGAATTAACAATTAAATTTGTCTCCGCCGCCGCTGCGTCCGTCGAGAATTTTGTCCCGTTCAAAACTCTTGTTGCATTCCCGTCTACACAATAACCGTGAGTTTTTAAAATATTAAACGTTTAAATTATTTTCAAATCATGTTTATGAATTATAATGTTGAGATAATTATATGTGTTTGTAGGATAGTTATATGTATATTTGTTATCAAATTATATATTAATATTGTTGAGATAATTATATATGTTTGTAGGATAGTTATATGTATGTTTGTTATGAAATTATACATTAATATTGTTGTGATAATTATATATGTTTGTAGGATAGTTATATGTATGTTTGTTATGAAATTATATATTAATATTGTTGAGATAATTATATATGTTTGTAGGATAGTTATATGTATGTTTGTTATGAAATTATATATTAATATTGTTCAGAAAATTATATATTTATGTGGTTGTAGAAATTATGTTATAGATGATGTTTAATTAGTTGAATTATATATGTTTAGCTTCACTTTTATATATACATACATGTTAGTTGATTGATATGAAATTTAGTTGATTAATTAGTATTATATATACGTAGGTATGAATTAATTTAGTTGATTGGTATATATACGTAGATATGAATTAATTTAGTTGATTGATATATAACATGATATGATCTGTTGAATTTATAATTATTACAGATGAACTCAGCTCAAGATAACCGTCTCAATGTTATCCCGGTCGACAACAAGTAAGTATTTTTTTTAATGAAATATATATACTTTTAATTATATTAATATTAACTTGAATTTTTTATTTGTTGTCACATGCTGCTCCCAGCCCATGAGACTGGCGCTCGTGTCTCTGAGGTTATTAAGATGATCTCGTTTGAGTATGGTGTCTACTCGTGGAGGCTAGTGTCCGAGCAAAAGAGGATGGAGTACTTTAATGAGTTCAAGGTATAATTTTTTTTTTTATTATGACTTTAATTTGAAAATTTTAATTTATTTGTTAATGTTCTATTTTTAATTTAATTGCAGTGGCAGTGCGTTTGAGACTCTGCCCACGATAGTGTTATGTACGACTTGTTCTGCGCGAAAGCGCAAGAGTGATACAAAAATATTATCTACGACTTGATGCTTTTTTAAACAATATTTCAATGAATTTAGTTAATTTATATTTTTATTATGTTTTAATAAATAATTTGTATAAATCAAGATTTACATATAATGTATGAAGATTTACAAAAAAAAAAAATGGGAATCAATTTGAAATGAATTAGAAATAAAAAGGAATTAATTTGATGAATTAAAAAAAACGAGAGTCAATTTGAACCTATATAAAATTAAATACATGAAAAACGAAAAAAAACTAATAATTTATTATAGTCTAAAATATTAAATTTACAAAATTAAAAAAAAAAGTTAGTAAATGTATACATATAAATTAATTAGAAACAAAAAGGAATTAATTTGATGAATTTAAAAAAAAAACGGGAGTCAATTTGAATTTATATACAATTAAATGCATGAAAAATAAAAAATTAATAATTTATATTAGTCTAAAATATTAAATTTACAAAATTAAAAAAAAAGGTTAGTAAATATATATATATATATATATATATATATATATATATAAAAACGAATTAGAAATAAAAAGGAATTAATTTGATGAATTAAAAAAAAAACGGGAGTCAATTTGAGGTTATATACAATTAAATGTAAATAAATGATCAATAATAGCAAGTGTCCTAGTGGTTCATGACTTGAAGCGACTACACTAGCTTCTACTAGTAGCTACCCCGCAAGAGAACGGGTTCACTGTAGTATGGGCAAGTATAGGGACCAAGTATTATCGAACCCAAGGGATGGTATGTATGCGAATAGATCCCTGAAGATCTACGCGTCGTAGTTAATATGAGTGTGATGTTTTTGGGTTTTTGAAAGATTAAGATAAACTAAACTAAATTACGCTACTAAGACAAAAGGAAAATTAAACTAGGTTTCTAAGGTGTTTTTCAGATATGAGATGGTGATGCTTAGGATAGGAATCCCTACGTATACTAACGGAGCAGGTACATAATCAAAGTAATCGTGACAAACAAGAATTAACCTAAGTAAAAGATCGTAGAATGAAAGCTCAAGATTTCTCACCCTAATACTTTATCCTAGCAATCGACTTCACTAATCCACTAACAAGTTAATGAATTGTGCTTAATTAATGAGACCCTAATTTAACTAAGGTGATGCGGTCGTCCTCCTTCGCTAAACCGGTAGATGAATTAACCTTTCCTAAACCCTCTCGTTAAGACTACTAATTGTTATTGAGTGATGCGGTCGTCCTCTCTCTAGCACTTTCGTACGAAATTCAAAGGTAGAGTTAAGATTAATTATATGAATTCATTAACTAAGAGAATTAAAACTAACGTCACGAATTACTCTAATTACGTACCCACATCCTACTTCTACGAGTTCATCCTAACCCAAGCATACAAGGGTTTTAGCCGGACATGGTTATAACAAAAATAAAAGCAATAGAAGAAACAACGAACATAAACATGATGAATTGAATGAAGAAAATAATAAACATAAACTAGGGTTTGAAAGAAAATAAATACGAAGAACTGAAATTGAATTATCTAAAACGAAATTAAAAGCGTTTAAAGTAACGAACTAATGAAAAGAAACTAAGAATTCGTATGCAAAACCTCAACAAAACGTAAAATAAAGCTTGCTCGTCTCCTCCTCTCCAAAAACTAAGTCTAAAGTGATTTCTAAAAGTTGGGATCCCTTAAAAACGTGTTTGGACGAGGTATATATAGGCACCGGGTCGAAACGGGAGTTAATGGGCCGAAAATATGCATCCGGAGGCAAAAGTATATGGGCGCTCGAGCAAAACGCTCGAGCGGTCCCGCTCGAGCTGTGTAGCTCGAATGACGCATTCGCTCGAGCGGTCGCGCTCGAGCTGCTCGAGCGCTGAATCTCCTCTGTATGTTTTTGGGCGCTCGAGTGATTCGCTCGAGCGGTGGCGCTCGAGCTGCTCGAGCGCAAGAATGGTTCTGTATGTTTTAAGCGCTCGAGTAAGGCGCTCGAGCGGTGGCGCTCGAGCCATGCGCTCGAGTGATCTCTAATCCTTCCAAATGATACTTTTCCTCGTCCGCACTAATACCAATCGTATTTCTTCAATATCTTCTCATCCGGGCATCCGTTTGAGTCGATTCAAAGTCCTACGAACTCCTCTCTTCGTCCTCTATTCACCTATGAGCACCAAAGAGACAATTTTATCAATGTATAGAAATAATGCTCATTTGACTCCAAGCACTAATCGAAAACACTCAAAACATGAGTAAATTGGGCACCAAAACATAACAATTTCACGCCTAATCAATCCCCCCAAACTTACCATGTTGCTTGTCCTCAAGCAACGAAATAATAAGTCAAGTGAAATTGTTAGGAGTGAATCAAGAATCAAATCATGCAAGTAATTGAACTCCAGTTTCAAAGATCAATCACCCGTATACTCACTCACTTTCTTTTATCGTACTCATGAAACAACAACAAGAAACACCAAGATCAAGCATGGACGTGCACTCAACGATGTGTTTCACTCCCTCACAAGTGTATAACAGTGTTTAAGGGACTCACTCAATCAATCAATCACACATATTGGCAGCCATAGGCTTGTAAGCACTCTCAACTTCGACCATACTCTAGAAATCCATGCCGAATCAAAAAGGACTTTTCTCAAGGTTGTAATGTAGGCTCTTTGGACGGGTGGGATAACAATATGGGGTAAGTGACTCAAGTGAATGGAGAATAGAAAAATCAACTTTGGCACTTTGAGATTAGGAGCAGAATCACTTCAACATTTGCAATCAATACACTTTAATTCCACTACTCTCAACACTTCAATTTTTTTCTTTCTCACTCTTTCACCTTTTTTTCAATCACTTTTTTTTTTTCTTTTTTTTCGCACAAACACATGAGCTCCATTTTTCTTTTGCTCATTCTCAATTTTTTTTCTGTTTTCTTTCCCACAACTCAAATCTCATTCACACCCTTCTTCTCATATTCACTCAACAAACAACCTTTTCCTTTTTCAACTCAATTCACTCCCTTCACATTCACACTTTCCTATTCTCCACTCAAATTTGGACAAAAAGGCTTAGGAATTGGAATAGTGTTCATATGTTCTAGCAAATAAAATAGGCTCTAGGCTCAAAGGGGCTAACAAGGGATCAATGTCATTGGTAAGGAAAATTTTGGCTAAGTGACTCAATTAAATCAAAATATGGCCTAAGATCACATTCGGCATATCAAACTAGACACAATCTAGAAACAAGAGCACATGCAAGTTCTAGCATCCTCTAAGGTGACGATCCACTCACAAACGAAGAGATTAAATCATGCATTTAAATCTCGTAAGGCTCAAATCTCACATCTTTCACATCCATGCTAGTCCTAGTGAATTCTCACTCTCATCACACAAGTACTCAAAAGAAAAATTCACAAGCATACAAGTTCTTTCTCAAATCAACTCTAACTCAAACACTCACACAAGAGAACTCCTAACTCAGCCTCACAATTCACTCTACTCATCAAATCATACTCAAAGATAGCAATCAACAAGCATAAAGTGATTGATAGGCATAAAATGTTGAGTAACAAAACAAATTAATAATAGCCCAAGGAGCATCTCAAGGCACCAAATAACTAACTCAACTCAAAGATAAGGGCGTGCATGCATGTGCAATGCAATCATAAAAAGAAACTCCACCCCCCCAAACTTCGACCTTGCTAGAGGTCTAAGTTTGGGGTTGTGGGTTACCTCAACCAAATAATTCAATTTCTCTCAATAGCTTTGCACACTCCCTTGTCTCAAGTTGGTTCCTTCAATCTCCACTTCCTTGGTTCCTTTACTCCTTTAGAGACAAGCCTACAAAATAAAGCTCTCGAGTACGAGGTTAGACATACGACTCTAAACACCCTAATAATATAAAAAGACACTAAAAATAAATGAACGCAAATAAAAATGGGTTGCCTCCCATCCAGCGCTATTTTTAAGGTCCTCATGCCGGACCAAGCTCAAAGGAGCTTATGGGACATCATACTCAAATTTACCTCCCTTACTCTCATAAGAGTGGTGTTTGTACTCCTTTCCTTGATGCCCCACCATCATGAGTTCCTTTCCTCTTTTCTCATTCCCAAGTGTTATGGGTCTCAACTCCTTCTTGCCTCTATCTGGAGGAGTCTTACTAAACAATTTCTTGAGTTTGGACTTTTTCTTCTTAACTCCTCCTTTTCCCTCTAGCTGGACCACGTCCACTTTCTTCACCTCTTCATCCTTCAACTTCTTCACTTCATCCCTATCAAAATAATCAAGATCATAACGCTCATGGGTTAAATTATCAAGTGAAGGACTAACAAAATCATGAATATGAGAAAGATTAGGGATAGAAGGCGTGTCTTCAACACGAGGATCAATTGCATCCATGCAATACAAGCTCTCATCCTCCTTCGGGTGCTTCATGGCTTCATATAGGGAGATCTTCACTTCTTGATCATCAACCTTCAAAGTGATCTTCCCATTCGCCACGTCTAGCACCATCCCCGCCGTAGCTAAGAACGGTTTTCCCAAAATCAGGGGCACGTGCTCATCTTCCTCCATCTCTAGCACTACAAAGTCGGCTGGAAAGATGTGATCTCCAACTCTCACTAGGACGTCTTCAACAACACCTTGAGGTCGAGTAATAGACCGATCGGCTAGTTGAAGCGTCATCATTGTGGGTTGAAGTTCACCACCTTCCAACTTCTTGAAAAGCGACAGTGGCATCAAATTAATGCTCGCCCCGAGGTCGCACAACGCTCCCTTCTTGATCCCGTTCCCAATATCACATAGGATCGTGAAGCTCCCGGGATCCTTCAGCTTCGGTGGCAGCGCCTTGTGCACTAATGCACTCACCTCGTGGTTCAGCTGCACCAACTTCGGCTCATCCACTCGCCGTCTTTTCGCGATCAAGTCCTTCAGAAACTTCGCATAGTGCGGCATCTGTTCCAAAGCATCATAAAAAGGGATGTTAATGTGAAGTTGTTTAAAAACATCAAGAAATTTTGCAAATTTTTCATCAAGCTTCTTTTTCATGAAGCGCTGTGGATATGGGACGGGTATCACAGATTTGGGTACCCCCCACTCATCTCTTTCTGTTTCCTTCACTTTCTCCCTTGCTTCCTTTGCCTTTTTCCACTTAGGAACTCTCTCAACCTCCTCAAGGTCTTTGTCTTGATGGGACTTATCCACATCTTTATGCTTCTCAATCCCTTTACTTTCAATCCCCTTCTCAACTTCATCTCCTTTAGGCTCAATCTCTTCTTGGGGCGTCTCAGAATCAGCAGGCATCTGAGGACCTTCATAATTGGTTCCACTTCTCAGCTGGATCGCCTTGCACTGCTCTTTCGGATTCCCTTCCGGCATTCTATTCACTGATTTTGCAATCTGGCTCATCTGGAGCTCTAAAGAGGTGAACCTTCGATTGTTCTCTTGTTGAGTTCTAGTCCACTCAACGTTCATCTTCTGGAGCTTTTGATCACGTTGATCACCCTTCTTATGCAACTCCTTCACATCGTACTCCAAGGATGACAATCTCTTGCTCCCTTCCTCCACCTTCTGAAGGATCGCTCTCAACATCTCCTCGGTTGATGCACCGCCTTCTCCACCAGGAGGTTTAGACCCCGGATCAACACCTGCAGGAACAGTAACACCAGCTTTTGGGTTAGCATAAGAAAAATTATCATTCCTCCTCCATGTGTTTTGAGGAGGCTGCTGGCTTCCTTGAACTCCTTGTGTGTTCCTCCATTGATTTTGAAGTGGCTGAGGGCCTGGAGGCACAAATGGTTGGCCATAAGACGGCCTTCCATACTGATTTCCACCTTGGTAGCCATTCTGATTGTAATATGGACCTCCCATGTAATTGGTTACCTCTTGCTGTCCACTGGGTTGGTCTACTCTCTCATTCTCCACTGCATGCTCTCCACCCAAACTCTTTCCCAACTCGAGGTTGTTGATCTTCTCCATCATGGCCATCAGCAGCCTTCTAGTTCCTTCTCCCTCTTCAACCTGATGCACTCTCTGAAAATCTGCATCCACACCCCAAGCACCGGCATTCGTGACAATGTTGTCCACGATCTCCCTACACCTCTCTATGCCTTGGTTGAGGAATGCTCCACCCGCACAGGCGTCTAAATGGGCTTGACCATCCTTGCTGGCACCACTATAGAAGAATGCCATAATGTCCCCCTCATTGTACCCGTGCTGCGGGCACTCTATAAGCATGTTTGAGTATCTCTCCCACGCTTGGCGTAAATCCTCTCCAGACTTCTGGCGAAAGGACGAGATCTCAATTCTAGCCTTGATCGTCCTAGATGGAGGGTAGAATCGCTCGAGGAACAGACGCTCGAGCTCTGCCCAAGTGGTAATACCTCCCCGCGGGAGCGTATTATCATACCACTCCTTAGCTATTCCCGTCAGTGAGAATGGGAACAGCCTAAGCCTCTTGGCATCTTCAGACATGCCATTATAGTTGAATGTTGAGGCTATCATGAGAAAGCTCCTCAGATGTGTATGAGGATTCTCCTTCCCGATCACTCCTTTGAACTGATTCTCGGTCAGCAGCTTTAAAATCCCCGGTGATATCGAGAAGTTGTTCGTCTCAAAAGGAGGCAAAGCCACTCCATCGTAGTACCTCTGTGGCTGCGCTGCAAACCTCCCTCGAATATCAATATTATGATCTACGTTCTGCGGAACGTATTGAGGATTAGCAGCTGGTACGGGTACTTGTTGGGGTGGTGGTTGGTAAACAGGTGGTTGGTTATAGACTGGTGGTGGATGATATGGATAAGGTGGGTAAGGATAAGGTGGGTATGGGTAATGTTGGTATGCTGGGTTGTGGAAAGGGTTATTTGGGTTTTGTGGGTAAGCAAGGTTTTTGTAATGAGGATTATAGACAAGGTTCTGAGCTGGATTCCCTACGTTTCGTGTATCCGGGTTTAGGCTCTGGCTATCCCCTAATGGAATTTGATTCTGGCTACCACTAACTCCAGTGCCTTCAACTCGGTCTACTGCCTGATTGAAATCGTTGGCAGCATCGTCCAACTCATTATTGATGTCCATTGGTTCCTTCCCTAAGTCGGCAGCGTTCATCCTTCTCAAGTAAGCTCGGTTCCTTCTGGCTATTGTCTCAGGGTCTGCAGGTAATCTCTCTTCACTCGTATTCCCTTGTGAGCGTGTTCTCATAAACCTGACACACTAGCAGAAAGGTCAAAACGCAACTGCCGATTGAATACAAATAAAAATAAACAGAAAATAAGTCACTCACTACTAACTACTAAGCTATCTACAAGTCCTATTCAAACATTCAACGCCATCCCCGGCAACGGCGCCATTGACTTGAAGCGACTACACTAGCTTCTACTAGTAGCTACCCCGCAAGAGAACGGGTTCACTGTAGTATGGGCAAGTATAGGGACCAAGTATTATCGAACCCAAGGGATGGTATGTATGCGAATAGATCCCTGAAGATCTACGCGTCGTAGTTAATATGAGTGTGATGTTTTTGGGTTTTTGAAAGATTAAGATAAACTAAACTAAATTACGCTACTAAGACAAAAGGAAAATTAAACTAGGTTTCTAAGGTGTTTTTCAGATATGAGATGGTGATGCTTAGGATAGGAATCCCTACGTATACTAACGGAGCAGGTACATAATCAAAGTAATCGTGACAAACAAGAATTAACCTAAGTAAAAGATCGTAGAATGAAAGCTCAAGATTTCTCACCCTAATACTTTATCCTAGCAATCGACTTCACTAATCCACTAACAAGTTAATGAATTGTGCTTAATTAATGAGACCCTAATTTAACTAAGGTGATGCGGTCGTCCTCCTTCGCTAAACCGGTAGATGAATTAACCTTTCCTAAACCCTCTCGTTAAGACTACTAATTGTTATTGAGTGATGTGGTCGTCCTCTCTCTAGCACTTTCGTACGAAATTCAAAGGTAGAGTTAAGATTAATTATATGAATTCATTAACTAAGAGAATTAAAACTAACGTCACGAATTACTCTAATTACGTACCCACATCCTACTTCTACGAGTTCATCCTAACCCAAGCATACAAGGGTTTTAGCCGGACATGGTTATAACAAAAATAAAAGCAATAGAAGAAACAACGAACATAAACATGATGAATTGAATGAAGAAAATAATAAACATAAACTAGGGTTTGAAAGAAAATAAATACGAAGAACTGAAATTGAATTATCTAAAACGAAATTAAAAGCGTTTAAAGTAACGAACTAATGAAAAGAAACTAAGAATTCGTATGCAAAACCTCAACAAAACGTAAAATAAAGCTTGCTCGTCTCCTCCTCTCCAAAAACTAAGTCTAAAGTGATTTCTAAAAGTTGGGATCCCTTAAAAACGTGTTTGGACGAGGTATATATAGGCACCGGGTCGAAACGGGAGTTAATGGGCCGAAAATATGCATCCGGAGGCAAAAGTATATGGGCGCTCGAGCAAAACGCTCGAGCGGTCCCGCTCGAGCTGTGTAGCTCGAATGACGCATTCGCTCGAGCGGTCGCGCTCGAGCTGCTCGAGCGCTGAATCTCCTCTGTATGTTTTTGGGCGCTCGAGTGATTCGCTCGAACGGTGGCGCTCGAGCTGCTCGAGCGCAAGAATGGTTCTGTATGTTTTAAGCGCTCGAGTAAGGCGCTCGAGCGGTGGCGCTCGAGCCATGCGCTCGAGTGATCTCTAATCCTTCCAAATGATACTTTTCCTCGTCCGCACTAATACCAATCGTATTTCTTCAATATCTTCTCATCCGGGCATCCGTTTGAGTCGATTCAAAGTCCTACGAACTCCTCTCTTCGTCCTCTATTCACCTATGAGCACCAAAGAGACAATTTTATCAATGTATAGAAATAATGCTCATTTGACTCCAAGCACTAATCGAAAACACTCAAAACATGAGTAAATTGGGCACCAAAACATAACAATTTCACGCCTAATCAGTTCACGTCTCTTCCGGGTCACCCAAAGGTCGTGGGTTCGATTCCCCTTAGGCGCATATTTGTCCATTTATTATTATTATATCTACAAGCCTCATAAGGGCTTATTTACTATATGACTCGCATAATATAAGTTAGTGGGTCAATGACTCAGTGGTTCGCGCCCAGCCCAGACCCCAATGGGCACGGGTTCGAACCCATTGAGCCTTTTTTTTTGCAGGCTTGCAGATTAGCGACCGCCTACAGGTCAGTCGCTAATTACAAAAATAAAATTTAACATTTCATTTTATTTAAAAATAAATTAGACACCGCCTTGGAAACGGTCGCTAAATCCTGACCCGACCGGGTCAGACCCGATCAGTTCAGCGACTGTCAGGTGGCGGTCTCAGATTAGAGACCGATTTCAAAAGGCGGTCACTAATATTAGCTACCCGCGTTTTAACGGCCGACTTTTATCTATTAGAAATCGGTCGCTAATCGCGTTTCGCGACCAAAAGTCAGTTGCTAATCCGAAATTTTTTGTAGTGCCACATTTCAAGCAAAATAAGGTCTAAATTAAATATTAAAATAGATCAGCAATTTCACACATGAGACCGTCTCAAACTCGACTTTCTCTTTATTTTTGTGGAGTTCAAATTAATTTTTACATCAAGATCAAGTAAGGATGGGTAAGGAGTCAAGTCATTTATTGATGGAAGGATTTTTCGTCATATGTTCGAAGAAAAGTGCACGGCAAGGTATATTGAATTAGTCCTCCTACTGTTCGATAAATCGACTCATTTTGATTCCACATACTAATTAAGCATATACATACTAGACTAGACCGTTGCTGCTACAATCCAATTAACTTGAAAATTATTAGGAGCAAGTAATTCACACGTTCAAGAATCTTCTACTCTCTCTATTTATATACATACACCCGCATATATTGCTTTAATTGTGGCTTCAATTCAATTAATTCGAGTAAACCAAGCTACCTAGAAAGATAATCACCATTTCCACAGAAATGAGAGGTTCATAAGTCCATGAGCACTTATAATATAGTACATGAAACTCTTTTTTCAAATATGAGACCGTCTTATATATATATTTTTTTATACATATTATGAATTAAACTGTAATTGTGGAAAATATGCAGGGATGCAAGAAAAATAAAGCAGATATAATCCGTTGATTCAATTTGTTGAGAATGACTCCACTTGAAGTGTAGCCAAGCTAGAATATCTATCACTTTTGTGTTATTTAATACAATGGATAGGAGAGTTATTTATACCAAAATGTGAAATTGCGTCACCATTTATAAATAAAAATAAATTTAACACATTTATATAATTTTATTGCCATTACAATTTGGGCCAATGTTTTTGGGAACGGTATTTGGGCCAAGTATTTGATAGCAAGTTGAACTACAAAAACATCACCGTTTTCACGCGATAAAAGAAGCGAAAACTAATCTAATTTCATGATGAGTTACGCCAAGGTTAATTTAATGAAAATAGGATATCTAGCATATTTATTTACCAAAATGTGAACAGAATAAAAACAATATTCAACCCCCTTATAAATTGTAGATATCCAGGAGGAAAGGTTTTTTTTTTTTTTTTTATTAAATCAACCAAAAAAATAAATTACCCATTTCCAATTTGAAATAATAAATTGCAATTAAATTAAATAATATTAATAATTTGCCGTTTGTTGATCCAAGTCTCCAAAGGTAAATCGAACCATTTAATTCCAAGGTCCAGTGTAAATACCCCTCCAATTAATGAAGATACTCCTCCGTTTAAATTCACCTACTTATTGTAATTGATATTAGTAGATACACAACTCTTATACTATCATTTATATCCTTATTAATAAAAGAAAAAAAAATTATGATAAGTAGTATTCGGCAAACTGTTCCCAAAATTAACACAATATTTCGGTAAAAAGTTTCCCAAAAATTAACCAAATTTTGGAAACTCGTAAACCATTCAAAATTTTGGCAATTGGTGTTTGAAAATATGTAAAACTTTCGACTAACCAGGTCCGAAAACTGGCTTGGCGGAAATTTGAAAAGAAAAAATGCGCAAATAACAATCATTCAACTTTCAACGTTGTTCAATTCCTAAAATATTAGTATTTTGTACACAAATACACACAATTTAAACAACTAACAACATTCAACATTTTAAACTAGGGTTTATACATTAAAGAGAAAACCTATGGAATAAGGGACAAAAAAAAAAAAACATACATAAGATGGTTGAAATGCTCTCATTTTCACCGGAATCTAGTTTAAAAATATGAATTAATCGTTGTTGTGTCGTCTGATCGTATTATGATGGAAACAAGATCAATTTCTTTTTTTTCCCTTCACAGGTATATGGTTGAACGTCTTGTGGGAAAAAATGAGATGGGGGATGTATATAGTCTTTGATTTTCTTTTTGTTTAAATATTAAGGTTATATATGTAATTTTATAATTTTAATGAAATGGTAATATTGATGGAGGTGTATCTCTATTAGTTGGAGAGGTATTTAGTCTGGGCTTAATTCCAAACGGACCACGGCCTACTAAATAACATATACATTTGATTGGGTTAAGGTCAGGTTATTTGCACTAACCTTTTGTTAAATACACTACCATCGACATTTTTTTTCGAAAATTTATATAATTTTCGGAAAAAACTCCGATTTTTTTCAATTACACTGTGTTTAAAAAAAATTCCGAACACGGAATGGTGTATTCATATTGGTAGTGTATTTAACAGAGAGTAGTGCAAATACTTGTGCCTTGGGGTTAATTTGAAGCATTGGCCTAAGCCCATCTTATTAGTTAATGGGGCTAAAACTTATCGATTAACCACTCATTACATCATCTTTGACAAAGTTAATTAAATAGATAGAAAAAAAAAACAGTTAGAATTAATGAAAATTTAGAAGGAAAAAAAAAAGTTTGAATCACAATTATACTGTTTCATATATACAAGAATTTATTAATAATTAAATAGGTCTCTCGTGAACCCGAGTTTACGTGAATTTTCTTTTTTCAAGTATTACTATCAGTATTATACACACTAATATATATATATATATATATATATATATATATATATATATATATATATAAACTTTCATTGTTTAAAAAAATGTATGGTTGTAAAAAGAGTAATAGTGTATATGCATAACAATAACATTAATAGTAGTATATGCAAACCAATAATAATAATGTGTATATATAACAATAATATTTGAAGAGACTTAATTCATGTGAATTCTAATTCACATAAAATTTTATTTTAATAATTTATAATAACACAAAAATTAATAACGTCACACAAGAATTATGATGTGGATCTAGATTCTGGAATAAATGATACTCCCACCGTCCACCAAATTTTTACCCGCTTTTCTTTTTGGTCCGTCCATCAAATTTTTACTCATTCCTCTTTTGGAAATAAACTACACTCAAAAACAAAAAATGAGCCCCACAATACCCACCACAATACTCTTACTTTATCTACTTTATTCACTTTTTCAATAAAATATTATTTTTCATTAAAAACTGTGCTCAACAGTAACCGGGTAAAATTTTCGTGGACGGAGGGAGTAAATCAGAGCCGTCATACAGGAATTTTCTTCGTGGTCCTAGTGAACTTATGGTTACAAAAAAGTCAGAAGGCCATAGATATTTGTCAACTAACTTATTAATATTATTATTATAATTGTTTGCTATTATTTTATATTATTATTACATTTTTTCTGTCGAAAAATTAAACCGCCAATTCATTTTACCAAAATACGAATTTATTGCGTCTAAATTTTTAACACCATGCCTATTAAAATGACTAGTAATGCACCCATTGTTCGCACAACGATGTTAAATTTAAAAAGTGTATATTATAAATTCCCTCGTCCTTGCTTAATATTTAATCATGGGAGATTATAATTGATCAATTTAATCTTTTTTTTCTTCTTTTTTTTTCCCGAAAATTAAGAAGCATTTATACTTGTCGAATAGAGTTTGCAAACAATCACTCAATCTTTCTGCAAATACCTAATGATTTTTTGTATGTTACATTATTATTATTTTATTATTTTTTTTCAAAAAACTACCAATAATTCTTTCCGCCAAAATACAAATTCATTGTGTCTAAAATTTTAACACTAGGTTTAAAATGATTAATTACTTTTCAATTTTAACAAAAACGTGTATAATGTAATAACATATATTGTGTTATATCCCTAGAAATATATGATATTAACCCTTTTCCTCAGCCGTCAACTGATATAACTAAAATTGTGTGTGTGAATTATTAAAGCTAAAAAAGGTCGCTAGTTAATTAATAAATATGTACTCCAAAGTCAAAACCACTTGTACACTTGTGACATTAGTTGATTTTTGCTTATGAACTCCATATAATGGTCATTATTGAAAAATAGTAATTATTATATGGGACATCATTTTCTTCATCCAAAAAGTACCATAATGTTGTCGTCGAATAATAGGACGATTACGATAATCTCATAAATTTGGGGAGCCATGCTGTTAAGCATATCACAACCATTTACTCTTTCCACATTATATATCCTTTTTTCCTAGCATGGTCGGTTGCACAAGGACTTAGCTAGGGCAACCACTCCTCTCCAAACCCACCCACCCCATATATATGAAACTGTGCATGGGGAATTGTCAATTCTAACATGCATATTGGCCAACAATTTGTTGTGGAAGTCGCACATGTATATATAGAGGAACACTCTCGTATGCACCTATTGCATAGTGTGCTCACTCAATAGTTGATATTGTTTACACTGAAAAGTATAATTAGATTACACTGAAAAATTTACATTAAAATCCAATTTTCAGTGTAAACTAATCACACTTTTTAGTATAATCATATCATACTTTTCAGTACAAACAGTCTCAATTGTTGAGTGAGTGCATCATACACCAAGTGCACATTATATATGTATATGCATATACGGAATTGATCACGTACGTGTCCACCGGTGGACACAAATTTATATATTTATCGTGAATGTGTTAATGACACATGAACATATATACACAATCAATTAAAATAATAGTGGATCATTTATTTATACGTCATTCACACATTCACGATGGATGATGTAGTCAATTCCGATACACCCAACGTATATATGCCATAAAGATTTTGCGATGAAATTTTTAGCAACAGAAATTTATACGTTGCAAATTAGAAAGGGTTTAATGATACATCTTCTAATATATTTTTTTCTAGTAACATAAATTTATATGTCGCTAATTAGCACTTGTGTGAGTCCTGATCAATTGCACCGTGTAACTAATTTTTAAGTAGTGCTATTTATTGAAATAAGTAATATAATTTTACGGGTATGCATGGTGCAACTGATTTTTTAGTAATATCATTTTGTAAAACAAGTAATACAATAAAGTGAAATGTGTAGCACCATTCAAAGGAGTGCACCGTACAAATGGTGTATACAAGAAGTTGACCTTAATTTTAAGTTTCTAAGTTTATTACTGATTTATTACTTAAAATTAAGCCCTAATCCTTTTTCTTTTTTCCCTTTTTTTAGTGTAATTTGTAATTCTTTAGGTTGTAATATGTAGTTATAAATGTAAATCATAAGTTGTAATTTGTAAAGTTGTATGTTCAACGTTCAATTCTAAATTTTAATTTGTATACTTTGAGTTAAGATATACAATGTATTTTCAATTAAAATGATATTATATACTACGTGAGTTGATAGTATTAGTATTTCATTTTATAATACATAATTTATAATATAATAATATTAATATGGAATATTTGTCTTACATATTGAATTATGGATGTTCCTTACAATAGCACATCTTAAAAATAAAAAATTAACGGAAAATCTGCGGTTTTGAAATGAAACAGCCTATTTGGTTTTTGATCCAAAACCGGATTTCATTCTAATAGGTTTCGATATTCAATTCAATTTCTTTGTGCCATTTTATATTTCATTGCGTATTTCCCTTATTGAATTTTTAATATATGGACCAAGAATTGTAGTCATTTATTAGATATTTCTAAAGATTTTAAATGTCATACATTCATGGTATGAAATATAGAGTGGAACACCAAAAATAACATAGATGATTTTATATGTTCGATTTTAAGTATTGTTTTTTTAATCGTCGGTTTGGAACTGAAATTGGCAGTTCCAAACCATTTTGCATCCCTAACTAAAAAACCGATGTGATCATTTGTGTTAGGAAGTGTGGTTGGTGTGAAAAAAAATATATCCCTAAAAATAATTATAAACAGTGATTAATTGTTCATATATGATCTACCAAATTAATATTTGTTCAATATAAATAGTAGATCACCTAAGTTAAAAAGTACTACAATTTCTTTGGAATCAACTCACCTTCAAGGTGTCAAATCGATGCTAATGATCAATTCACATATTTTTTTTTATCTTATATATACATTTTATGCATTCATAATCTAACATATAATTAAAATAATGGTTATCAAATTTCATCTCATAAAATAGAATTCGTGAAGTTGTGTCACTCTCACCCTTTCTTTGTGATAATGAATATACGATATGTGTTTGTCCCTTCCTATCATTGAGTTCTCTATTGAGATCAATATTAAATTATTCATATAATTTACTAGTATTTTAATAATTTGACTTGATATTGACTGCATTAAAAAAAAAAAAATCTTTCAAAAAGTTATATTTGCAAAAGACGAGCCCACCATACTTCTCAAATAAATATATTCCTTTACGTACAACATGAGTGTCTTGTGTTGATTGGCAACTAATTGTTTAACTTATCTTTAATAAATTAATTAGTAAATTATTCAGGACATGACTTTAATTTGCTTATCTAAAGGATGCATCAACTGTTTTCGTTACACTTAATTACCGATAACCTAATTTAATATACGAATACTACACGATTTAGTTTTTTTTTTTTATCAGGAAAAGAAATCTTTTATAAAAAAAAAATTGTGCACTTACAAAATGGTGTGAGATACACCAAACAATTTTCCAATCAGCAATAGCTTGCCATAATCTCCTAGTCTAACAGCTTACATAAGATTAATCAAGAGTCCAACACATAAAAGGATTCGACTCCCAGTCTCTAAATGTCGAGTGCTTCTTCCAACGTGCATCCTGATTTGTTAATCGGTTTTGGATTCACAAGAAAACTTGTAATCAGGGAATCGGAATTATGGTAACAATTAGAACGAAATTGAAATCAACAAGAACACCAGAATTACGTGGTTCGAAGATGAATACTCCTACGTCCACGGGATCGGAGAGGATAGTTTTTCACTAAGATAAGAAATGGAAGTTACAATTCACCCAATCTCACAGTGTTTGCACTCAACAATGATGTGTTACTTCTCTCAGCTGAGAAGCCCCCTTTTATAGATACAGAGATTGAGATGAACTCTAAATTAATTCAGTTGTAACAAACTCAGATGTGAGATAGTTATTCAGCTAGCTAACGACTTCAATAACCGCTTCAGTTGATTCAGTTAGAACCGTCATCGCGCTAGCTTCAATTTGGTGTACTTAGCGTATAACGAACTTTGGATCATATCAGATGACTTAACCTCCTCTGGCTCTGGTCACTTACACCAGACTCCTCTGATGATCAGACTCCTCTGGTAGACCTCCTCTATCAGACCTCATCTGATAGACCTCACCTGGTAGACCTCATCTGTCAGACTACTCTGGTCAGACTCCTCTGGTCACCCTTATCTGGTCTAACTCCCCTGATACCCCAAATTAACTAACTCCTACAACTAACACATTTACAACATAGCTTCCTATTGAATCAAGCTCAGCAGACAAGATACTTCACATATGACACTTCACAATTCTCCACTTCAGATGAGAAGTATCAATCCTCTCTTCCTCTCATCCATACTCCAGCTTAGGCTAAGGAACATCTCATACACTCATCTTTACCAACTCAATACAGAATTTGAATTTCGTACCTGACAAAGACTTTGTACACATATCTGCAGCATTGTCCTCTGTAGATATCTTCTGGATCTGAACCACTCCCTTGTCAATGATTTCCCTTACAAGATGCAACCTTACATCAATGTGTTTTGATCTCTCATGAAACACTTGATGTTTAACCAGATGAACAACACTCTGATTATCACAATGAATGACCACAGCCCTCTGATTTATGCCAAAATCCTTGATAATGCCTTTCAACCATAAAACCTACTTAACAGCTTCAGACACTGCAACAAACTCTGCTTCTGTAGTAGATAATGCAACTCCACTCTGCAGAACAGATCTCCAGCTCACAGCAGTATTGTAAAGAGTAAAGATATACCCTGTTAAGGACCTTCTGGTGTCCAGATTAGCAGCAAAATCAGAATCTACAAATTCTTCCAGTGGACTCTTTTGGTCAGTCATCCTTTCAAACATCAAACCACAATCAGATGACCCTTTAAGTTATCTGAATATCCATTTCAAAGCTTCCCAATGTAATCTTCCAGGATTAGACATGTATCTGCTTACCATACTCAATGAATAAGCTAAGTCTGGTCTGCTGCAGACCAGAGCATACATTAAGCTTCCAACCCCATTTGCATAAGGTATTTTCATCATAGCCTTCTTTTCTTCTTCAGACTTTGGTTCCATTTCCTTAGATAGTTTAAACTGTTGTCCCAGAGGAGTTGACACAGACCTACTCTCATGCATGTTGAACCTCTTCAGGACCTTCTCAATGTAACTCTTCTGGGATAAGAATAGTCTTCCAGCTGCTCTGTCCCTAAGAATATCCATTCCAAGAATCCTTTTAGCATTTCCCATGTCCTTCATATCAAATCTGGCACTTAGCTTCCTTTTGATACTCTGAATCTTCAAAAGACTCTTACTAGCAATAAGCATATCATCTACATAGATCAGAAGATAGGCTATCACATTACTTCCTTATCTTTCCAGATATACACAAGTATCATACTTGCTTCTAACAAACCCAATGGATAGCATAACTTCATTGAACTTCTTGTGCCATTGTCTTGGACTTTGCTTGAGGCCATACAATGATTTCTTGAGTAGGCATACCTTTCCTTCTCCTCCTGGTTCAACAAACCCTTCTGGCTGGTGCATGTATAAACTCTCAATAAGATCTCCATGCAGAAAAGCTGTCTTTAAATCAAGTTGTTGTAGCTCCAGGTCATCTTGGACTACTCTGCTCAGAAGTAATCTGATTGAACAATGCTTAAACACAGGTGAAAATACCTCATTGTAATCAATTCCTTCTCTTTGAGTAAATCCTCTGGCCACTAACCTGGCTTTAAACCTCACTTGATCTTTCACACCAGATTCAAGCTTCCTTTTAAACAACCATTTGCAACTGATTAGCTTCTGCTTAGCTGGCTTATCAACAAGAATCCAAGTATGATTCTTCTTAAGAGACTCCATCTCTTCTGTCATGGCTGTAACACATGACTCCCTATCATCACACTCAAGGGCTTCCTTGTAGCTTTTAGGTTCTTGGTACTCTATAGCTTCTGCTGTAACAAGTGCATAGGAGACCAAATCAACACGACCAAACCTTGCTGGAGGATGTATTTGTCTTCTTGTTCTGTCTCTTGTCAAACTATAATTTCTCAAGTCTGCTTCTGGCACTCCTTCCTCCTCTTCTGCTGGTGCACTTTCCTCATCAGATGACTCATTCTCTCCTGCTTTCTGCTCTGGTTCAGAACCAGATGAGCTATCATGTTTTTCATAACCAGGCTCCACCTCAACTTGAGTAATTGGCTCAGAAATAACATCATACATCTCTTCAGCTAATGGCTCTCCATCACCTCCACCAGACTTGTATCTCATCTGTGATTCATTGAATACTACATCTCTGCTGGTAATACACTTCTGGTTTCCAGGCTCTAGACACCACAACTTGTACCCTTTAACACCCTTTGGATACCCAAGAAAAACACATTTTAAGGCTCTAGGTTCAAGTTTATCTTTCTTAACATGAACATAAGCTAGGCATCCAAATACTTACAACTTTGAGTAATCTGATATCTTTCCATACCAGATCTCATCTGGGTTTTAAAATCAATAGCAGATGATGGCACTTTATTAATGAGATATGCAGCTGTGTTTACAGCTTCACCCAAAAAACTCTTAGGTAGATGAGCATCAGATAACATACACCTAACCCTTTCCAGAATAGTTCTATTCATTCTCTCAGCTAGACCATTCTGCTGGGGGTTTGAAGGAACAATTTTATGCCTAGTAATACCCTTCTCACTAAAAAATTGTTGAAACTCTTCTGATAGAAATTCAAGCCCATTATCAGTCCTTAAGTGCTTAATAGTTCTGCCCCTCTTATTCTCAAGTTCAATTAACCATTCTTTGAACTTAGAGAAGGCATCACTCTTCTGTTTTAGAATGTAAACCCAAACCTTTCTGGAATAATCATCAATAAGGGTAAGGAAATACCTGCCTCCACCATGAGTGGATACCCTTGTTGGTCCCCATACATCAGAATGTATGTAATCTATAACCTCCTTGGTGGTATGCTTCCCCTTCTGGTATGCTTGCTTCTTTGATTTCCCCAGAACACACCTTTCACAGAATTACAGCATACATATCCTTTTCCCTGGGATTGCTCCCTTTTTGGATAACTCCACCAGGCCCTTCTCACCAACATTTGCTAATCTCTTGTGCCACAAGTTGACATCAGAAGCCTCGATAGCAACATCAGCTGATCCTGTTACTGTTCTTCCAATCAAAGTATACAAACCATTCTTAATCATATCCTTCATAACAATCCTTCCAGACTTGGTTATTGACAGATCTCCCTTATCTGTCTTGAATTCAAAACCTTTGGAATTCAAAGTACCAAGAGAAACAAGATTTCTCTTCAATTCAGGAACAAACCTGACATCTGATAAGATTCTATCAACTCCATCAAACATCTTGATCTTGATAGAACCAGATCCTTGCACCCTACAACTCTCATCATTACCCAAAAGAACAAGACCTCCATCAATCTTCTCAAGATTCAGGAACCAGTTTTCATGTGGACACATATGAAAAGTACACCCAGAGTCCAGGACCCACTCTTGACTTAGTCTCTCATGACTAACCATCAAGACTTCTGCACATCTTGGTCACCTTGATTGTCTTTTTCTTTCTTTCAGGGTAGTTCTTTCTCAGATGACCTTCCTTTTGGCAAGTGAAACACTTTCTCTTCTCAATAAAATCAGATTTCTTCCCACCCTTATTCCCTTTTCCACCATCCTTCTTCTTGGATTGAAACCCCTTCTTCTTCTTGAATTGAACATTCAATCCTTCAGCAGGCTTCTTCCCTTCAGTCTGGATCTGTAGAAACGTGATTTTCAGGGCAGTTTGAATATCATCAAACATCACCTGATCTTGTCTTCCAAATAGCAAAACATCTTTAAAATTTTCCAGAGACTTAGGTAGAGAATTCAACAGCATTAATGACTTGTCCTCATCATCAATTGTAACATCCAAACTCTCCAGATCATCCACCAATCTGTTGAACTCGTCTAACTAATCACCAAGATTCTTATCTTCACTCATCTTGAAGACTTGAAGCTTCTGTTTCATGTATAATTTGTTCGTAACAGACTTGGTCTGGTATAACTGCTCCAGCTTATTCCAGACTTCAAGAGTGGTTTTCTCCTTCGATACTTCCCTCAATGGTTTATCCCCAAGACACAAGATAAGCGCACTGTGTGCTTTCCTCTTGTTCTCCTCCACCTTCGCCGGATTAGTTCCAGAAGCCACCTGATCCAGTGGCAACAAGGCTTCGTACAAACCATTGTGTACCAGGAGAGCCTTCATCTTAATCTTCCATAAGCTGAAATCATTCTTCCCTGTGAACTTCTCAATGTCGAACTTAGTTGCAGCCATGATTTGTTCCCACAGACGGCGCCACTTGTTAATCGGTCTTGGATTCACAAAAAAACTTATAATCAAGGAATCAGAATTATGGTAACAATTAGAACGAAATTGAAATCAACAAGCACACCAAAATTACGTGGTTCGGAGATGAATACTCCTACGTCCACGGGATCGGAGAGGATAGTTTTTCACTAAGATAAGAAATGGAAGTTACAATTCACTCAATCTCACAGTGTTTGCACTCAACAATGATGTGTTACTTCTCTCAGCTGAGAAGCCCCCTTTTATAGATACAGAGATTGCGATGAACCCTAAATTAATTCAGTTGTAACAAACTCAGATGTGAGATAGTTATCCAGCTGGCTAACGATTTCAATAACCTCTTCAGTTGATTCAGTTAGAACCACCATCGCGCTAGCTTCAATTTGGTGTACTTCGCGTATAACAAACTTTGGATCAGATCAGATGACTTAACCTCCCCTGGCTCTGGTCTCTTACACCAGACTTCTCTGATCAGACTCCTCTGGTAGAGCTCCTCTGCCAGACCTCATCTGATAGACCTCACCTGGTAGACCTCATCTGTCAGACTACTCTGGTCAGACTCCCCTGGTCACCCTCATCTGGTCCAACTCCTCTGATACCCCAAATTAACTAACTCCTACGGCTAACACATTTACAACATAGCTTCCTATTGAATAAAGCTCAGCAGACAAGATACTTCACATATGACACTTCACATGATTGAACCAATTTCAACAATACATTTTGAGGTATCTAAAAATTCTATCCATTGAGACTTGTTCACTTTTAAATATTACCCCATTTTTTTATTTCCAGATACTACACGATTTAGTTGAATATCATTTTCCTAATCGAGCTACAAAAGTAATTTTTTATAAAGTTATTTTCCTGATCAAGTTGGTGTGTTTCGTCATTAGTTACCTGACGTCATTAATTTACCTACTTGGAAGTGATTTACACCATGTAAAATACTTTGCTTACTTTGTTTAAAAAAAACTAATTAATTACAAATAAAAACACTATTTCTTCGCAGATTGCAACCTAATCTAAATTTTTGAATCTTTGAAAAAAAAAACTCTAAGTTAATATTTGGTTGCAATTTGAACCAACATTAAAAAAAAATTACGGTAAAAAAATGATGTTTTGTCAACCTGATAATGAATAAATAATCGTATTAATATGTTTAGATTGATTCAAATGACAACACATAATTAATTATTATTTTCGGGCAAATTGAAATAGGGTTTTTGGTTGGAATTGCTAATAAATTTATAAATTGAAGTTTTATTTGCAACAATTCAAAATTTTAGATTAAATTGCAATTTGCGAAAAAGTTATGATTTTATTTGCAATTAACCCTAAAGAAAAGTTTGCACTTTCTTTTTCCATTTGTCCTCAAACACTTCACACATCTTATAAATAAAAATCCTTATTTAAATTTATATTTATAATATTTACATATTTGCACAAAATGTTACTCCATCTGTTTCTATTTAATTGTCTTATTTTATCCAAATTTCCTTTTAATTTTCACTACATCAACACCTATGCAAAAATAGTTTCTTCTTCTTTTCCAATAAAATGCCTAAATAAATATTTATTGGTGTATGTATAAATTTAATATAAGAGTTTATATACATAAATTAATGAAAAAATTTATTTATGTAAATAAAAAAATAAAGAATTAAATGCACCCTACTACAATTCATAAGCCTTAAATACACTATAAAACATCAAAAACACCATAACACAATTCCATACAATTTGATACTGATTTGTATTTAAATAAGGTAGGCCCCACCCAACCCTCCTCTCTCTCTCACATGGCTAAAATATCAACCTAATCTCCTCACTCTCTCTCATCATTTCTCCCACACCCACACATATCCACCCTTCTCTCTCTCTTAATTCAAAAAACCACCATAGCCCCTCTAAAATTTCCGGCGATCTACCACCGCCGTCAATGAGTGGCGGATCCAGATGCCAGCCCAATGGAAGATGAAGGCACCATCGGTCTCTCTCTCTCTCCAGACGGTCTCTCCCCCCCCCTCACGGATCCAGATGAAGGCACCGTCGTGGGAAGAAGGCACCACTGCTAGGGGTGGTTCGGTACGGTATACCGTAGTTTTTAGTCCATACCTTATACCGTACCGAAAATATCGGTATGTAAAAAATCATACCATTACCGTACCGAAAATTTCGGTATACCGTTCTTTCCAAAAAAAATTGTAAAATAAACTACTAATAAATGAAAAAAAGACATCTTTGAAATCTTAACAAGCGAGAACCTCGTAGAAAACATATGAATTATATTCTGCAAATAATTCTCCAAAAAGAAAATAGATTGCAGATTTACTCTACATATATTGTTACTATTGTCATGAATTTACTCACTTGACAACAACTGAATAAGACTAACTTCTGGTTTAAATAGAAATTTTCAACGTTTTGGATTCAATATTCGACTACCGGTGTCTTTTTTATCTTTCTTTTTAGCAAAATGAGATTGAGAGAGACAACCTTTGATTGAGTTAGAGGGTAGGGATTGAAAGAGGTAGGAAAGGGATAAGCATAGCGCTTGTATAAGAATGGACTAAGGGCCTATGATTATATTAATTAAGAAAAATAAGTAGTTTGCGCTCTTTTTAAATGATAAGATTGATTGGGCTTCCGTATTTTTAATAATAAGACTACCATCTAATCATTTATAATGGTTTAATATTAAAATGATTAAAATTATAAATTAATTTTGGTATTTCGGTATTTCGGTATGTACCTCGGTATGCCACTTTTCATACCGTTACCATACTGAAATTTTCGGTACGACAACATACCTTACCGAAATTTTCGGTATACCAAACTTTTCGGTAAATTCGGTATTTTTCGGTACGATAAGCTCGGTATACCAATTTTTTTGGTATTTTACCCAGCTCTAACCACCGCCATCAATGTTGGGAAGAAGACACCACCGCCAACGCCATGGCCGTTGTCTCACCTCCTCACTGTCGCATCGCCGACTACCACAGATCTAAAAAAATAGGCGAATAGATCTATGGTAGATCTATCCAGATTTGACTCCTTTAATAGAGTTCTGTCATAGTTGATTCAACCTCGGGTAATATACTTTATGTTATATTTACGATCTTATATATATACCCTCTGTGATTATATATACTTCGTTATTTGGAATGTTATCATTTCTGGGTATTTATTATAGATGCAGGTGTGTGCTTGAGTGTAAGTGGGGGTGGGGTGGGGGGTGGGTTGTAGTGCGTAGGGTGTTGTGGATTGGGGGTGTAGGGTTGGGGAAGATGTAGGGGAAGGGGATGTATATTGTGTGCGTGAGTGTTTGTCTGTGTGTTGTGGGGGGAGGGTGCGTGCGTGAGTGTTGTGTGTGTGTGTGTGTGTGTGGGGGGGGGGGGGGGGGGGGGGGTTATCACACCGTCGTGAGTGTGTGGATTGCTATGGGAAAGATGATAGAAAATTGATAATTTGGGGAAGATGATGAAAAATTGAAGATTTTTTTTTTATTATGCAGATTATAGAATCACTTAAAAATGGTTATTATGTTTTTATTGTGATTTTTTCAGCATTTATTTAAATTTGTTTCACATGTGAATGAGTGTGTAACTGTGTACATATAGTGAGATCATAATTTTTGTTATGTTGATTTGCAGGCATCCAAATACAAGTAGAATTGAAGATTTTTGGAGTCTCAAACACAAAAAAAGACTCTCTGTTCATAATATTTTAGAAATTGTTCAAATTTTTTTAGCGATTGTTTATAATTTTTATGCGTCTGTGCACATTTTTTTTATGGTATGTTCATAATTTTTTGGGCATTTTGTGCCCAATTTTGGATATGTAATGCTTTAAATTTTTTTTAGGTGTAATTCTCAAATTAATAATAAAAGGAGATGTTTTTGAATTTGAATATGCTTGAATTCTCAAATATTTATATTTTATACGCGTGTTCATAAAATTTATGGCTATGTTCAAAATTACAAAAGTCTGGAAATAAAATATGTTTTTGGTCAAAATTTTGTCTCAGAAAATGTGCCAAAAAGTGGCGGTCATTGCAATTTTATAAGAATAAGATATTGAATACGGCCCCACCCAATTGTATCATTTTGAGGTTTTTGTTCAAAGATGGGGACCATAAAATGTAGCAAAATGAGTTATGGGTTTTCTTGCCCCCTATTTTGTAATTTAGGGTTTAGGATTGTAGTAAAATTTAACTACCCAAAAGTAAAACAGATAAAAAAAACTGTAAGAGTATGACTTTTTACATTTAATCCAATCAATTTCAGTACTTTTAACAATAAAAACTCATACATCACCTCCAATGATATACTCATTACAATTTACAAATGATGAAAAGTGTGCCCTATATTCCTTAATAATGTTTTACAAATGGACTGAAAAGTGTCTGAGAATGCAGAGATTAGTGGATAACTTTTGCTTAAAGTGTGTAAACTTAAAAAAAAATAAAAAATACCATGCTTAAAGAATATATTTCCACGGTTTTCCGATTACCAAGGCGCATTACAAACTTTCAATTAAAAAAATAAAAATCACACATATTTCCAGGGAAGATCTACAAAGGGCTACAGTGGGTAGAAACTAGAAAGTACAATCCGGCCGAGCTTTTAATTACATAAGGGGTAAACTGTAAATTCACCTAAAATAAAAAAAAAAGAAATATTTTGGAAAATTTGGCATAATCCATTTTTAGGATTAATTTTTGAAAAAAAAAATACACTAAAAAAGATCATATAAGAAAAAACAAATATTTTTTATTTTGAAAACACTACGAAGAAAGATTTGAATCTTCGTCAATGGGGTCCACGCCAACTTTGCTCATATTTTCCGCACCGCCGTCGTCGTCGGCGCCGTACAACTGATCGAGCACCAGAACCAGGCCCATGGCGAAGGCGGCGTCGACGCCGGGCTTCAGCGACAGTACAAAAACGTCTTTCCCAAGCACAACGCCGGTGGTAGCGTCCACCTTGCGGCGGATCTCCGCCGCCGTCTCCTTCTCCGCGTTGAAAATGTTGCAGTTCCGGCAACCAAAGGATCCTTCGATCTGGTACTCCTCACCGGGATTGGTGTACACCTCCACCGTCATGCTCGACCGTCCGATTATCGAGGATCTACGGACGCTGAAGATCGGCTTCTTCCCCTCGGTTCCCTCGCCGATAAATCCTTCCCACCGTTGGTGCAAACTCGGCCTCTGGAAGACAGAAATCAGTGAGTACGGATCCACAAAACGGTTTCCAATTCTGGATAACAGAATCTCAGTATAATTTTGATAAATCTATAAAATGAAAGTGACAATTCAGATTTAGAATTCTTAAATAGGCCAATTTTATCAAATTCAAAATCACATTGAATCAATTTCATACCAATTTAGAAAACATCCTAAATCGATATAAACACACATCACCTAATCTCGTACATGTTCAACATTTAAACAAAAATAACAGTGGAATAAAATCGATAGTAATTTTTTTAACAAAACGGTTTCCAATTCTGGATAACAGAATCTCAGAGGTAGTACTTGATTTAATGGTAAAATTTCGATAAATCTATAAAATGAAAGTCTAGAATTCTTAAATAGGCTAATTTCATCACATCCAAACGCACATTGAATCACTTTCATAGCAATTTAGAAAAAAAAAAAAAAAAAAAAAATCCTAAATCGATATAAACACGCTTCACCTAATCTCGCACTTGTTTAGCATTTAAACAAAAATAACAGAGGAATAAAATCGGTACTAACTTCTTCAACAATTTAAAAAATTTGAAATATGCCTCTGACAACGCAGTAACGGATAGAGAAACTGAATCGTGAAGAAATTGAAGAAACGGATAAATCTGAGAAACATTATTCGTCGATTTACCTTGCGGCGGACGGTGAGGATGCAACCGCCGGAGGCGTCCATAAGCACGACTTCGCCGGAGTCGCCGGCGTCGGGGCCGTACGAGTCGACTCGGAAAACGAGTTCGCCTTTGGAATCGTAAGCGGTAAAGCCATCTCCGGGGAAGAAAAGCGAGGTTTTCATGACCGTGAGATGCGTTTCTTCTGTGTAAAGGTAGTATTCATCCACAATCGCCCCATTCTTCATGGACAAATCTGCGATTCGCTTACTGGAAAGCCACAACATAAATAGTGTGATGAGAGAGAGAGTAGTGGGAATGAGGAAAATGTGAATTTGCAGAGAGTACTTCGACTGAAAGAGAAAGGAAATAGATTTTTTTAATTTTTTATTAGAAAACGAAATAAAAAATTCTGGAACTCAATTGCAGAGATATGAAGATGCAAACATGTGAAGGGTATAAATATACACTAGAAAAAAATAAAAGGAGGTATTAAATAATACTACTCTCCTCTTTCAATTTATCTCGTCTTAATTTTTCTTTTTAATCTATCTAATAAAATTAGTCATATTTTATAAAAGGAATTATTTTACACTATCAATATACAATTTATTTTACTTTTACACCAAAAGAAAATAGATCTAGTAAAATTGGACGGAAAGAATTATATATAATACTCCCTGTGTTCCTGAAAATTGGTCATGTTTTCTTCCACCAGGTTTAATATGAGATATCAGAGGGTATTACGAGATTTTTTTAGGTTCGTTTTCTAATAAAATGATTGTTTGTAGAAAGTATGTAAAACGAACTTTCCATTAACAATCATTTTATTTAAAAATAAACCCCAACAAATCTCATATTGCCCTCTAATATATTGTATTAAACCACGTGCAAAAAATAGGACCAATTTCTTGGGACGGAGGTAGTAATATTTTTCGTCCTGTGGTATTTTTAACATTTATCTTATTTGAACATCTATAAAGAAAATATTTTTTACACAAAATAATAAAAAAAATATTTAATTACACTTACTAATTCATTTTTTCTTAAATGTATCACTTGTTGGTGTAAAAGAAATATGAGATGGAGGGAATAATAATTAAACGTAATAATTTGCGTGTGCAGGTCCGCGGGAGCCTACTTGTAGGGGCAAGACGGATACTCCTGTCTATTAAATAAGTGGTGGTGGGGTTTAATTAAAGGAAATTAAATGAATTAATGGAGTAGATATATTCAATAAATAGAGTAATTAATTTTCTTTAAATGAATTTTCAGTTACTCAAATGATAATGTCAAGATATGAAGGAGTTGAAGTGAAGTAAATGCTCTGTAAAGAGATCGACATGGCATCAAGTTTTCCAAATTACCAATATATATTACTTCACCAATTAAAAAAAAAAATACCAATATAAATTATAATACAAGAAGGCAAATAGTGTGTGAACAAGCTCCACACACGTCTTGTGATTGGGTTAATTCAATAATATCATTATATTTATACAACACAATATTATCAAGTAATACTACTATACTTCTAATTTTTATTATTTCTCTAAACTTCTATCTCATACAATTTTGTACAGCAACTCTTATATTTTTAATTTTGTTATTAAAAATATATTATAGGTAATATTAAAAATAATCATTAAAAATGATTATAGGTAATATGTAATTATTATTAATAATAAAATAATATTTATTATTGGTGAGTTGGTCAATGAAGTATGAAAAAGTTGAAGTTGGATCGGATGAAAGGTTATATATATGAAGAAAAAAAATTATTTATTAAGAGATTGAGTTAAATTGTTAATAATAAAAGTAACACTGAATTTAATTGCTTTGAAAAAAACGCTTAATTTAATTAAATAATGTTAATAATAATAATAATAATAATAATAATAATTATAATAATAATAATAATAATAATAATAATAATAATAATAATAATAATAATAATAATGCAACAACATGTGCTAAGTCGATGTCTATGAACGAGTGGAAATAAAGTACATCGTACTTTGGCAGGAGACATGGGATTCCAAATTTCATGCCATCAAATCTAACTTTCCAAATCTAACGTTTCTATAACAGTATGAATATAATGCAATAAATATATATTACTTTTATATAAATATTTATGCGAAATGTCTTTTAGGGTAAATTCGTGAAAAGTGAAAACGGATCCTAATTTGATTTTATCTGTGGGAAAATTAACGATGTATTTGACGTGTCTGATAATATCAAGCTGGAAAAAAAAAAATTAATTATGAGTATTTTGCCCCGCAACTTTTAGCTTGAAATCTGTCGGGCTAATTCAAAATCCGAGTCAACATGTTTAACAACTCAAAACTAGATTTCTACTTAACTATTTGAATTTATTGACGTACGTGTGCTATACTCCATGACTCTATGAGTGTGTGTATACATATCTCTCTTGATTTCATGTTATATATTAATAATTTAAGAAAAGGTTAAAATTTGAAATTTTAATTTATTAATTTGATAATAATTTGTTTAGCTCAAAAATCCTATTTTCAAAAAATCAGTAACTCGTTTATTTAGCACAAAGAAAATGATGGAAGGTCAGGCATATAATTCAGGCCAAAGAAAAAGAGGTTTTGTTACAATGACTCCCTCCATTCCAATTTAAATTTTGTGTTTGTTTTTTACAAACTTTTAAGAAAATTATTATTTAATGTAATTGCTGGTTGAAATGTAAAAATAAAATAAAATAGAAAGGTGGAGAGAATGATCAATGTAGAGAGATGTTTATTTTTTCAATATTAAGACATCTAAGCGTGCAGTTGCACTATTTTATCTTCAATTTTGCACTACTCTAAATTGTGCTTAATTTGCATAAAAACATAATTGAAATTAATTTTTTTTACGAATATTATAAAAATATAGTTCTCCCAATATCGATATTTGGTGATTACGGAAAATAGAAATATTATGAATATATTGTGGAAATTTTCAAATATTTTCATCCTTGCCCCAATCTTTTGAGTTTCATTGTGTGTGTATATATATAACACATGATTATATTAATATGCATATTTATTTTATACTACAGCCTTCCAATGTTTAAATCCGACTCCCCTACTATGTTTCTCCATATATTGGATATTTTTCTTAACGCATCCCCACCCCTACCCCCACGGACAACTTGAAGAACAACACTCTAATTAAAGTCGTTGGTCAAGTTTATTTAATTTGCATTGACATTTTAATAATTAACCGACTTAGGATATAAATAGATGTCTAATTTCATGACAGCAAATAAAAGAAAAACGGAAAGTTTTAGGTACGACTTATTAATCTCCCTTTTCTTTCCTTTTCCATATATGGCTGATAATTTATCCGCGTTGATCTATAAATAATGTGAGTTGGAAAAAACCGACAAGCCGACAATTCCATGGTAGTTAATATTGGAGTAAAAAGAAAGCCTATGTTTAGAGAGATCTACAAAGAAATTGGATTGGATTCATAATTTCAAATTGGTCAAAGTTGATATAATTGTATTTTGGTCTTGTGTTGTAATTTGATATTTATGTCAAATTTGAAATAATTAAACATAATCATATTTTTATTTTTTGTTATAATTTGGTCTTTGGTATTTGTGCATGAACTATTTGCTTGAATTAGTTATTTTATTATCAATAATTAACTACACTTTTATTTTTCATTAATAATTATTTTAGTGTTCATATAATTTGATATTTTAATTAATGTATAATAAGCGTATTTTTAGGATACATGAACAAGTCGAGTGAATCTAGATGAATATTGGAAATGAGAATTGAACCATTTAAACCATCTTGAGATGTGAATCACAATAAAAAGTAAATAAATAAAAATCAATCATAGTTATAAAATTTAAGTTATGAACGAAATAGAATTGGTGTGCAACACCTCTTACATAACTTTTCAAAATCAAATAATAAAGCCCACCGGAGTAGCCCATTTCATTTGATTTGTTTAGCCAAAGTGGAATGGCCAAGGTTAAATACAGTCCCATGTTTGGTGAATACAACCCCACCCAAAAAATTGTTCGGAAATTTTTTCCGAAAAATGTAACAATTTTCGGAAAAAATTTCCGAAAAATCATAAGTTTAGTGTTTTTTTTTCTAATTTTCGAAAATAAATTCCGAAAATTGTCAAAATTTTCGGATTTTTTTGCCGAACATTTTTTGGTGGGGTGGTATTAACAAAAGATAGGACTGTATATAACCTTGGCCAAGTGGAATTAATCGTTGGGAATTATCCCAAGGCCCATTGCCTTAATTATTTTCGACCCAAGTCATGAAAAATAAACAACCCATTAGGTACAAACAGGCAGCCAAAATGCTTCTCTTCAACAATTGAAAAAGGCCCAGGTTATATGCACATCCATTTTAAGATATACCACCACCCTGGATTTTTTTATACACATATAAAATGACACAAATACCCTTATCACTCTCCTCACAAAACTTATACGCCACCCTTATAAGAGTGAAATTGATTCATATATGAACAATTTTGAAAGGCGTGTGTTGTTTTATCAAAGAGTATTGGTTTAGGAGTATAAGAGTATTAATTTTGAAGGATATATAAGTTGTTTTCACTATTTATTAAAGAGTACAAAGCGTATGAGTTGTTTTATTAAAGGGTGCGTATTGTTTACACTAGAGGGTATTAGTTGTTTACATTAGAGGGTATATATTGTTCTATTAAAAATTATTGCAAAATAATTTTTGCATTTATAAATTTCACACTATACATATTCATCCTTTTTACAAGTTGCTTTCATGCTAAATTAAATAGTCAAAACTTGTATAAAATACGTCTCCCAAAATTAAAATGATAAAAAATATTTCCTTTATCCACTGAAAGTATGCTCTAACTATTTTTTTTACAACAATCTTCTTTCTTTTATCATTCAATCATCACTTAATTATTTCGCATGTCGTTGATTATACATTCACATAAAGCACTTAATTCATAAATATGAATCACCCAATATACTAAAATACGTTTATTTTACATATTTTATCTACATTATTTTGAAACCTGTCAAAAACCAATGAATATACTTTTAGTGGACAGCGAAAGTATCACTCAATTAAAAATAAAAGATATCACATTTATTGAAACTGTGTCATACAAGACCTACATATATAATTACCTCGAGGAAGACTTAGCTTCATGAAGTGGGAAAGGCCATCCGTTGCATGTGTTGTTTAGTAGGCAATTTGACATTGGTGGCAAAACCAATGGCTTCAAGAACCCTAACTACACACCAAGTTATATCAACTTGCCACCATTCTATTCCCGCTTTTGCTGAATATTCAAATGCATGGTGGTTATTATACCATCCCTCTCCAAATGTAAGCATTGCCATCCACCTAATCAATGTAAATTAGTCATAAACTATTAAATACGCGTGACATTGATTAAACAAAAATGATTTTGAGAGAAAATTAAATTTCAAATGTACATACAATAAAGAACAATCAAGATCATTTGTTTTACTCTTGGTGTTGCGTTACCTATAATATACATGACGTATAACGATCATGATAAATTGTACTTCCCTCCGTTATAAATCAATATATACCTTAAGGGGTTGCACAATTTTTAAGAAATGTATGCTTTTTGAATAAAGTAGTGGCAATGTGTAATTATGTGTATATGTTCGTAAGTGTGCACGTAAATCAATATTTTATTTTTTTTGTAGTGTGTAAATTGATGTGGAACAGACTAAAATGACAAGGGTGCAAATTGATATGAGACGGATGGAGTAATGTCTTATTACAGGGAAAATTATTTTTTCATGACCGTAACTTTAGGGGGGTGGCAAAATGAAGACCGTAACTTTTCGAGCCTGACAAAATGAGGATTGTAAGTTGGCAAAAAGAGGACCATAACTTTTTAGATTGACAATTTGAGGACTGTAACTTTTAAAATTTTGCAATTAAAGGCCAAGTTCAGCCCGAAGTAAAGCCAAATTGGCCCGATTTAGACCCGATTTCTAGCCCCCAAATCGGGTCAATTAGCCTGATTTGCATTGATTCAAACTGGGTTGTCCTCAATTTGCCACATTTTAAAGTTATTGTTCTCATGTTGCCAGCCCAAAAAGTTATGGTTCTCATTTCGCTACCTCCCTTAAGTTACGGTACTGAAAAAACAATTTTCCCTCTTATTACATGCATTCTCATACATCTGAAGTAGTGGAAGACTAGATAAAACACTAAGGTGAAATAGGAGATCCGTTTAGGATAAAAATATACCAATTGTTTCGAGATTGATCACCAGTGTTCCACGCTTGGTTACCCCACACATGGCAAGCTGAATTCACCAGCCAAGTCATATGATACGAACACACAATCCTAACACCCTGCATTCGAACATAAGTGATGATTTACCACAACAAAATTGCAAATAATATCCTATACAACATCACTGGCTAAAAAGAAGTCCTTGAAATGATCACTTATTCTAAGTATCTTGACAAGCAATTTCATTACTAAAATCTTTGAGGGTTATGGTTCAAAAAATAATAAAAAATTTGAGGGTTAATTGTATAATAAATCACAATCATTTCACATTTTTTCAATTAAAACATTTTTTTTTACAACTAATATAAGCTTACATTTTCTTCTGAATAATTTATACTCTCTATTTTGTAACAAGAGTCTTTTTAGAGATTTAAACTTGAATTGTTTAGTCATATTAAAACAACCCCAACCCCAATCTTAAAATATGGGAGAGATGATTGAAGCATTAATATTGAGGTATCAAACAATATTCCACATTGAATAAATGGGGTATATATAAGAATAAAAAATATTTCCATTGATGTGAGATATTTTGGGGAAAGTCCCAAAAATAAAACCGTATGAATTAAGCTTAAAACGGACTATATCACACTGATGAACATGTGATCATTGCTTACCATTCCCCAGACAACGTAGGGAAACCCTCCCATTGCATAAAGTAAAACTCCAAGTGCCATAGGATGAAAAATGTAAGTGCTTCGAAGAAACTTATAAAACCTTTGCTTCTCTAAATCTCTAACGTTGTCTCTCTTCCCACACTGCAAAATTGATATATATATGAAGTGAGAAATGGAGATGAAAATTCCAACTTTATATCAAGAAATATATATATATACATATACATATATATATATATATATGTGTGTGTTTTTTCTAAAGATTAACATTTTTTTATTTTCATTTTAAGCCTTTTTTTTTTCTAATTTCGATCTTGAAATGCGTTGATACCATTTTCAAGAAAAAATTAGAAGAAATACAGACTCAAATAGTTTAGGATTTGAGATTTGATTTCTCCATCTCTTTTGTTTTCTGGATTCGCAAATCCAATTCTCCATTCAATTATACACCTATACCAATCAGATCACAATTTTTTACTCATTCACTAAATACTTGATTATATCACTATTACTCAAAAATATTAATTTAACATAAAATTACATCCACTTCTACTTCTTCATCTAAACTATCACACATATTACTATTCACTTTATTTCTTAATCCATTTACGTTGCAAATCTCACCCTAACCCAAAAGAAAACATGGCGTTAGAAATTATACTGGCTCTTTTGAAAATATAAAGTCAACTGAGAGAAGCTTTTTGACAAATATAACAAGATGGAAAATGATCAGACTAGTTACAGACCTTTTCATCCAAAGTTTTGGAATAAAAAATCCAACTTATATGACTAAACCAAAATCCTTCAGTTGGGGTATGTGGGTCCCTTTCCGAGTCACAATATTGATGGTGGTACCTATGTGTGCTCACCCACTTAATAGGATTTCCCTGTAAATGAATACATAATATCCAACACTTCACATAGGAATAATATGTATATATGTTAACAAGTTAATGCATCAAAATCACACCAAAATATCTTAATTAAGAGAGAGCCATTTTAAATTGCAATAACTTTTCGTTCCAAGTCCATTTTCAACGCATAATATATCAAATTCAAAATTTTCTAACAATTCTAGCTCGGGGTGAACCTCAATCTCACATTGACATGATATAATTTGGTTTGGGTGCAACCCACACAAATTTATTTTTGGTGTTTCTTAGAAGGCCATATATCAAAAAGAGATATATATTGTCCATCTTTATATACCCCATAATTTTTAAGGACTGTCACTTGGGGGTCCCAAAATGAGGACGAGAAAAATAGTTTTTTGGTCCCGCAACTTGTCTTGTGTCCAATTTTGGACCCAAAAAAATTAAATTTTTAATTTTGGTCACATAACTTATTGAATCGTCCAAATTTGGTCTCATTTGGGACCAAAATTGGACAACTCAATAAGTTATGGGACCAAAATTGAAAAGTTAAAATTTTTTGGACCAAAATTGGACACCAAACAAGTTATGGACAAAAAAAAAATTATTTTTTCGTATTCATTAATTTTTTTTTCTTATCTCACCTTGTATATATATATATATATATATACACACATATATCAAACACTATTTAATTAATTATATATGTAGATTTTGGAAGATAAAATGACATTCTCTAAAATATTGATGACGAGCATGAGAGTTGTTCCAATCTTATAATTTCATATTTTACTCTAAAATAATCATTGTAATAATCATTTATATACTATTGGTGGAGACGAGATGACGATAACAATTTTGGATTATTTTACGAAGATATGGAGAATAAGAATTTAGAGGAAAATTATTAATTTATTATTTTATTTATTCTATCACGATTTACATTCTTAGTTAGTAATCAGAATTTCATTATTAGTATTTTATGGGAGCTTTGTAATTCATCTTAAATAATAATTATTGGTATTGAAAAATATTGTATTTTTCTTTTTTCATATTTTATAGATGTTTTTCAAATATTTGTATTTGTATCAATGGACTTAACACATTAATTATCTTTTATATTCCGGATAATTTCAAAATTAATGGACTTTAAATTATTGTATCGTGCTTTTGTTGTATCGACTATAATCCTAGAGTACAATATTAATTAAGAAGGTGCATAAAAGTAGAATTTTTGTCCCATAATTTATCTAGTTTCCAATTTTAGTCCCAAAAAAATTAACTTTTTAATTTTGGTCCCATAACTTATTGAATCGTCCAATTTGAGACCAAAATTGGGCAATTCAGTAAGTTATGGGACCAAAATTAAAAAGTTAATTTTTTTGGGACCAAAATTGGACACTAGACAAGTTGCGGGACCAAAAAACTATATTTCTCAATGAGGACTGTAATTTTTTGGGCTAAAAAAAATGAGAATCATAACTTTTCAGGCTAACAAAATGAGGACCATAACTTTTAAAAGTCATGAATTTAAGCCAAATTGACCCAAAATTCAGCCAGAATCAAACCAATTATCCCCAGTTGATTCAGGCTGATTTGACCTCAATTTGCAACTTTTAAAAGTTACTATCTTTAACATTGATGAAATATTAAATAAATAAAGGCTCCTGTGTATAGAGAAGACCTCGCTGTTTAAGAAGTAACCATAGAAACTAGGAAACCCGCTATTTCTGCATCCATTTAATTTTTAAATATCGAAAAAAATAAAATAAATCGTGGTTGGAGAGGTTATAGTAGACAAAGCCATTGAAATTTGTATTGTATACGTTAAATCCGTTTGGTTATTAATAGACCAAGACGGGTAAAAGAATAACTGAAAGAAACAAAATCAATTAGTTATTTGTCAAAATTTTATTTATTCAATGGACAATTTTAAACGTGGATGTATAGACCCGAGGCATAGAGCAAAAATTCGTTCAATTGTCAGCCCGAAAAGTTATGTTCCTTATTTTGCCATCACCCCTAAATTACCATCCTTATAAAAAATTCGTATAAAAATATATTCTTATGATTTGCAAATTTATCCTAGCTAGTGAAAATAAATAAATTTTGTTTCTTTTAAAGATTGGATTGAAAAAAACAAACCTGAAGTGCATGCACACCACAATATGCAAACAAGTATTCAAGCCATTTGGGAAGCTTAAAACTTCCGTGAGAAAGATTTCTATGGAAAGAGAGAATGATTCCAAGAAGTACAGTGATCACATATAATCCAACAGCAACCCAAAAGGCATCCCAACTGAAAGTTAAAGGACCAAAAACACAAAGCAAATGCAGTGCCATCACCACCCCTAGCGTTGCCATCTCTGAAATTTTCCAGTCTCTGCCCCTATACACATTATTCCTCTTCCTCTTTACCACCACATCGGATAATATTATTTTACCAAAGTTAGAATCTTTCACATCTCCCTTTAGTGTCAATTTTTGGAAGGGTTTTTCCATAGGCATATTTTCTTGGTTTAGTTTTGTCATTTGTGTTATGTGAGTTGTTAGGCTTTTATTAAACCTTCTTATATACCTGAATTTTTGGGGAAAATTACTTTTTTTAGGACACTATCTTATGGGTATTTGCAAAAATAGGACACTATCTTGTCGGGCTTGCAAAATTAAATCACTGTCTTGTCGGACTTGCAAAATTAGGACACTATCTTTTCAATATTGCAAAATAAGGACATTATCTTTTATGTTGAGCATATTTAGGCCAAATAAAGTTTGATTATGATGTGTTTAGTTGGCCCGAATTTTATAAAGTTGGCCTATATTAGCCAAAATTAAAAGATAGTGTCCTAATTTTGCAAGTTTGTAAAGATAATATCCTAATTTTGTAAATTCGGAAAGATAGTGTCCCAATTTTGCAAACCCGTAAAGATAGTGCCCTAATTTTGCAAACACTCATAAGATAATGTCCTAAAAAATCAATTTTTCCTGAATTTTTGTGTTTATAGTTTATGACCCCGGATGACCCGCAATCTCCGTATTGGTATATTGGTTTATGGGATATTATATTCCCCTAAAAAATCTCGTACCAATGGAAATACTTGTTCATCCTTATAAACTCCATGATCCTCCCATATTATTTCGATGTCGGACATTGTTTGAACCCAACATACAGTGGAATTGTGAAAGTTTTCAGTTTGGAAGAATTTCATATAATGCCCAAATTTTAGATTGAGTCTCAACTCATGGCTTTTATAATTTTGAAATGTTTCAAATCAGTATTTAGGTTTTTTTTTTCAATTTAAGATCTAATTTAATTCTTTTTGTCTCAATGCAAAACTCGACCAATATTTTTTTTCCTTTCAATTCAAGTTACACAAGACGACAATAGAAAAAGATGTACACGCACCACTAAGTTTATTTTTATCATCTTGTATAACTTCAATTTAGAAAAATATATTTTTCAGGTGTTGAATTAAATCAAATCTTGAATTGAGAGAAAAATAAAATTGAGTCCTGAAGAGACATTTGTAAAATGAGGACCTATATTGAAACTCAAATTAAAAACTGGGCTATTATATGAAATTTCTATAATGTTTATTAATGATCTTGAATTTATTAATTTTATTAAATCATAAATGAACATAGGGGAAAAAAACAAATTAATCACCTGAGTAGATACGGCGGTGGTAGGTTTTGTAGTATGACAAAAACTTATATAGATCGATGCTACCTTTTAACTACTGTAGTGTAATTTTAACTTAATTCTGGCCAAAGTTTGTCTCATAGAAAAAAGTTAAAAAAAAAAAAGGAAAAGAAAGCTAAAATATGTAGTAGCTAGGAAGTATTAGTTCATATGAAGAAAAATATTACTCCCCCCGTTCCAGATAAATTGGGAAAATAGACTTTTTTATCCTTTAAGTTTCGTTGACTTTGATTTTCGTCCTTTTAAATTTTGAATTTTGAAAATCATCCGTTAAATTGTTTTAGGATTTTTTGTCGATTTGGGATTCAAAGTTGGAAGGTTTTTGGATTCAAAGTTGGGGGATTTCTGTTTGCAGATGAACGGTGATATAAAATTATATCATACTGAATCTTTAAGCTTGATTAATTTTTAGATTTTATTTATCAATTAATAATTTAATTTCAAGAATCTAAAATAATAAAAGTGTCGGCAGTGTTTTGTGTAAATTAACTGAACTGTGGTTTAATTTAAAGAATTTTCAACATATATAGTAACTAACCATAATCAAGACACGTCTGAAAATTAAAAAAGAAAAAAAAACGTGTCACGTCACTCGGTAACTGGATGGGTGACCTGCAGTAGCAGGTCGGGGGACGAAAATCACATAAAAATGCAACTTAGCGGACGATTTTCAAAATTCAAAACTTAAGAGGACGAAAATCAAAGTCAACGAAACTTAAAGGACAAAAAAGTATATTTTCCCCAGATAAATTTGTGTATTTTTCTTTTTTGGACGTCTCACACCAATTTGCACACTATCTAAAAAGAAAACATTGATTTGCGTGTGCACTCACACAAATATATACATATTTACCTATATATCAATATTTTAACTACCCATTTTCTTAATTCAAGTGCAATCACAGGGTGCAAATTTCCCTGAGGCGGAGGGAGTAGTTTACACCAAAAAAAAAAAATTACTTTGTGGATTGAACATTATTTGTACACTTTCAGTATACAACTAATACTTTTTCATTATATGATCAACCGATATTTTTCATCACATGCAGTTTTTTATGATCTGCGAAAAATATAAAAGAAAATAGTTTGATTGAAAAAAATTAATTAAAATTGAACCAAGATTGCACCAAAATCTACTGTGCAACTGGTATGTCAAAGTGATAACCACTTTTACTTGATTAATTAAACAAGACATTTTAATTAAGTTGACTCTAGTTGTCCTCTTGACAATTACCCCGTCCATGAAAAATAGACTTGTTATTTTTTGCACGGCTATTAAGAAAGTTAATATAATATGTAAAAAGTAAGAATATTGTGTCACATCAAGTACAAGATAAATTACTTTAAAAATATTATGTGAGTATGTAATAAAGTCTAGATAAAGTTTATTATTTTCATTTTAGGCAATAAAATTATTTTTCGTGGTGGATGGAGGGAATACTTATTAAACTTCTTGCAATTAATTTTGGATTAAGTTTAGCGCTAAATATGCACAATATAGCTAGCATGTACTTTTTATGCCTAGAATTAGCCTTAGATTGCTACCAATAATACTACTATTCTGATTACTTGAGAAAGATTAGGCTTCTCGTACCTAAAATGATATAAAATAATTTATCTCATCTAAAAATTTGAATTATAGAAATATGTAAAATTAAAATATATATTTTTAAAATTTATTATAATATGATATACAAATTATTTTGTAATGCAATTTGATGTAATTTACTAATTTCCAGCGTAGAAAACATGATGTGGCCGTGGTGACCGATTTAAATAGCACGTGACACACCGGAAATTTGCTTGTGCATCAAAATAAAAGCAGGTTTGGGTACCACATCCTACCATTCACTTATGCCGAAAATAGTACGGTGCATCGAATGGTAACAAATAATTAGTTCGCGTATCGAATTGTAAATTTTAAAAAATTATAATTGATAAACACTTAAAATATCGTAATTTTTTATGTAGTTAACCCAATATTAAATGAGTGAAATACCAAATCAAGTACATGCATAATAAACACTTAAAATATCATAATTTTTAATGCCGTTAACCCAAAATTAAATGAGTGAAATACCAAATCAAAATCAAGTACATGCATAATAGATTGCATGCCATACTGTAAACATAAAATTACTAGCTAGGACGGCATAGATGATATCAATTTAGATCCTCTATTTTCTAGCATATCCCGATCGATATAAGAGTCCTCCATAAATTTAGTGGCCGCCTAGGCATTTTGGACAACCGATTTGAATAATTTAATTATAGTTTGATAAGAGTGAAACTATAAATTTCATTGTCGAACGTCCAGTGATGGTGTTCATAATGTACTTCGTTAGACCAATTAAAAAATTATTCAAAATAAATGTACACAAATCGCTTACTTGAAAATTAGAAGTTTTTTTTAGTAGAAAAGTTATTTAATATAATTTTAAAAAAAAAGTCTATTTTATACCATCTAGAAACTTTTATTTGAAAAGTGGAATTGTATTTTTCTCACCGACTATTTAGTGAGATGATCTCACAACTATTTATTTACGTCATTTAATTTGTCCCATATATCCATTTAGAGTTATTTTAGCTCGACCTAAGTCCAAAAACATATAGGGAGAAGAAATGGGTCTCTAAATCTCCATTAGTGTAATTGGGCCTTTATTACAAGGCTAGCAAAGCCCAAAGCCCATTCAAATTTTAACTGGGCTTTCATTCTGCAGCTCAAATGACTTTTTTGAAATGATTCCTTTATTTTTGTAAAAAAGTCATTTCATAAAAAGTCATTTTATTAAAAAAAAAATGCATAAAATATAATGACCAATTTTCTCATATTTAATAAAAATTCTTAAAAATTTCATTTAGAAAAAAATACTTGTGAAATTTATTTTTAAATGATTTCTTTATTTTTTAAATGAGTAACATTGTAGATTAAATGAATTGTATTTAATTAAAAAATAATAATATATTTTTTAAATTTCACAAGTATTAAAAAATTACATAGAATATAATGACTAATTTACGCATATTTAAGTTCATTTGTTAATATAATTATTTGTTAAGAAATGTATCTTTCTCTGTACGTTTTGTGGAAGATTAATAAAAAATGGTCTTTTGAATTTCGAAAACGAATTTTGAGAAAGCCAAAAAGGTTTTTTTTTTTTTTAAGAATGAAGGTAAATTGCTGGATTATGCTGTCAAAATTGATTAGGAGATTTTGAGGAGTCGAATTTTCTCTTTTTTTGAACTTTGAATTTATTGTAAGGGTTGGAGCACCCCTTGTACTCCAAGTTTTATAGTAGTAAATTTCTATTTTACTGTTAAAAAAAAAAAAGGAATGAAGGTAAATTGAATTCAGTTTCATCGTTACGAGAAAGAGAATTAATCCGCATTAGTTGCTTTGTTCACTGATGGATTGACAACACGGCTTCACATTCACATTAATTCCATCGATTGAGATTTGAAGAGGACTAGTAATATTTAATGTAAATGAGATTTTGACCAGATGCTTTTCTTGGAGTTTGTGTACATAAAAAAAATGAAGTTTTATGAAATTTTGTGTTCAAGTTAATGTAAAAAGTCCATTAAATTAAGTTTCACTTTCTTCTCTGCACCAAATTTATTTTCATTCGCTTAAAATTAATAACAATTACGAACAAATAAATGAGTTTTACAATACTTTTATTTTATCTACATTTTTAATAAAATACTAATTTTTTTAACTCTTGTATTCAACCATGAGGAAGAGTTATGGACCATGGGAGTATGTTTGACTAAATGATTTTGAAAATGAAAATATATTTGATGAATTAGTGTGTACCACTTGGGTGTATTAATCGCACTAATTGCATCGCATAATTGATATACACTGAATATCATCGTTAAGATGTGGTGCATTAAGTACATGGCAAAATATTGTATAAATAATATCATTGTGAAATTAATATATTATTAGTTGTTTAATTAAAAAATATTAACTTAGTAATAATATTTTTTAATAAAAATAATTAATGTCATTTAAAAATAAACTTAAATTTTACCATGAAACTTATTTATGTATACCTACTCTATATAATACTCCCAATTAAAAAATATTAACTTAGTAATAATATTTTTTAATAAAAATAATTAATGCCATTTAAAAATAAACTTAAATTTTACCATGAAACTGATTTACTGTACAAGACTATTTTTTGTGGACCATACTTAGAAGAAAATAAAGGTGATGAAAATAATAAAATTTATATTTGCAATAATACACTAAAAGACAATAAAATACAAACAAACAAACAAGCCGGAAGTTTCCTAAAGAGAAAGCACTAGACAAGCTAATCTATCCACCAAAAGCTGAAAAACTAGGATGTGGGGTTTGTTATCAGAATCAGAAGCTGCTTCATATATTGCCAACAAGAGAAACACAATGCCAAACAGCCCCTAATTCAAGAAAAAGGGAATATATATCTCTCTTCGTTCATTAAATGCCAGGTGAATTTCTGTCCCCATCATCAACCACTTTCAATCACCTGATACTCTGCAATTAATTAACTAAAGGGTAAAAAATAAAATGAAAAACACTTTGGATAACTAATGAATCATTAGGGGTTGTTTGGATGCTGCTGCTGATGTTGCACTGGATATCTTACTGCAGCTGCTAGGATTCTTTGTTGCTCAATCTGAAAAAAAAAAAAATACTGATTTTTAGTCGATTTATATTTTGTACTCACTTCGTCCACAAAAAAATAGTCTTTTGGTTGTTTTATTTGTCCGTCCACAAAAAATAGTCATATTTCCTAAAATGGAAACAATAAACATTACCTACATTCTTCAACATACACAAATACTCCAATTATTTTTAAAATAATTTATTTTGTACATGATTTGCCACAATATTCATACTCCCTCTGTCCCAACACTTCTTTAACACTTGGGAGTGACACATTTTTTAAAGAAAAAAAGAGTATGTAAATATTATGTTGAATAAAATAATGATAATTTTATGTTTTATTGACTTTTGTGAGAAAGAGTTATTTTATTTTACTTTTTGGTGTGAAAAAAATGTTGAGATGTCAATTTAAGACAAGTGTGAAAAAATGTTGGGACGGAGGGAGAACCTTTTACATATTATATCTACTTTCTTAATAACGGTAAAAAAAGACAACAAACCTAATTTTTTAGGACGGAGAGAGTATGTATTTTGCATGCTTTGTATTTCGAATCTAGTAGCTTAAGAGCTCGGCTCGTCGAGACTCGAATTCAGATAATTGAGTACTCTATTTATTAATGAGACAGCTCGAGCTCGACTCATTAGGCTTGAAATGCGAGAATTTTCTTGTCATTTTAATTTAATGTACGAGGTCTCGTTTGCGAGTTGAGTTGAATTCTCGAGCTCGGCTCGACAAAAAATCTAGCCGAGTTCTAACTTTAAATACTCGATTTGGCTCGACTCGAATAAAAACACTACGTACGTAAAATGTATGTATGGTGAATGATGTACACCTGGAAGAGTTCATGCAGCTTGTTCTTGAGATAACAGTACTCGTGTTCTAGCAGCTCTAGAGCTCTCAAGCACCTGATAATTAAGATAAAAAAAAGTAAATTATTAAGTGATTAGTACAAGAAAAGGACCATCATTATCCCACCCTTAAGTGAAAAAAGCTTACTTTAGAAATTTCAGAAATTAATGTCAAAAAAGGACCATCATTATCCAACTGTAAATTAATTAAAGTGAGAATTAGAAATTTCTTTATACTGATTTTTTACAAGTAGAAAAAAATTAAAAATTTTGGGTACTTATGTTAGCTTAGTTCGATCTTTTATTTCAAATAATGTTATACCTACGTATATTTTAATTACTCCACAATAATAAGTCGTTATAAAATTGATTAAAATAACATGTCACACATTATTTGGCACTTATTGTAATTCTTTAAGTTAAAGCAATATTTTCAACTTTATTTACATTTCCCGATAGCACGTTATGGATTATTTTAGAATTTACACTCGTGCAGGGAATAAAAGCCATGAAAAGATGATTATAGCATGCATAAAATAGAAAATTTAAGTTTGCCTTTTTGCTCTTTCTATTTTTAGAGAGAGAGAGAACGAACCCGGCCCGGTTATTCTGCTCGGAAGCGGCCCGAAAAGCGATGCACACATTTCGAACCCTTTGTGCACCTATGCTCGAACTACTCCCCATCAACTGATTCAAATGGATTCCTATTTTCTTGTAATCTGAAAACTCTTTATCCACCCTAATAATTAATTAATAAAAGATCAGTAGAAAAACAATTTTTGTTGGAATTTGATCTTAATATCATTGAATTTGGTTGATTTTTTATATTTTAATGAAAAACATTAAAATAACTTAGCAAAATTCGTGAATTTTCGATACCAAGGACATGTGAAATTTTTTTTTAATAGTTTAGGGGTTTTTTAAAACAAAAAAAAAAAATTTAGGGGTCTTTCGAAACAAAATGTGATAGTTCAGAAGCTTTTTAATATATTATGCCAATAAAATATAAAATAGCCTACAAAAATTACTAATAAAAATTTCATAGGGAGAATTGTCAATAAAGTTTTATTGCTTACCATAAATAATTTGTCTACTGAATTTTCGGTAAAACAAATTGTTTTTAGATAAAATTTTGCAGATAAAATGTTTGTAGGTATTAAATATTATCGATAAATTGTTTGTAAATAAAATTTTATAGATAAATTATTTATAGGTGCATGATTAAATATTATCTTGTTAGGAACATGATTTAGTATGCAAATTTGAGGAATGAAGATGATTTTGGAGATAAGTCAGTACACAATTCCGCTCCGAATTTTTTTTGCAAATAATTCTAATTTTTTTTAAAGTAATAGTGAATATGCGTATACAATTTTTGTGTAGTACTAGCAAAAGCTTATAAAAAGCATCAAGAAAGCAACTTTTGTGCTGCAATGTGAATGCGCATGAGATAGAGGATGTGATGATAGAGAATGCAGCAGAAAAGGATTATTCTTACAGCAATTCTCTGAGGTTTCTGAGAAGCTTCTCAGATTCATGAAAAAATATATTAATAACCTCCGAAACAAAATTCGGCGACGATTCGTCTTGTAGTTGTTGCAGCTGCAAGAATTGCTCATCCAATACTCCCTTCAAATTATTTTTTATAAAAATTAATTAGTAAAAATAAAAATCAGGAATCCACTACATAATACTCCCTCCGTCTAATATTAGCACCTTTATTTTTTGGGCCGTTACTTTTTATCATAAATTGGAGGGTATTACGGGGTATTTTTTAAGGGTATTATGGGATACTGTGAGGTCTGTATATTTTTATCACTTTATTCATAAAATGACCTAATAATACCTCATCATACCCTCCAATTTATGGCAAAAATATTATAATCCAAAAAACAAGACTACTAAAATTTAACGGAAAAAGAAAAGAAAAACAACACAAAAAATGGACTACTGATATTAAATGGAGGAATTGTTTATTTTTAATTTAAAAATTTACAAGAAATTTACACAAACAAAATCGAACCTGGTGGAAGAGTAAGGCGAGCAGACGATTCATGTCGGCTCGCAACCGATCCACATTGAGTCCCAACATCCACACGGGTAGACCCGTTTTGCCAAATCTTTTATTGAATGCGATGTATTTCCAAAAATAGAAAGATTTCGGAGAACAAGGGAGGTTTTAGTAGTGTGCCTGCAATTTCTTTGATGATTTTTTTAAAACTAAATTTGGGGGGTTTGAGAATGGAAAAGTGGGATTATGATTTAATGAAGTGGTGGTGATGGATGAGGGAGAGGGAGAGGGAGAGGGAGGGAGGGCGTATTTAAAGGGTGGCGATTGACGGTTTCCACCACTACAACCACTGCACGTTTCATGATGGCTCGTGCTTAATTATTTTGTTCTCACTTACATTTTCTATTACACAACAATAATATATATTCCTTCTTGTCCTTAAAAGTATCGCATATCGTTTAATGCGATATGTGGAAGGATATTTAGTGATCTTATAAGGTCCGTTTATTAATAAAATAATTGTTTACTTAACATAAACAATAATTTTATTCATAATCAGACTTCACAATACTCCTAAATACTCTCAGAAATATCGCATTAAACTACGTACAAAAATGGGTGCATACTTCCAAGGGACACTAGCTCAACAATTAAACGACGTCATATGCATTTGGTGCACGGTACACTAGCTCAACAATTATGATTGTTTAAATTGAAAAGTGTGGGTTAGTTATACTGAAAAGTTTCCACTGAAAACCCGATAACACCGAAATTTTTTCAGTGTAATCAACCAACATTTTTTAGTGTAATAGAGTCACACTTTTCAATGTAAATAACCTTAACTGTGCAGTGAGCGTGTTATGTATCAAGTGCATGAGAAACTTACTCTATATTTTTGTGTTAATTAAAAAAATCACGAACTTTATGATTTTAATTACAATATATATATATTTTTTTACAACTCAATACACCACCATTTTAAATTTTGCAATTTGAAACATCCATTCATTTTCCTTTAACAATTAAACGACGTGAACACAGGAAATGTCACATAAAAATGAATAACATCTCTAAAACCTTTTTAAGTCGTGTTATTAAAGTTTAAAACATATTTTAAAGAATAATTTTTATTTAAAAAAAATGATATTATTTGATGGCACTAACGTGAACGCAATGTGGCATATCCCACAACCACACTATTTAATTGTTGCAAAAAAAATTATCAGATACATCAATCTTTAAAACTTAAAAAAGTTGTGTATTTGCAAAAAAAAAAATGTTATGATAAAAACCATTAAATTCATATTTTTTTTTAAATTAACCCTATATTTTGTTAGACAAATTACGTAATAGATATGAAAAAATGAGCTACTTTGAGGAATAATAATATAGATCAGTTACAATTTTTTTTTAAAGGTAATCGATGAGTTACATTATTTAACTATAAATGCAACAAAAAAATATTACACTAGTTATCATATATACATAATTTATTTTTAATAATATTTGGGTGCAAAGTTGAAGTGCAACGAGTGTTTAAATGCAAACAATTAATGTTGATCAACTTATACATTTTAATAAAATAACTCATATTAAATGCATTAAAATTAGACGATACAACTGATGCATAAAACTATTTATTTTAAGAGTCAACCTCCCATGCACTGACCAATTGCACTGTGCAATTAGACACTAGGTGAAATGTGACAATAATTGTCACATTAATTATAAAAAAAATATTAGTTGTTTATATTGAAAATTCTTAGTTTATTTTATATAAACTAAGGTTTTTCAGTGAAAACGATTAATACATTTCAGTGAAAACAACTAATATCTTTCAGTGAAAATTATTAATATTTTTAGTGAAAATAACTAATATTTTTCAATAATTCATGTATAAATCATTTTCACTCTGTATGTTTATATATATATATAAAAATTTTAAGATTAACGACGATGGGACCGTAGTGGTTTCATTCACCAGTTAATTTAATTTTACCCCATCCAGAATTCCTGCGTACAGTAAAATTCACGCCTTGAATGAGTGCAAAAAGTTACTACTAGTACTGGCAATTAGAAGAGCGTGGTGAAAAAATCGAGGTGAATGTGGGGCATCTACCAGACCATAACTTTTTACACATTTTCTACAAAAGCTGTAAACAAATAGTGCTTGTTTCACTATTCACTAGCTTCATGTCATGTGTGCTACCCACTTAAACCCATCCAAAAATATTTGTCAGGATAATTCTATTTTAATATGCATCCATTTTATATCAGTATATAGCATAAATTAACATAAATAAACAAAAGTAACAAAAAATTTAGTAAATAATCGAACAAAATTTCATAATAAAAAATTATTAAATGTCCAAAAATACCAACTAACTTTGATCATAAATTCATAATGTGTAATATATGCAGCTGATTTATTTACTTGATGACAAAAAAAATTCGACAAAATATAGGTAAAATATTTGGAATTAAATTGACCCAAATGAATTTATTTATTTATTTAATGTTAGTTTTTTTTTTTTAGGAAAATAAGAGATATCGGAAGCAAAATACGTATTTAATTTGTATTAGTTGAAGCTAAACGAAGGAATAAATCATGAGTCCACAAAGAAAAAACGAGAAAATGGAGCTCAAAGCAAATTTAGATCCAACTCGACTGGAGAGGCATGTGCTCGACTCTAGCTGTTTGTGTATAATTATCTTTTGTTGTGTCTTCAGGCTTGATCTGTGTGGATGACCAAGACGGTTGAGAACATCAAACACAAGTTTAAAAAGTGCAAAACAGATCTAGCTAGTATCGAGCTTTAAAAAGTCTAAAGGGTATATACATTTTATTGTCATAACCATAGTTTCTTTTTATGTTCTCGTGTTGTTGTTCCTGCTGCTGTTGAACCGCCACACAATATACAAGAACATATAAATGATAATACTCTTAATTATAAACTTTTTATTAATGAACCTTTAGTGCATAAACCACATCAAATGATATAAAGGTCCGAAAGAAAATAAAAACATATATGTTATTTCTAATAAATATGTAATTTACCTACAAAAGTAAAAAATTGACTTTGAAAAGTTGATAATATCAAGTTTCCTTCATATAAGCCATTGAAAGTAATAGTTCCATTGAGTTGTTAAATGAAATGAAGTATGAGATGAAATAAATATATGACACATAGTGCAATACGAGACCTTAAAAATTGACGAAATAAAAAATTGAAAATGTGTTGAATGCAAGTGGGTCTTTAAAACAAAACATGACTCAAATGAAAATATTAAAATTTATAAAACTTGATTTGTTGCTAAAGGTTTTCTCCAGAGAGATGAAATCGACTGAAAAGAGACATTTTCACTTGTTTAAGAAAGACTCATTGTTGTTAACCTAAAAACTAGGGCTGAGTTTGTAAGAGGATATGAAAGATCTAGGCTAAAACATCAATGAATTTGGTGATCAAAGACTTCATAAATGTTTGATGGATCATCGTACATTAATGATGAAGATGAAGTAAAATAAGTAATGAATGAGACAAGATTTGTCAGGGGTTTTTATTCTCTGGACTTGAATGTGTTTGTGTTATGTGTATTGATGAGTAGTTGTTTTTCTTGTACAAAAGGGGTACCTATTTATAGGTTTTACATATGGGGGGTATTTTGGTCTTTTCAGATCTCTCAGGGAAAAGTTGCATTAAATGTCTGCAGTCCTTGAATGCGCGCGGGTGCCCGACTGTCCTTGCTCTCAGGTGTCCGGCCACTCCGGTGTCGCCACGTGTCTCCAAAGGACGATTCTCTGAACAATTTTCCAATTTGTATGGAATATTCTCTTTGTCCTCGTGTACGGAGGCGGCTCTTTACCATATTTAGGTCGATCTTGTCGGATCTTGTCACGTGCTCATGGAATCTCTAATCATTTAGGTGAAAATGGAGGTCTAAGATCGGTTGGACGTCGGTCTCTTGCTTGGGTCGGAGGCCGGATCTGGGCCATGATACCTGGGGCTTATCTTAATTTTCCTTCGCCTTTTTGCTTTGTCCTATGAAGATCGGGTTCGGCCTCTAGGCAGATCCCAAGAGGTCGGTTTGGGTTGATGAGGTCGGATCACGCCGAGCCCGACCGAAGTTGGTGAGACCGGCCTCGGCCGACGTGATCGGCCGAGATCGTTGGGGTTGGAGATCGTCTTAGGGCCGGTCTCGAGCTGGGATGATGACTTGAACGCAAAATACTAGTATTACCAGTAGTTACCCCACAAGCATATGAGATCACAGTAGTATTAGCAAGTATAAAGACCAAATATATCGTACCCAAGGGAAGGTATGTATACGCATCGTAGTTAATATGAGTGGGTGTTCGGTTTTAGGAATGGAATTAAACTACACTATATTCTACCACTAATTGCAAGTAATAAAATCAAACAAATAACTAAGGTTTTAATAAAATATGAGATGGTGATGCTCAGGATAGGAATCCCTACGTATACTAACAGAGCTGGTACGATAACTAAAATAACCGTGATGTGTAAGTATTAATCCTAAGTCTACTAAAAATAGGCAATCAACTTTCTTAATTTAGCACAAGACTGAAAGACTAAAAGCTTAAGAATTAACCCTAATACTTCGTCCTATCAACCAACTTCACAACCCACTAAACAAGTTATATGGATTATGCTTAATTAATGAGACACTTATTTAACTAAGGTGATGCGGTCGTCCTCCTTAGATAAACCGGTAGATGATAAACCCCTTCTATAACCCCCTCGTTAAGCCTATTAGTTATTAAAGAGTGATAAGATCGTCCTCTCTCTAATAATTTTCATACTCAATTCCAAGATAATTCTAGGGTTTATTTTAGAAATTCAATTAATTAAGAGAACTAGCACTAAATATCACGAATTATCCTAATTATGTACCATCATCCTCCTTCTACGAGTTCATCCTACCCCAAGCATGCAAGGATTCTAGTCTAACATGGTAATTTAAGTAACGAAAACAACCACAAGAACGATGAACATTTGCATAATTGAATAATCAAAAGAATTGGAAAGCATAAACAAAAGAATATCACTAAATCTATACTATATATAAAAGTGCCTTGATTTGGTAAATCATTTTCGTACGATTTTACCCCTCTCACCTTTAATTTTATACAATTTCGTCCCTTGACTCTGTTCTTGCCATTTGACGGTTTGAGAATTCATGTCGCCTCAGTTCTCTTATTCTCTTTTCATTTTCGTTTTAGTTTTCTCATTCTTCTCATACGCCCCGTCCACCACCCCGATTACTCCTTCCGATCTGTCTGGTTGCCGCGTCTCTCTCCCCTCATCTTTCAAATTCCTTTGCGGCGGTAATCGAGGGATAGAGGCATGATAAAGTTACGGTGAGAGAGAGAATCAAACTGAGTTAATCATTTCGTCGAATGAAACGTAAGCACCAACCTTCCCTACAAGCCTTTCAGTCCACGCTCATGGCGACAACTCCAATTTCGTCGCCACCAATTCCAAAAAAGAAAGTAAAAAGATCCTTACGTTTTGATGGTCTTGAGTATTTTTTTTAGCTACGTGTAGGTGGAATCACGGACTGGATTAATTGTTTCTCCTTTTTGGGCGATTAACTTCTTATGTAAAATGATTCAAGAAATTAATCCCTCTGATATATGTTTTGATCAGTGATATCCTGTTTGCAGTTGTTTCATACTGATTCAGTGATTGGTTGTTGGTCAGGTACATAAGAGAGCTAAAGAATGAAAGCAACTGCTTTCGAGGTAGATGTAGCAGCCTTTTGATTTTATTGATAAACGATATGTATATACTTGTTTAGTTTTTGGAATATGTGATGAAGTCGTGTTTAAGTTTAGGCAAGGAGTGCTTGAAGGCTTTGAGGGGTCGAATGAGGCTAAGATCTGTATTGGAGGAAAATCACTAAAACATACGGGCGATGCCCCTCCGATATCTCTCTCTTCTTTTATCCATCGTTGCATCTTTGTGTTTAAATTATGATTTACTGATTTTTGCTTCTTAGATTTAAGATATGCATCATCGCCATATTAGTGCGATGGATTTCTTGCTATAAAAAGTTATTATCAGTTGGTTCATGTCAGTTCAATACTGATGTTTGGAGTCACCGATTACAGATCGATTTCCATTTTTGAACATTTTAGATTTCATTATCTTTAATTATGGATATGGATGGGTTAATTTTCTGATTCATTATCTGCTGGAGTTTTTGCAGTCAGTTCTTGCACTCTTCATGAGGTGTTGTTTCCTGATTATGTGCATATGAGGTGAGTGATCTTTGTATTTATTTACAGCATGGTACCTTGAGTAATTCTGCCAATTTATTGTATTATTGTGTGAATGAAAGTTTAGGTATTCTGTATATAGCATACACACAATGTTACTGTTTTTTTTTTTGGACATTCTATTTCTAAGAAATTAGTGCCATTTTTTCTTAATTTTGAATGGTATCTTCAATTTCTCAAACAGATGCTTCAAGAATTTTGTCTTTTATCATTTGCTTTATCATTTTATTGAATTGTGTTGTGCAGGCTATAATTTTAAATTGTTTGTAATGATGGACAAATTTGAATCCAATTACTTTTTCTGGCTGAATGTTTCGAAGCTTCCAATGGCTAGGTTGATAAAAGTACATTGCATCGATTGCTTGAGGTCATTGTTATGCTTCACAACTTCCTTGATATGAATCTATATCAAGATCATTAAATAAATTTCTTTTTTCTTTTTGATAATTGATTAATTTGTTGGGATAAGTCAACTCAGCCTTAAAAATACGCTCACATCATAGATATGCTCCACAGTGTATACATCTGAGTCTATCTCTGTATTGCAATACATAACTATGATGGGTGGTATTTGCCTTTGATTTCATGTTATGAGGAGTATTGTCTTTCGGCAAAACAGATCAGTCATCCTGGATTCATAATTTGTTTAATTTTCTTTACCCTTTTAGTGATGTTTGCCATAGCTTATGGTGTTTCATCCTTTTCTAGCTCTTGGGTTAACATTTACACAATGTGGGGATGCATTCAAATTAGTTGCTAGCCGAGCTTGTTTCTCTGCCGAGCCCCCACCCCGTGGGCCTGGGGCATAACATTTACTCAGTAGACCTGATTTTATAAATGATGAAATTGCAGAGGTGTGTGATTGATGCAGTATATTAAGGTGTACTAGGCCAACTAGGCTTTGGGATCTCTATACTTACCATGGGGACCTTCAAGGTTCAGTAATATGATCTGTAAGGCCTAATGTGCATTTATTGAATGAGTATTTCCTGCTTGCCTTAGGGGCGAATCATGCTTCCTCTGGTACATTTGACGATGGCTCATTTACATTGTCTAATGAATGGCGAGAATTCATTGAATTCGTGTCAATAATGAGGTTTGTGGTTCTTCAACTAGGGAGTAACAACTTCAGTAGTGAGCTTCCTTAAGAGTTAGCAAATTGTAGCATCTTAGTTTGGTTCGGTCTTTATAGGAACAAATTGACCAGAAAATTCCCGCCTCACCTTGGGAGGCAAACAATTTGCCGAGAATCTTATCAGGAATAATCAGATTCATTTTCAAAGTGTAAATTGTAGAGGATTCAGAGGTTGCTGAAGTTTCCACGCATTCGTCCCAAGGGGCTGCAAAAAGTATTATTATTGATGAGATTTTTAACTTTGTATTTGAGTCGCGTTTAGAGTCTTTTTACACAATATCAATTGTTTGTGGCAATCTGAATTAGACCCGTTGGAATTTTATGCACTTTGCGTGCGGGATATTGTGAAATAGGAAAACTCTTGAATGTAAAAGCACTCGGGTTTTATACGATGCAACTGTTGTATGTATGTGTTAGTGTGTCTTTAGTTTGTGTTTGGGGATGTATGTGGAGTTTGTACCAATAATAATGGTGAATAACCATTCTATTTTCCTGTGTTTAGAGCCTTCTAAATCAGCAAGTTTTGGTGATTAAAAATCCAGAATTATGATTTTATTGGCATCACTTATGAGATTCGAAGGCGTTGTTGACTTTCTTTAGAAGTTCGATCAATGTCTCGGAACACAGTTTCCAAAGTTCTTCAAACATCTGCCTTTCTGGTTCTCTTCGTAAAAGAATATCAGTTTCTACTTTAAAAAAATTGACATAGATTTGCTTTTTAGTTGATACAATTAGGTTTAAATTTCAAACCAATTTTGATACGGCTGGTGCTTAATTTTTTTTTTTTATCAAGATTTAGTAGTTTGATTTCCACCGAACATGTTGCTTTTTGGTATAATACAACACTATATAAAATTTTGGTTGTATGTCTCTATTGTTGACTGCAATTGGTGGATCTTTTGGACATGTCACGACCAACCATGGTAGTCATATGCATAATGGTTTGGGGTGTTGCGATATTTAGAGCAAAATTGGACATGCTTCAGTGCGATGAACTTATTATTGCAAGGATCAGGTCAAAATATAGATGAGATATAAAAGTAATTTAAAAGCATTGGAACTATGCAATATGCTTCTTATGTGCAAGCTTTCAACATGACTCTTATCACCTGTAATAATGGCTTTTGATTTGATTGAGGACATTCTGGATGTTCTCCAATCTAATTTTCGTGTCTACCTTTGCAATGGTTTTGTCACGGAACACTTCGTGCAATTTAATATTTGCAAGGGGCTATTTCTTTGAGTTCTCCACTTTCTTGATCATTCCCTTCAATTTTGTCCATTATGTTTCAAAGATTAAGGTAAGCCTAATTAAAGGGAACCTTGGTACTTAGATTTGTTTGGGGTAAATTTTGACTTGGTTCCATGATAATTATTAACATAAAAAATATTTTTTTTATCACAAAATTGTTTTCCACAAGACAAGGGACCTATAATATAATAATATACCATGTAATACACAACAAAAGAGGAATATAAATTTAAACTTAAAAGCATTTAATAGCATAAATTTTTTATTACTAATTCTAAATACTTTTTTTTACTGTACTAATTCCAAATACTTACTTATAACGTGCAACACACGTTTATATAACTAGTCTCAATAAATCTGGTAAAGTTAGGATTTATAAGTCTCAAAGGTTCAAGAACGAAAGAATTAAACGAAAAGATTCAAAAGAAGTAGCTAAACTATGAATTCGTAAATCAAAACCTCGAGTACATGGTATGAAATTCTCCAAAATCTCTCTACCAAGCTCTAAGTATGCCAAAATATAAAACGAGATCAAAAGGGTGTCTAAAAACGAACTTGAGATCGGGTATTTATAAGCAACGGGCCGAAAACGGGTGAAAAAGGCCAAAATCGTGCAAAATTGGGGTTCGGCCGAGCACTAGCGCTCGACCCCCTTGTGATCGAGTGGGTCTTCTTTCTAGTTCTTTCAGGGCGCTCGACCTCTCACTGGTCGAGCGGGGGCGCTCGACCACTATTGGTCGAATGAATCAAGGGGTCGAATGGGGCTGCTCGACCATGGCTTGGTCGAGCGCATGCATGTGGTCGAATGGGAGTACTCGACCTCAGCCTGGTCGAGTGCCTTGTCTTCCAGAGCCAAATAGGTGCTCAACCCCCCTCTTGCTCGAGCGGTGGTGCTCGAGCATCTCCTTCTTTAAGCCAAGTGATACTTTTCTTTGCACGAACTAATAACTTTCATATTTCTTCCATATCTTCTCATCCTGGCATCCGTTTGAGTCGATTCAAAGTCCTACGAACTCCATTTTTGCCCTCTATCCATCTATGAGCATCAAAGAGGCAAATTTATTAGTTTGTGAAAATAGTACTCAATTGACTCTAAATACTCATCGAATTCACTCAAAACACGGGCAAAAACGAGCTATAAATCATAACAATTTCACGCCTAATCAGATGGGTCCGGCCCTCTTGTCTTGCCGGAGGTCGGCTTTCGACCCCTAATTATTATGGTCACAACAATGAAACCCCAGTTTAGTCCTTATGAGGGAATGTGGGGTGAACTGGATCTTTTGATGCCTTTGGAGCTAGATCCGATCTCGTCTTTGAACTCAGAGGAGATCAGAGATCGAAACCTTAGGGGGCTTCTAGGTCGGATGAAGATGAAGAGACATCTGTGGGAAGTGTGCCTGAAAAGTCGCGCACAACGTTAGACGTCGCCTGGGATAATGCGCATGTAATTGAGTATGCTTTGGCATTTTTATATGGTCCTTTGCAACTAGGCCCCTAGGCCTAGGTAATTTAAATTGCAATTTTGTCCCGTTTACTCTCTATAAATAGGAGGGGTTTCTCCTCATTTGAACTTTTTCACTTTCGCGCTTTCAGAGAATCCCTCCTGAACTTCTTCGCTCTCCGATGATTTCACGGCGGTGTTGCTAGCGGCGATGAGCATTTGGAAGCGGTGGTGCACGTTTCAATCTCTGGGTAAGTATCTCTCTTTGAAAACTCCAACTCGTCTTTCTTCTTTCAAAGTGGTTCGTCGTTGGATTGGACCTCTGCCGGGCCAAAGGGGCGGCGCCACCTTCGGTAGTGGAGGTGTTGGCCGTCGCCTTTTCGATGCCGGCGGCTAGGGGTGGTCATTCGGTCTAAATGGTCGGTTCGGTCCAGTTTTTGGACCGAACCGAAATACCCAAAATTTTATTTATATGGACCGAACCGAACCAAAGTAGGGATAGGACCGAACCGGACCGAACCGAATTTTTTCAGTTCGGTCCATTCGGTCCATTAGGGTCAATTCAGTCCAAAATACCATTTTATATAAAAAAAAATATGTATTTCAATATAATAAATATTATGCATTATAAATATCATTAAATCTAATTCAATACCAACAATTTAAAGAGATACTCATACAATACAAAATATAGTCGAATGATAATATTTAAACGAATACAACATAATTTTTTTCAATAAAAATCTTCAACACACAAATACACCATAGTCCAAAGTTTGAAGTTTAATTAAAATCACGCAATATTAATTTAAATATAAAATCACTTCATTCTTGGCTTCAATCCTCCAATATCATGCAAATCTGCAATTAATATAATTTTTTTTATGAAATTGCAAACAAAATGTTTAAACTATAAAGATTCGGTCCATTCGATTTTTATTTTATACAAATATTTGGTTCATTCGGTTGGTATACAAATCACTTAATTCATTCAATCATGACTACTAGTCCATATTCAAATATATTTTTTATTTTATTTATATATATATATATATATTATTTAATTATAAAATTCAGTCCATTCGGTTTTTTCGGTCCGTTCGGTTTTAAAATTTTAGGACCGGACCGGACCAAATTTTTTTAAATTTTGGACCGAAAACCGAACCAAACGGACCGAATTTCCTCGGTTCGGTTTGGTTTTTAGGTTTTTTCGGTTTTCTGCTCATCCCTACCGGCGGCAGCTCGAGCAGTGGTGGTGATCCTTCGCCTCCTCGTACGACGGGGAGGAATTTTTGGGCGAGTGATGAGGATGGCCTGGAGTCGATTTTTCAAAATCTAGGTCGTTCATTATTAGGGGAAAGTAGTTCAACGGTCGATGCCCCCGGAGTGGAGGTCGGTGAGTCATCGCAAGGGGCGACTGCTCCGGTCGGGAGTTTTGGGACCATTCGCGTTATTGGGCCAGCGGAGCCAAGGGAGCCCTTGGACGATCTCCTGGAGGAAGCCGACGAGATGTTGGAAAACCTGAACATGGAGGATGATAGGGCGAAAGACAAGAAGAGAAGAGGGGGTAAAATAAAAGTGAATGAGAGGCTTGGGGTCGCCAACGAGACATCGGGGTCGGAGATGGAGGTCGATGAGGTTCGTTCGGCCATTGAGAGGAGTGCCGAGCAGATTCGCAGGGATGAAATAAAAAAGCCTTCCGGTTGTGGTTGGAATACGTAGAGGGTCTGGATGGGTCCGACGCTCTGGATTTTAATTTTGAAGTGTATCACGAGCGTTATCTCATTCTCCGACCTCGCGAGATCCGGGAACAGTGAATGTGGCTGATCTTGAGAAGTCTAAGGAATGGTCGATCGGGACGATCCAGAGTAAGATAAAGCAGACTTCTTGGATGAGGCCGGGTCGGTTGGGATATTTCGTTTGATGTTCATTTGTATGCTCCCGAGCTAAACAAACGAGCCGATTAGCCTCCTCCTTGGATGGTTGCTATTACACAAGATATAATGGATGTCGGCCTCCGGTTCCCTTCATTCGGCGATCTCCTACCTCCTAAATTATTGGAACCAATCTCTGATCCAGCTTCTTCCGAACGCATGGATGATCATTCTCAGCACAATATAGCTCTTTGGCTAGAACTGGCTGTATAGAATACCAACCTTTGGTGAGATGATGTTTCTGTACTGGATCATGAGCGAGCGGAACCGGACGGGGGAGGTCTTTATCCAGACTAAAGGGCTGAAGCTTGTGACTGGCTTACCGAGCAAGGCTCATAATATTCAAGAGAGATGGATTTTTGTTGGGGAGCTTGATAGACCGGATATGCCGATAGGCTAATGATCAGTATTCCGACCGATATCCGTCCAAAAATTGCCAGTAAGCGATCGAAATTTGTACTTTAAGAACTTGTTGTACTGATCTAATTCTTTATTTTTCTTTGCAGGTTATCTTTGCCCAACCGAGCGTGAGCTGAACTTTGACTTTGCAGTTATTCGCGAGAAGATACTTTCGCTCCCGGCTAACGAGAGAAATCAAGTCCTCCTCCGTACCCGTCAGGCGCGATTAAACAGTCGCTTGTTTCAGTTCCCTCGTCACCTCAAGAGGACAAATAAAATCATTATCCGACCCTTTTTTGTTTAGGGTGGTTTCTTTTTGAAGAGGTGTGTTTCTGAAGAAATTCGTCTTGTTTGTTTCCTAGTTCCCGAGTTCCGAGTCGTTCCCATGTGCCCAGATGATATTGTAAACGACTACCCGGAGATGTTTGCCAGACTAGGAGGAGCCTTTTCCCTGCTGGCCAAAGTGAAGACGACCAAGAAAAAGACGAAATGCCCTCAGAAGGGGGTCGTTATTCGGGAGTCAATCGCGGCTGCCCCCGTGTCCCTAGTGCCCGGGTCGGTGGCAGAGAAGTCCCCAGCCTCGCCGATCACAGGCAAAAAGTACGGTCGGGATGATCAGGATGAGGATGGTCTCCACCGAGAGACCTAGGGCTCGGGCCCAATCGACCTGTCGGATAGCTCTCCCTCTGACCTTGGTCGAACTGCCTTGGTGATGTGGGCACTGGCGATGACCTTTTCTCGCGATGCCTCCAACCGGACCTATTTCGGTAGAGATCCGGCAAAATTCCAGGTGTAAGTTTTCTCATAAAATTTCCCTTTGAACTTTTATTTTCGTTTTGGACTTAGACTTCTTGGACTAAACCTTTTGTTATTTTTCTTTTAGGTTGAACTGTGGCGACCTGAGGCTGCCACCTATGGTGCTCGACTTTCTCTCCTCCCGTGTCTCGGGCTCGTCCATTGAGATGCTCGAGTACATGTGGCGTGCTGTCAACTCAATCCCGCCAGCTTGGACCCTTGAGCTCGATGAGGTCGTTTGGGTCGGGCTCGGGATCTTGCCCGTACCAATGTTGTCGTGGCCAGCCAAGGGGTGGTCCTAGCTGCCCATACCGAAGCTGAACTCAACACCGCCCTCAGTGCCTTAAGGAGGACGAAAGTGAGCTTGGCCCGGGAGAAGGAGGCTAGAGCCACGTTTGAGAGCTCATTCGCCGAGCTTAAGAAAGAGAACGAGAACGTGGTCGAACAGGTTGAGGGGGTGGTGAAGGAGGACGTGCTAGCCCGAGCCGAGGCTGTTGCGAAAGAGAGGGATGAGGCCATGGCTCGGTCTGACACTCTTGCAGCCGCCATGGAGAAGATGACGCTCGAGTTCGAGAATGCCCGGACGGTCGCGGAGGCCGAACGGAAAGCCAAAGAAGACTTAGCCGAGCAGCTGCGCTTGAATGTGGTAGAGCTCGCCACGGCCAATACCCGACCGACCTATGACATAAACGATCCCCGGACCAGCCCCCTACTTTTCTCCAACTACTGCTACTATATGGTTGTCGCCGATGTCATCCGCGAGGGACACAAAATAGACGTCAACACCAAGTTTGTCGAGGACCATTTTCGAGCCTATGTAGCCAAGACTTCGATTCACAAGAGCTACTGCCTCCATTTTCTCGATCTCGAGACTGACTATGGAGTGGATCTGTCTTGGTATCCACGGATAGATCGGTTACTGAAGACGGGCGTGCCCCCACCGGCCCCTACCCCAGCGGCTGAGGAGGTCGAAGGTGATGAAGAGGACAGCGAAGAGAAGGATGATGCCGCCGAGAAGCCGGAGGGAGGTGAAGAGGGTGGCAATGGAGCCGATGTGGTCGAGCCCATTAATGCTGCTGCGGTCAGTGGGGAGTTTGCCGGAGAGATCAGCACTGAGATTGCGACCAGCGATCCTTGAAGATTTATTTTGTTAAGAAAACCCTATGAAACTCTTTCACTTGTAGTCTTCTTTTCCTTGTTTTTGCTTTTGTAATCGGCTTCCGACCGGGTGTAGAACGATTTACGTTTATTCCTGTCTTTGAATGAATTACCCCCTTATTTTGCCTTTATTGTTCTTTTATTTCCGAGCATATCTGCTTGTTTGGATAACTTTTGGTGTTTTGGCAATATGTTTGTGTTTGAAACTTGGAAATTTTTTACTAAGTGTTTGAAGGTGGGAAATTCTTAGGGAATTCGGCTAAGTGTTGGAGGAATTTTGGTTAAGTGTCTAGGGCTATCCTCCTACAGGATTTTCACTATTGGGAAAATTTAGTGCAAAAAGTGTTAGAAAATAGCTAAGGACTTTAGAACTCATCTTTGTTGGGTTCTCGCCGAGTTCTGGAGGTCAGGGTCGATCTAATGAGCTCGGAGTGTCGCTCTTCTCGTGGTCGGTGCCTTTCTAGTGAATGCTTTCAAGGCTTGGTTTAAAAAATCGAAATGACCTTGATGGTCTTCCCGAGCTGGGTGTGATATGCCGACCTCGATACGGTCGGCATATGATTTTGAACTGAGCCCAGTCTTAAAGAAGTAATGACCTTGGCGGTCTGCCCGGGCTGGGTGTGATATGCCGACCTTGATACGGTCGGTACATGCTTTTGAAATGAACCCGGTCTTAAAGATGTAATGACCTTGACGGACTTTCCGGGCTGAGTGTGATATGCCGACCTTGATACGGTCAACGTATACTTTTGAACTGAGCCCGGTCTTAAAGATGTAATGACCTCAATGGTCTTCTCGGGCTGAGTGTGATATGCCGACCTTGATACGGTAGGCATATGCTTTTGAACTGAGCCCGGTCTTAAAGAAGTAATAATCTTGGCGGTCTGCCCGGGCTGAGTGTGATATGCCGACCTCGATACGGTCGGCATATACTTTTGAACTGAGTCCGGTCTTAAAGAAATGGCATATATTGTCAATAAGTATTTTATTGATAATTTTTTAAAGTAGAGGTTTCAATACAAAGTTGCTACTGGTAATATTTCTTCAAGTGAGCCGCATTCCAGGGGTATTGGTCCGGAGTGCCATCCATTAGTTCGAGCTCATATGCTCATTTGGAGAGCCATTTGGACACCCTGAACGAACCCTCCCAGTTCGGGCCGAATACCCATTTGGGACCTTAGATCTTCTTAAGGATGAGGTCACCTACTTGGAATTGCCTCGCCTTCACCTTTATGTTATATTTTTTTTTGGATTTCTTCTTGTAGATTGCATTCTTGAGGTCGGAGTTGAGTCTTCTTTCTTCGAGCATATCTAGGTCGACCCTCTGAGCTGTATCATTATCTTCAGTGAACGTCTGGACCGTTCTATGGCTTGGGAGAGCTACATCTGAAGGGATGATGGCCTCGGTCCCAAAAGCCAATGCAAATGGGGTTTTGCCCGTTGAGTTCCTGGTCTTCGTCCGATATGACCAAAGCACGTCGGGGAGCTCGGCGGCCCACTTCCCCTTTTTGTAGAGGACAAAGCTCTGATGGTATGCTTGAGGATCTTGTTCACGGCCTCCACCTGGCCGTTTATTTGCGGGTGGTAGTGGGTGGAGAAAACTTTCTTGATCTTTCATTTTTCACAAAATTGGATCATTTGAAGGCCATCAAACTGTTTCCCGTTGTCGGAGACGATCACTTGTGGCAGGCAGAAATGACATACTATATTCTTCCAGATGAACCTTGTGATTTGAGCCTGATCGATCTTGTTGCGCGGCTCGGTCTCCACCCAATTTGTAAAATAGTCGATGACCACTACAGTGAATTTATGGCCCCCGGGCGCAGTGGGAATTGGTCCGATCAGGTCGATGCCCCATTGCGCAAAGGGCCAAGAGCTATACATTGAAGAGAGCTGCTTGGGGGAGAGCTTGATGTTGGGTCCCAAAATTTGGCACTTGTGGCACGTCCTTGCAAAGCTGACAGCGTCTTTGTTCAGGGTCGGCCAAAAGTAACCTTGCCTAATAACTTTGTGGGCCAGAGCCCGACCTCCGGCGTAATTTTTGCATACCCCTTCATGGATCTCGGCCAAGATTCTTTGGCCTTGTTTTGGGGTGATGCACTTTAAAAGGGGTAGGGTGAAGCTTCTTTTGTAGAGGAGGTCATCGATAAGTGTGTATCTTGCCGACTGGAGTTGGAGTTGCCGGGCCCGGACTCTATCTTCTGGGAGTTCGCCGGTCCTCAAGTACTGCATGATTGGAGTCATCCAAATTTCCTCAATATTTAGGACGGTTGAGACTTGAGCTCAGACTATGGTTGGTGCTCCGAGCGTGGAGAGTTGGATATTGGCGAAGTCGGCCGTCCCTTCAGTGGTCGCGAGCTTGGATAGGGCGTCGACCTGGGAGTTATGTTCCCTTGGGATTTTCTCAATGAAAACTTGGTGAATTTTCTCACAGAGGGTTATTACCAAATCAAAGTATTTCACCATCTGTTCCCCCCGGGCTTCATACTCTCCCTTGATTTGATTCACCACGAGTAGAGAGTCTAAAAAAATGTGAAGGCGGCATACCCCTATGGCGATAGCAAGCTCGAGACCTCTGACCAGGGCCTCGTACTCGGCCTCATTGTTCGTAGCGGTGAAGTCAAAATAGACCGCGTGAGTGAAACTATGGCCCTCCGGTCTAATCAGTACGATGTCTGCCCCAGCGCATGAACTTGTTGACGATCCATCCACGTAAAGCTTCCAAGGAGGGTGATCAACTCTAGAGCACTTAGGTGGAAAGGTGAGATCAACAATGAAGCCGGCAAGGGCTTGGCCTTTGATAGCCGTTCTTGGGGCATAGGTGACCCCATACTGAGCTATCTACCATTTCAAAAGTCTTCCACTGGTGTCGGGTCGGTATAAGACTTGCCTTAAAGGTAGGGTGGTCAGGACTTCCACTTGGTGATCGAAAAAATAGGGTCTTAGGTTTCTGACGCTCACGACCAAAGCATATGCTAAATTTTCGAGGGGGGTGTATCTGAGCTCGACATCGTGTAGAGCTTGACTTACAAAGTAGATAGGGAGATGGTTTTGGCCGTCAGCTCGGATGAGCACGACACTTAGGGCTACCTCGGAGGCCGCGAGGTAGAGGAAAAGTTTCTCCCTTGGGATCGATTTAACCAAAATTTGGGGGTTTGACAAGTATTCTTTTAACTTTGCAAAGACTACTTGACTCTCCCTATTCCAAGAGAATTTTCCGTTCTTAATTGTGGAGAAAAAGAGCTTATTTTTATCGCCGAGTTGGAATATGAACCTGTTCAGCGAGGCCAGACATCTGTTCAGGGGTTGAACTTGTTTGATCATTCTCGAATCTTGCATATCGAGGATGGCTTTGATCTTCACGGGATTGACTTCTATTCCTCTTCGGCTTACGATATAGCCTAGGAATTTTTCGGCCTCCACTCCGAAGTTGCACTTCTTCGGATTCAACTTCATGTTATAGGCCTTGAGGATATTGAACGTCTCGACGAGGTTTCTGAGATAGTTCTCTTTCTTTAAACTCTTGACGATGATGTCGTTGATGTAGACTTCCATCGTCTTTCTAATCTGATCTGCGAATATTTTGTTGACGAGGCGTTGGTATATCGCCCCGGCGTTGATCAGGCTGAACAACATCCTTAACCATGAGAACATATTATTCTCCGTGTGGAAAGAGGTGTTCTTAATGTCTTCTATGGCCATTGGGATTTGGTGGTAGCCGGTGAAAGCATCCATGAACAATATCATTTCATGGCCGGCCGTGCTATCCACCAAGTGGTCGATGTGTGGCATTGGAAAATGGTCTTTTGGGCACGCTGCATTGAGGTCGGTAAAGTCGATCCAGAGCCTCCAGGTATTGTTCGAGTTTTTACTGGAACGGCATTTGCTACCCATTGAGGCTCGTCCTCCGCTTGATCGATGAGCTTGTTATCTAACAACTTTTTGACCTCTTGAGCCAACCTTCGTATTTTTCCGTGTTGAACTTCCTCATTTTTTGGTAGATCGGCCTCTTGCTGGGGTCGATCTTCAAACGGTGGCAAGCATGTTTGGGGTCGATCTCGACCATGTCTTGGTGAGACCAGACGAAAATGCCAATGTTGGCCTTAATGAACTCAATCAACACCCCCCCGCATTTCAGTTGGGATTCGGGAGCCAATGAGCACCTCTAATTCTGGTCTCGAGGGGTCGACTGGAATGTGTTCTAAATCTTCTAAGGTTGTGGCTTGCTCGTAACTTCGTCGATCACCAATATCAAATCTCGTATCGAGGTTAAGCTCGGTAAGCTAGAACCCGATCCTTGGTTCGAGGTCGTCTACTTCCATTGGCCGTGGATCGGGCTTGCTACATAGAGCGAGACCAGTTGTGGATGGTCCGGTCTTGTTTTCATTGGATGAGATCAGAACGATTTTTTCGAGATCGGTTTGGAGGACATTTTCTTGGACTTGGTCGTTGCAAACAGGAAAGAGATAGTTCAAACACTTTCTTGTCATTATCTGGTCACCCTTAATGGTGTCGACCACCCCCTCGGGGGTGGGAAATTTGATACAATAAAAGTAAGAGGAGGCCACCGCTTTAAACGTGTCTAGAAAAGGACGACCTAAAAAGCCGTTATAGGAGTTCGACTGGTCTACAATCACAAAATCTAAAGGCCTAGTAATACTAACCTTTGTATCATAGAAACAAACTAGTTCGACTGAAAGCTTGATCCTTCCATAGACAGCAACCGTGGCGTCTCCAAATCCCTTGAGCTGGAGGTTGAAAGGCTTGATGAAGATGACGAGGTCGCGTAGCTGGTCCAGATCCGACTTGAAGATAATGTTGCAAAAATAACCATTATCGATCAGCACCCACTGAACTTCCTTCCCCAAAATGCTGGTCGTGATCACGAGTGCGTCGCCCTTGGGATAAAGCACCCCACTCCGATCTTTATTTGAGACAGAGGGAAAAAATCTATATATATATCGGTTCAATATATATAGTCAAGGGAAAAAATCCGTTCTCCAAATGATATTACACGTTCCCCGTCCACCGAGGTCGATCCTGCTACCATAAGCCTCCGCCGAGGTCCTACGTCTAATGTCCAAGCAGAGCTTCAACTGTCACCAACACCCACCTCCGACCAGGTGATCTCAATCGACCACGGAGCATACTCCAAATGTTAATATGCCGACCTCAGTCTACAATTACTAACCTCGATTAAAACCCCCGGTCTCGACCCCAAATCCGACCTTGATCCAAACCCCCTGGTCTTGACCCCGAATCCGCCGACCTGTGCCTCCTCCAGGAGCGACCTCGGCCGCCGCGAGGCCGAGCGCAAGCGCCCGCCATGGCTGTACGCTGGCGCGCACTATCACTTATACCGTCGTTCACACACCAATTAATCCGCCTCAGCCCACCGTCAATTGAGGCCCGAACTTATACCGATTTCAATTCGGCCATACCAAATAGTAGCGCCACTCCAACCGAATTAATGCCGCCACCGAGCCTAGCCACAGCCGTCGACCACGACCCACCAGTCACCGAGCAATTTTGCAACGCCGTCGGTGTGGGAATCGCCGAGCAATACCGTGGCCACCGATCAATAACCGTACATCCACCGTCGCACATCGATCGCCTGAATTTCTATTCCAGGTAGAATCGATTGCGCAACGCCGCCAGAATTGTGCACCAGAGCCACTCGCTCACTGCCGCCAGTCCATCCGCCTTATCACCATCGCCCCCCTTTTTCAATTGTGATTTCGTAATTATGAATTTGGGAATTTAGGATAGAGGAGGATCGGGAGAAATCTGAAATTATTTGGGGGCGTTGATCGGAAGAATCTGGAAACTGAATAACTATTTGGGCTCATCGACTTTTCTTTTCAAGATTGGAGTGCTGGGCCAAAATTATTCAAGGTTTTGGGCCATTATATTATTAAGGAGCAGTTGGGCCTCATTTATTTATTTAAGAAGCTTGGGCCAACCTTTTTATTAAATAATTGGGCCTGAATCCAATCAGGAAGAATTCTTTCAGCCCAATAATTTAAAGAAGTCCTACCTAGCTATTCAACCGGAGCCAAAAAATTCACTCAACCACCCGAGCCACTACAACGACTCGAAGGAATCTACAGACAGTCCTTTTGTCCATCTCGTGTCAGGTTTTTTTTCCAATTACTTTCTTTTAATGTATTGCAACTCGAAAATATTTACAATACATTAAAAGCCGAGGGCATGAGTACCCATATCTGGAGATAATTTTGGGTAATCCAAAATAAAAATTTTGAATCTAAAAAATTCCGTATCTTTATCCGCCTTCACTGGTGTTGATCCGTCCGCCTTCTTAGGCGTTGGCGTTCTTTATCTGCCTTCGTCGGCGTTGATCCATCCGCCTCCGTGGCGTCGGCATCTCGTCCGCCTTCTTAGGCGTTGACGTTCTTTATCCGCCTTCATCGGCGATGATCCGTCCACCTCCGTGGCGTCGACATCTCGTCCACCTTCTTAAGCATTGACGTTCTTTATCCGCCTTCATCGGTGTTGATCCGTCCGCCTCCGTGGCGTCGACATCTCATCCGTCCGCCTCCGTGGCGTCGACATCTCATCCGTCCGCCTCCGTGGCGACGACATCTTGTCCGCCTTCTTAGGCGTTGACATTCCTTATCCGCCTTCATTGGTGTGGATCCATCCGCCTCCGTGGCGTCGATACTCCGTTTGCCTTCTTAGGCCTTGACGTATTTTATCTGCTTCATCGGCGTTGATTTATCCGCCCCCTCGACGTCGACTTTCCGTCTTAGTTGGCGATGAATTTATCCGCCTCTTTGGTGTTGACTCTCCGCTTTAATAAGCGATATTTATCCACCTCCTTGGTGTCGATTTTCCGCTTTAATTAGCAATGATTTGTCAACTTCCATCGGCGTCAACCACTCGATTACAATCGGTTAAAAGCCTCGTCTAGTCGAGCACTATTCGTAAAATCAGTCTGGAAGTTTGTCTATGACAACTTTTAACCGACCAATAGCAAAACCGAAGGATAGTCAGACCCCATGCGGTCGGTCTATCACCAAAATCTAAGTTTAAAAGCGGGGGCCCACCCCTAAGTGGTTGACCCTCCACACTTAGTACAAAAATGGGCCTGTCCCAAAGCGGTTGACCTATCACACAGGCCATAGTGCCACCAGCTGTACAGATAGAAAAAACCTCGTACTAGAGCCCAGCCTCGAGTACGAGCACCAAAAAGACTCGTACTAGAGCCCAGCCTCGAGTACGAGCACAAAAAGCCTCGTACTAGAACCCAGCCTCGAGTACGAGCACAAAAAAGCCTCGTACTAGAGCCCAGCCTCAAGTACGAGCACAAAAAAGCTTCGTACTAGAGCCCAGCCTCGAGTATGAGCACGAAAAAGATTCGTACTAGAGCCCAGCCTCGAGTACGAGCATAAAAAGCCTCGTACTAGAGCCCAGCCTCGAGTACAAGCACAAAAAAGCCTCGTACTAGAGCCCAGCCTCGAGTACGAGCACAAAAAAGCCTCGTACTAGAGCCCAGCCTCGAGTACGCGCACAAAAAAGCCTCGTACTAGAGCCCGGCCTTGAGTACGAGCACAAAAAAAGCCTCGTACAAAGAGCCCAGCCTCGAGTACGAGCACAGAAAAAGCCTCGTACGAAGAGCCCAGCCTTGAGTACGAGCACAGAAAAAACCTCGTACGAAGAGCCTAGCCTCGAGTACGCGCAGAGAAAAAACCCTCGTACGAATAATCCCGCCTCAAAGTACGAGCACATAATTACATAGCAAGGAAGTTATAGCCCCCGAATTACGAGCACCTGAAGACTGACGACTCGGGGGCACGACAGAAGACCGATTCCCGCCTAACTCAGCCCGATTCAAAATTCACCAAGCCACGGATAACACTGAAGATCTTTTCATCAAGGTCTCTACCACCAAAGTCCCCCTGGGACACCCGAGCTATCTTATCAACAAGCTCGAGGCCAAAAGTTGGAAACCTCAACTGCAGTAAGGGGCAAAATTTGTTCGGAGCACGAACCATGATCGAACTCTGACCTAGGTCAAAGCCCAATCTTGGGGGCAATTGTTGTGGCACAAATAATCCCGTATTTGGCCTAAATACTATCTCAAAACCGGGGTATACTGGAACCGGGGTTTAAGCCCCGACAATAGGATTTCGGCATTAAACAACCCGATAAAATCGAGGGTCAACACCAGTGAAGATATTGAAGTACTGACAAGATATTGTAATAATAGATTTATTATTGTTCATTACTGTTTATTAGATCTACGGTTGTAATTTATACCCTAAAATAAAGGTTCAGAATTGTTTTCTTAGTAAGGAGCTTGGGGCTCTATAAATAGAGGCCCCAACCCATTGTAAAAAGGGAGCTGATTAGCTTTCTCCTCCCCAAAAATTATCCCCACATAAATAAAACACTAAGCAAGGGAGACCCTTCTTGGGGACTCCCAAAGCCATCTTCAAGGGAAGAACTCATCTGTTCTTCCCTCATTCTTGTGTTCTTCGTGTTCATATTATTTTATATGTTTGTTACCCGATGAATGGGGACTACCCCTATAGCCACATAAATTCGTCATCTAGACTCGATAAAATCGATAACAACAATTCGAAGAATGAACTGGAACGTAAATAGATGGAAAAACGTACTGATGTATCTATAAGGAATTAAAGAACATATACTTACTTATCATAGGTCTGATCACTTAAATTTAGTTGGATATATTCTCAAATTCAAACTATGTTGGATGTTTTATATACGAGAAAATTAGCATTCAATTGTTTGTTCCTTCTAGCTATAGGAGCATCATCGTGGAAGATTGCGTAGCAATCAGTAATTGATGTATTTAAATTGAATTTGTGTATGCTTTGAGGCCACATTTCAAGGAAATTGGCAAGGGAACTTTATTTTAGGACTTGGAATCGTCTGACATTATTGCCAAGTCGCTGGAAATTTACTATGATAATTATGTTGTCGTGTTCTTAAAAAAAAAAAAAAAAGAAAAACAAGAAGCATTACTAAGGTACAAAACATATGAAATTTAAGTAACTTAAATAAAAAGTATAGAAACTAAAGGTGTCAACTAAACATATTAGCACCAATTTTATGATTGCAAATTACTTAAACGAAAGGATCGCACATAAAGTCATTTATTGGACATGTCGAAAAAATGAATATTATTGAAAAACCGTAAAAAACTTATATTATGCATTTGACAACTTCGTTATGAATTGTATTTAACATTGATTGATATGTTAGTTTGTTAGAATGATACACGTGATGATTGACATAAATGTGACGAGATGAATAGTTCGAAATGAGACACATATGAGGGTCATTATTAACCTTTAATTATGAGTCACGATAAATAGAAACTAATATTGTGGTATATAGAAGGGACTGTGTCAATTAATTACATAATGTAAAACCACCGTGACTCGTGTTGGAATATTTATTATTGACACGCATTATGAATTGTCCAATGAAGTTATTTTATAATGTGAACATTACAATATTATTAAAACCATCAAGTTTGATTCCTTTCGCTCAATGTAAGATATTGTGATCTACGTGCTATAATAATTAAGTTAATTAAGCTAGGTAAGTATTTTTTTGATTAATGATATGGTTTTAGGATATGTATAAAATAAATCGTAAACGATATCAAATTGAGATGGTTTGAGAGGAAAGGTAATTTGACCACTTTTATTGAGAGAGGCAAAGCTGATTTTATAAAAAGAACTAGGAAACTGCAAAAGACACTCAAATAATATAAATTACGTACTTAAACAACATCCAGCAGCATTTTATGTCATTTTTCAATTATATATTTAATTTTAAAAAGTAAAAAAAAAAATTATATATACACATATATTTCAATCTCATATTTTATTACCTTGATTTCTAGTGCCTAGAAATACAAACGAGATGAGAACTTAGATACAGCAATAACTTCTATTAATATGTGTATTTACAATTTACCAAATTTATACATACAAATATATATATATATATATATATATATATATATATATATATATATATATATATTAATTCAAGATTAAACTAAAGAGTTATGATCTAAAACCAAAAATTAATTTTAAAAGTAGTCTTAGACTAAAATACAATTTATTCAATTGTTGAAAGGATTTTATGCTAAAATTTTGTAGATATATATCGTACATGGTGTTTTTTTTTTAAATCATTGTTAATATCTATGTAATCCAAAAATATAGAAGGCAAACTTTTGTGTAAGAGAGTGATATATGACGCGACATATGTGAGACGAATTTAAGATTTAAAATTATATGTATTCTATTCACTTATTTATTTACTCATTTAATTTTCTTATTAACATAATCGATAAATATTGATCATCCCTCGAGAACAATTTTACTAGAAGAGAAAATAAAAATATATATGAAATAATCATGAATTTCATTTATGATATTATATGGAGTATTGAGTTTATGATTCCTCAGTTCAATCATTTTTTTTTTTTGGAAAAACTCTTTTTTACCAAAAATTTAACATACAAACTCTTTTTTACCAAACAATTTATAAAAACTCTTTTTTTTTTTTTTACCTATTTTACAAATGAATTGTCTCATATACCCTTTAATTCCTATTCATACTCTTTTATTTCTTTCTCTCTTCCTACTCCTACTCCTATTCCTTTCCCTATTCCTACTCCTATTCCTTTCCATATATCTTATTCCTATAAATAATATTAAATTAATTTCAAAAGTGAAAAAAATTAGAAATATAATATTATACTAATTCCAAAAAGGAAAATATTTAGAAATATAATATTTCATAATTTTACCATTGATAATGAAAGTAATTTTTTTTCAATATATATGTTTCCCAATAAATTTTAATTATTAATATTTTTATGAAATATTATATTATTTTTACTATAATAAAATAAAATATTTTTCGTGTTATTATAAACACCGATAAAAAACACTTTATATTATTAATATTAATTAATAAATTGACATTGTTCATTTTTTATTTTTTATTGAATTTCAACAAGTATTCTTGAAATATCGGAGACCTGGCGGGAATTTACTAAAACAACATTCTCAAACATAATTTTGTGATGGGGCCGGGTCGAAACCACTTTTTAAGTCGTTTTACACTAGAAAAGACGAAAAAATATATTAATTTAAGTGATATTCAAATATTTAATTTCTAATAAGTTTCAACAAATACTATTGAAAGGTCGGAGTAAGATTGGAGACAGGATAGAGATTTGCTAAATGAAATTTTCATTCAAATTTTTGCGACGAAGCTACGTCGGAATCGATTTTTAGGTCGTTTTACCCTAGGAACGACTAAAATGAAACATTAATTTGAGTTAAATCTATTTTTTAAATTTTAATCGAGTTTTAACAAGTACTCTAGAAGAGTCGGAGCATGGTAGGAGATAATACAGAGATTTGCGAAAATGATATTTTCAATCATAACTTTGTGAGGAGTTGTGTCAAATTCGCTTTTTATGTCGTTTTGAACGACGAAAAAGATACATGGATTGAGTAGCATGAACTTTTAAAATTTTATATAGCTTTGAAAAGTACTATTGAAAGGTCGGAGCATGGTTGGAGACAGGACAGAGATTTGCTAAAATGAAATTTTCATTCAAAATTTTGCAGCGCAGCTGTGACAGAATCGATTTTTAGGAAGTTTTACCCCAGAAATGACTAAACAAATACATGAATTTGAGTGACATCTATTTTTCAAAGTTTAATCAAGTTTTAACAAGTAATCTACAAGAGTAGGAGTATGGTTGGAGAAATGATGGAGATTTACTAAAATAATATATTTAAATCATAATTTTGTGACGGAGCTGTTGTGGAATCGCTTTTTAGGCCGTTTTACCTTAAGAACGATGCAAATTATACATGAATTGAGTGACATACATTTTTCAAACTCTTACTGAGCTTTAACCAGTACTATTGAAATGTCGGAGTACGGTCGGAGACAGGACGGAGATTTGCTAAAATTGAATTTTCATTCAAATTTTTGCTACGGAGCTGTGTCAGAATCAATTTTTTTGGTTGTTTTATCCTAGGAACGACTAAATAAATACATGAATTTGAGTGACATCTATTTTTTAAATTTTAATCGTGTTTTAACAAGTAATCTAGAAGAGTCGGAGTATGGTTGGAGATAATATGGAGATTTGCTAAGGCGATATTTTTAATCATAATTTTTTGACGGAGTTGTAGCGAAATCACTTTTTAGGTCGTTTTACCCTAAGAACGACGAAAATTATAAATGAATTGAGTGACGTCTATTTTTCAAACTTTTATTGATTTTTGACATATATTATTGAAATGTCGAAGCACGGTCGGAGACAGGACGGAGATATGCTAAAATTGAGTTTTCATTTAAATTTTTGCGATGGAGCTGTCTCAGAATCGATTTTTAGGTCATTTTATCATAGGAACGACTAAACAAATACAAGAATTTGAGCGACGTCAATTTTTTAAATTTTAATCGAGTTTTAACAAGTAATCTAGAAGAGTCGGAACATGGTTGAAGACACGGTGGAGATTTTTTAAAATAATATTTTTAATCATAATTTTGTGATGGAGTTGTTGCGGAATCACTTTTTAGGTCGTTTTACCTTAAGAACGACGAAATTGAGTGACGTCCATTTTTTAAACTTTTATTGAGCTTTAACAAGTACTATTGAAATGTCAGAGTACGGTCGGAGATAGGACGGATATTTGCTAAAATAGAATTTTCATTCAAATTTTTGCGACGGAGTTGTGTCAGAATCAATTTTTAGGTTGTTTTACCCTAGGAACGACTAAACAAATAGATGAATTTGAGTGAAATCTATTTTTTAAATTTTAATCGAGTTTTAACAACTAATCTAGAAGAGTCGGAGTATGGTTGGAGATAATAAGGATATTTGCTAAGCCGACATTTTTAATCATAATTTTGTGATTGAGTTGTAGCGGAATCGCTTTTTAGGCCGTTTTAGCCTAAGAAAGACGAAAATTTTACATGAATTGAGTGACATCCATTTTTTAAACTTTTATTGAATTTTGAAAAATATTATTGAAATATCGGAGCACGGTTGGAGATAGGACGAAGATTTGCTAAAATAGAATTTTCATTCAAATTTTTACGATGAAGCTATGTCAGAATCGATCTTTAGGTCCTTTTACCATAGGAACGACTAAACAAATACATGAATTTGAGTGATATCTATTTTTTAACTTTTAATCGAGTATAACAAGTAATCTAGAAGAGTCGGAGTATGGTTGGAGACATGATGAAAATTTCCTAAAATTATATTTTTAATCATAATTTTGTGACGGAGCTGTAGCGGAATCGTTTTTTAGTATTTGTTGAGCTAAAAATCTCTATCCTGTCTCCTACCTTACTCCGACCTTTCAACAGTATTTGTTGAAACTTATTAGAAATTGAATATTTGAATATCAGTTAAATTAATATATTTTTTTGTCTTTTCTAGTGTAAAACGACCGTTTTACCGTTTTTTATACATTAATTGATTGGCGTCCATTTTTCAAACTTTTATTGAGTTTTGACAGGTACTATTAAAATGTTGGAGCCCGTCCGAGGTAGGATGGAGATTTGTTAAAATGAGATTTTCATTCAAATTTTTGCGATGGAGCTGTGTAAGATCGATTTTTAGGTCATTTTACCCTAGGAACGACTAAAAAATAAATGAATTTGATTGACATTTTTTTTAATTTTAATCGAGTTTTAACAAGTAATATAGAAGAAACAGAGCATGGTTGGAGACAGGTGGGGGAGTTGCTAAATAGGCATTTTCATCATAATTTTGTGACGGGGTTGTAGCGGAATTGCTTTTTAGGTCATTTACCTTAAGAACGATGAAAATTATACATGAATTGAATGTCATCCATTTTTTAAACTTTTATTGAGTTTTGACAAGTATTAATTAAATGTCGGAGCACGGTCGGAGACTTTTAAAATGACATTTTCGATCAAAAATTTATGACGGAGCTTTGTCGAAATCACTTTTTAGATTCTTTTACCCTAGGAACAACGACAAATATACATTTTAATAGTACTTGTCAAAGCTCAATAGAAGTTTAAAAATAGAAGTTACTCAATTCATGTATAATTTTCATCGTTCTAAATGTAAAACGACCTAAAAAGCGATTTCGCAACAGCTCCGTCACAAAAATATGATTAAAAATATCGCTTTAGCAAATCTCCATCCTATCTCCAACCATGCTCTGACTCTTCTAGCTTACTTATTAAAACTCGATTAAAATTTAAAAAATCGATGTCATTCAAATTCATGTATTTTTTTGTCATTCCTAGGCTAAAACAACCTAAAAATCAATTTGGGCACAACTCCGTTGAAAAAATTTGAATTAAAATTATATTTTAGCAAACCTCCGTCCTGTCTCCGGCCGTGCTCCGACATTTCAATAGTACTTGTCAAAGCTTAATAAAAGTTTGAAAAATGGACGTCACCTAATTCATGTATAGTTTTCACCGTTCTTAAGGTAAAACAACCTTAAAAGCGATTCCGCAACAGCTCCATCACAAAACTATGATAAAGAATATTGTTTTAGCAAATCTCTATCATGTCTCCAATCATGCTCCGACTCTTCTAGATTACTTGTTAAAACTCGATTAAAAGTTAAGAAATAGATATCACTCAAATTCATGTATTTGTTTAGTCGTTCCTAGGTTAAAACGTCCTAGCAATCGATTTTGACACAACTCCGTCGTAAAAATTTGAACGAAAACTCCATTTTAACAAATCTCCGTCCTGTCTCCGAACGTGCTCCGACATTTCAATACTACTTGTAAAAAATCAATAAAAGTTTGAAAAATGGACGTCACTCAACTCATTTATATTTTTCGTTGTTCTTAAGTTAAAACGACCTAAAAAGTGATTCATCTACAGCTCCGTTATAAAATTATGATTAAAAATATCGGCTTAGCAAATCTAAGTATTATCTCCAACCATACTCCGACTCTTCTAGATTAGTTGTTAAAACTTGACTAAAATTTAAAAAATATATATCACTCAAATTTATGTATTTGTTTAGTCGTTCCTAGGGCAAAACAACCTAAAAATCGATTCTGACACAGCTCCGTCACAAAAATTTGAATGAAAATTACATTTTAGCAAATCTCCGTCCTGTCTCCGACCGTGCTCCGACATTTCAATAGTACTGGTTAAAGCTCAATAAGAGTTTGAAAAATAGACGTTACTCAATTCATGTATAATTTTCGTCGTTCTTAAGATAAAACGATCTGAAAAACGATTCCGCAACAACTCCATCACAAAAGTATGATTAAAAATATTATTTTAGTAAATCTCCATCATGTCTCCAACCATGCTCCGACTCTTGTAGATTACTTGTTAAAACTTGATTAAAATTTAAAAAAATTGATGTCACTCAAATTCATGTATTTGTTTAGTCATTCCTAGGGTAAAACGTCCTAAAAATCGATTCTGGCACAGCTCCGCCATGAAAATTCCATTTTAGCGAATATCCGTATTATCTCCTACCATACTCCGACTCTTCTAGAGTACTTGTTAAAACTCGATTAAAATTTAAAAAATAGATTTAACTCAAATTCATGAATCATTTTAGTCGTTTCTAGGGTAAAACGACCTAAAAATCGATTCTGACACAGCTCTGTCGCAAAAATTTGAATGAAAATTCCATTTTAGCAAATCTCTATCCTGTCTCCAACCTTACTCCGACCTTTCAATAGTATTTGTTGAAACTTATTAGAAATTAAATATTTGAATATCACTTAAATTAAATTTTTTTTTTGTCTTTTCTAGTGTAAAACGACTTAAAAAGTGGTTTCGACCGGACTCCGTCACGAAATTATGTTTGAGAATGTCGTTTTAGTAAATTTCCGCCAGGTCTCCGATATTTCAAGAATACTTGTTGAAATTTAATAAAAATTAAAAATGGACAATGTCAATTTATTAATTAATATTAATAATAATAAATTGTTTTTGATCGGTGTTTATAATAACACAAAAAATATTTTATTTTATTATAGTAAAAATAATATTATATTTCATAAAAATATTAATAGTTAATATTTATTGCGAAACATATATATATATATATTGAAAAAAATTATTTTCATTATCAATAGTAAAATTATATAATATTATATTTCTGATTTTTTTTCCTTTTTGGAATTAGTATAATATTATATTTCTAAATTTTATCATTTTCGGAATTAATATAATATTATTTATAGGAATAATGATATATGGAAAGGAATAGGGAAAGGAATAGGAGTATGAAGAGAGAAAGGAATAAAAGAGTATGAATAAGAATATAAATTAAAGGGTATATGGGTCAATTTATTTGTAAAAGGGGTAAAAATGAATTTTTATAAATTGTTTGGTAAAAAAGAGTTTGTATGTTAAATTTTGGGTATTTTTTTATAATTTAGTGTATTTTTTTTTTTCTAAAAGAGCAGTTCTTGTGTGAGAGCGTTTAATTGCATAAGACTTATAAGATGAAATATAAATTGGGCATGACGCACCAACACTTTGACAGACGTGAGTGTTAATTTATATTATTTCATGCCATAAAACAGTCACAAATAAACTTTTTACCAAATTACTGTACATAAGTTTTGTCGCATATATAAAATTGTCTCACTCATAACTCCATCTAATATTTTTTTTGTTTAGAAATGACAGGTTGGGCGTGCAGGTGTTTTATGCTTTTAGGTGCGGCGTAAAAAGCCCGACAACAGCGACCATTCATTCTCCTTAATTTCTTCTTTTACCTTTTTCTTTTTCTTGTATTCACCATTATTGTTATTACTATTATTATACGGTCAGATGCTGCCAAACGCGGCACTAATTCTCTGCAAACTTTTCTCACACATTTTTCAATCCTTAAATTATTATTGTTAATTTTGTAAAGGAAAAGACCATTCTTATCCTATTTATTTTTTATGGTCGGTACTATATTCCAATGCTTCGACTATAACTTTGAAGTTTGTAGCACTTTAATCCCGGCGCTGCTCTTTTCACAATATTTACAACAGCTGTTCGTTTATTGCATATATGTTATTTAATAATTATGGATTAATTGCATATATTTCATGATCTTTTGGTTATTTCAGAAATTGCAAATTTTTTTATAACATTTATTATTCGATAGATAAACTAAGGTGATGATGCGTTCAATACATGAACTAAGGTGATGATGAGATTGTCCCACAAATCTCTCATTTCGCGAGACAAAACTTCATTTAATGAATACTTGGCCCATTAGTAGAAATTCTTGCCCATTATAGAGAGTAGAAACCATTAGTAGAGAATGCTAGTTTTAGTGTAAAAAATGATAATTTTCTATTTCAAAATTATGTGACATTTAAAATGTATAATAGCGATAATTTTATATGTAAGACGAAAATTATGAAACATGATTGTCTTTATCGTATTAGGCTGAATTAGGATAAAAAAGACCACTTAAAAAAAGTAATTATGCTTTAATTAAATGTGTAAAAGCCAACATATTCTCTAGGATACGAATTAAATTGCAACAAATGAGGATATTAGATCATTCACATTCACTCTGTACGATAAGAGATGACAATGAAGCGAGTTTAATTCGGATCCGTTGGAATATTCCGCTCCATCTAAATGGATTTGGATCCAGTCGAATAGGTATATGACAAATTATATTTTTTATAAAACTCGTCCCACCAATTCGTTCCAGAACCCGCATCACACACACACACACACAAATATGTGTGTGTATATATATATATATATATATATATATATATTTGACAAATTATATATTTTTTAAATAGCACTATAATATCTGTTGCAAAAATTGATGAGAACATAAATTGTCCAAGATGATGAGAGGACATAATGAAGTAAGTTTATGCATTCTTTTTTAATGCCATAAAATTTTAGACAAAATTATCATTCATAAATCGTAGACAAATTACTCTTCATTGTTCATACTATTTAATTAATTTTGTCTTTAACAAGATTATTGTATGAATAAATAAAAAAATAGCATTTTGTCTTAGAAATAAAACCATTAGCTTCAACAGCTGTGCCGCATTTCCGATCGACAAAATTTATTGAGACTCAAATTTTCGATTATATATTTTCAAGTTTTTGTATATGGAATTTGATCTGTTTGATAAGGCTAGGGATTTAGCCCTTCACCTTCGGATATAATATTATATTGACGAAAACGCAAGCATGGGTTTCATGTAGTCACTTTTTATGGCTTATCCCATAATACTAAATTGTAAGAAGTATGTAGTGAAATTTTGTTTATTGTATAGATTACTAACTAAGCATTATGCAAAGAGACCTCGATAATCTCACTTGGCATGGCATATACATTCACCCTGCGGTAACCCACGCATAATAAAGACAAACTTTACTACATATAAAACAAGAATATATATATGTGTGTGTAAGTACATATACATACACACATTCCTTTTATCTTTTCTTTTTCATTTTTAGCATGTATAATATAAAGTGATATTGATTCATACATTAATCATTAAAGGGTTTTAGTTGTTTTCATTAAAAATGTATTAGTTATTTACAGTAAAGAATATTAATTTGTTTCACTATACAATTAATATTGTTCAGTAAAAATATCTAATAACCTTCAATATTTCATATACAAACCATTTTCACTTTATACTTGTCAATTTTTGAGGAGTAGTTAATTGTGATTTACAAACACCCATAAATCTTTTCTAATCATAAAATTTTATTTTTTTTACACATTCTTGTATATTAATATACCATTTTCACCATGCAATCCTTTTAAAAGATATTCACTAACTTGTTTTACTAAATTATTATATACTCGAAAACCAGTTTTACTCTGCACACTAGTTGAATTATATTTACCGTTTCAATGTATAATATTACTCGAAAATCAGTTGTATGATGCAACTGATTTACAAAGTGTTACTTATAAAGTTTATTTTTGGTACGATCTTGAAAACATATTTTTACTAAGAGGAAGTTGAAAAATACTTCTATGCACCAGTTGCATCGTACAATTCACTAGTACAAATAAAGTTATATATAGCGGTTATTTTCAAGCAAATAAAGCGGTTAAAAACGCTATGTAAGTGGCAGCTATATAAGCTCACATAGCGGTTAGGAACCGCTATATAAAAAAAGAGCTTATACAGCGGTTAAAAACCGCTATATAAAGTATACCTTTATACAGCGGTTAATAACCGCTATATAAAGTCTACCCTTATACAGCGGTTAATAACCGCTATATATAGTATAACCTTATACAGCGGTTATTAACCGCTATATATTGTCTTTTTAAATTATTTTAATATTTTCATTTTTCATGCATTTATATTAATGTATAGCGGTTATTAACCGCTATTAAAACTATTTTTTATTTTTATTTAATTTTTAATTTTTCTTATAAACCTGTTTTATAATTTATACTATATATATATATATATATATATATTCAACACCAAAACACGAATTAAATAAACATACAAACCAATTAAATATACCAAAAATATGAAATACATATATCATTAAAGAGTAATATTTAATTTACATGTCTACTACCAAAAGTAATACTATAATGACATATAACTCAAGAATCGGTTGAACAAATACCCCGTCCAATCTAATTTCCATTTCTCCATTCTGCTAGTGGGGTAAGAAGCCAATGGACGTTCATATACAAACTACAAACATTAAAAAGTTAATTAGATATATTGTACAAAATTTTATTCAACCAATAATAATTTAAATAAATCAACAAATCGACTTACATTGTTGGGAATGGTCGTATGATAAGTGATGATTATATCTGCAATGTAGCAGCACACAAAATGTCCACAGTGTACGTTATCTCGCTGCCTCGGAACCTATTGATTAACAATTATATATAGTCACATGCATACTACAATTACGATTATTTTCTATTAATTAATTTGATAAAAAAAATTGTAAATTTACCTTAATGTTTTTCCAGTTCACTTTTTCAAGGGTCTCTGGGTCTTGAGTACCAGGAAGCCGACTCCGATACATCTCCATCACACTATTATTATGCATAAAAAATAAAAATACATTACATATATAACATAATTCTAAATGGATTACAAAACAAATTATTATATTAAAAATTAACTTACGCTTTAATATAATTCTTGAGAGCAGGACGATTTGATATCACCCCATTACTAGCTGGATCCTCTATTAGTTAGCATACTAAAAATATCCTCTATTAGTTAGCATACTAAAAATATCCTCTATTTTCAATACATACAAGAAACCCACGTTTGCAAAAAAAAAAATCAAATGCTGAATTTCCTTCCAAGACAGTGCAGAGCAAGAGAAGCCTCATTTCCTCTATGTAATCCTCACTTTCTATCGCTACTATTTACTCATTTCATCATATTAGGGAACTCTGGCAATATATTCCAGTCTATCGATGAAATAAAGAAAGGTAAACTTGGTATACAAGGACGAAATAGCAGCCTAAGGCCAAACCGGCCACAGAGTGTACTTTTTCGTGTAAATTCAATCTTGCAGGATATAACCGAATTAGCTGTGAAGCCACAGGATACAATTTCAGCATTATAGTAATACACAAGTCTAACATATCAATGAAGAACAATGTAGTCATGTAGAGGTAAGCAAATCCTCATCCCATATAGATATAGGTAAGTTTCATTTCTCATTGCAGTTCCATAATTTCCTAAACTTAATACGGTGTTCTCACAATAAGTCCAATAAAACAACTTGAAAGACTAATAAGTGCCCCTAATTTATATGATGGCAACAAACAAATTGTTCCCAAATTATACAGGCAAATTCGTGATGAAACTTTCAGTCGATCAAATTCATTCAACTTAGTGACACCAGAAAGAGAGCATGAATGATTAAAAATGATGAATAAACCCTAGAGAAGAAACTCGAAAGACAATGCAATTACATGAAACTTACCCAAATTGATTTGGCGTGCGGCTGTGGAGAGGAGAGCGTCGAGGGCGGCCGTGGAGAGGAGAGGCGTCGACGGCGGCCGTGGAGAGGAGTGGCGTCACGGCGGCGGCGCTGGGAGGGGCTGCACGGCGGGGCTGTCGTACGTCCAAAGAGAACCACGTAAATCGCGGAGCCGGGCGAGGGGCTGCACGGCGGGGTTGACGGTGGCGCCGTTGGGATGCGAGAGGCTGCACGGTGGGGGCGGACGGCGAACACGGCGGCACGGCTAGGGATTTGGGGTGAAATTCAGTCGAGATTTAATTTGGGGGCGGAGTTATATAGTACTGGTATACGAAAAAGAAAAAAAGAAATTATACAGCGGTTTTCAACCGCTATATAAGATTTATCTTATATAGCGGTTCTAAACCGCTATATATGTCCATCCGCAGCGGTTTTTAACCGCTATATAAGATAAATCTTATATAGCGGTTATAAACCGCTGTATATTTTCTTTTTTAATTTTTTTTTTGTAACCGCTGTATATAGCTTTACTTATACAGCGGTTATTGAAAATGGCTGTATATGTGCAGCTGTGTATGTCCAATATTGTAGTAGTGATTCAAAACTAACTTTAAGATTAAAGTGCATGTCATACACTTGAGTATGTATATAAATATATTTCTCTTCTTGCAATTTTCTCATTTCAGTGGAGATACTTGAAGGGTCGACTCTAATTAGTTATAACATATGATCACAAAAGGAAGTTAAAATTAGAATATATATTGGATGTAAAATGTTGAAGTTTAACAAAAATAATTTCAAATGTTAACTAAAAATAGTATTTCACAAGGCTTTCTAAATATATTTAAGACTTACTAACGATAATTTATGTACAATTTACCCTTTAAAGGATGGAATTATCATGCACGCTTGGATTTGACGTAAGCAATTGTTGTCATTTTGGGAGATGGACGGTTCACAGAAAGAGAAAGAAACAAAAAGACATTGGCAGATGAACTTAGAGAATAATAATAATAATAATAATTAATCATAATATGTACTACTAATTATTAAAATAATATATAAACATGTTGTGACAATTTTAAGGAGCACTTTACAAGAAGTACGTAATTATTTAACACTAATTACAATTAATTAGAAACCTACATAGAATTCATAGTCATAATCATAATGACTCTTGTGTGATTTTTGTACATTCAAACATAAGCACACTTTTCAAATAATAACACACTCAACTGACCCCTTTTAGCTTTGAAATTCCAAATGTTGGGTTTTCACTTTTCAACTTTTCCTTGTAAATCACTACTCCTATCCTAATTAACTAATCAATAATCTAATAATTCGTGTGACATTCAAAAAGCTACCAAGTTTGCTTCTTATTAGTGGAATCGGCTCGTTGCTCGAGGAGTCCGTACTCCAGATACTAATCTTGCTAATTACACATATAATTAATTTTTTAGAAAAAGGCTAATTACACAAATAATGGTATCAAAGAAATTAGAATTAAAATTGCAGTCTTGTCGTTTAAAAATATTTCATGTTGTTAGCACCACAATTTTATTAAATTTGACTGTTTCATATTTTATGTAAACTCTAATTTTGGAGATAAACATATATAATAATATCTTCAAGATTTGTGATTTACTCTTAAATTTGGGAATATCTCTTATAAATAGAAGACTCAAAATAGAGTTTCAGTAGCTCTGATAAAATAAGTCATAATGACCCCATCAAATCCCCACAACCAGATTGTAGGGAGAATTCGGAATACGTCGTTGAGACTCTGATACCGCAAATCAAATCCAAAACACTTCGCTGAAACTCTAATACCACAAATCAAATCCGGAATATGTCGTTGAGACCCCGATACCACGTATCAAGTCCATCCATGTCTAAGGGATCAACGAGACTTGTAATCCACAAATTATTAATGTAATATATGTTTACCTATTTTTCTCACTTTCTATATATTTATTTGCAGGTGTTAAATAATTTGATTTACTCACGTAAGCTAAAAAAAAATATTCAAAATAACCATAAATATATGTATAATATAATAATATTACACGTTTATTTACTTACATAATCATTTATATAATGCATATTTATTATAAAGGAACACTTAGAGGGGCAAACATAAAATTTAACATTTAAAATATAGGTCAGTGCAAAATGACAATCATTTTCATAAAGAAAGGGCGAACTATGAAATAGAAATTGGAAAAGTTGGGATCCATATATATAGATTATTTATGTATAAGGTTTATATTTTTAGGCCAGCAATTTTACTCATTTTTTATTTGCACGCATTTCACGCGAAACTGTGTGTGACTCATTTTATATATGTGTTCAATTCTGTCACAGTTGCATCCTAAGGGGCCGTTTGGAAGTCCCACTCAATCCCATATAATATTGTGTTTGGTTCGTAGGTTTACGGTCCGAGATAAAATTGGGGTCCGAGTTATAAACCTACCTAATCCATCAAATAAGGGATTAAATAATCCCTTAGGTATGGTGGGACTCCATAGTCCCATGCTTTAAAAATGGTATATTGCACTTTAAACCCACTTAATCATTCAATAAAAAAAAAAAAAAAAAAAAAAAAAAACAATCCAACAATCCAAACACACATTCCTCCTCAAATAATTCTATCTAATCCAATATCATCAAATTCAATCCCATCCTGTGAACTAAACGGCCCCTAAGACTTATCGCATAAGACTGCCTTTTTAAATTTTCTAAAGAAGCTGACGAATTAATAGATTAATTTATAGTACACATTTAATTATTTGGTCATCAACTACTTAAATGATAAATAAGTTAAATTAAACTATTAATTAGCTTGATTACATCCTAGGCTTGTCGTTTGCATACTTGTCGTCAATGGGCCTTAAGTCCAAACAAAATATGGGCCTAATAAAATGGACCAAAGTGCTAGTCCACGACGCCTTTCAATTTTTAGTAACCAACAAAGTCATTCGGGCCTAACTCTTCTGTCAGAGTAAGTTTTAGGGCCCGGCTAAATACCTCTTCCAATATCAGAGATGCACCTCCGTTCCATTTACCTACCTATATTAATTGCCATTAGTAGATACACAGTCCATATAGTACCAATACTACTCTTATAGTATTAAATATTCTCTCTTCTTTTTAGATACAAATTTGAAAACAAACATATACACACCCTATCTCCCCAAAGTTAAGTCTCAGACGATGATGACCGGCAGCGACATAGAGGGATTAGTTATTATTATTTATTTATTTTCATTTTCATAGTTTGTCTTAGGGTTATATTTAATTTGATGATAGTTTTGTCGAGTTTGAGTAGAATATGCATTATAGAAAAGATAAAGTGTTAGCATAGTAAAATATAGAACTTTGAACCAGGTTTTTCGAGATTGTACCAATATTTCAGACACTATTGTTGTGACCGTTTCGGACCACGTGTTGGATCCGGCCGGAAGAAAGCCGGAAAAGGCAAGAAGGTACCCAGAGGTCGGGACCGACCAGGCCGGCCTGAATCCGACCTCTGCGGGCTCCGACCACGAGTTTCCGGCCTCGAAAGCGAGGCCGGAAACCTGCTTGGGGCGCCCGTCCACGTTCATCACAGCCACGGTGAAGTCCTGCCGTGGCCGGGCCGGCCCCGGCCATGATCAGTGTAGTCCAGCAGAGGTCGCCCGGACGCGACTGACTGGTTGGAGCAATCTCCGACCTCGCTGTCTGCCAGGAGGCCGGCCTCCGATCACTCAAGGCCTCCGGCCGGTAAGAGAGATCTTGAGCACGTGACAGAATCAAGCAAGACCCTCTCCCAAGGGGGAAAAAGGCCGTCTCCGTACCCTGAGACTCAGAGAATATTCCATCCAAATGAGGAAATTCGCCAGAGAATCGTCCTTTTTGGACACGCGTCAACACCCTAGTGGCCGGCCACCTGCAAGCCCTGACATACCAGAGCCCGCGCGTCCTCAGAGGCAGGAGACATTTAATGCACCTGTCCCCCGAGAGGTCGGAAATGACCAGAATACCCCTATAGTGAGAAAACTATAAATACCTCCACTTTTGTAATGTAAAAAAAAAAGTTGAATCTCTCTCTCAGTATAATCAATACACATACTCATTCAAGTCCAGGGACTCACAACCCCTGGCAATTCTTGGTGTTCTTAGTGTTCTTATGCATTTATTGCTTTTCTTCATTCAAGCACTCATTCTAGCATTTAAGAACTCAATCATTTGATGTTTTTACCAAAGCTTTTATAAATAGCCATTCGATCCCAGCAAAATATATTTGGTAAACAACATTTGGCGCTAGAAGAAGGGAATCTAACCCATCAAACTCAAATCTTCTTCGCCTCTCTTTGAAGAACACTCACTATTCTTCAAAGCCTCATACCCTCAAGTCTTCAAGTCTTCAAACCACAAACTCCTCTCCTGAAAGCAATGGATCCCCAGAGATCATCCCATGCCCACGGGAAAGCTACACGCGTTGCCTCCCCAATTCGTTTTCCGGAGGAACCCCTCCCATCCGGGGGTCGAGGTTTCTTTACTCCTGACCAGGCCGGGTCAGGAAGACGCCGCCAGGCGGAAGAGGCGAGGGGGTGCCGGAGCACCACCTCTGCCTCCAAAAAGAAGGCCCAGGCTCGCGCTCTCAAAGGTAAGGCGAAAGCCAGAGAGCACCAGGGCGAAAGCCAATGTCGGGCGAACCCCGCCTCTCCGCCCATCCGGTTTTCGACCGTTTGGGCACGACAGACCCGTCGTGGTATCCGAGCCGTGTACCCAGTTACGACACTGGGTACGGGGACACCGAGTCCGTCTCCAACTCTGGGAGCACGGCCCAAATGCCCCACAAGAGGGCGGCCGAGGTCAGCCTGACCCCGGTAAACTCCGCCAGGCGCAAGCTAAGCTTCATTCAAAGCGGCCTTTTGGGACGCGGAGTCCCCCGTGCGGCCGTTTTCGACCGAATCGGCCCCCTAGCCGACGTGGGCGACCAGCTGGCCGAAACCCCCAGTCCAGAACACGTCAAGATGCAAAAGCAACTTGATGAAATGAAGGCGCTCCTCGAAGCGCAAGGCCAAACTAAGGCCTGGCCAGTCGCCAGCGAGCCTTTGGCGGTCGATATTGAGCTCGCGCCGGTCCAGCTCAAGATCGTCCCTCCGCCAACTCCTCTCTACGAGGGGAAAACAGATCCTGAGACTCATCTGAGCAAATTCCGGATCTATATGACCGGGCGTGGCGCGACAGACGCCACGAAGTGCAGGTTTTTTCCCCTCACCCTGGGCGATCTCGCCCACAGATGGTACGTATCTCTCCCGGCACGGTCCATTGACTCTTTCGCCACTTTAAGCACCCAATTCTCATCGTACTTTGCGGCCAAAATTGCCCGGCCGGAAAGCTGGCATCGCCTGATGCGGATCCGCCAAGAGAAAGAAGAGTCCGACGAGGACTACGTGGCCAGGGTGGACGAGGTCATGCTGACCGGCGAGGCGGTTAGCGACCAGCTGGCCTTGCATGCAACCCTGGGAGACTTCCACGGTTGGTCTCCTATGTTCAAGCACCTCACCAAGGACTTCCCTAAAACCTACGCCGAATTCCGCGCCCGAGCCGGCGACTACCTGGCTCGGAGGAAACTTCTGGCACTAAGGTTGGGGGAGCCCGAGCCAACCCCGAAGGAGACGGAGGCCGTAGCCCAAACCTTCCCCAAGAGCGGCCCTAAGGCCAGAAGAGTGGCCAAACCGCCCGGTAACTTCAAGTCCTTCGAGGACGTTGAAGTTCACCTTACTCAGGCCATGAGGCAGTCCCCCGCACATATCTTCGATGCGATCCAGCATCGGGATGTGCTTCCCAGGCCAAGGCCCTATTCTGGAGACCGGTCCCGGCTGGACCCTAAAAAGTTCTGCGCCTATCACGACTCTATTGGCCACAATACGAGCCAGTGTCGTGATCTCCTAAAATAGCTTTGGAAGCTGTTTGACGAAGGGCGTCTGAACGACCTCCTTCAGAGGCCAGCCGGCTGTCAGGACCAACAGCAGCAGCAGCAGCCCCAGCGCCAACCTCGAAGGAACGAGGAAGGCGGCCGGCCTCTTAGGCCGGTCGCAGCTCTGGAGGAAGATGATGACGAGGATGACCTCCTCCCCCCCATGAATCCCGGCGGTTGGGTCAACATGATCCAGACCGGCGGAGGGAACTTAGGCGGCCTCACCCCGATCTCGACACAGTCCAACCGAAAATGGAAAGCAGAGGTCCGGGCGGCGACCAACGTCAACTTGGTCACTCCCCCATAACCAAAGATTCACAAGAGCTTGGAGATAACTTTCTCCAACCAGGACAGGACCGGGGTGCTGTTCCCGAAGGGCGATGCGTTGGTGATTGCCGCCCAGATCCTAGTCAAAGAGGTTCAACGCATTTTGGTCGACAATGGGTGTTTTTGCAATATTATTTTCAAAACAGCCCTAGACCAGCTCGGAGACCTCGTCAACTTCATCAGGCCAATCGACCTTCAACTGAAGGGATTTGGGGACGCAACGGTCGCTGCGTACGGGAGGATAAAGCTCTCCGTGGAACTCATCTGCTGCTACAACGAGGAGGTCAGGATAACTAGGCCGTTAGATTTTATAATTGTAGATCAGCCAAGCTCGTATAATGGCTTTCTGGCAACAACCAAACACCGGACGGGCCATACCCCGACTCTAAAATGGCCACTCCGGCCGCAGAACCCGTCACGGAGGTCGGATCCACATCGGCCGACCCCCAGCCTATGCAGATCGACGATTCCGAGCCAAGGATTGGTTTCGAACCATCCGAGCTCGACCTCGATCCCAGATTCGATTCTTCTGACCGGCGGAGCTATGAACAAGCTACGGCCTTAGAGGATATGGAACACATTCCGGTCGACCCCTCGAGGCTGGAATTGGAAGTACTGATCGGCTCTCGCATACCGACCGAAATGCGGGGGGAAGTGATCGAATTCCTCAAAGCCAACGTTGGAGTCTTTGCCTGGTCTCACCAAGATATGGTCGGGATAGACCCAAAGTACGCATGCCATCGTCTAAAGATCGACCCCAACAGGAGGCCGGTCCATCAGAAAAGAAGGAAGTTCGGCCCGGAAAAATACGAAGCTTTGGCTGAAGAGGTCAAGAAGTTGCTAGACAACAAGCTGATCGAACAAGCCCGGGACGAGCCCCAGTCGGTCGCAAACGCCGTTCTGGTAAAAAAGACGAACAATACCTGGAGGCTATGCATAGACTTCACCGACCTCAACGCAGTATGCCCGAAGGATCATTTTCCAATGCCGCACATTGACCACCTGGTGGATGGCACGGCCGGGCACGAGATGATGTCCTTCATGGATGCTTTCGCCGGCTACCATCAAATCCCCATGGCCGTCGAAGACATCAAGCACACCTCATTCCACACGGAGAAGAACATATTCTCTTGGCTCAGGATGCCTTTCGGTCTGATCAACGCCGGCGCGACCTACCAACGCCTAGTCAACAAGATGTTTGCAGATCAGATCGGAAAGACCATGGAGGTATACATCGACGACATCGTGGTGAAAAGCTTGAAGAAAGAAGACCATCTCAGGGATCTTGAAGAGACTTTCAAGATCCTCAAGGCCTACAATATGAAACTAAACCCGAAGAAATGCAACTTTGGAGTGGAGGCCGGCAAATTCCTGGGACACATCGTCAGCCAGCGCGGGATCGAGGCCAACCCGGCCACGATCAAGGCCGTCCTTGACATGCAAGAGCCAAGGACGATCAAACAAGTGCAACGCCTGACCGGATGCCTCGCCTCTCTCAACAGATTCATAGCCCGGCTCGAAGATAAAAGTAAGCCTTTCTTCTCGACTATTAAAAATGGCAAGTTTTCTTGGAATAGGGAAAGTCAAGTAGCCTTTGCGAAACTAAAGGAATATTTGGCAAACCCACAAATCTTAGTCAAGCCAGTCCCGGGGGAGAAGCTTTACTTATATCTTGCGGCCTCCGAGGTCGCACTGAGCGCGGTACTAGTCCGGGCGGATGGTCAGAACCACCTTCCGATCTACTTCGTGAGTCAAGCCCTACACGATGCCGAGCTCAGGTACACTCCGCTCGAAAAATTAGCATACGCTCTGGTCATGAGCGTAAGGAAGCTAAGGCCTTAGTTCTTCGACCACCAAGTAGAGGTCCTCACCACTCTACCCCTTAGGCAAGTCCTACACCGGCCGAACACAAGCGGCAGGTTGTTGAAGTGGTCTTTAGAGATAGCTCAGTACGGTATCTCATACGCCCCAAGGACGGCCATCAAGGGCCAGGCCCTGGCCGACTTCATAGTAGAGTTAACTTTCCCACCCAAGTTCACAAGAATCAACCACCCCCCTTGGAAACTCTACGCGGACGGGTCGTCAACAAATACTTGTGCCGGGGCCGGTATCGTCCTAATCGGCCCGGAGGGCCAAAATTTCACCCAGGCAGTCCGCTTCAACTTTCCGGCCACCAATAACGAGGCCGAGTACGAGGCTCTGGTCGGGGGCCTTGAACTCGAGATCGCCATCGGAGTTTGCCGACTGCACATTTTTATGGACTCCCTACTCGTGGTCAACCAAATTAAAGGTGAATACGAGGCCCGGGGAGAGCAGATGATGAAGTACCTCGACCTGGTTACAACATTATGCGAGAAATTTCATCAAGTCTTCATTGAGCAAATCCCAAGGGAGCACAACACCCAGGCCGACGCTCTTTCCAAACTTGCAACCGCGGAGGGAGCTGCCGACCTCTCCAATATCCAACTTTCCACGCTCGGAACGCCCACGGTCATCCGAGCACAAGTGGCGACTGTTCTGAGCACGGATGGAAATTGGATAACGCCGATCGTAAAGTACCTCAAGACCGGCGGGCTCCCCGAAGATAGAACTCGGGCACGGCAACTACAACTCCGGTCATCAAGGTACACCCTCATCGACGATCTTTTATATAAGAGAAGCTTTACCCTCCCACTCCTAAGATGCATAACCCCGGAGCAAGGCCGGACCATTCTGGCCGAAATCCATGAGGGGGTATGCGGAAATCATGCCGGAGGCCGGGCCCTAGCCCACAAAGTGATCAGACAAGGATACTTCTGGCCGACCTTGAACAAGGACGCCGTCAACTTCGCGAGGTCGTGCCACAAATGCCAAGTCTTGGGGCCCAACATCAAACTGTCCCCCGAACAACACTCCTCCATGTATAGCCCTTGGCCTTTTGCCCAGTGGGGCATCGACCTGATCGGACCGATGCCCACTGCGCCCGGGGGCCATAAATTCGCCGTCGTGGCCGTCGACTATTTCACAAAGTGGGCCGAGGCCGAGCCACTCAACAAGATCAACCAGACTCAAATTATCAAGTTCATTTGGAAAAACATCATATGCCGTTTCGGTTTACCTCAAGTGATCATCTCCGACAATGGGAAACAGTTTGACGGTCTCCAAATGATTCAGTTTTATGAAAGATGGAATATCAAGAAAGTATTCTCCACCCCCTACCACCCGCAGACGAACGGCCAAGTAGAGGCCGTGAATAAAATCCTCAAGCACACTATTAAAGCTAAGCTTGAGGACAAGAAGGGGAAGTGGGCGGCCGAGCTACCCGACGTACTTTGGTCATATCGAATGACCACAAGGAACTCAACGGGCGAAACACCTTTCGCTTTAGCTTTTGGGACCAAGGCCGTTATTCCTTCAGAGGTCTCCCTACCAAGTCATCGGACGGCCCAGACGATCACCGGAGACAATGACACCGCCCGGATGATCGATTTGGACATGTTGGAGGAAAGGAGACTCAATTCCGACCTCCGAAATGCGGCCTACAAGAAGAAATCCGAAATTTTTTTCAACTCCAAAGTGAAGGCCAGACAATTCCAGGTCGGGGACCTCGTCCTCAAAAAGGTTCAGGTACCAAAAGGGGTATTCGGCCCGAACTGGGAGGGTCCGTTCAGGATATCCAAATGGCTCTCAAAGGGAGCTTACGAGCTGGAACGCATGGATGGAACTCCGGACCAATACCCCTGGAATGCAATTCACTTGAAGAAATACTACCAATGATCTTGTACTATGTATTCAAAGTTCCTATCAATACAAGGCTCTTAACACAGTTCAATCTTTTCCCAAGCACCGGGCTCAGTTCAAAGGCATATGCCGGCCGTATCAAGGACAGCATATCACACTTGAGCCCGGAAAAGCCACTCAAGGCCATCCAAAAACCGAGCCCAGTTCAAAAGCGTACGCCGACCGTATCGAGGTCAGCGTATCACACTAGAGCTCGGAAAGGCCACCCTAGCCACTTTAAAAGCCGAGCTCGGTTCAAAAGCATATGCCAACCGTATCGAGGTCGGCATATCACACTTGAGCTCGGCAAGGCAACTAAGGCAATCCTAGAAACCGGGCTCAGTTCAAAACATATGCCGACCGTATCGAGGTCGGCATATCACACTCGAGCCCGGGTCAAAATCTCATTCATACTTATGAAAATTTACTTTGATAGGTATAAGAAAGCAAGAGAGCAATAATAGAACAATAAAGTTCAAGGAAAATATGAATTATATTAAGTCAAAACCGGTCTGAAAGCCGGGAGGTACAACGTTTTAAAACAAGATAAATCCGGTCGGAAGCCGGTTACATTCAGGAATGCAGTATAATAAATCTAAGGCAGTTTGAGTTCAAGAGCCGCCTTCCCCGGCCGCCGGGCTTGCCTGACCTCCGGTCCCGGCCACATAGTCGGCCACTTCATCGACCAAGGCCTCCACCACAGCCCCGTCTCCACCCGGTACCTGGGGCCCCTCCGCATGGATTTCCTCCTCCTCCTCCTCCTCGTCTCCTTCTTCCTCGTCACCGGCCAGCGGATTCTCACCATTTTTGAACAGCCTGTGCCGATGGGGAAACCACGAGAGGTCCACCCCGTGGTCGGTCTCGAGGTCGAGAAAGGGGAACCAGAAACCGTCGCTGACCGGGTTCTTGGCAGCATACTCCCGGAAGTAATCCTCCAGGGATTTAGTATCGAGACCGCAGGTCGGCGTTGGCGTCTTCCATCTCGGATACCCGGTTCCGGGCACCTTCCAGGGCTTTGAATGCCATCTCCGCCCGGCCCAGGGCATCGTCCTTTTCCTTCAAGACGGCCTCCATCTGACCGACTGCGCCGTCTCTTTCCTTTTTGAGCTGGGCGACTTCGCTCTCTAGCCCGACTTTCTCCTCCCGGGCGCGGGTCAGGGCACTCTCGGTCCTCCGAAGCGACCTGGAGATCTCTGAAAGCTCGCTCTCCATCGTGTTGACCACGATGACCGCCTGACTGATCAGCGCGACCCCAGTCCGGCCCGCGTGCCAGGGACGGCGCTCGACAATGTCAGCCAGATCCTTTGTCCACGCCTGGGGGAGGGAATTCGCAGCCCGGCGCATGTAGTCCGGCATCTCAGCCGTTGAACTCGGGGCACGAGAGGAGAGGAAATCGAGCACCATCGGAGGAAGATCGGAGTCATTTCGAGTCATTCTGGACAAGTGAAAGGTCAGATCAGGTACAGAAATGAAATGGTGTGAGAGTGAGAACGTCAAAGTTAAAAGACTTACGCTTGGAAGCGGACCGGTCCCGACCAAAGTAGGTCCGGTCATCCCCTTGTCCAAGAACGAGCTCCAGACGAGCCACAGCTTCTGTTCCGACCGGCCCGGCCCCAGGGGGGGTGTCGTCGGAAACGTCTATCGGGGCCGGACTCGACCCATGCTGGCCGGATCCCTCGATCCCGGCCTCCTCCCAACTCCGTTTCTTTCCCGTAATCGGAGAAGAGGTCGGGACCTCAGCAGCTGCTGCCCCGGCGGCCGGAACAGACTGGAGGGGGAGAGGCTCCTCTATCACGATCCCGGTCCGGACGCCGGTTCCTTTTTTCTTCTTCGCTCCTTTAGCCGCTTTCTTTGCCGCGCAAGCTCCCATCAAGGCAAACATCTCTGGGCAACGATCGGAAAACTCAGGGGGGCACTGCCTGACGATCGAAAAATCTGGCACTGTACGACCAAAATCCAAGTTAAAAAAAAAATATATATATAAATACAGATCGGAACCCGGTCACTTACCCGTCAAATTTATATGACGAGGAAACTGGAAGAACCGACCGGAAATTCTGGCTTCTTGTGTCCGGAGGACTGCTTGATTCCTTTCCGAGGTAGGCAGGGACATGATCCGCTCTCTGACGACCGCGAAATCAAAGTTCAATTCTCGATCGGAAGGGCAGGGATAACCTGCAAAAGAAGACAAAGATTAGATCAGTACTTTTAGTTCAAAGGCAAATTAAAGATTCCTTACTGGGATTTTTAGGGCGGATGTCGGTCGGAACGTCGATCTCCGCTCCATCAGGGTACCCGGTCTTCCACGCCCCACCAACAAAGAACCATTTCTTTCGATCGTTCCGACCTTTACTGGGCAGGCCAGTCACCAGTTTCTGCCCTTTCGTCTGGATGTAGACCTCTCCGGTCCCACTCCTTTGGCTCTGGATCCGATAGAGATAAGTCATCTCTCCGGGGGTCGGCATCCGGTAGAGTCGATTCCTGCCAAATAAGGTCATGACGCTCACTATTATCATCCAGGCGTTCGGCAGCAGCTGGATGGGCGCCTGATTCCAGTAGTTCAACAGGTACGATACGGCCGGATGGAGGGGGAAGCGGAGCCCGACCTCCATCATATCCTGGGTTACGGCCACCATCCCACGCGGAGGTTGGTCCGCCCATTCGTTTGGCTCGGGTGCGTAGAGATGAACGTCAAGAGGTACCTCCCATCCGGCCCGGGCTTCGTCGAGTTGGCGCTGGGACATCTTGCTCTGTACTTGGCCAATGGTCCACCTACGGGACTCCTCCAAATTGGCTATCCGAATAGTGGCCGGATCGCGAACGGTCGGCTCGCGCGGGAAGTGATCCAGATACTCCTCGTAGTCGAAGGAGAGAGACTCGACCTCATCCTTCCTCTCCACATATTCTGACCACAGACGAAAGGCCTGTCTGACCTGGTCTCGCCGATCTTGGCTGACACTCCGACCAACTGCGGCCGGCCTCTCAACCTCTTCGGAATCGGATCCCGAGGCCTCCCCCGCGCTCCCAAGCCTTTCTTTAATCATCTCGGCCGTGAGATTTTTGAGGAGCAAGTTAGTGGCCCGGTCGTCGCCCTCGCCGCGACCTCCTTCTTCCTCATTTTCCTCCAGGAGATCATCCAGTGGATCCCTATCCCCCACGGGTCGGGCCGCTCCTTCATCCTGGGATCGTTCCGTAGCCAGAGGAACTCCCTCCCAGGCACCTTCACTCAATAATGACCGTCCCGGGCGTGGGAACAGGGCATCTAAGCCATCGTCATCTCGCGCCCAGATAGAGCCCGCCAGACGGGAAGGGAAGGCACCGCTCCCACCGCGAGAGCTTCCTCCTTCGCCGAAAAGACGCCGGTTGGCGCCACCACCTCCTCCGCCGCTAGAGGAGGCGCCACCTCTTTGCCCAGGCGGAGGACCCGCCCACCGTCGCACCATTGTATAAATAAAAAGAGTTGAGGTAAAGAAATTTGAAAATTACCTTCGCAACACCAATCGCCGCCGTGCAAAATTCGTCGCCGCCGTGAGAAGCTCGCCGGAAATCGCCTAAGAGCAGCTGCAAATCGCTAAAGAGTGAAAACCCTTGGGAGTGAAGTGACACCCCTATTTATAGGAAATGGGTGAGGGCCTATTTCGAAATAAAATCCTAGATATAGGGACCTAGGTGCAAGAATTTGAAGAGACGGTTTCAGCGTCAGACACCTCGTACATTACACGCATTAAATGCGCGAGATTCGAGGAAATCAAATCATGTCACGCACGACAGCTTTCAATGCGCGTAATCCGAGGCGTCGCCTGACGTCATGCGCACCTTTTTAGGCAAAATAAGTACAACGCCCATCCTTCCAGTCATCGCATAGCCATAAACCGGTCTCCGACCGCCCCGGGCAAGTCAAGGCCGACACCAACACAAAATGGCAAACGACCACCTCGCCCCACATTAACTTTGAGCGACGAGCTGGGGGGCAATTGTTGTGACCGTTTTGGACCACGTGTTGGATCCGGCCGGAAGAAAGCCGGAAAAGGCAAGAAGGTACCCAGAGGTTGGGACCGACCAGGCCGACCTGAATCCGACCTCTGCGGGCTCCGACCACGAGTTTCCGGCCTCGAAAGCGAGGCCGGAAACCTGCTTGGGGCGCCCGTCCACGTTCATCCCAGCCACGGTGAAGTCCTGCCGTGGCCGGGCCGGCCCCGACCATGATCAGTGTAGTCCAGCAGAGGTCGCCCGGACGCGACCGACTGGTTGGAGCAATCTCCGACCTCGCTGTCCGCCAGGAGGCCGGCCTCCGATCACTTAAGGCCCCCGGCCGGCAAGAGAGATCTTGAGCACGTGACAGAATCAAGAAAGACCCTCTCCCAGGGGGGAAAAAGGCCGCCTCCGTACCCTGAGACTCAGAGAATATTCCATCCAAATGAGGAAATTCGCCAGAGAATCGTCCTTTTTGGACACGCGTCAACACCCTAGTGGCCGGCCACCTGCAAGCCCTGACATACCAGAGCCCGCGCGTCCTCAGAGGCAGGAGACATTTAATGCACCTGTCCCCCGAGAGGCCGGAAATGACCAGAATACCCCTATAGTGAGAAAACTATAAATACCCCAACTTTTGTAATGTAAAAAAAAAAGTTGAATCTCTCTCTCAGTATAATCAATACACATACTCATTCAAGTCCAGGGACTCACAACCCCTGACAATTCTTGGTGTTCTTAGTGTTCTTATGCATTTATTGCTTTTCTTCATTCAAGCACTCATTCTAGCATTTAAGAACCCAATCATTTGATATTTTTACCAAAGCTTTTATAAATAGCCATTCGATCCCAGCAAAATATATTTGGTAAACAACAACTATCTTCCGAAATTTGTCCAAATTTTCGAAGAAAAAAATATTTCGGGAAACTTGTTCCGAAACTTTGACACATTTTCTGAAGTTATGTTCTGAAATATTGTAGAATTTCTAGTACACCAGGTCGGAAATTTCCCTGACGGAAAATTTGAAAGAAAAGAAAAAATGAATGACAAATATATATGTATTCAAACTTCGTTATACGCCCAAAATACCAATATTTTGTACACAAAAACCGATAATATAAACAACATATTTAACATTCAAAACTAGGGTTCGTAAACCTATGATTTAAGGAACAAAGAAAAACATATATTTTTGAAATCCTCATTTTTTCCAGGTTCTTGATGAAAAACATGAACTAATTATTGTGGTGTCGTATATTTCACGTACATGACTGTGTGAAGATGATGAAATATGTAAAAAAATGTAGGGGGTGTGTATAGAGTATATTGGAATAAGCTTCGTAGATGGTTGAAATAATAAAACGAATAATCAATGTTTGTATTGCACACAATTTCTTTAAAACTAATTATGCCCTTCAAGAGTGCTAGTGAATCGAAGGACATTTGTTTGCCATCATACAATGATTTAGGAGCAACGATGTCAATATTATATCTTGTTCTAGACTAACTGAGATCTGAAAAGTATCACTGAAATAGAACAAAACTATCATAAAAAATAATGTAGAAATATTTAGGCAATTGCCAGTACATATTTATATCTCTCCGAATCAGTTGTATTGAATTATTTTTTTTATCAACATTTGAGGTGCTACTTATAGTCCTTGAAAATTAATTGTTGGCGTGCAGTTATAAATTAGCCTCTAATGACCATTATACTATAACTAACACCTGATTAATTCAGATTTTTGAAACGTAAAAATCATCAAGTAACTACCATATGAAAAAAGAACAATTATTTCAAATTTAATCACTATCTGATTAATGACCAATTAATTCAAGTTTAAAATGATAAAACATTTGAATTTTGCTTTGTTCGTTACAAAAAAAAAAAAACGAAATGAAAATTAGCTTGTCCATCCACCGCTAAATCGGTGTGACATATGTGTATGCAAATCGTACTCGTACATAAAAGTTGCACCCCTCTATGCATGCACGTGGAAGGAGGAACATAACTTTTATCACACTTTACAGTCATAAGTGGTTTCTTCCTTATATACCTACTTTCTTATCTATATTTTTTCCTACGTGGAACAAAAGCCTTTTACGTTTTCCTTAACCAATTTCTGGTTACAACAGTTTTAGAATTAATTTCTCATTCACACTTTTTCTAACAGTTTTAACCTATCAACGATCAACAACAAAGATCGATTTATATTAATCATGTTGATCATATGTTTCTTTTCAATGTGTTTTTCCAGCAATGCCATTTTGCCTATATGAGACGGTCTCATATATGGGACGAATTTCATTTACTACGTAGTGCCATTTTTCCCAGCAATGCCATGAATGATCCCAGATTGGTTAAGTAAAGGGATAAGTGGTTACAACTAAGTTTGGAAAACCATGACCTTTCCATTATACTGAGTTTCCACAAGGGCTTTAAAAAGACCAAAGGCATCTTTAACATATGATTTTAGCATAAGCAAATAGAACCATGTATATTTGGTGGATGCATCAATGAAACAAATATAGTATTAAAATGCCCACAAATCAGAGTGAATTAAAGCAAAAGGATGATCAAATTATGGCATTTAGCCTTCATACGAACAGTACATAGTGTACTAGAAAAATAATCAGTAAAAAGAATGTGACTATTGCTAAGTGCTTTCTTGGTACCCAAAAAGGATGCATGCCAAGTCTCTTGTGCCAAAGCAAAAGTTGATTAAACTAAACAATAACAAGCATTGAATAAAATTGTTATTTTCATTGAATTGAAAGCAACATTGTAGAGGGACCGAATTTGGACGATTCAATGAGTTATAGGATCAAAATAAAAAAGTTAAATTCTTTGGGATCAAATTTGGACACTAGACAAGTTACGAGACCAAAAAACTATTTTTCTCATAGAATGTATATTAGCATTTTTCGGGACATGTCCGAAAGATGCGCGTTACATATGTAACATATGGATCGATCACACCCTCACTTATTTCATCATCTCGACCATTGATCTCGATCATCTTATCAATTTGGGCTTCATATACCCATATACTCCCCCGTCCCAAAGTTAATTTCTACTTTATTATTTGTCACTCTAAACTAAATTGATTTTAATTAATAAATGTGAATTAGTACGTGTAAAGTAATAACATGAGATGTAAGTATATATTCTAGTGTAGGAAAAATATAATTGCAAAAAATAATATTGTTGTGTTGTCATTTATGGAAATATCGATTGGGCAAGGGAAAGGGTAATTTTGTCAAGTAGCAATTAAGTTTGAGACAGAGAAAGTACTATATAACGTAGTAAATGAAATCCGTCTCATATATGAGACCGTTCAGTACAAGTTTTAGCCTCCATAGAACGAGGAAGCCTAATGAAAACCTTCAAGTGGGAAGGCCATCCGTTGCATGTGTTGTTTGGTAGGCAACTTGACATTAGTGGCAAATCCAATAGCTTCAAGAACCCTAACTACACACCAACTTATATCAACTTGCCACCATTCTAGTCCTTGTTTTGCTGAATATTCAAATGCATGGTGGTTGTTATGCCATCCCTCTCCAAATGTGAGCATTGCCACCCACCTAATCAACGTACATACTTGTGACATATATGTAGAGGGAAAATTGCATTTTTGGTCACAAGAAAATGAGATTAATTGCACTTTTGGTTCCAAGAGAATGTGTTAATTTCAAAATGATCATTTTTTCAGCACATTTAGTCCCATAGTTTTTTTTTAACACTTTTGGTCCCAAGATAATATGATATATTGAATTTTTGGTCTCAACATAATGTACAAATTGCAGTTTTGGTCTCACAAATTTGCATTTTTGGTCCCGAAAATTAACAGATGGGACCAAAACCGCAAAAAAAAAAAAAAAAAGACCAAAATTGTTTTGCACCCATTCTCTTGGGACTAAACGTACAATTTCCCCCAAGAAAATGTGTCAATTTTAAAATGGTCATTTTTTCAACATATTTCAGTCACACAGTTTTTTTTGGCACTTTTAGTCCCAAGCAAATTACAATTTTTGTCTCAAGAGAATGAGTAAATTATAGCCCATGAGAATGTGGTAAAATTGCAGTTTACTTCTAAATATTAACATATGAGACCAAAAATGCAAAAAAAAAAAAAAAAAAAAAGTCTATTTGCGCACATAGGTACATATATATAGTATTTTGCACTCATTCTTTTAGAATCAAAAGTGTAATTTTCACAATTTAATAAAGAAAGCTTTAAAGCATACCAATTGTTTCTAGATTGATCACCAGTGTTCCAAGCTTGTTTACCCCACACATGGCAAGCTGAATTCACAAGCCAAGTCACATGGTACGACTCTTTTTGGAAATTCACAAGCCAAGTCACAAGCCAAGTCACATAAACGAATTGGATATTCCGATCCTTAGGTCACATGCCTTTGAAAATATTGATTCCCGCGATCAATAATACAAATAATAAAGGGATAGCTAATTTTTTTGTCTCTTAATTATAGCCTATTTTTCTGCTAAAAATATAAATACATTATAGCCTCTTTTGAATTTAGTCACCATGATTTTCACAGTTCGATTTTAGTCCTTTAACTACATATATATTAATTTTTGTCTCTTGACCGGCTTGTGCTGGTGATCCAGCCGGTAACGTGACAATTTCTTTTTATATTTTTAGTCCCTCAACTTTTTATGTATATACTGGGTTAAAATATTGATATATATGGACTACACTTAATCTGTAACCATCAATTCATCAAGATTAAGCAGAAGACGACACATCAACTGAAAACTCCCAATTAGTATTTCTTCTTTAATATAAGATAGGCTGAGAATAAAAATATCTAAAAAATTTTTATTTATAAAAGCAGCACTTTTATTGTGAAACTGGAGGAGGTATTTATAGTCATAATAGAAACATAGACATCCATTGATGCAAGTTAACTACGTATCTTTGTGGATACCAAGTAAAAAAAAAAAAAAACTAACTACGTGTTTTAGTACCAAAAATTATTGACTATAGATAAATTGCTTACCATTCCCCAGACGACGTAGGGTAACCCTCCCATTGCACAAAGTAAAACTCCAAGTGCCATGGGATGAAGAATGTAAGTGCTTCGAAGAAACTTATAAAAGCTTTGCATCTCTAAATCTCTAACGTTGTCCATTTTCCCAAGCTGCAGAAAAATATTCAAGAGAAACAAATGTAAGGAAGGAATCCATGCTTTGCAATAGAAATGAGAAAATTGCAAATTTGATCCCATGTTTTTTTTTATCCTTTTTTTTGTTGTTGCAAATTTGGTCACTTCGGTTAATATTTGGGACCAAAACTGCAATTCTTTTAGAATAAAAAATGTTAAAAAAAACTAAGGGACCAGAAATATGGGAAAAAAAAACTATTTTTGCGGACCATTATTCTTATAGAACCAAAAGTGCAATTTACCGTATATATATTAACGAAAGATTAATTTCCAACCTTTTCAGCCAAAGTTTTGGAATCAAAAAGCCAACTTATATGACTAAACCCAAATCCTTCGATTGGACTATGTGGGTCCCTTTTTGAGTCAACATATTGATGGTGGTATCTATGTGTGCTCACCCACTTAATTGGATGCCCCTGCAAACGATCACATAAAATTCATAATTAATACAGTAGGATAGGAGTTTAAATTATATTTGGTCTCATAACTATCTGAAAAAATAAATTTAGTCCAAAAAAGTTATTTCGTCGATTTAATTAGTCTTAACTTATATGACAATGCCAAAGTTTAGTCACAATGATTTAGGCTTTAAGTTTTTGCTTTTATTCTTATAAAAAATCTAATTAGGAGTCCCTTTCCAAACGGAAAAATAAAAACAATTTCGTTTTTTTACACGTGATTTTCACGTTAAAAAAAAAAAATAGGGACTTTATGCTGATTCTGATGATGTGGCGCCCATTTGTAATTTCAAAGGAAATTGTGACAGACACATTCATGATCAAAATGAACATAATCATGAGAATCGAGAGTTGTTTGAAGGGTTTGAGTGAGTTACAATGCTGTTTACACAAAGATGACAATTCACCAGATCACCTAGTAAAATAAGTATACTTTCACAAGGAAGAATAAAAAGGCGGTCACTAATCCTATGCAAGTTTCTAACATTGATTTGTATCACCAAATCATTTATGAAAATTGTATTGTACACATACCTTAGGCTCATTATCTAATTTGTGACAATTCCTAACAACCCCAAAAAAATTCTAAAAGAGAGAAAAAAAAGTTGAAACTAACTAACACAAGAGATGGCTAGTTAGGGGAAAATTACACTTTTGATCACAATTTTTATGGGACCAAAACGATAATTTTCATATTCTCTTGGGACCAGAAGTGTATAAAAAAATTACGGGACTAAAAATGTCTAAAAATGACAATTTTGATATTGAGGTATTTTTTGGGACCAAAAGTGCAATTAACCCGCCTAGTTAGAAGTAATGAACAAACCTGAAGTGCATGAAGACCACAGTATGCAAATGAGTATTCAAGCCATTTGGGAAGCTTGAAACTTCTATGAGAGAGATTTCTATGGTAAGAGACTGTGATTCCTAGAAGGATAGTGACCCAATGTAGTCCCAAAGCAAGACAAATGGCATCCCAACTGAAAGTTAAAGGACCAAAAACACAAAGCAAATGCAGCGCCATCACCACCCCTAGTGTTGCCATCTCTGAAATTTTCCAGTTTCTGCCCCTAAACACATTATTCCCCTTCCTCTTAACAACCACATCAGACAACATTATTTTGTCAAATTTTGTCTTTTTCATCTCCCCTTTTGTCTAATTGGAGGGGCTTATCTCTAGACATATTTTCTTGGTTAGGTTTTGTCATTTGAGTTGTTAGGCCTTTATATAGAAGGGATTGAGTTTATTGTGTGAAACCATCTTTATCTTACCATCTAAAATTTGCCGTGTTTGTTTGACTAAACTTATAAACTTTTTAAAACAACTAATTATAATTTGTTTAAAAATTTATAAGCTTTCTCAAAGTGTTTTGTAAAAAAAAAAAATTAAAACAACTCATAACCTCTTAAACTAAGTTTCTAATAAGTTATAAACTCCATGAATATAAGTTTGGATAACCTAACTTACTTTTCCGCCCACCCCACCCCATCCCAAACCTGCCACCCCATCCTCATATAGAAAGTAAAAGAATAATTATTTTATATCATAAGTTAAAATATAAAAAATATTTATTATAAATTTTCAAATAATTTATAAATTTTATAAGTTAAACATTTTAATAGCTTATAAGCTACATATATCTTATAAGCTCCAAAAAATAACTTATATAAGATATTTAAGATAAGTTTAGCCAAATGAGTTCTTACTGATCTTAAATAATTAATGGTATCGATCAAACCATAAATGAAGGGTTGATAATGGCGCAGGAAGGTTTTGTGGGTTTAATTAAACTACAAAATTTTAGACCGACTGCAGTTATCTTGAAGACATATTAAACTTCTTAAAATAATATCTTGCATTTTTTTTTTTTGACAGTAAAATAATATCTTGCATTGAAGTTAGCTTTAAAGGACAATTTTAAAAAGCTAAGTATAATAGGGACTACTTCTATTTATTTATATTATTTATCCTATATTTGACCGAGGAACGCTAGAATAATTAAGGATAAAATATAATTATAAGAGGGATGTAGTTCATCAAAATAATGTTAAAAATTAACTAATTTTGAGTGATACCCTTACCAATTAAGTATAAAAAATGTAATTATATTCTTATTCTCATTAACCACCATATAATTAATTTTTGTAAATCAAAGGCCCCCTAAAATGTTGTGAATTTATTTACAAGAATATCCATACACACATATATATCATCTAAAAGTCTGAATTTATAGAAAGATGAAAATTATTTTATTTAATTTTCCTAAACACTTCCCCTCACTCTAAATTCTCAACTTTTCCTTTATGGGGAGACCAAATGGGTGAAGTTGTTCTCAGTTGGAATCAAACCCAAAATCTTTGGATCTGAGAGTGAGACTTTTGATTCTGAAACCAAAAAAGAATTTTATCTTCATGCATTTAATTTCCCTAACAAAATATACACACTTATACGGAAAATTGACCTTTTGGTCCCAAGAGAATGGGTACAAAACACTTTGGGTACCTATGTGTTAGGCCTTTTTTTTTGCAGTTTTGGTCCATCAATTAATTTTCAGGACCAAAAATGCAAATTTGTCATATTCTGTAGGGACCAAAACTACAATTCATTCATTTTCTTGGGAGAAAAAATACAATTTATCCTGTTCTCCTGGGGCCAAAAATGTAAAAAAAATAAATAAATTACGGGATTATAAGTGCCAAAAAAGGACCATTTTAAAGTGGACACATTCTCTTGGGACCAAAAGTGAAATTAATCCCATACTTATAAAATGATCTCCCATGTTGAATAACCTAAAGAAGCATAACTTTAGAAAATATAAATTCCTATATTCATAGACTATATATATATATATATATATATATATATATATTAGAGGGTAGTCAGGTTGAAACTAACACTAAACCTAAATAACTTAGTGAGATGAGTCAGCTCTGGCTAATTATCAATTTAGCACCACTTAATTAATAGTTTGGCGGCCACGCCGCTTTAACGCCGTTCATATTAACTACAAGTGATTAAAAAGAAGATAACGTGCATGAATCTGTGAAGTCTGTTTGGCGCTTCATTTAAACACTTGTAAAACATAATGTGCCAAAGGAAATATAATGTAGGTAGCGGAAATAATTATCGGATTTAAGTTTTCAGTAGTGCGCGCACCTACGTACAATAAATAAAGCACGGGAACAAAAATACTAGGAAAAAATGATTTATGTTATTATATATACATAGGGAAAATTAATGTTTGTTTCATCTATCCGTAATGCATGTTACCAGTTTTTGGTTGATTTTTAACTTTAATTTTCGTCCCGTTACTTACACACTATTTCGACTTTTTGTCCATTTGATTTTGAATTTTCAATTGGGGGAGTTACAAATAGGTTCCTTTCCATAGCATTAATTGCACTTTGGTTCCCTACTTTTCATTAAATACAAATAAGGTTCCTTTTTCCTCCTTTTTTGGTCAACCCAACCCCCCCACCCCCCTCCTTTATTGCCAATTTGCCAGGTCGCCACCCCCCCCTCCCCTAGCATTAATTATTTCCCATCCCTTTTATTTGAATTTTTTTTTTGTTAATTATTCATTTTTATATATTCTGAACATTTTTATTTTTGCATAAAAAATTTGAACTATTATTTTGCACCCATATACTTGAATATATATTCATTTTTATATATTTTGAACATTTTTTTTTTTGTCATAAAAATTTTGAACTATTATTTTGCACCCATATACTTGAATATATATATTATATATTTTATTAATTGTGCATTTTTGCACAATTATTTTACACAAAAATATACTTAAAATTCTATATTTTTATCATTTATTTTGCACTAAAAATTTACACAGCAAAATAACTTGAACATATATTTTGCATAAAAAAAGTTATTTTTATTAATTGTACACCATCTCATGTTTCATTTCATCAATTACATATTTTAAATTAAAAAATTAGATATTTGAATTTAAATTTGACAAATTCATAACAAAAAATACACCATTTGCTTAAATGCAAAAAAAAAAAAAAAAGTGCAAAAAATATTCTGAACATTTTTCAACAGTCTTCGTCTTCAAAAAACCCGATCTTCATCTTTTTCTCTTCACTGATCTCTCTATTCATTCAACAAAAAATGACAACAATAAATCCACCAATAAATCACAATAAACAAAAACAAAAAAACACCCTATAATTGAAAAATTAAATAAACAGAAGGACCTTGCAGATCGGCGGCCGGTGCGTGCTTGAGAGGGAGGGCGGCGCCGGATCTTGCAGATCGGCGGCCGTCCGTCGCTGTGTGAGTGTGAGAAAGAAGGCGGCGACGCCGCGTGCGTGGGAGAGGGAGGGCGGCGTCGCGCCTGGAGATGGAGAGCGGCGCCGCACCTTGCAGATCGGCGGCCGTCCGTCCCGTGCGTGGGAGAGAGAGGGGCGTCACGGCAAATCGGCGGCCATCGTCCACGCCGCGCCTTGCAGATCGGCGACCATCGTCTGCGGCGCGCCTTGCAGATCGGACGGTCGGTGCGTGTGAGAGAGAGGGGGGACGGCGCCGCTACGTGTGGGAGGCGGGGCGGCGGCGCCGCTACGTGTGGGAGGTGGGACAGCGGCGCCGCTAGGAGAAGGGCAAGGCAGTGTGTGGATTTAGAGAGAAAGAAAGAGCCGGAGATGAAAAGAGAGAGAGAGAGAGAGGAGTGGGTGCCGGAGATGAAAAAAGAGAGAGAGAGAGAGAAGAGAAAGAAGTGGGTTGCGTGGGGAGGGGGACGGACGCAGCTAGTATAGGTAGTGGGGAGGGGAGGGGAGGGGAGGGGAGGGGTGGGGTGGGATGGGGAGGGGTTGGGTTTTTTTATTAATATTTTAGAACCTACTTGCATTTTTTAAAATGGGAGGAACCAAATTGTATTAATGGTGTTAATGGAGAACCAATTTGTAATAAACTCTTTTCAATTTTATTGGAAAACATGACAAAATGCCACTTTTTAATTTTTGTTTAAAAAAATATCATCTAATTTTTTTTTCATTTTTAAAAAATGCCTATAATTTAATGACACATCACCATTTTAAAAATCAAACAACTTTACCAAATTATGACACATGGAAATCAATTAAACATGACACATAAGAAAATTACACTCGAGGAAAACATATATATAAGCAAAACAAACTTTCTATTATTGTATAAGGGGTTTTAATAAAATATATTATAGTTTCTTAATTTTTTAATTTTTGAATTAAAATATGAAAAGGAGTAAATATTTCAGTTAATTATAATTAGAATTTTGCATTTATATTCTTAAATTAATTGAGTGAAGAACTTATTTGTAATTTAACATAAGTATGCATCAAATTTCTTACAATGAAACATAAATAATCCGAAAAACTCGTGAAGTTATTTCTTTCATAAAATCATCAAGTTAATAGAAAAGTTATATTTTGACTAACCTAAGGCGTGCTTGAGGATTTAAGGAAATTAGTTAAATGAACAAGTAATTGATTCAACTGTTTTATAATAAAACACAAGATGTGATAAACACGTGTTCTCTTATCCCACACAAATAAAATGCCACAATCATAATTTAATTACACATCATAATTTCAAAAATCTAACTAGTCTACCATAATACGATACATGGGAATCAATTAAACATGTAAACGACACAAAAGAAAATTACACCCAGAGACAGCACGTCAGCAAAACAAACTATCTATATAAGGGAATAGTGTCTTTATTTTAATAAAAAATATTATATTATATTTTTTAAGGGAGCTAACAATTATCAATTAATTAGAATTAGAGATTTGAAATTGTACACTTAAATTAATTAAGTGAATAACTTTTTTGTAGTTTAACAATGTTTCAAGAAATGAAAAATACAAAAATGCAAAAAATTGTGAAGTTTTTTTTTTCAGTGATTTATCAATTTAATATAAAAATTATATTTTCACCAACTTAAGGTATGTTTGAGGATTTAAGGAAATTAGTCAACACACTTTCATATGGACCAGACGCACGGTGCACTCACTCAACAGTCGAAGTTGTTTACATTGAAAAGTGTAAACTGATTACACTGAAAATCGATTTTCAATGTAAACTTGTCAGTGTAATCTAATCATACTTTTCAGTATAATCAACTTACACTTTTCAGTATAAACAACTTGAACTGTTGAGTGAGTACACCATGCACCAAGTGCCCAAGAGAATTACTTATTAGTCAAATTAACAATTAATCGATTCAATTGATTTTAGATAAGACTTTCTATTAATTGAGTGAAGACTTATCAATATTGATTAATAAATCTGCAAGCGACCAATTAAAGAAGGGATGATCTCAAGTGATTTGAGCATCATTATCCATATATAAATTCATGAGTTCGAATTGCAAACTTCTCTCTCCTCATTTCCAAAATATCGTGGTAGATTTTAGCGGCAGGAATGGATTCAGTATTTCATTACATGGGATGTGTGATTAAAAATGGTAAAATAAATTAATTTAAAAGGAATGAAATGACAAAATTATATATATATATATATATATATATATATATATATATAAATTCTATGTAAATAATAATAAAATTTAAATTTCAAGGGGGAAAAAATTCAATGTATATAATAATGAAAATTTAAATTTTGAACAGTGTAGATATATCTTCATCTAAATTTCTTTATCAACAGAAATAAAATGCATGAAAGCAATTTTAGAAAAATAAAAAAATGTTATTAAGTGGAAAAACTAAAAGAAAAAACAATTAGAAATTAAATGCAAGAGTAATTTTAATTTTTAATTACTTATTAATAAATTCGATCCATTTGATCACTTATTTATTATTTAAAAGCTTTATATTATTATTATTTTTTAAAATTGGATTTCTATTTATTATGTCATTTTTAGTAGTGCATTTAAATATCCATTTACAGATAAAAAAAATATGTAAATATAAAAAAATTGAAATACAAAGTGCCTATTTTTTTACCTGGTCCGATTTAACACTAATTCTTATATGCACCCAAGTGCATGCTATGCACTTGTATTTTAAGTTCAATTTCAAAGAAAATTTTGACTTCTCAAAATTCATTAAGTAAATTAGTCTTTGAAAATTAAAATTAATTTGAAATTAAACTCAAAACCCAAGTACATGTTATGCACTTAAATGCACACAAGAATCACTCCCGATTTAAATCTCGTTATAACTAAGTGATACTTATAACTATGTAGCTAACTACCAAATCAATCTATATACTTAAACTTTAATTTTTGGGGCGGGGGAGGCAACAACTCTAGTTATAATTAAGTGAAACTTATAGCTATGCAGCTAACTACCAATTAATCTACATACTCCCCCCTCCTCCTCCTCCTTTTTATTTGTCATATTTTATCTAAAATTGTGTCTCTTTTTAATTGCCACTTTACCAATACCAATACATATTTTAACTCATTTTTCAACAATGCTCAACATTTTGTAATAAATAGGAGTAATAGTTAAAGGTATAAATGTCTTTTGACACCTTAATAAATGAAAAAATCGGTTTGTGTGAATGAATAAAATGTGACAGATAGGAGCACAACAAGAAAATTGACATTTAGTGACAATATTAATGTCGTTATAAATTTTCTAGCTAAAATTCTTTAATAACATAAAGCAATCTTTAATAACATGATTCTGTCATTAAAAACTGTTTCCTGTCACTAAATATTTTTAACTAGAAAAATAAGAATAACATGACATGACATAATTACTAAAAAATCTATTTTCTTTGTGGTGAGCTATGTTGCACAGGTGCGGGTGCGGGAGTGCGGTGGCGATACGACACGAGTTCGGGAATACGAGTTTTCAAAAAATTTAGGGTGCGATTAGCCAAGGATATGTTTGTTTGTTTATATTTTATTATATATTATACTTAATTTTTTTTTATATTTTAAAATTTTGTAAATCAACTGTATTAATTCATATTTTCTCTGACCAAAATTTAATCATATTCAATAATTTAATTAATATAATTAAGTAACCAAACATCAATTCATAACACAATACATATGTCATAACAGTGAATTCAAACTAAAACGAATGTTACATTGTCAATTTAAATTTTAATATATAATAAATTCAATTGAAATAACATATTTAATACTTAATAAGTAGGATTTGCGAGGAGGATTCAAGTATCCGTTAGTTAGATTCACTTCGTGGAGAATTGGATTCGTGAATTCAAGAATCACACCTCTTTTAGGGTGTAGGTGCGAATTCGATACTACTTTATGATATTTTTAGAAGAATCCGGGCATCATATGTGGTGAGTACCTAATTAAAACTTTGATTTGGGGGCGGGCGGGGGAGGCAACCCAGTTTAACGCCGACAATAATAAGTACAAGAGGAGGTGAGGACAACTGTGCAGATTTCATAATTAAATAAAAAATTGGCATTAAATGTACAATTATTATTGTAATATAAATAGAAGGCGACCAGAACTTGAATTACACAACTCTTAATTAGTCCATTAAAAAAAAGTTATAAGAATGGTTCCGTCCTTTGTTGAAGCAGTGGCGCGCACTCTTGTTATGAGATTTCTTCAACGATTCATTCTTACTGGATGCCTAATGTGAGCTTTTAATTATGTTTTTTTTTTCCTTCTTTAAGTTTTATAAGGATTAATAAAACCAAATTCATCCTTTATCTTTTCACCTTTATTGAAATACTCATCTATTTATTTGCTTTATCAATTTAGTCCAGCATCTATTCAAGTTTCACCACTTAGGCCCTAATTGACCGAGATATGTATAAAACACCACTGTTTCGGTACTCTATTTATTTACTTTATCAATTTACTCACGTAACTATTTAAATTTTGCCAATTAGGTCCTATTTGGATTGAAAATGCACAAAACACCACCGTTTTGATCACATGCACATCACGTGCATGAGTTTTCTGGCGGAAAGCCAACGGCGTGATGTTTGTGGCACGCCAAGTGGCAATCTTCGCCAAATAATTTAAAAATAAAAACATAAAACACGAATAAACAACTCATTTATTCAATCAAAATAAATATATTTGAAATTTTTTGTAAATTTTTAAAAATTTAAAGCCCCCCCTACCCACATCTACCCCCAACCCAAAGCATGAAGAACAATAAATTTTGTTTCAGACAATTTTATTTTGGATTCTAATTGTAAAGATGATTGATTTTGAAAATCTTCTCCACTCTTGATTTTCAAGAACCCAAGAACCCAATCATCTTATTCACGGATGATTTTAAAAATCTTGTTGGAATTATTGGTTCATACTTGATATATTTTCTTCCAAGAATTAAGTATTATTTTGCTCCAATTAAATTTTCGACCAAATCGCCAAAACATTCTCGATTTTTTGAAGAACACCAATTTAGATTTAGATTTGAGATTTAAAAGACACCACTAGAAAGTTTCATTCGTTTTTTCCAAGCTATCATAGTGTAATATTATGTCAATAGTAACAAATGTTTTAGATTCTACAATAATTTCTATGTTTGGTAGCTACCCGCGATTTTGTTTCATTTTGGATCTGAGAGTGTTCACTGGATATTTATTAAAATAAATCTTCAAAGTCAAGTTTAACTCTTATTTGCTTCGATTGTCTAGATCTAAAATTGCTTGAATTATTGCAACAAATGTGAAAACGGCTACACAAATGAAGATGATATTTTAAAAAAAAAGTTTCAGTTTTTAGTTTATTCTTTATTTTAATTTTTTTTGTGTATATATATAATTTTTTTTTTTTTTTTTTTGTGGCATGTAACTTAAGGGTAAAAATTGCATGATATTATATTAATTTGTTGGTTGAAGGAATTTCATCTGAACTTTGCCTCTTTGGAAGACACAGTGAGTAGATAATTTAATATGGGTGGAGTTGCTCTCAGCAGGAATTGAACTCATAATCTTTGTTTAGGCGTGAGTCATTTGAGTCTGATACCATAAAAAAATATCATCTCAACTAAAAGTTCAAACTTGTAGAGATATGTTAAATTAATTAATTTAATTATTTATTTTTATCATTATGTTTTAAGTTCGCACATTTATGTCAAATTGGCCTTTACACAAAGTTCGGAGCAAAATGTCACATATTGCTCACGTGTTTAGCATAAATGTGCGAAATTAAAAAATAGTGACCTAATGTTTTTTGCCGGAAACATTCCAATTTGATCTAAATGTGTTAAATTAAAATTTATAGGCCCAGATATGCCAAATTTAAATTTAATAGCCAAAATGTGCCAACTTGTAAATTTATTGTCTTATATTTGCTACCCCCGGCCATTGTTACGGTCCTACAAAAAATATTCCCTTGTATATTATACAAGAATCGTCATCAGTCTTGGAAAGAAGATGTTTTTAGAGAAAATTGCAAATTATTCATCATTACATTTTCTATTTTACAATCTCACTCCTTATTGCTTTTTTACAATATGATACGCTGTGCTATTTTTCAGTCATATTGCTACTAAAGTGACAATGAATTGTGTCTCTCACATAATAATAATAATAATAATAATAATAATAATAATAATAATAATAATAATAATAATAATAATAATCATAATCATAATCATAATAATAATCATAATAATAGTAATAATAATAGTAATAGTAATAATAATAATAATAATAATAATAATAATAATAATAATAATAATAATAATAATAATAAAAGAAGGAAAACCTAGTGAATGGTATTACAAAAGCATTATAGTCGTGATTTTATTTATAATTTACGCTTAAATAGTATAATGTTGTTTTAGAATCCCCACCGACATCCATATATAATTTTTTTATTTTCCAATTGGATTATAACTAATAAAACCTGTGGCGGAACAGTTTAATGGAAGAAGAAGGTTCGATTTTTACCTTTGAAGGTAGCAAGAGAAAGAGCAACTTAAAAGTCGCATTGAGAATTCATAATCCCCAGTTTTATTGGAAGGTGATTCCTCCATCCCAAATGAATTTACACACTTATCTTTTTGGCCCGTTCTATAAAAACTTGCACATTTTAAAAGAAGAAAACATTAATTTGTGTGTACACTCACAAAAATATACACACATTTACCCATATGCCACTGCTTTATTCATAAAAATAATTTTTTTATATTTTAAAAGTGTGTGCCTGTGTGTCCAAGTTGATCATGGATTTCTTGACCAATTTCAAGTGCTCAATGTTAATTTTGTCCCTGTCAATTATTATTTTTATTTTTGCCCAGTTGTACTAATATGTTATTTTCTGCCTTATCATGACTTTTTTACCCTTACTTTCCCATTTTTTCAAATTTTTTCCATATGTATTTCAACATTTTTCCAACTATATTGGGGGAGTGGGGATTTTAGTCAGTTTGGGGCAAAAAAGAAAAAATTTGTACAATTAGACAAAAAAGACTTCGAACACTTAAAATTAGACATTTTTGAATATTTTCTCTTCGCATAAATCATAAACTATCACAGGGCTGTCGACAAGGGGCATTCGTAAGCAAAATGTAAAACATTTAATTTGAATTCGTCTCACAACATATCTGAGATTACATAAGAATTTGTCAAAGAACACATTGTCCCAATACCAAAATACATAAAAGATACATTAGTAAATATCTTTTTAACAGGTTGCAACAGAAGCTGAATTAGGTTTCGCCGACGCGTACATCAACAATTATTTTTCTTTTGTTGATAAAAATGAAGGTCTCCTCAACTTCTTTCTGGTAAGAAATGATCAAAGTGGAAAATATCTTCCATTTGTTTTATGATTGTTATTCATTCGAATTTTTTTATTCAAAAGTACTAATATATTCACCATGGGATTTGAATTTTGAAGATAATTATAGCAAGTAAAGATTTGAATACATACTCTTCAACGTTAAACAGGAAAAGGTAATTAATAATAACTCTCTTAGGAATTTCAATGTTGATGTTTTATGAAACATTATTGTGAAACATATATTAATTTATGGGGGCCTTAAATTTATAGGACAATTGTTTTTTATTCTATTTTTTTTAAAATGTTTTTTGTCGTTGGCAAAAAGGTTGATACCGTGCCAACCTGCCAACCGTTTGCCAACTATTTTGCCAACATTTTTGGGGCAAACTTTTTTTTTTTTTTTTTTTTTTAAATTAGGACAAAGAACAATTGCCTTGTAAATTTAAGGACAATTTTGTGAATTTTCACTTAATTTATTTACGCTGGATATTGGTAGAGGATGGTGGACACCATTGCTTTACACATCTGCAATATCTTCTGCAAGATATTTCTTCAAGCATGTTTCTAAGAAAAATAAACTTTCTCAGGCGCGTGAAAATATCTCGCGACATTATGACCTAGTAAGTGGTACTTTCCTCATATCCGATTTATATGCATGTTTAGTTTGAGTAAATAGCACATAATGTTCTAATTTTAGTCCTTTAACTTTTTTACTTTATCAATTTTTTTTTTCAAATGGAAAATTCATTATTTTTGGCCATTTTCCGTGAGTATATGGGCTATTAAGACTACAACCCAGTTTTGGGTAAATAACCATCTGATTCATTATATTTCGTATTATAAAAATTTGTACATCTACTGACTTGGTAGTGCCTCTAGTCATAGTCATTTTTGTTGTGACCATTTCTGACCACATGTTGGGTCCGGTCGGAAGATAGCCGGAAAAGGCGGGAAGGTACCTAGAGGCCGGAGCCGACCTGGCCGACCTGAATCCGACCGCGGCGGGCCCCGACCACCAGCCTCCAGCCTCGAAAGCGAGGCCGGAAGCCTGCTCGAGATATCCTTCCGCGATTCATCGCATCCACGTTGAAGCCCTGTCATTTCCGGACCGGCCCGGCCGGGATTAACAAAGTCCAGCAGAGGCCGCCCGGACACGACCGACTGACAGGAGCCTCCTCCGACCTCACCATCCGCACGGAGGCCGATCTCGATCACTCGAGGCCCCCGGCCGACTAAAGAAAGATTCGGGGCACGTGACGGAATCGTGCAAGATCCTCCCCCAAGGGAGAAAAAGGCCGCCTCCGTACCCAGCGGCAGAGAATATATCCAAATAAGGAAATTCGTCAGAGAATCGTCCTTTTTGGACACGCGTCGACACCCTAGTGGCCGGCCGCCTGCGAGCCCTGACACATCAGAGCCCGCGCGTCCTCAGAGGCAGGAGGCATTTAATGCACCTGTCCCCCGAGAGGCCGGAAATGACCAACATACCCCTATAGTGAGAAAACTATAAATACCCCAACACTTGTAATGTAAAAGAGGTTCAATCATTCTCAGTAGAATCAATACACATACTCATTCAAGTCCAGGGATTAAAAACCCCTGGCAATTCTTGGTGTTCTTAGTGTTCTTAAGTATTTAAAGCCTTTCTTCATCCAAGCATTCATTTAGCATTTAAGAACCCAATCATTTAGTGTTTTTACCAAAAGCATTTACAAATAGCCATCCAATCCCAGCAAGACATATTTGGTAAACAACATTTGGCGCTAGAAGAAGGGTGTATCTAACCCATCAAACACATTTTCTTCATCTCCTTGAAGAACACTCACTGTCCTTCAAAGCTTCACATCCTCAAACCTTCAAATCTTCAAACCTCAACCCCCTCATCTCCTAAAGCAATGGATCCCCAGAAATCATCCCAGGCCCACGGAAAAGCCGCACGCGTGGCCTCCCCAATTCGCTTTCCGGAGGAACCTCTCCCATCCGGGGGCCGGGGATTCTTTACTCCTGACCAGGCCGGGTCAGGAGGACGCCGCCAAGCGGAAGAGGCGAGGGGCTGCCGGAGCACCACCTCTGCCTCCAGGAAGAAGGCCCGGGCTCGTGCTCTCAAAGGCAAGGAGAAGGCCAGAGAACACCAAGGCGAAAGCCAAGGTCGGGCGAACCCCGTCTCGGACCGTTCGCGAGGCTCCGCCCATCCGGTTTTTGACCGTTTGGGCACAACAGACCCGTCGTGGTACCCGAGCCGTGTACCCAGTTACGACACTGGGTACGGAGACACCGAGTCCATCTCCAACTCGGGGAGCACGGCCCAAATGCCCCACAAGAGGGCAGCCGAGGTCAGCCTGACCCCGGCAAACTCCGCCAGGCGCAAGCTAAGCTTCGCCCAAAGCGGCCTGTTGGGACGCGGAGTCCCCCGTGCGGCCGTTTTCGACCGAATCGGCCCCCTAGCCGACGTGGGCGACCAGCTGGCCGAAACCCCCAGTCCAGAAATCGTCAAGTTGCAAAAGCAACTGGACGAAATGAAGGCGCTCCTTGAAGCGCAAGGCCAAACCAAGGCCCGGCCAGTCGCCAACGAGCCTTTGGCGGTCGATATTGAGCTCGCGCCGGTCCAGCTCAAGATCGTCCCCCCACCTACTCCTCTCTACGAGGGGAAAACAGATCCTGAGACCCATCTCAGCAAGTTCCGGATCTATATGACCGGGCGTGGCGCGACAGACACCACGAAGTGCAGGCTTTTCCCTCTCACCCTGGGCGACCTCGCCCACAGATGGTACGTGTCCCTTCCGGCACGGTCCATTGACTCGTTCGCCACTTTGAGCGCCCAATTCTCATCATACTTTGCGGCCAAAATCGCCCGGCCGGAAAGTTGGCATCGCCTGATGCGGATCCTCCAGAAGAAAGAGGAGTCCGACGAGGACTACGTGGCCAGGGTGGACGAGGTCATACTGACCGGCGAGGCAGTCAGCGACCAGCTTGCTTTGCATGCAACCCTGGGAGGCTTTCACGGCCGATCTCCTATGTTCAAGCACCTCACCAAGGACTTCCCTAAAACCTATGCCGAATTCCGCGCCCGAGCCGGTGACTACCTGGCTCGGAGGAAGCTTCTGGCACTAAGGCTGGGGGAGTCAGAGCCGGCCCCAAAGGAGACAGAGGCCGTAGCCCAAACCTCCCCCAAGAACGGCCCAAAGGCCAGAAGAGTGGCCAAGCCGCCCGGCAACTTCAAGTCCTTCGAGGACGTTGAGGTTCACCTAACCCAGGCCACGAGGCAGTCCCCCGCGCATATTTTCAATGCGATTCAGCACCGGGACGTGCTTCCCAGGCCAAGGCCCTATTCCGGAGACCGGTCCCGGCTGGACCCTAAAAAGTTCTGCGCTTATCACGACTCTATTGGCCACAATACGAGCCAGTGTCGTGATCTCCTAAAGCAGCTTTGGAAGCTGTTTGAGGAAGGGCGTCTGAACGACCTCCTTCAGAGGCCAGCCGGCCGGCAGGACCAACAGCAGCAGCAGCAGCCCCAACGCCACCCTCGGAGGAACGAGGAAGGCGGCCGGCCTCTTAGGCCGGTCGCAGCTTTGGAGGAAGATGAAGACGAGGATGACCTCCTCCCGCCCATGAATCCCGGCGGTCGGGTCAACATGATCCAGGCCGGCGGAGGGAACCTAGGCGGCCTCACCCCCATCTCGACGCAGTCCAACCGGAAGCGGAAAGCAGAGGTCCGGGCAGCGACCAACGTCAACTTGGTCACACCCCCAGAACCGAAGATTCACAAGGACTTGGAGATAACTTACTCCAACCAGGACCGGACCGGGGTGCTGTACCCGAAGGGCGACGCGCTGGTGATTGCCGCCCAGATCCTGGGCAAAGAGGTTCAACGCGTTCTGGTCGACAATGGGTGCTTTTGCAATATCATCTTCAAAACGGCCCTAGACCAGCTCGGAGACCTCGTCAACTTCATTAGGCCAATCGACCTTCAGCTGAAGGGATTTGGGGACGCGACGGTCGCCGCGTACGGAAGGATAAAGCTCTCCGTGGAACTCATCTGCTGCTACAACAAGGAGGTCAGGATAACTAGGCTGCTAGATTTTATAATTGTAGAACAGCCAAGCTCGTATAATGGCTTTCTGGGTAGGCCCTTTTTAGAAGTTTTTGAAGCCGTTGCTTCCTCCTATTACTACTGTATCAAATTTCCCACCCCCGAGGGGGTGGTCGGCACCATTAAGGGTGACCAACCAATGGCTAGAAGGTGTTTGAACTATTCCTACTCTTACTTATTTTCAATTAGCAACAACCAAATACCGGACGGGCCACACCCCGACTCTGAAACGGCCATTTCGGCCGCAGAACCCGTCGCGGAGGTCGGATCCACATCGGCCGACCCCAGGCCTATGCAGATCGACGATCCCGAGCCAAGGATTGGTTTCGAACCATCCGAGCTCGACCTCGATCCCAGATTCGATTCTTCCGACCGACGGAGCTATGAACAAGCTACGGCTTTGGAAGATCTGGAACACATTCCGGTCGACCCCTCGAGGCCGGAACTGGGAGTACTGATCGGCTCTCGCATACCGACCGAAATGCGGGGGGAGGTAATCGAATTCCTCAAAGCCAACGTTGGAGTCTTTGCCTGGTCTCACCAAGACATGGTCGGGATAGACCCAAAGCACGCATGCCATCGACTAAAGATCGACCCCAACAGGAGGCCGGTCCACCAAAAAAGAAGGAAGTTCGGCCCGGAAAAGTACGAAGCTTTGGCTGAGGAAGTCAAGAAGTTGCTAGACAACAAGCTGATCGAGCAAGCCCGGGACGAGCCCCAATGGGTCGCGAACGCCGTCCTGGTCAAAAAGACAAACAACGCCTGGAGACTATGTATAGATTTCACCGACCTCAACGCGGCGTGCCCAAAGGATCACTTTCCGATGCCACACATCGACCACCTGGTGGACAGCACGGCCGGACACGAGATGATGTCCTTCATGGACGCCTTTGCCGGCTACCATCAAATCCCCATGGCCGTTGAAGACATCAAGCACACCTCATTCCACACGGAGAAGAACATATTCTCTTGGCTCCGAATGCCCTTCGGTCTGATCAACGCCGGCGCGACCTACCAACGCCTAGTCAACAAGATGTTTGCGGATCAGATCGGAAAGACCATGGAGGTCTACATCGACGACATTGTGGTGAAAAGCTTGAAGAAAGAAGACCATCTCAGGGATCTCGAAGAGACTTTCAAGATCCTCAAAGCCTACAATATGAAGCTGAACCCGAAGAAATGCAACTTTGGGGTGGAGGCCGGCAAATTCCTGGGACACATCGTCAGCCAGCGCGGGATCGAGGCCAACCCGGCCAAGATCAAGGCCGTCCTTGACATGCAAGAGCCAAGGACGATCAAACAAGTGCAACGCCTGACCGGATGCCTCGCCTCTCTCAACAGATTCATAGCCCGGCTCGGAGATAAAAGTAAGCCTTTCTTCTCGACTATTAAAAATGGCAAGTTTTCTTGGAATAGGGAAAGCCAAGTAGCCTTTGCAAAACTAAAAGAATACTTGGCAAACCCACAAATCTTGGTCAAGCCGGTCCCAGGAGAGAAGCTTTACTTATATCTCGCGGCCTCCGAGGTCGCACTCAGCGCGGTACTCGTACGGGCAGACGGTCAGAACCATCTCCCAATCTACTTCGTAAGCCAAGCTCTCCACGATGCCGAGCTCAGATACACCCCGCTCGAAAAGTTAGCTTACGCTCTGGTCATGAGCGTAAGGAAACTGAGGCCTTATTTCTTCGACCACCAAGTAGAGGTCCTTACCACTCTACCCCTGAGGCAAGTCCTACACCGACCGGATACCAGCGGCCGGTTATTGAAATGGTCTTTAGAGATAGCTCAGTACGGGGTCACATACGCCCCAAGGACGGCCATCAAGGGTCAGGCCCTGGCTGACTTTATAGTGGAATTAACTTTCCCACCCAAGTTCACAAGAATCAGCCACCCACCTTGGAAACTCTATGTAGACGGATCATCAACCAACAACTGTGCCGGGGCCGGCATTGTCCTGATCGGCCCGGAAGGCCAGAGTTTCGCCCATGCAGTCCGCTTCAGTTTTCCGGCCACAAACAACGAGGCCGAATATGAGGCTCTGGTCGGAGGCCTTGAGCTCGCAATCGCGATCGGAGTTTGTCGTTTGCATGTTTTCATGGACTCCCTGCTCGTGGTCAACCAGATCAAAGGAGAGTACGAGGCCCGGGGGGAGCAAATGATGAAGTATCTCGACCTGGTCACAACCTTATGCGAGAAATTTCATCAGGTTTTCATTGAGCAAATCCCGAGGGAACACAACACCCAAGCCGACGCGCTTTCCAAGCTTGCAACAGCGGAGGGAGCAGCCGACCTTGCCAACATTCAACTCTCCACGCTCGGAACGCCCACGGTCATCCGAGCACAGGTGGCGACCGTTCTAAGCACGAATGAGAATTGGATGACGCCGATCGTGAAATATCTCAAGACCGGCACACTCCCTGAAGACAGGACTCGAGCTCGGCAACTGCAACTCCGGTCGTCAAGGTACACCCTAATTGACGATCTTTTATATAAGAGAAGCTTCACCCTCCCACTCCTAAAATGTATAACCCCGGAGCAAGGCCAGACCATTCTGGCCGAGATCCATGAGGGGGTGTGCGGAAATCATGCCGGAGGCCGGGCCCTAGCCCACAAAGTGATCAAACAAGGATATTTCTGGCCGACCTTGAATAAGGACGCCGTCAGCTTCGCAAGGTCATGCCACAAATGCCAAGTCTTGGGACCCAACATCAAACTGTCCCCCGAGCAGCTCTCCTCTATGTATAGCCCTTGGCCTTTTGCCCAGTGGGGCATCGACCTGATCGGACCAATGCCCACTGCGCCCGGGGGCCACAAATTCGCCGTCGTAGCCGTCGACTATTTCACAAAGTGGGCCGAGGCCGAGCCACTCAACAAAATCAGCCAGACCCAAATCATCAAGTTCATTTGGAAAAACATCATCTGCCGTTTCGGCCTACCTCAAGTGATCATCTCCGATAATGGGAAACAGTTTGACGGTCTCCAGATGATCCAGTTTTGTGAAAAATGGAATATCAAGAAGGTTTTCTCCATCCCCTACCACCCACAAACGAACGGCCAGGTAGAGGCCGTAAACAAGATCCTCAAGCACACTATCAAAGCCAAGCTCGAGGACAAAAAGGGGAAGTGGGCAGCCGAGCTACCCGACGTCCTCTGGTCATACCGAACGACCACAAGGAACTCAACGGGCGAAACACCTTTCGCTCTAGCTTTTGGGACCGAGGCCGTCATTCCTTCAGAGGTCTCCCTACCGAGCCACCGGACAGCCCAGACGATCACCGAAGACAATGACACCGCCCGGATGATCGACTTGGACATGTTGGAGGAGAGAAGGCTCAATTCTGACCTCAGAAACGCGGCCTACAAGAAGAAATCCGAAAATTTTTTCAATTCCAAAGTGAAGGCTAGACAATTCCAGGTCGGGGACCTCGTCCTCAAGAAAGTTCAAGTACCAAAAGGGGTATTCGGCCCGAACTGGGAGGGTCCGTTCAGGATATCCAGATGGCTCTCTAAGGGAGCTTACGAGCTGGAACTCATGGATGGAACTCCGGACCAATACCCCTAGAATGCAATTCACTTGAAGAAATACTACCAATGATTTTGTACTATGTTTATCAATTAATACAAAAGCTCTTCGCACAGCTGTATCTCATTTCAAACACCGGGCTCAGTTCAAAAGCGTATGCCGGCCGTATCGAGGCCGGCATATCACACTTAAGCCCGGAAAAGCCGCTTAAGGCCATCCAAAAAACCGAGCCCAGTTCAAAAACGTACGCCGACCGTATCGAGGTCGGCGTATCACACTTCAGCTCGGAAAGGCCACCCCAGCCACTTTAAAAGCCGAGCTTGGTTCAAAAGTATATGCCGACCATATCGAGGTCGGCATATCACACTTGAGCTCGGAAAGGCAACCAAGGCATTCCTACAAACCGGGCTCAGTTCAAAACATATGCCAACCGTATCGAGGTTGGCATATCACACTCGAGCCCGGGTCAAATCTCATTTCATACTTGTGAAAATTTTACTTTGGTAAGTATAAGAAAGCGATAACAAAACAATAAAGTTCAAGGAAAGACAGAATTATATTAAGGCAAAACCGGTCTGAAGGCCGGGAGATACAACGGTTTAAAGCAAGATAAATCCGGTCAAAAGCCGTTTACATTTGAAAGCAGTAAAAAAGAGCTAAGGCATTTAAACTAAAATTTCAAGGTTCGATCTGGCCGGCCGCAAGGTCCGCCTGCCCCTCATTTCCGGCCGCCATGGCAATTTCGGCATCACCTCCGCCCAGCACTTGAGAGTCGGCCGGAGGAACCTCCTCCCCTTCCTCTGCCTCCTCCTCTTCATCACCAACCGGGGGATTCTGACCCGGCAAGAGTAGCCTATGCCGATGGGGGAACCATGAGAGGTCCACCCCATGGACGGTCTCGAGGTCGAGAATGGGGAACCAGTAGCCCTCAGCGACCGGATTCTTGGCAGCGTACTCCCGGAAGTACTCCTCCATGGCTATGGTCTCAAGGCCGGCCTGGCGCGCAACCCGGATCATGCTGGCAGCGGCCATGTAGAAGCAAAACTCAGAGAAGAGTGCCGGGTTGGCGGTCGGATCCTCCGGATCGTATGCTGGCCGGCTAAGGGAGGCAGCCAATTCCTCCGCTTTCTTTTGGAGCTCCCTCTCCAACTCAGCCTGCCGGGCGAGGGCATGATCAGCATCCTCCCGGGCTCGATGAGCCTCCAGCCGCAGATCGGCACTGGTGTCCTCCATCTCTACCACCCGGTTCCGGGCATCGGCCAGCGCCTTGTATGCCGTCTCTGCCCGACCAAGAGCATCGTTTTTCTCTTTCAAGACAGCTTCCATCTGGCCGACCGCACAGTCCCTTTCCTTTCTGAGCGCGGCATTCTCGCTCTCTAGCCCAGCTTTCTCCTCCCGAGCTCGGGTCAGGTCGGCCTCTAGCCTCCGCACGGCGCTGAGGGCGCTGTTGAACTCGCTCTCCACGAGATTGGCCATTATGGCCGCCTGGCTAACGAGTGCGATACAGGCCCGACCGGCATATCGGGGTCGGCGCTCGGCGACATCAGCTAACTCCCGCGTCCAAGCTTGGGGCAGGGAGTTCACCGTCCGGCTCATGTACTCCGGCATCTCCACGATAGATCCCGGGGCCCGGGAAGAGAGGAAATCCAACACCATTGGAGGGAGGCCGGAGTTGTTGCGGGTCAATCTGGACAAAAAGAGAAGTTAGGTCAGTATTGAATAAAATGCCTTTGGAAAAATCCAAAGACAACAGACTTACGCTTGGAAACGGGCGGGATCGCGACCAAAGTAGGGCCCGTCGTCTTCCCGGCCGGGAACGGATGCCCCATGAGCCGCATTTTCCGCCCCGACCGCCCCAGGTGGGGTGTCGTCGGAAAGGACGATATGGGCCGGACTCGACCCATGGTGCCCGGTCTCCCCGTCCTCGATGTCCTCCCGACCCCTCTTCCGGCCGGTGAGTTGGGGGGATGCAGGGGCCTCAGTGGCAGCGGTCGCGACGGCCGGTACCGACTGGAGGGGGAGGGGCTCTTCGATCACGACCCCGGTCCGGGCGCCGGCTCCTTTCTTCTTCTTCCCCCCTTTGGCCGTCTTCTTCACCGCGCAGGCTCCGATCATAGAAAACATCTCCGGGCAGTCCTCAATTAGTTCTGGCGGGCACTGCCTCACTATCGGGAAATCGGGCACTGCAATGACGAGACACGGAGTGTCAAAACACACAAAAAAAAAAAAAAAAAAAAAAAAAAAACACAGCACACTAAAGGCCGGGACCTGCCCGGATGCTTACCCGTCAATCTCAAATGACGCGGGAACTGGAAGAAACGGCTGGAAATCCGAGACTGTCGGGTCCGGAGGACGGCTTGATTCCTTTCCGCGGCCGGCAAGGACAGAATCCGCTCTCTGACAACCGCAAAGTCGAAATTCAGCTCCCGGTCGGAAGGACAAGGATAACCTACAAAGGAAAGTAAGAAATTAGATCAGTACTTTTTATCCAAATATAAGCAAAAAATTCCTTACTGGGATTCTTAAGACGGATGTCGGTCGGAACGTCAATCTCTGTCCCATCCGGATACCCGGTCTTCCACGCCCCACCGACGAAAAACCACTTCCTCCGATCATTCCGACCCTTGCTCGGTAGGCCGGTCACCAACTTCTGCCCTTTAGTTTGAATGTAGACCTCACCGGTCCCACTCTTTTCGCTCTGGATTCGATAGAGGTATGTCATTTCACCAGGGGTCGGCATCCGGTAGAGCAGATTCTTGCCGAACAAAGTCATGACGCTCACAAGGATCATCCATGTGTTCGGAAGCAGCTGGATGGGCGCTTGGTTCCAGTAGTTTAACAGGTATGAGACGGCCGGATGGAGCGAAAAATGAAGCCCAACCTCCATCATATCTTGAGTCACAGCCACCATCCCGCGAGGAGGCTGGTCCGCCCGTTCATTCGGCTCTGGAGCATAAAGTTGAACGTCGTAGGGGATCTCCCAGTCGGCCCGGGCATCATCAAGAAAGCGCTGGGTCATTCTGCTCTGAATTTGGCCAATAGTCCACCTGCGAGACTCCTCCAGGTCGGCTATTCGAATAGTGGCCGGGTTGCGTACGGTCGGCTCACTCGGGAAGTGATCGGAGTACTCCTCGAAGTCGAAAGAGAGGGACTCGACCTCATCTTTCCTCTCCACGTATTCCGACCATAGACGAAAGGCCCGTCTGACCTGATCTCGCCGATCCTGGCTAACACTCCGGCCAGCCGCAACCGGCCTCTCGATCTCCTCAGTCTCCGACCCTGAGACCTCATTCGTCATCCCTAGTCTTTGTTTAATCTGCTCGGCCGCAAGATTCTGGAGCAACAAGTTGGTCCCCAGATCATCTCCTTCACCATGAGCGTCTTCACACTCGTCCTCCTCGAGGAGATCGTCCAAGGGCTCCCTGTTATCCATGGACCGGGCCATCGCCTCTGTCTGCGATCTCACGGCCGCAGCCGAAGCCCCTTGCCGGGCACTTTCGCCCAACAACGACCGGCTCGGGAACAGGCCATCCAGACCGTCATCGTCGCGAGCCCAAATTGAGCCCGCAAGACGGGAAGGAGAAGCTCCACTTCCTCCGCGCGAGCTCCCTCCTTCCTCAAACAAACGGCGATGGGCTCCGCCACCACCGCCGCCGCTTGAGGAAGCTCCGCCCCCTTGCCCAGGCGGAGGACCAGCCCACCGTCGCACCATGATGTAAGACTAAAATTCGGAGTTGCAAAAAAGTTTAAGAAATTACCTTCGCAACACCAATCGCCGCCGTGCAAATTTCGTCGCCGCCGTGAGAAGCTTGCCGGAAATCGCCTAAGAACAACTACGAATCGCCAAAGAGTGAAAACTCTTTGGAGTGAAATTGCATCCCTATTTATAGGAAATGATTGAGGGCCTACTTCGAAATAGAAATCCTAGGTATAGGGACCTAGGAGCAAGAACTCGAAGCGACGGTTTCGGCGTCAGACGCCTCGTACATCACGCGCATTAAATACGCGAGATTCGAGGAAACCAAGTCATGTCACGCACGACAGCTTTCGATGCGCGTAATCCGAGGCGTCGCCTGACGTCATCCGCGCCTCTTTAGGCAAGATAAATAAAACGCCCACCTTTCCAATCAACGAGTAGACTTTAGCCGGCCTCCGACCACCCCGGACAAACTAAGGCCGACACCAACGCAGAACGACAAACGACCACCTCGCCCCACATTGAATCTGAGCGACGAGCTGGGGGGCAATTGTTGTGACCATTTCTGACCACATGTTGGGTCCGGTCGGAAGATAGCCGGAAAAGGCGGGAAGGTACCTAGAGGCCGGAGCCGACCTGGCCGACCTGAATCCGACCGCGGCGGGCCCCGACCACCAGCCTCCAGCCTCGAAAGCGAGGCCGGAAGCCTGCTCGAGATATCCTTCCGCGATTCATCGCATCCACGTTGAAGCCCTGTCATTTCCGGACCGGCCCGGCCGGGATTAACAAAGTCCAGCAGAGGCCGCCCGGACACGACCGACTGACAGGAGCCTCCTCCGACCTCACCATCCGCACGGAGGCCGATCTCGATCACTCGAGGCCCCCGGCCGACTAAAGAAAGATTCGGGGCACGTGACGGAATCGTGCAAGATCCTCCCCCAAGGGAGAAAAAGGCCGCCTCCGTACCCAGCGGCAGAGAATATATCCAAATAAGGAAATTCGTCAGAGAATCGTCCTTTTTGGACACGCGTCGACACCCTAGTGGCCGGCCGCCTGCGAGCCCTGACACATCAGAGCCCGCGCGTCCTCAGAGGCAGGAGGCATTTAATGCACCTGTCCCCCGAGAGGCCGGAAATGACCAACATACCCCTATAGTGAGAAAACTATAAATACCCCAACACTTGTAATGTAAAAGAGGTTCAATCATTCTCAGTAGAATCAATACACATACTCATTCAAGTCCAGGGATTAAAAACCCCTGGCAATTCTTGGTGTTCTTAGTGTTCTTAAGTATTTAAAGCCTTTCTTCATCCAAGCATTCATTTAGCATTTAAGAACCCAATCATTTAGTGTTTTTACCAAAAGCATTTACAAATAGCCATCCAATCCCAGCAAGACATATTTGGTAAACAACAATTTTTGATGAACTGAGTCAACAAACCTGTGTTCTTTTCTCCATAATTGCAGAGTTATTCCTAACTGAAAGTCGAATAGATATGTTTCCATCTGTTTAATATCTACTGGCTGATTCATACTGCATCAATATTTCATCATAAATTGAAACATGTAGTTTGTTCTTTGCAGAACAATGAATTATTTTCCCTATTCTTGGATGAAACAATGACATACTCTTGTGCAATATTTAAGGTTAGACGTCAGGTTCCAATATTTAAATATGAAAACCTAGTTGTTGGTATATATCTAATTAGTACTCTCTTTGAAGACCCCGGGAGAAGACTTGAAGGATGCACAACTTAGAAAACTCCATCTTTTGATTGAAAAGGTGAACATTTTGTGTCACTCAACCCTAATTATTAGATCACAAAATTATTGAAATTTAACTAGAATTCCCTTCAACTTTGCACAGGCAAGAATCAATAAGGAGCATCACATTCTAGAGATAGGATTTGGTTGGGGAAGTTTAGCACTTGAAGTTGTCAAAATAACAGGATGCAAGTACACCGGCGTCACACTTTCAGATAATCAACTGCAATACGCCCAGTCGAAGGCGAAGGAAGCCGGCTTGCAGGTACTATAATTTAATTAAACACAATTTTTTATTAATAAAGGGGGTTAATTGTACTTTTGATCCCAAAAGAATGCCTCCATTTTCAAATGGTCCTTTTTTGGTACTTTTAGTCCCATGATTTTTTTTCACTTTTGGTCCCAATTGAATTTGATAATTGCAGTTTTGGTCCCAAAAAATGGATAAATTACCAATTTTGGTCCTAAAAAATGAGGTAAATTTGCAATTTTGGTCCTAAAAATTAACGGATGTGACCAAAACTGCAAAAAAAAAAAAAAAAAAGAAAATCATTTTCGCACATTATTACCAAAATTGTTTTTCTTATTCTCTTGGGACCAAAAGTATAATCTTTCCTTAATAAAGGGAGTATGCTTCTCTCTCGGTCTCAAGATTGAAACCCTCATGTGTTATCAATTCCCGTGTTGGAACCAATCCATCTCTGACTTCAATTGACCCTCCCGCTAGTGGACGGTGAGATTGAACCCCCAGATTAGTCATCCCTTCGGATACCAAGCTATTAAAAAAATTGAGAGATGAATTCTTTTATCACAAAAATCACTAGTATTATTTTTTTCAAAATCAACGTTGATCATTTTTTCGTTTCATGTGTTGGTATGAAGGATTTGAATGTTTGACATTTTTAATTGAAGTAGATAGTGTATTTAGGATGGTTATAGATTTGTCTAACACTTCTTAGATCGTTTATATTTCATAATTAATATTCGTATTCTATTTTGTGAATCAATTAACGATTTTGTTTCTTTTAACTGTTGCATCTTACATTATTCTACTTTTGGATTATAAAAAAGTAATCTCAATAATATATATATAAAATTCAATTTCATGCAGGATCAAATTGAATTTCTATTATGTGACTATCGCAAATTGCCTAACAAGAAGTATGACAGGATAATCTCATGGTTAGAGCCCCTGCAATATATTTTATTCAAGATGCATGCATGTCTTATAAATCTAATCTATACATAGATATAACTAACTAGTACATGCTGAAAATTTTCAGTGGGATGATAGAACACGTTGGCCATGAATATATTGAGGAATTCTTTAAATCTTGTGAATCGGCTTTAGGTCAAAATGGTCTTCTTGTTCTTCAGGTAATTAATACACAATCTTAATTTCATACTCCCTCTGATTCATTTTAAATCCCTTGCAAAATAGTGCAGATTTTAATAAAAAAGTTGTTCATTATTGTTAAAAGGTGTAAAGTTGAAGGTTTAGTAGTCCGTCTCTTTTATTGAAGGGAGTTTAGTTTATTGGTGCAATAAGATATAAATAAGTGATGTTTGGAAGCAATTAGTTTTAGCAAAAAAAAAAAAAAACTATTTTTTCGTAGTTTGGGGTAATCTAAAATAAATTAGAGGGAGTATTAACATACATATATGGTAAAATTCCACAATTAAACTCATGGCTATTTATTCTTTAGTTCATCGCAACGGCGGATGACAAGTATGATGAGTCAAGGCTTAGTGAAGGGTTCATGAAAGAATATATATTCCCCGGTGGGGTTGCGCCCTCGCTTAATCGGGTAATATCAGCCATGGCTGTTGGATCCAGACTTAGGTAACAATAATCATATACTCCTATATGATATTTTTCTAAATTAATTAATTTGTTAATTTTATGGAAATTAGAGTTTTTATTTCAATAAGTTATCTATGTTTCGGTTTCAGTCTTGTCGACTTTCACAAACTTAAAATAGTCTTGTAACTATAAAGCTAGTCACCGGACATAAATGCCGAGCAACAAAAATTACAGGACTAATTTCAATTTGTGAAAATCGACAAATTGAAATTAAAATAAGTGTAATTAAAAGGACTAAAAAAACTGTTTCCCCTCTTTTTTATAGATATCTATTATGTTATTTATAATACACCTTGAAATGTTTGTACTACTACTAACTAAATTCTTATTAAAAAAAAAAATAATAACTAAAGTCATAACTCTATATATTGAGTTCAGGTGCCGGAGCCTCATTAAAAACCCTTCTTAAAAACTCCTCTATTACAAGAGAAAGCAACAAAATTAGGGGGTGCTTGGTTAGCAATTCTTCAATAGCAATGAGAATGAAAATTTATTTTCATCTATGCCCTCATAAGAAAAATGATATGTTAGGGGAAGAAGTGTTCCAATGGTGACACCATTGCTAGTGTCATGCCCCAATTTTGGAATAGAAGTTGACAACAAATGGTTGTTGGTGGAGGAATGGGGGAGTGATTGAGGAGGAAGATTGTAGGAAGAGAATAGGATAATCAAAATGGAGTAGTGATTACCTTATTTAGGAGGAGATGTAGTGATTTTGTTCTATGAACCATGCTAATTACACTAATTTTCAATCTCATTCCCATTGCCATTGAAGAATTGTTAACCAAGCGCCCCTAAATTAATTAAGACAATGAAAGTCTATATGTAAATCGTTCTGAAGGAAAGGTATCAGAAAATCCGGAGTAGCGCGTTTGCACAACATACACTGAGTCGCTCTCTGGCCTCCGGACGTGATCTTATGGCTTTAGGATTTTTTTTTTGTATTTTAATACACTTCGTAGTGTGAGTGTGGATATCATATATGTGTGTGTTTTAAAGGTAAATTATATATTTCTATTTACAATGATATTATGCAGTGTGGTGCACCTGGAAGAAATAGGGAATAATTACTTTGATACCCTCAGGCATTGGCGACAAAACTTCCTTAAAAATCAGGAGTAGGATTTTTTTATTTTTTTTATTGAACATTACATTACATACATTATTTTGTACACCTTGTTATATTCAAAATTGTTATACTTGTTTCTTTTAGTCAAGTTCTGGAATTGGGGTTCCACGAAAAGTTCATTCGGACATGGGAATATTATTTTGACTATTGTGCGGCTGGATTCAAATATTGTATTCTCGGAGATTATCAGGTAATTAAATTATATGCCATCTAAATTATTTGTTCGAAACTTTATGATTAATACGTGTATACATGTACAACTATTAACACAATATTGTAAATATTACACTTTTGGTCCAAAGAGAATGGGTTCAAAACACTTTTGATACCTATGTACGAAGTAGTCATTTTTAGCAGTTTTGGTCCCATATGTTAATTTTCAAGACAAAAACTGCAATTTTACCTCATTCTCGTGGGACAAAAACTGCAATTTACTCATTCTCTTGGGACTAAAACTACAACTTTTTTAGGATTAAAAATGCCAAAAAAACTATGGGACCATTTTGAAATGGACACAATCTCTTGCGACCAAAAGTGCAATTTTTCCAATGAGAATATGTGGTCCGGAAAAATGGTCCTGTTTTCAATATTTCTGATCCCGTATTTTTATTCGATATTTTTGGTCCGAAGAGATTTACAGTTTTGATCCCAAGAGAATGTATAAATTGCAGTTTTGATCTGAAAAATTAACGGAATGGACCAAATTTGCCAAAAAAAAAAAGGACCAAAAAACGTGAGACCAAAATTTTTATTGCAAAATTCTCATGAGACTAAATTTGCAATTTTTCCTTAATATACTATAAAAATACACATATAAGTTATATAAATATAGGACAAAATAGTGAAACTGCAACGGTCTCACAAAGGATTTGGTGGGTATGTATATATACATACACACCTTGTTTAACTAGGTTTAAAATATTTTTTCTATGTTTCATTAAGTTGTGTTTAGATGGTGGGATTTGAGCTACGAATTTTAAATCCACAACCTAAATTCTCTCCACTTTTTTTGGGTAAAATATTTAAATGGATGGATTTCAAATTTCTAGTTATAATTCTAGTTCAAAATTGAGAAATTTCAACACCTAGTAATAAAATATCATTTGAAATCCATGAATTTGAGAATCCATTCATTTTCAAATCCCTTGCATTTCAAATTTTAGTTTCTTTTTCGCTCCAAATTTTCACATAAACATGTTAAAAGGAGATATAACTCATGAGTTTTTTGTACATGGACTCTTTTGTAAGATATTCTTTTTTTGTCAAATTGAGTTATGTAAGTAACTTGTAAATTAAATTTGAATTTTCTGAATATTGTTTTCTACTTTCTCACTCTTAACAGCTTGTATTCAGCCGACCTGGAGATGTCGCTGCCTTCGGGAACAATCCATACAACCCCGTGCTCTCTGATTACTGATATTATTTATTAATGGCAAATTTTTTAAATGATCCTAAATATGTTTTGTTGTGACATTATAGGGGACAATAAGATATTGCAAACTTGCAATACTACAACTTATGTATTTTATTTTCCTTTATTTAATTATTCTACCTTTATATCTTTTAATAATTATTTTTTATTCATTTTAATTTTGGTCAATTGACGAAGAGTTGAATATGGTAAATTTATTTGACCAATTTCAGAAAAATGAAGATGCAATGGTAAATTTACAGTACACATTAAAATTTAAAAAAAGTTACAGGGTGACCGACTTGGTTTCTAGCAATAGCCGATTGTTAGACTATAAAGTCGAATATGGTAAATTTACAAGGGGGAGGGGTAATTTTTTTTAAGGACTGTAACTTTGGAGGGTGGCAAAAGAAGGACCGTAACTTTTTGGGTTTGCAAAACAAGGACAGTAACTTTAAAAAATAACAATTTAAGGACCGTAACTTTCAAATATAGCAATTTGAGGATATATTAGCCCGGATTACTCTCTTTCGGGCTAATTAGACCAATTTCGGGTTCAAATTGCCAATGTGGATATTCTTTTGAATGTTTTTTTTTTTAAATTCCACCTCATTTTTTTCATTTTGATTTTTTGATCTAATTTCCAATTCATTTCATTATACTTAAAATACGCTAAGAAAAACTCTCAACCCTCAAAATTCTCGAATCAAACACGATCTTCAAATTCAAATCCATGAAACCCCAAAATCCAAATCCATGAAATTTCAAATCATAGACTAAATCTCTCCTGGAATCGCTCGTCTTTGAGTAAATGGTGAAACTAATACCTTAATATTTCCCAAATCAAAAGCCCTGCGCATACAAGTGAGAAAGGACTAATTAATGTTGTTGTGGAGTGTTTTTTGTGGAAGAAGATTCCTAAGTTGTGTAAATTCGATGGTACGTATTATTTTACCCAAATTTATGTTTGCAATTTTACCCAGATTTCCAATTAATTCCTTAATATTACTCGCTGAATTTTAGAACCCAATAAACTCCAAACAGGGTAAAAGAAGACCATCTTTATTTTGTAGACTTATTGCTATAATTTCACTTTCACATAAAAAATTCTCTTTTTGATGGACTACTATGGTCTCGAACTCAGGCGTGGTTGCAGATACTCCGAATAGAAATGAGCTGGAAATTAGATCAAAAAATAAAATGGAAAAAAACGAGGTGGATTTTTTTTAAAAAAGATTTATTCAAAAGAATATCTAGGCTGACAATTTGAGCCCGAAATTGGTCTAATTAGCCCGAAAGAGAGTAATCCGGGCTAATTTATCCTCAAATTGCTATTTTTGAAAGTTACGGTCCTTATATTGCAACTTTTTAAAGTTACTATTCTTATTTTGCAAGCCCGAAAAGTCACGGTCCTTTTTTTGCCAACCCCCCCAAAGTTACAGTCCTTAAAAAACAATTTACCCATTCACAGGGCCAATTTAAAAAATTGGAAACAATTTGTACCAAATAAAAAAATGAGAATGTTATTGGCCTAACAAATATAATCTCACATAATATGTTATTATAATTTTTGTATTTATTTTTATATAAAGTGGAAAATTTCAAATAGTCCTATAACTTAGTTTGATTCCCCTTTTAGTCTTGGCACATGGTAATTTTTCAATTTTAGTTCTATAATTGATACAATATTTGGGGGGTGGAGGTCCATTCCTATTTCAGACCTTTATTAATTTTACAAATACACAAATATTTTCCACACACAATATAAATATTTAAACACGAGTATAAGTTTTTATTTTTTTAACAATTTCAAGTAAAATTGTGAAATTATCAACTGAAAAATTAAAGGTCCATTGGAGAAATTATCACCTAAAAATGTCTTCTTAAATGTGAAGAAGGCGGTATTTATATCCTGGCCGGAGTAGGGCACAAGATTCTAAAAAATAATATCAAAATCTCATCCAAAAACTTGGGAATTAATTAAAAGAATGCCCCAACGTTCTCTCGAATTTTTACATTGATGTAAGATTAATTGATGGGATGGGGGACCCAAGAATAATAATAAAAGTAAAAAAAAAAAGAACCCATGCTTGCTTCATTTCTTCTGCCGCTCGAGGGTCAATGACAATTGGCATTATCCTCTTCTCGCTTACTAATTAATAGAGTCACGACTCTCAAAAAAAATAAAAAATTTAATTGAGTCATGAATTATTTATTCAGTCAGTTTGTTTCCAAAACAGAAATAACCGTTTCTCTGTTATTGGAGGTTTCAATCGAAGCCGTTGATCCAAACCTGAAGCAAGTGCAGTTCAATTACTTATTGGGCATTATTGAACAGACGCGTACAAAGCTATTATCATAATTTTCTTGTGTTATTTCATTGAGAACATTTATCAATTTGGGAATTAGGGTTCTTGCGTGTATACTAAAAAGTTGAGTGGAGAATCTCTAAATTGAGGGAATTTCTGTAATCATTAAAACCTAAAGTGCAATAGATTGAAGTCTTGATCCTTCCATGGACGTAGATCATCACAATCGAACCATGTAAATCCTGTGTTCATTTGTTTCAATTTTCGTCCTTTATTTTTCTACCGCGTTGATTTTCTAGATTCGATACAAAATCTTAACAGTGATATAGATCGGACTCTTTCGGACCGTGTTTGGGAGTCTGTTTTGCCTTTATCCTGAGATTTAATGCTTCTACCAAATTAAATTTACATCGTATCTTGATAGTTTGGTTAGAAAGGTTCTTTGGAGAGCATATTTCCTTAGAATATTATTAAGGATAAAACTAATGAACAAAACGTGTTGTTTGTCGAGGGTAAATAATCTTTTGAATAATTTGAAAGAATAATTCTTTTGATTAGCATAGGCAAGACCAAGTGGTGATTGAAGCGCGAATTAAAATTATTTAATCAACTGGATTTTATTTTGTGATTATTTATTAGTTTAGTGTTAGTTTATAGCTTTAGTAGTTTATTAGAAAAATCATTCTAAACTCCCCCTTATTTGTTTATTCCATTAGTTTTTCCAAAAGGTATAATTATAATTTCTACGTTTTCCGTGGATTGAACCCTTGCTTGTCACCGCTACAAGTTAGTAGAATAGACGATGCCATTTTTTTTAAGTTTAATTTGGCGCGCATCGACAACGCGACTCAATTATTCATTTGTTAATTTTGTTCAACCAAGGCATATATCTCAAATTGAATTGTTTTTAGTCGAGGATCGAGATTGAGATATTTGGATATGGGGTAGGTTTGAATGATTGAGATGGATGTATGGATAAATAATTTAGTGGATATATCTAGTCCCAAAATGATGATGAATTTATTATATTTTCTTTTTTTTATTGAATAAATTATAGAAATTGTTTTATTCAGTAATTATTAAAAATATAGACAAAATATAAATATATGTTGTATAAATAAATATAGAAAACTGATATTTATGATAATGGATAACGAATAAATAATTTTTTTTTATTAAGCGATAACGAATATATTTAGTTATCTCTGAGTGACATGATAAAAAAGGACATCGCTTATCTATAAGCGAGTGTTCTAGATAACATCGAGTGATATATATAATATAACTTTACCTGCATCGGTAACGGAAAATATATGTTAATTAGAGCCTGCTTGGCTAAGTTTACTTGAAATATCTTATAAGATATAACATATTATAAGTTGTTTTAAGAGCTTATGAGATGTAATTTTTAGGGAAAATGCACTTTTTTGTCCTTTAACTTTGGTTGATTATGGTTTTCGTCCTGTTAACTTTGGAATTTTAAATTTCATCCTATAACTTACAAGAATTGTGTTTTTCGTCCTGTTAACTTTGGAATTTTTTATTTTGTCCTATAGCTTACAAAAAAATTGTATTTTTTCGTCCAACAACTTACAAAAAATTAGGTTTTTTGTCCGGTAAATCTGATGTGGCACCAATTTTTTGAAAGTTATAGGATGAAATTCAAAATTCCAAAGTTAACAGGACGAAAAACACAATGTTCTAAGTTATAGGATGCAATTCAAAATTTCAAAGTTAACTGGACGAAAACCAAAATCAACCAAAGTTAAAGGACAAAAAAGTGCAATTTCCCTAATTTTTAAGTAGCTTATATGTTGCTAAAGTGTTTGGTTAATATAACTTGTAAGATCTTCGAGAATTTATAATAAATAATTTTAAATTTTAATATAAAAAATATATATATTTTTTATATTGGGGTTGAGTTGGGTGGGGACGGGTGGAGAGTTTCCGAGGTTGGGGTGGGTGGTTAGGAAAATAAATTAGAAAATTTCAATTTATTTTTTTACAGCTTACAAGTTGTCAGGAACTTATTTAATGATCTTATAAGCTCTTAAATATCTTATTTTTCCAAACACATTGATGATGTTTATAAACTCTTAAACAACTTATAAGCTATTATAAAGAGCCTATAAGCTCAGCCAAACACCCTCTTAGTTATGAGCGAAAATGACTCTTCTTAGTAACAGAGAAGACGCTAATGCACGTGCTTAAGTAGCACTTTTTGTAGAAGTACTTGCCATTCCCCATACAATGTAGGATAACCCTCCTAGTGCAATGTAGGACATATAAACTACGTAAGTAGTTCGAAGAAATTTGTAAAAAGGTTGTTTCTTTAAATCTCCAACATTGTTAGGCTCCCCCACACTGCAAATTAATTGAAATCTTGTAACAAAAAATTATAAACATACGATTAAGATTGTGCATGGATGACATCTATAATATTAACTCTATACTAAAACACTTTAATTGTGTGGGGGCGGGAACCTACTTTAACGCCGTCAATATTAAATAGTTCCCTCTCTATTAAAAAAAATATAAAAGAACTGCCTAAGAAATTAATATTGTCTCCGAAATTTTTCAACAAAAATTTTCGTACTGAGATTGCCTAAAATTGCCTACAAAATTTCCAATTCATGTAGGCATCTTCATTCCGCAGTCAACAACCAATTTGCCTATGAAATTAAATTCTTAGGTAATTAATTACATACAAGCAATTTGCCTAAAAAATTAATTACCCACAAACAATTTGTCTATAGAATTTCCGTAGACAAATTCTTTGTAGTAAGTAGTTTAGGAATAAAGATTGTTTATATAATTAGATAATTTGTAGGCAATCTCCACTATGAATTTTTTGTGTATTGACAATTTTTTTAAACAATTCTAGTTTTTTATTTCATTTTTTTATAGGGTTTATTTTATGTTGTCTTACTCTTTGTGCAGCAGTGAACACAATATGTATAGGTGGCATTTTCAAGCACGTGCATGCTTAATTTGCCCTTATTGTACTTTCAGTACTTAGGTGTTAAGTGTGGCATTTTAACACACGTGCAAGTAAGAATGAAAATATCAGAATATTTCTCTGATATATCCTTGATATATTGTGATCACGATATCGATATTGAGGGTACATATCGAAAAAATCAGAAAAATATCGATAAATTCAATAATGGGAAAATTCTTGAGCAGATAAAATTATATTCCTCCAGCATAAAGTTTAAATGGGTATAAGAAATACCCGTAATCACCAAGGACTCCCCAACATGATACATCATAACAGCATGCCAGCAACTGTACATAAAATGTACTCCATCAGTCCCATGATTATTTGTACAATATCTTTTTTTTTTGTGTTTTAGTGTGCGAGTTGTTTATTAGTATTTGAAATGATAAACAATTTTTAAGGTAGGGTATGATAGATCTATCTCCCCTCTATTATAAAGTGAATTAAAAATTACTTTATCATTTTAAATACTAATAAAAAACTCGTTCGCTAAAACACGAGAAAACAGTAACTGTGCGAATAATGGTGGGATGGAGGTAGTATAAAAGTCCGAATTCGTACGTAAAGAGACGTGGAATCAATTTTTTTTATTAATTGTCTAATAGATATGATACACTAGCATCTTTGGTTAGGATAGCATCTTTCTTCATCAGCCTCATAGGGGTGGGGGAGCAACCCACTTTAACGCCGTCAATTTTAATTACAAGATTAGAATAACAGCTAACTAGAGTTCAATAATGCAATATAAATAGAAGGGTGAAGAGAACTTGAAGTTCACATCTCATATTAATTTTTAATTAATTAGTCTTAATTATAAGAATGGTTCCGTCCTTTGTTGAAGCAGTGGCGCGCACTCTTGTTATGAGATTTCTTCAACGATTCATTCTTACTGGATGCCTAATGTGACTTTCTACTCAAGAATTAGATTTTTTAAATTTTTTTTGCATATATATCGACATGTATCTATGAAACTGGTTCATATATGAACCACTTTGAAGAGTATGAGTTGTTTTACTAAAGAGTATTAGTTATTTTTACTAAAAAAATTTAATATTGAAGGGTACAAGTTGTTTACACTAAAAATTATGAGTTGAAGTCGGTGAAGGATATGGGTTCTTTCATTAAAGGATATTAAAAGATATTAGTTACTTTCACTAATTAGAAGATATGGGTCGTTCTATTAAAAAATATTGCAAAATTTATGTATGAACAAATTTCACACTATATATACTCATATTTATATATATATTGGTAATATTTTTTTTAGACATGTAACTAATTAGGGGGTACATATTAGGGAAAATTAAATAAAATGCGCCATAAGTTGATTATTTTTAAGAAAATGCTATTTATTTTTCCTATTGTACGATATGTTTAAATTTGTTGATTAAAACCGGCGAACACCAATTTCAAAGCGGCTATTTGAAATGTAAGAAGAAAAAAAGTAAAATAAAATTCCACATAACCTAAAGACCCTACACGTCAGCTTTTATCGGTTTGAAACTGATGTTAATCGGTAGCGAAACATTTTCATCAAAGGGATTTTCATAAATATGATCAACTTACAAGACATTTTGTTCTAGGGAAAATACACATTTTTTTCTTAACTTTAGTTGATTTTGATTTTCATTATGCTACCTTTGAAATTTTAAAAATCATCCTAAAACTAAAAAAATCGACATTTTAGCCTATTAACTGCATGACTACAAATAATACTTTCGGTAACATTTGACGTGACATTTTTTTTTTTGTTTACTACATTATGTGTCATTTTTTTTCTACTTTTATATATTTATAAATAAATTTAACTAATTATTAAATAAGTAAAAGTACTACCTAAAGAACATAAAAAAATTAAAGAAGAATTCCAGCCAAAAAAATGAATTAAGTTGAAACAACATCGACAACAGAGCTATCAATGTTGAAAGAAGAATTTTGGGGGAGATTTTCGATTAAGTAGCAGCATGAGAATAAATTTTGAATTTGAAATTGGGACCCGAGGGGGTGAGATTTACAGAGAAGAAGCCCCAACCGTTAACCCTCACCATTGCCGCCTACTTCAAGCCTTAGTAATAAAAGCCCTCAACTATTTTTTTTCACTCTATCATCAAGACACTTTCAATTTTCATTTTGAAATTCCAAGTTTTTTTGCGGATCTACTTTTACTCAATCCCGATTTTGATTATTAGAGGGAGGAGGGGAAGGAATTTGGGTAGGAGAAGAAAGAGGTGTGGGGGGTTGGGTCATATTTTTATTTATTTTGTTTCTTTTTTTAAATAAAATTAAATCAAATGTCATATAATAATAAAAAAAAAATGCCACGTCAGATGTTACTAGAGATGTTACCTGTAATAGCAGGTAATATGACTAAAATGTCAATTTTTTTAAAGTTACAAGATTATGATTTCAAAATTCAAAAGTTAGTAGGGCAAAAATCGAAGTCAATCAAAATTAAATGATAAAACAATATATTTTCTCTTTTACTCAATTGTCCATATATATTATTTTGAGAATTGTCTTCAGTTTTGGGTAAGAGATGTTTTATAGAGTAAATTGCTAATAAATTCAGGATATTTTTTTTATTTTTACAATCTCACATTTATGACAGTGAATTTTGACTCTCACTTGCATTTGTTTTATTGTAGAAATGAAAAGGTTGTGTATGATCATATTCATAAAATAATAAGAGAGAGGTATTTTTTAGTCCAGTAATTTTACCAATTTTTGGATTTGGTTCGGGAAAATTGTAGTTTTGGTCCCAAGAGAACGGTGCAAAATACTTTTGATACCTATGTGCAAATGCAGTCTCTTCACTACAAAAAAAAAAAAACACTGTTTTGCGACGGAAAATCCGTTGCAAACAGTGTTTTGCGACGGATTCTGCGACGTACACGTATCCGTTCCTAAAACAGCCGTAGCTAAATTTTGCGATTGATTTTGCCGTCGCAAATTACCGAGCCTATACAAAAAAAATGTGGCTCGCGTGGTTCGAGCCCGGGCACCCGGGGCGGGCGCGAACCACTGGGCCACTCGACCCATTGCTTATTATATGCAGCCCACTTTCTATATTAGTCCTATTAGGCCTTGAACAATTAATCCAATTTTGCGTCCAAGGGGAATCGAACACGGGATCTCTTGTGCAAGAGGAGGGGGCGCGCGCCACTAGGGCACAAGCTACTTTCGTTGATTTTTATGCAATTAATTGTATATGTATTCAAATTAAGTCATTCTTTTTATAATTCACCAAATTAATTTCTTTTCGTATCTAAGTTGTTTATTAAAATATTTTGTCCAACTATTTTTTTTATTTTGTAAAATTATTTATTTCGACAATGCATAATTTTATAATTTGTTCATTTGTACGCAATTAATTGTATATGTATCCAAATTGACTCATTTTTTTTTTCTATAATTCACCAAATTAATTCATTTTCGTTTCTCACTTGTTTTTATAAATGTTGTGGCCATTTAATTTTTATTAGTTTGGTAAAATTATTTATTTCGACTCCCGCTTAAAATTATAATTCGTTCATTTATACGCAATTAATTGTATATGTATCCAAATTGACTCGTTTTTTTTTTCACAATTCACCAAATTAATTCATTTTCGTTTCTAACTTGTTTTTATAAATGTTGGGGCCATTTAATTTTTATTATTTTGCTAAAATTATTTATTTCGACTCCCGCTTAAATTTATAATTTGTTCATTTGTACGCAATTAATTGTATATGTATCCAAATTGACTCATTTTTTTTTCCATAATTTACCCAATTAATTCATTTTCGTTTCTAGCTTGTTATATATACAATAATTTAGTAATTCTAATCGTCGTCTTATTCCTCTTCATCCTCATCATCGTCCTCCTCCTCCTCCTCCTCCTCCTCCTCCTCCTCCTCCTCCTCCTCTTCTTCTTCTTCTTCTTCTTCTTCTTCTTCTTCTTCTTCTTCTTCCTCTTCTTCCTCTTTTTCTTCCTCTTCATCTTCATCCTCCTCACCCGGCTCTTGTCCATCATCCTCTTGATCACTTTCAATCATTACCATTTCTGGATTTGCAGCAAGTAAGTCGACAAAAATATTTTAGCTTCTTGATAAACCTCTGTTTGAGCCTCTTGTATCTCTGTTTGAAATGGATCTGTTGGTTCTACACCGTCTGTCTTTGACGGATTAGAAATTTCAACCAATGATCTTGCCTTCACTTTGCAAACTGTCCTCAAGTTGGGCCTACTTGATCCGGGGTATTTGCAATAATATACTTGAGATGCTTGCGTTGAAAAAATATAGGGATCGTATGCCGTCGGAAACTTCTTTCCGGTGTTGATATCAACAATCTTGTAGTTTATGTCGACTCTTGTTCCTTGTTTCCCTGGATCATACCATTCACACAAGAACAACACTATCGTCCTCTTCGGTCAAACCGAATATTCTATTTCAACTACTTCTTGCAGCACTCCATAGCAATCGATGGGTTCTTCGTTGTAGTTTCCACCGGTAACGCAAACACCACTGTTTGTAGTCGATTTCATTGAAGCATACGCTTCAGTATGAAATTTATATCCATTTGCGTAATATCCGTGGTATGATACCACACTACGTAGTGGTCTTTTGCTCAGAGCTTCAAGATGTGGGTTGTTATTAAGTAGCACTTTGTCCCTGTAAATATTAAATTATCATGTATAAAAATAATAACATATTTGTTATAGGGTAAACATCATATAATTATGTGATACTCACGTAACGTTGAAACCAAAACATAAAATCATTGCGGATGGATTGAAAAACTGTTGCATCTGTGATGTCTGGTTCTACTTGACGCTTATACTCACAGAACATCCTTATATATCAGAAAAAAGAAATTAATTACTTACTTTTCAAATATCAACAGTATACATATTGTAAAAAACTCAATTATAAAATTAAATTACTTACTCTATATACGGTTGGACTTCAGGACAATTCATCAAAACATATGAATGTATTGTTTCCTCTTCAATACTGCCCCTGAACGGTCGTTTGGTGCCCTTACCCATTGGTCGACCCGGATGCAAAAATACAGATAACATACATTCAACATCACGAAGGGCATGGTCTACTCCACGACCATCGTAGTTGTGAGGAACATTTCTGATTCTGGTTTGAACTTGATCGTCGAAGTAGTAAGAACAAAATGCTCCAACCTCTTCAGTAAGGTATGCATAACAATTGATTCTTCGATGTGGGCCGTATTTCCAATATTGAGCTTTAAGTTGTACAAATACCTAAAACAAGAAGTGTTAGAAAATTTATTCAGTATTGATCTTAAAAGTCGATCTAAAAAATGGTATAGAATTACCTCTCAAAAGGGTACATCTATCGATACTGTACGAGACCAGCAATTGAGGCTTCATACGCTAAGTGTACGGGTAAGTGCTCCATCGAGTCGAAGAAGCTGGGTGAAAAAATCCACTCAAGTTTGCATAGAATAACAGGGATCTCCTCATCCAAACGCCTCATGTCCTCAACTGTAATCGTTGATGCCGTTAAGTGTCTGAAAAAGAGACTTAATTCCATGATGACACTCCATACATTCTTGGGGAGTGGGTACTGAAATACAATAGGTAAGAGTCGTTGCATGAACACGTGACAATCATGACTCTTCATTCCAGACACCTTCCCGGTTTCCATGTCAACTCTGTCTCCCAAATTCGACACATAATTGTCAGGGAAGCTCAGCTCTTTTACCCACTTATACAAATTCTTCCTTTCTGCTTTACTAATTGTGTAAGAGGCCTGGGGATATGTTCTTGTCTGCTCATCCTTGTGTAGGGAAGCACGAGAACAGAAGAGCCTCAACTCATCTCTGGATTTTGAAGTGTCTTTGGTCTTCCCTTCAGTACCCAGGACCGTATGAAACAAGTTGTCGAAAACATTCTTCTCTATATGCATCACATCCAAATTGTGTCGAATCAACAACTTGCTCCAATAAGGTAAGTTCCAAAAGATACTTCTCTTCTTCCAACCACCCTGGATGCGTTTATTGTTCTTCATTGCACCCGCCTCAGTTGTCCTCATCAAATCAGTGACTGTAACCTCATATAACAACAAATCACCTGAAATAATTAATTTATATATGGTTAACTTATTTATATGAGAAACATAGACATAAGTAGTGATTCAGTACCCAGACACATACCTGATCGAATCCGTGGTCTTGGGTGGCCTACTGCATTTTTACCCTTTAGAAAGTCTGTTTTGTTCCTCCGAAAGGGATGATCAGGAGGAAGAAACTTGCGATGGTTGTCGAACCATGACACTTTTCTACTCAATGGAAGATAGAATGCATCAAAACCGTCCATGCAATACGGGCATGCTAGTTTTCCTGCTGTTGACCACCCAGACAACATAGAAAATGCTGGAAAGTCGCTAATGGTCCACAAAAGTACAGCTCGCATCGTGAAGTTCTGCTTCCTATGAACGTCGTAGGCCTCCACCCCCGTAGACCACAAAGATTTCAACTCTTTAATCAGTGGCTGGAGATATACATCCAATTTATGCTTGGGGTTGTGTGGTCCAGACACCAAGATACTAAGAAATATATATTGAGGCATCATACACAACCAAGGAGGTAGATTGTACGGGGTCAACAACACAGGCCATAATGAATACTTTTTTCCGTGCATTCCAAATGGAGCAAAACCATCCGTGCACAAGCCTAACCTCACATTTCTCGTCTCCCTTGCAAAATCTGAAAACTCCCTATCAAGATGTTTCCATGCCTCCGAGTCTGCAGAATGCCGCATCTCTCCAGGATTCTCACCAGAACACTCCTCAGCATGCCATGTCATGTCTTTAGCCGTGACACTAGACTGATACAACCTCTCTAGACGAGGAGTGATCGGAAGGTCATACATTGCCTTATAAGCCTTAAACTGCATTTTCTTCTTGCTTTTTGTACGACCAGATGGTTTGTACCGTGGGTGACCACACATCTTGCACTGGTCCTCATCCTCATCCCAGAACAACATGCAACCGTTTGTACAACAATCAATCTTCTCAAAGGGTAGACCCATATCCTTCAAAAGCCTCTTACTCTGATAGAAATTATCAGGCGCCGTGTTGTCTTCAGGTAGAGCTCGTTTGGACAATTTAGCAAATTGATTGAATACTTTTTGAATCAGATTGCCTTCACTTTTGATGTTCAACATTTGAGCATTGAATGACAACTGCGTCTCAGTCTCACAACCAGGAAAGAGCTTTTGATCAACAGTTTTAAGCATATAAAAAAACTTCTTTGACCGATTATTTGGTTCCTCCTCCATAGGTGTTTCATTGAATTGTGGTTGACCACCAAAAACAGATTCTGCAATCATCATCCGATATCTATCAGGTTCATCCTCTATTTGTGGTTCACATTGAGTATACAGAACATAACTTGAACCACCAACATCGGAACTTCCACCACCGCTCCACCCAGTATACTAGTATTCTACGGTTTCGATGACAACATTCCACTGTTGTTCACCGTGACTGGTCCAGTTGTAATAACGGGGAACAAAACTGGAAATCACAAGATGAGTTCTAACCTCATCAACACTCAAGAATCTTATATTTCTGCATCTTCTGTCTTTACACAGACACCTAATATTACCCATACAATCCATACTGCAGGATGTTGTAGTGTAAACTCAATAAACTCATCAATTTTATTGCAAAAGACAGAGTTAATGCCTCCTCCTATCATTCTAGGTATTGAGTACATCCAACCACGATCTGGAAATTGCATCTGTTACAGATTAAAAGTAAATATCACATGAGTTGTAAAAAAAATTGGGCAAAGTTTGCCTAAAAATAAGGATATACAAAATTTTCCTTCACAAAAATCAATCCAACACAACCATATATATCAATCATAGTAAACCAATCAAATAAATAAATATCACACAATTTAACTAATAGTGTACAGAAAAATTGAGCAGAGTTTCGACTAAAAATAGGTATAAATATCACACAAACTAAAATTAACGTACCCATCAAATAAACATATATCATCAATCATACTAAAACCCATCAAATAAACATATATCATGCTCATTACCTAATGTGTACTAAAAAATTGAAACAATAAAAATATGACATTTAAACGGTTAAAAATGTGAAAACGTACGGTGAAGTTGAAGGCAATGACAAATACGTACGGTGAGGTTGAAGGCAATGACAAATACATCAATTATACGTGAAGAACATATGAAAATCACATCATTTCTTATTTTTTTCGTGAGTGAAAGTGAAAGGAAAAGAAAAGGGAGTGGGCTGTTATAAATATGCGCAAATTTGCGACGGCCTTAATTTCCGTAGCAAATTGCAAATTTTGCGACGGATTTTCCGTCGCAGATACATTTTGCGACGACCCGGGTCAATTATTGGTCACCAACCCGCCTGGACATTCAACCGCTCAAATTTGCGACAGAATAGTGGTCCGTCGCAAATTTGAATTTAAAAGTTGCGACGGAAATCCGTCGCAAAATGTAACCCGGCCGAATTTGCGACGGAAATGTCGTCCGTCGCAAATGTTTTGCTTAGAATTTGCGACAGGCTTCTATTTCCGTCGAAAAATTGGTCAAAATTGACCAGCTAACGATGTCCGTCGCACAACCGTCAATTGTCCGTCGCAAATGACATATTTTGCGATGGATATATGTCCGTTGCAAATTTTCCGTCGCTAAAACCCGTCTTTTTTGTAGTGCTTTTTTACAATTTTGATCTCATCCGTTAATTTAAAGGACCAAAATTGTAAATTTATCTTATTCTCATGGGACCAAAACTGCAATTTATCTATTCTCTTAAGACCAAAACTGCAATTTATCCTAATCTCTTGGGGAAAAAAAAAAAAGGAATTAACCCGATTTGGTCCTAATGATTTTCATTTTTTTCCATTCATGTAATTTACCAACTTTAAACTATTTGGTCCTTTTGACTTTTAAATTTAGATTTTTGTCCCTGCATACTCTTACCACTTCTTGGTTTTGATTCATGTAAGTAATAGAATTTATTCTTAATCAAATACTATAATTTTATACTTTTTTAATCTACACCAATATCCATATATGGTTTTCCAATTGGATTATAACCGATGAAACATGTGGTGGAGCAGTTTAATGGAAGAAGAAGGTTCGATTTTTACCTTTGAAGGTAGTAGGAGAAAGAGCAACTTAAAAGTCACTTTGAAAATTCATAATCCCAAGTTTTATTGGAAGGTATGTGCCTGTGTATTAGGTTATTTGTTACTCTCTCTGTTCCAATTTTATTTTCCCATTTGCCAAATAGGTCCGTCTCAATTTTATTTTTCCATTTGTCAAAATAGAAATAAAGTGCACTTACTTTTTTAAACTTCACCTCACAAAAATCTACTCTATTTATTTAAATACTACAATTCAACACTCGCATTAAACTCTGTATAGGGAAAATAAAACTGGGACGGTGGAAGTAAATGGTAAGTGAATGAAACACACACTACAAAAAAGACGGAGATTAGCGACGGCAAGTTTGCGACGGCCAGAATATCCGTCGCAAATACAGTGAATTTGCGACGGATTTATGTAAGTCGTCGCAAAAAATGTCAATTTGCGACGACTATAGAAGTCCGTCGCAAATGATAGTAATTTGCGACGGATACGTCGTCGCAAACACTAGGGCCCACCGACTTCGTGTTGAACCGGCTACATTTGCGACGGAAAGGTCGTCGCAAATTTCAACTTTGAATTTGCGACGGTCCATTCCGTCGCAAAATATACCCGTTTAAAGGTGACCGTTCATGAAGCGACCCGTTACACTGATTTGCGACGGAATTTGCCGTCGCAATTTTTAAATTTGTATTTGCGACGGACCACAGCCGTCGCAAATCTTACATTTATATCCGCTACCTTTCGGGAAACGGTCCTTTGACCGATTTGCGACGGAATTTCCATCGCAAATATGAACCGTTTTTACGCGTCTTCTCGGGTAACGGTGCGTTGACTGATTTGCGACGGAAAAGCCGTCGCAAATCAGTAAAAACGACGTCGTTTTATCTTTGACAGGCGAAATTTGCGACGGATAGGCGTCCGTCGCAAATTTTTTTACAATTATAAATACTCTCCTCGCGAAGCAGACAGATCCTGCGAGAAAAAAGAAGAAGAGGAGGAAAGCGAAAGGAAAAGGAAGGAGAAGTCGGGAAAAGGAAGGCGTCCGTCCCCACCGAGTTCTCGTTTCGACATTTTCTACAAATAAACCGTAAGTTTTCTTCATTTTTACCGTATAAAATTTAATTTTAAAGCATGTTTAGAGAATTGATTTTAGTTGAATTGTTTGAATTATATTAGTAATGAATTGATTTTAGTTGAATTAGTTTATCGAATTTTAATTTAAATCATTTTTAAATTTTTGTTAATTAAGTTTAGAATTGAATTAGTTGAATTGTTTGAATTATATTAGAAATGAATTGATTTTAGTTGAATTAGTTGATCGAATTTAATTAGCTGATTGAATTTTAATTTAATTTTAAAGCATAATTAATTTTTGTTAAGTTTAGAATTGAATTAGTTGAATTGTTTGAATTATATTAGAAATGAATTGATTTTAGTTGAATTAGTTGATCTAATTTAATTAGTAGATCGAATTTTAATTTAATTTTAAAGCATGTTTAATTTTTGTTAAGTTTAGAATTGAATTAGTTGAATTGTTAAATTATTACAGATGAACCCAGGTCAAGATAATTTTCTCACTGTCATCATAGTCGACAACAAGTAAGTATTTTTTAATGAATTATGTATACTTTTAATTATATATATATTAATATAATTAACTTGATTTTTTAATTTTGTTGTCACAGACTGCTTCCAGCAATGAGACTAGCTTAATCGTCTAAAAAATCATTAGGATGAGACAATTTGAGTATGGTGCCCACTCGTGGAGTCAAGTGTCCGAGCAAAAGAGGATGGAGTACTTTGATGACTTCAAGGTATAAAAAATTTATTTATTATGATTTTAATTTAACTTTTAATTTTTTCGTTAATATTCTATTTTTAATTTATTTGCAGAGGCGGTGCGTTTGGGACCCTGCCAACGATAGTATTATGTACCAATTGTTCTGTGCGAAAGCGCAAGAACGGTACAAAGATATTATCTACGGCCTGAAGAAGCGGTGGGAGCGTGGGGATCGGGTGGAGTTGGGTCGAGCACCAGACGGACGATCGATATGGGATGGTTTGGTGGATCACTGGAACAGTGAACCATCATTCTGATGAAGAACAATTTATTTATGTTTTTTGAACAATTTATTTATGTTTTTTGAACAATTTTTGGTAAAGACATTCCCGGTTACAAGGTTTCCGCCATTATTACAGATAGTATTTCAACAAAGATATTACTAATTCAGTGTTAATTAGCATAATTACTTGTAGCAAACATATACATGATCTTAGATGAATTAATTTGGTGAATTTTGAAAAAAAAAAGAGTCAATTTGGATACATATACAATTAATTGCGTACAAATGAACGAATTATAAATTTAAGCGGGAGTCGAAATAAATAATTTTACAGAAATAATAAAAATTAAATGGCCCCAATATTTATAAAAACAAGTTAGAAACGAAAATGAATTAATTTGGTGAATTGTAAAAAAAAATGAGTCAATTTGGATACATATACAATTAACTGCGTACAAATGAACGAATTATAAATTTAAGCGGGAGTCGAAATAAATAATTTTACAGAAATAATAAAAATTAAATGGCCCCAATATTTATAAAAATAATTTAGAAACGAAAATGAAATAATTTGGTGAATTGTAGAAAAAAAAAGAGTCAATTTGGATACATATAAAATTAATTGCGTACAAATGAACGAATTATAAATTTAAGCGGGAGTCGAAATAAATAATTTTACAGAAATAATAAAAATTAAATGGCCCCAATATTTATAAAAACAAGTTAGAAACGAAAATGAATTAATTTGGTGAATTGTAGAAAAAAAAATGAGTCAATTTGGATACATATACAATTAATTGCGTACAAATGAACGAATTATAAATTTAAGCGGGAGTCGAAATAAATAATTTTACAAAATAAAAAAAATAGTTGGGCAAAATATTTTAATAAACAACTTAGATACGAAAAGAAATTAATTTGGTGAATTATAAAAAAAAAGACTTAATTTGAATACATATACAATTAATTGCATAAAAATAAACGAAAGTAGCTTGTGCCCTAGTGGCGCGCGCTCCCTCCTCTTGCACAAGAGGTCCCGTGTTCGATTCCCCTTGGACGCAAAAAATGGATTAATTGTTCAAGGCCTAATAAGACTAATATAGAAGGTGGGCCGCATATAAAAAGAGATGGGCCGGTTGGCCCAGTGGTCCGCGCCCGCCCCGGCCGCCTCGGGTGCCCGGGCTCGAACCACGCGAGCCACTTTTTTTTTTTGTATAGGCTCGGTAATTTGCGACGGCCAAATTCCGTCGCAAATATTGAATTTTGCGACGGAAAACAACCCGTCGCAAATTATAACAGGAAAAAATAAAAAAAAATATATATAAACTTTTGCGACGGAATGTGGCCGTAACAAATGTTGTTGACCCGAACGGGTCTGACCCGAAATATTTGCCACGAAATACTGTCCGTCGCAAATTCTGTGTAACCCGACCCGCCGATTTTGCGCCGTCGTTAATTTGCGACGGAAGGCAAAATCCGTCGCAAAAATTAGCTACGGCTGTTTTAGGGACGGATACGTGTCCGTCGCAGATACCGTCGCAAAACACTGTTTGCGACGGATTTTCCGTCGCTAATTCCGTCGCAAAACAGTGTTTTTTTTTGTAGTGACATTTAATATGAATTCGTCATTACACGAGAATTTGTCAAAGAACACAATGTCCCCATAACAAAGGGGAAATTGCACTTTTAGTCTCCAAAGAATGGGTGCGAAACACTTTTGGTATCTATGTGCAAAAATGATCCTTTTTATTGCAGTTTCGGTCCCATACGTTAATTTTCAGTACCAAAACTGCAAATTTGCCCTATTCTTTTGAGACCAAAACTTAAATTTATACATTTTCTTGGGAACAAAGTTGCACTATATTCTATTCTCTTGGGATTAAAAGTATTAAAAAAAACCATGAGACTAAAAGTGTTGAAAAAAAGACCATTTTGAAATGAACACATTCTCTTGGGACCAAAAGTGCAATGAACCCCCATAACAAATTATAGAAAATACACTATAGGCTCAAATTAAATATCGTTGTCTCAGGTTGCAAGAGAAGAAGAGTTAGGTTTTGCCGATGCTTATATCAATGGTGACTTTTCTTTTGTCGATAAAAATGAAGGTCTCCTCAACTTCTTCATGGTAACGAAATGGATCCAATTAGAGTGTATATCTTCTATATGTTCTACTATTTTTGTTTAAACGTACGTTATTATCTAAATTAATACTTATTTTCCATTGGACATGCATTTTGAAGATAATTATAGCCAGTAAAGTGTTGAATACATATTCCTCAAAGTTAAACAAGAAAAGGTAATTACAACTCCTTCAGGAATTTCAATGTCGGTGTTTTTTGAAACATTCACTATAAGAAAACATAAATTTGCCTACGAAAATTGCCAATATGACTACGAAATTTCCAACAAAAAAGTTCGTAGTGAGGATTACCTACGAAATGCCTACAAAAATTTGTAATTGTATAGGCATCTTCCTTCCCCACCTACAAAAAAATTTGTCTATAGAAATTCCATAGGCATATTGAGGTGTACGTAAAATTTTGTAGGCAAATGCCTTGTAGGAAATTATACCTAGGGATTTTATTTCGTTGGCATATTAATTCCGTAGGCAAGTTGTTTTTAGGTTGAGAAATGTAGAAGCTTTCATAATTAGAAAATTACGTAGGCAAATCGTAGGCAATTCTTACTATAATCTTTGTTGTTGGAAAATTTTTGTAGGCAATTCTTTATTATCTTGTAGTGATTATTGTAAATATATATTTACCTTGGGACCATTGCTTTACACCTCTGCAATAGCTTCTGCAAGACATTTCTTCAAGCATGTTTCCAGGAAAAAATACACTTTTTCAAGCGCGTGAAAATATCTCGCAACATTATGACCTAGTAAGTGGTACTTTACTCATATCCGATTTAAATGCATTGAGTTAGAGCCCGTTTGACTAAGCTTATTTGAAATATTATAAGTTGTTTTAAGAGCATAGAAGATGTAATTTTTAAGTAGCTTATAAGTTGCTAAAACGTTTAACTATACAACTTATAAGATTTTGAGGGTTTCAGGGTGGGATGAGTGGTTGAGGGTGGAGGAGGTTAGGAAAAAAGTTGGGTTTTCCCAACTTATTTTTTTACAGTTTGTAAATTGTTAGGAGATTATTTTATGATTTTATAAGCTGTTAATCATCTTATTTTGTCAAACACTTTGAGAGTGTTTATAAGCTCTTCAACAACTTATAAGCTGTTTTAAAAAATTTATAAGCTCCACAAACAGTCTCTTAATATCACAGAATGTCTTCTATTTTTTCCCAAACCCAATTTTAGTCCTCTAATTTATTACATTATCAATTTTGTTTTTTTTTTCCAATTTTAGTCTCTCTTTTTTACGGAAAGTTTCAATATTTTGGCCATTTTTCATGAGTTAATGGGTTTTTAGAGCTAAAACCAAGTTTTCTGATTCGTTGTATTTCATGTCACAAAAATGAGTAGATTCCCTCGCTTTATAGTGCATCTAGATATAGTTATTCTAGATGAACTTAGTCAATAAATGTGTATTCTTTACTTAACGTTCCTATTATTTTATCCATAATTGCATCAATATTTCATCATAAATTGAAACATGTAGTTTGTTCTTAGCAGAAAAATGAATTGTTTTCCCCATTTCTGGATGAAATTAACAATGACATACTCTTGTGCAATATTTAAGGGATTTAAACCAAATCCGTCCTCTATCTTTTCACCTTTATCAAAATAGTCCTCTATTTATTTGCTTTATCAATTTAGTCCTGTATCTATTCAAGTTTCGCCAAAATGATCCTAATTGGCCTAAAAATGTACAAAACCTCACCGTTTTGGTCCTATATTTATTTTCTTTACCAATTTAGTCATGTATCAATTCATATTCTCCAATTAGGTCCTAATTGAACGCATAAAGCATAAAACCATTTTTCACCAAATTAGGACCAATTTGGCGAAACTTGAAGAAATACAAGACTAAATTGATAAAAAAAATTAATAAATGACTATTTAGATAAAGGTGAAAAGATAGATGATGAATTTGGTTTAAATCCCATCAAAATAATATGGGAGTTTATTGGGGTTTATAAGGATGAACAAGTTCCCCATTGGTAAGATATATTTTTAGGAAGACCCAAAAATAAATTTGTGCAGGCTAGCTTGTTTCAAAGCGGACAATATCATATCAATGCAAATCCATCGGGGGCCCTAATTATGTTATCAGAACCATGTTCCCAGGTGAATCGGTGTGGAGAAGTTTTCCGGTGTCAAACGAAAAAAAAAATGTGAACCTAGTTAAACGACTGGGTCTATATGCAAAGCTGGCCACCGCTAGTGCCACATTGAAAAAAAACCACATCATAGGCTTCCCCCAAAAAAACTAGTGCGCATGACAAAAAATGTGGCATTTTATGTTTTATACGTTCAATTAGGACCTAATTGGAGAAATGTGAATTGATACAGGACTAAATTGGTAAAGAAAATAAATATAGGACCAAAACGGTGAGGTTTTGTACATTTTTAGGCCAATTAGGATCATTTTGGCGAAACTTGAATAGATACAGGACTAAATTGATAAAGCAAATAAATAGAGGACCATTTTGATAAAGGTGAAAAGATAGAGGACGGATTTGGTTTAAATCCCAATATTTAAGGTTAGACTTTGGGTTCTAATATTTAAATATAAAAACCTAGTTGTTGGCTATATCTAATCTTTAATGTCTTTGAAGACTCCGGGAGAAGACTTGAAGGATGCACAACTCAGAAAACTCCATCTTTTGATTAAAAATTAAGGTGACCATTTTGTGCAACTCAACCCTAATTACATTACAAAATTATTAAAATGTAATTTGAATTCTCTTCAACTTTACACACGCAAGAATCAATAAGGATCATTACATTCTAGAGATAGGATTTGGCTGGGGAAGTTTAGCTCTTGAAGTTGTCAAAATGACAGGATGCAAGTACACTGGCGTCACACTTTGAGAAAATCAACTGCAATACGCCCAATCGAAGGTGAAGGAAGCCGGCCTTTTTTTTTTTTTTTGATCGGAAAAGGAAATATATAAATTAAAAGAAGTACCAGGGGTACTTCAAAACAGAGATTACAAGAGATTACAGTTATAACACTCTAAGAGCGAGCACCCGGATGCACGATTCAACCTAACTACAACACATTCTTGGATTGCTACACCAATCTTGAAAAGAGTATGTGATAGCACCACGACTTTTTTGATAAAACAAACACCATGACATAACTCTAATTTTTTCAAAGATTTTCCCCGGTTAACTCTCCTTGTTTTCAAAAATCCTCCCATTCCTAGCTTCCCAAAGGTTCCAAACAACACATGTCCATATGCACTCTAGTACAAACTTTTTCCTTTTGCATCCCAAAATGCCAATGTGTTGAAGAAAATGGGACGCTGGCTTTAAAGAGAGCCGGCCTACAGGTACTATATTTTAATTAAACACAATTTGTACAATTTTAATGTAAATAATTTTTTTTTATTAATAAAGGGATATTGGTCTGGTGGTGGAGGCTTAAGACTTATAATATGCTTCTCTCTACATCTTAAGTTCGAAACCTTCAGGTGTTATCAATTCCTTTGTTGGACATGTCCATCTCTAACTTCAATCGGGCCCCATGCTACTGAATGGATAAATTGAACACTACAAGAAAATAAAGATTGCCTACAAATTTTTTCAATAAAAAAGTTCGTAGTAAGAATTGTCTACGATTTGTCCACGAAATAATCTAATTATGAAAACTTCTACATTTCTCAACCTAGAAAAAACTTGCCTACGGAATTAATTTGCCTACGAAAGAAAATTTCTAAGTATAATTACCCACAAGTCATTTGCCTACGAAAGAAAATTTCTAAGTATAATTACCCACAAGTCATTTGCCTACAAACTTTTACCTACAATACAATTTGCCTACGGATTTTCCGTAGACAAATTGAGAGACGAATTCTCTTTTCACAAAAATCACTAGTATTAATATTTTCAAAATCAACGTATGTTGGTATAAAGGATTTGGATGTTTGGAATTGTTAATTGAAGTAGAGAGTGTATCATTTTATGCTTCCCCCACATCATAGACTTCCCCCGAAAAACTAGTGCGCATGACTAAAAAGGTGGCATTTTATGCTTTATGCATTCAATTAGGACCTAATTGGAGAAATGTGAATTGATACATGACTAAATTAGTAATGAAAATAAATATAGGACCAAAACGGTGCGGTTTTGTACATTTTTAGGTCAATTAGGATCATTTTGGCGATATTTGAATAGATACGGGACTATATTGATAAAGCAACTAAATAGAGGACCATTTTGAAAAAGGTAAAAAGTAGAGGACGGATTTGGTTTTAATCCCACATATATGGATATAACTAACTAGTACATGCTGAAATTCTTCAGTGGGTTGATAGAACACGTTGGCCACGAATTTATTGAGGAATTCTTTAAATCCTGTGAATCAGCTTTAGGTCAAAATGGTCTTCTTGTTCTTCAGGTTATTAATACACAATCTTAATGTCATATTAACATACATATATTGTTAAATTCCATAAATAAACTCATGGCTGATTATTCTTTTTAGTTCATCGCTGTGGTGGATGACAAGTATGATGAGTCGAGACTTAGCCAAGGATTCATGAAAGAATATATATTCCCCGGTGGGGTTTTACCTTCACATAGTCGGGTAATATCAACCATGGCTGCTGGATCCAGACTTAGGTAACAAATATATATATATACACATATGACACTTTTCCAAACTAATTAATTTGTTATTTTTAGGGAAATTGGGTTTTTTAGTTCAGTAAGTTACCTTCATTTCGGTTTCAGTCTTGTCGGCTTTCTATAACTATAAACTTCTAGGCATTTTGGTCTGACGACTTATTGTAGGATGTAAATTATCAGGATGAAAAATCAACTTCAGCCACGTGGACAAATCATACTCTGGTCCTTTTAGCGATAATAAAATATTTCATCTCCTAATGCCAGTTATCGGACATAAATGTCGAACAATTAATGAAAATTATAGGACTAATTTCAATAGTGAAAATCAACCAAAGTAAACTTGAAATCAGAGTAAAAAATTTAATTAACAATAAAAGTATAAAATTACAAATGCAACAAAATTAAAATTGAAATAAGAGTAAAATTTTTAATTAACAATAAAAGTATAAAATTACAAATGCAACTATAAACATATTACTAAAGACTAAAGAGTAGATATACGATTTAAAAAATTATGAGTTTTTTTTTTTTTTCTAAAGCAAAAATTATAATAAATTTTAAAAAATAATACAATGAAAGGATCTCATTATAGATTGTGATTAATTTCACCCTAATATTGTAACAATTTCAAAACATCAACCAATGAGTTAGTTTTGTAAATGAAATTAGAAAATTTACTATTTAGTAAGCAAACATATTATTAAATAGTAGATATACAATTAATTGTAAAATTTAGGTGGCGCTTGGTTATCAACTTTTCAATGGTAATAAGAATGAGATTGAAAATTAGTGTAATTATGATAGTTCTTGGTAACAAAAATCACTCCTAAATAAGGTAATCACTACTCCATTTTGATTACCCTTTCCCTTCCTACAATCATCCCTTTTGGATATCATAAATGTGTATGTTTTCAAGATTATATATTTCTCTTGAAATGATATTATGTAGCGTGGTCCACCTAGAGGAAATAGGAAATCATTATTATGACACCCTCAGGCGTTGGCGACAAAAATTCCTTAAAAACCAGGAGTAAGATCTTTTTTTTTATTCAAAATTATATTATACACACCATTTTGTACCCTTGTTATATTCAAAATCGCTATACTTTTTTCTTTCAGTCAAGTTCTGGAATTGGGGTTCGACGAAAAGTTCATTCGGACGTGGGAATTTTATTTTGACTATTGTGCAGCTGGATTCAAATATTGTATTGCCGGAGATTATTAGGTAATTAAATTATATGCCATCCAAATTTTCTGTTTCAATTTTTATGATTAACTAGTGTACATATGCAATTATTAACAAAAAATGTTTGAATATACTTTAAAAATATACTATGTTATATAGATATAAGAAAAAAATAGTGTGAAATTGCAACAGTATCAAATGGTTCAAAAAATTGACCCTAATTATAAATTGGTTAAAAGCATTTGTAAACGCCCCATACATGGGGAAATTGCAAAATGATTCAAAAAAGGGACCCTAATTACAAATATTAGTTCAAAATATTTTGCACAAATACATATTTTACGCTTCTCTGCAAATATTTTTTTGCGTGTCTGTGCAAATGCTTTAAACCTATTTGTAATTAGGATCTATTTTTTGAACCAATATGTAAACGCCCCTATATATACCCCTTGTTTAACTAGGTTCAAAATATTTGTCTATGTTTTATTAGAGAATTCGTGTTGACTTTTTACACTTGTATTGTATAATTAAGACAAAGTATTAAATGTTGTAAGAGAAATAATTAAATGAATTAATTTCAAACCACTCTATAAGTTCAGACTTTTAGATGAGATGAAATTCGTTCATTGTATCAGAGCCAAAAGGCTCAAGCCTAGACAAAGATACTGGGTGCGATTCCTGCTGGGAGCATCTCTACCCATATTAAATTGTCCACTCATTGGGCCTCACCAAAGAGGGAAAGTTGAGTCCAGCTCATGAGTGAGGAGAGTTTAAGGAAAATAATTGGGAAAATGCACTTTTTTATCCTTTAACTTTGATTGATTTTGGTTTTCATCCTCTTAACTTTGGAATTTTGAATTCCATCCTATAACTTAAAACAAATATGTTTTTGGTCCTGTTAACTTTGGAATTTTGAATTTCATCCTATAACTTACAAAAAATTGGTGTCACGTCAGATTACCGGACAAAAAACATAATTATTGTAAATTTAGGAACAAAAAACACAATTTTTTTGTAAATTATAGGACGAAATTCGAAATTCCAAAGTTAACAGGACGAAAAACACAATTTTTGTAAGTTATAGGATGAAATTTAAAATTACAAAGTTAACAAGACGAAAATTAAAATCAATCAATGTTAATTTCCCAATTAAAATGAATTAATTTCACATCTCTCTACAAGTTCAGAATTTTAGATGAGGTGAAATTCTTTCAAATATAATTCATGAGTTTTTTGTACTTGGACTCTATTCTGAGATAGTCTTTATATGTCAAATTGAGTTACGTAAGTAAATTGTAAATTAAATTTCACTGGCAGCCCAATTAACATTATATTGTCTCATTACCGATTAATTCATAATTTTTTTATTTTTTTTTATTTTCTCACTCTTGACAGATCGTATTTAGTCGACCTGGAGATGTCGCTGCCTTCGGGAACGATCCTTACAACCCCGTGTCTTCTGCTTACTGATATTATTTATTAAGGGCTAATATTTTAAATTATCTTTTATATATATATATATATATATATTGTGACATTATAGGAGATAATAAGAGATTGCAAATCTGCAATTCTACAACTTATGTATTCTATTTTCCTTTATTTAATTCTTCTATCTTTATATCTTTTAATAATTATTTTTTATTCAATTGATGAAAAAGTTGAATATGGTAAATTTATTTGACCAATTTCAGAAAAATGAAGAAGCAATGGTAAATTTACAGTACAAATTTAAAGAAAAAAAGTGACAATATGACCGACTCGGTTGCCCTCAGTAGCCAATTGTTGGACTAAAAATTCGAACATAAAATTCGGACATGGTGCACTTACAGGGCAAATTTGAAAAATTTGAAACAGGCTGTGCCAAATTAAAAAATGAGCATTGTTATTGGCCTAATAAAATTAATATTATACATTTCATCCTAGAGAAACTTGCACACATAGTTGTACATACAAATTAAGGAAAAAAAAAAAATTTTATTAAAATTCTGGCACAAGGGTAAATATGTATATATTTTTGTGAGTGTGCATACAAATCAATGTTTCTTTTTTTTAAAAAAATGTGTAAGTTATTGTGGAACGAAGATAGTAATACGTTATTATCATTTTTATATAGGGAAAAATTTTAAATTTAGTCCTGTAACTTAGATTGATTCTAATTTTAATCTTGTAGCTTGGTAATATTTCAATTTTAGTTCTGAATGTGTCAATTTAATCATTTTTGTTTGAAAAAATACGAATTTTCTCCAAAAATCAGCAGGTGAGGCGCATGTGGCCACTTTCAAATTGAGGTTTTTTTATTTGCTGACGAATTTGCACACATGAAAATTGGACTGCCACCCAAACAAAGAAGGGCTCCATGTCACCACAATCTAACCCGCTCAAAATTAAAACCCGAACCACCCCATATTCATCTAAATCTCCAAAATTATCTTGCTACACTGCAAATTAATCGAATATAGGATTAGTAAAATTTTGAGTTGAAACACAAAAAAAAAAAAAATAAATAAATAAAGCGACATAACTAATCTAATTAACTAGTCGAGCCACCGGTTGTGCATTGAATCAAAGGTGCAATTCCCTTGAGATCAAAAGTGTCCAAAAAAACTACGAGACTAAAAAGTGTAAAAAAAATAACCATTTTGAAATGGACTCATTCTTTTGAAACCAAAAGTGCAATTAATCCAAACTATTTAATGAAGTGAGCTCCACATTTGATGCAGTGGGGCGTATAGATTAAACGAAAACACCTTCTATTCCACGTTGATTCAATGAATACTGTAAAGATAGAAAAAAAGGGAAAATCCTAAATTTACTTCATAATCATTCAAGCCTCAAATGAACATCGTGTAGCATATATAACTAAAGAAAAAGGGCCAAACTGTTGGGGATCGATGACGCCGTCTTCTCCACCGTGAAAGTGAGGGTTTTAGCGGGCTCAGGTTTCCTCGTCCAGATCAACGGTGCAGGCACACAAACCAAACCCCTTCTCTCCCTCTCCCACGAATATCACTCAAATTTTGGGACTACTCCCAAAGATCATTCTAAACGCCACACCTCAAACCATAGAAATCCCCAAATATTTATAGCCAAGCAAGGTAAAATTATAGCATCAATCAAGATGAAGATTGATATCAATTGGGGGATTACACTATCAATTTGAGATACGTTGACTTCTAAGAGAGAGGGAGAAGAGAAGTGAGATATGGGCCTCAGGAATTTTTCATTCGCATGGGCCAAATACCCATTACCCTATCCTCAGCCCAACATCTCCACCTATTTGGTCCAGCGCTAGTACACTGCCCCTTATTTAGAAACAAACAGGAGTTCTTCATCGCCCAACCCGCTCTCACGTACCTGCAAAAGAACACACAAAGTTAGTTCCCGCACCTGCAAAAGAAAAAACACAAAGTTAGTTCATGTATGTAAGAGCCCAACCACAAAGACAAGTGCTCCATCTCACTCGAAGCACACACAAAGCAAATAAATCACACAATGACACTAAGCATGCAACACAAAGCACAAAGAACATGATTATAATCCGAACACAAAGACACAAAGGACCACATAGATATGCAAAAGACCTAATCTAAGCATAAAACATGATTTCACAAAGCATAATCAATAACCACAAAGATGCACATACAAACTCAAAGCACATGACCAACCATATAAACATCACCAAAATCCTCTTTCTATTCAAGAGTATTCATATTAGCATAGTCTTCTTTCTGATTCTTATTAGGCTTAATGCACTCTCTACTTTTGTGACCAGGGTCACCACAATTATAACACTTCCTAACTCTATGTTTAGGCTTACCACGAGAATTCGACTTACTACTAGACTCATTGTTCTCGTCATCAGAATCATGACTTTTATTTCCACCCATTCCCCTAACATGCAAGTCACGTTCACCTGAATTATTACTACCCCCATTTTGTTTCAAATTCATTTCCTTACTCTTTAGGCTATTTACTACCACATCAAGAGTAATATTATCTCTACCATATTTGATCGCTGATTTCACATCACTATAAAAATTGGGAATGTCATTCAACAAAATAATAGGGGTATACTCATCAATATGCTTGTCTCTAGTTTGCTTAATATCCTGAATAAGCTTAGTAAACTCATCTAAATTCGTATTTATATCTTTGTCTAAATCTAACTTGAACCTAAAGAATTTTTCGAGCAAAAAGAGTTTACTAGGCAATGAGGTTTCAGTATATAATTCATGCAACTTATTCCAAAGTTTACTAGCATCATCCATAGTACCAACCTTTCTCATTACACTATCAGACAAATTCAGAAAAATATCACTCAGAGCAAGTTCATTCATTTCAGTCTTTTTATCATCAGACATGCCAGCAGGATAGGAAAGATCAACAGCTTTATAAACACGTTGTTGAATCAAAACACACTTCATTTTTTGTTTCCACATAGCAAAGTCGATTTTTCCATCAAAATGAGTCAATCCATAGTTGAACGAAGAAGCCATTTTAAAACAATTAAGCGGAAGCAATAACACAAAGAAATAACAAATCCACAAAGAGTAGGTTCAACAAATAAACCTAGAAGCTACTGCAAAATAAATCCCAATCAAACAACCCGCGACAAGCGGTTACACTACGAAAGCGATAAAATTTAGGGATAAATTTTTATACCGGAGCGGAATCCTATCGTAAAATTCCAAAAAAAAAAATCCCACCGAAAAGGCCGATGGTAAATTTCACAAAGAAGTCACGCGGACCTTGTTTATCACTCAACAAAGCTTAACTTCACCTGTTTCAAAGCAAAAATCACACCTACTGCCAACAATAATGCCCTTTTCCTTTTAATCAAGGTTAGTTAACATAAACCCAAAAGCAGCGAAGATATATACTAAATATATAATATAATATTATAAGAAAATATAATATATAATATATAAAATATAGTATATATACACACGCACGCAACCAGGAAATAGGGATTAAAATCTTTTACCTTAGGCCTTACCCACTTCGTAATAGTGCGACGACAGCGAACGGATCGTGGCTGTGGGCAGCGTTTCAATCGAACAGAAGTACTGCTCACAACTGGACGGTGCGGCAGCGCACGAAGGCCGCGCGGGGTGGTGGGGGCGATCTACAACGAACTCAGAAAACACGATGGTGGCAGAGATGAACGGCAATCAAAACCCGGCTGTTGATACCACTGTTGGGGATCGATGCCGCCGTCTTCTCCACCGTGAAAGTGCGGGTTTTAGCGGGCTCAGGTTTCCTCGTCCCGACCGACGATGTAGGCACACGAACCAAACCCCTTCTCTCCCTCTCCCACGAATATCACTCAGATTTTGGTACTACTCTCAAAGATGGTTCTAAACGCTACACCTCAAACTATTGAAATTCCCAAATATTTATAGCCAAGCAAAGCAAAATTATAGCATCAATCAAGATGAAGATTGATATCAATTGGGGGATTACACTATCAATTTGAGATACGTTGACTTTTGGGAGAGAGGGATCAGAGAAGTGAGATATAGACCTCAGGGATTTTTAATTCGCTTGGGCCAAATACCCATTACCCTATCTCACCCCAACACAAACTTTAAAGAAAGCTCATAAACAAGTCTGGACGTAAACAATTAAAACCCAAAACTAATTAAAATAAAGCATGTTTTAGTTAATAGGCCCGTGAGTTGGGCTTATCAATCAAAAGAGGATCAATCTTGGCGAGATAATTGTCAGCAGCTTCATCTCCATCAACATTTCTTTTCCTTTCTTCTTCATTAAATTAGGGCCAAATGGGCCTCGTGAGTGGACAAATATTTGGTATTCAAATGGGCTCCATACTTGTTGTATTAAATTCTCTCCATTTTTTACTTCTTAGGCTTCACTAAAAATTATGTTCGTACTTTGCATTATAAATCCTATAAAATAAACAAAACAAATCTTTTTATATATCAAGTATACTTAGTCAAAATTAAACAATATAAACTTAAAATTATATGAAATTTAAGTTTTAAATGCACAACAAAATCATGCAATTTTCACCAGGATCGACCTGGAGATGTCGCTGCTTTCGGAGAATGATCCATACACCCCCCTGCCCTCAGCTTACTAATATATTTTAGATGACTTCTCACGCAGTTCAGTGATCATATATATATATATATATATATGCATCTGTATTTTGTTGTGACATCATAAGGTATTAGAAAAATTAAATAAATGAATTCGATTATTTACCTCTTCACACGTTCGAACTTTTAAATGAGGCACAATTTTTTCATGGTGTTAGAGCCAAAATACTCAAGCCTAGATCCAAAGATTATGAGTTTGATTCCTGTTGAAAGCAACTTCACCCATATTAAATTTTTCACTCATCGGGTCTCCTCCCAAAAGAGGAAAAATTGAGAATCTAGCCCATGAGTAAGGAGTGTTTGGAAAACTAAAAAAATAAATTGATTCACATCTCTTTATAAGTTCGAACTTTTAGATGAAATATTCAATAAAAGATATAAGAGATTGCAAACCTGCAATACTACCGCTTATTTTATTTTATACTAGTGTCTTATACCACTGTTGTGAAAGAGGCAATATCAAAATTAACCGAAGTTGATATTACTCGGTATAACATAAATGCACAAAGACAACAATGTCCCAACAATATTGACCCTCAACACTTCCACACAATACCAATAGGAAACAAACAAAAAATGTAAATAAAAAAAATACTCCCTCCTTCCCGGTGAAATTTGCACCACTGGAATTGCACGTGAATTAAGAAAATGGATAAAGTTGTGGCATATAAGTAAATATGTGTATATATGTTTGAATATGCACACAAATCAATGTTTCCTTTTTAGATAGTGGGTAAATTGGTGTGAAACATCCAAACAAGAAAAATGTGCAAATTCCTTTGGGACGGATGGAGTACTACGCAATAACACCAAAGTTGTTTACATGGAAAGCCTCTCAACTAAAGGATTAAAATGACTCGGACAAATAAATGAGGACTATAACTCTTCGAGGTGCTATTTGGCCCTGTTGTGACCGTTTCAGATCACAGATCGGCGCCGGCCGGAATAAGCCGAGAAAGGCAATAATACGCCCAGTAGGCCGGCGCCATCCAGGCCGACCAGAATCCGACCTCGGCGGGTTCCGACCCCATTTTCCGGTCTCGAAGGTGAGGCCGGAAGTCGGCTTAAAACACGCACCGATGTTGTTCCAAGCGCAAGGTGACCGGCAACTCTCTCGGACCGGACCGACCGCGACCGAACGAGTCCCGCGAAGGACGCCTGGCCGCGACTGACGCGCAGAGGGAGATACCGGTCTCAGAACTCGCCAAGAGATCGAACTCCGGCCTCATGGCATCCCCGGCCGGCGACAAAGATTTGGAGCACATGTTGGAGTCAGACGAGATCATCCTCCAAGAGGAAAAAGGCCGCCTTCGTACGCTGCAACAGAGAATATTCCACCCTAATAAGGAAAGTTCTCAGAGAATCGTCCTTTTTGGACACGTGTCGACACGTGAGTGGCCGGCCACCTGCAAGTCCAGGCGCAACAGAGCCCGCGCGCCCTCAGGGGCTGGAGGCATTTAATGCCATTGTCCCCTGAGATGTCAAGGAGGACGAAACTACCCCTGTAGTGAGAAAACTATAAATATCCTCACATTTGTAACAAAAAGAAGGTTCAATCTCTCTCAATATAATCAATACGCGTACTCATTCAAGTCCAGGGACTCACAACCCCTGGCAATTCTTGGTGTTCTTAGTGTTCTTATGCATTTATTGCTTTTCTTCATTCAAGCATTCATTCTAGCATTTAAGAACCCAATCATTTGATTTTTTTACCAAAACTTCTATAGATAGCCATTCAATCCCAGTAAAATATATTTGGTAAACAACATTTGGCGCTAGAAGGAGGGTATCTAACCCATCAAATTCATACTTTCTTCATCTCTCTTTGAAGAACACTCACTGTTCTTCAAGGCTTCATATCCTCAAGTCTTCAAGTCTTCAAACCACAAACTCCTCCTCTCCTGAAAGCAATGGATCCCCAGAAATCATCCCACGCCCACGGAAAAGCCACACGTGTGGCCTCCCCGATTCGTTTCCCGGAGGAACCCCTCCTATCCGGGGGTCGAGGTTTCTTTACTCCCGACCAGGCCGGGTCAGGAAGACGCCGCCAGGCGGAAGAGACGAGGGGGTGCCGGAGCACCACCTCTGCCTCCAAAAAGAAGGCCCAGGCTCGCGCCCTCAAGGGTAAGGCGAAAGCCAGAGAGCACCAAGGCGAAAGCCAATGTCGGGCGAACCCCATCTCCACCCGTTTGCGAGGCTTCGCCCATCCGGTTTTCGACCGTTTGGGCACGACAGACCCGTCGTGGTATCCGAGCCGCGTACCCAGTTACGACACTGGGTACGGTGACACCGAGTCCATCTCCAACTCTGGGAGCACGGCACAAATGCCCCACAAGAGGGCGGCCGAGGTCAGCCTGACCCCGGCAAACTCCGCCAGGCGCAAGCTAAGCTTCGCTCAAAGCGGCCTTTTGGGACGCGGAGTCCCCCGTGCGGCCGTTTTCGACCGAATCGGCCCCCTAGCCGACGTGGGCGACCAGCTGGCCGAAACCCCCAGTCCAGAACTCGTCAAGATGCAAAAGCAACTTGACGAAATGAAGGCACTCCTCGAAGTGCAAGGCCAAACTAAGGCCCGGCCAGTCGCCAGCGAGCCTTTGGCGGTCGATATTGAGCTCGCGCCGGTCCAGCTCAAGATCGTCCCTCCGCCAACTCCTCTCTACGAGGGGAAAACAGATCCTGAGACTCATCTGAGCAAATTCCGGATCTATATGACCGGGCGTGGCGCGACAGACGCCACGAAGTGCAGGCTTTTTCCCCTCACCCTGGACGATCTCACCCACAGATGGTACGTGTCTCTCCCGGCACGGTCCATTGACTCTTTCGCCACTTTAAGTGCCCAATTCTCATCATACTTAGTGGCCAAAATTGCCCGGCCGGAAAGCTGGCATCGCCTGATGCGAATCCGCCAGGAGAAAGAAGAGTCCGACGAGGACTACGTGGCCAGAGTGGACGAAGTCATGCTGACCGGCGAAGCGGTAAGCGACCAACTGGCTTTGCACGCAACTCTTGGGAGTTTCCACGGCCGGTCTCCTATGTTCAAACACCTCACCAAGGACTTCCCTAAAACCTACGCCGAATTCCGCGCCCGAGCCGGTGACTACCTGGCTCGGAGGAAACTTCTGGCACTAAGACTGGGGGAGTCCGAGCCAGCCCCAAAGGAGACGGAGGCCGTAGCCCAAACCTCCCCCAAGAGTGGCCCTAAGGCCAGAAGAGTGGCCAAACCGCCCGGTAACTTCAAGTCCTTCGAGGACGTTGAAGTTCACCTAACTCAGGCCATGAGGCAGTCCCCCGCACATATCTTCAATGCGATCCAGCATCGGGACGTGCTTCCCAGGCCAAGGCCCTATTCTGGAGACCGGTCCCGGCTGGACCCTAAAAAGTTCTGCACCTATCACGACTCTATTGGCCACAATACGAGCCAGTGTCATGATCTCCTAAAGCAGCTTTGGAAGCTGTTTGACGAAGGGCGTCTGAACGACCTCCTTCAGAGGCCAGCCGGCCGGCAGGACTAGAAGCAGCAGCAGCAGCCCCAGCGCCACCCTCGAAGGAACGAGGAAGGCGGCTGGCCTCTCAAGCCGGTCGCAGCTTTGGAGGAAGATGATGACGAGGATGACCTCCTCCCCCCCATGAATCCCGGCGGTCGGGTCAACATGATCCAGGCCGGCGGAGGGAACTTAGGCAGCCTCACCCCCATATCGACACAGTCCAACCGGAAACGGAAGGCGGAGACTAACGTCAACTTGGTCACGCCCCCAGAACCGAAGATTCACAAGGACTTGGAGATAACTTTCTCCAACCGGGACCGGACCGGGGTGCTGTTCCCGAAGGGCGACGCGCTGGTGATTGCCGCCCAGATCCTGGGCAAAGAGGTTCAACGCATTTTGGTCGACAATGGGTGTTTTTGCAATATCATCTTCAAAACAGCCCTAGACCAGCTCGGAGACCTCGTCAACTTCATCAGGCCAATCGATCTTCAACTGAAGGGATTTGGGGACGCAACGGTCGCCGCGTACGGGAAGATAAAGCTCTCCGTGGAACTCATCTGTTGCTACAACAAGGAGGTCAGAATAACTAGGCCGTTAGATTTTATAATTGTAGATCAGCCAAGCTCGTATAATGGCTTTCTAGGTAGGCCCTTTTTAGAAGTTTTTGAAGCTGTTGCTTCCTCCTACTATTACTGTATCAAATTTCCCACCCCCAAGGGGGTGGTCGGCACCATTAAGGGTGACCAGGCAATGGCTAGAAGATGTTTGAACTATTCCAACTCTCATTTATTTTCAATTAACAACAACCAAACACCGAACGGGCCACACCCCGACTCTGAAACGGCCGCTCCGGCCGCAGAACCCATCGCGGAAGTAGGATCCACATCGGCCGACCCCCAGCCTATGCAGATCGATGATCCCGAGCCAAGGATTGGTTTCAAACCATCCGAGCTCGATCTCGATCCCAGATTCGATTCTTCCGACCGGCGGAGCTATGAGCAAGCTACGACCTTGGAGGAATTGGAACACATTCCGGTCGACCCCTTGAGGCCGGAATTGGAAGTACTGATCGGCTCTCGCATACCGACCGAAATGCGGGGGGAAGTGATCGAATTCCTCAAGGCCAACGTTGGAGTCTTTGCCTGGTCTCACCAAGACATGGTCGGGATAGACCCAAAGCACGCGTGCCATCGCCTAAAGATCGACCCCAACAGGAGGCCGGTCCATCAGAAAAGAAGGAAGTTCGGCCCGGAAAAATACGAAGCTTTGGCTGAAGAGGTCAAGAAGTTGCTAGACAACAAGCTGATCGAACAAGCCCGGGACGAGCCCCAGTGGGTCGCAAACGCCGTTCTGGTAAAAAAGACAGACAATACCTGGAGAATATGTATAGACTTCACCGACCTCAACGCAGCATGCCCAAAGGATCACTTTCCGATGCCACACATCGACCACCTGGTGGACAGCACGGCCGGTCACGAGATGATGTCCTTCATGGACGCTTTTGTCGGCTACCATCAAATCCCCATGGCCGTCGAAGACATCAAGCACACCTCATTCCACACAGAGAAGAACATATTCTCTTGGCTCCGGATGCCTTTCGGTCTGATCAACGCCGGCGCGACCTACCAGCGCCTAGTCAACGAGATGTTCGCAGAGCAGATCGGAAAGACCATGGAAGTCTACATCGACGACATCGTGGTGAAAAGCTTGAAGAAAGAAGACCATCTCAGGGATCTTGAAGAGACTTTCAAGATCCTCAAGGCCTACAATATGACTCTCACTTGCATTTGTTTTATTGTAGAAATGAAAAGGTTGTGTATGATCATATTCATAAAATAATAAGAGAGAGGTATTTTTTAGTCCAGTAATTTTACCAATTTTTGGATTTGGTTCGGGAAAATTGTAGTTTTGGTCCCAAGAGAACGGTGCAAAATACTTTTGATACCTATGTGCAAATGCAGTCTCTTCACTACAAAAAAAAAAAAACACTGTTTTGCGACGGAAAATCCGTTGCAAACAGTGTTTTGCGACGGATTCTGCGACGTACACGTATCCGTTCCTAAAACAGCCGTAGCTAAATTTTGCGATTGATTTTGCCGTCGCAAATTACCGAGCCTATACAAAAAAAATGTGGCTCGCGTGGTTCGAGCCCGGGCACCCGGGGCGGGCGCGAACCACTGGGCCACTCGACCCATTGCTTATTATATGCAGCCCACTTTCTATATTAGTCCTATTAGGCCTTGAACAATTAATCCAATTTTGCGTCCAAGGGGAATCGAACACGGGATCTCTTGTGCAAGAGGAGGGGGCGCGCGCCACTAGGGCACAAGCTACTTTCGTTGATTTTTATGCAATTAATTGTATATGTATTCAAATTAAGTCATTCTTTTTATAATTCACCAAATTAATTTCTTTTCGTATCTAAGTTGTTTATTAAAATATTTTGTCCAACTATTTTTTTTATTTTGTAAAATTATTTATTTCGACAATGCATAATTTTATAATTTGTTCATTTGTACGCAATTAATTGTATATGTATCCAAATTGACTCATTTTTTTTTTCTATAATTCACCAAATTAATTCATTTTCGTTTCTCACTTGTTTTTATAAATGTTGTGGCCATTTAATTTTTATTAGTTTGGTAAAATTATTTATTTCGACTCCCGCTTAAAATTATAATTCGTTCATTTATACGCAATTAATTGTATATGTATCCAAATTGACTCGTTTTTTTTTTCATAATTCACCAAATTAATTCATTTTCGTTTCTAACTTGTTTTTATAAATGTTGGGGCCATTTAATTTTTATTATTTTGCTAAAATTATTTATTTCGACTCCCGCTTAAATTTATAATTTGTTCATTTGTACGCAATTAATTGTATATGTATCCAAATTGACTCATTTTTTTTTCCATAATTTACCCAATTAATTCATTTTCGTTTCTAGCTTGTTATATATACAATAATTTAGTAATTCTAATCGTCGTCTTATTCCTCTTCATCCTCATCATCGTCCTCCTCCTCCTCCTCCTCCTCCTCCTCCTCCTCCTCCTCCTCCTCCTCCTCTTCTTCTTCTTCTTCTTCTTCTTCTTCTTCTTCTTCTTCTTCTTCCTCTTCTTCCTCTTTTTCTTCCTCTTCATCTTCATCCTCCTCACCCGGCTCTTGTCCATCATCCTCTTGATCACTTTCAATCATTACCATTTCTGGATTTGCAGCAAGTAAGTCGACAAAAATATTTTAGCTTCTTGATAAACCTCTGTTTGAGCCTCTTGTATCTCTGTTTGAAATGGATCTGTTGGTTCTACACCGTCTGTCTTTGACGGATTAGAAATTTCAACCAATGATCTTGCCTTCACTTTGCAAACTGTCCTCAAGTTGGGCCTACTTGATCCGGGGTATTTGCAATAATATACTTGAGATGCTTGCGTTGAAAAAATATAGGGATCGTATGCCGTCGGAAACTTCTTTCCGGTGTTGATATCAACAATCTTGTAGTTTATGTCGACTCTTGTTCCTTGTTTCCCTGGATCATACCATTCACACAAGAACAACACTATCGTCCTCTTCGGTCAAACCGAATATTCTATTTCAACTACTTCTTGCAGCACTCCATAGCAATCGATGGGTTCTTCGTTGTAGTTTCCACCGGTAACGCAAACACCACTGTTTGTAGTCGATTTCATTGAAGCATACGCTTCAGTATGAAATTTATATCCATTTGCGTAATATCCGTGGTATGATACCACACTACGTAGTGGTCTTTTGCTCAGAGCTTCAAGATGTGGGTTGTTATTAAGTAGCACTTTGTCCCTGTAAATATTAAATTATCATGTATAAAAATAATAACATATTTGTTATAGGGTAAACATCATATAATTATGTGATACTCACGTAACGTTGAAACCAAAACATAAAATCATTGCGGATGGATTGAAAAACTGTTGCATCTGTGATGTCTGGTTCTACTTGACGCTTATACTCACAGAACATCCTTATATATCAGAAAAAAGAAATTAATTACTTACTTTTCAAATATCAACAGTATACATATTGTAAAAAACTCAATTATAAAATTAAATTACTTACTCTATATACGGTTGGACTTCAGGACAATTCATCAAAACATATGAATGTATTGTTTCCTCTTCAATACTGCCCCTGAACGGTCGTTTGGTGCCCTTACCCATTGGTCGACCCGGATGCAAAAATACAGATAACATACATTCAACATCACGAAGGGCATGGTCTACTCCACGACCATCGTAGTTGTGAGGAACATTTCTGATTCTGGTTTGAACTTGATCGTCGAAGTAGTAAGAACAAAATGCTCCAACCTCTTCAGTAAGGTATGCATAACAATTGATTCTTCGATGTGGGCCGTATTTCCAATATTGAGCTTTAAGTTGTACAAATACCTAAAACAAGAAGTGTTAGAAAATTTATTCAGTATTGATCTTAAAAGTCGATCTAAAAAATGGTATAGAATTGCCTCTCAAAAGGGTACATCTATCGATACTGTACGAGACCAGCAATTGAGGCTTCATACGCTAAGTGTACGGGTAAGTGCTCCATCGAGTCGAAGAAGCTGGGTGAAAAAATCCACTCAAGTTTGCATAGAATAACAGGGATCTCCTCATCCAAACGCCTCATGTCCTCAACTGTAATCGTTGATGCCGTTAAGTGTCTGAAAAATAGACTTAATTCCATGATGACACTCCATACATTCTTGGGGAGTGGGTACTGAAATACAATAGGTAAGAGTCGTTGCATGAACACGTGACAATCATGACTCTTCATTCCAGACACCTTCCCGGTTTCCATGTCAACTCTGTCTCCCAAATTCGACACATAATTGTCAGGGAAGCTCAGCTCTTTTACCCACTTATACAAATTCTTCCTTTCTGCTTTACTAATTGTGTAAGAGGCCTGGGGATATGTTCTTGTCTGCTCATCCTTGTGTAGGGAAGCACGAGAACAGAAGAGCCTCAACTCATCTCTGGATTTTGAAGTGTCTTTGGTCTTCCCTTCAGTACCCAGGACCGTATGAAACAAGTTGTCGAAAACATTCTTCTCTATATGCATCACATCCAAATTGTGTCGAATCAACAACTTGCTCCAATAAGGTAAGTTCCAAAAGATACTTCTCTTCTTCCAACCACCCTGGATGCGTTTATTGTTCTTCATTGCACCCGCCTCAGTTGTCCTCATCAAATCAGTGACTGTAACCTCATATAACAACAAATCACCTGAAATAATTAATTTATATATGGTTAACTTATTTATATGAGAAACATAGACATAAGTAGTGATTCAGTACCCAGACACATACCTGATCGAATCCGTGGTCTTGGGTGGCCTACTGCATTTTTACCCTTTAGAAAGTCTGTTTTGTTCCTCCGAAAGGGATGATCAGGAGGAAGAAACTTGCGATGGTTGTCGAACCATGACACTTTTCTACTCAATGGAAGATAGAATGCATCAAAACCGTCCATGCAATACGGGCATGCTAGTTTTCCTGCTGTTGACCACCCAGACAACATAGAAAATGCTGGAAAGTCGCTAATGGTCCACAAAAGTACAGCTCGCATCGTGAAGTTCTGCTTCCTATGAACGTCGTAGGCCTCCACCCCCGTAGACCACAAAGATTTCAACTCTTTAATCAGTGGCTGGAGATATACATCCAATTTATGCTTGGGGTTGTGTGGTCCAGACACCAAGATACTAAGAAATATATATTGAGGCATCATACACAACCAAGGAGGTAGATTGTACGGGGTCAACAACACAGGCCATAATGAATACTTTTTTCCGTGCATTCCAAATGGAGCAAAACCATCCGTGCACAAGCCTAACCTCACATTTCTCGTCTCCCTTGCAAAATCTGAAAACTCCCTATCAAGATGTTTCCATGCCTCCGAGTCTGCAGAATGCCGCATCTCTCCAGGATTCTCACCAGAACACTCCTCAGCATGCCATGTCATGTCTTTAGCCGTGACACTAGACTGATACAACCTCTCTAGACGAGGAGTGATCGGAAGGTCATACATTGCCTTATAAGCCTTAAACTGCATTTTCTTCTTGCTTTTTGTACGACCAGATGGTTTGTACCGTGGGTGACCACACATCTTGCACTGGTCCTCATCCTCATCCCAGAACAACATGCAACCGTTTGTACAACAATCAATCTTCTCAAAGGGTAGACCCATATCCTTCAAAAGCCTCTTACTCTGATAGAAATTATCAGGCGCCGTGTTGTCTTCAGGTAGAGCTCGTTTGGACAATTTAGCAAATTGATTGAATACTTTTTGAATCAGATTGCCTTCACTTTTGATGTTCAACATTTGAGCATTGAATGACAACTGCGTCTCAGTCTCACAACCAGGAAAGAGCTTTTGATCAACAGTTTTAAGCATATAAAAAAACTTCTTTGACCGATTATTTGGTTCCTCCTCCATAGGTGTTTCATTGAATTGTGGTTGACCACCAAAAACAGATTCTGCAATCATCATCCGATATCTATCAGGTTCATCCTCTATTTGTGGTTCACATTGAGTATACAGAACATAACTTGAACCACCAACATCGGAACTTCCACCACCGCTCCACCCAGTATACTAGTATTCTACGGTTTCGATGACAACATTCCACTGTTGTTCACCGTGACTGGTCCAGTTGTAATAACGGGGAACAAAACTGGAAATCACAAGATGAGTTCTAACCTCATCAACACTCAAGAATCTTATATTTCTGCATCTTCTGTCTTTACACAGACACCTAATATTACCCATACAATCCATACTGCAGGATGTTGTAGTGTAAACTCAATAAACTCATCAATTTTATTGCAAAAGACAGAGTTAATGCCTCCTCCTATCATTCTAGGTATTGAGTACATCCAACCACGATCTGGAAATTGCATCTGTTACAGATTAAAAGTAAATATCACATGAGTTGTAAAAAAAATTGGGCAAAGTTTGCCTAAAAATAAGGATATACAAAATTTTCCTTCACAAAAATCAATCCAACACAACCATATATATCAATCATAGTAAACCAATCAAATAAATAAATATCACACAATTTAACTAATAGTGTACAGAAAAATTGAGCAGAGTTTCGACTAAAAATAGGTATAAATATCACACAAACTAAAATTAACGTACCCATCAAATAAACATATATCATCAATCATACTAAAACCCATCAAATAAACATATATCATGCTCATTACCTAATGTGTACTAAAAAATTGAAACAATAAAAATATGACATTTAAACGGTTAAAAATGTGAAAACGTACGGTGAAGTTGAAGGCAATGACAAATACGTACGGTGAGGTTGAAGGCAATGACAAATACATCAATTATACGTGAAGAACATATGAAAATCACATCATTTCTTATTTTTTTCGTGAGTGAAAGTGAAAGGAAAAGAAAAGGGAGTGGGCTGTTATAAATATGCGCAAATTTGCGACGGCCTTAATTTCCGTAGCAAATTGCAAATTTTGCGACGGATTTTCCGTCGCAGATACATTTTGCGACGACCCGGGTCAATTATTGGTCACCAACCCGCCTGGACATTCAACCGCTCAAATTTGCGACAGAATAGTGGTCCGTCGCAAATTTGAATTTAAAAGTTGCGATGGAAATCCGTCGCAAAATGTAACCCGGCCGAATTTGCGACGGAAATGTCGTCCGTCGCAAATGTTTTGCTTAGAATTTGCGACAGGCTTCTATTTCCGTCGAAAAATTGGTCAAAATTGACCAGCTAACGATGTCCGTCGCACAACCGTCAATTGTCCGTCGCAAATGACATATTTTGCGATGGATATATGTCCGTTGCAAATTTTCCGTCGCTAAAACCCGTCTTTTTTGTAGTGCTTTTTTACAATTTTGATCTCATCCGTTAATTTAAAGGACCAAAATTGTAAATTTATCTTATTCTCATGGGACCAAAACTGCAATTTATCTATTCTCTTAAGACCAAAACTGCAATTTATCCTAATCTCTTGGGGAAAAAAAAAAAGGAATTAACCCGATTTGGTCCTAATGATTTTCATTTTTTTCCATTCATGTAATTTACCAACTTTAAACTATTTGGTCCTTTTGACTTTTAAATTTAGATTTTTGTCCCTGCATACTCTTACCACTTCTTGGTTTTGATTCATGTAAGTAATAGAATTTATTCTTAATCAAATACTATAATTTTATACTTTTTTAATCTACACCAATATCCATATATGGTTTTCCAATTGGATTATAACCGATGAAACATGTGGTGGAGCAGTTTAATGGAAGAAGAAGGTTCGATTTTTACCTTTGAAGGTAGTAGGAGAAAGAGCAACTTAAAAGTCACTTTGAAAATTCATAATCCCAAGTTTTATTGGAAGGTATGTGCCTGTGTATTAGGTTATTTGTTACTCTCTCTGTTCCAATTTTATTTTCCCATTTGCCAAATAGGTCCGTCTCAATTTTATTTTTCCATTTGTCAAAATAGAAATAAAGTGCACTTACTTTTTTAAACTTCACCTCACAAAAATCTACTCTATTTATTTAAATACTACAATTCAACACTCGCATTAAACTCTGTATAGGGAAAATAAAACTGGGACGGTGGAAGTAAATGGTAAGTGAATGAAACACACACTACAAAAAAGACGGAGATTAGCGACGGCAAGTTTGCGACGGCCAGAATATCCGTCGCAAATACAGTGAATTTGCGACGGATTTATGTAAGTCGTCGCAAAAAATGTCAATTTGCGACGACTATAGAAGTCCGTCGCAAATGATAGTAATTTGCGACGGATACGTCGTCGCAAACACTAGGGCCCACCGACTTCGTGTTGAACCTGCTACATTTGCGACGGAAAGGTCGTCGCAAATTTCAACTTTGAATTTGCGACGGTCCATTCCGTCGCAAAATATACCCGTTTAAAGGTGACCGTTCATGAAGCGACCCGTTACACTGATTTGCGACGGAATTTGCCGTCGCAATTTTTAAATTTGTATTTGCGACGGACCACAGCCGTCGCAAATCTTACATTTATATCCGCTACCTTTCGGGAAACGGTCCTTTGACCGATTTGCGACGGAATTTCCATCGCAAATATGAACCGTTTTTACGCGTCTTCTCGGGTAACGGTGCGTTGACTGATTTGCGACGGAAAAGCCGTCGCAAATCAGTAAAAACGACGTCGTTTTATCTTTGACAGGCGAAATTTGCGACGGATAGGCGTCCGTCGCAAATCTTTTTACAATTATAAATACTCTCCTCGCGAAGCAGACAGATCCTGCGAGAAAAAAGAAGAAGAGGAGGAAAGCGAAAGGAAAAGGAAGGAGAAGTCGGGAAAAGGAAGGCGTCCGTCCCCACCGAGTTCTCGTTTCGACATTTTCTACAAATAAACCGTAAGTTTTCTTCATTTTTACCGTATAAAATTTAATTTTAAAGCATGTTTAGAGAATTGATTTTAGTTGAATTGTTTGAATTATATTAGTAATGAATTGATTTTAGTTGAATTAGTTTATCGAATTTTAATTTAAATCATTTTTAAATTTTTGTTAATTAAGTTTAGAATTGAATTAGTTGAATTGTTTGAATTATATTAGAAATGAATTGATTTTAGTTGAATTAGTTGATCGAATTTAATTAGCTGATTGAATTTTAATTTAATTTTAAAGCATAATTAATTTTTGTTAAGTTTAGAATTGAATTAGTTGAATTGTTTGAATTATATTAGAAATGAATTGATTTTAGTTGAATTAGTTGATCTAATTTAATTAGTAGATCGAATTTTAATTTAATTTTAAAGCATGTTTAATTTTTGTTAAGTTTAGAATTGAATTAGTTGAATTGTTAAATTATTACAGATGAACCCAGGTCAAGATAATTTTCTCACTGTCATCATAGTCGACAACAAGTAAGTATTTTTTAATGAATTATGTATACTTTTAATTATATATATATTAATATAATTAACTTGATTTTTTAATTTTGTTGTCACAGACTGCTTCCAGCAATGAGACTAGCTTAATCGTCTAAAAAATCATTAGGATGAGACAATTTGAGTATGGTGCCCACTCGTGGAGTCAAGTGTCCGAGCAAAAGAGGATGGAGTACTTTGATGACTTCAAGGTATAAAAAATTTATTTATTATGATTTTAATTTAACTTTTAATTTTTTCGTTAATATTCTATTTTTAATTTATTTGCAGAGGCGGTGCGTTTGGGACCCTGCCAACGATAGTATTATGTACCAATTGTTCTGTGCGAAAGCGCAAGAACGGTACAAAGATATTATCTACGGCCTGAAGAAGCGGTGGGAGCGTGGGGATCGGGTGGAGTTGGGTCGAGCACCAGACGGACGATCGATATGGGATGGTTTGGTGGATCACTGGAACAGTGAACCATCATTCTGATGAAGAACAATTTATTTATGTTTTTTGAACAATTTATTTATGTTTTTTGAACAATTTTTGGTAAAGACATTCCCGGTTACAAGGTTTCCGCCATTATTACAGATAGTATTTCAACAAAGATATTACTAATTCAGTGTTAATTAGCATAATTACTTGTAGCAAACATATACATGATCTTAGATGAATTAATTTGGTGAATTTTGAAAAAAAAAAAGAGTCAATTTGGATACATATACAATTAATTGCGTACAAATGAACGAATTATAAATTTAAGCGGGAGTCGAAATAAATAATTTTACAGAAATAATAAAAATTAAATGGCCCCAATATTTATAAAAACAAGTTAGAAACGAAAATGAATTAATTTGGTGAATTGTAAAAAAAAATGAGTCAATTTGGATACATATACAATTAACTGCGTACAAATGAACGAATTATAAATTTAAGCGGGAGTCGAAATAAATAATTTTACAGAAATAATAAAAATTAAATGGCCCCAATATTTATAAAAATAATTTAGAAACGAAAATGAAATAATTTGGTGAATTGTAGAAAAAAAAAGAGTCAATTTGGATACATATAAAATTAATTGCGTACAAATGAACGAATTATAAATTTAAGCGGGAGTCGAAATAAATAATTTTACAGAAATAATAAAAATTAAATGGCCCCAATATTTATAAAAACAAGTTAGAAACGAAAATGAATTAATTTGGTGAATTGTAGAAAAAAAAATGAGTCAATTTGGATACATATACAATTAATTGCGTACAAATGAACGAATTATAAATTTAAGCGGGAGTCGAAATAAATAATTTTACAAAATAAAAAAAATAGTTGGGCAAAATATTTTAATAAACAACTTAGATACGAAAAGAAATTAATTTGGTGAATTATAAAAAAAAAGACTTAATTTGAATACATATACAATTAATTGCATAAAAATAAACGAAAGTAGCTTGTGCCCTAGTGGCGCGCGCTCCCTCCTCTTGCACAAGAGGTCCCGTGTTCGATTCCCCTTGGACGCAAAAAATGGATTAATTGTTCAAGGCCTAATAAGACTAATATAGAAGGTGGGCCGCATATAAAAAGAGATGGGCCGGTTGGCCCAGTGGTCCGCGCCCGCCCCGGCCGCCTCGGGTGCCCGGGCTCGAACCACGCGAGCCACTTTTTTTTTTTGTATAGGCTCGGTAATTTGCGACGGCCAAATTCCGTCGCAAATATTGAATTTTGCGACGGAAAACAACCCGTCGCAAATTATAACAGGAAAAAATAAAAAAAAATATATATAAACTTTTGCGACGGAATGTGGCCGTAACAAATGTTGTTGACCCGAACGGGTCTGACCCGAAATATTTGCCACGAAATACTGTCCGTCGCAAATTCTGTGTAACCCGACCCGCCGATTTTGCGCCGTCGTTAATTTGCGACGGAAGGCAAAATCCGTCGCAAAAATTAGCTACGGCTGTTTTAGGGACGGATACGTGTCCGTCGCAGATACCGTCGCAAAACACTGTTTGCGACGGATTTTCCGTCGCTAATTCCGTCGCAAAACAGTGTTTTTTTTGTAGTGACATTTAATATGAATTCGTCATTACACGAGAATTTGTCAAAGAACACAATGTCCCCATAACAAAGGGGAAATTGCACTTTTAGTCTCCAAAGAATGGGTGCGAAACACTTTTGGTATCTATGTGCAAAAATGATCCTTTTTATTGCAGTTTCGGTCCCATACGTTAATTTTCAGTACCAAAACTGCAAATTTGCCCTATTCTTTTGAGACCAAAACTTAAATTTATACATTTTCTTGGGAACAAAGTTGCACTATATTCTATTCTCTTGGGATTAAAAGTATTAAAAAAAACCATGAGACTAAAAGTGTTGAAAAAAAGACCATTTTGAAATGAACACATTCTCTTGGGACCAAAAGTGCAATGAACCCCCATAACAAATTATAGAAAATACACTATAGGCTCAAATTAAATATCGTTGTCTCAGGTTGCAAGAGAAGAAGAGTTAGGTTTTGCCGATGCTTATATCAATGGTGACTTTTCTTTTGTCGATAAAAATGAAGGTCTCCTCAACTTCTTCATGGTAACGAAATGGATCCAATTAGAGTGTATATCTTCTATATGTTCTACTATTTTTGTTTAAACGTACGTTATTATCTAAATTAATACTTATTTTCCATTGGACATGCATTTTGAAGATAATTATAGCCAGTAAAGTGTTGAATACATATTCCTCAAAGTTAAACAAGAAAAGGTAATTACAACTCCTTCAGGAATTTCAATGTCGGTGTTTTTTGAAACATTCACTATAAGAAAACATAAATTTGCCTACGAAAATTGCCAATATGACTACGAAATTTCCAACAAAAAAGTTCGTAGTGAGGATTACCTACGAAATGCCTACAAAAATTTGTAATTGTATAGGCATCTTCCTTCCCCACCTACAAAAAAATTTGTCTATAGAAATTCCATAGGCATATTGAGGTGTACGTAAAATTTTGTAGGCAAATGCCTTGTAGGAAATTATACCTAGGGATTTTATTTCGTTGGCATATTAATTCCGTAGGCAAGTTGTTTTTAGGTTGAGAAATGTAGAAGCTTTCATAATTAGAAAATTACGTAGGCAAATCGTAGGCAATTCTTACTATAATCTTTGTTGTTGGAAAATTTTTGTAGGCAATTCTTTATTATCTTGTAGTGATTATTGTAAATATATATTTACCTTGGGACCATTGCTTTACACCTCTGCAATAGCTTCTGCAAGACATTTCTTCAAGCATGTTTCCAGGAAAAAATACACTTTTTCAAGCGCGTGAAAATATCTCGCAACATTATGACCTAGTAAGTGGTACTTTACTCATATCCGATTTAAATGCATTGAGTTAGAGCCCGTTTGACTAAGCTTATTTGAAATATTATAAGTTGTTTTAAGAGCATAGAAGATGTAATTTTTAAGTAGCTTATAAGTTGCTAAAACGTTTAACTATACAACTTATAAGATTTTGAGGGTTTCAGGGTGGGATGAGTGGTTGAGGGTGGAGGAGGTTAGGAAAAAAGTTGGGTTTTCCCAACTTATTTTTTTACAGTTTGTAAATTGTTAGGAGATTATTTTATGATTTTATAAGCTGTTAATCATCTTATTTTGTCAAAAACTTTGAGAGTGTTTATAAGCTCTTCAACAACTTATAAGCTGTTTTAAAAAATTTATAAGCTCCACAAACAGTCTCTTAATATCACAGAATGTCTTCTATTTTTTCCCAAACCCAATTTTAGTCCTCTAATTTATTACATTATCAATTTTGTTTTTTTTTTCCAATTTTAGTCTCTCTTTTTTACGGAAAGTTTCAATATTTTGGCCATTTTTCATGAGTTAATGGGTTTTTAGAGCTAAAACCAAGTTTTCTGATTCGTTGTATTTCATGTCACAAAAATGAGTAGATTCCCTCGCTTTATAGTGCATCTAGATATAGTTATTCTAGATGAACTTAGTCAATAAATGTGTATTCTTTACTTAACGTTCCTATTATTTTATCCATAATTGCATCAATATTTCATCATAAATTGAAACATGTAGTTTGTTCTTAGCAGAAAAATGAATTGTTTTCCCCATTTCTGGATGAAATTAACAATGACATACTCTTGTGCAATATTTAAGGGATTTAAACCAAATCCGTCCTCTATCTTTTCACCTTTATCAAAATAGTCCTCTATTTATTTGCTTTATCAATTTAGTCCTGTATCTATTCAAGTTTCGCCAAAATGATCCTAATTGGCCTAAAAATGTACAAAACCTCACCGTTTTGGTCCTATATTTATTTTCTTTACCAATTTAGTCATGTATCAATTCATATTCTCCAATTAGGTCCTAATTGAACGCATAAAGCATAAAACCATTTTTCACCAAATTAGGACCAATTTGGCGAAACTTGAAGAAATACAAGACTAAATTGATAAAAAAAATTAATAAATGACTATTTAGATAAAGGTGAAAAGATAGATGATGAATTTGGTTTAAATCCCATCAAAATAATATGGGAGTTTATTGGGGTTTATAAGGATGAACAAGTTCCCCATTGGTAAGATATATTTTTAGGAAGACCCAAAAATAAATTTGTGCAGGCTAGCTTGTTTCAAAGCGGACAATATCATATCAATGCAAATCCATCGGGGGCCCTAATTATGTTATCAGAACCATGTTCCCAGGTGAATCGGTGTGGAGAAGTTTTCCGGTGTCAAACGAAAAAAAAAATGTGAACCTAGTTAAACGACTGGGTCTATATGCAAAGCTGGCCACCGCTAGTGCCACATTGAAAAAAAACCACATCATAGGCTTCCCCCAAAAAAACTAGTGCGCATGACAAAAAATGTGGCATTTTATGTTTTATACGTTCAATTAGGACCTAATTGGAGAAATGTGAATTGATACAGGACTAAATTGGTAAAGAAAATAAATATAGGACCAAAACGGTGAGGTTTTGTACATTTTTAGGCCAATTAGGATCATTTTGGCGAAACTTGAATAGATACAGGACTAAATTGATAAAGCAAATAAATAGAGGACCATTTTGATAAAGGTGAAAAGATAGAGGACGGATTTGGTTTAAATCCCAATATTTAAGGTTAGACTTTGGGTTCTAATATTTAAATATAAAAACCTAGTTGTTGGCTATATCTAATCTTTAATGTCTTTGAAGACTCCGGGAGAAGACTTGAAGGATGCACAACTCAGAAAACTCCATCTTTTGATTAAAAATTAAGGTGACCATTTTGTGCAACTCAACCCTAATTACATTACAAAATTATTAAAATGTAATTTGAATTCTCTTCAACTTTACACACGCAAGAATCAATAAGGATCATTACATTCTAGAGATAGGATTTGGCTGGGGAAGTTTAGCTCTTGAAGTTGTCAAAATGACAGGATGCAAGTACACTGGCGTCACACTTTGAGAAAATCAACTGCAATACGCCCAATCGAAGGTGAAGGAAGCCGGCCTTTTTTTTTTTTTTTGATCGGAAAAGGAAATATATAAATTAAAAGAAGTACCAGGGGTACTTCAAAACAGAGATTACAAGAGATTACAGTTATAACACTCTAAGAGCGAGCACCCGGATGCACGATTCAACCTAACTACAACACATTCTTGGATTGCTACACCAATCTTGAAAAGAGTATGTGATAGCACCATGACTTTTTTGATAAAACAAACACCATGACATAACTCTAATTTTTTCAAAGATTTTCCCCGGTTAACTCTCCTTGTTTTCAAAAATCCTCCCATTCCTAGCTTCCCAAAGGTTCCAAACAACACATGTCCATATGCACTCTAGTACAAACTTTTTCCTTTTGCATCCCAAAATGCCAATGTGTTGAAGAAAATGGGACGCTGGCTTTAAAGAGAGCCGGCCTACAGGTACTATATTTTAATTAAACACAATTTGTACAATTTTAATGTAAATAATTTTTTTTTATTAATAAAGGGATATTGGTCTGGTGGTGGAGGCTTAAGACTTATAATATGCTTCTCTCTACATCTTAAGTTCGAAACCTTCAGGTGTTATCAATTCCTTTGTTGGACATGTCCATCTCTAACTTCAATCGGGCCCCATGCTACTGAATGGATAAATTGAACACTACAAGAAAATAAAGATTGCCTACAAATTTTTTCAATAAAAAAGTTCGTAGTAAGAATTGTCTACGATTTGTCCACGAAATAATCTAATTATGAAAACTTCTACATTTCTCAACCTAGAAAAAACTTGCCTACGGAATTAATTTGCCTACGAAAGAAAATTTCTAAGTATAATTACCCACAAGTCATTTGCCTACGAAAGAAAATTTCTAAGTATAATTACCCACAAGTCATTTGCCTACAAACTTTTACCTACAATACAATTTGCCTACGGATTTTCCGTAGACAAATTGAGAGACGAATTCTCTTTTCACAAAAATCACTAGTATTAATATTTTCAAAATCAACGTATGTTGGTATAAAGGATTTGGATGTTTGGAATTGTTAATTGAAGTAGAGAGTGTATCATTTTATGCTTCCCCCACATCATAGACTTCCCCCGAAAAACTAGTGCGCATGACTAAAAAGGTGGCATTTTATGCTTTATGCATTCAATTAGGACCTAATTGGAGAAATGTGAATTGATACATGACTAAATTAGTAATGAAAATAAATATAGGACCAAAACGGTGCGGTTTTGTACATTTTTAGGTCAATTAGGATCATTTTGGCGATATTTGAATAGATACGGGACTATATTGATAAAGCAACTAAATAGAGGACCATTTTGAAAAAGGTAAAAAGTAGAGGACGGATTTGGTTTTAATCCCACATATATGGATATAACTAACTAGTACATGCTGAAATTCTTCAGTGGGTTGATAGAACACGTTGGCCACGAATTTATTGAGGAATTCTTTAAATCCTGTGAATCAGCTTTAGGTCAAAATGGTCTTCTTGTTCTTCAGGTTATTAATACACAATCTTAATGTCATATTAACATACATATATTGTTAAATTCCATAAATAAACTCATGGCTGATTATTCTTTTTAGTTCATCGCTGTGGTGGATGACAAGTATGATGAGTCGAGACTTAGCCAAGGATTCATGAAAGAATATATATTCCCCGGTGGGGTTTTACCTTCACATAGTCGGGTAATATCAACCATGGCTGCTGGATCCAGACTTAGGTAACAAATATATATATATACACATATGACACTTTTCCAAACTAATTAATTTGTTATTTTTAGGGAAATTGGGTTTTTTAGTTCAGTAAGTTACCTTCATTTCGGTTTCAGTCTTGTCGGCTTTCTATAACTATAAACTTCTAGGCATTTTGGTCTGACGACTTATTGTAGGATGTAAATTATCAGGATGAAAAATCAACTTCAGCCACGTGGACAAATCATACTCTGGTCCTTTTAGCGATAATAAAATATTTCATCTCCTAATGCCAGTTATCGGACATAAATGTCGAACAATTAATGAAAATTATAGGACTAATTTCAATAGTGAAAATCAACCAAAGTAAACTTGAAATCAGAGTAAAAAATTTAATTAACAATAAAAGTATAAAATTACAAATGCAACAAAATTAAAATTGAAATAAGAGTAAAATTTTTAATTAACAATAAAAGTATAAAATTACAAATGCAACTATAAACATATTACTAAAGACTAAAGAGTAGATATACGATTTAAAAAATTATGAGTTTTTTTTTTTTTTCTAAAGCAAAAATTATAATAAATTTTAAAAAATAATACAATGAAAGGATCTCATTATAGATTGTGATTAATTTCACCCTAATATTGTAACAATTTCAAAACATCAACCAATGAGTTAGTTTTGTAAATGAAATTAGAAAATTTACTATTTAGTAAGCAAACATATTATTAAATAGTAGATATACAATTAATTGTAAAATTTAGGTGGCGCTTGGTTATCAACTTTTCAATGGTAATAAGAATGAGATTGAAAATTAGTGTAATTATGATAGTTCTTGGTAACAAAAATCACTCCTAAATAAGGTAATCACTACTCCATTTTGATTACCCTTTCCCTTCCTACAATCATCCCTTTTGGATATCATAAATGTGTATGTTTTCAAGATTATATATTTCTCTTGAAATGATATTATGTAGCGTGGTCCACCTAGAGGAAATAGGAAATCATTATTATGACACCCTCAGGCGTTGGCGACAAAAATTCCTTAAAAACCAGGAGTAAGATCTTTTTTTTTATTCAAAATTATATTATACACACCATTTTGTACCCTTGTTATATTCAAAATCGCTATACTTTTTTCTTTCAGTCAAGTTCTGGAATTGGGGTTCGACGAAAAGTTCATTCGGACGTGGGAATTTTATTTTGACTATTGTGCAGCTGGATTCAAATATTGTATTGCCGGAGATTATTAGGTAATTAAATTATATGCCATCCAAATTTTCTGTTTCAATTTTTATGATTAACTAGTGTACATATGCAATTATTAACAAAAAATGTTTGAATATACTTTAAAAATATACTATGTTATATAGATATAAGAAAAAAATAGTGTGAAATTGCAACAGTATCAAATGGTTCAAAAAATTGACCCTAATTATAAATTGGTTAAAAGCATTTGTAAACGCCCCATACATGGGGAAATTGCAAAATGATTCAAAAAAGGGACCCTAATTACAAATATTAGTTCAAAATATTTTGCACAAATACATATTTTACGCTTCTCTGCAAATATTTTTTTGCGTGTCTGTGCAAATGCTTTAAACCTATTTGTAATTAGGATCTATTTTTTGAACCAATATGTAAACGCCCCTATATATACCCCTTGTTTAACTAGGTTCAAAATATTTGTCTATGTTTTATTAGAGAATTCGTGTTGACTTTTTACACTTGTATTGTATAATTAAGACAAAGTATTAAATGTTGTAAGAGAAATAATTAAATGAATTAATTTCAAACCACTCTATAAGTTCAGACTTTTAGATGAGATGAAATTCGTTCATTGTATCAGAGCCAAAAGGCTCAAGCCTAGACAAAGATACTGGGTGCGATTCCTGCTGGGAGCATCTCTACCCATATTAAATTGTCCACTCATTGGGCCTCACCAAAGAGGGAAAGTTGAGTCCAGCTCATGAGTGAGGAGAGTTTAAGGAAAATAATTGGGAAAATGCACTTTTTTATCCTTTAACTTTGATTGATTTTGGTTTTCATCCTCTTAACTTTGGAATTTTGAATTCCATCCTATAACTTAAAACAAATATGTTTTTGGTCCTGTTAACTTTGGAATTTTGAATTTCATCCTATAACTTACAAAAAATTGGTGTCACGTCAGATTACCGGACAAAAAACATAATTATTGTAAATTTAGGAACAAAAAACACAATTTTTTTGTAAATTATAGGACGAAATTCGAAATTCCAAAGTTAACAGGACGAAAAACACAATTTTTGTAAGTTATAGGATGAAATTTAAAATTACAAAGTTAACAAGACGAAAATTAAAATCAATCAATGTTAATTTCCCAATTAAAATGAATTAATTTCACATCTCTCTACAAGTTCAGAATTTTAGATGAGGTGAAATTCTTTCAAATATAATTCATGAGTTTTTTGTACTTGGACTCTATTCTGAGATAGTCTTTATATGTCAAATTGAGTTACGTAAGTAAATTGTAAATTAAATTTCACTGGCAGCCCAATTAACATTATATTGTCTCATTACCGATTAATTCATAATTTTTTTATTTTTTTTTATTTTCTCACTCTTGACAGATCGTATTTAGTCGACCTGGAGATGTCGCTGCCTTCGGGAACGATCCTTACAACCCCGTGTCTTCTGCTTACTGATATTATTTATTAAGGGCTAATATTTTAAATTATCTTTTATATATATATATATATATATATATATTGTGACATTATAGGAGATAATAAGAGATTGCAAATCTGCAATTCTACAACTTATGTATTCTATTTTCCTTTATTTAATTCTTCTATCTTTATATCTTTTAATAATTATTTTTTATTCAATTGATGAAAAAGTTGAATATGGTAAATTTATTTGACCAATTTCAGAAAAATGAAGAAGCAATGGTAAATTTACAGTACAAATTTAAAGAAAAAAAGTGACAATATGACCGACTCGGTTGCCCTCAGTAGCCAATTGTTGGACTAAAAATTCGAACATAAAATTCGGACATGGTGCACTTACAGGGCAAATTTGAAAAATTTGAAACAGGCTGTGCCAAATTAAAAAATGAGCATTGTTATTGGCCTAATAAAATTAATATTATACATTTCATCCTAGAGAAACTTGCACACATAGTTGTACATACAAATTAAGGAAAAAAAAAAAATTTTATTAAAATTCTGGCACAAGGGTAAATATGTATATATTTTTGTGAGTGTGCATACAAATCAATGTTTCTTTTTTTTAAAAAAATGTGTAAGTTATTGTGGAACGAAGATAGTAATACGTTATTATCATTTTTATATAGGGAAAAATTTTAAATTTAGTCCTGTAACTTAGATTGATTCTAATTTTAATCTTGTAGCTTGGTAATATTTCAATTTTAGTTCTGAATGTGTCAATTTAATCATTTTTGTTTGAAAAAATACGAATTTTCTCCAAAAATCAGCAGGTGAGGCGCATGTGGCCACTTTCAAATTGAGGTTTTTTTATTTGCTGACGAATTTGCACACATGAAAATTGGACTGCCACCCAAACAAAGAAGGGCTCCATGTCACCACAATCTAACCCGCTCAAAATTAAAACCCGAACCACCCCATATTCATCTAAATCTCCAAAATTATCTTGCTACACTGCAAATTAATCGAATATAGGATTAGTAAAATTTTGAGTTGAAACACAAAAAAAAAAAAAAAAAATAAATAAAGCGACATAACTAATCTAATTAACTAGTCGAGCCACCGGTTGTGCATTGAATCAAAGGTGCAATTCCCTTGAGATCAAAAGTGTCCAAAAAAACTACGAGACTAAAAAGTGTAAAAAAAATAACCATTTTGAAATGGACTCATTCTTTTGAAACCAAAAGTGCAATTAATCCAAACTATTTAATGAAGTGAGCTCCACATTTGATGCAGTGGGGCGTATAGATTAAACGAAAACACCTTCTATTCCACGTTGATTCAATGAATACTGTAAAGATAGAAAAAAAGGGAAAATCCTAAATTTACTTCATAATCATTCAAGCCTCAAATGAACATCGTGTAGCATATATAACTAAAGAAAAAGGGCCAAACTGTTGGGGATCGATGACGCCGTCTTCTCCACCGTGAAAGTGAGGGTTTTAGCGGGCTCAGGTTTCCTCGTCCAGATCAACGGTGCAGGCACACAAACCAAACCCCTTCTCTCCCTCTCCCACGAATATCACTCAAATTTTGGGACTACTCCCAAAGATCATTCTAAACGCCACACCTCAAACCATAGAAATCCCCAAATATTTATAGCCAAGCAAGGTAAAATTATAGCATCAATCAAGATGAAGATTGATATCAATTGGGGGATTACACTATCAATTTGAGATACGTTGACTTCTAAGAGAGAGGGAGAAGAGAAGTGAGATATGGGCCTCAGGAATTTTTCATTCGCATGGGCCAAATACCCATTACCCTATCCTCAGCCCAACATCTCCACCTATTTGGTCCAGCGCTAGTACACTGCCCCTTATTTAGAAACAAACAGGAGTTCTTCATCGCCCAACCCGCTCTCACGTACCTGCAAAAGAACACACAAAGTTAGTTCCCGCACCTGCAAAAGAAAAAACACAAAGTTAGTTCATGTATGTAAGAGCCCAACCACAAAGACAAGTGCTCCATCTCACTCGAAGCACACACAAAGCAAATAAATCACACAATGACACTAAGCATGCAACACAAAGCACAAAGAACATGATTATAATCCGAACACAAAGACACAAAGGACCACATAGATATGCAAAAGACCTAATCTAAGCATAAAACATGATTTCACAAAGCATAATCAATAACCACAAAGATGCACATACAAACTCAAAGCACATGACCAACCATATAAACATCACCAAAATCCTCTTTCTATTCAAGAGTATTCATATTAGCATAGTCTTCTTTCTGATTCTTATTAGGCTTAATGCACTCTCTACTTTTGTGACCAGGGTCACCACAATTATAACACTTCCTAACTCTATGTTTAGGCTTACCACGAGAATTCGACTTACTACTAGACTCATTGTTCTCGTCATCAGAATCATGACTTTTATTTCCACCCATTCCCCTAACATGCAAGTCACGTTCACCTGAATTATTACTACCCCCATTTTGTTTCAAATTCATTTCCTTACTCTTTAGGCTATTTACTACCACATCAAGAGTAATATTATCTCTACCATATTTGATCGCTGATTTCACATCACTATATAAATTGGGAATGTCATTCAACAAAATAATAGGGGTATACTCATCAATATGCTTGTCTCTAGTTTGCTTAATATCCTGAATAAGCTTAGTAAACTCATCTAAATTCGTATTTATATCTTTGTCTAAATCTAACTTGAACCTAAAGAATTTTTCGAGCAAAAAGAGTTTACTAGGCAATGAGGTTTCAGTATATAATTCATGCAACTTATTCCAAAGTTTACTAGCATCATCCATAGTACCAACCTTTCTCATTACACTATCAGACAAATTCAGAAAAATATCACTCAGAGCAAGTTCATTCATTTCAGTCTTTTTATCATCAGACATGCCAGCAGGATAGGAAAGATCAACAGCTTTATAAACACGTTGTTGAATCAAAACACACTTCATTTTTTGTTTCCACATAGCAAAGTCGATTTTTCCATCAAAATGAGTCAATCCATAGTTGAACGAAGAAGCCATTTTAAAACAATTAAGCGGAAGCAATAACACAAAGAAATAACAAATCCACAAAGAGTAGGTTCAACAAATAAACCTAGAAGCTACTGCAAAATAAATCCCAATCAAACAACCCGCGACAAGCGGTTACACTACGAAAGCGATAAAATTTAGGGATAAATTTTTATACCGGAGCGGAATCCTATCGTAAAATTCCAAAAAAAAAAATCCCACCGAAAAGGCCGATGGTAAATTTCACAAAGAAGTCACGCGGACCTTGTTTATCACTCAACAAAGCTTAACTTCACCTGTTTCAAAGCAAAAATCACACCTACTGCCAACAATAATGCCCTTTTCCTTTTAATCAAGGTTAGTTAACATAAACCCAAAAGCAGCGAAGATATATACTAAATATATAATATAATATTATAAGAAAATATAATATATAATATATAAAATATAGTATATATACACACGCACGCAACCAGGAAATAGGGATTAAAATCTTTTACCTTAGGCCTTACCCACTTCGTAATAGTGCGACGACAGCGAACGGATCGTGGCTGTGGGCAGCGTTTCAATCGAACAGAAGTACTGCTCACAACTGGACGGTGCGGCAGCGCACGAAGGCCGCGCGGGGTGGTGGGGGCGATCTACAACGAACTCAGAAAACACGATGGTGGCAGAGATGAACGGCAATCAAAACCCGGCTGTTGATACCACTGTTGGGGATCGATGCCGCCGTCTTCTCCACCGTGAAAGTGCGGGTTTTAGCGGGCTCAGGTTTCCTCGTCCCGACCGACGATGTAGGCACACGAACCAAACCCCTTCTCTCCCTCTCCCACGAATATCACTCAGATTTTGGTACTACTCTCAAAGATGGTTCTAAACGCTACACCTCAAACTATTGAAATTCCCAAATATTTATAGCCAAGCAAAGCAAAATTATAGCATCAATCAAGATGAAGATTGATATCAATTGGGGGATTACACTATCAATTTGAGATACGTTGACTTTTGGGAGAGAGGGATCAGAGAAGTGAGATATAGACCTCAGGGATTTTTAATTCGCTTGGGCCAAATACCCATTACCCTATCTCACCCCAACACAAACTTTAAAGAAAGCTCATAAACAAGTCTGGACGTAAACAATTAAAACCCAAAACTAATTAAAATAAAGCATGTTTTAGTTAATAGGCCCGTGAGTTGGGCTTATCAATCAAAAGAGGATCAATCTTGGCGAGATAATTGTCAGCAGCTTCATCTCCATCAACATTTCTTTTCCTTTCTTCTTCATTAAATTAGGGCCAAATGGGCCTCGTGAGTGGACAAATATTTGGTATTCAAATGGGCTCCATACTTGTTGTATTAAATTCTCTCCATTTTTTACTTCTTAGGCTTCACTAAAAATTATGTTCGTACTTTGCATTATAAATCCTATAAAATAAACAAAACAAATCTTTTTATATATCAAGTATACTTAGTCAAAATTAAACAATATAAACTTAAAATTATATGAAATTTAAGTTTTAAATGCACAACAAAATCATGCAATTTTCACCAGGATCGACCTGGAGATGTCGCTGCTTTCGGAGAATGATCCATACACCCCCCTGCCCTCAGCTTACTAATATATTTTAGATGACTTCTCACGCAGTTCAGTGATCATATATATATATATATATATATGCATCTGTATTTTGTTGTGACATCATAAGGTATTAGAAAAATTAAATAAATGAATTCGATTATTTACCTCTTCACACGTTCGAACTTTTAAATGAGGCACAATTTTTTCATGGTGTTAGAGCCAAAATACTCAAGCCTAGATCCAAAGATTATGAGTTTGATTCCTGTTGAAAGCAACTTCACCCATATTAAATTTTTCACTCATCGGGTCTCCTCCCAAAAGAGGAAAAATTGAGAATCTAGCCCATGAGTAAGGAGTGTTTGGAAAACTAAAAAAATAAATTGATTCACATCTCTTTATAAGTTCGAACTTTTAGATGAAATATTCAATAAAAGATATAAGAGATTGCAAACCTGCAATACTACCGCTTATTTTATTTTATACTAGTGTCTTATACCACTGTTGTGAAAGAGGCAATATCAAAATTAACCGAAGTTGATATTACTCGGTATAACATAAATGCACAAAGACAACAATGTCCCAACAATATTGACCCTCAACACTTCCACACAATACCAATAGGAAACAAACAAAAAATGTAAATAAAAAAAATACTCCCTCCTTCCCGGTGAAATTTGCACCACTGGAATTGCACGTGAATTAAGAAAATGGATAAAGTTGTGGCATATAAGTAAATATGTGTATATATGTTTGAATATGCACACAAATCAATGTTTCCTTTTTAGATAGTGGGTAAATTGGTGTGAAACATCCAAACAAGAAAAATGTGCAAATTCCTTTGGGACGGATGGAGTACTACGCAATAACACCAAAGTTGTTTACATGGAAAGCCTCTCAACTAAAGGATTAAAATGACTCGGACAAATAAATGAGGACTATAACTCTTCGAGGTGCTATTTGGCCCTGTTGTGACCGTTTCAGATCACAGATCGGCGCCGGCCGGAATAAGCCGAGAAAGGCAATAATACGCCCAGTAGGCCGGCGCCATCCAGGCCGACCAGAATCCGACCTCGGCGGGTTCCGACCCCATTTTCCGGTCTCGAAGGTGAGGCCGGAAGTCGGCTTAAAACACGCACCGATGTTGTTCCAAGCGCAAGGTGACCGGCAACTCTCTCGGACCGGACCGACCGCGACCGAACGAGTCCCGCGAAGGACGCCTGGCCGCGACTGACGCGCAGAGGGAGATACCGGTCTCAGAACTCGCCAAGAGATCGAACTCCGGCCTCATGGCATCCCCGGCCGGCGACAAAGATTTGGAGCACATGTTGGAGTCAGACGAGATCATCCTCCAAGAGGAAAAAGGCCGCCTTCGTACGCTGCAACAGAGAATATTCCACCCTAATAAGGAAAGTTCTCAGAGAATCGTCCTTTTTGGACACGTGTCGACACGTGAGTGGCCGGCCACCTGCAAGTCCAGGCGCAACAGAGCCCGCGCGCCCTCAGGGGCTGGAGGCATTTAATGCCATTGTCCCCTGAGATGTCAAGGAGGACGAAACTACCCCTGTAGTGAGAAAACTATAAATATCCTCACATTTGTAACAAAAAGAAGGTTCAATCTCTCTCAATATAATCAATACGCGTACTCATTCAAGTCCAGGGACTCACAACCCCTGGCAATTCTTGGTGTTCTTAGTGTTCTTATGCATTTATTGCTTTTCTTCATTCAAGCATTCATTCTAGCATTTAAGAACCCAATCATTTGATTTTTTTACCAAAACTTCTATAGATAGCCATTCAATCCCAGTAAAATATATTTGGTAAACAACATTTGGCGCTAGAAGGAGGGTATCTAACCCATCAAATTCATACTTTCTTCATCTCTCTTTGAAGAACACTCACTGTTCTTCAAGGCTTCATATCCTCAAGTCTTCAAGTCTTCAAACCACAAACTCCTCCTCTCCTGAAAGCAATGGATCCCCAGAAATCATCCCACGCCCACGGAAAAGCCACACGTGTGGCCTCCCCGATTCGTTTCCCGGAGGAACCCCTCCTATCCGGGGGTCGAGGTTTCTTTACTCCCGACCAGGCCGGGTCAGGAAGACGCCGCCAGGCGGAAGAGACGAGGGGGTGCCGGAGCACCACCTCTGCCTCCAAAAAGAAGGCCCAGGCTCGCGCCCTCAAGGGTAAGGCGAAAGCCAGAGAGCACCAAGGCGAAAGCCAATGTCGGGCGAACCCCATCTCCACCCGTTTGCGAGGCTTCGCCCATCCGGTTTTCGACCGTTTGGGCACGACAGACCCGTCGTGGTATCCGAGCCGCGTACCCAGTTACGACACTGGGTACGGTGACACCGAGTCCATCTCCAACTCTGGGAGCACGGCACAAATGCCCCACAAGAGGGCGGCCGAGGTCAGCCTGACCCCGGCAAACTCCGCCAGGCGCAAGCTAAGCTTCGCTCAAAGCGGCCTTTTGGGACGCGGAGTCCCCCGTGCGGCCGTTTTCGACCGAATCGGCCCCCTAGCCGACGTGGGCGACCAGCTGGCCGAAACCCCCAGTCCAGAACTCGTCAAGATGCAAAAGCAACTTGACGAAATGAAGGCACTCCTCGAAGTGCAAGGCCAAACTAAGGCCCGGCCAGTCGCCAGCGAGCCTTTGGCGGTCGATATTGAGCTCGCGCCGGTCCAGCTCAAGATCGTCCCTCCGCCAACTCCTCTCTACGAGGGGAAAACAGATCCTGAGACTCATCTGAGCAAATTTCGGATCTATATGACCGGGCGTGGCGCGACAGACGCCACGAAGTGCAGGCTTTTTCCCCTCACCCTGGACGATCTCACCCACAGATGGTACGTGTCTCTCCCGGCACGGTCCATTGACTCTTTCGCCACTTTAAGTGCCCAATTCTCATCATACTTAGTGGCCAAAATTGCCCGGCCGGAAAGCTGGCATCGCCTGATGCGAATCCGCCAGGAGAAAGAAGAGTCCGACGAGGACTACGTGGCCAGAGTGGACGAAGTCATGCTGACCGGCGAAGCGGTAAGCGACCAACTGGCTTTGCACGCAACTCTTGGGAGTTTCCACGGCCGGTCTCCTATGTTCAAACACCTCACCAAGGACTTCCCTAAAACCTACGCCGAATTCCGCGCCCGAGCCGGTGACTACCTGGCTCGGAGGAAACTTCTGGCACTAAGACTGGGGGAGTCCGAGCCAGCCCCAAAGGAGACGGAGGCCGTAGCCCAAACCTCCCCCAAGAGTGGCCCTAAGGCCAGAAGAGTGGCCAAACCGCCCGGTAACTTCAAGTCCTTCGAGGACGTTGAAGTTCACCTAACTCAGGCCATGAGGCAGTCCCCCGCACATATCTTCAATGCGATCCAGCATCGGGACGTGCTTCCCAGGCCAAGGCCCTATTCTGGAGACCGGTCCCGGCTGGACCCTAAAAAGTTCTGCACCTATCACGACTCTATTGGCCACAATACGAGCCAGTGTCATGATCTCCTAAAGCAGCTTTGGAAGCTGTTTGACGAAGGGCGTCTGAACGACCTCCTTCAGAGGCCAGCCGGCCGGCAGGACTAGAAGCAGCAGCAGCAGCCCCAGCGCCACCCTCGAAGGAACGAGGAAGGCGGCTGGCCTCTCAAGCCGGTCGCAGCTTTGGAGGAAGATGATGACGAGGATGACCTCCTCCCCCCCATGAATCCCGGCGGTCGGGTCAACATGATCCAGGCCGGCGGAGGGAACTTAGGCAGCCTCACCCCCATATCGACACAGTCCAACCGGAAACGGAAGGCGGAGACTAACGTCAACTTGGTCACGCCCCCAGAACCGAAGATTCACAAGGACTTGGAGATAACTTTCTCCAACCGGGACCGGACCGGGGTGCTGTTCCCGAAGGGCGACGCGCTGGTGATTGCCGCCCAGATCCTGGGCAAAGAGGTTCAACGCATTTTGGTCGACAATGGGTGTTTTTGCAATATCATCTTCAAAACAGCCCTAGACCAGCTCGGAGACCTCGTCAACTTCATCAGGCCAATCGATCTTCAACTGAAGGGATTTGGGGACGCAACGGTCGCCGCGTACGGGAAGATAAAGCTCTCCGTGGAACTCATCTGTTGCTACAACAAGGAGGTCAGAATAACTAGGCCGTTAGATTTTATAATTGTAGATCAGCCAAGCTCGTATAATGGCTTTCTAGGTAGGCCCTTTTTAGAAGTTTTTGAAGCTGTTGCTTCCTCCTACTATTACTGTATCAAATTTCCCACCCCCAAGGGGGTGGTCGGCACCATTAAGGGTGACCAGGCAATGGCTAGAAGATGTTTGAACTATTCCAACTCTCATTTATTTTCAATTAACAACAACCAAACACCGAACGGGCCACACCCCGACTCTGAAACGGCCGCTCCGGCCGCAGAACCCATCGCGGAAGTAGGATCCACATCGGCCGACCCCCAGCCTATGCAGATCGATGATCCCGAGCCAAGGATTGGTTTCAAACCATCCGAGCTCGATCTCGATCCCAGATTCGATTCTTCCGACCGGCGGAGCTATGAGCAAGCTACGACCTTGGAGGAATTGGAACACATTCCGGTCGACCCCTTGAGGCCGGAATTGGAAGTACTGATCGGCTCTCGCATACCGACCGAAATGCGGGGGGAAGTGATCGAATTCCTCAAGGCCAACGTTGGAGTCTTTGCCTGGTCTCACCAAGACATGGTCGGGATAGACCCAAAGCACGCGTGCCATCGCCTAAAGATCGACCCCAACAGGAGGCCGGTCCATCAGAAAAGAAGGAAGTTCGGCCCGGAAAAATACGAAGCTTTGGCTGAAGAGGTCAAGAAGTTGCTAGACAACAAGCTGATCGAACAAGCCCGGGACGAGCCCCAGTGGGTCGCAAACGCCGTTCTGGTAAAAAAGACAGACAATACCTGGAGAATATGTATAGACTTCACCGACCTCAACGCAGCATGCCCAAAGGATCACTTTCCGATGCCACACATCGACCACCTGGTGGACAGCACGGCCGGTCACGAGATGATGTCCTTCATGGACGCTTTTGTCGGCTACCATCAAATCCCCATGGCCGTCGAAGACATCAAGCACACCTCATTCCACACAGAGAAGAACATATTCTCTTGGCTCCGGATGCCTTTCGGTCTGATCAACGCCGGCGCGACCTACCAGCGCCTAGTCAACGAGATGTTCGCAGAGCAGATCGGAAAGACCATGGAAGTCTACATCGACGACATCGTGGTGAAAAGCTTGAAGAAAGAAGACCATCTCAGGGATCTTGAAGAGACTTTCAAGATCCTCAAGGCCTACAATATGACTCTCACTTGCATTTGTTTTATTGTAGAAATGAAAAGGTTGTGTATGATCATATTCATAAAATAATAAGAGAGAGGTATTTTTTAGTCCAGTAATTTTACCAATTTTTGGATTTGGTTCGGGAAAATTGTAGTTTTGGTCCCAAGAGAACGGTGCAAAATACTTTTGATACCTATGTGCAAATGCAGTCTCTTCACTACAAAAAAAAAAAAACACTGTTTTGCGACGGAAAATCCGTTGCAAACAGTGTTTTGCGACGGATTCTGCGACGTACACGTATCCGTTCCTAAAACAGCCGTAGCTAAATTTTGCGATTGATTTTGCCGTCGCAAATTACCGAGCCTATACAAAAAAAATGTGGCTCGCGTGGTTCGAGCCCGGGCACCCGGGGCGGGCGCGAACCACTGGGCCACTCGACCCATTGCTTATTATATGCAGCCCACTTTCTATATTAGTCCTATTAGGCCTTGAACAATTAATCCAATTTTGCGTCCAAGGGGAATCGAACACGGGATCTCTTGTGCAAGAGGAGGGGGCGCGCGCCACTAGGGCACAAGCTACTTTCGTTGATTTTTATGCAATTAATTGTATATGTATTCAAATTAAGTCATTCTTTTTATAATTCACCAAATTAATTTCTTTTCGTATCTAAGTTGTTTATTAAAATATTTTGTCCAACTATTTTTTTTATTTTGTAAAATTATTTATTTCGACAATGCATAATTTTATAATTTGTTCATTTGTACGCAATTAATTGTATATGTATCCAAATTGACTCATTTTTTTTTTCTATAATTCACCAAATTAATTCATTTTCGTTTCTCACTTGTTTTTATAAATGTTGTGGCCATTTAATTTTTATTAGTTTGGTAAAATTATTTATTTCGACTCCCGCTTAAAATTATAATTCGTTCATTTATACGCAATTAATTGTATATGTATCCAAATTGACTCGTTTTTTTTTTCATAATTCACCAAATTAATTCATTTTCGTTTCTAACTTGTTTTTATAAATGTTGGGGCCATTTAATTTTTATTATTTTGCTAAAATTATTTATTTCGACTCCCGCTTAAATTTATAATTTGTTCATTTGTACGCAATTAATTGTATATGTATCCAAATTGACTCATTTTTTTTTCCATAATTTACCCAATTAATTCATTTTCGTTTCTAGCTTGTTATATATACAATAATTTAGTAATTCTAATCGTCGTCTTATTCCTCTTCATCCTCATCATCGTCCTCCTCCTCCTCCTCCTCCTCCTCCTCCTCCTCCTCCTCCTCCTCTTCTTCTTCTTCTTCTTCTTCTTCTTCTTCTTCTTCTTCCTCTTCTTCCTCTTTTTCTTCCTCTTCATCTTCATCCTCCTCACCCGGCTCTTGTCCATCATCCTCTTGATCACTTTCAATCATTACCATTTCTGGATTTGCAGCAAGTAAGTCGACAAAAATATTTTAGCTTCTTGATAAACCTCTGTTTGAGCCTCTTGTATCTCTGTTTGAAATGGATCTGTTGGTTCTACACCGTCTGTCTTTGACGGATTAGAAATTTCAACCAATGATCTTGCCTTCACTTTGCAAACTGTCCTCAAGTTGGGCCTACTTGATCCGGGGTATTTGCAATAATATACTTGAGATGCTTGCGTTGAAAAAATATAGGGATCGTATGCCGTCGGAAACTTCTTTCCGGTGTTGATATCAACAATCTTGTAGTTTATGTCGACTCTTGTTCCTTGTTTCCCTGGATCATACCATTCACACAAGAACAACACTATCGTCCTCTTCGGTCAAACCGAATATTCTATTTCAACTACTTCTTGCAGCACTCCATAGCAATCGATGGGTTCTTCGTTGTAGTTTCCACCGGTAACGCAAACACCACTGTTTGTAGTCGATTTCATTGAAGCATACGCTTCAGTATGAAATTTATATCCATTTGCGTAATATCCGTGGTATGATACCACACTACGTAGTGGTCTTTTGCTCAGAGCTTCAAGATGTGGGTTGTTATTAAGTAGCACTTTGTCCCTGTAAATATTAAATTATCATGTATAAAAATAATAACATATTTGTTATAGGGTAAACATCATATAATTATGTGATACTCACGTAACGTTGAAACCAAAACATAAAATCATTGCGGATGGATTGAAAAACTGTTGCATCTGTGATGTCTGGTTCTACTTGACGCTTATACTCACAGAACATCCTTATATATCAGAAAAAAGAAATTAATTACTTACTTTTCAAATATCAACAGTATACATATTGTAAAAAACTCAATTATAAAATTAAATTACTTACTCTATATACGGTTGGACTTCAGGACAATTCATCAAAACATATGAATGTATTGTTTCCTCTTCAATACTGCCCCTGAACGGTCGTTTGGTGCCCTTACCCATTGGTCGACCCGGATGCAAAAATACAGATAACATACATTCAACATCACGAAGGGCATGGTCTACTCCACGACCATCGTAGTTGTGAGGAACATTTCTGATTCTGGTTTGAACTTGATCGTCGAAGTAGTAAGAACAAAATGCTCCAACCTCTTCAGTAAGGTATGCATAACAATTGATTCTTCGATGTGGGCCGTATTTCCAATATTGAGCTTTAAGTTGTACAAATACCTAAAACAAGAAGTGTTAGAAAATTTATTCAGTATTGATCTTAAAAGTCGATCTAAAAAATGGTATAGAATTGCCTCTCAAAAGGGTACATCTATCGATACTGTACGAGACCAGCAATTGAGGCTTCATACGCTAAGTGTACGGGTAAGTGCTCCATCGAGTCGAAGAAGCTGGGTGAAAAAATCCACTCAAGTTTGCATAGAATAACAGGGATCTCCTCATCCAAACGCCTCATGTCCTCAACTGTAATCGTTGATGCCGTTAAGTGTCTGAAAAAGAGACTTAATTCCATGATGACACTCCATACATTCTTGGGGAGTGGGTACTGAAATACAATAGGTAAGAGTCGTTGCATGAACACGTGACAATCATGACTCTTCATTCCAGACACCTTCCCGGTTTCCATGTCAACTCTGTCTCCCAAATTCGACACATAATTGTCAGGGAAGCTCAGCTCTTTTACCCACTTATACAAATTCTTCCTTTCTGCTTTACTAATTGTGTAAGAGGCCTGGGGATATGTTCTTGTCTGCTCATCCTTGTGTAGGGAAGCACGAGAACAGAAGAGCCTCAACTCATCTCTGGATTTTGAAGTGTCTTTGGTCTTCCCTTCAGTACCCAGGACCGTATGAAACAAGTTGTCGAAAACATTCTTCTCTATATGCATCACATCCAAATTGTGTCGAATCAACAACTTGCTCCAATAAGGTAAGTTCCAAAAGATACTTCTCTTCTTCCAACCACCCTGGATGCGTTTATTGTTCTTCATTGCACCCGCCTCAGTTGTCCTCATCAAATCAGTGACTGTAACCTCATATAACAACAAATCACCTGAAATAATTAATTTATATATGGTTAACTTATTTATATGAGAAACATAGACATAAGTAGTGATTCAGTACCCAGACACATACCTGATCGAATCCGTGGTCTTGGGTGGCCTACTGCATTTTTACCCTTTAGAAAGTCTGTTTTGTTCCTCCGAAAGGGATGATCAGGAGGAAGAAACTTGCGATGGTTGTCGAACCATGACACTTTTCTACTCAATGGAAGATAGAATGCATCAAAACCGTCCATGCAATACGGGCATGCTAGTTTTCCTGCTGTTGACCACCCAGACAACATAGAAAATGCTGGAAAGTCGCTAATGGTCCACAAAAGTACAGCTCGCATCGTGAAGTTCTGCTTCCTATGAACGTCGTAGGCCTCCACCCCCGTAGACCACAAAGATTTCAACTCTTTAATCAGTGGCTGGAGATATACATCCAATTTATGCTTGGGGTTGTGTGGTCCAGACACCAAGATACTAAGAAATATATATTGAGGCATCATACACAACCAAGGAGGTAGATTGTACGGGGTCAACAACACAGGCCATAATGAATACTTTTTTCCGTGCATTCCAAATGGAGCAAAACCATCCGTGCACAAGCCTAACCTCACATTTCTCGTCTCCCTTGCAAAATCTGAAAACTCCCTATCAAGATGTTTCCATGCCTCCGAGTCTGCAGAATGCCGCATCTCTCCAGGATTCTCACCAGAACACTCCTCAGCATGCCATGTCATGTCTTTAGCCGTGACACTAGACTGATACAACCTCTCTAGACGAGGAGTGATCGGAAGGTCATACATTGCCTTATAAGCCTTAAACTGCATTTTCTTCTTGCTTTTTGTACGACCAGATGGTTTGTACCGTGGGTGACCACACATCTTGCACTGGTCCTCATCCTCATCCCAGAACAACATGCAACCGTTTGTACAACAATCAATCTTCTCAAAGGGTAGACCCATATCCTTCAAAAGCCTCTTACTCTGATAGAAATTATCAGGCGCCGTGTTGTCTTCAGGTAGAGCTCGTTTGGACAATTTAGCAAATTGATTGAATACTTTTTGAATCAGATTGCCTTCACTTTTGATGTTCAACATTTGAGCATTGAATGACAACTGCGTCTCAGTCTCACAACCAGGAAAGAGCTTTTGATCAACAGTTTTAAGCATATAAAAAAACTTCTTTGACCGATTATTTGGTTCCTCCTCCATAGGTGTTTCATTGAATTGTGGTTGACCACCAAAAACAGATTCTGCAATCATCATCCGATATCTATCAGGTTCATCCTCTATTTGTGGTTCACATTGAGTATACAGAACATAACTTGAACCACCAACATCGGAACTTCCACCACCGCTCCACCCAGTATACTAGTATTCTACGGTTTCGATGACAACATTCCACTGTTGTTCACCGTGACTGGTCCAGTTGTAATAACGGGGAACAAAACTGGAAATCACAAGATGAGTTCTAACCTCATCAACACTCAAGAATCTTATATTTCTGCATCTTCTGTCTTTACACAGACACCTAATATTACCCATACAATCCATACTGCAGGATGTTGTAGTGTAAACTCAATAAACTCATCAATTTTATTGCAAAAGACAGAGTTAATGCCTCCTCCTATCATTCTAGGTATTGAGTACATCCAACCACGATCTGGAAATTGCATCTGTTACAGATTAAAAGTAAATATCACATGAGTTGTAAAAAAAATTGGGCAAAGTTTGCCTAAAAATAAGGATATACAAAATTTTCCTTCACAAAAATCAATCCAACACAACCATATATATCAATCATAGTAAACCAATCAAATAAATAAATATCACACAATTTAACTAATAGTGTACAGAAAAATTGAGCAGAGTTTCGACTAAAAATAGGTATAAATATCACACAAACTAAAATTAACGTACCCATCAAATAAACATATATCATCAATCATACTAAAACCCATCAAATAAACATATATCATGCTCATTACCTAATGTGTACTAAAAAATTGAAACAATAAAAATATGACATTTAAACGGTTAAAAATGTGAAAACGTACGGTGAAGTTGAAGGCAATGACAAATACGTACGGTGAGGTTGAAGGCAATGACAAATACATCAATTATACGTGAAGAACATATGAAAATCACATCATTTCTTATTTTTTTCGTGAGTGAAAGTGAAAGGAAAAGAAAAGGGAGTGGGCTGTTATAAATATGCGCAAATTTGCGACGGCCTTAATTTCCGTAGCAAATTGCAAATTTTGCGACGGATTTTCCGTCGCAGATACATTTTGCGACGACCCGGGTCAATTATTGGTCACCAACCCGCCTGGACATTCAACCGCTCAAATTTGCGACAGAATAGTGGTCCGTCGCAAATTTGAATTTAAAAGTTGCGACGGAAATCCGTCGCAAAATGTAACCCGGCCGAATTTGCGACGGAAATGTCGTCCGTCGCAAATGTTTTGCTTAGAATTTGCGACAGGCTTCTATTTCCGTCGAAAAATTGGTCAAAATTGACCAGCTAACGATGTCCGTCGCACAACCGTCAATTGTCCGTCGCAAATGACATATTTTGCGATGGATATATGTCCGTTGCAAATTTTCCGTCGCTAAAACCCGTCTTTTTTGTAGTGCTTTTTTACAATTTTGATCTCATCCGTTAATTTAAAGGACCAAAATTGTAAATTTATCTTATTCTCATGGGACCAAAACTGCAATTTATCTATTCTCTTAAGACCAAAACTGCAATTTATCCTAATCTCTTGGGGAAAAAAAAAAAAGGAATTAACCCGATTTGGTCCTAATGATTTTCATTTTTTTCCATTCATGTAATTTACCAACTTTAAACTATTTGGTCCTTTTGACTTTTAAATTTAGATTTTTGTCCCTGCATACTCTTACCACTTCTTGGTTTTGATTCATGTAAGTAATAGAATTTATTCTTAATCAAATACTATAATTTTATACTTTTTTAATCTACACCAATATCCATATATGGTTTTCCAATTGGATTATAACCGATGAAACATGTGGTGGAGCAGTTTAATGGAAGAAGAAGGTTCGATTTTTACCTTTGAAGGTAGTAGGAGAAAGAGCAACTTAAAAGTCACTTTGAAAATTCATAATCCCAAGTTTTATTGGAAGGTATGTGCCTGTGTATTAGGTTATTTGTTACTCTCTCTGTTCCAATTTTATTTTCCCATTTGCCAAATAGGTCCGTCTCAATTTTATTTTTCCATTTGTCAAAATAGAAATAAAGTGCACTTACTTTTTTAAACTTCACCTCACAAAAATCTACTCTATTTATTTAAATACTACAATTCAACACTCGCATTAAACTCTGTATAGGGAAAATAAAACTGGGACGGTGGAAGTAAATGGTAAGTGAATGAAACACACACTACAAAAAAGACGGAGATTAGCGACGGCAAGTTTGCGACGGCCAGAATATCCGTCGCAAATACAGTGAATTTGCGACGGATTTATGTAAGTCGTCGCAAAAAATGTCAATTTGCGACGACTATAGAAGTCCGTCGCAAATGATAGTAATTTGCGACGGATACGTCGTCGCAAACACTAGGGCCCACCGACTTCGTGTTGAACCTGCTACATTTGCGACGGAAAGGTCGTCGCAAATTTCAACTTTGAATTTGCGACGGTCCATTCCGTCGCAAAATATACCCGTTTAAAGGTGACCGTTCATGAAGCGACCCGTTACACTGATTTGCGACGGAATTTGCCGTCGCAATTTTTAAATTTGTATTTGCGACGGACCACAGCCGTCGCAAATCTTACATTTATATCCGCTACCTTTCGGGAAACGGTCCTTTGACCGATTTGCGACGGAATTTCCATCGCAAATATGAACCGTTTTTACGCGTCTTCTCGGGTAACGGTGCGTTGACTGATTTGCGACGGAAAAGCCGTCGCAAATCAGTAAAAACGACGTCGTTTTATCTTTGACAGGCGAAATTTGCGACGGATAGGCGTCCGTCGCAAATCTTTTTACAATTATAAATACTCTCCTCGCGAAGCAGACAGATCCTGCGAGAAAAAAGAAGAAGAGGAGGAAAGCGAAAGGAAAAGGAAGGAGAAGTCGGGAAAAGGAAGGCGTCCGTCCCCACCGAGTTCTCGTTTCGACATTTTCTACAAATAAACCGTAAGTTTTCTTCATTTTTACCGTATAAAATTTAATTTTAAAGCATGTTTAGAGAATTGATTTTAGTTGAATTGTTTGAATTATATTAGTAATGAATTGATTTTAGTTGAATTAGTTTATCGAATTTTAATTTAAATCATTTTTAAATTTTTGTTAATTAAGTTTAGAATTGAATTAGTTGAATTGTTTGAATTATATTAGAAATGAATTGATTTTAGTTGAATTAGTTGATCGAATTTAATTAGCTGATTGAATTTTAATTTAATTTTAAAGCATAATTAATTTTTGTTAAGTTTAGAATTGAATTAGTTGAATTGTTTGAATTATATTAGAAATGAATTGATTTTAGTTGAATTAGTTGATCTAATTTAATTAGTAGATCGAATTTTAATTTAATTTTAAAGCATGTTTAATTTTTGTTAAGTTTAGAATTGAATTAGTTGAATTGTTAAATTATTACAGATGAACCCAGGTCAAGATAATTTTCTCACTGTCATCATAGTCGACAACAAGTAAGTATTTTTTAATGAATTATGTATACTTTTAATTATATATATATTAATATAATTAACTTGATTTTTTAATTTTGTTGTCACAGACTGCTTCCAGCAATGAGACTAGCTTAATCGTCTAAAAAATCATTAGGATGAGACAATTTGAGTATGGTGCCCACTCGTGGAGTCAAGTGTCCGAGCAAAAGAGGATGGAGTACTTTGATGACTTCAAGGTATAAAAAATTTATTTATTATGATTTTAATTTAACTTTTAATTTTTTCGTTAATATTCTATTTTTAATTTATTTGCAGAGGCGGTGCGTTTGGGACCCTGCCAACGATAGTATTATGTACCAATTGTTCTGTGCGAAAGCGCAAGAACGGTACAAAGATATTATCTACGGCCTGAAGAAGCGGTGGGAGCGTGGGGATCGGGTGGAGTTGGGTCGAGCACCAGACGGACGATCGATATGGGATGGTTTGGTGGATCACTGGAACAGTGAACCATCATTCTGATGAAGAACAATTTATTTATGTTTTTTGAACAATTTATTTATGTTTTTTGAACAATTTTTGGTAAAGACATTCCCGGTTACAAGGTTTCCGCCATTATTACAGATAGTATTTCAACAAAGATATTACTAATTCAGTGTTAATTAGCATAATTACTTGTAGCAAACATATACATGATCTTAGATGAATTAATTTGGTGAATTTTGAAAAAAAAAAAGAGTCAATTTGGATACATATACAATTAATTGCGTACAAATGAACGAATTATAAATTTAAGCGGGAGTCGAAATAAATAATTTTACAGAAATAATAAAAATTAAATGGCCCCAATATTTATAAAAACAAGTTAGAAACGAAAATGAATTAATTTGGTGAATTGTAAAAAAAAATGAGTCAATTTGGATACATATACAATTAACTGCGTACAAATGAACGAATTATAAATTTAAGCGGGAGTCGAAATAAATAATTTTACAGAAATAATAAAAATTAAATGGCCCCAATATTTATAAAAATAATTTAGAAACGAAAATGAAATAATTTGGTGAATTGTAGAAAAAAAAAGAGTCAATTTGGATACATATAAAATTAATTGCGTACAAATGAACGAATTATAAATTTAAGCGGGAGTCGAAATAAATAATTTTACAGAAATAATAAAAATTAAATGGCCCCAATATTTATAAAAACAAGTTAGAAACGAAAATGAATTAATTTGGTGAATTGTAGAAAAAAAAATGAGTCAATTTGGATACATATACAATTAATTGCGTACAAATGAACGAATTATAAATTTAAGCGGGAGTCGAAATAAATAATTTTACAAAATAAAAAAAATAGTTGGGCAAAATATTTTAATAAACAACTTAGATACGAAAAGAAATTAATTTGGTGAATTATAAAAAAAAAGACTTAATTTGAATACATATACAATTAATTGCATAAAAATAAACGAAAGTAGCTTGTGCCCTAGTGGCGCGCGCTCCCTCCTCTTGCACAAGAGGTCCCGTGTTCGATTCCCCTTGGACGCAAAAAATGGATTAATTGTTCAAGGCCTAATAAGACTAATATAGAAGGTGGGCCGCATATAAAAAGAGATGGGCCGGTTGGCCCAGTGGTCCGCGCCCGCCCCGGCCGCCTCGGGTGCCCGGGCTCGAACCACGCGAGCCACTTTTTTTTTTTGTATAGGCTCGGTAATTTGCGACGGCCAAATTCCGTCGCAAATATTGAATTTTGCGACGGAAAACAACCCGTCGCAAATTATAACAGGAAAAAATAAAAAAAAATATATATAAACTTTTGCGACGGAATGTGGCCGTAACAAATGTTGTTGACCCGAACGGGTCTGACCCGAAATATTTGCCACGAAATACTGTCCGTCGCAAATTCTGTGTAACCCGACCCGCCGATTTTGCGCCGTCGTTAATTTGCGACGGAAGGCAAAATCCGTCGCAAAAATTAGCTACGGCTGTTTTAGGGACGGATACGTGTCCGTCGCAGATACCGTCGCAAAACACTGTTTGCGACGGATTTTCCGTCGCTAATTCCGTCGCAAAACAGTGTTTTTTTTTGTAGTGACATTTAATATGAATTCGTCATTACACGAGAATTTGTCAAAGAACACAATGTCCCCATAACAAAGGGGAAATTGCACTTTTAGTCTCCAAAGAATGGGTGCGAAACACTTTTGGTATCTATGTGCAAAAATGATCCTTTTTATTGCAGTTTCGGTCCCATACGTTAATTTTCAGTACCAAAACTGCAAATTTGCCCTATTCTTTTGAGACCAAAACTTAAATTTATACATTTTCTTGGGAACAAAGTTGCACTATATTCTATTCTCTTGGGATTAAAAGTATTAAAAAAAACCATGAGACTAAAAGTGTTGAAAAAAAGACCATTTTGAAATGAACACATTCTCTTGGGACCAAAAGTGCAATGAACCCCCATAACAAATTATAGAAAATACACTATAGGCTCAAATTAAATATCGTTGTCTCAGGTTGCAAGAGAAGAAGAGTTAGGTTTTGCCGATGCTTATATCAATGGTGACTTTTCTTTTGTCGATAAAAATGAAGGTCTCCTCAACTTCTTCATGGTAACGAAATGGATCCAATTAGAGTGTATATCTTCTATATGTTCTACTATTTTTGTTTAAACGTACGTTATTATCTAAATTAATACTTATTTTCCATTGGACATGCATTTTGAAGATAATTATAGCCAGTAAAGTGTTGAATACATATTCCTCAAAGTTAAACAAGAAAAGGTAATTACAACTCCTTCAGGAATTTCAATGTCGGTGTTTTTTGAAACATTCACTATAAGAAAACATAAATTTGCCTACGAAAATTGCCAATATGACTACGAAATTTCCAACAAAAAAGTTCGTAGTGAGGATTACCTACGAAATGCCTACAAAAATTTGTAATTGTATAGGCATCTTCCTTCCCCACCTACAAAAAAATTTGTCTATAGAAATTCCATAGGCATATTGAGGTGTACGTAAAATTTTGTAGGCAAATGCCTTGTAGGAAATTATACCTAGGGATTTTATTTCGTTGGCATATTAATTCCGTAGGCAAGTTGTTTTTAGGTTGAGAAATGTAGAAGCTTTCATAATTAGAAAATTACGTAGGCAAATCGTAGGCAATTCTTACTATAATCTTTGTTGTTGGAAAATTTTTGTAGGCAATTCTTTATTATCTTGTAGTGATTATTGTAAATATATATTTACCTTGGGACCATTGCTTTACACCTCTGCAATAGCTTCTGCAAGACATTTCTTCAAGCATGTTTCCAGGAAAAAATACACTTTTTCAAGCGCGTGAAAATATCTCGCAACATTATGACCTAGTAAGTGGTACTTTACTCATATCCGATTTAAATGCATTGAGTTAGAGCCCGTTTGACTAAGCTTATTTGAAATATTATAAGTTGTTTTAAGAGCATAGAAGATGTAATTTTTAAGTAGCTTATAAGTTGCTAAAACGTTTAACTATACAACTTATAAGATTTTGAGGGTTTCAGGGTGGGATGAGTGGTTGAGGGTGGAGGAGGTTAGGAAAAAAGTTGGGTTTTCCCAACTTATTTTTTTACAGTTTGTAAATTGTTAGGAGATTATTTTATGATTTTATAAGCTGTTAATCATCTTATTTTGTCAAACACTTTGAGAGTGTTTATAAGCTCTTCAACAACTTATAAGCTGTTTTAAAAAATTTATAAGCTCCACAAACAGTCTCTTAATATCACAGAATGTCTTCTATTTTTTCCCAAACCCAATTTTAGTCCTCTAATTTATTACATTATCAATTTTGTTTTTTTTTTCCAATTTTAGTCTCTCTTTTTTACGGAAAGTTTCAATATTTTGGCCATTTTTCATGAGTTAATGGGTTTTTAGAGCTAAAACCAAGTTTTCTGATTCGTTGTATTTCATGTCACAAAAATGAGTAGATTCCCTCGCTTTATAGTGCATCTAGATATAGTTATTCTAGATGAACTTAGTCAATAAATGTGTATTCTTTACTTAACGTTCCTATTATTTTATCCATAATTGCATCAATATTTCATCATAAATTGAAACATGTAGTTTGTTCTTAGCAGAAAAATGAATTGTTTTCCCCATTTCTGGATGAAATTAACAATGACATACTCTTGTGCAATATTTAAGGTTAGACTTTGGGTTCTAATATTTAAATATAAAAACCTAGTTGTTGGCTATATCTAATCTTTAATGTCTTTGAAGACTCCGGGAGAAGACTTGAAGGATGCACAACTCAGAAAACTCCATCTTTTGATTAAAAATTAAGGTGACCATTTTGTGCAACTCAACCCTAATTACATTACAAAATTATTAAAATGTAATTTGAATTCTCTTCAACTTTACACACGCAAGAATCAATAAGGATCATTACATTCTAGAGATAGGATTTGGCTGGGGAAGTTTAGCTCTTGAAGTTGTCAAAATGACAGGATGCAAGTACACTGGCGTCACACTTTGAGAAAATCAACTGCAATACGCCCAATCGAAGGTGAAGGAAGCCGGCCTTTTTTTTTTTTTTTGATCGGAAAAGGAAATATATAAATTAAAAGAAGTACCAGGGGTACTTCAAAACAGAGATTACAAGAGATTACAGTTATAACACTCTAAGAGCGAGCACCCGGATGCACGATTCAACCTAACTACAACACATTCTTGGATTGCTACACCAATCTTGAAAAGAGTATGTGATAGCACCATGACTTTTTTGATAAAACAAACACCATGACATAACTCTAATTTTTTCAAAGATTTTCCCCGGTTAACTCTCCTTGTTTTCAAAAATCCTCCCATTCCTAGCTTCCCAAAGGTTCCAAACAACACATGTCCATATGCACTCTAGTACAAACTTTTTCCTTTTGCATCCCAAAATGCCAATGTGTTGAAGAAAATGGGACGCTGGCTTTAAAGAGAGCCGGCCTACAGGTACTATATTTTAATTAAACACAATTTGTACAATTTTAATGTAAATAATTTTTTTTTATTAATAAAGGGATATTGGTCTGGTGGTGGAGGCTTAAGACTTATAATATGCTTCTCTCTACATCTTAAGTTCGAAACCTTCAGGTGTTATCAATTCCTTTGTTGGACATGTCCATCTCTAACTTCAATCGGGCCCCATGCTACTGAATGGATAAATTGAACACTACAAGAAAATAAAGATTGCCTACAAATTTTTTCAATAAAAAAGTTCGTAGTAAGAATTGTCTACGATTTGTCCACGAAATAATCTAATTATGAAAACTTCTACATTTCTCAACCTAGAAAAAACTTGCCTACGGAATTAATTTGCCTACGAAAGAAAATTTCTAAGTATAATTACCCACAAGTCATTTGCCTACGAAAGAAAATTTCTAAGTATAATTACCCACAAGTCATTTGCCTACAAACTTTTACCTACAATACAATTTGCCTACGGATTTTCCGTAGACAAATTGAGAGACGAATTCTCTTTTCACAAAAATCACTAGTATTAATATTTTCAAAATCAACGTATGTTGGTATAAAGGATTTGGATGTTTGGAATTGTTAATTGAAGTAGAGAGTGTATCATTTTATGCTTCCCCCACATCATAGACTTCCCCCGAAAAACTAGTGCGCATGACTAAAAAGGTGGCATTTTATGCTTTATGCATTCAATTAGGACCTAATTGGAGAAATGTGAATTGATACATGACTAAATTAGTAATGAAAATAAATATAGGACCAAAACGGTGCGGTTTTGTACATTTTTAGGTCAATTAGGATCATTTTGGCGATATTTGAATAGATACGGGACTATATTGATAAAGCAACTAAATAGAGGACCATTTTGAAAAAGGTAAAAAGTAGAGGACGGATTTGGTTTTAATCCCACATATATGGATATAACTAACTAGTACATGCTGAAATTCTTCAGTGGGTTGATAGAACACGTTGGCCACGAATTTATTGAGGAATTCTTTAAATCCTGTGAATCAGCTTTAGGTCAAAATGGTCTTCTTGTTCTTCAGGTTATTAATACACAATCTTAATGTCATATTAACATACATATATTGTTAAATTCCATAAATAAACTCATGGCTGATTATTCTTTTTAGTTCATCGCTGTGGTGGATGACAAGTATGATGAGTCGAGACTTAGCCAAGGATTCATGAAAGAATATATATTCCCCGGTGGGGTTTTACCTTCACATAGTCGGGTAATATCAACCATGGCTGCTGGATCCAGACTTAGGTAACAAATATATATATATACACATATGACACTTTTCCAAACTAATTAATTTGTTATTTTTAGGGAAATTGGGTTTTTTAGTTCAGTAAGTTACCTTCATTTCGGTTTCAGTCTTGTCGGCTTTCTATAACTATAAACTTCTAGGCATTTTGGTCTGACGACTTATTGTAGGATGTAAATTATCAGGATGAAAAATCAACTTCAGCCACGTGGACAAATCATACTCTGGTCCTTTTAGCGATAATAAAATATTTCATCTCCTAATGCCAGTTATCGGACATAAATGTCGAACAATTAATGAAAATTATAGGACTAATTTCAATAGTGAAAATCAACCAAAGTAAACTTGAAATCAGAGTAAAAAATTTAATTAACAATAAAAGTATAAAATTACAAATGCAACAAAATTAAAATTGAAATAAGAGTAAAATTTTTAATTAACAATAAAAGTATAAAATTACAAATGCAACTATAAACATATTACTAAAGACTAAAGAGTAGATATACGATTTAAAAAATTATGAGTTTTTTTTTTTTTTCTAAAGCAAAAATTATAATAAATTTTAAAAAATAATACAATGAAAGGATCTCATTATAGATTGTGATTAATTTCACCCTAATATTGTAACAATTTCAAAACATCAACCAATGAGTTAGTTTTGTAAATGAAATTAGAAAATTTACTATTTAGTAAGCAAACATATTATTAAATAGTAGATATACAATTAATTGTAAAATTTAGGTGGCGCTTGGTTATCAACTTTTCAATGGTAATAAGAATGAGATTGAAAATTAGTGTAATTATGATAGTTCTTGGTAACAAAAATCACTCCTAAATAAGGTAATCACTACTCCATTTTGATTACCCTTTCCCTTCCTACAATCATCCCTTTTGGATATCATAAATGTGTATGTTTTCAAGATTATATATTTCTCTTGAAATGATATTATGTAGCGTGGTCCACCTAGAGGAAATAGGAAATCATTATTATGACACCCTCAGGCGTTGGCGACAAAAATTCCTTAAAAACCAGGAGTAAGATCTTTTTTTTTATTCAAAATTATATTATACACACCATTTTGTACCCTTGTTATATTCAAAATCGCTATACTTTTTTCTTTCAGTCAAGTTCTGGAATTGGGGTTCGACGAAAAGTTCATTCGGACGTGGGAATTTTATTTTGACTATTGTGCAGCTGGATTCAAATATTGTATTGCCGGAGATTATTAGGTAATTAAATTATATGCCATCCAAATTTTCTGTTTCAATTTTTATGATTAACTAGTGTACATATGCAATTATTAACAAAAAATGTTTGAATATACTTTAAAAATATACTATGTTATATAGATATAAGAAAAAAATAGTGTGAAATTGCAACAGTATCAAATGGTTCAAAAAATTGACCCTAATTATAAATTGGTTAAAAGCATTTGTAAACGCCCCATACATGGGGAAATTGCAAAATGATTCAAAAAAGGGACCCTAATTACAAATATTAGTTCAAAATATTTTGCACAAATACATATTTTACGCTTCTCTGCAAATATTTTTTTGCGTGTCTGTGCAAATGCTTTAAACCTATTTGTAATTAGGATCTATTTTTTGAACCAATATGTAAACGCCCCTATATATACCCCTTGTTTAACTAGGTTCAAAATATTTGTCTATGTTTTATTAGAGAATTCGTGTTGACTTTTTACACTTGTATTGTATAATTAAGACAAAGTATTAAATGTTGTAAGAGAAATAATTAAATGAATTAATTTCAAACCACTCTATAAGTTCAGACTTTTAGATGAGATGAAATTCGTTCATTGTATCAGAGCCAAAAGGCTCAAGCCTAGACAAAGATACTGGGTGCGATTCCTGCTGGGAGCATCTCTACCCATATTAAATTGTCCACTCATTGGGCCTCACCAAAGAGGGAAAGTTGAGTCCAGCTCATGAGTGAGGAGAGTTTAAGGAAAATAATTGGGAAAATGCACTTTTTTATCCTTTAACTTTGATTGATTTTGGTTTTCATCCTCTTAACTTTGGAATTTTGAATTCCATCCTATAACTTAAAACAAATATGTTTTTGGTCCTGTTAACTTTGGAATTTTGAATTTCATCCTATAACTTACAAAAAATTGGTGTCACGTCAGATTACCGGACAAAAAACATAATTATTGTAAATTTAGGAACAAAAAACACAATTTTTTTGTAAATTATAGGACGAAATTCGAAATTCCAAAGTTAACAGGACGAAAAACACAATTTTTGTAAGTTATAGGATGAAATTTAAAATTACAAAGTTAACAAGACGAAAATTAAAATCAATCAATGTTAATTTCCCAATTAAAATGAATTAATTTCACATCTCTCTACAAGTTCAGAATTTTAGATGAGGTGAAATTCTTTCAAATATAATTCATGAGTTTTTTGTACTTGGACTCTATTCTGAGATAGTCTTTATATGTCAAATTGAGTTACGTAAGTAAATTGTAAATTAAATTTCACTGGCAGCCCAATTAACATTATATTGTCTCATTACCGATTAATTCATAATTTTTTTATTTTTTTTTATTTTCTCACTCTTGACAGATCGTATTTAGTCGACCTGGAGATGTCGCTGCCTTCGGGAACGATCCTTACAACCCCGTGTCTTCTGCTTACTGATATTATTTATTAAGGGCTAATATTTTAAATTATCTTTTATATATATATATATATATATATATTGTGACATTATAGGAGATAATAAGAGATTGCAAATCTGCAATTCTACAACTTATGTATTCTATTTTCCTTTATTTAATTCTTCTATCTTTATATCTTTTAATAATTATTTTTTATTCAATTGATGAAAAAGTTGAATATGGTAAATTTATTTGACCAATTTCAGAAAAATGAAGAAGCAATGGTAAATTTACAGTACAAATTTAAAGAAAAAAAGTGACAATATGACCGACTCGGTTGCCCTCAGTAGCCAATTGTTGGACTAAAAATTCGAACATAAAATTCGGACATGGTGCACTTACAGGGCAAATTTGAAAAATTTGAAACAGGCTGTGCCAAATTAAAAAATGAGCATTGTTATTGGCCTAATAAAATTAATATTATACATTTCATCCTAGAGAAACTTGCACACATAGTTGTACATACAAATTAAGGAAAAAAAAAAAATTTTATTAAAATTCTGGCACAAGGGTAAATATGTATATATTTTTGTGAGTGTGCATACAAATCAATGTTTCTTTTTTTTAAAAAAATGTGTAAGTTATTGTGGAACGAAGATAGTAATACGTTATTATCATTTTTATATAGGGAAAAATTTTAAATTTAGTCCTGTAACTTAGATTGATTCTAATTTTAATCTTGTAGCTTGGTAATATTTCAATTTTAGTTCTGAATGTGTCAATTTAATCATTTTTGTTTGAAAAAATACGAATTTTCTCCAAAAATCAGCAGGTGAGGCGCATGTGGCCACTTTCAAATTGAGGTTTTTTTATTTGCTGACGAATTTGCACACATGAAAATTGGACTGCCACCCAAACAAAGAAGGGCTCCATGTCACCACAATCTAACCCGCTCAAAATTAAAACCCGAACCACCCCATATTCATCTAAATCTCCAAAATTATCTTGCTACACTGCAAATTAATCGAATATAGGATTAGTAAAATTTTGAGTTGAAACACAAAAAAAAAAAAAATAAATAAATAAAGCGACATAACTAATCTAATTAACTAGTCGAGCCACCGGTTGTGCATTGAATCAAAGGTGCAATTCCCTTGAGATCAAAAGTGTCCAAAAAAACTACGAGACTAAAAAGTGTAAAAAAAATAACCATTTTGAAATGGACTCATTCTTTTGAAACCAAAAGTGCAATTAATCCAAACTATTTAATGAAGTGAGCTCCACATTTGATGCAGTGGGGCGTATAGATTAAACGAAAACACCTTCTATTCCACGTTGATTCAATGAATACTGTAAAGATAGAAAAAAAGGGAAAATCCTAAATTTACTTCATAATCATTCAAGCCTCAAATGAACATCGTGTAGCATATATAACTAAAGAAAAAGGGCCAAACTGTTGGGGATCGATGACGCCGTCTTCTCCACCGTGAAAGTGAGGGTTTTAGCGGGCTCAGGTTTCCTCGTCCAGATCAACGGTGCAGGCACACAAACCAAACCCCTTCTCTCCCTCTCCCACGAATATCACTCAAATTTTGGGACTACTCCCAAAGATCATTCTAAACGCCACACCTCAAACCATAGAAATCCCCAAATATTTATAGCCAAGCAAGGTAAAATTATAGCATCAATCAAGATGAAGATTGATATCAATTGGGGGATTACACTATCAATTTGAGATACGTTGACTTCTAAGAGAGAGGGAGAAGAGAAGTGAGATATGGGCCTCAGGAATTTTTCATTCGCATGGGCCAAATACCCATTACCCTATCCTCAGCCCAACATCTCCACCTATTTGGTCCAGCGCTAGTACACTGCCCCTTATTTAGAAACAAACAGGAGTTCTTCATCGCCCAACCCGCTCTCACGTACCTGCAAAAGAACACACAAAGTTAGTTCCCGCACCTGCAAAAGAAAAAACACAAAGTTAGTTCATGTATGTAAGAGCCCAACCACAAAGACAAGTGCTCCATCTCACTCGAAGCACACACAAAGCAAATAAATCACACAATGACACTAAGCATGCAACACAAAGCACAAAGAACATGATTATAATCCGAACACAAAGACACAAAGGACCACATAGATATGCAAAAGACCTAATCTAAGCATAAAACATGATTTCACAAAGCATAATCAATAACCACAAAGATGCACATACAAACTCAAAGCACATGACCAACCATATAAACATCACCAAAATCCTCTTTCTATTCAAGAGTATTCATATTAGCATAGTCTTCTTTCTGATTCTTATTAGGCTTAATGCACTCTCTACTTTTGTGACCAGGGTCACCACAATTATAACACTTCCTAACTCTATGTTTAGGCTTACCACGAGAATTCGACTTACTACTAGACTCATTGTTCTCGTCATCAGAATCATGACTTTTATTTCCACCCATTCCCCTAACATGCAAGTCACGTTCACCTGAATTATTACTACCCCCATTTTGTTTCAAATTCATTTCCTTACTCTTTAGGCTATTTACTACCACATCAAGAGTAATATTATCTCTACCATATTTGATCGCTGATTTCACATCACTATATAAATTGGGAATGTCATTCAACAAAATAATAGGGGTATACTCATCAATATGCTTGTCTCTAGTTTGCTTAATATCCTGAATAAGCTTAGTAAACTCATCTAAATTCGTATTTATATCTTTGTCTAAATCTAACTTGAACCTAAAGAATTTTTCGAGCAAAAAGAGTTTACTAGGCAATGAGGTTTCAGTATATAATTCATGCAACTTATTCCAAAGTTTACTAGCATCATCCATAGTACCAACCTTTCTCATTACACTATCAGACAAATTCAGAAAAATATCACTCAGAGCAAGTTCATTCATTTCAGTCTTTTTATCATCAGACATGCCAGCAGGATAGGAAAGATCAACAGCTTTATAAACACGTTGTTGAATCAAAACACACTTCATTTTTTGTTTCCACATAGCAAAGTCGATTTTTCCATCAAAATGAGTCAATCCATAGTTGAACGAAGAAGCCATTTTAAAACAATTAAGCGGAAGCAATAACACAAAGAAATAACAAATCCACAAAGAGTAGGTTCAACAAATAAACCTAGAAGCTACTGCAAAATAAATCCCAATCAAACAACCCGCGACAAGCGGTTACACTACGAAAGCGATAAAATTTAGGGATAAATTTTTATACCGGAGCGGAATCCTATCGTAAAATTCCAAAAAAAAAAATCCCACCGAAAAGGCCGATGGTAAATTTCACAAAGAAGTCACGCGGACCTTGTTTATCACTCAACAAAGCTTAACTTCACCTGTTTCAAAGCAAAAATCACACCTACTGCCAACAATAATGCCCTTTTCCTTTTAATCAAGGTTAGTTAACATAAACCCAAAAGCAGCGAAGATATATACTAAATATATAATATAATATTATAAGAAAATATAATATATAATATATAAAATATAGTATATATACACACGCACGCAACCAGGAAATAGGGATTAAAATCTTTTACCTTAGGCCTTACCCACTTCGTAATAGTGCGACGACAGCGAACGGATCGTGGCTGTGGGCAGCGTTTCAATCGAACAGAAGTACTGCTCACAACTGGACGGTGCGGCAGCGCACGAAGGCCGCGCGGGGTGGTGGGGGCGATCTACAACGAACTCAGAAAACACGATGGTGGCAGAGATGAACGGCAATCAAAACCCGGCTGTTGATACCACTGTTGGGGATCGATGCCGCCGTCTTCTCCACCGTGAAAGTGCGGGTTTTAGCGGGCTCAGGTTTCCTCGTCCCGACCGACGATGTAGGCACACGAACCAAACCCCTTCTCTCCCTCTCCCACGAATATCACTCAGATTTTGGTACTACTCTCAAAGATGGTTCTAAACGCTACACCTCAAACTATTGAAATTCCCAAATATTTATAGCCAAGCAAAGCAAAATTATAGCATCAATCAAGATGAAGATTGATATCAATTGGGGGATTACACTATCAATTTGAGATACGTTGACTTTTGGGAGAGAGGGATCAGAGAAGTGAGATATAGACCTCAGGGATTTTTAATTCGCTTGGGCCAAATACCCATTACCCTATCTCACCCCAACACAAACTTTAAAGAAAGCTCATAAACAAGTCTGGACGTAAACAATTAAAACCCAAAACTAATTAAAATAAAGCATGTTTTAGTTAATAGGCCCGTGAGTTGGGCTTATCAATCAAAAGAGGATCAATCTTGGCGAGATAATTGTCAGCAGCTTCATCTCCATCAACATTTCTTTTCCTTTCTTCTTCATTAAATTAGGGCCAAATGGGCCTCGTGAGTGGACAAATATTTGGTATTCAAATGGGCTCCATACTTGTTGTATTAAATTCTCTCCATTTTTTACTTCTTAGGCTTCACTAAAAATTATGTTCGTACTTTGCATTATAAATCCTATAAAATAAACAAAACAAATCTTTTTATATATCAAGTATACTTAGTCAAAATTAAACAATATAAACTTAAAATTATATGAAATTTAAGTTTTAAATGCACAACAAAATCATGCAATTTTCACCAGGATCGACCTGGAGATGTCGCTGCTTTCGGAGAATGATCCATACACCCCCCTGCCCTCAGCTTACTAATATATTTTAGATGACTTCTCACGCAGTTCAGTGATCATATATATATATATATATATGTGCATCTGTATTTTGTTGTGACATCATAAGGTATTAGAAAAATTAAATAAATGAATTCGATTATTTACCTCTTCACACGTTCGAACTTTTAAATGAGGCACAATTTTTTCATGGTGTTAGAGCCAAAATACTCAAGCCTAGATCCAAAGATTATGAGTTTGATTCCTGTTGAAAGCAACTTCACCCATATTAAATTTTTCACTCATCGGGTCTCCTCCCAAAAGAGGAAAAATTGAGAATCTAGCCCATGAGTAAGGAGTGTTTGGAAAACTAAAAAAATAAATTGATTCACATCTCTTTATAAGTTCGAACTTTTAGATGAAATATTCAATAAAAGATATAAGAGATTGCAAACCTGCAATACTACCGCTTATTTTATTTTATACTAGTGTCTTATACCACTGTTGTGAAAGAGGCAATATCAAAATTAACCGAAGTTGATATTACTCGGTATAACATAAATGCACAAAGACAATAATGTCCCAACAATATTGACCCTCAACACTTCCACACAATACCAATAGGAAACAAACAAAAAATGTAAATAAAAAAAATACTCCCTCCTTCCCGGTGAAATTTGCACCACTGGAATTGCACGTGAATTAAGAAAATGGATAAAGTTGTGGCATATAAGTAAATATGTGTATATATGTTTGAATATGCACACAAATCAATGTTTCCTTTTTAGATAGTGGGTAAATTGGTGTGAAACATCCAAACAAGAAAAATGTGCAAATTCCTTTGGGACGGATGGAGTACTACGCAATAACACCAAAGTTGTTTACATGGAAAGCCTCTCAACTAAAGGATTAAAATGACTCGGACAAATAAATGAGGACTATAACTCTTCGAGGTGCTATTTGGCCCTGTTGTGACCGTTTCAGATCACAGATCGGTGCCGGCCGGAATAAGCCGAGAAAGGCAATAATACGCCCAGTAGGCCGGCGCCATCCAGGCCGACCAGAATCCGACCTCGGCGGGTTCCGACCCCATTTTCCGGTCTCGAAGGTGAGGCCGGAAGTCGGCTTAAAACACGCACCGATGTTGTTCCAAGCGCAAGGTGACCGGCAACTCTCTCGGACCGGACCGACCGCGACCGAACGAGTCCCGCGAAGGACGCCTGGCCGCGACTGACGCGCAGAGGGAGATACCGGTCTCAGAACTCGCCAAGAGATCGAACTCCGGCCTCATGGCATCCCCGGCCGGCGACAAAGATTTGGAGCACATGTTGGAGTCAGACGAGATCATCCTCCAAGAGGAAAAAGGCCGCCTTCGTACGCTGCAACAGAGAATATTCCACCCTAATAAGGAAAGTTCTCAGAGAATCGTCCTTTTTGGACACGTGTCGACACGTGAGTGGCCGGCCACCTGCAAGTCCAGGCGCAACAGAGCCCGCGCGCCCTCAGGGGCTGGAGGCATTTAATGCCATTGTCCCCTGAGATGTCAAGGAGGACGAAACTACCCCTGTAGTGAGAAAACTATAAATATCCTCACATTTGTAACAAAAAGAAGGTTCAATCTCTCTCAATATAATCAATACGCGTACTCATTCAAGTCCAGGGACTCACAACCCCTGGCAATTCTTGGTGTTCTTAGTGTTCTTATGCATTTATTGCTTTTCTTCATTCAAGCATTCATTCTAGCATTTAAGAACCCAATCATTTGATTTTTTTACCAAAACTTCTATAGATAGCCATTCAATCCCAGTAAAATATATTTGGTAAACAACATTTGGCGCTAGAAGGAGGGTATCTAACCCATCAAATTCATACTTTCTTCATCTCTCTTTGAAGAACACTCACTGTTCTTCAAGGCTTCATATCCTCAAGTCTTCAAGTCTTCAAACCACAAACTCCTCCTCTCCTGAAAGCAATGGATCCCCAGAAATCATCCCACGCCCACGGAAAAGCCACACGTGTGGCCTCCCCGATTCGTTTCCCGGAGGAACCCCTCCTATCCGGGGGTCGAGGTTTCTTTACTCCCGACCAGGCCGGGTCAGGAAGACGCCGCCAGGCGGAAGAGACGAGGGGGTGCCGGAGCACCACCTCTGCCTCCAAAAAGAAGGCCCAGACTCGCGCCCTCAAGGGTAAGGCGAAAGCCAGAGAGCACCAAGGCGAAAGCCAATGTCGGGCGAACCCCATCTCCACCCGTTTGCGAGGCTTCGCCCATCCGGTTTTCGACCGTTTGGGCACGACAGACCCGTCGTGGTATCCGAGCCGCGTACCCAGTTACGACACTGGGTACGGTGACACCGAGTCCATCTCCAACTCTGGGAGCACGGCACAAATGCCCCACAAGAGGGCGGCCGAGGTCAGCCTGACCCCGGCAAACTCCGCCAGGCGCAAGCTAAGCTTCGCTCAAAGCGGCCTTTTGGGACGCGGAGTCCCCCGTGCGGCCGTTTTCGACCGAATCGGCCCCCTAGCCGACGTGGGCGACCAGCTGGCCGAAACCCCCAGTCCAGAACTCGTCAAGATGCAAAAGCAACTTGACGAAATGAAGGCACTCCTCGAAGTGCAAGGCCAAACTAAGGCCCGGCCAGTCGCCAGCGAGCCTTTGGCGGTCGATATTGAGCTCGCGCCGGTCCAGCTCAAGATCGTCCCTCCGCCAACTCCTCTCTACGAGGGGAAAACAGATCCTGAGACTCATCTGAGCAAATTCCGGATCTATATGACCGGGCGTGGCGCGACAGACGCCACGAAGTGCAGGCTTTTTCCCCTCACCCTGGACGATCTCACCCACAGATGGTACGTGTCTCTCCCGGCACGGTCCATTGACTCTTTCGCCACTTTAAGTGCCCAATTCTCATCATACTTAGTGGCCAAAATTGCCCGGCCGGAAAGCTGGCATCGCCTGATGCGAATCCGCCAGGAGAAAGAAGAGTCCGACGAGGACTACGTGGCCAGAGTGGACGAAGTCATGCTGACCGGCGAAGCGGTAAGCGACCAACTGGCTTTGCACGCAACTCTTGGGAGTTTCCACGGCCGGTCTCCTATGTTCAAACACCTCACCAAGGACTTCCCTAAAACCTACGCCGAATTCCGCGCCCGAGCCGGTGACTACCTGGCTCGGAGGAAACTTCTGGCACTAAGACTGGGGGAGTCCGAGCCAGCCCCAAAGGAGACGGAGGCCGTAGCCCAAACCTCCCCCAAGAGTGGCCCTAAGGCCAGAAGAGTGGCCAAACCGCCCGGTAACTTCAAGTCCTTCGAGGACGTTGAAGTTCACCTAACTCAGGCCATGAGGCAGTCCCCCGCACATATCTTCAATGCGATCCAGCATCGGGACGTGCTTCCCAGGCCAAGGCCCTATTCTGGAGACCGGTCCCGGCTGGACCCTAAAAAGTTCTGCACCTATCACGACTCTATTGGCCACAATACGAGCCAGTGTCATGATCTCCTAAAGCAGCTTTGGAAGCTGTTTGACGAAGGGCGTCTGAACGACCTCCTTCAGAGGCCAGCCGGCCGGCAGGACTAGAAGCAGCAGCAGCAGCCCCAGCGCCACCCTCGAAGGAACGAGGAAGGCGGCTGGCCTCTCAAGCCGGTCGCAGCTTTGGAGGAAGATGATGACGAGGATGACCTCCTCCCCCCCATGAATCCCGGCGGTCGGGTCAACATGATCCAGGCCGGCGGAGGGAACTTAGGCAGCCTCACCCCCATATCGACACAGTCCAACCGGAAACGGAAGGCGGAGACTAACGTCAACTTGGTCACGCCCCCAGAACCGAAGATTCACAAGGACTTGGAGATAACTTTCTCCAACCGGGACCGGACCGGGGTGCTGTTCCCGAAGGGCGACGCGCTGGTGATTGCCGCCCAGATCCTGGGCAAAGAGGTTCAACGCATTTTGGTCGACAATGGGTGTTTTTGCAATATCATCTTCAAAACAGCCCTAGACCAGCTCGGAGACCTCGTCAACTTCATCAGGCCAATCGATCTTCAACTGAAGGGATTTGGGGACGCAACGGTCGCCGCGTACGGGAAGATAAAGCTCTCCGTGGAACTCATCTGTTGCTACAACAAGGAGGTCAGAATAACTAGGCCGTTAGATTTTATAATTGTAGATCAGCCAAGCTCGTATAATGGCTTTCTAGGTAGGCCCTTTTTAGAAGTTTTTGAAGCTGTTGCTTCCTCCTACTATTATTGTATCAAATTTCCCACCCCCAAGGGGGTGGTCGGCACCATTAAGGGTGACCAGGCAATGGCTAGAAGATGTTTGAACTATTCCAACTCTCATTTATTTTCAATTAACAACAACCAAACACCGAACGGGCCACACCCCGACTCTGAAACGGCCGCTCCGGCCGCAGAACCCATCGCGGAAGTAGGATCCACATCGGCCGACCCCCAGCCTATGCAGATCGATGATCCCGAGCCAAGGATTGGTTTCAAACCATCCGAGCTCGATCTCGATCCCAGATTCGATTCTTCCGACCGGCGGAGCTATGAGCAAGCTACGACCTTGGAGGAATTGGAACACATTCCGGTCGACCCCTTGAGGCCGGAATTGGAAGTACTGATCGGCTCTCGCATACCGACCGAAATGCGGGGGGAAGTGATCGAATTCCTCAAGGCCAACGTTGGAGTCTTTGCCTGGTCTCACCAAGACATGGTCGGGATAGACCCAAAGCACGCGTGCCATCGCCTAAAGATCGACCCCAACAGGAGGCCGGTCCATCAGAAAAGAAGGAAGTTCGGCCCGGAAAAATACGAAGCTTTGGCTGAAGAGGTCAAGAAGTTGCTAGACAACAAGCTGATCGAACAAGCCCGGGACGAGCCCCAGTGGGTCGCAAACGCCGTTCTGGTAAAAAAGACAGACAATACCTGGAGAATATGTATAGACTTCACCGACCTCAACGCAGCATGCCCAAAGGATCACTTTCCGATGCCACACATCGACCACCTGGTGGACAGCACGGCCGGTCACGAGATGATGTCCTTCATGGACGCTTTTGTCGGCTACCATCAAATCCCCATGGCCGTCGAAGACATCAAGCACACCTCATTCCACACAGAGAAGAACATATTCTCTTGGCTCCGGATGCCTTTCGGTCTGATCAACGCCGGCGCGACCTACCAGCGCCTAGTCAACGAGATGTTCGCAGAGCAGATCGGAAAGACCATGGAAGTCTACATCGACGACATCGTGGTGAAAAGCTTGAAGAAAGAAGACCATCTCAGGGATCTTGAAGAGACTTTCAAGATCCTCAAGGCCTACAATATGAAGTTAAACCCAAAGAAATGCAACTTTGGGGTGGAGGCCGGCAAATTCTTGGGGCACATCGTTAGCCAGCGCGGGATCGAGGCCAACCCGGCCAAAATCAAGGCCGTCCTTGACATGCAAGAGCCAAGGACGATCAAACAAGTGCAGCGCCTGACCGGATGCCTCGTCTCTCTCAACAGATTCATAGCCCGGCTCGGAGATAAAAGTAAGCCTTTCTTCTCAACTATTAAAAATGGCAAATTTTCTTGGAATAGGGAAAGCCAAATAGCCTTTGCAAAACTGAAAGAGTACTTAGCAAACCCACAAATCTTAGTCAAGCCAGTCCCAGGGGAGAAGCTTTACTTATATCTCGCGGCCTCCGAGGTCGTACTCAGCGCGGTACTAGTCCGGGCCGACGGTCAGAATCACCTTCCGATCTACTTCGTAAGCCAGGCCCTACACGATGCCGAACTCAGGTACACCCCGCTCGAAAAATTAGCATACGCTCTAGTCATGAGCGTAAGGAAGCTAAGGCCTTACTTCTTCGACCACCAAGTAGAGGTCCTCACTACTCTACCCCTGAGGCAAGTCTTACACCGGCCGGACACCAGCGGCAGGTTGTTGAAGTGGTCGTTAGAGATAGCTCAATACGGGGTCTCATACGCCCCAAGGACGGCCATCAAGGGCCAGGCCCTGGCCGACTTCATTGTAGAATTAACCTTCCCACCCAAATTCACCAGAATCAACCACCCCCCTTGGAAACTCTATGTAGACGGATCGTCAACCAACAACTGTGTCGGGGCCGGCATTGTCCTGATCGGCCCGGAAGGCCAGAGTTTCACTCATGCAGTCCGCTTCAGCTTCCCGGCCACCAACAACGAGGCCGAATATGAGGCTCTGGTCGGGGGCCTTGAGCTCGCAATCGCAATCGGAGTTTGCCGGCTGCATATTTTCATGGACTCTCTGCTCGTGGTCAACCATATCAAAGGTGAGTACGAGGCCCGGGGGGAACAAATGATAAAGTATATCGACCTGGTCACAACCTTGTGCGAGAAATTTCATCAAGTTTTCATTGAGCAAATCCCGAGGGAGCACAACACCCAGGCCGACGCGCTTTCCAAGCTTACAACCGCGGAGGGAGCCGCCGACCTCGCCAATATTCAACTCTCCACGCTCGGAACACCCACAGTCATCCGAGCACAGGTGGCGACCGTTCTGAGCACGGATGAAAATTGGATGACGCCGATCGTGAAGTATCTCAAGACTGGCATGCTCCCTGAAGATAGGACTCGGGCCCGGCAACTGCAACTCCGGTCGTCAAGGTACACCCTCATTGACAATCTTTTATATAAGAGAAGCTTTACCCTCCCACTCCTAAAATGTATAACCCCGGAGCAAGGCCAGACCATTCTGGCCGAGATCCATGAGGGGGTTTGCGGAAATCATGCCGGAGGCCGGGCCCTAGCCCATAAAGTGACCAGACAAGGATATTTCTGGCCGACCATGAACAAGGACGCTGTCAGTTTTGCTAGGTCATGCCACAAATGTCAAGTCTTGGGACCCAACATCAAATTGTCCCCCGAGCAGCTCTCCTCCATGTATAGCCCTTGGCCTTTCGCCCAGTGGGGCATCGACCTGATCGGACCAATGCCCACTGCGCCTGGGGGCCATAAATTCGCCGTCGTGGCCGTCGACTATTTCACAAAGTGGGTAGAGGCCGAGCCGCTCAACAAGATCAACCAGACTCAAATCATCAAGTTCATTTGGAAAAACATCATCTGCCGTTTCGGCCTACCTCAAGTAATCATCTCTGACAACGGGAAACAATTTGACGATCTCCAGATGATTCAGTTTTGTGAAAAATGGAATATCAAGAAAGTATTCTCCACTCCCTACCACCCGCAAATGAACGGCCAAGTAGAGGCCATAAACAAGATCCTCAAGCACACCATCAAAGCCAAGCTTGAGGACAAAAAGGAGAAGTGGGCAGCCGAGCTACCCGATGTCCTCTGGTCATACCGAACGACCACGAGGAACTCGACGGGCGAAACACCTTTCGCTCTAGCTTTTGGGACCGAGGCCGTCATTCCTTCAGAGGTCTCCCTACCAAGCCATCGGACAGCCCAGACGATCACCGAAGACGATGACACCGCCCGAATGATCGACTTGGACATGTTGGAAGAGAGGAGACTCAACTCCGATCTTCGAAATGCGGCCTACAAGAAGAAATCCGAAAAAAATTTCAACTCCAGAGTGAAGGCCAGACAATTCCAGGTCGGGGACCTCGTCCTCAAAAAGGTTCAAGTACCAAAAGGGGTATTCGGCCCGAACTGGGAGGGTCCATTCAGGATATCCAAATGGCTCTCCAAGGGAGCTTACGAGCTGGAACTCATGGATGGAACTCCGGACCAATACCCCTGGAACGCAATCCACTTGAAAAAGTACTACCAATGATTTTGTACTATGTATTCAAAGTTCTTATCAATACAAGGCTCTTAACGCAGCTCAATCCTTGCCCAAGCACCGGGCTCAGTTCAAAGGCGTATGCCGGCCGTATCGAGGACGGCATATCACACTTGAGCCCTGAAAAGCCACTCAAGGCCATCCAAAAACCGAGCCCAGTTCAAAAGCGTACGCCGACCGTATCGAGGTTGGCGTATCACACTTGAGCTCGGGAAGGCCATCCAAGCCACTTCAATGGCCGATCTCAGTTCAAAGGCGTACGCCGACCGCATCAAGGTCGGCGTATCACACTTGAGATCAGCAAGGCAACCAAGGCCACTGCAAATTCCGGTCTCAGTTCAAAAGCATATGCCGGTCGTATCGAGGTCGGCATACCACACTTGAGACCGGGACAAAATTTAATTCATACTTGTTAAAATTTGACACATTTTGATAAGTATAAACAGGTAAGAAAAATAAAACAACGAAGCAGATGAACACAAAGCGATCTTTTCATTTCAAAACGGACCGGCCCGGAGACCGGCAAGGGAAACAACATCAACATTCGGCCGAAAGCTGGTTACATTGGTTTAAAGCAATAAGGAAATATAATCTAAGACAAATAAAGGCTCAATGGTCGCCCGCTCCGGCCCCCGGGCCCGCCTGGTTCCCGGCCCCGTCCAAGAAGTCGGCCGCCTCTTCAATACAGGCCTCCGCCTCAACCCCGCTCCCGCCCGACATCTGGGTAGCCTCCAAAGGGGCCTCTTCTTCCTCTTCCTCCTCATCATCACCGGCGACCGGGGGGTTCTCGCCATGCTTGAACAACCTGTGCCGATGGGGGAACCAAGAGAGGTCCACCCCATAGTCGGTCTCGAGGTCGAGGAAGGGGAACCAGAAACCATCGCTGACCGGGTTCTTGGCAGCGTACTCCCAGAAGTAGTCTTCCTGGGGTTTGGTGTCGAGGCTGGCCTGGCGCCCGGCCCGGATCACACTGGCGGCGGCCACATAGAAGCAAAACTCAGAAAAGAGCGCCGGGTTCTGGGTCGGATCCGCAGGGTCATAAGCCGGCCGGCTCAGTGCAGCGGCCAGTTCATCATTTTTCCTCTGGAGCTCCTTCTCCGCCTCGACCCACCAGGCAGCAGCTTGGTCGGCATCCCCCCGAGCATGATGCGCCTCCAACCGCAGATCGGCGAGGGAGTCTTCCATCTCAGACACCCGATGTCGAGCATCCTCCAGGGCCTTATAAGCCATCTCCGCCCGGCCCAGGGCATCATCCTTCTCCTTCAAGACAGCCTCCATCTGTCCGACCGCGCTATCTCTCTCTCTCTTGAGCTTGGCAACTTCGCTCTCGAGTCCAGCCTTCTCCTCCAAAGCACGGGTCAGGGCAGTCTCGGCCATCCGGAGCGACCGGGAGGTCTCGGTGAGCTCATTCTCCATCGCGTTGACCACGATGGCCGCCTGACTAATCAGTGCGACCCCGGTCCGGCCCACGTGCCGAGGTCGGCGTTCGACGATATCGGCTAGATCCCGCGTCCAAGCCTGGGGGAGAGAATTCGCAGCCCGGCGTATGTAGTCCGGTATCTCTACAGTTGAGTCCGGGACGCGGGAGGAGAGGAAGTCAAGCACCATAGGGGGGAGGTCGGAGTCAGTTCGCGTCAGCCTAGGCAAAAGAAAAACCAAGTCAGTACAAACGAAGTTATCTAAGAAAAATAAGAATTTGTCAAAAGACTTACGCTTGAAAGCGAACCGGGTCACGACCAAAATATGGCCGGTCATCCTCCTGGCCGGGATTATGCGCCTCCCGGGCCACAGCTTCCGCCCCTACCGGCCCAACCCCAGGTGGGGTATCGTCAGACACGTCTATCCGGACTGGACTGGACCCGTGCGGGCCAACCTCCTCACTCTCGTCCACCTCACGAGGCCTCTTCCGACCAGTAAGTTGGGGGGAGGCAATCGCCCCAGTAACAGCAGTCCCCACGGCAGGTACGGACTGGAGGGGGAGAGGATCATCAATTACGACCGCGGTCCGGGCGCCGGTCCCTTTCTTCTTTTTCGTACCCTTGGCCGCCTTTTTTGCCGCGCAAGATCCCATCAGGGCAAACATTTCCGGGCAGCGATCGAGGAACTCACGGGGGCACTGCCTAACGACCAGAAAGTCTGGCACTGCAAGGTCGAATCCCGAGGTGTTAAAAAAAAATTATAATAATAATAATAACTTATGGACCGGAGTTCGGTCATCCATTTTTCACTTACCCGTCAACTTTATATGACGGGGATACTGGAAGAACCGGCCGGCGATCCTGGCTTCTCTCGTCCGAAGAACAGCTTGATTCCGTTCCGAGGTCGGCAGGGACAGGATCCGCTCTCTGACGACCGCGAAGTTAAAATTCAACTCCCGATCAGTGGGGCAAGGATAGCCTGCGAAGGAAAGTAAAGATTAGATCAGTACTTTTTCAAATATAAAATAAAAATTCCTTACTGGGGTTTTTAGGGCGGATATTGGTCGGAACGTCGATCTCCGTTCCATCGGGATACCCGGTTTTCCAAGCCCCGCCAACAAAGAACCATTTTCTCCGGTCATTCTGACCTTTACTGGGCAGGCCGACCACCAGCTTCGGCCCTTTCGTCTGTATATAGACTTCACCGGTCCCACTCCGCTCACTTTGAACCCGATAGAGATAAGTCATCTCTCCAGGGGTGGGCATCCGGTAAAGTCGGTTCTTGCCGAACAGAGCCATAACGCTCACAATTATCATCCACGCGTTCAGAAGAAGCTGGATGGGCGCCTGGTCCGAGAAATTCAGCAGATAAGTGACGGCCGGATGGAGAGGGAAGCGCAGTCCGACCTCCATCATGTCCTGGGTCACGGCCACCATCCCACGCGGAGGCTGGTCCGCCCGCTCGTTTGGCTCCGGCGCGTAAAGGTCGACGTCGAAAGGAATCTCCCATCCGGCCCGGGCGTCGTCGAGAAAACGCTGGGTCACCTTACTCTGAAATTGGCTGATGGTCCACCTGTGGGACTCCTCCAGGTCGGCTATCCGAATAGTGGCCGGATTGCGGACGGTCGGCCCTCGCGGGAAATGGTCCGAATATTCTTCGTAATCATACTCGAGAGATTCGACGTCGTCTTTCTTCTCCATGTACTCCGACCATAGACGAAAAGCTCGTCTGACCTGGCCTTGCCGATCTTGGCTCATGCTCCGACCAACGATGGCCGGCCTCTCTTCCTCTTCCGTATCTGACCCTGAGGTCTCAGCCGCCGTTCCGAGCCTTTCTTTAATCTGCTCGGCTACGAGGTTTTTTAGTAACTGGTTGTTGGCCTGATCGACGCCGCTTCTACGGCCGCTTTCCTCCTTATCTTCCTCCAGGAGGTCATCGAGGGGGTCTCTGTCCTCCATAGGCCGGGCCGCTCCTCCCACTCCGCACCTCTCGGTCGCAGCGGGAATCCCCTCCCGAGCACCCTCGCCCAGCAGTGACCATCCTGGGCTCGGGAATAGGGCGTCCAAGCCGTCGTCGTCGTGCGCCCATATTGAGCCCGCCAAGCGTGAGGGGGAAGCACCACTCACGCCGCGAGAGCTTCCCCCCTCATCGAATAAGCGCCGATGAGCACCGCCGCCGCCTCTGCCGCTGGAGGAGGCACCTCCTCCCTGTCCAGGCGGAGGACCCGCCCACCGTCGCACCATAATAGAAGATAGAAGTGCGAGTTGCGAAAAATCGAAGTTTACCTTTGCAAAGCCACCAATCGCCGCCGTCCAAAACCCGTCTCCGCCGCTAATCGCTCGCCGGAAATCGCCAAAGGAAACGCTGCAATTTGAGTGAAAAAGCAAAAGTCCAAAATAAGAGAATAACCCCCCTATTTATAAGAAAGGGGCAGGGACCTACGACGAAATAAGCTTCTAGGCATAGGGGCCTAGAAACAAGAATTTGAAACGACGGTTTCAGCGCCAGAAGCCTCGTACTAGGCGCGCATTTAATAAACGGGATTCGAGGAGTCACATCACGTCACGTCAGACTAATACGTGAAACCCGAAGCGTCGCCTGACAACACACGTCACTTCAACCATCTCATAACCGTTGACCGATCTCCGATCACCCCGGGCGGATCCAGGCCGGAACCAACAAGAAACGATAAACGACCACCTCGCCCCTCACACTCTGAGAGACGAGCTGGGGGGCAATTGTTGTGACCGTTTCAGATCACAGATCGGCGCCGGCCGGAATAAGCCGAGAAAGGCAATAATACGCCCAGTAGGCCGGCGCCATCCAGGCCGACCAGAATCCGACCTCGGCGGGTTCCGACCCCATTTTCCAGTCTCAAAGGTGAGGCCGGAAGTCGGCTTAAAACACGCACCGATGTTGTTCCAAGCGCAAGGTGACCGGCAACTCTCTCGGACCGGACCGACCGCGACCGAACGAGTCCCGCGAAGGACGCCCGGCCGCGACTGACGCGCAGAGGGAGATACCGGTCTCAGAACTCGCCAAGAGATCGAACTCCGGCCTCATGGCATCCCCGGCCGACGACAAAGATTTGGAGCACATGTTGGAGTCAGACGAGATCATCCTCCAAGAGGAAAAAGGCCGCCTTCGTACGCTGCAACAGAGAATATTCCACCCTAATAAGGAAAGTTCTCAGAGAATCGTCCTTTTTGGACACGTGTCGACACGTGAGTGGCCGGCCACCTGCAAGTCCAGGCGCAACAGAGCCCGCGCGCCCTCAGGGGCTGGAGGCATTTAATGCCATTGTCCCCTGAGATGTCAAGGAGGACGAAACTACCCCTGTAGTGAGAAAACTATAAATATCCTCACATTTGTAACAAAAAGAAGGTTCAATCTCTCTCAATATAATCAATACGCGTACTCATTCAAGTCCAGGGACTCACAACCCCTGGCAATTCTTGGTGTTCTTAGTGTTCTTATGCATTTATTGCTTTTCTTCATTCAAGCATTCATTCTAGCATTTAAGAACTCAATCATTTGATGTTTTTACCAAAACTTCTATAGATAGCCATTCAATCCCAGTAAAATATATTTGGTAAACAACAGGTCCCATTTTGGTTGATTTGGTTTAAGTAGGCCCCAATTCACAATCTTTAAGAGTTAGTCCTTTAAGAGCAAATAAATGAAGACTGTAACTCTTTGAGGCGCTATTTGGCCCCATTTTGGTTGATTTGGTTTAAGTAGACCCCAATTCGCAATCTTTAAGAGTTAGTTCTTTAAGAGCTAGTTCGGAGAGTTACGAACCTCATTTTTCACCCCTAAATTATGTTACTTAAATTTTTTTATTCCCATAAAAAAACAATCATTTACGTTAACTTCGATGATTAATTAGGTTAGCAAAGCTAGGGCTAACTAGCCCTAATCTAACTAATTAACCTAATGATCAGCTGGAGATGTGCTGAAGTAAGCTATATCCAAGTGCAACTTATAGTTTTGTATACCTAACTATGAATCTATCAATATTCTATAAAACATTAATTTTTGTGTGGGTGGGCTTCAAGAGAAGAAAAATATCTAAGTACAGTTTAATAATGAAACATAATGTTAGAGATATGGAAGGAGTTCCATATCATCTAAAAGTCAGACCTTATAGAAGGTGTTGAGTCAATTCATTTATTTAATTATCTAACATTCATCTTCACTCGTTGGCTGAATTGTCCAATGAGAGGATATTTTAATATGGGAGGATTTGCTTTCAGTGGGAATCGAACCTAGAATATCTGGATGTGAGTCTTTTGGCTTTGATGATACTATAAAAAAATACATCTAATCTAAAAATTCGAACTCATAAAAAGATTTAGATACGATACACTAGCTTCTTTGGTTAGGATAGCATCTCTCTTCTTCAGCCTCATATGAAAATTACGGGAAAATTGCACTTTCAGTTCCAAGAGAATGAGTGCAAAACACTTTTGGTACTTAAAACTGCAAATTTTCAGGACCAAAACTGCAAATTTATCATATTCTCTTGGGACCAAAAATACAATTTATCATGTTCTCCTAGGGCCAAAAGTGTCAAAAAAAATATTGCGGGACTATAAATGCTGAAAAAATGACCATTTTGAAATGGACCCATTCTCTTGGGACCAAAAGTGCAATTAATTCTGAAAATTACACATATAATAACTTATACTATGTAGCTAACTATCAACTAATCTCTATACTAGAACATATTAATTTAGGAGGCGGGGAAAATCACTTTTAACGCCGTCAATATTAACTACAGGAGAAAAAAACAGCTGACTAGCAATTATGTTTTTGTTTTTTTTTGTGCCGTTTAGAACAATTATGTTGCTCAATCAATAAATTTGCTTTTTCCAAAAATCAATAATGCAATATAAATAGAAGGGTGAAGAGAACTTGAAGTGCAGATCTCATATTAATTCTTTTTTTTTTTTAAAGCACTTGTAAACATGGTTCCATCCTTTCTTGAAGCAGGGGCCCGCACTCTTGTTATGAGGTTTTTTCAACGTTTCATTCTTACAGGATGCCTAATGTGAGTTTCTACACAAGAATTTGATTATATATATATTTATATATATATATATATATATATATATATATATATATATATATATATTTATTTATATTATGCACGTAACTTAGGGTGTATGAAAAATTCTCATCTCATCTAAAAATCCAAACTTATAAAGAGGTGTCATATTAATCCATTTAATTATTTCTCTTACAGTATACCAAATGTAGGACATTTTGTTTGTTACTCCATAATTACGGTCCTAAAATAAATTAGTACCCATATACATAATAGGGAAATAGAATAAAATACCCCATATGTTAATTATATTTAAGAGAATGATATTTATTTTTTCTATTATATGAATATATGTTAGATATATTTAAAATATAAGAAGATATTATGTGAATGATATTCACGGTGAAATTTGTTTGAATGATATTAGTAAATTTTACTAAAGAAGGTATTGTCTTTTTCTCTCCTTCCCTTCCCTCCTCTCACCAGCCTTCTTTCACTCTTTCTTTCACTCTCTCCAATAATTTAACAATTATAAATTAGCTATAATAATTTCTTTGTGCATATAATTATTTTAATTGTTATAATTTGAGAGAATAATTATTTATTAAACAGGTAATTATAAAAATAAAGTTAAAGTTTTATTTGCAGAGATTCTAAAGTTTATATTAAATTGCAATTAGCGAAAATGTCGTGATTTTATTTGCAATTAACCCAATTAAAAATGAATCCAAACAAGTGATTTAAAATTCGTGGATTTGAAATCCATTGATTTTCGAATACAATTAATTCAAATTTAATTTATCCTCAAATCAAATCCCTCCATTCAAACACAACCTTATATAATTTACTCTTAATCAAATAGAATAATGTTGTACTTTTTTTTTATCTCCACCAACATCCATATATAGTGTTCCAATGGTTTATAACTGATAAAACATGTGGTGGAGCAGTTTAATGGAAGAAGAAGGTTCGATTTTTACCTTTGAAGGTAGCAGGAAAAAGAGCAACTTAAAAGTCACCTTGAAAATTCATAATCCTCAGTTTTATTGGAAGGTAAATGCCTGTGTATTAGGTTATTCATTAATACATTTACTTTACACGAGAATTTGTCAAAGAAAATAATCATTGTCTCAGGTTGCAACAGAAGGAGAGTTAGGTTTTGCGGATGCTTATATCAATGGTGACTTTTCTTGTGTCGATAAAAATGAAGGTCTCCTCAACTTCTTCATGGTAACGAAATGGATCCAATTAGAGTATATATCTTCTATGAATTTTATATAAACGTAAATTATTATTTAAAATACTTGTTTTCCGGGAATATTGCACTATTCACTACAAGAAAATAAAAAATTGTCTAAAAAAATTTTTCCAACAAAAAAAATTCGTAGTTAGAATTGCCTATGAAATTTTCTAATTACGATAACACCTACATTTCTCAACCTAGAAACAACTTGCCTACAAAATTAATTTGCCTACGAAATGAAATCCCTAGGTATAATTACCTACAAGTCATTTGCCCACAAAAATTTACCTACAACACAACTTGCCTAAGGAATTTCCTTAGACAAATTATTTTGTAGGTGAGGAAGGAAGATGCCTATACAATTAGAAATTTTTGTAGGCAATTCGTAGCAATCCCTACTAAGAATTTTTGTTGTTGGAAATTCCGTAGCCATATTGACAATTTTTGTAGGCAATTTAAAGTATTCTTGCAGTGTTGTTCCCAAGAGAATTGGTGGAAAATACTTTTGGTACTTATGTGCGAAAGTGGTCTTTTTTTTTTTGTAGTTTTAGTCCCATCCGTTAATTTTCAGGACCAAAACTGCAAATTTATCATATTTTATGGGGACCAAAATTGCAACATATTCATTCTCTTGAGCCCAAAATTGCAATTTATCTTATTCATTTGGGGACCAAAAGTGTCCAAAAATTTGGGGAACTACAAGTGCTGAAAAAAGGACCATTTTAAAATGGACACATTCTCTTTGGACTAAGAGTGCAATTAACTATTTTCCATGGGATTTGCATTTTGAAGATAATTATTGCCAGTATCGAGTTGGATAAATACTCCTCAAAGTTAAACAAGAAAAGGTAATAATAACTCTATGAGGAATTTCAATGTTGATGGTTTATGAAATATTATTGTGAATATATGTTAATATGTTTACCTTGGTGCGAATTGTTAGGGGATGGTGGACACCATTGCTTTACACTTCTATAATATCTTCTGCAAGATACTTCTTCAAGCATGTTTCTAGGAAAAATAAACTATCTGAGGCGCGTCAAAATGTCTCGCAACATTATGACCTAGTAAGTGGTATTTCCCACATAATTTCTCCAATTTACATGGATATGTTTAGTTTGAGTTAATTATCACAAATTGTGTTCTATTTAATTCTTTTGGTGTTAATTTAAATCTCTTTTTACGTACTTTTTGACCGGAAACACTCATTTATATGCTAATTTATTGGGGAAAATTAAACTTTTGGTCCCAAGAGAATGGATGCAAAACACTTTTGGTACCTATATGCGAAAGTAGTCCTTTTTTTGCAGTTTTGGTCACATCCGTTAATTTTCAGGACAAAAACTACAAGTTCGCTCTATTCTCTTGGGATCAAAACTGCAATTTATCCATTCTCTTGGGACAAAAACTGCAATTTATCTTATTCTCTTGGGACCAAAAGTGTAAAAAAAAAAAAAACTACCGGACTATATGTGCTGAAAAAAGGACCATTTTGAAATGGACACATTCTCTTGGGACCAAAAGTGCAATTAACCCTAATTTATTATTCTTGTCATGTTGGCCACTCACAATTTGAAGAAAAACCCTCCATCACTTTTAAATTTCAATATCACCTCCCCAAGACATCAAAATTGAAACATGTAATTTTTTTTTTTTGCAGAGCAATGAAATGTTTTCCTTATTTATGGATGAAACAATGGCATACTCTTGTGCTATATTTAAGGTTAGAAATCAGGTTCTAATATTTAAAAATATATTTAATAATCTAGTAAATGTTAAAGTCTACTTTGTACGCTCCTTTTAGACTCCAGGGGAAGACTTGAAGGATGCACAACTCAGAAAATTCCATATTTTGATTGAAAGGGTGAAACATTCTTGTGACTCAATAGTCAACTTTAATTAGACCACAAAATTATTGAAAAATGAATTATCTACAACTTTGTACAGGCAAGAATTAAGAAAGAACATCACATTCTAGAGATTGGATTTGGTTGGGGAAGTTTAGCACTTGAAGTTGTCAAACTGACAGGATGCAAGTACACAGGCATCACCCTATCCGAAAATCAACTGCAATATGCTCAGTCGAAGGTTAAGGAAGCTGGTTTGCAGGTAATATAATTTAAGAGTAGGTCTTGCGTGAGATGGAACATAATTTGAGAATGATATTTAACACTTTGAAAGCGAGTGGTTGTTAAGTTGTGCTAATTTGTGAAGCGTCTCACCTAAAGAGTTGCCATAATTATACATGAATTTTATAATTTTATAATTATTGGGTTTTTATTAATAATGAAATTGGGAGGTAAATTCTTTTAACAAAAATCACTAGCTTGAATTGATTTTTTCGAAATCTAAAGTGGTCATTTTTTCTTTTCATGCGGTACTATGTGAAGAAAAAATTATGAAGGGATGGGGTTATTAAGGGAGAAAACTATATTTTAAGACCATAACTTATGGGGTGTTGTGTTTTAAGGAAAAAGTAGAACAATAATTGGCAAATGTAGGCCAATTACTTCTTCTTTTTTTTTAGGCCATTTTTCCAAAACCACCTAGCCTAATTTTGCAAGAATTTAATATTTATAGGTCTTCATTTGCAGCAAAAAGCGAATAACAGCCTACTTTTGCCAAAATGAAACATATTGTCCTTAATAAGGTGCAAAATGGAATTTGGATGTTTGGAATCGTTAATTGAAGCTTCCTTAAGAACATTGATGTCTTTCTTAAACTCTTTTCCTGGAGTATTTTCGAGCATCTCTTATGCTCGGCTCCTCTTAATATGTTGGCTTTATCAAGAAAAAAAAAAACCTCTAGTCAAGATGCACATCCTAATTTCTAGGATTCTCTAAAATACTTGTTCTAGATTAGTACTAACATTTTTTCACAAAGATAATATCACAAATCATCCTATAATTTTCGCCGAGTCCAATTCTAGTCCTACAACCTTTTACTTTTTAAATATTGGTTCCTTTTGTATCTATTTGGTATCCATTTTGCTCCTTTTTGCAGAAAAGATCATTTTTTTCCAAATCAATTTGGGGATTTTTATGTCCTCGGCCAAATTGAATAGTTTCTTGTAAAAATATTAGAAATTTGGAAGTAGCACTAGTGCAGGTTGGACGAGATGAAGAGTTTGGTTTGTGTGACAACTTTTACTTCGCCGATAACTAAATTTGTGAATCAACAAATATTTGTATTTGTTTCCTTTAATTGTTGCATCTTACATATATTAAATTCAATTTCATGCAGGATCAAATAGAATTTCTTTTATGTGACTACCGCAAATTGCCTAACAACGAGAAGTATGACAGGATAATCGCATGGTTAGAGCCTATAATATGCATGTCTCATTCAAGATGTTACATTCACCATATTATATCTATCTATAAGGAAATTGTGCTTTTAGGCCGTAATTTAAGGGTTTATGTTTTAATATTATAATTTTACGGGTCTGTGAATGTGGGGCACTATGTTTTAAAATCTATAAATGTATGACACTACAATAAAACATAAAATTGCCTACCGAAATGATTAATAAGGCTACGAAATTTCCAACAAAAAATTTCTTAGTGAGAATTGTCTACCAAATTTTCTAATTATATAGACATTTTCATTCCTTACCAACAAATAATATGCCTACTGAATTTTCGTAGGCAAATTGTTTGTGGGTAACTTTTTGTAGACAAATCGATTTTAGGTAATTAATACCTAGGAATTTTATACTATAGGCAAATTTATTCTGTAGGTAAATTGCTTGTAGGTTGAGGAATGAAGGTGTCTACATGATTAGAAAATTTTGTAGGCAAAGCGTAGGCAATATCATTGGAAAATTCCGTAGGCAATATTTTATTTTCTTGTAGTGTGATAATCGTAGCCCAAATCAGGCACAATCATGCATCAGTTACACAATTGTCCTACATTTATAAATTTACGGATTTGCAAGTGTAGGACATTATAAATCTTAAATGCAGGACAATCGTCAAAACATAATGTCCCATATACATTCCCAGGGCCGTAAATTATCGTCCTTAAAACACAAATTCCTAAATTAGGGACCTAAAAATAAATTTATGTCTCTGTGTGTGTATATATGGGAAAAGTGTTTTTTTTAGGCCTGAACTTAGGGGTAGTTGTGTTTTAAATACAACATCTATTCGTGCTTGTAAAAATAGGACAATATATTTATGGGCATGTAAAAGAAAGACAATATATTTTGAGCTTGTAAAAGTAGGACAATAATTTTGTCAGACATGTAAAAGTAGGACAATATATATTTCAAAAATCTGTAAATGTAGGACAATTAAGCCCGTGAGGGGTTTATTTTGGACTTCTAATTCGGGCTCAATTGTCCTACATTTACTGATTTTTGAAAAACATTGTCCTACTTTTACAAGTTCAAAAATGTATTGTCCTACTTTCACAAACACAAAGACATCCTACTTTTACAAGCCAAAAAATATATTGTCCTCAAAACACAACCACCCCTTACATACAGGCCTAAAAAAATATTTTTCACGTATATATATTAATCAAAATTAACTGATTACGTGCATTCCTAATATTTCAGTGAGATGATAGAACACGTTGGCAATGAATTCATTGAGGAATTTTTTAAAACATGCGAATCTGCATTAGCTCAAAGTGGCCTTCTTGTTCTTCAGGTAATTAATCACCTTGGATACATAGCCAATTCTTGTTAACATACATAAGGATTCAATTTCATAAAATTGGTTGATTATTGTTTATAGTTTAGTGTACTTGCTGATGACAATTATGATGAGTCAAGGCTTAGCCATGGATTCTTGAAAGAATATATATTCCCCGGAGGGTGGGGTCCTTCACTTAGTCGAGTAATATCGGCCATGGCCGCTGCATCCAGACTAAGGTAACAATTACATATATATGATATTTCTCAAAATTTATTAATAGCTTTTTTATAAGTATCTTTATTTATATGATATTTTTTTCGTCCTGTAACTTTACCCTCTTTTGGTTTTGATTTTATTGACTTTTAAATTAATTTTTATTTTTGTCCGGTAACATACAGACTTTCGATGTTTTGGTCCTTTTGAAGTTTAAAAGTACCAAAAGTACAAAAGAGGGTTAGTTAGAGGACAAAAATCAAAATTTAAAAGTCAATAAAACCAAAACAAAAAAGTATAGTAGGATGAAAAATTATACTATCTCCGTCCCTGAAAAATAGTCATGTTTTTTTGCATGTGGTTTAATGCGATATATCGTAGGGTATTATGGGTTTTTTGAGGTCCCCTTTTTAATAAATTGATCGTTTATGGAAAGTATGTGAAACAAACTTTTCATTAACAATCATTTTATTAAAAAACAAACCTCATAAAACCCCGTAATACTCTCCGACATATCGCATTAAACCACATACAAAAAAGCAGGACTATTTTTCAAGAACGGAGGGAGTATTTTCTTTTGCTTATAGTACTCCTTGGAATTTACACATTATTTAATCAATTAATACAAAATAATGTATGTGTTTGTTTTCAAGGTAAATTGTAGTATATTTATCAGCCTCTTTGAAATAATTTTATGCAGCGTGGTCCAGCTAGAAGAAATAGGAAATCATTATTTTGACACCCTTAGGCATTGGCGACAAAACTTCCATAAAAATCACGAGTAAGATTTTTTGTTCAACATTATATTACTTACACCGTTATGTACGCTTGATATTTAAAATTGCTATACTTGTTTCTTTCAGTCAAGTTCTGGAATTGGGGTTCGATGAAAAGTTCTTTCGGACGTGGGAATATTATTTTGACTATTGTGCTGCTGGGTTCAAGAATTGTTACAGCGGAAGTTATCAGGTGTGTGTGTATATATATATATATGTAATTCAAACTCTTTCTTCCAACTTTTAACTCGTGTATGTTTGCAATTTACACAACTTTTTAAAAGAAAATTATTTTTTAGGTGTTTGCTAAATTAGAACACTATCTTTATGGGTTTGAAAAAATGGGACACTATTTTTATGAGCTTGCAAAATTAGGACATTATCTTTACAAACTTGCAAAATTAGGATAATATCTTTCAATTTTGGCAAATTTTATAAAACCTGAGCCATCTGGATACATCATAATCGGGCAGTATTTGGCCTGCATTTAATAAATTTGGCCTCAAATTGCCAAACATAAAAGATAGTGTTCTTGTTTTGCAAAATTGTAAAGATAGTGTCCTAAAAAATAATTTTTCCCTACTTTTTAATATAAGTAAAATACACACATATCAATGATATAATTTTGGGAACATAATAATGAAACATCAACGGTCGCACTTAAAATCCAATGGATTCGCACAATTCATCTTTCATCCAATTACGAGAAAAATAGTTTTTTGGTCCCGCAACTTGTCTAGTGTCCAATTTTGGTCCCAAAAATATTAACTTTTTAATTGTGGTCCCATAACTTATTGAATTGTCCAAATTTGGACAATTCAATAAGTTACGGGACCAAAATTGGATAATTAAAATTTTTGGGACCAAAATTGAATAATTAAAATTTTTGGGACCAAAATTGGACACCAAACAAGTTAGGAAAAAAAAAAAATTTTTTGTATTCATTAATTTTTTTTTTCTTTTCTCACCTTATATATGTGTATATATATATATACATATATATATACACACACACAAACACATATATCAAACACTATTTAATTAATTATACTCTAAAATAATCTTTGTAATAATTATGTATATATTATTGGTGGAGACGAGATCACGATAGCAATTTGGAATTATTTTACGAAGATATGGAGAATCAAAATTTATATGAAAATTATTAATTTATTATTTTATTTACTCTATCGCAATTTAAATTCTTAGTTAGTAATTAAAATTTCATTATTAGTATTTTATGGGAGCTTTGTAATTCATCCTAAATAATAATTATTGGAATTGAAAAATAATGGGTTTTTATTTTTCATGTTTTATAGATGTTTTTCAAATATTTGTATCTATATTCATGAAAAATAAATCCATTGATATATATATATATATATATATATATATATATATATATATACACACATACGCACACATACACATATATCAAACACTATTTAATTAATTATACTCTAAAATAATCTTTGTAATAATCATGTATATATTATTGGTGGAGACGAGATCACGATAGCAATTTGGAATTATTTTACGAAGATATGGAGAATCAAAATTTATATGAAAATTATTAATTTATTATTTTATTTACTCTATCGCAATTTAAATTCTTAGTTAGTAATTAAAATTTCATTATTAGTATTTTATGGGAGCTTTGTAATTCATCTTAAATAATAATTATTGGAATTGAAAAATAATGGGTTTTTATTTTTCATGTTTTATAGATGTTTTTCAAATATTTGTATTTATATTCATGAAAAATAAATACATTGATGTACATATATATATATATATATATATATATATATATATAAAAGGTGAGAAAAGAAAAAAAATTAATGAATACGAAAAAATAATTTCTGGTCTCTAACTTGTTTGGTGTCCAATTTTGGTCCCAAAAATTTTAATTATTCAATTTTGGTCCCGTAACTTATTGAATTGTCCAATTTTTGTTCCATTTGGAACCAAATTTGGACGATTCAATAAGTTATGGGACCAAAATTGAAAAGTTAATATTTTTGGGACCAAAATTGGACACTAGACAAGTTGTGGGACCAAAAAACTATTTATCTCTCCAATTACACATTAGTTTCTACTTTACACCTACACTCATATTACTACCACAAGATTATTTTTCTTTCACTCACTCTCATACACAAATTCATTTTTTCTCCTACTTTTCTTTCATCTAATATATACCCCGTTGATTACAATAATAAAATAATACATAATTACCACTAAATTTATTATTCACATGATTTGCCTCACCAACCCTTTTTTTTCCCAGGATTTGCCCCACCAACCTTATAGAATTCCACTGTGCTTATTTTTTGCACATGTTTATAACACAAAAAATGTTTATAATTAAAATATACACATCATTCATATAGGTGGATAATCTAAGTCTAATAAAAAATTAATTTAGGTTTTGTCAAAAAGTTATGGGACGATTTTTCATTTAAACTCCTGTTGACATAACACCGTTTCATTTATGAATTTTTCTAAAAGATGTTCTCAAAATAAAAGCACACGAAACTAGGATTTGACTTGTGAGACAAGAATCTGTATTTCATTTATTTTAAGATTAATTCATAAACATGCCTATAATTTGAATTTTCTAAACATTATTTTGTACTTTCTCACTCTTAACAGATCGTATTCAGTCGACCTGGAGATGTCGCTGCGTTTGGGAATGATCCATACAACCCCGTGGCCTCTGCTTATTAATTTTATTTATTAAGGGCAAATATTCAAAATTGCTTTTCATGCAATTTTGTGATCTTATATGTATTTGTATTTTATTGTGACATTATACTCGTTAACTTCTATTTTGGGGCATCTCATAAGCCATGAACTTAATAAATTTTGTCATTTTTATAATCCCTCAAGCATATGAAATATATAATGCAGATTTTATGAAAATAATGTTCATTATTATTAAAAGGTGTAAAGTTGAGGGGTAAAATTACACTTTTAGTCCCAAGAGAATGGGTGCAAAACACTTTTGGTACCTATGTGCGAAAATAATCTTTTTTTTTTTCCATTCTCGGTCCCTTACGTTAATTACCAGGACCAATACTGCAAATTAATCCTATTTTTTTCGGACCAAAACTGCAATTTACACATTCTCTTGGGACTATAACTATGCTATATCCTATTCTCTTGGGATAAAAAAAGTGTTAAAACAATTACGGGACTAAAAGTGATAAAAAAAGGGTCAATTTAAAAATGGACACATTCTCTTGTGACCAAAAGTGCAATTATCCCAAAGTTGAGGGTTTTTTTAATCCGTTTTACTTTAATAAAGTGAGTTTACCTCATTGGTAATGGGTATATTGAAAAATATAGTGCAATAAGGTATAAATAAGAAATATTTAATGGAAGTGGTTAGTTTTAGAGATTAATTTGTTTCGTAGTTTAAGATAATTTAAATTGTAACAAAGAGGAGTACATGTTATTTTCTTTTCCTTTATTTAAATCTTCTATCTTTTTATAATTAATATTTTCAGCAAATTGCCTTATCAATTTTATAACCTTGATTTAAAAAGTATTCAATTCCCTAAAATTGTCACACCCCCCTTTTTTTAGAAAAAATAAATGATGTAAGCTTTTGATAATCCTAGAGACTAGTGATGGATTAGAACCGGTGACAATAATAATATCCACATAAGCAAGAATACGGATTAGCAATATGAGCCCAAGTCAGCAGCCCAATTGCTGCCCATTTTTTATGCCATATCAGCCCACCACATGGACCCCGAAGGAATGAAAAAGGCCCATTATGCCTCACAAAAGCAGCCCACATCAATATATAAAAGAACCAATACCAAATCGAGAACGTAGGTTAATAAGTAATAGCGGCCAAGATTTGCAAGGAATTAAATCGCATATCGTCAAGATTAAACCATATTTTTGGAGAAGATTCAAGACCCGATTCATCTAGAATTTCTACATCTATAAAATATTATTTGGTTTCTAGATTTTTAATACCCCTCTCACCTCTTAATTCTCTTTACAAAGTAAAAGGAATTGCAACAACACATTTGTATACCGATAGTGTATATTTGTATACTAGAATAGAATATTTTAGATGATTGCTAATTGATATACATACCATGTAGATTTGATACACTCTTGTATATATATATTGTAAGACACATAATTGAATGAGATACGGAAAATGATATTCCAATATGGTATCAAGAGACTAGGTTCTCCAAACCCAACCCCTCCAAACTTCCGCCGCCGCCTTTCTCTGACGGCCGCCTTTCTCATTTCTCATTTGTCTATTTCTCATGGCAGAATCCTCATCTTCCAAGTTTCATCCGGCCCTTGTCGTTAACAACATAAAGAATTTTGTGCTAATTACTCTTGAGATGACGACGGGGCACCACTCCCCCTGGGCTGAGTTGTTTAAGATACATTGTCGGGCATATGACGTTCTCGATCATATCATTCCGGAGAAATCTACGTCGGGTTCTTCTAATTGGGGCCGCCTGGATGCTATCGTATTGCAATGGATATACGGTACGATTTCTAATGAATTACTCAATACTATTATTCAAACTGGGTCCACAGCACAATAGGCTTGGGAAAGATTACAATCAATCTTTCAGGATAACAAGCAATTAAGGGCAGTCTACCTCGTTTGGACTCTTTCCCAAAGGTCTCGGCATACTGTCAAGAGTTGAAGGTTTTGGCCGATCAATTGGCCAACGTCGGCGCCCCCGTTTCTGATCAGCGCCTGGTTCTATAGCTTCTAACCGACCTCACTGAACCCTATGACAGCGTTGCAACCTTCATTCAACAGACGGATCCTTTGCGGTCCTTTATGAGGCACTCTCGCGATTAATTCTTGAAGAAACGAGGAAATCCAAACAATCTTCTAATTCACCTGCTACAGGTCTCACTGCCTCCTCTAAGAGTGTTGATGATGAACCCAAATCACCTCATGACTTACCTGTTCCGGAGAGAGGCAGTTCGAGGGGTCAGTCCCAATATCGGGGTCATGGACAGGAGCGTGGATGTGGGCGGGGCTACTCAGACCGTGGTCGAGGCCGATCCCGCGGGGGTGGTCAAATGTTTTCTTCGGTGCCCACTGGTTCTCGACACCCCCATGGTGGACGTATTCTGCCACATGACCACAACCACCGTGCCCCTATCCTACTCATCCATCGCCGTCCCCAGGCCTTCTTGGCCCTCGGCCAAATCAGGCGCTACTTGTAGCACAGACACCAGACCCATATGCTCCTGTTCTAACAGACAATATAGCGGCAATGCAGTCTCTCTCATTCCATCCTACAGATGCAAATTTGTACATGGACTCTGGGGCAATCTCCAGGTAATCTCACGACTTATTCTAAATTAACTCCTCATACAAAGGCATATAATTGTTGGCAATGGTCATACAGTCCCTGTATCTGGCATTGGGAAGCTACACCTATCCCCCTCCCTTAAGCTTTCTAATATATTGCATGCCCCCCGTATTGTTAAGAATCTTGTCTCTGTCCATGAGTTTACTTCTGATAATTCTGTGTCTGTGGAATTTGACCCATTTGGTTTCTCTGTGAAGGACCTTCAAACGGGCACCAAAATAATGCTAGTCAACAGTATAAGTGATCTATATCCTCTATTTTCTGATACCCGATCCCTTCCTCCTTCCGCTCTCACTGCCGCTGACTCACATCTCTGGAACAATAGATTGGGTCATCCTGGCAACTATGTTATTAATGCTCTTAATAGAAATAAATTTATCTCATATAAAGAGTCAGTCCGGTTTGGACAGTGTCCATCTTGCATTTATGGCAATACATAACAAAATATTTTGATGTTCACTTAATGCCTTTCGAGACTTCAAACCATGAAATTTAGCAATAATTGAATCTATGTCTATATCTTTAACAAACTCAATAAAATACATCAAACAATCTCCAAATGTTAAAATAACATATAAAAAACACACATAAACAATCAACTAAAATAATAATGGTCTCCTTGTTTATTTGTTATTACCACATTCGAGGTGGTCATATAAATTTGCACAAATTCTTGTATGCAACCAAGTGTATACACTTGGATTTTGAATCCATCGACAAACGTGTGATAATTTTCCCATCACGATATGTTGTATACGAATAATTATTATAAATATCATTCACATAATATTTTTTTCAAACTTTAAAAGATATAATTGTAAAATTCAGATAAATTATACCAAAATTATTTAAGAAATGTAAAATTAAGATTTTAAATTTCAAAATTATTAAATGGAGATCTAGAATTATTAATCACTGCTATTTTTTAATAATTCCGACTGAATCCAAAAAGGGAACCAATAGAATCCGCTTGTTCTTCAATGAAATTATGAGCATTTAGATCAAGCAACTCAAATTCCCCCGATAATAGTGGCAGACTTATTCCTAAAATCTATACAAGCTAGGCTTTCTTCTTAAAACACTACATATCTGTGGAGTCCATCAAGTAAGATTTGTGGAAATATACATACATATATAAGAGGTATTTCTAATCTGCACTGGGCTGAAGTCCAGCCCAGGACTAAGGTAGATCCACCAGTGGCTCAAGATGTTAATTAATTACATTTTTCAACTTAATTTTATGAAGAAGCTTCCGCTATTGTACTTAAATATTTTGTAAAAATATATGGTGAATAAAAAAAATTGAAAATATGTAAGTCACATGTTGCTCAATTTTAATCAAGTTAAATTTTACAAGTGAGGATATAACCGAAATTGAAGTATATACAGTTATCTTTTCTTAAATAGATTACAAATATATTTATTAATCGATAATTGAAGGATTTAACCGAAATTTACCAATATAAATAAGGGAAAAGTGTCCCTGAATATATGATACTGACATAGAATATATGACACGGAATATGAGATCGAAATAATGTAGAACAATATTTTTTTTTAAATGAAACAAGGATATGTAAATAAATGTCTCTTCTTAGTAACAAAGAAAAACGCTAATGCACGTGCTTAAATAGCACTTTTTGTACTGTGTTTAGTTCCACAAATAAATGTTTTAAAAATTAATTCGGGAACCGAAGCATTTTCCTATAGTACACCGAGGCGTCAGACGCAGTATATATATAATACCCTAGAAATTCCAAGCTAAGCATTTTTAGTTTAGTAAATATTTATTTAATTTTTAAATTAATATTGTTATTAATTTTTTCCTCAAGTTTCTCATTTTGCGTTCATATTCAAGAAAAACTAAAAAAACATACGTCTTCATTTTGGGGAAGTATGAGAGCCCAAATTTTCTCAACAAGAGAAATTCAAGATATTTATTTATTTTGTTAATTTGTTTAAAATTTTAATCTTGCCATTTTTCTCCTAAAACCTCCTCCTAAGTTCAAGGAATAGAAGACCACGTCTTCACATAGTCAGTTAATTGAGTTCCACAAAGCAACCAATTCATCTTTCCTCATCCTATACATAGCCGGACCTCCCTCATATAATATTTTAATCTCTTCATTCTTCTAAAATCTCTCTCTCAACTGAAGAATCGCGTGATCGCACCAAGTGCGCCACCTCAGGGAGAGAATCGTCGAACGCAACCGACGCTACCGCCTCAATATGCCTCAGTTCGCCTGAACGCCTCGGTTCGCCTTAGACATCTGAGGTGCACACCTCTAGTTCTACAACTGAGGTGCACGCCTCTAAGGCATTTTTCCCATTTTCGAACTGCAAATAGCTAATTAGTACATGAACATGCCATTCCCCATACAATGTAGGGTAACCCTCCTAGTGCAATGTAGGATGTATAAATTACGGGGAAAAATATTTTTTAGGCCTGTAACTAAGGAGTGGTTGTATTTTAAGAACAATATATTTTTGGGCTAGCAAAAGTAGGACAATATGTCTTCGTATTTGTGAAAGTAGGACAATATATATTTAAGCTTGTAAAAGTAGGACAATATGTTTCAAAAATCAATAAATGTAGGATAATCAAGCCCGAATTAAAAGCCCAAAATACACCCCTCATGGACTCAATTGTAATACATTTACAAATTTTTGAAATATATTGTCCTACTTTTACAACCCTGAAAAAATTATTGCCCTACTTTTACAAGCTCAAAAATATATTATTCTTCTTTTACATGTCCAAAAACATGTTGTACAAGTTTTACAAGCTCTAACATATATTGTCCTTAAAACACAATTATCCCTAAGTTACGGACCTAAAAAATATTTTTCCCATAAACTACATACGTAAGTAGTTCGAAGAAATTTGTAAAAAGGTTGTTTCTCTAAATCTCCAACATTGTTAGGCTCCCCCACACTGCAAATTGCAACTAAAATCTTGTAACAAAAAAGTATAAACATACAATATTAAAATTGTGCATGGACGACAATAATAATTTTATCTCGGGATTAAATCTGTTTTCGTGTTGTGTCTTACTCTTAGTACATCAGTGAACACTATATGTTTAGTGATATTTTAAAGCACGGGCATGCTTAATTAGCCCTAATTGTACTTTCGGTACGTACGTAGGTGGTCAGTGTGGCTTTTTAAAGCACGCGCATGCTTAATTAATTAGGCCAAATTGTACTTTCGGTACTTAAGACATGTCAAGGGTTCCAAGTTTCCGGATTTGGCCTCGTGCTGTGCACTAAAATTGCACAATAGAAACCAACTATTCTGTATAGAATGGTGGGTCTTTATCTGGGTTTCTATTGTGCAATTTTAGTGCACAACAAGATGTTGTACAACACTGGATCCGGATCCAGATCCCGAAGTTCCATAGGATGTACTATTTTCGTCCCCGAAAAATAGTCCTGTTTTTTTTCACGTGGTTTAGTATGATATGTTGGAGGGTGTTACGGGGTTTTCTGAGGTTCGTTTTTTAATAAAATGATCGTTTATGGAAAGTATGCAAAATGAACATTTTATTAACGATCATTTTATTAAAAAAACGAACCTCAGAAGACCCCGTAATACCTTGCATTAAATCACAAGCAAAGAACATGACTCTTTTTCAGGGACGGAGGGAGTACTTTCTAGGTAGTTTGAAGAAACTTGTACTAAGGAAAGAGTAAGTATTGTAATTACCCGTTAAACAATACTCCCTCCGTCACACATGTTTGCACTTAAAAAATGGAAACACTTTTATAAACTCCACCCTCATAATATACTCATATTTATAGGAATTGCATTATTTTTTGCCCTTTGAACCCATAATACACTCAATTCAACTGATTTCTTCGCTTTATACCCCAAAACACACTACCTATTAAACTTTTTTTCTAAAAAAAATTTCCATCTCTTGATGCAAACATTAATGGGATGGAGGGAGTATATATTATTTGTATAAAAATGACAGCTTATATAAGAGGGCTATGTGCATGGGTCTTTTTTTGAGGAGTTAATTAAAAAAAAAAAAATCATGATTTCCTTATACGTTTTCCAAATTAAAACTAACTATATAGCTAACTATTTATGAATTAATCAAATTCACCAACTTAATGATCAATTGGAGATTCGCTGAAATTGGTTCTATCTAAGAGAAACTTATAACTATATAGCTAACTATCAAGTAATCTCTATGTTAGAACACCTAAGTTAATTTAGGGGGCGGGGGAGCAACCTACTTCAACGCCGTCAATTTAGAGGTTTATAAATACTCATTATTTGACTTGGGTCATTTTGTACTCTGAAAACACTGAGATCTCATAATAATATAAGGATCCTCTCTTTTGACCGTGAACGTAGCCAACACAACGTTGATAAACCACGTAAATCTGTGTATTTTTCTTTTGCATTTATGACGCTTTCTTCCATCTCGTCATAACAATGTTCAGCAGTCTTATGTAAGTTACTCACCACTTCTCAAATAATGCAGGTAACACTCCGAGATAAAATCATAGAGAGTCCTGTAATTTTGGTCTTGTCCAATTTTAGTTGAATATGAGTTATTACATTTCTTTGATTATTTTGATGTCAATTTTGGCCATTTTTTTTGGGCCCAATTTTGGGGTAAAAGCTATATATATATGTTGCTAACTATGGATTAATCTCTATACTAGAACTGTTTAATATAGGGTCCAGAGCAAGCAACCCACTTTAATGCCGTCAATATTAATTAGAGTTCAATAATGCAATATATATGTAGAAGGACAAGAGAACTTTGAATTGCAGATCTCATATTAGTTTAGTCTATTAAAAAAAAAGTCTTATATATAAGAATGGTTCCATCTTTACAAATACGAATTCAAAACAGTGGTATTCAACTTGATTTGGTTAATTTACAACCCTAGTGCTTAGTATATGCCCAAATTTGAGTTTACATTATAAATCGTCCCATAACTTTGTGATAAAAAAGATTTAGTCCCAAATTTTCTAACAAATTCCAATTTTGGTCCCAAATCGGCTGAAAAGGCAATACAACGTTGTTTTGAAATTTGAACTTGTGGATTTATAGCGAGGGTGTTGATGTGGCGTCCATATCATGTGTTAATTATATTTGATTTTTCCTTTTCTTTTTGGATTACATTATGTGTAAAAAATTGTAAATAAAAAAGAAAAAACCAAATATAAGTAGCAGACATAAACGCCACATTAACTCTCTTACTGGAAATCACCAATTCGGACTTCAAAGAGACGTCATTTTGCTTTTTACCGCCGATTTGGGACCAAAATTGGACTCTGTATAGAATTTGGGGTTAAATTTGATAAAAAGTTAATTTTGGGACCAAATCTATTTGGTCAGAAAGTTATGAGACGATTTGTAATTTAAACTTGCCGAAATTTATACTCTTATGACAAATGTAATGGGTTTTTTTATACTTAGATATGTACAACTCAGTATATGCATCTAGTTTTTGTTTGTTTGCACCATTCTAAATTGGATTAAAATAACAAACCTTCATTTGTTATGAAAAATAACATAGAAGAGAGCATATAACTTGCATAATTTTTCAAAATTTGCCCTTTTCTGCATCTTTAAATAAACAGAAACTTGAACCAGAAGAAGAAAGACAAAGTTTTTAAATGAAAAATAAAAAAGGACTTTATATAAGTAATAAAACTTAAAAACTATGTTTCACTACTAAAACAAACCAAAAATTATCTATAACGAATTCGTTGGAGCTCTCGCCAAAATATTCGCGTTCACCAACCCTCACATTTGGCTCATCATTGCATTTCTCCATAATAACATCACAATTAAGAAAAGAATGAACTCTGTAGTAGCTTTGAATTCAATCAAACTGAAAGAAAATCATCTCCGAAATTCCAACTGAAAGTGAATTCATGATGAGTTGCTGATAACTTGGGCGAAGAAGAACTATTTCTCATCAAAATAGATTCGGTGAAGAATAATATGTCACTAATTTCTTAAAATATTTTCCAGTACAATAAGACATCACCTTCTAATTTCTTCATGGTTCTTCCACTATAAAAATTAACATCTAAAAAATTTGCATAGCAACATTTAAAAGATCAATAACATATGAATATTTTACATATGAAAACTGAAAGAATAAATCAAAATATAATAACAATTTGTAAATAGTGGTGAGAATACTGAGGCGAGGGTAGAAAGTACGTATATATAGGATTCAAACATTAATGGTTCCTAAATTGTAGATAATGATTGTTGTAGCCATTTCGTACCGCAGGTCGGCACCGGCCTCAATCCAGCCGGAAGCAACAAAATGGCGCGTCCGCAACAGCACCGACCTGGCTGGACAATTTCCGACCTCCATGGGCTCCGACCCGATCCCTCCGACCTAAATGTCGATATCCGCATCAAGCACCAAGGCATACCCACCTCGTCCAAGATATATAATAAATAGACTGGACCCGGATCGAACCGGTCTCGACCAGAGAAAACGAATGGAGATCTCCTGAGCTCGGTCATGGTCCAAGCGGGCTTACCGACCACATGATTTATCAAGGGGCCGACCACCGATCTCGAAAGGTTTCCGACCTACGAATGGAAAGAAGAGCACGTGATAGAATCTGGCAAGATCTGCCCCCAAGAGGAAAAGAGTCGCCTCCGTACTCAGTGACAGAGAGAATATTCCACCCAAATGAGGAAACAAATCAGAAAATCATCCTTTTCGGACACGTATCGACGCGCTAGTGGCCGGCCGCCTGCAGACTGAAGCATACGGATGCCCGCGCATCCTCAGAGGTAGAAGGCATTAATAGCCATTGTCCCCTGAGGGGTAAAAAATATGAATATACCCTTGTGTAGAGAAAACTATATATAGTCTCACATATGTAACAATGAAAGGGGGTTCAACACAGTCAATCAAAGCAATATAATTCTCATTTAAGTTTAGGGACTAAAAACCCCTGGCAATTCTTGGTGTTCTTGCAATCAGTTCATCACCATCATTATCATTCTTCATTATAATCATACATTTAGCATTTATGATTCCAATCATTTGATATTTTTACCAAAGCTATCTTAAATAGCCATTAATTCTCAGCCTCATTTATTTGGTAAACAACATTTGGCGCTAGAAGGAGGGTATCCAACCCAATAAACTCATCTTCTCTTTACCTCTTTGAAGAACACTCACTGTTCTTCAAAGCTTCCCATCTTCAAATCTTCAAATCTTCAAATCTTCAAGTTACAAACTTCTCCCCACAAAACGATGACGAACCAAAGATCATCACAGGCCCACAGAGCCATCGGAGCTCCAGCCACGCCACGGGACCTCGCGGCTCGGGCCTCAGGGGAACTGACCCCCGCTCGCCCCAGAAAGACCACACGCATGGCCTCTCCCATCCGATATCCGGAAGATCCCCACCCATCGCAGGCACAGAATTTCCTCACTCCCGACCAGGCTGGGTCGGGACGATGCCATCAGGCTGACGAGGCGAGGGAGTACCAAAGTACCCCCTCCGCCTAAAAAAGGAGATCACATGCTCGCACACTTAAAGGAAAGGTAAAGGCCTCGGAACGCCAGGGGGAAAGTCAGTGCCGAGCTAACCCCACTTCCGCTCGGTACGCGGCTCCGCCCATCCGGTTTTCGGCTACCTGGGCTCAAGCGATATCTCTTGGTACCCCAGTCATCTCCCCAGTTACGACACTGGATAAGGAGACACGAAACCCATTTCCAACACGTGAAGTACGGTGCAAATGCCCCACAAGAGGGCGGCCGAGGTCAGCCTGGCCCCCGCCAACTCCGCCAGGCGCAAGCTTAGTGTAGCCCAAAGCAGTCTATTGGGACGCGGCGCCCCTCGAGTGGCCGTATTCGACCGAATCGGCCCCTAGACCAATGCCGACGACTAACTGGTCGAGACTCCGAACCCGAAGATCGTCAAGATGCAGAAGCAGCTTGATGAGATAAGAGCGCTCATGGAAGCGCAAGGCCAACCTAAGGCCCCGCCGGTCGCAAACGAGCCCTTGTCCGTCAACATCGAGCTCGCCCCGATCCAACTCAAGATCATTCCGCCACCGACCCCTCTTTATAAAGAGAAGACGGACCTGGAAACTCATCTGAGTAAATTCCGGATTTATATGACCGGGCGTGGCGCGACCTCGCCCACAGATGGTACGTTTCACTCCCAGCCCACTCGGTCGACTCCTTCGCCACTTTGAGAGCCCAGTTCACGTCTTATTTTGCAGCCAAAATTGCCTGGCTTGAGAACTGGCACCGGCTGATGCGTATCCGCCAAGAGAAGGAGGAGTCCGACGAGGACTATATTGCCCGCATGGACGAGGTTATTTTGACCGGTGAGCCAGTCGGCGACCAACTGGCCCTGCACGCCACCTTGGGAGGCTTCCATGGCCTATCTCTGATGTTTAGGCATCTTACCAAGGACATCCCAAAAACATATGACGGCACCTGAACGACCTTCTACAAAGGCCAGCCGGCAGCAGCAGCAGGAACGAGGAAGGAGGCTGGCCTCTAAGGCCGGTCGCAGCATTAGAGGACGAGGACAATGACGACAACCTCCCCCCGATGAATCCTAGCGGCCGGGTCAACATGATCCAGGCCGGCGTTCGAAACTTGGGCGGCCTCACTCCCATCTCCACGCTTTCTAACAGAAAGTGCAAGGACGAAATCCAGGCCGTGACCAACGTGAACCTGGTCACCCCGCCCGAGCCCAAAATCCACAAGGATCTGGAGATCACTTTCTCCAACCAAGACTGGAGCGGGGTGCTGTACCCTAAAGGGGATGCTTTGGTGATCGCGGCCCGCATTTTGGGCAAAGAGGTCCAACGAGTTTTGATCGACAATGGGTGCTTCTGCAACATCATATTTAAAGCGGCCCTAGATCAGCTCGGCGACCTCGTCAGCTTCATCAAGCCCATCGACCTCCATCTGAAGGGTTTCAGGGACACTATTGTCGCCGCGTACGGAAGGATAAAGCTCTCAGTAGAGCTCGTCTACTTTTATGACGAGAAGGTTAGGATTACTAGGCCATTGGACTTTATCATTGTAGACCAGCCGAGTTATTATAATGGCTTCTTAGGTAGGCCTTTTCTAGAAGTTTTTGAGGCCGTAGCCTCTTCTTATTACTACTGTATTAAGTTTCCCACCCCTGAGGGGGTGGTCGGCACCGTAAAGGGTGACCAATCAATGGCTAGAAAATGTTTGAACTATTTCGATTATTATTCGTTTCTAATTTGTAACGATCAAACATTAGACAAATCGCAAACCGGCCTCGAGGGGACCCTTCTGACCACTGAAGTCGTAATGGAGGTCGGGTCCACCTCGGCCGGCCCCGATAATGGTCCCAACCTACTACTAATGCAAGTTGATGATCCCGAGCCGAGGATCGGCTTCGAGCCCTTTGAGGTTGATCTCGACCCAAGGTTCAAAACAAGCGACCGACGAAGCTACCAACAAGCCACGACCTTGGAGGACTTGGAACACATTCCAGTCGATCCTTCGAGGCCGGAACTAGAAGTCCTAATCGACTCTCGCATACTAACCGAAATGCGTGGCGAAGTTATCGATTTCCTCAAGGCCAACATAGGAGTTTTCGCTTGGTCGCACCAAGACATGGTCGGAATAGATCCAAAACACGTCTGCCATCGGTTGAAGATCGACCATAACAAGAGACCGGTCCATCAGAAAAGAAGAAAATTCAGCCCGGAGAAGTACGAAGCACTGGCCCAAGAGGTCAAGAAGTTGTTGGACAACAAGCTAATTGAGCAAGCTAAAGACGAGCCCCAATGGGTCGCCAATGCCGTTCTAGTCAAGAAAATAAACAACACTTGGAGGTTGTGCATCGATTTTACCGACCTCAACGCACATGCCCAAAGGATCATTTTCCGAAGCCACACATCGACCATTTAGTAGATAGCATGGCCGGTCACGAGATGATGTCCTTCATGGACACCTTCGCCGGCTATCACCAAATTCTGATGGCCATCGAAGACATCAAGCACACCTCTTTCCATACGGAAAAGGACATATTTTCTTGGCTCCGAATGCCTTTCGGCCTGATTAACACCGGCGCGACCTACCAATGGTTGGTCAACAAAATATTCGCAGATCAGATTGGAAAGACTATGGAGGTCTACATCGATGACATCGTGGTAAAAAGCCTGAAAAAGGAAGACCACCTCAGAGACCTCGAGGAGACCTTCAAGATCCTCAAGGCATATAATATGAAGTTGAACCCGAAGAAATGCAACTTCGGGGTGAAGGCCGGCAAGTTCGTAGGGCATATCGTCAGCCAGCGAGGAATCGAGGCCAACCCGACCAAGATCAAGGCCGTCCTCGACATGCAGGAGCCCAGGACGATCAAGCAGGTACAACGCCTGACCGGTTGCCTAGCTTCACTGAACAGATTCATAGCCCGGCTCAGAGATAAAAGTAAGCCTTTCTTCTCGACTATAAAAAATGGCAAGTTTTCTTGAAATAGGGAAAGTCAAGTAACCTTTTCAAAATTAAAAGAGTACCTAGCAAACCCACAAATTCTAGTCAAGCCGGTCCCAGGAGAGAAGCTTTACTTGTATCTTACGGCCTCTGACGTTGCCCTCAGCGCGGTACTCATCCGGATGGATAGTCAGAACCATCTCCCGATCTACTTCGTAAGTCAAGCTCTGCACGATGCCGAGTGGAGGTCCTTACTACTCTGCCCCTAAGGCTGGTTCTGCACCGGCCGGACACCAGTGGCAGGTTATTGAAATGGTCATTAGAGATGATAGCTCAATATGGAGTCACTTACTCCCCGAGAACGGCCATCAAGGGCCAGGCTCTGGCCGACTTAAAATTCACAAGAATCGGTCACCTCCCATGGAAATTTACGTGGACGGGTCATCGACTAGTACTTGCGCCAGGGCAGGCATCGTGCTGGTAGGGCCTGAGGGCCAAAGCTCCACTCATGCGGTTCGTTTCAGTTTCCCAGCCACTAATAACGAGGCGGAGTATGAGGCCCTAGTCGGAGGCCTCAAGCTCACAATCGCCATCGGAGTATGCCGACTGCACGTCTTCATGGACTCCCTACTCGTAGTAAACCAAATAAAAGGAGAATACGAGGCTCGGGGAGAGCAAATAGTGAAATATCTCGACCTGGCCACGACCTTGTGTGAAAAATTTCATCAGGTCTTCATAGAGAAATCCCGAGGGAACACAATACCCAGGCCGACGCTCTTTCCAAGCTCGCAACCGCAGAAGGAGCCGTCGACCTCACCAACATCCAGTTCTCCACGCTCGGGACCCCCACAGTGATCCGGGCACAGGTATCAACCGTCCTGAGCGCCGATGAAAATTGGATGACTCCGATCTTGAAGTACTTGAAGACCGGCACACTTCCAGAAGACAGTGTCCGGTCCCGGCAGCTACAACTCCGGTCATCAAGGTACACTCTCATTGACGACCTCCTGTACAAAAGAAGTTTCACCCTCCCACTCCTGAAATGTATAACCCCGGAGCAAGGCCAGAGCATTTTGGCTGAGATCCATGAGGGGGTATGTGGAAATCACGCCGGAGGCCGGGCCCTAGCCCATAAAGTGATCAGGCAAGGATATTTCTGGCCGACCCTAAACAAGGATGCCGTCAACTTTGCAAGGTCATGCCACAAATGTCAAATCTTGGGACCCAACATCAAATTGTCCCCCGAGCAGCTCTCCTCCATGTACAACCCTTGGCCTTTTGCTCAGTGGGGCATCGACTTGATCTGTCCGATGCCCACTGCGCCCGGGGGCCACAAATTCATCGTCGTGGCCGTCGATTATTTTACGAAGTGGGCGGAGGCCGAGCCGCTCAACAAGATCAACCAAACCCAGGTCATAAAGTTCATTTGGAAAAACATCATATGCCGTTTTGGCCTACCTCAAGTGATCATCTCCGACAACGGAAAACAATTCGACGGTCTCCAGATGATCCAATTTTGTGAAAAATGGAAACTCAAGAAAGTCTTCTCCACCCCCTACCATCCACAGACGAACGGCCAGGTAGAGGCCGTGAATAAAATCCTCAAGCACACTATTAAAGCAAAGCTTAAGGACAAGAAAGGGAAGTGGGCAGCCGAGCTCCCCGACGTACTTTGGTCTTATCGAACAACTACAAGAAACTCAACGGGCGAAACACCTTTCGCTTTAGCCTTTGGGACCGAGGCCGTCATCCCATCAGAGATCTCCCTCCCGAGCCACCGGACAGCCCAGACAATCACTGAAGACAACGACACTGCCCAGATGATCGATTTGGATATGCTAGAGGAAAGAAGCCTCAACTCCGACCTCCAGAACGCGGCCTACAAAATGAAATCTGAAAAAAAAATTCAACTCTAAGGTGAAGGCCAGACAATTCCAGGTCGGCGACCTCATCCTCAAGAAGGTTCAAGTTCCTAAAGGGGTATTCGGCCCGAACTGGGTGGGCCCGTTCAGTATATCCAAGTGGCTCTCTAAGGGGGCTTACGAGCTCGAACTAATGGATGGCACTCCGGACCAATACCCCTGGAATGCAGTTCACTTGAAGAAATATTATCAGTAGCTAAATCGTACTATGTAATCAAGCTTTTATCAATGTCAAGTTCTATGCGAAGTTCAATCTCTCATTCAAAAAACTGAGCTCAGTTCAAAAGCATGTGCCGACCGTATCGAGGTCGGCACATCACACTTGAGCTCGGGTAGGCCACCCAAGGCCACCTAAAAACTTAGCTCAGTTCAAAAGCATATGCCGACCGTATTGAGGTTGGCATACAACACTTGAGCTCGGTAAGGCCACCTAAGCCATTTTAAAAACCAAACTCAAGTTCAAAAGCGTACGCCGACCATATCGAGGTCGGTGTACCACACTTGAGCTCGATAAGGCAGCCAAGGCCATTTCAATCACTGGGCTCGACTCAAAGCATACACCGACCATGTCGAGGTCGGCATATCTCACTTAAGCCCGGGAGAAATCTCATATACACTTGTTAAAACTTAAACAAAGCGACAAAGTAGAATTGAACCTCATTTCAACGATTAAAACCGGTCAAAAGCCGGCAAAAGAAGTACTACAAATTATTCAGATAAATCCGGTCGGATGCCGGTTACAAGCTAGAAAAAGAAAGGCAAATTGTTCAAAAATTAAAAAGAAAGGGCTTTCAATGGCCAACATCGCCTTCAGCGCCCGCCTGATCTTCGACCCCAGCAATAAAGTCCACGACTTCGTTCACACAGGCCTCCGCCGCATCTCTGCCCGGCACTGATGACCCATCAAGGGAAACCTTTTCACCTTCAGCTTTCTCCTCTTTGTCCCCATCTTCCTCGACCTGAACGGTTGGAGGCCCGTGGCCGGGGAGGAGCAGCCTGTGCCAATACGGGAACCATGACAAGTCCACCCTGAGCTCAGTCTCGAGGTCCAAGAAGTAGAGGTAGTAGCTCACGTGGATCGGAGTTTTAGCTTCGTACTCTCGGAAGTAATCCTCGTAGACTTTGGTGTCAAGGCTGGCTTTGCATCCCACGCGGATCAGGTCGGCGACGGTAAAACTCCAAGAACACCATCGGGCTGTTGTAGGGCCGATGCCACCTCAGCTGCCTTCTCTCGCACCTCCTTCTCCAGCTCGCCTGCCGGGCGCTGGCTTGGTTAGCATCCCTCCGCGCGGCTTCGTTCTCTTGACAGAGACCTGCCACGACCACCTCCATCTCCACTATCCGGGCCCGGCAATCTTTACAGGCCTTCTAGGCCATCTCCGCCCGCTCAAGAGCATCTTCTTTCTCCTTCAGCAAAGCCCCGAGCTGCCCGACTGCATGATCCATCTCCTTCTTCAGCACGGAGTTCGCACTTTCGTACTCCACTTTTTTTCCCGGGCTTGAGTAAGATCTGTCTCAGCCTTCCGGAGTGAGCTCACAACAGCGTTGAGCTCGTTCTCGACAAAGTTAGCCATAATCACCGCCTGGTTCGCTAGGGCGACGCTTGCCCGTCCAGCATAATGGGGGCAGCAGTCGGTAATATCGGCCAACTCCCGGGTCCATGATTGAGGCAGACAGTTCACTGCCTGGCTCATATACTTTGGCATGTCGACGATGGAGCCCGGAGCTCGGGAGGACAAGAAGTCCAGCACCATTGGAGGCAGCTCAGAATCGTTATGGGTCAATCTGAATTAAACAAAAGATCAAGTAAAAAAACACAAGGTAACAAAGGAACTTATAATTAAAAGCAACTTACACTTGGAATCGTGCGGGATCGTGACCGAAGAAGGTCCGATCATCCTCCTGGCCGGGGGCATGGGCCACGTGGGCCATCGTGGCAATGCCGACCGACCTCTACCCAGGGGGCGTGTCATCAGAAATGTCGATCGGTGCATGACTCGACCCACCCGCGCCAGCTTCCCCCCTCTCAAGTTCTTCTCGCCCCCGCTTCCGGCCAGTTAAGGGAGAGGATGAGGTAGTTCCGGTGGAAACGCCCTCACCGACCGGGACAAACTACAGTGGGGCCGGCTCATGGATAACGACTCCTTTTCGAGACCCGGTCCCTTTCTTTTTCTTCGCCGCCTTGACGACTTTCGGACGAGCAAGAGCAGCTCCTAGACGAGCAAACATATTCGGGCACTGGTTAAGCAGATCATCGGGACAACGGCATACGACCGGGAACTCGGGCACTACGTACACACACAGTGTTAATAAAAATGTATACATAATAAACTCAAAACCCGGGATCACCCAAGAGCTTACCCGTCAAATTCAGATATCGGGGAAACTGAAAGAACCGACTCTCTAATCATGCCTGACGGGTTCGAAGGATGGCTTGATTTCTCTTAAAGGTCGGCAGAGACAGTATCCGCTCTCGAACAACCGCGAAATCAAAGTTCAGCTCGAACTCGGAGGGGCAAAGATAGCCTACAAAAAAATAAAAAATTAGATCAATACATTTTATCCGAAAATAAACACAAATCTCTTACTAGGATTCTTGGGACGAATATCGGTCGGAACTCTAATTTCCGTTCCGCCCGGATATCCGGTCTGCCAGGCTCATCCTATGAAGAACCACTTCTTTCGGTCGTTGCAGGCTTTGCTCGGGAGACCGGTCACCAGTTTCTGCCATTTGGTCTGAATGAAGACCTCGCCGGTCCCACTCTTCTCGCTCTGGATTCGGTACAAGTAAGTCATCTCACCCGGGGTCGGCATCCAGAATAGCCGATTCTAGCCAAAGAGGACCATAACGCTTAGAATGATCATCCACGAGTTCGGCAACATCTGGATGGGTGCCTGGTTCCAATAGTTCAACAAATAGGAGATGGCCGGATGGAGGGAAAAACGGATTCCGACCTCCATCATATCCTGAGTGACGGCCACCATCCCTCGAGGAGGTTGATCCATCCGTTCATTTGGCTCAAGGGCATATAGTTGAACATCAAAGGGAATGTCCCAGTCGGCTCGGGCTTCGTCGAGATAATGTTGGGTCATCTTGCTCTGTACCTGACCAATTTTCCACCTATTGGACTCCTCTAGATCGGCGATTTTAATGGTAACCGGGTCACGGACGGTCGGCCCCCGGGGGAAGCGCTCTTGGTACCCTTCAAAATCGAAGGTGAGAGATTCGACCTCATCCTTCTCCTCCACGAACTCCGACCATAACCGAAATGTTCTCCTAACTTGGTCCCGACGATCCTGGCCTGCACTTCGGGCGGCAATAGACGACCTCCCGACCTCTTCGACCTCCGGCTCCGAGGCCTCATTCGTTATCCCGAGCCTCTCCTTGATTTGCTCGGTGGCGAGGTTCTGGAGTAACAAGTTGTTGCCTAAGTCATCGCCCTCGCCACGTCCGCTATCCTCATCTTCCTCAAGGAGGTCATCAAGCGGCTCCCGGCTCTCGACCGGATGGGCCATCGAATAGGATCTCGAAATCTCAGCCGCGGTAGGGCCACACTCTCTGGCGCCCTCGCCTAAAACTGACCGGCCCAGGCTCGGGAAGAGCGCATCAAGGCCGTCGTCATCGCGGGCTCAGATAGAGCTCGCGCTCTGACGCGACGGAGAGGCACTATCTCCACCTCTCGAGGAGGCGCCGCCTCTTTGCCCTGGCGGAGGACCAGTCCACTGCCGTACCATTTTGGAAAAAAGGAAAAAATAAATGGATTTTGAAATAAGAAATGGGATTACCTTACTCAAACCGCCTAATCGCCGCCGTACAAGTTCAAACGCCGCTTCAAGGATTTCGTCGGAGTAATCGCCACAAGATTGCAATATCTGCTATGGAAAACTCAAAGGCGCGAAAGTGAAAACTCAAAATAAAGGATGTCTCACCTATTTATAAGAGAGTGGGAGGGGCCTACTTCGAAAATAAAATTCTAGGCCTAGGGGCCTAGTTGCAAGAAGGCGAAACGACAGATCCCCACGCCAAACGTCTGTGCATGTCAGCAATTAATGTGCAGGATACGAGGCGTCACCTGACATCACGCGCGTCAATATTTAATGTGCGGGATTCGAGGCGTCGCATAACGATACACACACCTTTTTAGGCACGCGTAACAATGCACGTCCACTCGAACGTCACATAACAAAAGGCCGACCTCCGACCACACCGGGCAATTTAAGACCGGAGCCAACGACGAACGGAAAACAACCACATCGCCTCCCATCAACCCTGAGAACCGAGCTGAGGGACAATTGTTGTAGCCATTTCGTACCGCAGGTCGGCACCGGCCTCAATCCAGCCGAAAGCAACAAAACGGCGCGTCCGCAACGGCACCGACCTGGCTGAACAGTTTCCGACCTCCATGGGCTCCGACCTGATCCCTCCGACCTAAATGTCAAGATCGGCATCATGCACCAAGGCATACCCACCTCATCCAAGATATATGATAAATAGACAGAACCCGGACCGGTTCGGTCTCGACCAGAGAAAACGAACGGAGATCTCCTGAGCTCGGTCATGGTCCAAGCGGGCTTACCGACCTCGTGATTTATCAAGGGGCCGACCACCGATCTCGAAAGGTTTCCGACCTACGAATGGGAAGAAGAGCACGTGATAGAATCTGGCTAGATCAGCCCCCAAGAGGAAAAGAGCCGCCTCCATACTCAGTGACAGAGAGAATATTCCATCCAAATGAGAAAACAAATCAGAAAATCGTCATTTTCGGACACGTGTCGACGCGCTAGTGGCCGGCCGCCTGCAAACTGAAGCATACGGATGCCCGCGCATCCTCCGAGGTAGGAGTCATTAATAGCCATTGTCCCCTGGGGGATAAAAAAGACGAATATACCCTTGTGTAGAGAAAACTATATATAGTCTCACATATGCAACAATGAAAGGGGGTTCAACACAGTCAATCAAAACAATATAATTCTCATTTAAGTACAGGGACTAAAAATCTCTGGCAATTCTTGGTGTTCTTGCAATCAGTTCATCACCATCATTATCGTTCCTCATTATAATCATACATTTAGCATTTATGATTCCAATCATTTGATGTTTTTACTGAAGCTATCTTAAATAACCATTAATTCTCAGCCTCATTTATTTGGTAAACAACAATGATAGACAAATTAAATCATAAGTTACCATAATAGTTAGACAACAAATTGAACAGTGATGATCGGATGAAGAGAAGATGATCAACAGCTCTGAAAAGTTCTCACCAAACCTAAATATGGCAAAGTAGAGTATATTGTATATTTATTTATGATAACTGGCATCTATTTTTAAAGAAAGAATGGTATATTGGTTTAGCAAGCAAACACTAATTACCTTAATCTGTGTAACTAACAATGTAGCTAACTACCAATTGACCTCACTTTAATTGTGTGGGGGCGCACTACTACAAATTTGACCTTAGACAGCTTTACTTGGAAAGCGTTTATAAAAACCGCTCTCCAAAACTTAACTTGGAGAGCGGTTTTAAAGAGTTATATTTTAAAAAAAAAAAAGTGAATAGACAGCGGTTATTAACCGCTATCCAAGAAAAACTCTTGGATAGCGGTTAATAACCGCTGTCTAAGTGGAATTTCTTTGCAAAGCGATTCAAAACCGCTATCCAAGAAAAAACCTTGGACAGCGGTTAATAACCCCTTTCTAAGGGTTAGCCCCTTTAACCTGCTTAATTGGGAACTCAGCCCAGATCTATACCACAACGCCTCTTCTCCCTTATTCTCCTTCTCCCTCCGCCGATGCAAGCTACTGCCGCCGCTTACGCCGCCTGCTGCCTCCGCCGCGACGCCCGAAGCCCCTCCACGCGACGCCGCTCCGCCCGAAGCCCCTCCGCGCGACGCCGCTCCCCCCGAAGCCCCTCCACGCAACGCTGCTACGCCCGAAGCCCCTCCGTGCGACGCCGCTGATCTGCCCAAAGCCCCTCCACGCGACGCTGCTACGCCCGAAGCCCCTCCGTGCGACGCCGCTCCGCCCGAAGCCCCTCCGCGCGACGCCACCTCACCGACGCCCCTACCCGATACCGCCTCCTCTGCGACGCTGCCGTCGCCACTCCAGGTATTATTTATTTTTAGTTTTTTTTGTTGTGTTCAATATTTGATACATTTAGAATTTGTTATACTCATCGTGATTTGGCAACTTTACTGAGATAATTATTTTGCAAAATAGATCTAAGATTTACCCATTCTCTCAATATGTTTCTGTTGAGTACTAATTTGATTGGATTTGGTCAAAATGTTATTAACGTTTCCTTCATATTTGGCGTCTGAATTCGTAATTCTGGAAGGGGTTTGTTGTAAGTGTTGAATTCAAATAGGAGTTTGATGGATTTCTACAATTAAGAAGAAATTATTGGTTGGCAATGAACATATGTAATGTATTCAAAATAAAAGATTATTTCAAATTAGGAGTGTGCAAAATAAGGTTCGCCAAAAAAATCGATTAAACCAAATTGAAATATAAATTTTGATTCGATTTACGATTTTAAAATTTGTATTTATTTTGATTCGGTTCAATTTACGAATTAAAAAATCATACAAATCGAATCGAACTAAAATATTTTTAATAATAATAATAACAGAATTATATATATGTGTATATTAATATTCACTAAATTAATATTTAATAGTTTATATTTTAATATAATAATATTAATATTAGCGAGTAAAAGCCTTGAGTTGATTTATGTTTGCATAAAAGACTTGAGGAATGATATTTTGTGTTGATTATGTTTTTCAAATTGTTGCTTAGCTTTTCAAAACTATTGTGTTGGTGTTTTTAATGGATTATGTAGTATGATTATTGATGCATCTTTGCTTAAATTAATATTTAGATGTTGACATGTTGCAAATAATTGGATGAAACAATTATGTAGGTGTTAAACAAAATTGGGTTGAATTTAAAAAAAATGTAATTTCTTATTGCTTACAGCCTAAAAAATATGTTAGTTGGAGTCGTGGTCTTAGTAATGCACAATTAATTTAGAGGGTATTTGGTTTGAAAATTCTATGATTGTAATAAGAACGAGTATAAATATAGGGTAATTATAATAGTTAATGAGAACAAAAAATGATACAAAATTTTCTCAGATGACCATTCATTTCGAAGTAAGTCGATTTATCGATCTATTTAAATTATTATTAATTGAATAAAAATTTGTATTATTTAATTAAATTTTTAATGTAATTTGCAGGTTGTCTATAGGGCTCGGATTGCTTTTTACAACAACGATAGAATGGACAAATGGAATATGGATTGAATTGGATATTTTTACAATCGGTTCTTGTAATATTTGTTCTTGTAAGACATTATTATAACTTTTGGTAGCATGTAACTTTATATATTAATTTGTGATGATATATAATATTTCTTGTTTTTGGTATATTTAATTATATTTATTTATTTGATATTACGAATAAATATTAGTATCAATTTTGGTAATTTTATATATAAACAGGTTTATTAAAATAAAAGAAAATTATATAAAAAAATGTGAGGGCATTGGACGGCGGTTTATAACCGCAATTAATTATATAAAAAAAAGTGAATTAAAAAAAAGTGTCTTGGATAGCGGTTCACAAGGGCTGTCTAAGTGGTCTACTTTAGATAGCGGTTTTCAACCGCTATCTAAGTGGTTTACTTTGGACAGCGGTTTTTGACCGCTGTCTAAGTGCCTATTTTAGACAGCGGTTCTCCAACCGCTCTCTTAGCCTTAGATAGCTGTTTCTTGAAAAGCGGTTTTAACCGCTGTCTAAGGTCAAAATTAACCGCTTTCTAAGCCCTTTTATGTACTAGTGGCGGGAACCCACTTTAGCGCCGTCAATATTAATTAAGTACTAATCTATTTCATGGTGTGTGTCTTACTCAATATATTAGTGAACGCTCTATTTATATTTATAGTGGCATTTTTAGAGCACGTACATGCTGAATTAGCCCTAATTCTAGTTTAGGTACGTAGGTTGTTGTTTACCAAATATTTGTTGTTGGGATTAATTGACTATTTAAGAGAGCTTTGATAAAAACATCAAATGATTGGGTTCTTAAATGCTAAATTGAATGTTTGGATGAAAAAACTGGAAATAAATGTACAAGAACACTAAGAACACCAGATTTGCCAGGGGTGTTAGTCCCTGGACTTAAATGATAAATGTGTATTGATTATATTGAGAGAGATTGAACCTTTTTTTCACATTACAAATGTGGGGGTATTTATAGTTTTCTCACTACAGGGGTATATTGGTCATTTCCGGCCTCTTGGGGGACAGGTGCATTAAATGTCTCCTGCCTCTGAGGACGCGCGGGCTTTGATATGTCAGGGCTTGCAGGTGGCCGGCCACTAGGATGTTGACGCGTGTCCAAAAAGGACGATTCTCTGGCACATTTCCTCATTTGGATGAAATATTCTCTAAGTGTCTGAGTACGGAGGCGGCCTTTTTCCCTCTTGGTGGAGGATCTCGCTTGATTATATCACGTGCTCCAGATCTCCCTCTCCGGTCGGGGGCGTTAAGTGATCGGAGGCCGGCCTCCTGGTGGAAAGTGAGGTCGGAGATTCTTCCAGCCGGTTGGTCGCGTCCGGGCGGCTTCCGCTGGTCTTCACTGGTCGTGGCCGGGCCGGTCCGGCCACGGCCGGACTTCACTGTGGCTGCGATAAACATTGACGGGCGCCCCAAGCAGGCTTCCGGCCTCGTTTTCGAGGTCGGAAACTCGTGGTCGGAGCCCGCTGAGGTCGGATATAGACCGGCCAGGTCGGTCCCATCTCCTGGGTGCCCCTGTGCCTTTTCCGGCTTGCTTCCGGCCGGATCCGACATGTGGTCCGAAACGGTCACAACATAGGTGTGTGGCATTTTTAATGCACGTGCATGCTTATTTTGCAATAATTGTACTTTTGGCACGTCGGTGTTAAGTTCCGCGGTCTTACGTAAGTTCCTCACCACTCCCAAATAATGTAGGTAACACTCAAAATCATAGAGAGTCCTGTAATTTTGGTCTTGTCCAATTTTAGAGTCTGTTTTTGGCTAAGCTTATTTTAAACATTTTATAAGCTCTAACATCTTATAAGTTGTTTTAAAAGCTTATAATATATAAGTTGTTTTAAAAGCTTATAAGATATAACTTTTAAGTAGTTTATAAGTTGCTAAAGTGTCTGGCTAATACAACTTATGAAATCTTTGATAATTTAGGATTTTTTTATTTATTTTAATTTTAATATTAAATAATTATTTTTTAATTTTAATGTTGAGTTAGAGGTGTGTGGAGGTGGGGAGGGGTGGTATGGGTTCAAAAGGAGGTAGGTGGTTGGAGGTGGAGGTGGAGGTGGTTAAGAAAATAAGTTGGGAAATCCCAGCCTATTTCTTCTACAGTAATTTATGATCTTATAAGTTGTTAATCATCTTATTTTGCCAAACACTTTAAGGGTGCTTATAAGCTCTTACACAATTTATAAGTTACTTTAAAGAGCTTATAAGCTCAGCCAAACGCTCTCTTAGCCGAATGTTTTTTTTTTTACTTTTTCAATTTTAATTCATTATTTCGATGTCAATTTGTATCCTTTTGATGTCAACTTTGGTAATTTTTTGTGCTCAATTTTGGGGGGCAAGCAAATCTCAATACTAAGTGAAACCTATATCCATGTAGCTGGCTACTCCCTCTTTCCCAAAATAAACTTTCTATGGATCTTTTTCACAAAGATTAAAAAATATTAATATAAAATAGAGTGTAGCACAAATAATGTGATTGAATAGAGATAATGTAAGTGATGTGATTGAATAGTAATGATAAAGTGAACTATGAGATAAAAAAAAGTAAAAGTGAGTCAGGTGAATTTTCAAATATGGTATGAGAAGTTTAATGTGGGATGCTTGATTTAAAAAGATGGGAAGCTTACTCTGAAATGGAGGGAGCATTGATTAATCTCTATACAAGAACAATATAATATAGGGGCCGGGGCAGGCAATTTTTTTTAGGTAACGCCGTCAATATTAATTAGAGTTCTATAATGCAATATATAAGTAGAAGGAGAAGAGAACTTGAAGTGCAGATCTCATATTAATTTAGTCTTTAAAAAAAAAGTCCTAAAACAATGGTTCCATCCTTTCTTGAAGCAGGGGCGCGCACTCTTGTTATGAGGTTTCTCCAACGGTTCATTGTTACTGGATGCCTAATGTGAGTTTCTACCAAGAAATTTGTTTTTTTTTTCTGCTTATATATATTGAGAATATTATTTTAATTAGTATTAATATTCAAGGGTAACTTTTTTTGGTTTACACACATGTATCTGAAATGTAAAAAGAAAAAGAAAAAAACATAGAATGCTACAAAATGGGACTAGGAGCCGGCTAAGCTTTTTTTGAAACATCTTATAAGTTATTTTAAGAGCTTATAAGATGTATTTTTTAACTAGCTTATAAGTTGTTAAAGTGTTTGGCTAATACAAGATATTTGAGAATATATAATAAATGTTTTTTACATTTAAATTTTAATATAAAATAATATTTTTTATTTATTATGTTGAGGTAGAGAGGGGTAGGGTGGTTCCAAGGTGTGGTGGTTGGTTGGGGTTGGAGGTAGTTGGGAAAATAAGTTGGAAAATACTTATATTTTAACAGCTTATAAGATGTTAAGAGCTTTTTTTATGATTTTATAAGTTGTTAAACATCTTATTTAATTTCGACGGCTTATAAGCTATTTTAACGAGCTTATAAGCTCAGTTAAACACCCTTTAAAACAGGTGAAAAAAAGACCGTTTTGAAATGGACTTATTCTTTTGAAACTAAAAGTGCAATTTAACCATGAAACTTGTGTTAGCCAGTAAAACTTGAGAGAATGTGTTTCCAGCTTGATTGGCAATTCAGTCCGACGTGGCAGTCTTCTTGTGCACATGTGGATGGTAACCATCTTCAATAATTACACATTCGTAAAATAGCCCATCTAAAGGGCATTTAATAATTATGGTCAAATTACGGGTCATTTTGTTTTATTTTCCCTATTTATTATAGTGAGAATCGTTGTCAGCCTTGGGAAGAATATGTTTCGTTTAGAAAATTGCAAGTAAATGTAAGATTTTTTTGTATATTTAAATTTAATCATGAATATTCCAGCATCTAGCTACCGACGCGACAATGGTAAATTTTTAAGTCTCACATGTACTCAAGAAAAAATGTATTTTTTTTGTCCTTTAACTTTGGCTATCGTTGGTTTTCGTCCTGTTAAATTTTGTCCTATTACTATAAAATTTGTATTTTTTGTCATGTTACCTACTATACCAGGTAACTCTTCCGATAAATTTGACGTGAGAATTTCATCCTATAACATACAAAAAATTAGATCCACGTCAGATTTACCGGATAAATTACTGTAGCGGGTAACATAACAAAAAATATAATTACTTGTATATTATAGGATGAAATGCAAAATTAAAAAAATTAACAGGATGAAAATAAAATTCAACCAAATTAAAGGACAAAAAATTAAATTTCCCGTACTTAATTGTAGAAATAAAAAGGTTGTGTGTGATATTGTAAACAAACAATATATAATAATTAAAGGAAAACCTAGTGATTTGTATTACAGAAGCATTATAATCGTGATTTGATTTACTACAATTTACTCTTAAATAGTATAATGTTGTACAATTTAAATCTCCACCAACTCCTTATACAGTTTTCCAACTGGATTATATCTAATGCATGAAACATGCGATGGAACAGTTTAGTGGAAGAAGAAGGTTCGATTTTTACCTTTGAAGGTAGCAAGCGAAAGAGCAGCTTAAAAGTCGCCTTGAAAATTCAAAATCCCCAGTTTTATTGGAAGGTACTTGCCTGTGTATTAGATTATTGCACATTGGGTATGCACATGAGATATAATTAATATGAACTTTTCTTATAAACCATCTGACATTACATGAGAAATTGTCAAAGAACACAACGCCCCCATAACAAATTATCGGGTTAATTGCACTTTTAGTCCCAAAAGAATGTGTCCATTTCAAAATGGTTATTTTTCGGCACTTATAGTCCCGTAGTTTTTTCATAACTCTTTTGGTCCTAAAAAATAGGGAAAATTTCACTTTTAATCCCAAGAGAATGGGTACTAAACACTTTTGATACCTATGTGCGAAACTTGTCCTTTTTTTTTTTTTTTTTTTTTGCAATTTTGGTCTCATCAATTAATTTTTAGGACCAAAACTGAAAATTTATCATATTCTCATTGGACCAAAACGGCAATTAATTCATTCTCTTTGGATTAAAATACAATTTATCCTATTCTCTTGGGGCTAAATGTGTCAAAAAAAACTACGTAACTATAAGTACTCAAAAAAGGACCATTTTAAAATAGACACATTCTCTTGGGACCAAAAGTGCATTTAACCCCAAAAAAATAGGATTTCCCAAGAAGAATGGATAAGTAGCAGTTTTGGTCCCAAGAGAATATGACAAATTTGCAGTTTTGGTCCTGAAAATAAACAAATGGGACCAAAACTGCCAAAAATATGATTACTTTCGCACATAGGAACTAAAAGTGTTTTCTATCCATTCTCTTGGGACCAAAAGTGAAAATTTCCCTATAAAAAATATACAATCCCTAGGGGATGAATAATGATTTGAAACCCCAGGTGGATGCTATCAATTCCAATGTTGGGCACACTGTTAATAAACGACGGAATTGATCCCCCGAATTAGTCAGATACTGAGTTATAAATTTGTTTACAGAATATATGCTTTAGGCTCAAAGTAAATATCGTTGTCACAGGTTGTCACGGAAGCTGAATTAGGTTTTGCCGATGCTTACATAAATGGTGACTTTTCCTTTGTTGATAAAAATGAAGGTCTCGTTAACTTCTTTCTGGTAATGAAATGGATCCAAGTGGACTATATATATATCTTCTATATGTTCTATGATTATTATCAATACGGAAATTATTATGAAAGATAATTATTTTTCCAGGAATTTGCATTTTGTAGATAATTATAGCCAGTAAGGAATTGAATGCATACTCCTCAAAGTTAAACAAGAGAAGGTAATAATAACTCACTTACAATTTTTTGGAAAATTGTAAATTTGGTACCGTGAGAATTTTTCATTAACAATTTTGGTCTCATGTTATTTTTTGGTTTCATTTTTTACAAATTTGGTCCGTTCCGTTAATTTTTGGGACCAAAGATGTAATTTTTTGGGACTAAAACTGCAATTTGTACATTCTTTTGGGACCAAAACTTTACTTTTCTTGGGACAAAAAATATCGAATAAAACTATGGAACCAAAAATATCGAAAAAGCACCTTTTTTGCATACCACATATTCTCATGGGACCAAAAATGCAATTTACCCTACGAATTTTAGTGTTCACGGTTGGTGACAACATTGTGAATATATATCTATCTACCTTGGGTATTGATAGGGGATGGTGGACACCATTGCTTTACACATCTGCAATAGCTTCTGCAAGATATTTCTTCAAGCATGTTTCCACGAAAAATACACTTTCTATGGCGCGTCAAAATACTTCACTACATTATGACCTAGTAAGTGATACTCTACACATAATTTCTCTGATTTACAGGCATGTTTAGTTTGAGTTAATATCAAAAATTGCCTTCTATGTTTGTGTGAGTCCAATTTTTGTCCTTTAACATTTTACTTTATCAATTTTTATTTTCTTATTGTCAATTTTAGTTTTTTTTTTTTAAATAAAATCACACATTTTGGGCCGGAAAATCTCAAGTTTGCCCTAATCATTTATTCTGGTCATGTCAACGTCCACCAAAACCTTCTAACAATTTCAAGTTTCAATTTCAAGAACGATTTAAGAGGATTTGTTCGCTTGTGTGCTTGATCATATGAAGCTTAAATGATGAATGTGTCGAATGAGGGACCCCTATTTATAGGGTGGAGGGTCATTCCTTTATCACAATGCCATGTTGCGTACTCCCTGACATGACAGTAGTAAAAATAGATAGAAATAATTTAAAACTATTTTATAAATATGTAAAAAAAATTGAATTTTTAAATATTGAATATAATGTAAATTAAATTTTAATAGACTTCTAAAAGGCTCGTAGGTCTGGCCTATTTAGTTAAAAAGGTCAAGCCGAGCCTATAAAAAAGTCTATCATAGTTAATAGGCCAGGCTCAGGCTATGCCTTTGTGAAGTAGGTCTAGACTTTTCAATGTAAGGTCTGGCCTAGTCTGGCCTACTTCCACCCCTATTCACGGTGCACAGTAGTTGGTTCCCCAATTTTGACAGTGCTGAAAACACCTTTCACGCGAGTTTTAGCGAGTGTAGCGCACAATTTGGGTTTTGGGTTGGCAATTCTTCAAGATGTAATTTTTAGTCTGTAAGTGATCATTATTTGCAAATCTGCCCCGTTTTTCTCCTTTAAAAGGGAGCTTTCCTTCATTCTTTCAAATCTTTCGCTTTCCACTTTTTATCTTCGAAGTTCCTAGATCAGACAGTTACTAGTCTCTAAGTTTTAATTTGCCGATTGATTGGCTTGGTTTGTGAATTAACCAAATTTATTTGATTAAATTTAGTTTCTTACCTTTTTAACGAGACATCATTTAATTCTCATTTATACGGTAAATCAATTGTATTTACTACCGAATATGAGTACTGAAAACTCATGTAATTTTGACTGTCGTGTACATTTAATTTCAAGTTTAACTATTTAATTCGAGAATTAATTTAATTAAATTTTCAAAATTTAATTGTAAATTTAATTCGATATTAATATTAATTTGCACACGTGTCACCATTTAATTGGCGCAAATTTAATTTACTTACATACACTATAAGGACTAGATTTAATGATTTAACAAAATACAGGGCCAAAATTGGATTTTTTTGATGTTACATGACCATTTGTGATATTAATTCTATTAAGTTTTAATTTTAAAAGAAATTCCATTATTATGCAACTTATTAGGACTATTGTATATATGTATCTTTGTTGTATCCCACATCGGGTTCTTACAGAATTATTTTATATCTGTATTTGTATTTAACATTCCCTGTCAATTGAATAAAATATCTCTCGATTTATATTCAATATGGTAACCAGAGCATAATTGGCAAACGCCGCAATATTCGATCCTTTATTCCTTTTTTTTTTTTTTCTGGTCATGATTAATTAGTGAGATATCCTCTCACTTTTCATCCCTGGATCTCGCCAACTCCTTGCCTTTGACTAGGTAAATGCTAATTTCCTTCTTCTGCAATTTTATTAATTATTGAGATCTCACGATCTCATTAATTCCTATAATCCCGCAATTCCTTTTCTGCTCATCTTTTTACGCTGTCATACTCCTGCTCGTATACCCACCCGCCTCACGCACACATATCGCAGCCCTCGGCCTCACGCCTCTGCGAATATCATCACAACCCTATACCACCATGTCTACACCTCCAAACTCCCAACCATCGTCGGTTATCACTGCTGGAACCGCGACGGGATCCAACCCAACGCCTGGTGGTGTGCCACCGCTCGTTGCCTTTAACACCACGTCACAGGCACCCCTCAAACTTGATCCCAAGAATTATGGTTCTTGGAGTTTTCAAATGCGCACACTATTCTCCGGATATGATCTGTTCAAATATGTCGACGGGTCATTCCCATGTCCGGCTGCCACGATCGTCGCCGGCGATACCACTACTCCTAATCCTTCGCACACGCATTGGGTTCGTCAAGATCAGTTGATCTTGAGTGCTATAATTGGAACCATCACACCTCCGCTCATACCGTTCATTGCTGCTACCTCCACATCTTACTCGGCGTGGACGACGCTTGTTAATATATATGGCAAAGCATCCAGGGGGCGGATTCTTGCCCTAAAAAATCGGATTCACAATCCAGTGAAAGGTACACGTTCTGTTACAGAATTTATGCTTGAAATTAAGAGCGTTGTGGATGAACTTTCTCTTCTTGGTGTTTCAACCGATCCGGAGGATTTGGTTCTCAAAGTTTTAAATGGTCTTGATGACTCTTACAAAGAAATCGGCAATGCTCTTCAAGCACGGGACAGTGCTGTTTCGTTTGATGAACTTCATGAAAAACTGTTGAGTACGGAGTCCCAACTTGCAGCTCGTGTTTCGGCCTCCTCCCCTCAACCTGTTACGGCCTTTCCGGCCCATTCGTCCAACAAGCGCTCGACTCAGAAATATCAGCAGCCATCTCCACACCCCTCACAGCAGCGCTTCTCGCAGCCCTCTCCACGCCCAACCGCACCTACAGGTTATCAGGGAAAATGTCAATTTTGTGGCATTTTTGGGCACTCTGCTAGGCGTTGTCCAGATATCGCCTCCTATGTTCCCACATCTCAGCCGTCACGGCCGCCAACCACATGTGCATATTCCTCTCCTTCTGCTCACACTGCAGCTTCCGCTCCATCAACTCTGGGATGGATTCTTGACTCGGGTGCATCGCATCACATCACTACGGATTTGGCCAATCTCTCCCTTCATAGTCCTTATGAGGGCAATGACGATGTGATCGTCGGTGATGGTACAAAATTGTCTATTACACATACTGGGAGTTTGAAGTCTGATAATTTTCATTCCCTTAAGTTTTTGGATACCTTACTTGTTCCGTCAATGTCCAAAAATTTAATTTCAGTTTCTCAGTTATGTAAGCAAAATAACGTTGTGGTTGAGTTTACTGCTTCTGGCTTTCAGGTGAAGGACTGTCGTTCGGGGGGCATGCTGCTCCAAGGTCGGCGCGTTAATGGCCTTTATGTGTGGCCAATAGGTGGTCAATCGATGTCGTCACTGGTGGCACTCTCCTCCGTCCGAAATCCATCCATCCTTTGGCATGCCAGGCTAGGCCATCCCTCTTCTAAAATTCTTCACTATACTTTATCTTGTAATAACTTGTCTGCCAATAAGTCTGTTGAATTTAGTTGTGAGTCCTGTAAATGCATCAAGAGTCACAAACTACCCTTTACTGGATCATCTTTGACATCTACTATGCCACTTCAATTAGTTTTTTCGGATGTTTGGACATCTCCTGTTTTATCTTTTGATGGCTTTAAATATTATGTTATTTTTGTTGATCACTTTACAAAGTATGTTTGGCTATATCCTCTAAAGAGAAAGTCTGATGTCTTGCCTACTTTCATTGCGTTTAAGGCATTAGTTGAAAACTTTCTTAAAACTAAAATCACTACCCTTTATTCTGATAATGGTGGAGAATATATAGCACTCCGTCCCTTTCTGGCAACCCATGGTATTACTCATCTCACCACCCCACCCCACACACCTGAACATAATGGAGCTTCTGAGCGCCGCCACCGTCACATTGTTGACACCGGTCTAGCTCTCCTTCATCACGCTTCCATGCCCCTGCACTATTGGCCTTACGCCATCTCCACTGCCACATATCTTATTAATCGCATGCCGAAAGTTGACCTCAATATGATCTCCTCCTTTGAAAAACTCTTCCTTCAACCACCAAACCTATCCAATCTTCGAGTCTTTGGCTGTCAATGCTACCCATGGCTCCGTCCTTACACATCTCACAAACTAAATCCCAGATCTCAGCCGTGTGTCTTCATTGGCTACTCCCTCACACAAAGTGCCTACCTCTGTCTAGATCAGTCCAACAACAAAGTCTTTACTTCTCGACATGTCGAGTTTGTTGAGACGGTCTTTCCATTCTCTACTCTTCCTCCTTTACTTCCTACTCCATCCTTCACTGATATGTCTTCCATGACTATTCCAAACCCACCACCGGTCGACACTTCGTTGCCATCTGTTGCCCACACATCACCTACGCTGCCGTCTTTGGTGTCTTCATTGTCCTCCTCACGGCATTCTACTTCACCACCGCCACCGCCACCCACGGCCCCTTTGAGTCGACATTCTATGGTTACTCGATCTCGCAACAACATCACTAAACCTAATCCGAGGTATTGTCTTACAACTTCTATTTCACTTGATGTTGAGCCCTCCACTGTATCACAGGCTCTAGCAAATCCTCAGTGGCGTGCTGCGATGTCAGCTGAGTTCACTGCTCTTATGAAAAATGGAACATGGGACCTTGTACCTCCCTCTCCTACTCAGAATGTTGTTGGTTGCAAATGGATCTTCCGCATCAAACGCAAACCTGATGGCTCTATCGATAAATTCAAGGCTCGTCTAGTTGCTAAGGGCTTTCATCAACGCCCTGGTATAGACTATTTTGAAACTTTCAGTCCTGTTGTTAAGCCCGCCACAGTTCGAATTGTTATTAGCATTGCTGTTGCTCGTAACTGGCCTTTACGACAATTCGATGTGAACAATGCCTTCTTGCATGGTTCACTCCCTGACGATGTGTACATGGCTCAACCACCTGGATTCTCTGATCCAAATCATCCCTCATTTGTGTGTAAACTACACAAATCCATCTATGGCTTGAAACAGGCACCCCGTACATGGTACAATGCTCTTCGGGCCTTCTTAGTATCTAGCGGTTTTGTCTGTACCAAATCGGATGAATCTCTTTTTGTCTATAACAATCAGGGAGTAACTGCTTATTTTCTGGTCTATGTTGACGACCTGATTCTTACAGGTAGTGATGATCAATTTCTTAACAAAATTGTCTCGGCCTTGGCAACTCAATTTTCTGTTAAAGATCTTGGACCGCTCTCCTACTTTCTTGGAATTGAAGTTCTGCGTACCCAGTCATCTTGCTATCTATCTCAGCGCAAGTACATCACGGATTTGCTATCTGAACACAACATGCTTGCTGCTAAACCTGTCCAAACACCTCTAGCAACAGGCACTAAATTGTCTCTTCACGATGGAAGTGGTCCATCTGATGCCACCCTCTATCGTCGGGTTCTTGGAAGTCTCCAATATCTTCTCTTTACACGGCCTGACATTGCCTATGCTGTTAACAAACTCTCCCAATTCATGCATGCTCCTACTGATATTCATTGGGGAGCTGTTAAGCGCCTACTACGTTACCTAAATGGCACTCGACATTTTTCTCTACATCTTCGTTGTGATTCCCCGTTCACTTTACACAGCTTTACTGATGCTGATTGGGCAAGTAATTGTGATGACAGCACCTCTATTGGAGCCTATATTATCTTTCTTGGTTCCAACCCGATTTCTTGGAGTTCTCGTAAGCAACGTACTGTTGCACGCTCCTCTACTGAGGCCGAATATAGGGCAATCGCAGCTGCTGCCGCCGAACTACAATGGACTTGCTCTATTCTCTCCGAATTGTATGTGCCTTTAACCTCCCCTTCTTCGATCCTTTATTGCGACAACATTGGTGCTACATATCTTTGCTCCAATCCAGTCTTCCACTCACGCATGAAGCATATTGCCATTGATTATCACTTTGTTCGTGACTTGGTCAAGACCTCCCAGCTTCGTGTTTCCCATGTCTCCTCCGCTGATCAACTTGCCGATGCACTTACAAAACCGCTTTCTCGTAACCGACTCTCTCTTCTCATGAACAAGATCGGTGTCGTCAATCGCCCACCGTCTTGAGGGGGCGTATTAGGACTATTGTATATATGTATCTTTGTTGTATCCCACATCGGGTTCTTACAGAATTATTTTATATCTGTATTTGTATTTAACATTCCCTGTCAATTGAATAAAATATCTCTCGATTTATATTCAATACAACTAACCTTTTTTCTGAATGGATGGACCCGTTCCATTTTTCACGTTTCCGTGTGTAGATGATAAGCACATAACTGAAACATCTTGTTTTTTCTGTGTAGAGCAATGAACTGTTCTCCCTATTTATGGATGAAACAATGGCTTACTCTTGTGCAATATTTAAGGTTAGAATTTGGATTCCAAATAATATTTGAATATCTATTTAATTTGCAAAACCTTGTTTTTGGTTGAAATATATACTTTGCACTCTCATTGAAGACTCCGGGAGAAGACTTGAAGGATGCACAATTGAGGAAACTCCCTATTTAAGCTCTTTAAAATAGTCTATAAGTTCTTTAAGAGCTTATAAGCATTATTCATGTATTTGATAAAATAAAATGTTTAATGGCTTATAAGATCATAAAATAAATTTTTAACACCTTATAAGTTGTAAAAAAATAAGTTGGGATTTCCCAACTTATTTGTCTAACCCCCTCCACCCCCAACCTTGGAACCACCTCGCCCCTCCCCATCCCCCACCCACCTCTGCCTCCACATAGAAAATAAAAAAAAATTAAAATATATATTTTAAATTCTCAAAGATCTTATAAGTTGTATTAGCCAAACACTTTATCAATTTATAAACTATTTAAAAATTATATCTAATAAGTTCTTAAAAAAACTTATAAGATGTTAGAGCTAACAACATATATATTTCAATCAAGTTTAAAAAAAACGGCTATGTGACTCAATAGTCAACCTTAATTAATAGATCATAAATGACATTATTGTTCGGCAATATTTATTAGCTTAGACTTCTTTCCTGAACGAACAACTATCATTACATTCATTAAAAAATTTACAAGTGTAAAAAGATTGTTCATTACTAACATATGTATTTTGACGAACAATTATTAAATCTAAATTATCTTAACCTTTGTTACAGTCAAGAATTAAGAAGGAACATCACATTCTAGAGATAGGATTTGGTTGGGGAAGTTTAGCACTTGAAGTTGTCAAAATAACAGGATGCAAGTACACCGGCGTCACACTTTCAGAAAATCAACTGCAATATGTTGAGTCGAAGGTGAAGGAAGCCGGTCTGCAGGTATACCATGACTCCATATTCACGATCTTAAACAAATAATGGGTGAAACATCTGATTGATCAATCAGACTCTGCCAGGTGCACGAATCAGATTTTGCCATGTCAGTGGCAAATGAATGTTTCATCTTCTACGGCCGATTAAAAATCTATATGTCAAAATTTGAAAGTTACAAGATTATTTTCAATTCATGAAAGTTAGTAAGATTTAAACCTAATAGAGGTAACTTACAGGAATAAAATAATACTCCCTCCGTCCCTGAAAATTGGTCCTATTTTTTTTGCACGTAGTTTAACGCGATATGTCAGAGAATATTATGGGTTTTCTGAGGTCCGTTTTCCATTAACGATCATTTTATTAAAAAACGAACCTCAAAAAATCCTGTAATATCCTTAGACATATCGCTTTAAACCAAAGACAAATTTTCAGGAACGGATTAGTATATTCCCAAAAATATGCAATTCCATCATGACCGGTCTATTTTCAACAATTAACTACGTACTAGCGTATATGTCAGAACTTTTGAAAATAATTGCAAATAAATTAATGACATTTAAACACATTGTTTGTCTTTTAGTTTTTACAATGTCATACATTGTCACATAAACAATAAATTTTCCTTTTAATAGCATTGCAAAAAAATATGGAAAAGACATTGCTAGAGAAAAAAATAAACTTGTTTAAATAGGATTAATTACAAATAAAATCATCACTTTTCATAAATTGCATTATAAACTTTTAAATGATTGCATACAAAACTCTAATTTAATATTTTGTTGAAATTCGAATCAATAAACAGACTATTTATTTTAAGAAGATAATATTTCATCTAACTGACAATGAATAATTAATTATATTAGTATGTTTAGATTGGTATAGATGACCCTACATCATTACACATCATTTTGGGGAAGATTGAAATTGGTCTTTTGGTTAAAATTGCTAATAAATTATAAATTGAGGGTTTGTGTGCAACAATTCAAAAGTTTAGACTGGATTGTAATTTAAGAAAAGATTGTGATTTTATTTGAAATTAACCCAACAGTAAAATGTCAAAAGATCAATCATGAATTTATATGCAATTATCCCATAACATTTTCTTACTTTACGATTAATGGATTATACGAGGTTTGGATTAATGTATAAATAAATTTAATTTTCAGGATCAAATTGAACTTCTACTATGTGACTACCGCAAATTGCCTAACAACTGCAAATATGAAAGGATAATCTCAATGTGAGGGCCTTGCAGCTAGCTATATTTACATCTTATATACATTGCATTTTTGTTCCCATGAGAATAGGCGGTCTGCAAAAATTGCCTTTTTTCGATATTTTTGATCCCATAGTTTAATTCCACATTTTTTGTCCCAAGAAAAGTACAGTTTTGGTCCCACAAGAACATTTAAATTGCAGTTTTAGTCCCATAAAATTACAACTTTTGTCCCAATAATTAACAGAAAGGACCAAATTTACAAAAAATTGGACCAAAAAAGAACGTGGGTTCAAAATTGTTATTGAAAAAATTTCACGGTACCAAATTTACAATTTCCCCGATGTTATATCTATATATAATCACATATACATGCTGAATTTTCAGTGAGATGATAGAGCACGTGGGCCATGAATTTATGGATGAATATTTCAAATCTTGTGAATCTGCATTAGCTAAAAATGGTCTTCTTGTTCCTCAGGTAATTAATCACCTTTAATTTGATACACAGCCATTTCATGTTAACATATACTCCTCCAATTGGTCTGCTTTTTCACGTAATTTAATGCGATATGTTGAAGGGTATTATGGGGTTTTCTAAGGTTCGTTTTTTAATAAAAGGATCTTTTATAAAAAGTATTAAAAACGAACTTTCCATTAACGATTATATTATTAAAAAACGAACCTCAGAAAACTCCGTAATACTCTCTGACATATTGCATTAAACCACGTGCAAAAAAAATACGACTAATTTTCAGGTACGGAGGTTGTATAAAGATTCAATTTCATAAAATTGGCTGATTATTTACTCTTTATAGTTCATCGCGATGGCTGATGACAAGTATGATGAGTCAAGGCTTAGCCAAGGATTCATCAGAGAATATATATTCCAAGGCTCGTGTATACCTTCACTTAGTCGGGTAATATCTGCCATGGCTGCTGGATCCAGACTTAGGTAACAATTGTATTATATGATATTTTTCAAAATCAATTGGTCCCTCGTTCTTTTTTTATCCCATTTTTTTAAATTTGGTCCTTTCTGTTAATTTTTTGGCCCAAAACTGTAAAAATTTTGGACCAAAACTGCACTTTTCTTCGGACCAAAAATATCGAATAAAACTACAGGACCAAAAAACAAAGACCATTTTTATAGACCACTTATTCTTATTGGACCAAAAATGCAATTTACCCCTTGAAATGTTTATACATTAATTTTGGAAAAAATATTATTTTAGGCGTGCATCTTAGGGTTTGTGTGTTATGAACAATAATTTCACGGGCTTGTAAATAAAGGACACTGTGTTTTAATTTTTTTTTAATGTAGAATAGTCGAACCCGAATTTACCCAAATTGGGCTCAACCCCGCGTGAGTTGCACAATTGTCAAATTTACGGGCCTGTAAATGTAGGATAATGTTTTTTAAAATTCTGTAAATGTAGGACAATCATGAAATTCAAGTGACATATCAGCTCGATTTGGGCTTATTCGAGCTTGATTGTCTTAAATTAAATAATAAAACATAATATTCTAAATTCGCATGCCTGTAAAATTACTATCCTTAAGCCAAAACCCCTCCAAGTTACGAGCCTAGGAAAACATTATTCAAAAATTATTTACTTAAAATACGAAATTATGCATGTTTTTTCTTTCAAGGTATAATTGTATATTTCTCAGCCTCTTTGTGAAATAATTTTATGCAGCGTGGTGCACCTAGAAGAAATAGGAAATAATTATTTTGACACCCTCCGGCATTGGCGACAAAACTTCCTTAAAAACCAGGGGTAAGTTTTTTTTATTTAACATTATATTACTTATACGGGATTTAAACCAAATCCGTCCTCTATCTTTTCACCTTTATCAAAATGGTCCTCTATTTATTTGCTTTATCAATTTAGTCCTGTATCTATTCAAGTTTTGCCAAAATGATCCTAATTGGCCTAAAAATGTACAAAACCTCACCGTTTTGGTCCTATATTTATTTTCTTTACCAATTTAGTCCTGTATCAATTCACATTCTCCAATTAGGTCCTAATTGAACGCATAAAGCATAAAACCATTTTTCACCAAATTAGGACCAATTTGGCGAAACTTGAAGAAATACAGGACTAAATTGATAAAACAATAAATAAATGACTATTTAGATAAAGGTGAAAAGATAGATGATGATTTTGGTTTAAATCCCATCAAAATAATATGGGAGTTTCTTGGAGTTTATAAGGATGAACAAGTTCTCCATTGGTATGATATATTTTTAGGAAGACCCAAAAATAAATTTGTGCAGGCTAGCTCGTTCCAAAGCGGAAAATATCATACCAATGCAGAGGTGGAGGTTCATCGGGGGCCCTAATTATGTTATCAGAACCATGTTCCCAGGTGAATTGGTGTGGAGGAGTTTTCCGGTGTCAAACGGAAAAAAAAATATGAACCTAGTTAAACGACTGGGTCTATATGCAAAGCTGGCCACCGCTAGTGCCACATTGAAAAAAAAACCACATCATAAGCTTCCCCCAAAAAAACTAGTGTGCATGACTAAAAATGTGGCATTTTATGTTTTATGCGTTCAATTAGGATCTAATTGGAGAAATGTGAATTGATACAGGACTAAATTGGTAAAGAAAATAAATATAGGACCAAAACGGTGAGGTTTTGTACATTTTTAGGCCAATTAGGATCATTTTGGCGAAACTTGAATAGATACAGGACTAAATTGATAAAGCAAATAAATAGAGGACCATTTTGATAAAGGTGAAAAGATAGAGGACGGATTTGGTTTAAATCCCTTACTTATACAATTTTGTACTCTTGTTAATTTGAAATAGGTATACTTGGTTCTATTAGTGAAATTCTGGAATTGGGGTTTGATGAAAAGTTCATCCGGACGTGGGAATATTATTTTGACTACTGTGCCGCTGGATTCAAGTATTGTATTCTCGGAAATTATCAGGTACCTAGAGGGTTAATTGCACTTTTAGTTCCAAAAGAATTGATAAGGGATAAATATTTTCCTTTGTTCTAGAATATTCTGTTGTATCTCTTTGTAGATATTATTTAAATTTTTTCCTTGTATCTCGCAACTAATTGATGTACATATACTCTATATAATAGATCTTTGACCCATCACCTGATTAACGGTGAATGGAATGTCAATTCTCTAATATACACGATCGAATATATATATATATATATATATATATATATATATATATATATACAAAGAGATACAACAGAATATTCTAGAACAACAAATTAAATATCAATCCCTTATCAAGAATGTTCTCCATTTCAAAATGGTCATTTCTTCAACACTCTTAGTTCCGCAGTTTTTTGTTAACACTTTTGGTCCCAAAAGAATAGGATATATTGCAGTTTTGATCCCAATAAAATGTATAAATTGCAGCTTTAATCCCAAGGGCATAGGATAAATTTTTCATTTTGGTCTTGAATATTAACGATTGGGACCAAAACTGCAAAAAAAATGAGACCATTTTCGCACATAGGCAGGTACCAAAAGTGTTATGCAAACATTTTCTTGGGACCTAAAAATGCAATTTTCCATGTATATATATATATATATGCACGAATATAAAAGAACACGAGACTAGCATGTGCCTTGTGAGAAAAGAATCAGTATTTCATTAATTTAAGATTTATTCTTAAACATGCCTATAATTTAATATTCTATAATCTGTATTCTTGGCAGATCGTATTCAGTCGACCTGGAGATGTCGCTGCCTTCGGGAATAACCCATACAACCCCCCGCCCTTTGCTTACTGATGTCTACTATCTTCGTCCCTGAAAAATTGGTCCTGATTTTTCCACATGGTTTAACGCGATATGTCGAAGGGTATTGTAATACCCCGTTCCGTTTTATACCTTTTATACTCCTAGGACCCTTATTTTTTTTTTTTTTATTATCTTTGTTTCTTTTATTTTATTATTTTGTGTGCTTTTGTGTATTTAAATATACATACCCTTTTTATAAAACTCCTAAATTCGAAGAAAGAAAACGAATTCTTTCAAACGAATAAAGGACTACGAGAAATTAATTATTCAAATTAAATTAAGGACTTTGATCCGTTTAATTTATTGAGAAAAGCCATGTTTGATAATAGATCAGGTGCATGGTCACGGAGTATTGTTTATGGTGTTTTGGAAGAGATTTACTATGTGTGAAAATGATTGTGGGCTTTGCCCTTAACGTGAACCAACATGTGATATTTCGATTATATGACGTGAAACCTGCTATGCCCAATTAATTATTATTGTGGACTTGTTATTTATATGACTTATGTTATTCATATTTGTATATCAACTGCTTAAATAAATTATATATTTTATTAATGAGTACAATTTAATATATTTCGGATTTACCAATCTCATGACGTTGCAAATCACCCATACGTGAGAATTCAAATCTCACGTCCCCCTTTTTACAACCCTTGCAGATTATGATTTCGTGGAGCAAGGACAGTAATAGAGACGACACGGAGTTCCCCACTTAAATAAAACATTACTGATAATACTATGTTTTATTTACACATATATGTGTGTGATATACATATTAAATTTATTATATTCATTTCTTCCGCTGCATAAAACTCATCATCTCTCATTTCCGTTATATTTCCTTCAAAAATTTTATAGTTCGGACTTTTGATCACAATAACACTTCGAATTCAATATAATTATTATATGTTGGGTTCGGGGCGTTACAGGTGGTATCAGAGCTTATGTTCAAAACTTTCGGACCAAAACCCAAATCATTATTTTCATCAAGCCAAAATTCTTTTTCTTTAATTAAAATTTTCTTATCATGTAAGTATAGATCACTAATTAAATCACTTGAGGGGAAATGTGTCTCCTATTACCGTCAGAAGCTCCTCGAAGGTATGTTCTTATTTTATTGCCTAAAAGTTTGTGATATTACGACAACTTGACTTTCATAACAAAACTCCAATCAAAAGATCGCAAACTCGAAACAGCACCTACGAGGTGTGGAAAGAACCACGAAATGTCGTTTATATTACTATTGAAATGCAAATAATTAGTAAAAGATAGAAATAAATATAATTGTGTAAAGTTATAAACTTCATAAATGATGTTATATGATTATTTGAACTATGTGCCTTAATTGTTTAAATAATGTTTCTGAATAACTAAAATTTTGATTAGGAATCTCCTTTCCATATAAGAATCCACCTAAGATAGTTATATCCTGATAATTAGAAGACACTTAGCTAACCTTAGGATCTATAAATGTGTTTATAACCCAGTTTAAGAGACTGCGTGCAAAGGCAATAGCCACTCAAATATCCCCAGACGAGATATATTTGATAGTCGTGATTCATTTCGGCAGAAGAGTTACTGAGTTGTTCTCCGTTCTATCGCAGTAAGACTACTCGAACGGACGAGAATAGAAGACCCAGTACAAAGGCCCCACATTCACTTGGAGACATACCTAGAAAGAAGTCGGCGATGGGTATTTCCGTATGATAGTAGTGATCAGTCAGAGTGATCAAACCCTTTTAAACAGTTATCCTTTTAATGTAGTCACAAATACATACACCCTAGATATGCCACCCTTTCCTGACATATAGTAGTAGTCAGACGTATGACCGTTTTACTCAGACCGTAGCAGCATAGCTCTAACCCGCTCCTTTTGTCGCCTGTGGACCGTTCTGATGCAAGGAAATACGTTAGAATTATACTTAGAAGCCTTTTGTATTCTATGACGTAATGTAAGGAGACTGACCTCCGTAGGACCAAAACTTTTTAGATATATATATACTTATTATGTGCTCACTACTTGTCAATATGTTTTACTTGCTTTATATATTAAATGTCATATTTTATCTGATTATCACTTAATGACACATTAGTTGTTCCTAGAATACTGTGCGAATGTGAGCACTGTACCATTGGGGCCCCAATGCGCAGCTGGTGAATTATGTACCACACGTGTTCTCAGTGAACGTTTTGTGTTAATTTTGGTTAGTCCGATTATGTTTTTATAATTTTCTCATACCTATACATATCGTAACAATATTATTCTTTTACGATCAGAACTACATTTAGAATGGCACCCGGACGTAAACGTGGACGACCCCGCGTTAACCCTATCCCTGAACCCATGGATCCGATAGAACAAGACCCACCCCTTCAGGCTGAACCCGAGCCGCCTCAACAAGCCGCACCAGAAAACGATATCGCGAGAGAAATACTGATCTCTCTTCAGAACTACATTCAACAACAAGTTCCACCACCTCCTCCGCCGTTGTACGGGCCTATACCTCAGATAACGCCCAGGGCGAATGACTTTGTCGAACGCTTTCGACGACTGCAGCCACCTAGGCTGGATGGGAAAGAGGATCCCTTTGAAGTCGAGGAGTGGATATCGGGATTGGAACGTATCTTCAGACACATGGCACTGGCTGATGCACAGAAGGTCTCTTGTGCCCAGTTCCAACTGATGGAGGATGCAGCCCAATGGTGGGAGTCTTATGAACGAACTATGGACGAAGAAGCTAGACAGGTCCTTACTTGGGAGGACTTTAAGAAAGCTATACTGGATCGATACTTTCCACGAGTCCTGAGGGATCGGAAAGAACAGGAATTTGTCAACCTTCGGCAGGGAACTCTCTCAGTGATAGAGTACGAGAGAAGGTTCAATCAACTGTCTCGCTATGCCCCACATCTGGTGGGTGACGATGAAAGGAAAGCTCGCAGGTTCGAGCAGGGTTTGAGGCCCGAGATAGCAGGAATTATAATTGGCCTTCAGATTCCAAACTATGGAGAAGTTTTTCATCGAGCATTGCTGGTCTCGATCAGTCAAAACTTAGAGTACAAACGAACTCCAACTACTGTTCCTGTCAATCGGAATTGGCAGCCACACTTTAAGGGAAATTCAGTACCACCACCTGGGGAGGACGACTATAATGCTTCTCAAAATGATCCAAATTGTTCAACATGTGGAAAGAGACACTTGGGACGATGCAACCAGGGTAAAGTAACTTGTTGCCGTTGCAACCAACCAGGGCACAAAGTTAGAGAATGCACTCAACCATCAAGTGTCAATCGTCAACCAGTTAACAACACCCAGTACTACCCGCAACAAGTGAATAACTACCAGACTTATCAGCCACCTACACACAACAACCGTCGGTTGGGGCCACCAGTCAGAGTTCCACCTCACCAAGATGGGGAGTGGTCAGGCCACGTGAATGCTATCCTAGAAGGAGGAGAAAACAGTGGAGGACAACTCCGATTGAAAGGACCTGAACATCCCGTGTAGACACTAAGCAGAAATGGGTTATGACTAGCAGGAGGAAAAATTAGATACTACTTAAAATAAAAGTATGGGGTTTAGCCAAACAATACCTAGAAGCTGAATTTCGGGGACGAAATTCCCGTTAAGGGGGTGAGGATGTAATACCCCGTCCCGTTTTATACCTTTTATACTCCTAGGACCCTTATTTTTTTTATTTTATTATCTTTGTTTCTTTTATTTTATTATTTTGTGTGCTTTTGTGTATTTAAATATACATACCCTTTTTATAAAACTCCTAAATTCGAAGAAAGAAAACGAATTCTTTCAAACGAATAAAGGACTACGAGAAATTAATTATTCAAATTAATTTAAGGACTTTGATCCGTTTAATTTATTGAGAAAAATCAAAATACAATAAAATATTTCTTGAGTTTAAAAACTGTATTATTTTCTGAATTGGGATTAACTCGTGAACCAAACGACCCCCTAAACCGTAATAAGTGGGAACGAAAATATCAAAGAATTTTACTTTCATTTCTAGCCACAAGAATTATCCTTTTATTTTCCTTTTAAATTTAATTAATTAAAAATTTTCCCTTATAAATATAACCGTGCCCTTCCCCAAAGTACAATTTTTTCCCAAAAATCCTCACTCATCTCGTCTCTCTCGCCCGCAGCCAAACGCCTCGCCCCTGCCTCACTCTGCCGGCGACCGCGCCTCCTCCTCCCTGCTTCCGGCGACGAGCGCCGTCGTCTTCAGCAACCGAGCGCGGTCGTCGCTCGCATCGCCACCCAGCTCGGCCGAAGCCGCGCCACCTCACGGCCGTCGCCTCTCTCGTCGGCCAAGCACAGCCGCGCCACCGCTCCCAGCCAGACGCCCTCCCGTCGCCGCCGCACCACGGCCCAGCAGCGACCAACGTCGCCCTCCTCCTCTCCTCACGCCGCTCGCCCGGAAGCCGCGAGCGCCGCCTCTTCCCCTCCGCGAACGCCGCCGCTCCGCCGAAGCCGCCGCCCGCCGCCGCCGCCGTCTCCTCCTCCACCTCCAGTAAGATGGATTTCTTCCTTCTTACTTCGAATTTCATTCCGTTTAAATTCGATTTCGAACGCCGGTTTATTTCAGTTTCTAACCGGGACCTTCTTTCGTTTAATTTTCTGTTCAAAATTGACGCCGTTGAACCGGTTGCTGTTGCTGAATTTCTGGAATTTCAGAACCACGCCGTTAGGCTGCCCAAATCGTTTTTCCGAATTCCCGAACGACGCCGTAAGGCTGCCCAATTTTTGTGAACAATTTCCGAATTTCGAAACGACGCCGTTAGGCCGCCCGTTTAACGTCTCAAACTGAAGCTCGTAAGGTTTCTATCTTCGTTTTTATCTTGGGTAGATTTTTGGGTTATTTTTGTTAATTGTTAGAAGCTTAGAACAAGAAAAGAATTGAAAGAAAATTTATTGTTAGTGATTAGGTGAATTAGTATTAGTTATGGACTTATTTAGTATTATTATTTTGTTTCACTTGTATCACTCTTTAGAAGTGAGTTTTGGATAGATTATTTTCTTTGTTTTATTTCTTACACAAACCATGAGATTGGATTTTTAGTTTAGTATTTAGTATTAGTAGTTGAATGTTGAAATATTATTGTTTTAGATGAATGGTAGTAATGACTTAGAGGACTAGTATTTTCTTATGAATGTTTAGTATCATTGTTTTAGTATTATGATGATATTAGCAAAAATCATATAGTATCCTTGTTTTAATGTTTTTCAAGGATTAAAAACACGTTTGAATAAATTTCGTAATCAAAGGGAAACTCGTCTTCACCTCGTACCCCTATTAGAATTTTAGAAAAACACAAACAAAATAAAGTCTTTTAATAAGTTTAGAAAAGGAAAGTTTTATATTCAAGTTTTCGTTTAAAAACGAGAATTAGAACTCTTAAGAAAGAATAACCTTTTCTTTATTTTCATTAAATAATAATCTTATTTTTCTAAGTATTTTCCAAGCTTAATAATGATTTTTTTTCCTTAAGAAGGCCTTTTTGAGAACACATTCAATTCGGTAAATACACCCCCTGTGTACACCACCAAATTCAGTAAATACACCCCCTGTGTACACCACCAGATTCGGTAAATACACCCCTGTTACACAACCAAATTCGGTAAATACACCCCCCTGTTACACCACTAAATTCAGTAAATACACCCCCGTTGCAGCACTGAATTTAGTAAATACACCTCCTTAATACACCTTCCCTTTAAAAGAGGTGTACTTATCAATTTGAAATCAACCTTTGAAAACTTTAGTTTTCAATAGTTTTCTGAAGACAACGACCTACCCAATCCTCGAGTTTCGCACTCTTAAGCTTTTCAAATTCAAAAGTCAACCTTTTAATCGAAATACTCCTTATTAGGATTCGGTACTAGTTGGAACGCACACGAGGTTTCCGACCATCTGTTCGTACATCATTCACGGGACCCGAAGTTAACAGGTGGGTGATGATCGGTTGATTGATCTGCTAATAATATGTTGTGCTGGTATACTCTGCACTCCACTAAATCAATCTAAAATCAAATATACAACATGAGTGTAAACCTATTATATAAGTGTGTGAACTATATGATATTATTACGTATATACCTTGTATGGATTGTTGTGTTTATCTAATTATACAATCGTTGGTGACTGCATGATAATAAGAGTATTTTATGAGCATGAATCTATTTAAGTATGAATTACGTGTACAGTTCGAATTGTCAGTTTTGGTAAGGACGTTGAAAATGGATGTGGCCATGTGTGATAATAGATCAGGTGCATGGTCACGGGATTTTGTTTATAATGGATGTGGGCATGTGTGATAATAGATCAGGTGCATGGTCACGGGGATTTTGTTTACAATGGATGTGGCCATGTGTGATAATAGGTCAGGTGCATGGTCACGGGATTTTATTTGAAGTGGATGTGGCCATGTTTGATAATAGATCAGGTGCATGGTCACGGAGTATTGTTTATGGTGTTTTGGAAGAGATTTACTATGTGTGAAAATGATTGTGGGCTTTGCCCTTAACGTGAACCAACATGTGATATTTCGATTATATGACGTGAAACCTGCTATGCCCAATTCATTATTATTGTGGACTTGTTATTTATATGACTTATGTTATTCATATTTGTATATCAACTGCTTAAATAAATTATATATTTTATTAATGAGTACAATTTAATATATTTCGGATTTACCAATCCCATGACGTTGCAAATCACCCATACGTGAGAATTCAAATCTCACGTCCCCCTTTTTACAACCCTTGCAGATTATGATTTCGTGGAGCAAGGACAGTAATAGAGACGACACGGAGTTCCCCACTTAAATAAAACATTACTGATAATACTATGCTTTATTTACACATATATGTGTGTGATATACATATTAAATTTATTATATTCATTTCTTCCGCTGCATAAAACTCATCATCTCTCATTTCCGTTATATTTCCTTCAAAAATTTTATAGTTCAGACTTTTGATCACAATAACACTTCGAATTCAATATAATTATTATATGTTGGGTTCGGGGCGTTACAGGTATTACGGGGTATTTTGAGGTTCATTCTTGAAAAATAATTGGTCATTAATAAAAAGTTCATTTCACATATTTTCCATAACGATCATTTAAAAAAAACGGACCTCAGAAAATTTTGTAATACCCTCCAACATATCGCATTAAACTATGTGGAAAAAAAAAAGGACCAATTTTTTGGGGAAGAAGAAATATTTAAAATGGATTCTCATGCAGTTCTGTGATCTTTTATATATTTGCGTTTTGTTGTGACATTATAGTCTGTAATTAACTTCTTTCTTGGGGTATCTCTTATGCCCTAAACTTAATAAATTTTGCCTTAATAAGTTTTATACATTTTTTTAGGTTTTTTGTATTTTCTTTTCCTTTATTTAGTTCTCATATCATTTTGTATCTTTAAATCTTTACATAATTAATACATTCACTAAATTGCCTCATCACTCTTATGTTGGGTTGAAAACTCTTCGATCTCATAAAATTGTCAAACAGCCATTTTAAGATAAAAGAAACCATGTAAACTTTATATTATCTTAAAAGACTTGTGACGATGTTTAATCTGGGCCAATTTGGACCAAATTAAAGCTAACTCGGCCTAATTTTTTGCCTCAATTTGCAAATTTTTAAATCCGCGGTCGTTAAATTATCAGCCCGATGACCTATAATCCTTAAATTTCCAGCCCAAAGACTCATATCATTTAGCCTTAAAAAATACTTTCCCTCCTTTGATCATAGCTATCCTACATTATTCATCTAATAAATCACTGAAATTAAGCACATCGGCCATAACCCAATCAAACTCTTGTCATCACTCCAACGTTGACATTCTCAGTCAAAAGGCATATTCCTATTAGCATGTGCCGGCCACGTGCTTCTTTATTTCGACCAAGTAGCTGATAATATTTTAATACATATGAGACTAGTTTGGAAAAGTTAAAAAAATTGTTAGACACCCAAGTAAAAAGTTATGGGATTGATTTTGCTTTAATATCGTTTGTACAACATGCCACGAAGATAAATATAGTATGTTGTTTACCAAATAAAGTATGCTGAGAATTTGTGGCAAATTAATGGAGCTTTGGTAAAAACATAAAAAATGAGAGATCATAGATGCTTCATGAATGTTAATATTTGTTGATGATGGTGATGAAGAAGTAGTTGCAAGAACACAAAGATTTGCCAGGGGTTCTTAATCCGTGGACTTGAATGCTTGTATAGCTTTTGTATTGAATAATGAACTTATTTCTTTTGTTACAAGGGTGGACTATTTATAGTTTTTCCTATACAAGGGTAGTTTCGTCCTTTCCGGCCTCTAAGGGGACAGGAGTAATAAATGACTCCAGTCTCTGAGGGTGCGCGGGCGCCCGTACACCCCAGTCTGCATGCGGCTGGCCACTAGCGTGTCGACACGTGTCCAAAAAGGACGATTTTCTGAGATGTTTTCCATAATTGGGTGGAATATTCCCTCTGTTACTAAGTACGGAGGCGGCCTTTTTCCTCTTGGGGGAGGATCTCGCCAGATTCTATCACGTGCTTCTCGAGCTGTCAGTAGATCGGAAGCTTGCTGAGGTCGGAGATCGGACTCCTACACTTCATGAGGTCGGAAGACCCCCTTGGGCTTGGCCGTACTGAGGAGACCTCCCTACAATTTACTAGCCCATGGTCAGACCGGTCCGGTCACTGCTTCCTTGGCATGAATCTGATGCGTTTCGGACATGATACGGAGCTCAATGCCGTCCTTGCTTGGTTCTGCGGACGAAAGGGGTCGGGGGCCACGGCGACCGGATGGCATCTGGCCCGGCCAGGCTATTGTAGCCGCGGCGTTCTGTTGTTTTTGGCCAGAATGAGATCGATGCCGACCTGTGGTGGGAAATGGCCACAACAATTGCCCCTCAGCTCGTCTCTCAGAGTTGGTGGGAGGCGAGATGGTCGTTTGTCCTTGAATGTTGGCGTCAACCTCGTTCGTCCTGGCGTGGCCGGAGGTCGACCTTCTAGAAACTGACGCTTGAGCGGACGTGCATGGGTAAGTGCGCCTAAAAAGGCACGTGTGACGTCATGCGACGCCTCTAATCCTGCGCATTAATTATTGGCGTGCGCAGCCGTTTTGGTGTGGGGTCCTCGGCGATACGACTTCTTGCACTTAGGCCCCTGGGCCTAGGAATTTGTTTGCGAAATAGGCCCTCTCCATCTCTTATAAATAGTTGAGATATCTTCCATTTTGATTTTTTTTACTTTCGCGCCTTCAAACCCTAGCAAATTTAGAGTCTTCCGTCGATTTCTCTGGCGAGACTTCGAAGCAGTGTTTGGGCTTTCACGGCGGCGACTTAGAGAGGTAATTGGCATTTAAATTTTGAAAAACTTTCTACTTCTTATTCTTTTTTCAAAATGGTACGGCGGTGGACTGGTCCTCCGCCAGGGCAAAGAGGTGGCGCCTCCTAGAGCGGCGGCGGTGGAACCAGCCGGAGGCTTTTTGACGAAAGGGAGAGCCCTAGCGGCGGAGGTGGAGCCTCTCTATCGCGCCTGAGTGCAAGCTCGATCTGGGCTCGTGACGACGATGGTCTGGATGCGCTCTTCCTGAGTTTGGGGCGATCACTTTTGGGCGAGGGCGCTAGAGAGAGTTGCCCTACTGTGGCTGCGAGTTCGAGATCTAATCCGATGGCCCGTCCGGTCAAGAGCCGGGAACCGCTGGATGACCTCCTTGAATAAGAAAATGACGATGGTGAACACGGTGAGGGCGATGACCTAGCTAATAACTTATTACTCCAGAACCTCGTTGCCGAGCAAATCAAGGAGAGGCTCGGGATGACGAACGAGGCCTCGGGGTCGGAGGCCGAAGAGGTCAAGGGGTCGCCTGTTGTGGCCCGAAGTGCGGGTGAGGTCCGTCGGGATGAGATTAGATGAGATCCTTCCGGTTGTGGTCGGAGTATGTGGATGAGAAAGATGAGATCGAATCTCTCTCTTTCGATTTCAACGGGTACCAAGAGCGTTATCCCCGGGGCCCGACCGTTCGTGATCCAAGGACCATTCGAATAGTCGACCTGGAGAGATCCAAGAAGTGGACGATCGGCCAGATACAAAGTAAGGTAACCCAGAGTTTTCTTGATGAAGCTCGGGTCGACAGGGATATTCCTTAAGATGCCCAGCTTTTCGCCCCCGAGCCTAATGAGCGGGCGGATCAACCCCCACAGGGGATGGTGGCCGTTACTCAGGATATGATGGAGGTCGGGCTCCATTTTCCCCTTCATCCGGCCATCTCCTACCTGCTCAATTACTGGAACCAGGCGCCTATCCAGCTACTGTCAAATGCATGGATGATTATCTTGAGCGTCATGGTGCTTTTTTGCCAGAATCGGTTGTATCGAATGCCGACCCCGGGGGAGATGACCTATCTGTACCGGGTCCAGAGCGAGAAGAGTAGGACCGGAGAGGTCTTCATTCAGACCAAAGGGCCCAAACTGGTGACTGGTCTCCCGAGCAAGGCCCGCAACGACCGGAAGAAATGGTTCTTCGTAGGAGGAGCCTGGCAAACCGGATATCCTGGTGGAACGGAAGTTGGGGTTCCGACCGACAGAAAAATCCTAGTAAGAGATTTGTGTTTATTTTTGGACTAAATGTTCTGATCTAATTTTTTATTTTTCTTTGCAGGCTATCTCTCTCCCTCCGTGCGCGAGCTGAACTTTGATTTTGCGGTCGTCCGAGAGTGGATCTTGTCCTTGCCGGCCTTCGAGAGAAATCAAGCTATCCTCCGGACTCGTCAGGTGCGACTTGCCAGCCGATTCTTTCAATTTCCCCGCCATTTGAATTTGACGGGTAGGTACCTGGGTGAGCCCAGGTTTTGAATTATTTCTATATGTTTTTTTTTTACGCTCTGAATTCGCATTGCCCGAGTTCCCGGTCGTACGCCGTTGCCCCAATCACTTGCTTGATCAGTGCCCAAAAATGTTTTCCCGCCTTGGAGTCGCTCTCACACAACTGGAGGTCATCAAGGTGACGAAGAAGAAAAAGAAGAAAGGGATCGGCGCCCGGAAAGAAATTGTCATCCAAGAGCCAACTCCCCTCCAGTCTGTCCCGGCCGTCGAGGGTGTTGCGGTCGGAACCATCTCATCCTCCCCCCTTACCGGACGGAAAAGCGGTCGTGAGGAACTTGAGAGAGAGGAGGCTGGTGTGGACGGATCGAGTCCAGCCCCGAATGATGTGTCCGACGATACGCCTCCCGGGCAGAGGCCGGCCGGAGCTACCACGATGGCCCATGCGACCCATGCCCCCGGCCGGGAGGGTGATCGGACCTTATTCGATCGCGATCCCACTCGTTTTCAAGCGTAAGTTATCTCAATTTATAATTTTACTTTATTAAACTGTTGTTTCTGAATTGGTCTTTCTTTCTTTGTTCTGGTTGACCCACAACGACTCCGACCTTCCGCCAATGGTGTTGGATTTTCTATCCTCCCGGGCCCCGAGCTCCATCGTCGAGATGCCGGAGTACATGAGCCGAGCGGTGAACTCCCTGCCTCCGTCCTGGACTCGGGACCTGGCTGATATTACCGAGCGCCGCCCTTGCTATGCCGGCCGAGCCAGCATCGCCCTAGCCAACCAGGCGGCAATTATGGCGAACTTTGTGGAGAGCGAGCTCACCAGTGCTGTCAGCTCGCTCCGGAGGGCAGAGGCCGACCTGACCCGGGCTCGGGAGGAGAGGGCCAACTTTGAGAGTGAGAACATCGCGCTCAGGAAGAAGAGGGATAATGCGGTCGGCCAGATGGAGGTCGTGCTGAAGGAGAAGGGGGTGCTCTCTCCCGAGCGGAGATGGCCTGGAAAGCTCTGGATGAGACCCGGGCCCGGATGTCTGAGATGGAGGATGCGATGGCTGCGCTCCGGCTAGAGGCTTATACTGCGAAGGGGGATGCCGACCAGGCCCATGCCCGGCAAGCTGAGCTGGAGAGGGAGGTGCGGGAGAAAGCTGCCCGAAGCTGTTCTAGGAGTTTTGCTATTACATGGCTATCGCCGACCTGATCCGTGTAGGACTCAAAGCTGACCTCGACACGAAGGTCTATGAGGATTACTTCCTGGAGTATGTCGCCAAATCTCCGATCCACGAGAGCTACTATCTCCACTTCCTGGACCTCGAGACCGAGCTCAGAGTGGACCTGTCATGGTTTCGTACCGGCACAGGTTGCTCCTCCCGGGTCATGGTCCTCCAGTCGTTCAGGTCGAGAAGGTCAAGGACGAGGGGGAGGAAGAGTCTGAGGATGAAGAGGTTCTTCCCGATGGACCATCGGCACCGGGCGGAGAAGTGGTTGAGGATTGCATCAATGAGGTGGCGGATTTTGTGGCCGGGGCTGAGCAGGCCGGTGGCGTTGATGGAGCCAGCGATCCTTGAAGTTTGTTTTAATTTTGCTCTTGTTAGAATTGTTTTCTTTTTTTTTCGTTTGTAACTGGCTTTTGACCGGGTTTTTGAACAATCTATGAATCTGTAACCGGCTCATGTCTGGGTTTCCGACTCTGCTTTAATTTATTGTCATTTGAATGGAATTTTGACATTATTACCTTCATCGTGTTGTTGTTTCTTTTTGTTGTTTAGAAAATACATGCTAGCATGTTTGGAATTTAGAATGTAATTGAGATTTTTCCCGGGCTCAGGTAAGATATGTCGACCTTGATACGGTCGGCATATACTTTGAATTGAGCCCGGTCTTTGGAATGACCTTGATGGTCTTCCCGAGCTTAAGTGAGATATGCCGACCTCGATACGGTCGGCATACGCTTTTGAACTGACCTCGGTTTTTTAATGACCTTGACGGTCTTCCCTGGCTCAAGTGAGATATGCCGACCTCGATACGGTCGTCATACGCTTTTGAACTGAGCTAGGTTTTTTGAATGACCTTGATGGTCTTCCCAGGCTCAAGTGAGATATGCCGACCTCGATACGGTCGGCATACGCTTTTGAACTAAGCTCGGCTTTTGGAATAAGAAGTGTGGTGAAAAGAGGGCCTTTTATTTATAAGAACTTGGTTACAGAGTACAACTTTGTTACTGGTAGTATTTCTTCAAGTGTACTGCATTCTAGGGATATTGGTCTGGAGTGTCGTCCATGAGTTCGAGCTCGTAGGCTCACTTGGAGATCCACTTGGATATCCTGAACGGGCCCTCCCAGTTCGGGCCGAATACCCCTTTGGGACCTTGAACCTTCTTGAGGACGAGGTCGCCGTCCTGGAATTGTCTGGCCTTCATCTTCGAGTTGAAATTTTTTTGGATTTTTTCTTGTAGGCCGCGTTTCGGAGGTCGGAATTGAGTCTCCTTTCCTCTAACATGTCCAAGTCGATTCTCCGAGCGGTGTCGTTGTCTTCGGTGATCGTCTGGGCTTTCTGGTGGCTAGGGAGGGAGACCTCCGATGGGATGACGGCCTCGGTCCTGAAAGCCAAAGCGAAAGGAGTTTCGCCCGTTGAGTTTCTCGTAGTTGTCTGGTACAACCAGAGTACATCAGGAAGCTCAGCTGTCCATTTCCCTTTCTTGTCTTCGAGCTTTGCCTTAATGGTGTGCTTGAGGATCTTGTTTACGGCCTCCACCTGGCCGTTTGTCTGTGGGTGGTAGGGTTGGAGAAAACTTTCTTGATTTTCCATTTCTCGCAGAATTGGATCATTTGGAGGCCGTCAAATTGCTTCCCATTGTCGGAGATGATCATTTGTGGTAGGCCGAAGTGCCATATGATGTTCCTCCAAATGAACCTTATGATCTGGGCCTGGTCGATTTTGTTGAGCGGCTCGGCCTCCGCCCATTTTGTAAAATAATCGATGGCTACTATGGCGAATTTGTGGCCCCCGGGTGCAGTGGGCATCGGTCTGATCAGGTTGATGCCTCACTGAGCAAAAGGCCAAGGGCTGTACACAGAGGAGAGCTGCTCGGGGGATAACTTTATTTTAGGTCCCATGATTTGACACTTGTTGCATGATCTTGCGAAGCTGACGGCATCCTTATTCAAAGTCGGCCAGAAATATCCTTGCCTGATCACTTTGTGGGCTAGGGCCCGGCCTCCAGCGTGATTCCCACACACTCCTTTATGGATTTTGGCCAGGATGCTCTGGCCTTGCTCCGAGGTTATACATTTCAGGAGTGGGAGGGTGAAACTTATTTTATATAGAAGGTCGTCAATAAGAGTGTACCTCGACGACCGGAGTTGTAGTTGCCGGGCTCGGACCCTATCTTCTGGGAGTGCGCCAGTCTTTAGGTATGTCTCGATCGGGGTCATCCAACTTTCATCGGCGTTCAGAACAGTTGACACTTGTGCCGGATTACTGTGGGGGTTCTAAGAGTGGAGAGCTGGATGTTGATGAGGTCGGCAGCCCCTTCTGCGGTTGCCAACTTTGGATAGGGCATCGGTCTGGGTGTTGTGTTCCCTCGGGATTTGCTCTATGAAGACTTGATGGAACTTCTCATATAAGGTCATCACCAAGTCGAGGTATTTCACCATCTGCTCACCCCGGGCCTCGTATTCTCCCTTTATGTGGTTTACTACGAGTAAGGAGTCTATGAAAATATGAAGACAACATACCCCAATGGCGATTGCAAGCTCGAGGCCCCCGACCAGGGCTTCATACTCAGCTTCATTGTTTGTAGCAGCGAAACTGAAATGAATTACGTGGGTGAAACTCTGGCCCTCAGGTCCGACCAGGACGATACTGGCCCCGATGCATGTGCTCGTTGATGATCCGTCCACATACAGTTTCCATTGGGGGTGGTCGATTCTTGTGAACTTTGGGGGGAACGTAAGTTCCATGATGAAGTCGGCAAGGGCCTGGCCCTTGATGGCCATCCTTGGGACGTAGGTGATGCCATACTGAGCTATCTCTAGCGACCACTTCAAGAGCCGACTGCTGGTGTCCGGCCGGTGCAGAACTTGCCTTAGAGGTAAGGTGGTCAGGACCTCCACTTGGTGGTCGAAAAAGTAGGGCCTTAGTTTCCTCACGCTCATGACCAGAGCGTAGGCTAATTTCTCAAGTGGGGTGTATCTGAGCTTGGCATCGTGCAAGGCTTGACTTATGAAGTAGATTGGGAGGTGGTTCTTGCCGTCTGCTCGGATGAGCACCGCGCTAAGGGCGACCTCGGAGGCCGCAAGATATAAGTAAAGATTTTCTCCCGGGATCGGTTTGACCAGAATTTGGGGGTTTGCCAAGTACTCCTTTAGCTTTGAAAAGGCTATTTGACTTTCCCTATTCCAAGAAAACTTTTCATTTTTAATGGTCGAGAAGAAAGGCTTACTTTTATCTCCAAGTCGGGCTATGAATCTGCTCAATGAGGCCAGGCAGCCGGTCAGGCGTTGTACTTGCTTGATCGTTCTGGGCTCCTGTATGTCGAGGACGGCTTTGATTTTAGCCAGATTGGCCTCAATTCCTCTTTGGCTGACGATATGCCCAAGAAATTTATCGGCCTCCACCCCGAAGTTGCACTTTTTCGGGTTCAGCTTCATGTTGTAAGCCTTGAGGATTTTGAAAGTTTCCTCGAGGTCGCTAAGGTGGTCTTCCTTTCTCAGGCTCTTTACCACGATGTCGTCGATGTAGACCTCCATGGTCTTTCCGATCTGATCCGCGAACATTTTGTTGACCAACCGATGGTAGGTCGCTCCAGCATTGATTAGGCCGAACGGCATCCGGAGCCATGAAAATATGTTATTTTTCGTATGGAAAGAGGTATGCTTGATGTCTTCGATGTTCATCGGGATCTGGTGGTAGCCGGCGAAAGCATCCATGAAGGACATCATTTCATGACCGGCTGTACTGTCTACTAAGTGGTCGATGTGTAGCATCGGAAAGTGATCTTTTGGGCATGAAGCATTAAGGTCGGTGAAATCGATACACAGTCTCTAGGTGTTGTTTATTTTCTTGACTAGGACGACATTTGCGACCCATTGGGGATCGTCTTTTGTTTGTTCAATGAGTTTATTGTCCAGTAGTTTTTTACTTCCTGGGCTAGTGCCTCGTACTTCTCTGGGCCAAATTTTCTTATTTTCTGATGGACCGGTCTCTTATTGGGATCGATCTTCAATCGATGGCAAGCGTGCTTGGGGTTGATTTCGAACATGTCCTGGTGGGACCAAGCGAAAACTTCTATGTTGGCCTTGAGGAAATCGATCACTTACCCATGCATTTCAGTTGGTATTCGAGAGCCGATCAGGACTTCCAACTCCGGCCTCGAAGGGTCGACTGGGATGTGTTCCAAGTCCTCCAAGGTCGTGGCTTGCTCGTAGCTTCGCCGGTCGCTTGTGTCGAATCTCGGGTCAAGATCGAGCTCGGAGGGCTCGAAACCTATCCTTGGCTCGGGATCGTCAACTTGCATTGGTTGTGGGCTAGACCCATTTGGGTGACTGGGATCGGTTGAGGTGGACCCGACCTCGATCACATTTCCAGTGGTCGAAAAGGTCCCTTCGAGGTCGGTTTGTGATATATCTAACATTTTATTATTACAAACTGAAAATAAAGAAGAATCGAGATAGTTCAAACATTTTCTTGCCATTGGTTGATCACCCTATACGGTGCCGACCACCCCCTCAGGGGTGGGAAATTTGATACAATAGTAGTAAGAAGAGGCAACGGCCTCGAAAATATCTAGAAAATGCCTACCTAAGAAGCCGTTATAGGAACTTGGCTGGTCTACAATGATAAAGTCCAATGGCCTAGTGATCCTAACCTTCTCGTCGTAACAGCAGACGAGTTCCACGGTGAGCTTTATCCTTCTGTATGCAGCAACCGTGGCATCCCCAAATTCCTTCAGCTGGAGGTCGATTGGCTTGATGAAGCCGACGAGGTCGCCGAGTTGGTCTAGGGCCGTTTTGAATTTGATGTTGTAGAAACATCCATTGTTGATTAGAACATGTTGGACCTCCTTGCCCAAAATGCTGACCGCGATCACCAACGCATCCCCCTTGGGGTACAACACCCCACTCCGATCCCGCTTGGAGAAAGTGATCTCCAGGTCTTTGTGGATCTTAGGCTCGGGCGGGGTGACCAGGTTTATGTTAGTCATTTCCCGGATTTCGGCCTTGCACTTTCTATTCGAAAGCGTAGAGACGGGGGTTAGGCCGCCCAGGTTTCCCCCGCCGGCTTGGATCATGTTGACCCAGCCGCCAGGGTTCATCGGGGGGAGGTCGTCGTCGTCCTCCTCCTCCAGAGCTGCGACTGGCCTGAGAGGCCGGCCTCCCTCTTCATTTCTACGGGGGGGGACACTGCTGTTATTGCTGCTTGCTGTTCTTGCCGGCCGGCTGGCCACTGTATGAGGTCGTTCAGGCGCCCTTTGTCAAACAGTTTCCACAACTGCTTTAGGAGATCACGACACTGGCTCGTATTATGGCCAATAGAGTCATGATAGGCACAGAACTTTTAGGGTCCAGCCGGGACCGATCTCCCATGAATGGCCTAGGCCTGGGGAGCACATCCTTATGTTGGATTGTATTGAAGATGTGAGCAGGGGATTGTCTCAGCGCCTAAGTGAGATGTACTTCGATGCCCTCGAAGGACTTGAAGTTTCCGGGCGGCTTGGTAATCTTCTTGGCCTTGGGACCGCCTTCGGGGGAGGCCTGAGTTACAACCTCCGGCTCCTTCGCTGCTGGTTTGGATTCCCCTAGCCTGAGTGCAAGCAGCTTCCTCCGAGCTAGGTAATCGCCTGCTCGAGCTCAGAAGTCAGCGTACGTCTTCGGGAAATATTTGGTGAGGTGCTTAAACATCGGAGATCGGCGGTGAAAACCCCCAAGGGTGGCGTGTAGGGCCAGTTGGTCGCCGACCGGCTCTCCGGTCAGAATGACCTCATCCACCCGGGCGACATAGTCCTCATTGGAATTCCTTCTTCTCCTGGCAGATGCGCATCAGACGGTGCCAGTTCTCCGGCTGGGCAATTTTGGCCACAAAGTATGAGGTGAATTGGGTGCTTAGAGTGGACAAGGAGTCGATCGAGCGGGCCGGGAATGAGACGTACCACTTATGGGCGAGATCGCCCAGAGTGGGTGGGAAGAGTCTGCACTTTGTGGTGTCGGTCGCGCCCCGTACGGTCATGAAAATCTAGAATTTACTCAGATGAGTCTCCGGGTCCGTCTTCCCTTCGTAGAGAGAGGTTGGTGGTGAAGTGATTTTGAGCTGGACCGGGGCGAGCTCGATATCAACGGACAGAGGCTTATTCGCGACCGGTCGGGCCTTGAGTTGGCCTTGCGCCTCCATGAGCGCTCTCATTTCTTCAAGCTTCTTCTGTATCTTGACGATCTCCAGGTTTAGAGGTTCGACCAGCCGGTCGCCTCCATCGGCCACAGGGCCAATCCGGTCGAAAACTGCCGCCCGCGGGGTACCGAGCCCTAAGAGGCTGCTCTGGGCGAAACTGAGTTTACGCCTAGGGGAGTTGGCCTGGGCTAGACTGACCTCGGCTGCCCTTTTGTGAAGCATCTGCGCCGTGCTGCAAGTGTTGGAGATGGACTCCGTGTCTCCATACCCAGTGTCGTAGCTGGGGAATCGACTCGGGTACCATGAGGGGTCGCTAGTTCCCAGGCGGTCAAAGACCGGATGGGCGGAGCCCTGAGAACGAGTGGAGGTCGGTTCAACCTGAAATTGGCTTTCCCCTTGGTGCTCCCGGGCCTTAGCCTTCTGTTGGGAAATAGGGGTGCCCGGAATCTATTCGGGATGATAATTAAATACGAATTTAAATTTAATTATTACTAGCATTAATTAATCCTAATTAATTCAAATAATAATTCCAACAACAATTTTACCATCATGCATGTTGAATTAATTCACATAAAATCTATGGCGGAAAACTAAGAGATTATGTGACTACGTACCTTTTGTAGATATGGCCTTTGATTACAATGGGACTATCACGATCGTCCTATCAACCAAAAGAATTTCTCAAGTATGTCTTTTTCGCCTTGCTTGTTCACTGGTGGGAGGTGCTCACAAGCAATTAGAATAACAAGGAAGAAAGAAAAAATAGTGTTGCTGATTTTTTTTCAACGCTGTGAAAAGTAAACCGGAGATGAAATAATCATCCCATATATATAGGAGAGGGGTGAATGAAATTTAGGTGTATTTTAGGGGAGAGAAAATCTTTTTCTTGGCCTCCAAGAAATCTTGAATATATCCCATATATTCTTTTCTCCATAAAAAAATATTCTACAAAAATCTCACCCTCCTAATATATGCAATTTTCGAAATTTATAGATTGAGAATGCAAGATTTGGATCTTCTTGAATTTATGAGATAATCTTGTGTTCCAAGAATACTTATCTTCCATAATATTTTTCCAAGAAAATCAACAAAATCTTTTCTCTCTCCATATCTCATATTTTCGAAAATCTCAAGAAAAATCAGAAAATATATTTTCTTTTATTTTAATCACCTTATTATCATTGGACTACTTAATGGGCTACTTGAGGGACCTTTAGGAGAATTAAGATTGGACCTCCAATGGGCTTCTGAATTTCAATATTGAACCCCAATATAATTCAGCCCATTAATATTAATTAGTACCACTAATAAATTAATATTGCACTATCCATCTTAATCCATATTACGATAATATGGGCTCTCGGTTATTATTTCCCGCATTTAAGATTATCAAGTCCATTAATTAATTAAGCTTCTGAATAGCTCTAAATTAATTAATATATTTCACCTTGGAGTAAAGACAGCTCAACATTATTATCCGTACCGAAGAAACTAATTCTTCACTTGCAAGATTTGGTATGATAAAACTTCTGAGCCCACCAAGGGGACAAATCACACGAGTCGTACTCGCACGTGTTTCTCCGTATTAAATCTTAGCAACCGTCGTATGATTAATATTACTGCCCAAAACACAAAGTTCGAAGTCACGATGATTCTCACCCAACATGAATCAAAGCAGTAACCATTAAGCACAAACGGTCGTATTTAAGTGATGGAGATTAAGAAATCAATAACCACTGAGGTCTAATTCTTCACATTTCAGAACAGAAGAATTTATCCTCGTTGTAGGTCCACTTCAACACATACTAAATGTGCTAGTGTAATCTCTTGGTCAAGACAAGCCAATCTGAGATATACACATCGACCTTTCGCGGCGGATTGTTCAATTCCACCTAGGTCGTGAATTTGTACGTTTAGTTACGAGGAAACCGTCAATGTGATCTTCCGTGATCGGGTATCACCACATTAACTACAATGTAACATGTACTACTTATAATGAACTGGTTGCAATAAATATTCAACATTCAATCATATCTAAAACAAATGTGATAAAAGAATTATTCTCATAAACAAGTGTTTAATACATGAGTTATACAAAGTAAAAGCATACTTTCACGTATAACTCCAACAATCTCCCACTTATACTTAAAGTCTGCTTTTTAGTATACATCATCATGCATGTCTAGTGTAGTAGCTCTACGTGACATCTCATGCCAACCTACACTAACCTAATAATTCCTCCCACTTATACTTAAAGCAGATTGGCAATAGTCTTGACTCTCATTCCATCCACATGTCTCTCGAATGTACTCTAAGGCAGGCCCTTTGTGAATTGATATACTAGGTTGTCCTCCGACATTTATCTTTGCTACTTCTTTATCTCCTCTCTTAACAATTTCTCATATAAGATGGTGTTTTCTTTCAATGTGTTTGCTGGCCTTGTGGGCTCTCAGTTCCCTTGAATTTTCAACTGCTCCGGCACAATGATTGTGATGGGCAAATTCGGAACAACGTCCAAGTCCACTAAGAAGTACTTGAGCCAAACCGCTTCTTTCGCTGCTTCATAAGCAGTTACTTATTCAGTTTTCATGGTCGAATCAGCAATGCATTTCTGCTAATCGCTTCTCCCTGTCATGGTTTCTTCTCCCATGCAAAACACACTACCCGAGGTAGTTATTCTGGATTCTATATCTGATTGGAAATTTGAGTCTGTGCATCCCATGGGAATTAGACTGTTTGACTGTTAAATCAGCATTCCATCGCTAGTTCTTTTCAGAAACTACAAAATGCATTTAATTGCAGTCCAATAAGCTTTCCCGGGGTTACTTTTGATATCTTGCCATCATGCCCGAGGCAAAAGCAGATATCCGGTCTCATACACAACATTGCATACATAAGGCTTCCTCTGCCCGAAGCATACGGAACGTCTTTCATGTCATCTATCTCCATATGCGTCTTAGGGCCTCTTTCTTTTGATAGATGGATACCGTGCCTTAAAGGTACAAAACCTTTCTTGGAATCTTGTATGCTGAAACGCTTCAAAACAGTGCCTTTGTATGAAACTTGCGATAAGCCCAATATCCTTCTCTTGCAATCTCAAGTGATCTTGATCCCAAACCGGCTTTCCCTAAGTCCTTCATATCAAACTGGTTTGACAGCCATACCCTTACGTCTGACAATACCTTTACATTGTTTCCAATTAGCAGAATATCGTCTACGTATAATACTAAGAATACCACCGCAGTTTTGTCACACCTTTTATACACACAACTCTCGAACTCGTTTTGATCAAACCCATAAGACTTAATCACTTGATCAAAACACGGGTTCCAAGTACGTGATGCTTGCTTAAGTCCATAAATGGATCTCTTAAGCTTGCATACGAGGTGCTCTTGGCCTTTTTCAATGAAACCTTTGGGCTGTTGCAATAGATATCTATCCCGTCAAGACTTCTGTGAAGGAAAGCTGTCTTGACATCCATTTGCCAGATCTCGTAATCTAGGTGCGCAGCGATCGACAAGAGAATACGAATGGACTTAAGCATAGCTACAGGCGAAAAGGTTTCCTCATAATCGATTCCTTCTTTTTTAGTATACCCTTTGGCCACTAGTCTTGCTTTGAAGGTTTCAACCCTTCCGTCCGGTCCTTTTTTCCTCTTGTACGTACACCCACTTGCATCCAATGGGTTCTACCCAATTGGGTGGATCGACCAACTCCCACACTTGATTATGATCCATCGAACCCATCTCGGTTTCTATTGTTGTATGCCACGACTCTGCGTCTTTGTCTTGGATTACCTCGTCGTATGTTCATGGGTCTGATTCATCGCCGGGAATCAAATCTGAAGATTCTTCTATTCCCATGAATCTCCCAGGTTGCCTAGCAATCCTCCCACTGCGACGGGGTTCCGATTGTGAAGGTGTGACGTGTGGTACATCATCTTGTATACTTGGTATAGGAGTTTTCCCTCTTAACTCGTCTAAGGTAATCTCACTTCTGGGCTTTCTTTTGTTCATATAGTCTTCCTCCAAAAATTTAAAGTGCGAACTAATCACGGTCTTTTGATCCTTGGGACTATAGAATATACACCCTTTCGTTCCCGCAGGGTATCCTATAAACAGCCTTAATTCTGAACGTGGATCCAACTTACCGGCTTTCTTGTCTAGCACGTATGGCGGACAACCCCAAATCTGCAAGTGTCTTAGACTGGGCTTGCGCCCAGTCCACAATTTCATTGGGGTTTTAGGAACCGATTTGGATGGCACCAAGTTTAGAATGTAAGCCATCGTTTCCAAGATGTTACCCCAAAACGATTTGGGTAAATCCGAATAACTCATCATGGACCTGACCATTTCTAAAAGAGCCCGGTTCCTTTGATCCGCTACACCGTTCTTTTGAGGGGTTCCCGGTGCGGTTAACTGGGATACAATCCCTTCGTCCGATAGGTAGTTCAAGAATTCATTGCTGAGGTATTCACCCCCACGATCAAATCGTAGAAACATGATACTTCTTTCCCTATGCATCATAAGGTTGATGTATCCACATCTCGAGTAATCGTCAACGAAAGTGATAAAATACTCATACCCCTTCTCGCTTTGATCATCATTGTACCACATACATCGGTATGAACGAGTTCTAACACTTACATGTCTCTAATCCCCTTGGCTCCAAATGCCCTCCATCTTACCCTCTAAACAGAATTTGCAAGTTGGAAACGGCTCAACTTGAAGAAACTCAAAGGATCCGTCTTTCACCAATCTTTGTATTCGCATTAGATTAATATGACCTAATCTAAGATGCCATAGAAGTGTTTCTTTCATATCAGAAAGAATGCTTCCTTTTATAACTTGAAATAGTCGATGTGTTATTAGATTCAATTTATGAGTGGTGTGCCCAATTAATGGTATAAAGATCATCCAACAATGTTCCGGAACAGATAAACTCATCGTTTTAAGAAATAATAACATCCTTATTAAAAGAAACTGAGTATCTATTCAAAATAGTTTAGAAACTGAAGGTTGAGTTCTTTCTAAACTAGGAACATGAAGAACGTCTCTCAAGACCATAACTCTATCTTCACAAGATAGGCGCACTTCTCCCACTGCTTCAGCTGCCACTCTCGTAGCATTGTCCGGTGTGATGGGGATCTCACTTCCTCTAAATCGTCGGGTTAGCTTGAACCCATGCAAAATGAAATAAATGTGATTAGTGGCTCTCGTATCCACTGTCCACGAATGGACAGCATACACCACTTCACAAGTTTCGACGATTAAGATGTGTGAATTACCTAACTTTCCTAGCCTCTTAGGCTTGGAACAGGCAGACCTCCAATGTCCTCTCTTACCGCAGTTAAAACACTTTCCCTTTGATGCTAGCCTTGGCTTTGCCTTTCGCAACAATTGGATTTGCTTGGGTCTGGCCTTTGGTTCTCTTCCTCTTTTTCCCTCCCTTGTGACCAAAAGAGGTAGACGGACCATTAGCCACCATAGCACTAGATTGGTGCTCCATTATCACCTCCACCGAAACTAGAGCTTACAAGAGCTCGGGCAAACGACTTGTCCGTTCATTCATCTGACAGTTCAGATGAAACTACTCAAAGCTTCTCGGTAGAGAATGGTATATGAAATCAACCTGAGAAGGGACATCAAAATCCGCACCAAGTACTTCCAACTTGTTAAGGTATGCCATTATCTCGAGAACGTGCTCCCTCACGGGTGTTCCTTCCACCATTTCCAACTTGACCGAGTCATGTTTGGTGAACTGATTAGTCATGAGATTCTGATGTGAAAACATCTCTTCAAGGTTTTCCATGATTTCAACAGTGGATACAATGTCTTCATGAACGCGCCTCAAATCCTCAGACAGAGATGTCAAGATGATGCACTTCATGTGTTCATTGTCACGCTGTCAATCATAAACTGCCTTTTCCCATTGCTTGACTTATCATTAGGCTTGCCAGGTTTATTAACGTGAATAACCCAATTGTTGGGATATATTAGTTTTGATGATTTTCCAAAACCACATGTAATAGGTTTGAAGCAGTCAGGATTATATCTTTTAGTTTCAGGTCAGGCTAGGTTGTTTCTCAGTAGAACATATTATCAGTGGAGGAAGAACTCAGTTGAGGAAGCACTCAGTGGAGGAAAACTCAGCTGAGGGGGAACTCTACTGAGAGGAACTCGGTAAGGGGGAACTCACTGACGCAGCCTAAGGAAGTCAAGATGACATCAAAAAGAGAACAGACTGAAGTCATGTCAGAAGACCTGGACCTGAAGACCATCCTGAAGGAAGTCCCATTGAATATGTCCCTGATCTTTCAGCTGGTCAGTGGACTACTCAGTGAAGAGCATGATCATGAGGATCAGTGTTGTGCCTAGTAGGACCTGAAGGGGTAGGCTACTGAGGTTGGGAAGCTTGACAAATAGCCTGATGTCAAGTCTCCTGAAGATCTTCATGTCTCCTGAGAGACAAGTTCACTGAGGATGCCATGTTCCTGTAAGCAAGCATCCTGAAGATCATCAAGCCAGCTGAAGACAAGTCGCCTGAAGTCAGGACTACTCTGATCAAGTACCCTGAACAAAAGAGCTGTTAGACTCAAAATCCAAATTTGTTTAGTGATCTTATGCACAGGATAAAATCTTCTCAATCAATCTACTCAAAAGAATGAATAGAGAATGTTGATGCCTTATTATTACCATTGATTCCTATGATATCTGAATTGGATGAAACAAGTACAGAAAATGTAAGTATAACCACATTACTCTGTTTGGCTATGCAAATACTTCCACATATGTCCATCAGAACCTCAAAAATAATAGAAAACTAGCTAGTATCCTCCAAAATAACAAATTTCACCTAGCTCAGTCATGATTTGCTAATTAATTTACTGCAACTTCAACCAATTGTCAAGAAGGTCAAAATTAATTTAGATTTTTTGATATTCTGAGCATCCCAAATTAGTACAGCTGTTATGTATTGATGTCTATGAGCAGCATCAAACACCAAACAAATTAAATTTGAAATTAATGTGCTTTGAATTTTAACTATACATGATATTATAATACACTGAGTTCCTCCTCCCTTGAAATAAAATTCTAGATCTCACCTACAGAAATGTATTCCTTGGGGCATTGGCATCTTAATAGTAAGATTAGCATTCACTATTCTCTGTGCATATAATTACTTAAGGTTGTGTTTGGATAGAGTCATTTGAAATACAAGGGATTTGAAAATGAATGGATTTGAAAAGATATGGATTTCAAATGACATGGTTTTGCTAAATACTTGTAATTCCACCAACTTGCACTAGAATTTAAGCTAAATATTTAAAATTCATTCATTTGAAAATCTTACACAAACATGTAGAGTGGATTTAGGTTGTGGATTTAAAATCCATAGTGCAAATCCCTCCATCCATACACAACCTAACGCAATTTGGAATACTTAAAATTGCAAGAATTATATCCAATTTTCCCAAGCAATGCAAATATGGTGATAATACCTAATCTTTAATTGGACCAAGTCGCATATCCATTCAATTCATTGCTTAAACACACAATATGTTGATCTACACTCAAGTCTCAACAAGCATCCCCAAACCCCCTAAGACAAATTACTGCATTAACAAGACCTATGTTGTTTTCTGATCAACTTAAGAAGTTCAAAATACTGTAGATCAGCTGAACAATAAATAGGCTTCGAAAAAGTTCAAAATTAACATAATGTAGAGAGATCTAAGCTCCAAGACCATCAGATCTAAACAGATCACGCTAGTTCCAAATCCCGGGATCTCAGACCAAAATCCTAATCATAAATCGAAGGCAAAATCACATTTCATGTCAATCAAACCAGAAATTGAGATCTAAGTTCGCATGCCACAAACGAAGAGCAGAATTACCACATTAAACTAACTCAAAACCAATTGAAGAACAATGTCATACCGTTCCTGGCTAGCGGTGTCCCAAATCTGGGCTTTAACGACTTTCTCCTCGACGTGGATGCTACGAGTGGCGAACTCAACTCCGATTGTCGATTTCGACTCCAAACTAAACTCATTCTAAGTGAATCTGGAAAGCAAATTGGATTTTCCAACGCCGGGTTATGGACGTGTGCTTCGTTGCTTCGCGCTAGTAGAGGCTGTGTCATGGCATGGGAGACGGCGTCGCGGCGGAGGCTAGGTCGCGGGCGCGGCGTCGTGGTCGTGCGGCGTTGATGTAGCACGACAGTGCTATCGCACACCGGTGCTGGCTTCTTGGCGGTGCTATCGGCCGACAGAGGCTGCGTATGATGTGTGGTCGTGATTGCTCTGTAACTTTGGTGTGTAATTAGGGCATGTAATTGGGATTTTTTTTTTTACTGGTACAATAATATGTATGCTCAATTTTTGTTTAAGTATAATAAGACCTTTCAAAAGAAATAGTGTATAATACGTACAGGAAGATAATTCTAATTGTATAATATATTTTATTTGAGGGGTAAAAAAAATCTAAGTGTGAAATATTTTAGAATGGAAGATAATTTTATGTCATAGATAACCAAATATTAGATAACACATTCATATTCAGTTAACTAAGGAAAAAATCTTAACTCAAATTTTATAGGGTAAGCTTAAAATTAACATAGATAACCGGGCCTAGATAACCATAAAAAAAAAATCAGTTATCTATGTGCGAACACCCTTTTTCCTAGATAACAGATATTACCTAGATAACGGATATACGAAACACAGATAACAGATATACTAATAACCGTTATCTAGGAAATGTTATCTATGAGCGAAAATGTAGTAGTATCATATACATCCTAAGCTTAGAGAGATTTTTCCAATCCTAGCTTTCAGGCTAAAACCATGTAAGGGAAAACCTCACCTAGTTAGAGAAAGCAACACCAAACCCAAACCCTTTCTTGAGTGCTAGAGTTAGTGGTTGAAGTTAGGTGTGGAGAGGCAGTCCTTGAGTGAAGAGGGATGTGAGACCAGTTCGAGAGGCAGTTCCACGGAGGGGTGTGAGTCCAGTTGTGAGTGCACCTTGGCACGTTAAAAACAAGAATCCCAGTTAGTGGATTTCCTATTAAATTAGGCAGTGGATGTAAGAGTATTGAGACTCTGAACCACTTTAAAAATTTGTTCTCCTAAATTCCCATTCTGGTTTTTGAAAGTTGTTTGAAATCGGGACCAACACCAATTGTATTTTAGTGCAGTAAGGACAAATTTAAAATTACATTTCCAATCGATATAATTCTCTCCAAAAAGTTTATTAACTTTAAGTATATTAAACAGTGGATTAAAAGGTTGCGACATGATGAAATGAGAATAAACCATACATTCATATCAATATCTAGAAAAATACGAAATTATCACATAATTCGATCACATCAATTATATTGAAACCTTAAAATAATATAATCATGCATCAGCCAACATCTCGAAACAATTTAAATGCGCCACGAGGGGTGGTCTTGTTGGTGTATACTGTAAAGCAAACTTTTGTTGGACTTTTATGGATATATTCTATTTCCTTATTATCTGAAATAAATGGTTTTTCACATTATTGCAATCTTATTAATTGCTTGTATTACTTGTATGTCTGTTTATCTTATATTGTAGATAATGTGGTGGGTTTGTAGTCACACAGAAGATCACATTGTCAGTTCCTTATAAGATATAAACAGTATTCACAACTAAGATAGTTCTGGACATAACTATTGGTATAAGTTGTAGTATGAACTTGTTAGTGGCTTGTCTTGGCTATTAGTTCATACTAGTACGCTATGTCGTATTGAATGGATCACAGTTAAGACATGTTCTTCTATTCTGACTGTTATGAAGAACTAAAGGTCTTGGTGACTCTTGTAATTCTTAACCCTAATTGTGATATCTAGATATGTGGAGCGCTTGTTCACTACTTTGATTTACTATGGGTGAGAATCTTGTTAGATTCAACGCACTATGTATTTTGGGTAGTGACATCGTTTGCACAATGTCTATCTATTGACATTAGGGCACCGTGTCCTGGTGATCCAGGTTGATGACGTCCCCTTGAGGAAACTCATAAAGGATCGTCGTATTAAACCCTGCAGGTGGATTATATCCGTACGACAACAAGGTTGAGTGGTACTACTCAAGGAATAATAGATGTTAATTAATTAAAGCGGTCAGAAGCTTTAATAATTAATGGACGTGTGATATCTTTAACACGGGGAATTATAGAGTCTAATAGAAGCCCTGATTTGGTTCGGGATAGGATGGGAGTGCAACATTAATTCTCTAGTGGAATGAATTAATGTTCACGGGCCAAATAAATGTTATGGGCTGAACATAAGAGTATTTGGGTCCATGAGGAGCCCAAACCCTATACCTTCTAACAGATCCCTAGTATGGCCCATGAAACCTAAGGAGTATATATAAAGGCTTCAATTTCATCTTTGAAACCCTAGCACTCTAAGATAAAATGAGCAGCAGACGAAATTTGTGAGTGGGGTTTTGAGGAGACGAAATTGGGAGGCACTTTTCTCCACGTTCGCTAGTTCGTCGTCCAGCTGGTGTACAAACGAGGTTGGGAGACAGACTAGAAGATCTCTAGTGGAATCAACGCCTCGGTCTTCAAGAGTAACAAATCTAAACTTGTCTTTAGATGCATGTTTAGGTCTTTAATTGTTTATACACGTTTGGTATCCTAACAACGATCTTGGGGACGGACCGCCTTCACCGGCGCGTTCTATCAGGTCTATACATTTAAACACATTCAAGTGGATCACAAACTTAAAAGTTACAAATCCTTAATTCAAAATTAATAGTTGGCTCCCACTTTGACCACATAAAAATTGATAGGGACTCCGAGGGGAGTAAGTTAATATCAATTTCTTATGCCTAAGTAATAACCATAATTAAATACATGATTATTATTTCGCTTTGAGCAAGCCACTCGTGGCGAGGGTCAATACCACCACTGGTAATAATCCACAATCATCCTTTCGGAATTTATTCATGTGAATCCTTCCTTTTGGCCGATCCGAGGGGGAATGTATTCCAAAAAGACTTCACAAATAAATAAATTATGGAGGCCAAATTAATCCAATTTTAATATCCGAAAAAAAAATTGCGATTAAATAAACATACTTAGTAATTTTTGAAAGTAAGATTTTTCTTGGACAATAAAATTCATGCAAACACATATTAACAAATAATAATAAGTGCACGAAATAAAACATCCATCAAAATAAAATTAAACACATTGGAGCACTCAAATCCAATTGTTAAGGTTTAATTTCTTCACGTCTTGATGCGAAATATCGTCCTTGTTGCTTTCCATCGTTCGTCTCGACGCGCTCCCACTCGAACAACAACACTTTATAAAAAACAACTTCATTTGGGGTTCGAGACGACGTTTAAAATCACACAAAAAAATGAGAACAGAAATAAAATTTTACGGCCCGAGATACGGCGCGCGTCGGCCCACGGGGTGGGCCGTGCGCCTCTCGGCACGACCGCCGAGCGCCGAGAGGCGGCGCTTCGCACACGCGCTCGTGCGCCTCGACTCGCCTGTCGTGCACGGCACCGAGCGCCTCGCGCACTCCGTGTACCGGGTTTCATCGTTCATTCTTATTTTTCACCCCATGCATGATTTTATGTCCATGCATGCGCCACGCATGCATGCGTCGTCCGGGTACGCCGTCTTTAATTCTTCGTTCTTCGTCTCGATCCGGTCACAATTTATTTACAAAAAATAAATACTAGATCTAGACTAGTCTATTACAATGATCAAATCAAAATAAAAACAACTAATCTACTCGTGGATTTTCTCACGAGAAAAACGAATTCGAATGAATCGAATTAAAAATAATTAATTCACACGCATGAAAAAAATAACATTAAAACCATGACAATTGGATACCTGCAAAAAAGATCTAGCAATTCTACTATCCAATTTCAATTTAATGTCTAACAATTTAAATTCCAATTTAAAGATCAGAGCCCGAAACTGTGGCTCTGATACCAGTTGTTGGGAAATAAGGGTGCCCGGAATCTATTCGGGATGATAATTAAATACGAATTTAAATCTAATTAATTCAAATAATAATTCCAACAACAATTTTATCTCATGCATGTTGAATTAATTCACATAAAATCTATGGTGGAAAACTAAGAGATTATATGACTACGTACCTCTTGTAGATATGGCATTTGATTACAATGGGAATATCACGATCGTCCTATCAACCAAAAGACCTTCTCAAGTATATCCCTTTTGCCTTGCTTGTTCACCGGTGAGAGGTGCTCACAAGCAATTAGAATAACAAGGAAGAAAGAAAAAATAGTGTTGCTGATTTTTTTTTCAACGCTGTGAAAAGTAAACCGGAGATGAAATAATCATCCCCTATATATAGGAGAGGGGTGAACGAAATTTAGGTGTATTTTAGGGGAGAGAAAATCTTTTTCTTAACCTCCAAGAAATCTTGAATATATCTCATATATTCTTTTCTCCATAAAAAAATATTCAACAAAAATCTCACCCTCCTAATATATGCAATTTTTGAAATTTATAGATTGAGAATGCAAGATTTGGATCTTCTTGAATTTATGAGATAATCTTGTATTCCTAGAATACTTATCTTCCATAATATATTTCCAAGAAAATCAACAATCTTTTCTCTCTCCATATCTCTTATTTTCAAAAATCTCAAGAAAAATCAGCAAATATATTTTCTTTTATTTTAATCACCTTATTATCATTGGACTACTTAATGGGCTACTTGAGGGGCCTTTAGGAGAATTAAGATTGGACCTTCAATGGGCTTCTGAAATTTCAATATTGACCCCCAATATAATTCAGCCCATTAATATTAATTAGTACCACTAATAAATTAATATTGCATTATCCATCTTAATCCATATTACGATAATATGGGCTCCCGGTTATTATTTTCCGCGTTTAAGATTATCAAGTCCATTAATTAATTAAGCTTCTGAATAGCTCTAAATTAATTAATATATTTCACCTTGGAGTAAAGATAGCTCAACATTATTATCCGTACCGAAGAAACTAATTCTTCACTTGCAAGATTTGGTACGATAAAACTTCTGAGCCCACCAAGGGGACAAATCACACGAGCTGTACTCGCACGCGTTTCTCCGTAGTAAGTCTTAGCAACCGTCGTATGATTAAAATTACTACCCAAAACACAAAGTTCGAAGTCACGATGATTCTCACCCAACATAAATCAAAGCAGTAACCATTAAGCACACACGGTCGTATTTAAGTGACGGAGATTAAGAAATCAATAACCACTGAGGTCTAATTCTTCACATTTCAGAACAGAAGAATTTATCCTCGATGTAGGTCCTCTTCAACACATACTAAATGTGCTAGAGTAATCTCTTGGTCAAGATAAGTCAATCTGAGATATACACATCGACCTTTCGCAGAAGATTGTTCAATTCCACCTAGGTCGTGAATTTGTACGTTTAGTTACTAGGAAACCGTCAATGTGATCTTCCGTGATCTGGTATCACCACATTAACTACAATGTAACATGTACTACTTATAATGAACTGGTTGCAATAAATATTCAACATTCAATCATATCTAAAACAAATGTGATAAAAGAATTATTCTCATAAACAAGTGTTTAATACATTGAGTTATACAAAGTAAAAACATACTTTCACGTATTACTCCAACACCTTCCCCTTGAGGGCGCGCGTTGGCGACCTCCTTTTCGAGGCCAGGGGGTGCTTTAGCAAGCCTTGGCCTCCTCGGCACGGCGAAGTCGCCCCGACTCTGCTTGGTCGGGGGTGAGGAAGTTCCGCGCCTGCGATGGGCGAGATTCTTCCGGGTACCGGATCGGCGAGGCCACGTGGGTGGCCTTTCGGGGACGGACGGGGGTAGGTTCCCCTGAGACGTTGCCGGACCCCCGGCGGCCCTAAGGGCCTGAGATGGCCTTTGGGTGGTCATCATTTAGATGAGAAAAGATAGAAAAGCTTCGAAGGTTTTGAAGATTTGGAGAAAGAGCTTTGAAGAACAGTGAGTGTTCTTCAAAGAGATGGGAAGAAGAAACTGGGTTTAAAGGGTTTGATACCCTTCTTCTAGCGCCAAATGTTGTTTACCAAATAAAGTATGCTGGGAATTTGTGGCTAATTAATGGAGCTTTGGTAAAAACATAAAAAATGAGAGATCATAGATGCTTCATGAATGTTAATGTTTGTTGATGATGGTGATGAAGAAGTAGTTGCAAGAACACAAAGATTTGTCAGGGTTCTTAATCCCTGGACTTGAATGCTTGTATAGCTTTTGTATTGAATAGTGAACTTGTTTCTTTTGTTACAAGGGTGGAATATTTATAGTTTTTCCTATACAAGGGTAGTTTCGTCTTTTTCGGCCTCTAAGGGGACAGAGGCAATAAATGACTCCAGTCTCTGAGGGCGCGTGGGCGCCCGTACACCCAGTCTGCAGGCGGTCGGCCACTAGCGTGTCAACACGTGTCCAAAAAGGATAATTTTCTGAGATGTTTTCCTTAATTAGGCCTTCTGTTACTAAGTACGGAGGCGGCCTTTTTCCTCTTGGGGGAGGATCTCGCCAGATTCTATCACGTGCTTCTCAAGCTGTCCGTAGATCGGAAGCTTGCTGAGGTCGGAGATCGGACTCCTACACTTCATGAGGTCGGAAGACCCCCTTGGGCTTGGCCGTACTGAGGAGACCTCCCTACGCTTTACTAGCACGTGGTCGGACCGGTCCGGTCACTGCTTCCTTGGCATGAATCTGACGCGTTTTGGACATAATACGGAGCTCGATGCCATCCTTGCTTGGTTCTGCCGACGAAAGGGGTCGGGGGCCGCGGCGACTGGAGGGCATCTGGCCCGGCCGGGATATTGTAGCCGCGGCACTCTGCTGTTTTTGGCCGGAATGAGGTCGGTGCCGACCTGTGGTGGGAAATGGCCACAACATAGTAAGGTCAACAACTTCAGCCAAAAAATGGGCGCACGTGATCGACACATGATCAAAACAATATAGTTTCGTGAGTTATGCAAGTACTTTATTTTTTATAAATTTCAAATTAAATTTGTAAATAATTTATTTCAATTATATATTTAAATATTTGGAATTTTAATAACTAACTAGTGGAAAGATAACTGCACTTTTTTTTTTTTTGCATTTTGTATTTTTTTCATTTCATTAATTAAACAACTGGTTCCAAGAGAATATAATAAATTGTTGATTTGATCCTAAAAAATTGATTAAATTTGCAGTTTTGGTCCTAAAATTTAATGGATGGGACCAAAACTGCAAAAACAAAATGACAACTTTTGCACATAGGTGTCAAAAGTGATTTGCACCCGTTCTTTTGGGATCAAAAGTAAAATTAATTAAAACTAAAGATTGAAATTATGTTCTTAAATTAATAGAGTGAAAAACTTATTTGTAAATTAACATAATTATGCATCAGATTTTTAATACAAAATAATTGTGAAGTTATCATTTTCATAAACTCATCAATTTAATACAAAAGTTATATTTTCGCTAACTTAGGACATGTTTGACGATTTTAGGAAATTTGTCAAATTAGCAATTCATCGATTCAATTGGTTCTTGATTATACTTTTCATTATGTTATAAAACAAACTATATGGTAGACAAGTGTTGTATTACACTTGCAAAACCAATAATTTAATTACACATCACCATTTTAAAAATCAATCAATTTTACCAAATTATGACACGTTGAAATCAATTAAACGTGTAGTGTCCGGAGAAGACGTTAGAGGAAATTAGAGCTAAGTCATGGTGTCTTTTTTTTAAAAAAAATTCTAGCGTCGTCTCTCGCTCCTTTAGAGATTGGTGTTGTAATCTCCGCATGTGTATAATGTAGATGTGAGTGTATTTTGGTGATGTTCACTGATGTTTTTCACTTAGATCTCGTTTTAATATATTATTTTTCCGATAAAAAAAAATTAAACGTGTAGTGTCAATTACACCAGAAAACAATACATCAACAAAACAAACTATCTATTAAGGCAGTGTTTACTTTATAAGATAGGATAGTGTAGATAAAACTAAATTAGTAGGTCCAGCTAAGTTAAACCAAGTTATCCGTTGTTTACTTGGTGTGAATGGTATATAAGGATTTAAATTAGTAGGTTGTTTACTTTGCCAGTTTAAGTATAGATAATAACTTAAATTACTAATATACCCCACCATAACCATCTTCTCGGTTCCCCCAAATATCATTCACAATCACACACTCTGGTCTCTCACCACCATGTGCCACCATTGAAACTGAAATTTTTCCAGGAGAGGAGAAATTGAAATTGAAACTGAAACCAGTTCAAATTTACTAGAATTCAAGATGATAGAGTAATACAAGAAGTAGTAAATCTCTTACCAACCAAAATCAACTGCTTTCCTTAATTTCCACTCCATTAATACACCCTTCACAAGTCGGCCTTTATCACAATCTTCCAGCTCTATACCCATTATTACCGTCTCCTCTTTTTTCCTCAAGCATCATGCTAGAATCTCATAAATTTTTCTTAATGGCAAACAATGGTTCCCCTCTTTCATTCTTCTCAATTATGCTCCTGATGTTTTTTACAAACGACGCCGTTTGGGATCGAATTTGTGGCAGAGAATTTGGATTTTCCGATGGATACGAGATCAAGTTGGATTATAGCGTATTGAGGGTTTTCGATCAAAATTATTCGCCGACATGGCGGAACGAGTTATGTTACCCCTCTTCGCAAATATTCGCCGCCAGCTATTTCTTAAACCCTATTTCGTAATTTTGATATTGAACTTTTAACTGCCCAACTTCAGCAGATTAAAATATGGTCCTAAGGGGCCTTTAACTCGGGTCGGCTGGATTACCCGACAAAAATAACCTTCAAAGTAAACAATCTACAAAGACCTATTATTCTTGCAAATGGGGTTTATTTGCCAAAGTAAACATATAGTGTACAAGGGATTTTAATACAACATAATCCCTCCGATTCATTTTAGAATGACCCAAATAAAATGACACGGATTTTAATAAATAACTATTAGTATTTATAGGTATAAAATTATTTTTAGGGGTAAAAGGGTCCTTTCAACTTTTTAAAGGGTAAATTTATACTTTTTGCTATTTTGAAAAAGGGGAAACAAAAAAAAAAATCTTTCTTTAATAGAGAAATGAGTAATCTATAAAATGAATCGGAGGGAGTACTATGCTATCTTTATTTTTTTATTTTAAATTAAAATATGTAAAGGAGTTATTTCAGTTAATTATAATTAGAATTTTGCATTTTTATTCTTAAACTAATTGAGTGAAGAGCTTTTGTAATTTAACATAAGTATGCATCAGATTTCTTACAAAAAAATGAAATATAAATAATCCAAAAAATTTGTGAAGTTATTTCTTTATAAAATCATCAATTTAATATAAAAGTTATATTTTCACTAACTTTAGGTGTGTTTGAGGATTCTAGGAAAGTAATTAATTAAACAATTAATTGATTCAATCGTTTTATGCTCCCTCTATTCCACTATAAGTTTTATAAGTTTCTCATTCCTTAAAAGCAAAAATAACACTTCATATATTAATAAATAAATATTTTCTTAAATAATATTCTTTATTCTTTCACAACTCTCAATTACTTTACACAAAAATTAATATGTGGACCACCATTTATTAATAAACAATGCAATTTTATTTTATTTTTTTTTGGGGGGGGGGGGGGGGGGGGGGGGCTATATAGTGGAATGGGGGAGTGTAAAATTTTCAATTATGTTATAAAACACATGATATGACAAACACGTGTTCTTATCACGCACAAAAAGAAAAATGCCACATACTTTGCACAACCATAATTTAATTACACATCATAATTTCAAAAGTCTTAACAAGTCTACCAAATTATGGCCGGTGGGAATCAATTAAAACAAACTATCTACATAAGGGATTTTAATAAAACATAAAATAGTGCCTTTATTTTTATTTTTTAAAATTATATTAAAAAAATTAAGGGAGCTAGCTATTTTCAATTAATTATAATTAGAGATTTGAAATTATATTCTTAAATTAATATACACTAAAAAAATGGAGATTAGCAACTGATTTAGCGATTGATTTTCAGTCGCAAAACGTGATTAGCGACCGATTTCTGACCGATAAAAATTGGTCGTTAAAATACGGGTAGCTAATATTAGCAACCGCCTTTTGACACCGGTCGCTAATTTTAGCGACCGCCATCCGGCAGTCGCTGAACCAATCGGGTCTAACCCGATCAGGTCATGATTTAGCGACCGAGTCAAGGCGGTCGCAAATTTTTTTTTAAATAAAAAAAAATTTAATTTTATTTTGTGATTAGCGACCGACATGGAGGCGGTCGCTAATCTGCGAACCTGCGTAAAAAAATGGTTCATTGGGTTCGAATCCGCGCCCATTAGGGTCCGGGCGGGGCGCGAACCACTGACACACTAGCTTATATTAGGCGAGCCATGTAGTATATAAGCCCTTGTAAGACTTGTAGAAATAATAAATTGACAAATATGCGCTCAAGGGGAATCGAACCCACGACCTCCGGGTAGCCCGGAAGAGGTGTGAACCACTAGGACGTACACATGCTGTTGTTGTTCGTTTATTTGTATTTAATTGTATATAACCTCAAATTGACTCCCTTTTTTTTTAATTCATCAAATTCAATCATTTTTGTTTTTAATTCTTTTATATATATATATATATATATATATATATATATATATATACTAATTTTTTTATAAATTTTATAAATTTAATATTTTAGACGATTCTAAATTATTAATTCATTCGTTTTTATTCATTTAATTGTATGTAATTCTAAATTGAGTCCCTTTTTTTTTTAAATTCATCAAATTAATTCCTTTTTGTTTCTAATTCGTTTATATATATATATATATATATATATATATTTACTAACTTTTTTATTAAATTTTATAAATTTAATATTTTAGACTATTCTAAATTATTAATTAATTCGTTTTTATTCATTTAATTGTATATAATTCCAAATTGAGTCCCATTTTTTATAAATTCATCAAATTAATTCCTTTTTATTTCTAATTTATTTATATATATATATATAAATTTAATATTCGTTTATATAATTCGTTTTTATTCATTTAATTGTATATAATTCCAAATTGAGTCCCTTTTTTTTTAAATTCATCAAATTAATTCCTTTTTGTTACTAACTTTTTTTATTCATTAAAAAATATATGCAAATATATAATATTCAATAAAAAAATATAAAATATTCAACAAAACAAAAAACATTCAACAAATTAAATAAAATATTCAACAAAAAATATATAAATTCATCTCTCGCTCACTTACTCACTCTCTCTCTCTAACTCTCATTTTCAGAGAGGAAGTGGTCGATATCGTCATCGTTATCGTTATCCTCACCTTCACCCTCACCACCTTCGTGCCCGCTCCCCCCGGCACTGCTTCCCCCAGCAGCAAAATTTTGTGGGGGTGGGGGTGGGGGTGGGGGTGGAGCGGCTACTTCCATCTGTTGGGAGATGCTGGTGAACCAGTCCCGAAGACTCTCGCTGTAGCTCATGATGGCCTCCATCTGCTTCCAGACGTCTCTCACCTCACACTCCAACTGAGAGGGAGCAGAGTCGATCAAGGAGGACGATCCACTGCTCTGGCGGTAGGTCTGCGGGATGGCCTTACTGTGACCGCCCTGTCCCACGGCCTTCCCTTTCTTGACTCCAAACACATCTAAATAGATGTGGTCCTCATCAATCCGGGGAGGGTGGGGTTCTCTCCGCTATCTTCTCTGTGGGCCACCTGCTGCAAGGCTTGGGCGAGACATCCTTAAACTGATTTTGAAATTATATAAATAAAATATAATTATAATAATTAAACTACAATTATAATAATTAAATTAAAATTAATTAAAATTTAAAAAAATACTTACGTGGATCTCGGTGGTGCGGGCATAGGTAGACGTCCCAGTCTCCGGGTTCACTGGGTGGGAGATCTCCATCTGCTCATAGAGAGAGGGCTTTCGTCCGTGCTCCCTCTCCTGTTGCGAACCAAATTCAATAGATATTTAAGTGTTAAACATTTAAAATTTTATTAATATTCAAATGTAAATAAAAACTATAATACTTACAAAGGCGAGGGAGTGCTCGTAGATGGACAGGGATCCAGTCCGATGTCTGGCGACGCCGTGCTTGGTGGGGTCCTTCAACCAGTTCTCCCTGGACTTCTCAGACTTGGCTTTGAATTATCACTATTCCAGTGAGCAACCAAAGCGTCCCAGACGGAACGTCCGTCTGGCCCTCGGCCCAGCTCCAGTTGCACCCCACTATCGAACTTCTTCTTCAGCCCGTAGATAATGTTTTTAGCGCAGAACAAGTCATACATAACACTATCATGGGTAGGTCCCAGAGGCACAGCTTCTGCAATTAAATTAAAAATAAAATATTAACAAATAAATTCAAAATAAAATATTAAAAATTAAAATCATAATAAATATACCTTGAACTCCTCGAAGTACTTCCTCCTCTTTCGCTCGGACACCATGGACCACGAGGAGGCACCAACCTCGAACGGGAGCTTCTTAATGGCCTCTGAGACGCGAGAGCTAGTCTCATGACCTGTAAGCATAATGTAACATAAAAAAAAAATTCAAGTTAATATTAATGAATACAAACAAAATTATTAATTCGTTATCTAAGAATACTTACATGTTGTCGCTAGGGACAATAGTGAGATGGCTATCCAAAGGGCGATTCTTTCGTAAAGCCGTAGATTCGGCAACAGAAGTAGAGCCAGCAGCACTGGACTCCTGTGAGAATGATGGTGTCATCTCTGGGGCCCGTCGAAACTCTGGGATCACCGATCTCAACGACCCCGACCTCCTCTTCCCCCTCCCCCGACCCTGTACCCCATTCTGATCAGGGTTATCTTAAGAGTACATCTGTAATAATTATAAATTCAACAGATTAACATAACATATTATATTTATACACATTCAACTAAATTCATACATACGTATATCAATCAACTAAATTCATATATACCTACATATACCATTCAACTAAATTCATACCTACACATATTAATCAACTAAATTCATACCTACACATATTAATCAACTAAATTCATACCTACATATACCAATCATCTAAATTCATACCTACATATATCAATCAACTAATTAAATTCATACCTACGTATATCAATCAACTAAATTCATATATACCAACATATACCAATCAACTAAATTCATACCTACGTATATCTACGTATATCAATCAAATAAATTCCTAACTGCGTATATAAATCAACTAAATTCATATCTATACATATCAATCAACTAATTAAATATATATCAACTAATTTAATATATACTAACATACCAACTAACTTAATGGTGGGGTTTGAGCAACAAATAAACAAATACGCACACACACAACACAATTAAAGGATTGAAGCTAAATTGCACAGATGATTTTAAGTGTTTCGATCTTAAAAGATCTACGTCCACGAGGAGGATCAAAACACTTTATTAATGCAACTTCCAACTCCAACGATTACAGAATCACACTCAATTTAGAAGCTCTCTTCACCAAGTGATGAATTTCACTCAAGAACCCTAATTCCCTAAATTGAACTGCTCTCGTCCAATTGATGGATGAAAACTGTATGTAAACTCTCACATAAGCCTTGTACATATATGCCCTATATATATCCGAGTTGTCCTTGAGTTGGTTATGAATTTCCAGCTTCGAATTTGCCAACTCCCGTAACAAATTAACGGTTATTCTGTTATAACTATCAATATTAGATACACTCCTTAATTTGATATCTACATACATTTGATATACTCTACAGCTATCAAACTCTGCATCTAATATCTGCAACCATCAAACTCTGCATCTACAGACTTTGCATTCTGCATTCGTTAAAACTCTACATCTGTTAACAAATCCTGCAGCTTCTTCATATCACCAAACTCTACAGTTCAATGAACCAACTCTACATTTCAATGGACAAATGCAGTGATGCTTACTTCACAATCTTTCTCCTCAGTGCATATTGTCCATCACTTCCTCCCAGCCTCATGTCCAAATCAATAAATATCCCATGTCACTAAGTTCATTAAGTTCATACAATGAGTAAACCTTGAGCTAGAAAGAACTTTAGTGAACATGTCTGATGCATTCTCTTCAGTTGCAACTTTCTTGACCACCACAACACCTTTGTCAACCATATCTCTAACAAAGTGTAGTCTAAGATCAATATATTTCGACCTTTCATGAAAAACTTGATGCTTAGCAAGATGAATGGCACTTTGATTATCACAAAATACCTCAACACTGCTCTGAATGATGTCAAAATCTTTCAGTATGCCTCTCAGCCATATTGCTTCCTTGATTGCTTCAGTCAATGTAATATACTCTGTCTCAGTTGTAGATAAAGCTACTATTGATTGTTGTACTGCCCTCCACACTACTGTTGTTCTAAATAGTGTAAAAACATATCCAGAAATTGACCTTCTTGTGTCAGTGTTCCCTGCAAAGTTTGAATCAACATACCCTTCAAGTGGATTTCCTCCTACCTCTGATTTCCTGAACATCAATCCAGTATTGAGTGATCCTTTCAAGTACCTAAAAGCCCACTTCAATGCTTCCCAGTGGCTCTTACCAGGATCTGGCATAAATCTGCTCACCACAAATATTCAATGAGATAAATCAGGCCTACTACATACCATGGCATACATGATACTGCCAACACCACTAGCATATGGTATCTTAGCCATTTCCTTTCTGTCATCATTGGTCACTGGTGATTGAGTCACTGAAAGTCTAAATTGTTGTCCCAAAGGTACAGTCACATCTCTGGCCTCATGCATATTGAATCTCTTGAGAACTTTGGTTATATAATTCTTCTGAGATAAGAACAAAGTTCCAGCTGCTCTATCTCTATAAATGTCCATTTCCAAAATCCTCTTTGCATCTCCCAGGTCCTTCATCTCAAAATTGGAACTTAGTTTTCCTTTCAGTATGTCAATCATCTTCATGCTCTTACCAGCATTGAGCATGTCATCCACATAAATCAATAGATATGTAACCACATGACTCCCATGTTTCTCAAAATAAACGCAATTATCATATTTGCATCTCTCAATACCAATCTCATTCATGAAACTGTTAAATTTCTTGTTCCACTGTCTTGAACTCTATTTAAGTCCATATAAAGACTTTCTCAAGTGACACACTTTGTCTTTATTTCATGGAAGTACAAAACCTTCAGGCCGTCTCATGTAGATATCTTCCACCAAATCTCCATTCAGGAATGCAGTCTTGACATTCAATTGCTGCAATTCTAGATCATCTTGGGTCACCTTTGCAAGTAACAATCTAATGGAACAATGTTTAACAACTGGAGAGAAGACTTCGTTAAAGTCAATACCTTTCTTCTAAGTGAAACCTCTTGCTACCAACCTTGCTTTATATCTTATCTGCTCAGTTTTAGCACATTCAATCTTCTTCTTGAACACCCATTTACAATTGATAATCTTTTTTCCCTTTGGTTTATCCATGAGTTTCCAGGTTCCATTCTTCTCAAGTGATTGTAGTTCCTCCATCATTGCCATCATCCACTTATATTTCTCCTTGCTTGCAATAGCTTCTTTAAAACTATGTGGCTCATGGTACTCAATTTCTTCAGCAGCTACCAGTGCATATGAGACAATATCAACATAACCAAACCTATTTGGTGGATGTATATGCCTGACTCTGTCTCTTGTGAGACTATAGTTCCTGAGATCATGATCTTCAGTAACATCTTCCTCTTGATTTTCTTCAGAATCTGAGACTTGCTCATTTTTTTCTTGATCTTCTTTGTTGTTACCGATTTTATCGAATCTAGGTGACAAATTTATGTGGCTACAGGGGTAGTCCCGATTATCGGGTAACAAACATATAAAATAATATGAACACGAAGAACACAAGAATGGGGGAAGAACCGATGGGTTCTTCCCTTGAAGATGGCTTTGGGTGTCCCCTCAAGAGGGTCACCCTTGCCTAGTGTTTTATTTATATGGGGAGAATTTGTGGGGAGGAGAAAGCTAAAAATGAGGTCCTCTTTTACAATGGGTTGGGGCCTCTATTTATAGATCCCCAAGCTTCTAACTAAGAAAGCAATCCTGACTCTTTATTTTAGGGTATTTATTACAACCGTAGATCAAATAAATAATTATGAAAAGTAATAAATCTATTATTACAATATCTTGTCAGTACTTCAATATCTTCACTGGCATTGACCCTCGATTTTGTCGGGTTGCTTAATGCCGAAAACCTATTGTCGGTGCCTAAACCCCGGTTCTGAGAGAGTATTTAGGCCAAATACGAGATAATTTGTGCCACAACAATTGTCCCCAAGATCGGGCTTTGACTTTGGTCAGAGTTCGATCTTGATTCATGCTCCGAACAAATTTTGCTCCTTACTGCAGTTGAGGTTTCCAACTTATGCCCCCGAGCCTGTTGATAAGATAGCTCGGGTGTCCCATGGGGACTATGGTGGTAGAGACCTTGATGAAAAAATCTTCAGTGTTATTTGTGGCTTGGATGATTTTGAATCGGACTGAGTTAGGCGGGAATCAATCCTCTGTCGTGCCCCCGAGTCATCAATCTTCACATGCTCGTAATTCAGGGGCTCTATCTTCCTTACTGTGTAATTGAGTGCTCATACTTTGAGGCGGGGCTATTCGTACGAGGGTTTTTTCTGTGCTCGTATTTGAGGTCAGGCTCTTTGTACGAGGCTTTTTTGTGTGCTCGTACTCGAGGTGTACGAGGCTTTTTTCTATGCTCGTACTCGAGGCTAGGCTCTTTGTACGAGGTTTTTTCTGTGCTCGTACTCGAGGCTAGACTCTTCGTACGAGGCTTTTTTGTGCTCGTACTCGAGGCTAGGCTCTTCGTACAAGGCTTTTTCTGTGCTCGTACTCGAGGCTAGGTTCTTCGTACGAGATTTTTTTTGTGCTCGTACTCGAGGCTAGGCTCTTCGTATGAGGCTTTTTCTGTCTGTACAGCTGGTGGCACTATGGCCTGTGTTGTAGGTCGACCGCTTTGGGGCCGACCCATTTTTGTACTAAGTGTGGAGGGCCGACCACTTGGGGGCGGGCCCCCACTTTTGAACTTAGATTTTTTCGATGGACCGACCGCTTTGGGGCCGGCCCATTTTTGTACTAAGTGTGGAGGGCCGACCGCTTGGGGGCGGGCCCCCACTTTTGAACTTAGATTTTTTCGATGGACCGACCGCTTTGGGCCGGCCCATTTTTGTACTAAGTGGAGAGCCGACCGCTTGGGGGCAGGCCCCCACTTTTGAACTTAGATTTTTTTTATGGACCGACCGCTTTGGGGCCGGCCCATTTTTGTACTAAGTGTGGAGGGCCGACCGCTTGGGGGCGGGCCCCCGCTTTTGAACTTAGATTTTTTCGATGGACCGACCGCTTTGGGGTCAGCCCATTTTTGTACTAAGTGTGGAGGGCCGACCACTTGGGGGCGGGCCCCCGCTTTTGAACTTAGGTTTTTTCGATGGACCGACCGCTTTGGGGCCGGCCCATTTTTGTTCCTAACCGATTGTAATCGGGTGGTCAACGCCGGTGAAGACGGACAAATCATCGCTAATTAAAGCAGAAAATTGACGCTGATGAAGGCGGATAAAGAACTCGACGTCTAAGAAGGCGGACGAGACGTCGACGCTATAGAGGTGGACGAATACACGCCGATGAAGGCGGGTAAAAAATTGTCAACGCCTAAGAAGGCAGACGAGATATCGACGCCACAGAGACGGACAGATCGACACCGATGAAGGCGGATAAAAAAACGTCAACGCCTAAGAAGGCGGACTAGACGTCGACGCCACGGAGGCGGACGGATCAACGCCGATGAAGGCGGATTATATGTCGACGCCATGGAGGCAGACGGATCAACGCCGATGAAGGCGGATAAAAAATGTCAACGCCTAAGAAGGCGAACGAGACGTCGACGCCACGGAGGCGGACGTATCGACGCCGATGAACGCGGATAAAAAACGTCAATGCCTAAGAAGGCGGACGAGACGTCGACGCCACGGAGGTGGACAGATCAACGCCGATGAGGGCGGATAAGAAACGTCAACGCCTAAGAAGGCAGACGAGACGTAGACGCCACGGAGGCGGACAGATTAACGCCGATGAAGGCGGATAACAAATGTCAACGCCTAAGAAGGCGGACGAGATGTCGACGCCACGGAGGCGGACGTATCAACGCCGATGAAGACGGATAACAATCGTCAACGCCTAAGAAGGCGGACGGATCAACGCCGATGAAGGAGGATAAAGAATGTCAACGCCTAAGAAGGCGGACGAGATGTCGACGCCACAGAGGCAGACGAATCAACGCCGATGAAGGCGGATAAAGAATGTCAACGCCTAAGAAGGCGGACGAGATGTCGTCGCCACGGAGGCGGATGGATCAACGCCGATGAAGGCGGATAATATTACCGAATTTTCGAGATTCAATAATTTTGTTTTGAATTACCCAAAATAATCTCCAGATATAGGTACTCATGCCCTCGATTTTAAATGTATTGTAAATATTTTTGAGTTGCAATACATTAAAAGGAAGTAATTGGAGAAAAAACCTGACACGAGATGGGCAAAAGGACTGCCCGTAGATTCTTTTGAGTCGTTGTAGCTACTCCAGGTTGTGTGTGTGTGTTTTTTTTTTTTTTTTTTTGGTGCAGCAGCTTCTTTACAATGGGCTAACGGCTTCTTGATGATAAATAATAAAAGGCCCTGGAGCTCACTTAATAGAATAAATGGGCAGGTAGCTTCTTGAATATAACCCGGAACTTAGGATGTAATTCTCAGCCCAACATTCCTCTCTTTAAATAAATCCCAACTACTACTTGCTACTTGGATAATTAAAGTGGCCCTCAGCTTCTAAAAAATATGAAATCCATTCTTTGACTATACTTTTGGGCCAGTAGCTTTTGGCCCATCTAAATTAAATTCTTGAAGAGCCCAATAAATTTATTCTGGCCGAGAGTAGGTGACAGGAGTTCGAATTTTACGGATCTAAATTCCCAAATTCCCAAGACCATGAAATCGAAATCAGAGCGGTTGCGATTAGGTCAGAGGAAGTGAACGAGGTCTCAGCGGTCTCTCGATTGGTGCTACTAGTGGCGCCTTGATTAGTGTGATTTTTGCTCGAAATTATTGCATTTTATTTGCCTATTTTATTGGACTTCGTGTGATTGTTTACATTAATTTGTTTGTTTGTGATTAATAGTCGAGAAATGTGTGTTTTGCTATTTTTACATGAAAAAGTGTGATTTTTAAAAGTAAACACGTATCTTTAATTTTGAGAAGTTAATTGAAAAAGTGAATCGAGATAGGAAGAAGTTACACAAGCATTTGGGCAAGAATTAAACATGTGAGGGAATGATATTTTGGAGGCACATTATTTAATTATTTTTTCGGCCCTTTTATTAATCAAGGCCCAAGGATTCAGCCCAATTCACCAATTAATGAGGAGACCCAATTGCAAAAAGTTGCTGGAGTTGGAAATTAGGAACCCAGGTTATTGGCACTATAAGGTGGAGTAAATACACTACACAAAATTTAATTCCTAAGGCAAATACTTGATCATGTTCGGATAACCAGAGCCGAACAGCAGTCATTGCGATTTTCGAATTTGACCTACGACGAGCGGACGACGGCGGAAGACGGTGGGGCGGGAGATGAGTTCTCTTTGCGATGGCGACGAATAGCGGTGTTGTGACTATGGGCTATGGTGTTGTTGTCGTGGCTATGGACGACGGCGAAAGACATTGAAGATGAAGTGTATTCAAAATATGTAGGGTATTTTAAAAATAAAATGTTGAATATTCATTCTAAGGTTGTACTTGGTAGGCATTATTAATTTTAGTAGGGGGTATAAATTTAGTATAGAAAAGTCATATAAAATTGCTTGGTAGGACATATAAAAAAGGTCCTACTAATTTATGCAAAATTCTTACACTTACTTGGTAGGAAGTAATAAAAAAGGTAAAAATTAGGTCCGGCAGCCTCCGGCGACTTTTCGGCGGCGATCCGGCAACTTTCCGGCGCCGGCGGTCCGGCCAAATTCCGGCGGCGGCGGCGGTTGTCCGGCGGCGGCGGTTCGTGTGACAAATCAATAATAAAATAGTACGACCTTTCGGACCGAATTAATTTTGTAAAGGTGAATAGTGCTTTGGAGGTATTACGACTTACTCCCTCCGTCCATGAGTAAACTTCCCACTTTCCTTTTCGGGCCGTCCACGAGTAAGTTTCCCATTCCATAAATGGAAATAACAATTCTCTATTATATATAAACATTAACCTTCAAACTCACACAATATTACCTAAAATGCCACTCATTCACTTTAATTTTCAACACTATTCATTACTTTATCTCAAAAGTCAACATGTGGCCCACCATATATTAATAAACAAATACACTTTCTTAAACCATTCAACAAAAAAAAATGGGAAACTTACTCGTGGACGGAGGGAGTACTATTTTACAGGGTCGGACATATAAGAAACGGGTCGATATTATTTTAGTATGCCCTATCAAGTGGAATATTAATTATACAACACCCCATAATATAGTCTTTTACTGCCTACCAAGTGGAGCCTAAGTGTAGTGAATTTATCCATATAGTGTATTTACTCCACATTGTAGTGTCAATATCCTGGGCATTAGGAAAAAGCAACATTCACTTTGATATCCTATTCAATTCATTGGATACGTGGCATTGCAAATGAACTATGCAGCTGTTGATCACGTGACTTATAAGGACAAGGAAAGAAGCTGTCATTTGAGCTATGGACCCACATTATTAATTGTTACTCCCTCCGTTTCACTCTAAGTGTTTCACTTTTCTTTTTTGGTTGTCCCACACTAAGTGTCTGATTCCATAAATGGAAAAAATAACACTCTACTACATATAAATTTTAACCTTCAAATTCACACAATATTACCAAAAATGTCACTCATTCAATCCACTTTTCAACACTATTCATTACTTTATTAAACACTGTTCATTATTTTTCAACACTATTCATTACTTTTCAACACTATATTAATAAATAAATACACTTTCTTAAATCATTCAAACAAAAGATATGAAACCGGGACTGAGGGAGTAGAAGCAAATGTTGACCAAAGGAAAATGAAAGCTTGCAGAATTATTTAGATTGAAGAGAGAGAAAATGTGAGATAGAAGCAGCTGGAATTAATTGAAGAAGAATGAAAGCTGTTGTTCGCTCTTGATGCCGGAAGCTTAACCGCGCCGTCGTTATGTCGGAAAATCAAGAGCTTCCGCGCCAGCATCGATGAGCTCACCAAAATTCGCCGTCAACTCCACGCCTGGAAGCAGATCTCGCCGGAAACGAATCCAAGCTGCCATTGCACCAAGATTGAAGTTCGCGACGCCGAGAAATCGAAGAGAGAGCCACACTGCACCGTAACTAGCCGGAGTTCGTGCTAGAACAGAAGAGAGCCAGGCCGGAATCCATGGAAGCTTGCCGCCTGAAATGAAGCCATCGTAAGCTATCATCGGAAAGAGATCCACGTCTAAGCTAAGAAGAAAGAAGGAGCTGGGGGCCACCTCTTGGCCCACGTGCCATGTCCAGCCAATATAGAGAGAGAAAGTGGGTTGGGCCCACGAGTAAAAATGCGAGAAAAAGATTCAGCACTTTCTCCCTATTAACAAAAGCGCACTTTCACTTGAAGCTTACTCGAGCAATCCTGCTCGACCAAATGAATCAACTCGAGCAAGCCAAGAATTATCCAGCTACGTAAATTTACTGAGGGTGCACGGTCGTGCAGCACTGCTCGACCATACCAGGTCGAGCACAATCCGAATTCTGCCCTCTTTCAGCATTTTTCAACTCCATTTTCGACCCACTTTTCTCATCCTACTCCCACACTATAAATACAATAAATTATCAGATTTTAGGGGACACTTATAATTTTTAGGGCATTCTATTGGGAAGATCCCCTCTCCCCACACACACTTTCCCCATAAACTAAATTAATTTTATTTCACTTTCATTCTTAGATTTTTATTTTCTTTCAAATTTTAGAGTAATTTAGCATAGGATTTCAAGATCAAATTTCAATTTCAAGCTTGTAAACCCAACAGGTGACTTCTTTCCTTGTTATTGCAGTTTTATTTTTATTTAGTTATGTGTTTAATATTTTGTTCTTGTTTAACTATGGTTTTTTGTTGTGAAACCATGAGCTAATTGTTTTGATGTTTGGAATGTTAGATATCATGTGAAATCTTGAGTTAGGATTGCTCTTTGCCTATTTTATGTTGATATTTGATTTTTTTGCTTCTAATGATGGATTTGTATTGAGCTTTGATTGTTAATCTCTTGTAGCTTGTTTGTTGAGGCATGTTTAGCGTAGACGAGAGTTACATGAACATGATTAGATGAATGAGTGTGAGATTTATGATTGAATGCGTCTATTTTGCGTTTGATTCGTCGAGAGAGAGTTAATCGCAAAGAACCCCATCATTAGACATCAATTGTTTGGATGGTTGTTTAGGTAATTGGTTAGGTCTCCTAGTAAATCCAAATTGATGCATATAATTGGCTTGACAATCCTACTTAAGTTTCACTAGGTTGAAGATATCCTAAGCATCACCACCTTCTTATGCCTTGAATAGTGGAAGCTATGTGAGAATTAGGTTTGGGTTGTTGATTTATGCCTAATTTTGATTGTTTGTGGAATTATATCCTTATTGATTGGAATTTAGCTTTGCTCTAAGCATGAATTGTTCATATTGATGTGTGAATTCATCTTAGTGTAGACGAGAGTTACATTGATTTGATGAAACCTTTGTGTATGAGCAAAGAATGCTTAGATGCGTGTATCTCGTGCTAACTCGTCGAGAGAGAGTTAGAAAGTAGGATACCGTCAATAAGCCTTAAACGTTTGATAGCCCGTTGAATATTTAGGTAAAGTAATACTTGTTATAATCCATGAGCAATTAAGATTTTGGCATAAGTCAATGTTTGAACCTAAAGATCACATAACAGAAACCATTTAGGGCATATCAAATCCCCCCGCACTTCGTCTCGAAGTTAGATATATTTCTTTTATTGCTTGCTAGTTTGCTTGTTTTAAATTCCTTGTTTAGTAGCATAGCCAACCCGATCTTGTCCTTTAATTTTCCTTGCATGCCAACGTGAATCGACTTAGCTAACCACTTGCTTCCTTTGGGTTCGATAATTTTATTACTTGGTCAATTGCCTTACTATAACAACGATCTCATACACTTGCGAGTAGTTCGAATTTGTGCTTTAACGAATTTGGCAATCAAGTTTTTTGCGCCGTTTCTGGGGATCGAACCCGGGTCACCCGCGTGATAGGCGGGAATACAATCCCCCAAACTTAAAGTGTTGCGCGTCCCCGAGCAACGAAAGAAAAATAAAACAAGTGGGAGGATTGCGAAGAAATGAGTGCCAAAGAGATAAGTAGCAATTGTCAAATTCATTCAATCTAGTCAAGCCATTAAGTACAAATATCAACTAACAAATTCACAAGTCATGTTCAAATCAATGCAAGATCAAGGCTCAATCCACAATTTTCTCTCAAGTAAGTGTATCACTCATCACTCAAAAGTGTATCAAGGCATGTATACTCTCAACAATCAATTCACACAAGTGCACTACCATAGGCTTGTCAATCATCTAAATTCTCAACAATTACCATTTTAATCATTCGAATTAATCTAAGAATCAATGAGGACTTTGCATTTGGTTGTAGTGTTGGGCTCTTTGGTTAAGGTTGGAATTTTTGGATAAAGTGACTCGTAAACTAGTGGAGCGAGATATAAAGACGCATAGACACATCTAAAAATCTCAAGACAAAGTCGCAAGTGATCAAGTTGCAACTCAAAAACTCATACTCCAACAATCTACTAGGTCTCATTTCTAAGCACATGCTTCACCATCAACCATCAAGCACTTTTTGAATTTGAAACTCTACCAAATAGCTATACAAGAGAGAGTTTCCTCACAATTTTTCTTCTTTTCACAACCAACTCAATTTTTTTTTCTTGTACAACTTTTCACTCATCTTTTGTTTTTCACTCATTTCACTTTCACACAAACTCATCCACCAAATTCACATTAAAGCTCAACTCAATCTCACTATCCATGTTCAAGCTCCACTAGCTCATAGGAAAAATTAGGCTCACAAGAAGGGATAATTAGGCTAAATTTGTAGGTTGCCAAGAAAATAGGTCAATAGGCTCAAAAGGACTAATTACGGAAAATTCCATTTGGTATGGAAAATATGGCTAAGTGACTATTCAAATCAAATATGGCCTCATATCACTTTCAAAAATTTCACACTTAATGTAGCCTCAAACAAGACAATTGGCAAGTTCTAGAGCACACAAGCATGAACGATACTCACAAGAAAGAAATTAGACCAAAATGTATGCAAGTCTAAAGGATCTAAAGCTCACATGCTTGTTTAATCATGGATCGAGCACAAAATCAAGCACAATCATCACATGAACAAGTAAACAAGCAAGTCTCAATCCATACCATCAAGCTCAACTAAATCTCAAAAACTAAACAATCACCATCAATTAAGCCTCTAACACCAAGTCAAACAATCTTAGCTCCCGAAAAATATACTCAAAGGTATTCAATAAGCCCACAATTAAGCACAAATTTTTCAAAATTGAGCGAAGTAAGTTGATGCAAATGGAATTGCAAAACGAACATACCTCCCCAAACTTTTTCATTGCTAAGCAATTAAAAGTTTGGAAAAATAGCGTCACAATGAGATTTGCAACCAACTACTCACCAAGCAATTCACCACATTAAGCAAGTCACTCAAAAATTCAACAATTAAGCTCACAAAACATGCCAAGTACTCGAATAGGCAAAACTCTAAAAAAAAAGAGGCGTGCGCCTGTGCAATGTACAAGTGAAGCCTCAAGTGCGCCGGTGCAATGTAAAATATGAAAATAAAAACAAATAAGCCCCCCAAACTTAGACATTGCTAAGCAATTCTAAGTTTGGGGTATACTACCTCCAATTAGCACCAAACACGTTCTTCTTCTTCAAGACAATATCACCTCACGTTAAGCTCCTTGAGTATGCTCGCATTTTCCTATCAAGCACGTCTCTTGAAAAACATTCACCCTCAAATCTTCATATGCCAAGTTTAAACTCATGTACAAGTATGTATCATCAATTAAACCCAAAATTCTCGACAAAATTGATAATCAATAAGCTCTAACAAACGGGGTTGCATCGGTGCAATTAAAAAATTATGCATAAAAAGACGAACACCCCCCAGACTTAGACTTTGGTCTAAGTTTAGGAAGAGGTGTTTGTACCTAAAGTTTTCCTCAAGCACGTATCTCTCTATAAAGCTCGAAATCCTCACCGAGCCTCAACACACGACCCCAACACCTAGACAAAACAAAGCACAAAACAAAATTAAAAGAACAAGGCAAAAATAAAAAAAAGCAAGTAAAAATGGGTTGTCTCCCATTAAGCGCTAGGTTTAATGTCCTTTGCCGGACTTATTAATGGAATTTAAACTTCCCCTCATCGGAATAGCCAATGATATCGGTCCTCCTTGCCATTATATCTCATCCTTTTAGCTTCGCAATCAAGTAGGCTCTTGTGAAATAGGGATCGATTATCCGTCTTCCTCTTGCATCTTTTCAAGAATGTGTGTCTCTCTTCCTCACTCACAATCCTCCATATCCACTTCTTTCCTTTTTGTTCAAGGATGCCCAAGCTTTTCATTACTTCCTTTTTATGGTCAAAATTATCAAGAGGTAAGATGAAATCAATAGAAATAATATCATTTAAAGTACAAATTGAAGAGCTTAAGGGTTTAGAAATGCTCATTTCGGTCTTCAATTCGTCCTTCAATGCTTCCTGTTTCTCTAGTTCATTGTTGCTCGTGCCCTCCAAGGGACATTCCTCTTCATCTACTTTGACCATTGAATTGTCGCTTTCACTTGTCTCATCGCTTGGGTTCTCCTTTTCTTCTATTCCCTCCTCATCTTTCTTCTCAACCCTCTCTTTCTTCTTTTCTAACTCGTCGCACTCTTTTTCCCATTTCTCTTCTTATACCATTTCAAATACTCCCAACAAAAGAAGGTCATAGTCTACCCCTTCACATATTTCTCTTCGGTTAGATTTTCCAATCCAATGACAAATCTCTTTTGTATGTCTTTAGGTAAAGAAGACATGAATGACTCATAGGCTTTTTGAGGATTGAATTGTGGTAGGGGAATTTGTGGTTTTTGAGGTTGAGAGGGATAAGGATACGGATGGGTATGGATAAGAGTGAGAATATTGTGAGAGAGGTGGTGAATATTCATATGGAGGATATTGCTCATGTGGGAGAGGATATGGATAATGTGGAGGTTGTTGTGGTGGATATAGATATGGATCGGGATATGGATATGGGTGAGAATGTGGAGGATAATTGCTTTGATTCCAAGCATATGGATCATATCCATCAATCTTGCACTTAAGCTCTTATATTCTCTTGCTCTTTAGGCGACAAAGACAAGGCTCAAAGTCTCCTTCGAAAGTGTAGTGCACACCTACAAGAGCAAGCAAGTATCAAATTTAACGAAAATAAACAAAAATACTAGAAAAAACACTCAACAAGAATCAAAACTAGCTAACAACACATTACTTCCCCGGCAACGGCGCTAAAAACTTGATTGTCAAATTCGTTAAAGCACGAATTTGAACTACTCGCAAGTGTACGAGATCGTTGTTATAGTAAGGAAGTTGACCAAGTAATAAAATTATCGAACCCAAAGGAAGCAAGTGGTTAGCTAAGTCGATTCACGTTGGCATGTAAGGAAAATTAAAGGACAAGATCGAGTTGGCTATGCTACTAAACAAGGAATTTAAAACAAGCAAACTAGCAAGCAATAAAAGAAATATATTTAACTTCGAGACGAAGTGCGAAGGATTTGATATGCCCTAAATGGTTTCCGTTATGTGATCCTTAGGTTCAAACATTGACTTATGCCAAAATCTTAATTGCTCATGAATTATAACAAGTATTACTTCACCTAAACATTCAACGGACTATCAAACGTTTAAGTCTTATTGACGGTATCCTACGTTCTAACTCTCTCTCGATGAGTTAGCACGAGATACACGCATCTAAGCACTCTTTGCTCATACACAAAGGTTTCATCAAATCAATGTAACTCTCGTCTACACTAAGATGAATTCACACATCAATATGAATAATTCATGCATAGAGCAAAACTAAGTTCCAATCAATAAGGATATAATTCCACAAACAATCAAAATTAAGCATAAATCAACAACCCAAACCTAATTCTCACATAACTTTCACCATTCAAGGCACACGGGGGTTGTGATGCTTAGGATATCTTCAACCTAGTGAAACTCAAGTAGGATTGTCAAGCCAATTCTATGTATCAATTTGGATTTACTAGGAGACCTCTCCAATTACCTAAACAAGCAATTGATGTCTAAATGATGGGGTTCTTTGTGATTAACTCTCTCTCGATGAATCAAACAAAAAATAGACGCCTTCAATCATAAATCTCACACTCATTCATCTAATCATGTTCATGTAACTCCCGTCTACGCTAAACATGCCTCAACAAACAAGCTACAAGAGATTAACAATCAAAGCTCAATACAAATCCATCAATAGAAGCAAAATCCAAATATCAACATAGAATAGGCAAAGAGCAATCCCAACTCAAGATTTCACATGGTATCTAACATCCCAAGCATCAAAACAATTAGCTCATGGTTTTACAATGAAAAACCATAGCTAAACAAGAACAAAATATTAAACACATAGCTAAATAAAAATAAAATTGCAATAATAAGGAAAGAAGTCACCTCTTGGGTTTACAAGCTTGAAATTGAACTTTAATCTTGAAGTCCTATGCTAAATTACTCTAAAACTGGAAAGAAAATAAAAATCTAAGAATGAAGGTGAAATAAAACTAAATTGGTGTGTGTCCCCTAAGGGTGTGTGTGTGTGTATGGGGAGAGGGGCTCTCCCCAATAGAATGTGTAGCCTCAAAATCTGGGGTTTTTCTTCTAAAATCTGAATTTTATGTTTAAATACTCCTCCTCCCGATCTTTGGCACGTGTCCCGATCTTAGAATGGAAAAATCTAAAATTTCAAGGTGCACGACCGTGCAGATGGGCACGACCACAAACAAATATTTTCTTGCTGAAACTTTGGGGTGCACGACCGTGCAGATGTGCACGACCACTCCTGGTCGTGCACCTCTCAATACTCTCGGCTTCACAAAATTTCTTAAGGTGCACAACCGTGTGCCTTTGCACGAGCACTTCCCCTTGAAACTGCACGACCACATATAGATCTTCATTTTTGCTCGATTCGAATCCCATTTCTGATCATTGCTCCCTTTTTCTTTCTTTCTTCTTCATCTCTTGTCTTCAATAATCCTCTCCTTGAGCTTGCATTGACCTTTTTAGATCGAATTCGTTCTTTCTCAAGCCCACTTTTTGATCGATCTCAATAATCACGTATTTGTTCTAAATATTCATCAATTTCCTGCAAAATAAGCACACAATACCTTTCTCGACAATTAAGCCCAAATAATCAAATTAATGTAAATAATCACACAAAATTCAATTAAATCGGCAAATAAAATACACGAATTTCGAGCAATTCTCACACTAATCACGCTTGTGCCGAGATCGGTGGCATCGGGGGTTTGCGCACTGCTTCGTGCTCGATGGACTTGGTGGTGCGGTGGATCGGACGCGATGGAATCCGTCGATCTCTGGTGTGCAGCGCCGATCGAGGGTCATGGTCGGTGATGACTGGCTCGGCATCGGCATCGATTTGACAGGGATCGAGTCCATGCCTTAACTGGTGGCGGGCTGAAGCGGATTAGTGTGTGATTGATGTCCCGCTTGGAGGTGGATTGAAGAGACGACTAGCGACGCGATGATTTTTGGAAAAGGCCCAAGATACATATGATGGCTGATTCAAGGCCGGTTAGTGCCCGATTTGGGCCCCTAGGTCGGCGGCGATGAATCCTCCTATGCGCCGGCCACTGACATTGTTTCCGCCGGTGATTGGTGTTGTGATCGGCGGCAATTGTGGCAATTAAAATAAGAGAATACCGTCAATGATATGTAAGGAGGTATGGACCTTGGTGCGGTGTGGATGGGTTGAATGATGGTGACCGGTGGTGCGCTGATTGAGGTTTATCACGGTCCTGAGATCATTGGATAAATAGAGGTCGATTATAGATACCGCTCGGTGGCTATTGGTGCCGAGGTCGACGTCGGCAGGATTGAACCGTGATCGGTTCTAGGTGGGTTAATGTTCAATGATCTTGGTTCTGGGTGGACGCCGAGCTCAATGTATGGTGTGAGGTCGCAGTTGGCGATGAGTCATTTGCGATCGACGATGGCTTGAAGAGGGGAGTCATCGCACCCGGTGATCGAGGTCGCGTTCAGCGGTGGTCTATTGAGATCACTTTTGTTGGTGGTGAGATTGCTCTAGGTGTCAACTTGGGCCGAGGTCGGCAATTGGAGCTCGAGCCCGATCTTGGCCTCAGCGGATTCAGATAGAGGTGAGGTCGGTGCCCGAGGCTCAGTGAGTGGAAGCCCGTGGCTGGAGCTTGGCGAGAGAAGTCATTGTTCTGGGATGAAATATCACCCTAAGACTTTGATTGAGGTCGGGTTCAATGTCCGGTCGCTATTGACGGCTGTTGATATTGAGGTCGGAAGGAGTCAATTGAACACGATGGCGAGATGCTCGGATTTTGGCCTAATTATTTAATGAAAATTGATGACCCAAAAATGCTTCTTGAATAAGAATAAAGAGGCCCAACTTCTCTATATAATTTTCGGCCCAGGTCCCAGTAAGCCATTTAATATATGAAATGGCCCAGGAGCTTATGTAGTCAGCCCGGCACCTGCACGTTGCTTATGAACCCAATCACCAAATTCCCAAATTTGGGAGATCGGAACTAGGTAGGGCCCAATGGTGACGAAACGGCGGCGGCTGGCCCGTGCTCGGCCTCGATGGCGGTCGGGCTGAGCTTGGCGGCGAGTTAGAATCTGATGTCGGCGGAAGAGTGGTTGAGGTCGGCATTTTTTTTTTAAATCTGAAATCCTCTTTGGTGGTGTTCTTCATAGATTTGTGGCCCTTCCGGCAATAGCGGTGCGGGACCGGTGCGACAGCGAGGACCCTGATTCCACGATGGATTTGTGGGTGTATCCTGAGTGTATAAGTATTTTTCCCCTGTAATGTAGGAGAAAGTGATGCTTTTGTTGTTAGTTCACACAAAACTCTGTATCTCCATTAATCGGTTTAAAGGAAACTTGAAGAAATAAATATTAAAAATAGGGTATCGTGCAGATCTGGGACTTGGGTCATTAAAAAAGGTAATCTAAATTAATTTTTAGCTTGGAGGTGAAATGGCTTGATATTGTGAACGGGCTTTCAAAAATTTGTATCTAAATTTTCAGTGCCTAAATACTATTGTTGACATGGAAAAAAAGCTATGAATAGGGAAAACTTAGCTTTATCTTTGTTTGTTGAATTTCTTGATAATTCTCCTGGTTTTGGTCTTCGTGTCCACAAATGGGTGAAATAAATTATTGAGGATACCCTTCTTCTAGCGCCATTTATTGTTACCGATTTTATCGAATCTAGGTGACGAATTTATGTGGCTACAGGGGTAGTCCCGATTATCGGGTAACAAACATATAAAATAATATGAACACGAAGAACACAAGAATGGAGGAAGAACCGGTGGGTTCTTCCCTTGAAGATGGCTTTGGGTGTCCCCTCAAGAGGGTCTCCCTTGCCTAGTGTTTTATTTATGTGGGGAGAATTTGTGGGGAGGAGAAAGCTAAAAATGAGCTCCTCTTTTACAATGGGTTGGGGCCTCTATTTATAGAGCCCCAAGCTTCTAACTAAGAAAGCAATCCTGACCCTTTATTTTAGGGTATTTATTACAACCGTATATCAAATAAACAATTATGAAAAGCAATAAATCTATTATTACAATATCTTGTCAGTACTTCAATATCTTCACTGGTATTGACCCTCGATTTTGTCGGGTTGTTTAATGCCGAAAACCTGTTGTCGGGGCCTAAACCCCGGTTCCGGTATACCTCGGTTCTGAGATAGTATTTAGGCTAAATACGGGATAATTTGTGCCAAAACATTCTTCATGATGTTGTGCTTGATCTGTACCAACCCCATCTAACTCAACTGATGTAGTGACAGTGGTTATGTCTCCATCCAAATCTTGAGCATCCCCTGTGTGCTCATAACCAATCACATCTTCATTGAAAATTGCATCCCTGCTAACAAGACATCTCTTATGTCCTTGTTCGAAGCACCAGAGCTTGTAACCTTTAACTCCTTTAGGATAACCAATGAAGATGCATCTCAGTGCTCTAGGCTCCAGCTTATCCTACTTGATATGCACAAAAGCTTGGCAACCAAACACCTTGAGATCAGAGTAGTTGGACAACCTTCCATACCAGACTTCATATGGAGTCTTGAAGTCTACAGCTGATGATGGTGTCTTGTTTATTAAGAAACAAGTTGTGCTTACTGCCTCTCCCCAGAATGCCTTTGGCAACTTTGCATCTGAAAGCATGCATCTCACTCTTTCAAGTATGGTCATGTTCATTCTTTCTGACAGACCATTTTGCTGTGGATTTGATGGTGCTGTTTTGAGCCTTGTAATTCTTCTCTGTCTGCAGTAATCATTGAACTCCTCTGAAAGATACTCAAGTCCATTATCAGTTCTAAGATGCTTTATCTTCTTTCCCCTTTGATTTTCTTGTTTGACAACCCATTCTTTGAACTTCTGAAAGACTTCACTCTTGTGTTTCATGATGTACACCCAGACTTTTCTACTGAAATCATCAATCAAGGTCATAAAATATCTGCCACCTCCATGGGTTTTAACTCTAGCTGGCCCCCATACTTCAGAATGGATGTAATCCAAGACATCTTTAGCCTTATGTATCCCTTTAGGATATGGGTGCTTCTTAGATCTCCCGAGTACACAATGATCACAGAACTGCAGACTTACCTCAGTAGCAGTTCAAAACACCTTCCTCTTTGATAGATTGTTCATCCCTTTTTCACCTATATGGCCCAATCTCCTGTGCCGTAGTAGTGTCTCTTTGGGATCCATGGAATAGTCAGTGGATCCAGATATAGAATTTCCCACAAGTATATACAGCCCATTCACTTTCTTTCCTGTCATTACCACCTTTCCTTTCTTGGTAACCAGCATAGAACCATTTTGAGTGTTGAACTCACATCCAGCAGCATTCAATGATCCTAGAGATATCAAATTCCTCTTAAGATATTGTACATACCCGACTTTTGTGATTTGAATATCATTGCCATTTGTCATTCTAATCCTGATGGATCTTATTCCTTCCACCTTGCATGATTGATCATTCCCAAGCAATACATGTCCCCCATCTATCTCCTTTAAATCTTGAAACCAGCCTTGATGTGGACACATGTGAAAGGAACATCCAGAATCCAATACCTATTCATTTTTCATCCTTGTCTCTGAGATTGTCAAGACTTCAGCACTTTCATAACCATCCTCAGCCACTGTCACATCAGCCTTTTGCTCATCCTTTTCCTTCTTATTTATTGGAGAATTCTTCTTTAGATGCCCAACTTTATGGCATAAGAAGCATTTTCTCTTTTCAACAAAACTGGTGGATGCCTTTGAATCATCCCTTTGATTATGAATTTCTTAAATTTGTTACCCTTCTTCTTGTTCTTGAACTTGACATTCAAACTTTCTACTTCATTCTGGGATTTCTTGTCATTTGCACCCCTGTCTCCATTCATCTGCAGAAACTTGGTTTTGATTGCTGCTTGAATCTGATCAAAAGATAATTGATCCTGTCTACCAAATAACAATGCATCCTTGAAATGATTTAGTGATTTTGGTAATGAGTTAAGCAACATCAGTGCCTTGTCATCTTCCTCCATAATCACACCCAGATCTTCAAGATCATCAATGCATTTGTTAAATTCACACAACTGCTCACCCAAATTCTTGTCATCCTTCATCTTGAAGGAAAGAAGTTTCTGTTGGGAAAATAGGGGTGCCCGGAATGTATTCGGGATGAAATTTAAATACGAATTTAAATACAATTATTACTAGCATGAATTAATCCTAATTAATTCAAATAATAATTCCAACAACTAATTATCATCATGCATGTTAAATTAATTTCACATATTTAACTAGGCGGAATAAACAAGTAAATATGCGATTAACGTACCTCTTGTAGAATTGGCCTTTGGATATACGGGACAATTGTAATCTCGCTCTATCAACCCAAAGCCTTCTCAAGTATTTCCCTTTTCACCTCACTTGATCGCCGGTGGGAGACGCTTTCAAGTAATTTAATAAACTAAGGAAAAAGAAAAATATCTATGCTTCTTGATTTTTCCAACACATGGAATTATGTACTTGAGGATGAAATAATCATCCCCTATTTATAATAATAGGTGGCCGAAAATTTGCAATATTTTATGGGAAAGAGAAAATCTTTTCTTAGTCTCTAAGAAATCTTGAATATATCTCATATATTCTTTTCTCTATAATAAAATATTCCACAAAAATCTCACCCTATTATTAAACATGTAATTTTCGAAAATATCAAGAGTAAAAACCAAGATTTGGATCTTCTTGAATATATGAGATAATCTTGTATTCCAAGAATACTTATCTTCCATAATATCTTTTCAAGAAAATCAACAAAATCTTTTCTCTCTTAATTTAACTATTTTCGAAAAATACAAAGGAAAATCAGCATTAATATATTCTTTTTATTTTAATCATCTTATCATTATTTGGCTACTTAATGGGCTACTTGAGGGGCCTTAAGGAGAATTAAGATTGGACCTCCTAATGGACTTCTGAATTTCAATATTGAGCCCCAATATAATTCAGCCCATTAATATTAATTATTGCCACTAATAAATTAATATTGCACTATCCATCTTAATCCATATTACAATAATATGGGCTCCCGGTTATTATTTCCCGCGTTTAAGATTATCAAGTCCATTAATTAATTAAGCTTCTGAATAGCTCTAAATTAATTAATATATTTCAACTTGGAGTAAAGACAGCTCAACATTATTATTCGTACCGAAGAAACTAATTCTTCACTTGCAAGATTTGGTACAATAAAACTTCTGAGCCCACCAAGGGGACTAATCACACGAGCCGTACTCGCACGCGTTTCTCCGTATTAAATCATAGCAACCGTCGTATGATTAATATTACTGCCCAAGACACAAAGTTCGAAGTCGCAATGATTCTCACCCAACATGAATCAAAGCAGTAACTATTAAGCACACACGGTCTTATTTAAGTGACGGAGATTAAGAAATCAACAACCACTGAGGTCTAATTCTTCACCTTTCAGAACAGAAGAATTTATCCTCGCTGTAGGACCTCTTCAACACATACTAAATGTGCTAGTGCAATCTCTTAGTCAAGACAGACCAATCTGAGCCTTACACATCGACCTTTCACAGCGGATTGTTCAATTCCACCTAGGTCGTGAAAATGTACGTTTAGTTACAAGTAAACTATTAATGTCGTCTTCCGTGATCGGGTATCACCACATTAACTACTATGTAACACGTACTATATATTGAACGGTTTGCAATAGAAATTCAACATTCAATCATAAATAAAGCAAATGCGATAAAAGATTTATTCTCATAAAACGAGTGTTTGATACACGAGTTATACAAAGTAAAAGCATACTTTCACGTATAACTCCAACAGTTTCTGCCTCATGAACAACTTATTCGAAACAGATTTAGTTTGATACAAGCTCTCTAGTTTGTTCATTACCTCAATGGCTGACTTTGCCTTGCAAACCTCCCTCAGGGGTTTATCTCCAAGATACAGGATTATGGCACTATGAGCCCTCTCCAACACCTCAGCCTTTCGATTCAAGTTAGGTGTATTCGCCCATTGTTCATCTGTAAGGAAAGCATTCCCCAAACCATATTGCACCAATAGAGCCTTCTCCTTGATCTTCCACAAACTAAAATCATTCTTTCCTGTGAATTTATCCACCTCTAACTTCAGCGTCGTCATGCTTCACGTATTTCCCACAGACGGCTCCAATTTGTTAGGGTTTGAGCAACAAATAAACAAATACGCACACACACAACGCAATTAAAATATTGAAGCTAAATTGTACAGATGATTTTACGTGGTTCGATCTTAAAAGATCTACATCCATGAGGAGGATCAAAACACTTTATTAATGCAACTTCCAACTAAATTCACACTGATGTACACACTCACGTAGCCAGCTCATAGTGACGGTTACAACAGAAATTCGTAGCATCTAGAAGGCTCTTATACTAGAATAAATAGATATCGTGTACTCTAATTCATTTGAGAGATTCAATATACAGATTTCACACTTCGAAATATATCTTCAATCTTAATGGCTTTTTGCTCGTATACGTACGTTATCACTGCCAAATTCTACACCTAATTCACACGACATCACAGCACCGCCGTCCGTCTCGCCTCTCGGTTCCAGTGCCGTACGATTATTAATTAAGTGAGTCCTCTCTTCCTATTTTGTTGCCGATTCCTTCCAACTTCAGTTTCTTGATTTAATTCCCTCAAAAGAAAATACTCACAATTCGATTTTGTTTCTTTTCATATAAAATTGAGACGTCATTGCCTCCGTCGTCCTTTCCAATGAAGCCACGAACCACTGCCCGTTTATTTTTGGAAGAACCGAAACTACGCTGTTAGGCTGCCCGATTTTTCCGAAGAACCAACGAACCACCGAACGATGCCGTTAGGCTGATCGATTTATTTCCTAAATCCCCAAACGATGTCGTTAGGCCGCCCGTTTACCTCCTCAAACCGGAGCTCGTAAGAATTTGTTATCCTTCTTCTGTCTCGTTCTTTATTAGAATTTTAGATAGGGATTTAACTGTTTTAAATTCCCTGATGTTGAGACTTTATAAGTTGAGACATTTGTTTTGGATTGGGGACTGTGAGATTGTAAATGGACTTTTAATTTTGGTTAAATTCTTGAGAATTAGTTACTTTGTGAATTCAAGTTTCTACGGTTGTATCGTTTAATCCTTATTCTTGCTTGTTTAGAGGACTGATAGTATTGATTTAGCTGATTGGGTTGATGAAATTAATCTAATAGATACGTTGCAGTTTCCTTTTGAAAATTGGAATACTGTCTGGCTTAAAAGTGTTACTTTGTCATATTAGTCGAGTTTAGAAAAGGATCGAAAAAGACAAGTCGTTTATATCCAAAATGTAGTAACAAATGAAAAGAGCTTTTTGGGAAAATAGTATTATTATTTTATTTTGAATGTAAAACAAGTCAATTGATTAGTAATACTAATAATAAAACAAATATATATATTATATTATTTTAGTATTTATTATATAAAATTCTTTAAGCAAAATATTTATTAATAAAAGGAGTTATATTTATAAAATATAATTTACATTCAAAGTTCTTTTAAAATAAGAAATGGAAATTTTAGAAAATATTAAATTTGAGACTTTTATTATAATAATATATTATTTAAATAAATTTCGTATTCTTTAATTATTTTTGAGAAAAATATTATATAGTTATACTTTTAAATTATTAAAAGCTTTTAGTTATAAAAGTCTAAAATTATCAAAAGATGTTTTATAGAAGTCGAAATAGTCATACCACAAGGAACTTAGTAAGTACACCCCCTAATACACCAACCCTTTTAGAAGTGGTGTATTTATCAAAATAGGGCGTGACCTTTAAATATGTCTATTCAATAGGTCTATAAGACAACAACTTTCTCATTTTTGTAACACGGACTTCTAGGCCTTTTGATAATCCAATAGTCAATTATTAATCAAATAATTTCTTACTAGGACTCTGTGTTAGACGGGATACGCACGAGGGGTCAGTTAACGTATCACTCTCGGGACGTCTCTACAACACGAGTTATCTTTCAAAAGAATTCAAAGACAGTTATAACTTATCTATAAAGTTAAAAGGTGGGTGATTGATCTGCTAATAATACGTTGTGCTGATATACTCTGAACTCCACTAAATCAATCTAAAATCAAATATCCACCATAAATGTAAACCTATTATATAAGTGTGTGAACTATATGATATTATAATTATATATACCTTATATGGATTGTTTGTGTTTGTTGATTATGTGAACTGGTGAAGATTGCATGATATAAGGGCACTTTGTGAGCATGAATTAATTTAAGTATGAATTATGTGAATTCTCTCCACAATTTGAAATGACAGTTTTTATGAGAAAGAGGAAAGCGAGTAATCATTGATCTAATGCATAGTAGTTTTGTTTGTGGATTGACACGTATGGCCATGAGTGACAATAGATCATATTCATGGTCACTAATATTATTTTGTGGTGACCATGAGTGATAATAACTCAGATTCATGGTCACATGATTTGTTTGTGAGAAATGGTTTGGGGGAGATTTACAATGTGTGGAAAATGATTTAGGCAGATTGGGCCGATACATGAGAATGATTTTGGGCTCTGCCCCTTAATGTGAATCAACTTGTGATATATCAATTATATAGTGTGAAACATGTTATGCCCAATTAATTATTACGTGAACTTGTTACTTCTGTGATATATGTTATTCTTGTTAATATGTGGAATTGCTTACATGAATTATATACTTTATCAATGAGTACAATTTAATATATTTTAGATTTATCAATCTCATGACGTTGTGAATCACCCATAAGTGAGAATTCAAATCTCACGCCCCATTTTTACAACCTTTGCAGAGTATGATTTCGTGGAGCAAGGACAGTAATAGGGTCGACACGGAGTTCCCCACTTAAATAAAATGTTACTGTTAATACTAAGTTTTATATTCATATATATATATATATATATATATATATATATGTGTGTGTGAGATACTTATTAATATTATTCTACTCATTTTCTTCCGCTGCATAAAACTCATCTCTCATTTTATTGTTTCTTTTTATATCAAAATTTTTATAGTTCGCATTTTAGTCACAAGTGGCACCTCGAATCAGAGATACTTATGTGTTTTGGATTCGGGGCGTTACAATTTTTTTATTAACCCATTACTCCCTCCGTTTTTTTAAATGTCACTTTGGTTTTTTTTACAAATTAAGATTATAATTTGTTGCCTATATTGCCCTTAATTTTTAAAATGAAATGAATCCCTAAATTTGTGGGAAGGAAAGATTTGTGGGAGATTATATTTTATCCAGATTTTAATAGGGGTAAAATTAGAATATTTGGAGTAAAATACATTAAAATGACACATATTAAAAAAATAATTAAAAAGCCAAAGTAAGATTTAATAAAAAACGGAGGGAGTATATATTATTTTTGTGAATGCGTGCTATAGCCACAAACAATTTATGCATGTATTTGTGTATCTTGAGAAGAAAACTACAGAAATTTTAAGTAGCAACTCATCAGTGGATTATTTTGTGATGCACTATTGGGAATAATTTTTTTTCTTCAAGGATATATTGTAACTTAAGGGTACTAATTTGACCTCAATTTGTAACTTTTAAAAGTTATAATCTTTGTCGGTCCGAAGAATTACATTTCTTATTTTGTCAGTCCCAATAAGTTGCAGGCGTTAAAAAAAATTATTCTCATGCACTAAAATATATTAGGGGGTGTATTTTGATGCAAATACAATACTAGAATTATAGGAATAATTAGTCTGTAGTACATTAAACAACAAAGTATTATTCTTCACTACATGAAAATATTGAACATACAACTAAAAATTGTATATAATAATTGTACATACAGTCATTGAAATGTACAATATAGTGGAGAGTTATTGCCTCGCCATCAATATTTTGTCGCAGGTTGCAATGGAAGGTGATTTAGGTTTTGGCAACGCATATGTCAATGGCGACGTTTCTTTTATTGATAAAAATGAAGGTCTCCTCAACTTCTTTTTGGTAAGAAAATGGATCAATATAGTTTAGTATATATCTGCTATGTACTATGATTTTTAATTATTTCAAACTACTAATTCGTTTTTGGATTTGCATTATGAAGATAATTATTGCCAATAGTGAGATGAATACTTATAGCTTAAACAAGAAAAGGTAATAATAACTCATAAAATAATATAATACCAAACCACTTTTTTAGCATTGTACAAAATAATTATGTACAATACCAAAACCACTTTTTAGCAAACCAAACCAAACCACTTTTTACAAATTGGTACAAAATAATTGAACACATATACAAAAAAAAAAAGTTGAACATAATTTTTTTTTTTTAACATTGTACTATCTTGTAAAAAATGGTTTGATATTGTACAATTTTCTAAACGCCCCATTAAGATATTACTGTGAATAAGAATACACTTGTGCTTTGTTATTACCAGGGGATGGTGGACACCATTGCTTTACACTTCCCTAATATCTTCTGCATGATATTTCATTAAGCATGTTATGAGGAAAAATACACTTTCACAGGCACGTAAAAACATCATGCAACATTATGACCTAGTAAGTGGGTGCTTTACATATTTGTGACTTTAGTTTTGTTTATGCAAATGAATATGAGCAAAAATTATAAAAGAATTTAAAAATTACATGACATGATGTTCAATTCTAATTTTTAAATAAGAGTCAAATTTAAGATCGACTCATGGTACTCAACCAATAAACAAAACTAAAAATTAATTTCAAATGTTCAAATTACAATTTGGTGGTCTTAAACAATGACAATTTCATATAAGATGATAACATCTCTTTAATTGAAGTAAATGTTGTTCTATCTATTCTTTATGTAATTAATCAGGATAATTTTTTTTAAGGACATTAATTTAGGGGCTGGCAAAATAAGGACGGTATAACTCTCGTCTCTAAACTTAAGGATAATAATTTTTAAAAGTTGTGAATTGATGAGGTCAAATTTGCCCAAATCAACTCAATTCGGGATAATTGGCCCAATTTGGGCCGATGTTCAAGTTGGTTGGCCTGATTTGGGCTGAATTTGAGCCCCATTTTGGGTTGATTTGACCTAAATTTGCGATTTTTCAAAGTTGCCGTTGTCATTTTGCTAGCCCAAAAAGTTATGGTCCTCATTATTCCAGTCTAGAGAGTTATTGTCCTTATTTTGCCACTCCCCTAAGTTATGGTACTTAAAAAATTATTCCCTGTAATTAGCTATATGTTTTCCCATACATATATATACTTTTTGATTCATGATTTCAGTATGAATTGCAAAAACTAAAACTTGTTTTATTCTTTGCAGAGCAACCAAATGTTTTCTCTATTTTTGGATGAAACAATGACCTACTCTTGTGCAATATTTAAGGTAATGAATATATTAAATTCTTCAATTGACAAAATCTAGTTGTTTGCTAGGTCTTCCTAGCTATACTCCCATGTTTGAAAGACTCCAGGAGAAAGACTTGAAGGATGCACAACTAAGAAAACTCCATCTTTTGATTGAAAAGGTTCAAAAGTTAACCTTAATTAGATCACAAAATTATTATAATATAATAATCTTCAACTTTTATACAGGCAAGAATAAGAAGGAACATCACACTCTAGAGATGGGATTTGGTTGGGGAAGTTTAGCACTTTGTCAAAATTACAGGATGCAAGTATACCGGCATCAACGTTTCGGAAAAACAATTGCAATATGTGGAGCCAAACACTACAAAAATGAGTTGATTTAAAGAGGGTTATAGAGAGGGTTTTAAAGAGGGAATTGAAGATAGAGAGGGTATTGAAGAGGGATTTATTCCCTCTCCAAAATGCTCGTCGCCAATCTGTACACGAGGGAAAAATGAATCCCTCGAAAAATGGAGAGGGTTTTGACGAGGGATTTCGCGTGGGAACAGACGAGGGAAAAAATCCCTCGACAAAATTTTCCTCGGCTAAGCCCTCGGAAAGGGCGAGGGAATTAAACCCTTGGGAACGGGGCACAAGGGAAATATCCCTCTTCATTTTTGACGTGACAACCTCTCAGCTTATATTAGGCGAAATTCGACTCCCTTGAGTTTCGAACACGCGACCTCCATGTATGCAGAGGCCTTGTGTGTTTCGTCGTGCCGCTTGGACAAGACTATTTACTTGTTATGTTTTAGGGTGTAATATATATGTTTAATATATTTTCTGTTTACTAAATATTAATTGTTTTTTATATTTTATATGAAAATTATTATTACATATAAAATTAAACTATCACTTGTATATATTATTAAAAATCAATATAACTTTAAAATAAATATCTTTTAATTATTTTTCACTATTACACATATATTGATTGTTTTTGTTTTTAAAAATAAATACTTTTTTAATTTATTTTTACTATTTACTAATGTGTGTACACATATATTGATCGTTAATTTTTTTTAAAATCAATAAAATAAAATAAAAGTACTTTTAAATTCATTTTCACTATTTACTATTATGTGTACACTAATACACATATATTTATTTTCACTATTTACTAATATGTGTACACATGTACACATATAAAGTTTGTTTTTTTTAAATCAATAAAATTTTAAAATAAACATTTTTGAAATTGTTTTTCACTAAAATCAATAATAATAATAATAACAAACCAACATATATAGTTCCAATTATATCCAGACATAACAATTAAAATATCCACACATGCTCAAATATCCAGACAATTAAATCTAAATAAACAGTAAAATCTTAAACCAATATATAGTTCCAAAACACAATCAAATATTCATGACATCTATCTCTCATCATCATCATCATCATCATCATCATCATCATCACCACCTCTTTCATTTCCAGATTAATTACCCCTCGGAGGGTAACCAGAATATGCACCTCTTTCGAGTAGGTCTACAAATCTAGTTGGAGATATGAAATTACGACGAGACGGGGAAGGACCAGAAGCTGGAGGACGAGCAGGAGAGGCCTGAGGATAAGGGGCGGCGGGAAAACCACTAAGAGGAACGGGAGGAACACCACTAGAAGGAACGGTGGGAGGATGAGGGGCGTAACCAGGGGCGGGAGGATAAGAAGGATAAGCTGGGTAAGGAGGCTATGAAGTAGCTGGTTGGGAAAACCCACTAGGTTGGTTTTCCTGATGTCCTTGCATCCACGCCATCATCTGGTTGTGCACTTCCTGACGCAAGTTTTCGTTATACTGTCTCTGTTGCTCCGCCAGCATTCTTTCATATCTCGCGCGCTCTTCAGCCAACAAGCGATCAACATCTCTTTGGTCATAGCCGCCAACGTGTGTGCCAGATGATGTCCCGCCTGGGCCAGATTGTATGCGCATCGTCTTCATTTGACCGAGACCCCTAACTTTTCCGTATTCTGGCCTCACTATCTCAGCATACGCTTGACTCAATCGGTTTAAGCGCTCATCTTCATCCGCTGGAGGCGGTAATTGCGAGACTCGTTCCTCCACGGAGCCCTAGACATACAAAAATTGTGTAAATGAAAAAGTATATAAACGTGTTATTTATATTGTTAATGTTAATGTAAAATACTTACAATTATTTCAGCAATTCCCCCATACGTGTATGATTAGGCGTGAAATTGTTATGTTTTGATGCCCGATTTACTCATGTTTTGAGTGTTTTCGATGAATATTTAGAGTCAAATGAGCATTATTTCTATACATTGATAAATTTGTCTCTTTGATGTTCATAGATGGATAGAGGGCGAAAAGAGGAGTTCGTAGGACTTTGAATCGACTCAAACGGATGCCCGGATGAGAAGATATTGAAGAAATACGATTGGTATTAGTGCGGACGAGGAAAAGTATCATTTGGAAGGGTTAGAGATCACTCGAGCGCATAGCTCGAGCGCCACCGCTCGAGCGAATCACTCGAGCGCGCAAACATACAGAACCATTCTTGCGCTCGAGCAGCTCGAGCGCCACCGCTCGAGCGAATCGCTCGAGCGCCCAAAAGTAACAGTGTCATTTCAGCGCTCGAGCAGCTCGAGCGCGACCGCTCGAGCGAATGCACCATTCGAGCTACACTGCTCGAGCGGGACCGCTCGAGCGTTTTGCTCGAGCGCCCCTATACTTTTGCCTCCGGATTCGTATTTTCGGCCCGTTAACTCCCGTTTCGACCCGGTGCCTATATATACCTCTTCCAAACACGAAACAAAAAGATCCCCAACTTTTAGAAATACTTTTAGACTTAGTTTTTGGAGAGGAAGGAGACGAGCAAGCTTACTTTTACGTTGTTAAGGTTTTTCATACGAATTCTAGTTTCTTTTCAATTCTTAGTTTCTTTTAATTAGCTCGATTACTTTTAAACGCTTTTAATTCCGTTTTAGTTAATTCAATTTGAGTTCTTCGTATCTATTTTCTTTTTAAAACCCTAGTTTATGTTTACTATTTTCTTTATTCAATTCAATATGTTTATGTTCGTTGTTTCGTTTATTGCTTTTATTTTTGTTATAACCATGTCCGGCTAAAACCCTTGCATGCTTAGGTTAGGATGAACTCGTAGAAGTAGGATGTGGGTACATAATTAGGGTAGTTTGTGACGTTAGTTTTAATTCTCTTAATTAATGAATTCATATAATTAATCTGAACTTTACCTTTAAATTTAGTACGAAAGTGTTAGAGAGAGGACGACCGCATCACTCAATAACAATTAGTAGTCTTAACGAGAAGGTTTAGGAAAGGTTAATTCATCTACCGGTTTAGCGAAGGAGGACGACCGCATCACCTTAGTTAAATTAGGGTCTCATTAATTAAGCACAATTCATTAACTTGTTAGTGGATTAGTGAAGTCGAGTGTTAGGGTAAAGTATTAGGGTTTAGAATCTTGAGCTTTCACCTTGCATTCTTTTACTTAGGTTAATTCTCGTTTGTCACAGTTATTTTGATTATGTACCTGCTCCGTTAGTATACGTAGGGATTCCTATCCTAAGCATCACCATATCTCATTAGAACACAACCCTTAGTTAATTTAATTGCTTTAGTATTTTAATTTACTTAGTTTATTTAAGTCTTTTAATTAATCTTTCAAAACCAAAAACATTGCACTCATATTAACTACGACGCGTAGATCTTCAGGGATCTATTCGCATACATACCATCCCTTGGGTTCGATACTACTTGGTCCCTATACTTGCCCATACTACAGTGAACTCGTTCTCTTGCGGGGTAGCTACTAGTAGAAGCTAGTGTAGTCGCTTTAAGTCAATGGCGCCGTTGCCGGGGATGGCGTTGTATGTTTGAATAGGACTTGTCGATAGCTTAGTAGTTAGTAGTGAGCGCTTTCTTTTCTGTTTATTTTTATTTTTTTTATTTTAGTCGGCAGTTGCGTTTTGATCCTTCTGCTAGTGTGTCAGGTCTATGAGAACACGATCACAAGGGAATACGAGTGAAGAGAGATTACCTGCAGACCCGGAGACAATAGCCAGAAGGAACCGAGCCTTCTTGAGAAGGATGAACGCTGCCGACTTAGGGAAGGAACCAATGGACATCAATAATGAGTTGGACGATGCTGCCAACGATTTCAATCAGGCTGTAGACCGAGTTGAAGGCACTGGAGTTAGTGGTAGCCAGAATCAAATTCCATTAGGGGATAGCCAGAGCCTAAACCCGGGTACACAAAACGTAGGGAACCCAGCTCAGAACCTTGTCCATAATCCTCATAACCAAAACCCTGCTTACCCACAAAACCCAAATAACCCTTTCAATAACCCAGCATACCAACACTACCCATACCCACCTTATCCTTACCCACCATACCCATATCCTCCACCCCCAGTCTATAATCAACCACCTGTTTACCCACCACTACCCCAACAAGTACCAGTACCTGCTGCTAATCCTCAACACGTTCATATGAACGTAGATCACAATATTGCTATTCGAGGGAGGTTTGCAGCGCAGCCACAACGGTACTATGATGGAGTGGCTTTGCCTCCTGTTGAGGCGAACAACTTCTCGATATCACCGGGGATTTTAAAGCTGCTGACCGAGAATCAGTTCAAAGGGGTGATCGGGAAGGAGAATCCTCACACACATCTGAGGAGCTTTCTCATGATAGCCTCAACATTCAATTATAATGGCATGTCTGAAGATGCCAAGAGGCTTAGGCTGTTTCCATTCTCATTGACGGGAATAGCCAAGGAGTGGTACGATAATACGCTCCCGCGGGGAGGTATTACCACTTGGGCCGAGCTCGAGCGTCTGTTCCTCGAGCGATTCTACCCTCCATCTAGGACGATCAAGGCTAGAATTGAGATCTCGTCATTTCGCCAGAAGTCTGGAGAGGATTTACGCCAAGCGTGGGAGAGATACTCGAACATGCTGATAGAGTGCCCGCAGCACGGGTACAATGAGGGAGACATTATGGCATTCTTCTATAGTGGTGCCAGCAAGGAGGGTCAAGCCCATTTAGATGCATGTGCGGGCGGAGCATTCCTGAACCAAGGCATAGAGAGGTGTAGAGAGATCGTTGACAACATTGTCACGAATGCCGGTGCTTGGGGTGTGGATGCAGATTTGCAAAGAGTGCATCAGGTGGAAGAGGGAGAAGGGACTAGAAGGCTGCTGATGGCCATGATGGAAAAGATCAACAACCTCGAGTTGGGGAAGAATTTGGGTGGAGAGCATGCAGTGGAGAATGAGAGAGTAGATCAACCCAGTGGACAGCAAGAGGTAGCCAATTACATGGGAGGTCCATATTACAATCAGAATGGCTACCAAGGTGGAAATCAGTATGGAAGGCATTCTTATGGCCAACCATTTGTGCCTCCAGGCCCTCAGCCACTTCAAAATCAATGGAGGAACACACAAGGAGTTCAAGGAAGCCAGCAGCCTCCTCAAAACACATGGAGGAGGAATGATAATTTTTCTTATGCTAACCCAAAAGCTGGTGTTACTGTTCCTGCAGGTGTTGATCCGGGGTCTAAACCTCCTGGTGGAGAAGGCGGTGCATCAACCGAGGAGATGTTGAGAGCGATCCTTCAGAAGGTGGAGGAAGGGAGCAAGCGGTTGTCATCCTTGGAGCACGATGTGAAGGAGTTGCATAAGAAGGGTGATCATCGTGATCAAGAGCTCCAGAAGATGAACGTTGAGTGGACAAGAACTCAACAAGAGAACAATCGAAGGTTCACCTCTTTAGAGCTCCAGATGAGCCAGATTGCAAAATCAGTGAATAGAATGCCGGAGGGGAACCCGAAAGAGCAGTGCAAGGCGATCCAGCTGAGAAGTGGAACCAATTATGAAGGTCCTCAGATGCCTGCTGATTCTGAGACGCCCCAAGAAGAGATTGAGCTTAAAGGAGATGAAGTTGAGAAGGGGACTGAAAGTAAAGGGATTGAGAAGCATAAAGATGTGGATGAGTCCCATCAAGACAAAGACCTTGAGGAGGTTGAGAGAGTTCCTAAGTGGAAAAAGGCAAAGGAAGCAAGGGAGAAAGTGAAAGAAACAGAAAGAGATGAGTGGGGGGTACCCAAATCGGTGATACCTGTCCCATATCCACAGCGCTTCATGAAAAAGAAGCTCGATGAGAAATTCGCTAAGTTCCTTGACGTTTTTAAACAATTGCACATTAACATTCCTTTTTATGATGCTTTGGAACAGATGCCGCATTATGCGAAGTTTCTGAAGGACTTGATTGCAAAAAGACGGCGAGTGGATGAGCCGAAGTTGGTGCAGCTGAACCACGAGGTGAGTGCATTAGTGCACAAGGCGCTGCCACCGAAGCTGAAGGATCCCGGGAGCTTCACGATCCTATGTGATATTGGGAACGGGATCAAGAAGGGAGCGTTGTGCGACCTCGGGGCGAGCATTAATTTGATGCCACTGTCGCTTTTCAAGAAGTTGGAAGGTGGTGAACTTCAACCCACAATGATGACGCTTCAACTTGCCGATCGGTCTATTACTAGACCCCAAGGTGTGGTTGAAGACGTCCTAGTGAGAGTTGGAGAACACATTTTTCCAGCCGACTTTGTAGTGCTAGAGATGGAGGAAGATGAGCACGTACCCCTGATTTTGGGAAGACCGTTCTTAGCTACGGCGGGGATGGTGCTAGACGTGGCGAATGGGAAGATCACGTTGAAGGTTGATGATCAAGAAGTGAAGATCTCCCTATATGAAGCCATGAAGCACCCGAAGGAGGATGAGAGCTTGTATTGCATGGATGCAATTGATCCTCGTGTCGAAGACACGCCTTCTATCCCTAATCTTTCTCATATTCATGATTTTGTTAGTCCTTCACTTGATTATTTAACCCATGAGCGTTATGATCTTGATTATTTTGATAGGGATAAAGTGAAGAAGTTGAAGGATGAAGAGGTGAAGAAAGTGGACGTGGTCCAGTTAGAAGGGAAATGAGGAGATAAGAAGAAAAAGTTCAAACTCAAGAACTTGTTTGGTAAGACTCCTCCAGATAGAGGCAAGAAGGAGTTGAGACCCATAACACTTGGGGATGAGAAGAAAGCAAGGGTACTCATGATGGTGGGGCATCAAGGAAAGGAGTTCAAACACCACTCTTATGAGAGTAAGGGAGGTAAATTTGCGTATGATGTCCCATAAGCTCCTTGAGCACGGTCCGGCATGAGGACCTTAAAAATAGCGCTGAATGGGAGGCAACCCATTTTTATTTGCTTTCATTTATTTTTAGTGTCTTTTTATATTATTAGGGTGTTTAGAGTCGTATGTTTAACCTCGTACTTGAGAGCTTTATTTTGTAGGCTTGTCTCTAAAGGAGTAAAGGAACCAAAGAAGTGGAGATTGAAGGAACCGACTTGAGACAAGGGAGTGTGCAAAGCTATTGAGAGAAAATGAATTATTCGGTTGAGGTAACCCACAACCCCAAACGTAGACCTCTAGCAAGGTCGAAGTTTGGGGGGGTGGAGTTTCTTTTTATGATTACATTGCACATGCATGCACGCCCTTATCTTTGAGTTAGTTAGTTATTTGGTGCCTTGAGATGCTCCTTGGGCTATTATTAATTTGTTTTGTTACTCAATATTTTATGCCTATCAATCACCTTATGCTTGTTGATTGCTATCTTTGAGTATGATTTGATGAGTAGGGTGAATTGTGAGGCTGAGTTAGGAGTTTTCTTGTGTGAGTGTTTGAATTTGAGCTGATTTGAGAAAGAACTTGTATGCTTGTAAATTTTTCTTTTGAGTACTTGTATGACAAGAGTGAGAATTCACTAGGACTAGCATGGATGTGAAAGCTGTGAGATTTGAGCCTTACGAGATTTAAATGCATGAATTAATCTCTTCGTTTGTGAGTGAATCATCACCTTAGAGGATGCTAGAACTTGCATGTGCTCTTGCTTCTTGATTGTGTCTAGTTTGATATGCCGAATGTGATCTTAGGCCATCTTTGATTTAATTGAGTCACTTAGCCAGAATTTTCTTTACCAATGACATTGATCCCTTGTTAGCCCCTTTGAGCCTAAAGCCTATTTTATTTGCTCGCACATATGAACACTATTCCAATTCCTAAGCCTTTTTGTCCAAATTTGAGTGGAGAATAGGAAAGTGTGAATATGAAGGGAGTGAATTGAGTTGAAAAAAGGAGAAGGTTGTATGTTGAGTGAATATGAGAAAAGGTGTGATGAAGTTTTGAGATGTGGGAAAAAGAACAAAAAAAAATTGAGAATGAGCAAAAGAAGAAAAAAATGAGCTCATGTGTTGTGCGAAAAAGAAAAAAAGATGATGAAGTGATTGAAAAAGTGAAAAAGAGAGAAAGAAAAAAAATTGAAGTGTTGAGAGAATTGAAAGCGAAAGTGTAGTGATTGAATATGTTTGAAGTAGATCGTTTTTAATCTCGAATTACCGAAGTTTTGAATTTCTATTCTCCATTCACGTGAGTCACTTTACCATATTGTTATCCCACCTGTCCAAAGAGCCTACATTACAACCTTGAGAAAAGTCCTTTTTGATTCGGCATTGATTTCTAGAGTATGGTCGGAGTTGAGAGTGCTTACAAGCCTATGGCTGCCAATATGTGTGATTGATTGATTGAGTGAGTCCCTTAAACACTTTTATACACTTGTGAGGGAGTGAAACACATCGTTGAGTGCACGTTCATGCTTGATCTTGGTGTTTCTTGTTATTATTGCATGAGTACGATAAAAGAAAGTGAGTGAGTATACGGGTGATTGATCTTTGAAGCTCGAGTTCAATTACTTGCATGATTTGATTCTTGATTCATTCCTAACAATTTCACTTGACTTATTATTTCGTTGCTTGAGGACAAGCAACATGGTAAGTTTGGGGGGGTTGATTAGGCGTGAAATTGTTATGTTTTGATGCCCGATTTACTCATGTTTTGAGTGTTTTCGATGAATATTTAGAGTCAAATGAGCATTATTTCTATACATTGATAAATTTGTCTCTTTGATGTTCATAGATGGATAGAGGGCGAAAAGAGGAGTTCGTAGGACTTTGAATCGACTCAAACGGATGCCCGGATGAGAAGATATTGAAGAAATACGATTGGTATTAGTGCGGACGAGGAAAAGTATCATTTGGAAGGGTTAGAGATCACTCGAGCGCATAGCTCGAGCGCCACCGCTCGAGCGAATCACTCGAGCGCGCAAACATACAGAACCATTCTTGCGCTCGAGCAGCTCGAGCGCCACCGCTCGAGCGCCCAAAAGTAACAGTGTCATTTCAGCGCTCGAGCAGCTCGAGCGCGACCGCTCGAGCGAATGCACCATTCGAGCTACACTGCTCGAGCGGGACCGCTCGAGCGTTTTGCTCGAGCGCCCCTATACTTTTGCCTCCGGATTCGTATTTTCGGCCCGTTAACTCCCGTTTCGACCCGGTGCCTATATATACCTCTTCCAAACACGAAACAAAAAGATCCCCAACTTTTAGAAATACTTTTAGACTTAGTTTTTGGAGAGGAAGGAGACGAGCAAGCTTACTTTTACGTTGTTAAGGTTTTTCATACGAATTCTAGTTTCTTTTCAATTCTTAGTTTCTTTTAATTAGCTCGATTACTTTTAAACGCTTTTAATTCCGTTTTAGTTAATTCAATTTGAGTTCTTCGTATCTATTTTCTTTTTAAAACCCTAGTTTATGTTTACTATTTTCTTTATTCAATTCAATATGTTTATGTTCGTTGTTTCGTTTATTGCTTTTATTTTTGTTATAACCATGTCCGGCTAAAACCCTTGCATGCTTAGGTTAGGATGAACTCGTAGAAGTAGGATGTGGGTACATAATTAGGGTAGTTTGTGACGTTAGTTTTAATTCTCTTAATTAATGAATTCATATAATTAATCTGAACTTTACCTTTAAATTTAGTACGAAAGTGTTAGAGAGAGGACGACCGCTTCACTCAATAACAATTAGTAGTCTTAACGAGAAGGTTTAGGAAAGGTTAATTCATCTACCGGTTTAGCGAAGGAGGACGACCGCATCACCTTAGTTAAATTAGGGTCTCATTAATTAAGCACAATTCATTAACTTGTTAGTGGATTAGTGAAGTCGAGTGTTAGGGTAAAGTATTAGGGTTTAGAATCTTGAGCTTTCACCTTGCATTCTTTTACTTAGGTTAATTCTCGTTTGTCACAGTTATTTTGATTATGTACCTGCTCCGTTAGTATACGTAGGGATTCCTATCCTAAGCATCACCATATCTCATTAGAACACAACCCTTAGTTAATTTAATTGCTTTAGTATTTTAATTTACTTAGTTTATTTAAGTCTTTTAATTAATCTTTCAAAACCAAAAACATTGCACTCATATTAACTACGACGCGTAGATCTTCAGGGATCTATTCGCATACATATCATCCCTTGGGTTCGATACTACTTGGTCCCTATACTTGCCCATACTACAGTGAACCCGTTCTCTTGCGGGGTAGCTACTAGTAGAAGCTAGTGTAGTCGCTTTAAGTCAGTGTACTCCCCTTCCCCACAGCTGTGGAAATGGTGCATAATTTTCCATTCAGTTGGGAGCCGGTTATATTTCTTCTCCTGTATTACAAAAAATTCGGGTTATGTATAATCAAGTAATTAAAATCTCCCTATGTTGTAGTGTAGGATTAATTACTTACGTATTCCTCAGTCCATTGTGCAGCTCATTTTGCCCCTCCTTTGTGTTTTGAGGGGCCTCTTCCTCTGACCGAAGATAAGCGGTTTGTCATACACTGATTGCTTTTGGCAATGACTTCGGGCAATTGTCAGTACTCGAGTAGTGCAGTCCAGAATGTCGGCTCCCACGGTGGGTTTTTTCCTTCATGTCGATGGATCCTCTTCCAAAGACTGAGGAGATCCGTGAATCGTTCTCTAGACCTCTGGATGAACAAATTTTTAATTACCATAATATTTTCCATCGTCGGATCCCAGTAGGTCTCCCTCTGAAGAAAATATATACAATCACGTTTATTTTAATTAAGTAAAAATATAGACATACATATAATACTACAAATTTAACAAAATTAACAATTACCTGGAATGTCTCCCACCACTCTTTCCTCCTTCCTTCTGACACCAGCTTATAAGTGAACCCGCCCATCTCCATTCGACGGGACATGATATTTCGAATCAACCTCGAAACAGCATTCGAGGGCATCAATCTGTAGAAACGTTGTTTCACACATTGATATATATTTTAATAAAATTAAATAAAAAAGACAAAGTTATATTTAACATACACATTGTGATACGTATAGATGCGTAGCGGGTTCGGACGAGGTGCATGATTTGTGAGCTCTTCAGCAGTTTCCGGAACGATAGGGTCATCCTCAACCATATCTGGTTCTTGATCCTGATTCTGCAAATCAGGAACCGGTACTCTTCCGGTTTGGGAGGAGGATCCCCAAAAGCTGCGTTCCGAATTTCTGATGCAAATTCAGGATACGACTGGTCCAAGTGTTTCCAAGCCTGCGAGTCTGTAGGGTGACGCATAACACCTGACTAATCATTATTAGAGCAACTTGCATGCCATGTCATATCCTTCGCAGTTGCATTGGACTGATACAATCTTTGCAGTCTAGGGATGATGGGAAAGTAGAACATCTCCTTGAAAAAGCTCTTCTGTTTCAGTCGACCATTCACATCGCGTCTAGCGGGTTTGAACCGTGGCTGACCGCAAAACTTACAATATTCAAGATCGCTGTCCGCACCCCAATATAACATACAATTCCCTGCACAACAGTCGATCCTCTCCACAGGAAGCCCCATCTCACCCATCAACTGTTTGCTATCGGAAAACTTTCTGGGCACCAAATTATCCGGAGGACATATCTCACGAACCAGGTCAACGATTTGATTATAACCCCTTTCAGATAGTCTGTTTTCAGTTTTAATCACTACTACAGATTTGACTTTAGACAGCTTTACTTAGAAAACGTTTCAAAAAATCGCTCTCCAAAATTTAGCTTGGAGAGCGGTTTTGTAAATTTATATTTAAAAAAAAATGAATAGACAGCGGTTATTAACCGCTATCCAAAGTTTTCTCTTGGACAGCGGTTAATAACCGCAGTCTAAGTGGAGTTTTCTTTGCACAGCGGTTCAAAACAGCTATCCAAGTGTAACCTTGGACATCGGTTCAAAACTGCTTTCTAAGGGTTACATTGGACAGCGGTTTTGACTCTCGACTACAAACCCATCGAGATAATTTCTAAGTATACCAAATTAGTTGTGCCCTTCTTCTCCCTAAACCCTCCGCTAGCCACCGCCGCCGCTTACGCCGCCTGCCACCTCCGGCGACGCCCATCCCTCCCCTCCACCCGTTGCTCCCCCGCGCGACCCCGCTCCTCCCGAAGGCCCTCCGAAATAACGCTTTTCAATGTGGAGACCACTGTACCAACACGACCCGGAAATGGTTACGCTCTTCAGGAATTTGGAGGCATTCTGGCCCTACAATCAGCCAACCTATAAATGGGAAAGGTTCCGGTGAAGGAATCGTCGCCTTTCCCCCTACCTACAAACAGAGTCAGATCCACATTCATCCTCACCCAAATAGTTATAAACTAGCTCAAAGATCTGGTAATTTCGAAAAAACCAGATCTACTCCACGTTTCTTCATTCGTCGTTGACGTCGTACGTTTGGACGTGCGTGGTGAAATCCGGGGATGCGATTTGGGAAAAAGTTGGGGAAGATATATCAGATCGATTTTTCTTTCCAGCGGACGCGAGGGGGAGGTTAAACGCGCTTATAAATCCGCCGGTGCCGGCGAACTACTTCGGAAACTGCGTAGTCGGCAGAATGGTGAATCTGAAGCACGGAAAGGTAGTCGGAGAAGACAGATTTGTGATCGCCGCAGAGGCGATTGCTGAGGAAATAAAAAACAGAGTGAACAATAGGATGAATTTTTGAAAGGTGTAGAGAAATGGATATTGGGGAAATCTGGGCAGAGAAAAGCGATGGGGTTTTCTGGTTCGGTGAAATTCGATCTGCCAAATGCGGATTTTGGATGGGAAAAGGCGAGAAAGTTAGAGGTTATATCCGTGGATGGGGAGAAGCTTGTGGAGTTGGGGTTAGGAGAAAAACATATTTAGGGTTAAAGAACATCGATGTCTATGCTCTTGGTACCACATTCTAACCCTCAATACTTATTTTAGTTATCAATTTGCTATGTTTTTTCTCGGAAGTATCATGAAAGTTCTGTTCATTTCTATATATAATATTGCAGTGAATTGCATTATTTCTTGGTGTTTATAATAGTTTGATGAATTACCTTAGCTATTCAGTTGACTTTATTGATGTATGGGCGTCTAATTTTAGGATAATTCTGTGTGATCAGATCAAATTTTGGTAGAGTGATGGATTTTTAATCTATTTTTGCTCCAAAATCATGATCAAATGTATTGTTGGCACTGTGTTTATCTTTGTATCTAGGTGTATATGCTGATGATTGTGATGTAAAAAAGTTTGTTAGAGAAAAATACGGAGCCCTTTCTGCTTCGGAATTGAAAGAGGATATTATGGAGAGTGATATAAGCATGACTATTAGGCTACATATAGTTTATGGAAGATTGAGTATTCGTTCCGTTCGCCCTTTCACGCTCTGACCACTAACCTTTCTCATATCTCCTCTCTTTCCGTCCGTTGTTTAATTTTGAACTCTGAATTAGGAAGAGTTTTGTTCATATATGAGATGTTGTAGTATGCAATTTTGATTTGATTATAGGTGAATTGTTCTTTATCACTCAATTAGATTTTTGGCTCAAATTTATGCTGCATAGATGCTTCAGATTCTTAGTACTAGTTTATTGCTAAAATAAAAATATATTCCATGCACAGGAAGAATATGGGCAGGTCATAACATATTGCTTTTTGATTGCCCTCGCATAAGAGAGGCATTTGCTGAAATTAACAGGCAAGCTCCAGAGCCTAAAGGAACAATTGATTCTTTACCTCTGTTAACACAGAAGTTTGGAAGGAGAGCTGGTGATATGAAGGTACAAAAAATTGTTTGAGCTTTCCCACCATTATTGGAAAAGAGAACTTTATCCATTTTATGAACTTGACTCTAGTTTGGTATATATAGTGCAGCTTATTGCAAGAATTTCAGTTCTTTCCTGTCTGAATAATTTTAGCCATGCACATATTATATTTAAAATTGGTTTTTTATTCGCATTTTTGGGTATATATCTAAATAATGATATTGAGATTCTTATCCAGATGGCCACTCTTGCAACATATTTTGGGCTTGGCAAACAAACACATAGGTAATTGTGCCTGTTTTTTGAATATCACATTCAAATCTAATGGTATTTCCTATCATGTACATGTTAAATTTTGTTTCTTGCATCACTTTTACTTACTTGATGCATAAGTCAAATTGCATAAATGAACACATTATTATGTGTCAACATATCATGACAATTTCTGCATGAAGGGATTGGAGTTCCTCTCCTTGTGGTTTCTTTTTTGGAATGGGTCTGTCCGAGACTTCCTATTCTCACAAATCTGTTAATGTGCTATTTATTGGGTTGTTTTTACCTCATCCAGAACTGTACTTTATGTGCAAATGCTTCTTATTTGTCTAGAAGAGGTTGATTGGCGAAACTTCCACATATATAAATAAAAATGATACTCTTACAAAACTAGCTAATTGAATACCATTTAATTACAAAGGTAGACATGACTGATTAATGGATAGCAATTCTTAAAAGTTTATTTTTACTCGCCAGAATGGTGTAACTAGTAACAGAAACACATTAAATAACTAAACATATAATCTAAGTTGGTTTGTTTCATGAATTTGTAAGAAACTTATCAATTGTATGCCTTTCCCCCATTTGGAATTTAACTCTTTAGCTTGTTTGACATTTTAGCTTCTTATAATTTCTTTTTTAACCTTAAAAGACTAAAGTCACTACCCAATTGCAGAACAGTGTTTTTAATAAGAAATTATTTGCTATCCTTCTATTCATTAACGGAAAATTTACCTCAGGTAACTCTAGTTTTGTGGTTATTGCAATCGCAACTTTTATTATTCATCTTGTTCTTGAACCTTAGTCCCTTATTATTCCATCTGGTGTGAGTATTGGTGGATCCATCATCCATGAGGAGGGAATTTGTTTGGGGAAAGTAATGATATATTAGCATGAACTTTTCATAATTGAGACAATATAATTTTTTATATTGGAAATTTCAAGACAAAGTATGCAATTTTGATTTGATTTCAAGTAGATTATTTTTTATCACTTAATTAGATATTCAAATTTATGTTGCAAAGAATCTTCAGATTCTTAGTACTAGTATATTTGTATTCCATGCACAGGAAGAATATGGAATTTTATGACTTCTCAGACGATTATTCCTATCGAAGTAAGTCGATTTATAGATTTATTTAAATTATTATTAATTGAATAAAAATTTGTACTCCCTTCGTCCCGCTATTATGTTCCTCTTTTGCCTTTTTGGTCTGTCCCACTATAAACTTCTCATACCTTATTTGGAAATCAAATAATAATACTATATCCATCTGCTTTATTCACATCCACTCATTTAACCACATTCTATTTTATTCTCTTCTTTCTCTATCATATCATGTGTACTATATTTATATTTTAACATCCATCTTAAATGATGTGCCCAAAAGTAAGGGGAACGTAATAGCGGGACGGAGGGAGTATTATTTAATTAAAATTTCAATGTAATTTGCAGTTTGTGTATCAGCCTCGGATCGCGTTTTACAACAACGATAGAATGGACAAATGGAAAATTGATTCGATTGGATATTTTTACAATCGGTTCTTGTAATATTGTTCTTGTAAGACATTATTATAACTTTTGGTAGCATGTAACTTTATACATTAATTTGTGATGATATATAATATTTAATGTTTTTGGTATATTTAATTATATTTATTTATTTGATGTTACGAATAAATATTAGTATAAGTTTTGGTAATTTTGTATATAAACAGGTTTATTAAAATAAAAATATTATATAAAAAAAAGCAAAGTCTCATATACACCAAGTGCACGGTGCATTCACTTAACAGTTGATACTGTATACACTGAAAAGTTAGTCTCAATTATACTGAAAAGTTAGTCTCAATTACACTGAAAAGTTTACATTGCAAATTGGTTTTAAGTGTTAACTTTTCAGTGTAATTGAGACTAACTTTTCAGTGTAATTATGACTAACTTTTCAGTGTATACATTATCAACTGTTGAGTGAGTGTATCATACACCAAATGTACAAGAGACTTACTCATAAAAAAATATATGTTTTAGAATGCGGTTATAAGTGAATTAAAAAAAATGCATATTGATATTAGACAGCGGTTGATAACCGCTGTCCAATTGTGGCTTTTGAAGAGCGGTTGACAACCGCTGTCTAAGTGAGGCACTTAGATAGCGGTTTTGAACCGCTGTGTAAGTGGTCTACTTTAGACAGCGGTTTTAAACTGCTGTCTAAGTGGTTTATTTTGGACAGCGGTTGAAAACCGCTGTCTAAGTGTCTATTTTAGACAGCGGTTTTTCAACCGCTCTCTGAACTTAGACAGCTGTTTCTTGGAAAGCGTTTTTAACCGCTATCTAAGGTCAAATTTAACCGCTTTCTAAGCCCTTTTATGTACTAGTGAATGTTCAGCATACAGACATTGAATGACAGTTGCGAGTGTGATTCGCAGCCAGGATACAAATCCCGATCCGCTGCACGAAGCATATCATAAAACTGTGCAGCATACTGATTAGGGGGTTCCTCAATAGGCGGCTCGTCATCCACATTTCTAAAGTGGGGACCAGAAGTTAAGTCTGTGATCATATCGTGGTACGAGCTAGATCCTGCCGTCTCATCAACCGGAATGTATGAAGCCGACGCCTGATCATTGTATTGATGCGGAATTTGACCCCAATTTTCCTCACCGTGAAAAACTCAATTGTAATAATTTGGCATAAAACCATTTCTGTACAAATGAGCTTTCACGTCATCGGGGTACTGAAACGTCTTGTTCCTACATCTAAATTTGTTGCAGGGACACCTAATCTTTCCTCGATTCATCCAATTCGGGTTACTAGTGGCGAAGTCTACGAATAAATCGAGTCCACTAATAAATTCAGGAGCTATCATGCCATTAATCGATCTTGGACCATACATCCAGCGTAAACGACTTGAATAATCCATATCAATCTATTTCATATTAATGAATTAATACTAAAATTAGCCTAATTAATATTTAATTTTAATTTTCCTGTATATAATACATTAACTAATTAATATTTTTTAAAAATTTCGACAGAGTTTCGTTTAGTTTTATCATATTTTCCAATTAATCAAAATCCTACGTGCATCCATTTCCGACCTAAATAATTAAAATTAATCAAGTCGGAACGCACATGTTAATTCTACAACAAAAAATATCCAACAAATGTTCATCAACCCCTTCCACTTAATATTAGGGGTGGCAATTCGTGCTAACGGATCGTGTTTCGTGTCGACACGATAGTGACACGACACGATAAGCCCCGACACTAACACGACACGATAAGCATCCGTGCCGACACGACACGAACACGATAAAATCCGTGTCGACACGACACGACACGACACGATAACGACACGATATTTTTTATGTTAGTATCGACACGACACGATAACGACACGATTCATTCCGTGTCGACACGACACGATAATGACACGACTCATTCCGTGTCGACACAACACGATAATGACACGATTCATTCCGTGTCGACACGAACACGATATAAACCTGATAAAAAGATGGCTAAATTTAAAATTTCAACACAAAAAACTACAAATATTCATAGATAGCATATTCTATCCAAAACGATTACAAACCAAAAGTAAATTTTATTCTTAATTTGGTCATCATAGTATACTTAGTTTATAAATTGATGGGCCTAGGAGTTGGGCTTCCTCTGCCTATTTTTTAGTTAGGGATAAGAATTTGAGACTAAATTTTTAATGTGCTTGAAAAGATAAAGTTATATATTATTATTTTTGTAAAAATATAATTAAAATATATTTCGTGTCACTATCGTGTTATGTGTTATTTCGTGTCACTATTGTGTTCGTGCTTAACGGGTTGTTAACAGGTTAATGGGTTATCCGTTAATTTTATCGTGTTTAACGTGTTGACACTAATCCGACACTAACTCGCCACGAAATTTTCGTGTTCTTATCGTGTCGACCCGATAAGGACACTAACCCAATAAGATCAACACTAACCCGCAATTTTCGTGTTGGATTCGTATCGTGCTATCGTGTCGTGTTCGCAATTGCCACCCCTACTTAATATGTATAATTCATTTATCTAATTACAATACAAACAAATATATATAATCTAAACAAATCAATTAACAAATTAATAGATCTTAATTATATATACATATATATATGTGTAACAAAATTAATTATATATTATTTGCATAATAACTCCATTATATATATATATATATATATATATATATATCTAGCTAATTTAAATACGTACACAAATTTTATATACATAACAACAAATACTAAATAATTAAACAAATTAATTATAAAAGTATATCTATGCATGCAAGCACATAATATAATTAATTAACCGATTAAAATTAAAAAACTTACCGTATAAACGTTCTCGTCAACGTGTAGAGCAAAATTCAACAAATTGAGGGTTGTTTTTCACGTCGGCGGTGGTGGAACGGCGGTTGGCAGCCGGAAATTGCCTACTCTCTATCTCTCTCTCGGTGAGCTGAAAAATGGAGGTAGATGTGATAGTTAATATGAAATGGGACGAGGGATTTGTTGAGGGCAAGAACCCTCTTCAACCCATTAGATTCTGCACGGGCCCCACACCTGAGAAAGGCTGCATGCATTTGACAGATGATTCAAAAAGCCGAGGGATTCAAAACCCTCGTGATGCGGAATCCGATGATGGACGAGGGAAATTTCCCTCGAGAACTGTCCATGTCAGTCAAGACGAGGGACAGAACCCTCGTGACCTTTGCAGAGGGTGATTTGCTCGCCAAATCCCTCGTCCAGAGCTCGTGGGACCCCTCTTCCCTCGTGAATACCTTAGTTGCAGACGAGGACAGTAATTCCCTCGTGAAAGCCCTCGTTTATTTTGTTTACTCGTAAGTTCCCTCTTCAATATCGAGGGCTATATTTCCCTCTGTATATGAGGTATTTTTTGTAGTGAAAGGTGAAGGAAGCAGGTACCATGATTATATATATATTTTTTAGCTTAGTAACCACTACAAAAAAACTCGCGTTTTAGCGACCGAAATTAGCGATCACCTAAAATTCGGTCGCTAAATATTGAATTAGCGACCGATTAGCGGCCGCCGTAGACCACCGGTCTCAAACCAAAAGATTTTGCGACCGATGAGGTAAGCGGTCGCTGAATCGAAGGATTAGCGACCGCTTACGACCGCCCCGACGGTCGCGAAACTCAATGGTCAGCCAAACTATTTACCGCTGGTTTAGCGACCGCAAAGGCGGTCTCTATATTCAATTTTTGATTAGTGACCGCCATTATGCGGTCGCAAATCGGTCAGTTGACCCGTTCTTAGAAACGGGCAAGGGTCATTTAATGCTGGGGGATTAGCGACCGCCAAAGGCGGTCGCTAATTTTTTTTTTTGGGACTGTCTATATACATGATTAGCGACCACCTATGGCGGTCGCTAATTTTTTTTTCCTTTTTAGTCACAGGCTATACTCACTTTTCAGCCTACGCTAAAAAAACTCTGCCGCCGCCGCCGTTCGTCTAGCTTTCCGTTCCGGTCAATACCCTCCTTGCTTCTCCGACTATCTAATAAATGTAAGTTTTTCAAACTTTAGCCGTTTATTATATATCTTTGTATATTTGAATAATGCATGAAGTTATATATATATATATATATATATATATATATATATATATATGAATTTAATTGATTTATATTCGTAGTTGTGAATTTAGTGATTTATATTCGTAGTTGTGAATTTAGTGATTTATATTCGTAGTTGTGGATTTAATTTGTTGATTTATATTCGTAGTTGCGAATTTCATTTAGGGATATTCGTAGTTGTGAATTTAGTGATTTATATTTGTAGTTGTGAATTTTGTTGATTAATTATATTCGTAGTTGTGAATTTCGTTTAGGGATATTCGTAGTTGTGAATTATGTTGATTAATTATATTCGTAGTTGTAAATTTCGTTTAGGGATATTCGTAGTTGTGAATTTTGTTGATTAATTATATTCGTAGTTGTGAATTTTGTAGATTTATATTCGTAGTTGTGAATTTCGTTTAAGGATATTCGTAGTTGTGATTTTTGTTGATTAATTATATTCGTAGTTGTGAATTTAGTTTAGGAATTTTCGTAATTGTGTATAAATATAATATGTTATGTTAATCTTTTGAATTTAAATTTATTACAGGTGAGCTCTCATGATAACCCCGATTAGAGTGGGTCACAGGGTCGGGGACAGGGTCGGGGGAAGAGGAGGTCGGGGTCGTTGAGACCGGTGCTCTCGGAGGTTCGACGGGCCCCGGAGATGACACCATCCTCCTCCCAGCAGTCTAGTGCTACTGGCTCTACTTCTGTTGCCGGATCTACGGCTTCATGGCAGCATCCGCAGTTGGATAGCCGTCGCACTGTTGTCCATAGCGACAACATGTAAGTATTTTTAGATAATTAATTAAATAATTTTAATTCTATTCATTAATATTAAGTATTAATATTAACTTGAATTTTTTTATGTTACAGTATGCTTACAGGCCATGAGACTATCGGTAAGGTCTCAAAGGCAATTAAGAAGCTCCCGTTCGAGGTTGGTGCCCACTAGTGGTCCATGGTGCCCGAGCGAAAGAGGAGGGAGTACTTCGAGGAGTTCAAGGTATATTTATTATAATTTTAATTACATTTAATATTTTATATTGAATTTATTTGTTAATATTTTATTTTTAATTTAATTGCAAAAGCTATGCGTCTGGGATCCTGCCCATGATAGTGCTATGTACGGCTTGTTCTGTGCGAAAGTGCAGGAGCGATACAAAAACATTATCTACGGGCTGAGGAAGAAGTTCAATAGTTGGCAATTCAAAGCCAAGTCTGAGAATTCAAGGGAGAATCGGTTGAAGGACCCCACCGGGCAAGGCGTCGCCAGACATCGGGCTGGATCCCGGTCCATCTACGAGCACTCCCTCGCCTTTGTAAGTATTATACTTTTATTTACATTTGAATATTAATAAACTTTTAAATGTTTAATATTTAAAATCTATTGAATTTGGTTCGCAACAGGAGAGGGAGCACGGACGAAAGCCCACTCTTTATGAGCAAATGGAGATCTCCCACACAGTGAACCCGGAGACTGGGACGTCTACCTACGCCCGCACCACCGAGATCCACGTAAGTATTTTTTAATTTTAATTAATTTTAATTTAATTATTACAATTGTAGTTTAATTATTATAATTTTAATTTCAGATACAATTTAAGGATCGACTGGCCCAGGCCTCGCAGCAGGTGGCCCCCGGAGACGACAGCGGGGAGAACCCCACCCCTCCCCGGATTGACAAGGACCGCATCTATTTAGATGTGTTCGGAGTCAAGAAGGGGAAGGTCGTGGGGCAGGACCGTCACAGTAAGGCCATCCTACAGACCTATCGACAGAGCAGTGGATCGTCCTCCTCGATCGACTCCGCTCCCTCTCAGGTAAAGCGTGAGCTTAGAGCCATCCGAAAGAAGATGGAGGCCCTCACGAGCTACAACGTGAGTCTTCGGGATTGGTTCACCAGCATCACTCAGTAGATGGACATTAACGCCCAAACCCCACTCCCACCACATTTTAATGCCGGTGTGAGCGGTGTCGGGGGGAGCGGTGCCGGGGGGAGCGGACATGGAGGTGGTGAGGACGAGGGCGAGGGCGAGGGCGATGGTGGGGATGTTGATATTGATATCAACAAGTTCCTCTCTGGAGAGGAGCGACGAGAGAGAGATGAATTTTTTTCATTTTTTGTTGAATATTTTATTTTATTTGTTGAATATTTTATATTTTTATTGAATATTATAGATTTGCATATATTTTTTATTGAATAAAAAAGTTAGTATATGTTGATAGGCGAACATCATCCAGCATGAAACGAGCAAAAGTTAGGGGTTTAAACAAAGATAATCAATATTGGGGTGCATCTACCAATCTGAGAGGTACATAAAATGACGAACAACTCCTCCGACAAACAACTAATGGGCGAACAGGTATTAAGGCCCGGGACCAAGAATGAGCCAAGAGTGAAGTCATCCATGACGAACAACTTGGTCAAACTATGATACAACAAATAGCCAAGGAGGTGTGTACAAGTGAACAAAGGACAAAGATCCCAAAGCCAAGCTGAACAAAGCCATAAGGCGAGCAACTTCCAAAGTACAACCTCAAGAGGCGAACAACTTTCAGTTGGAGAATCAACAAGATCAATCAAGCCGACCTAGGCGAACAACAATGAGTCCGAGATAAGACCAAAGAAGACTTTGTAACTAAGATTCAGCTTAGATAAGATCAAAAGGACACATGTCAAGCATGCAGGCTAGGGAGACCAAGAGTCTTGGACACCTCATGCTTGCTAGTCTCTATAAATAGTTGTTCTCCAGCTTACTTATAGGATAATTTTCTAATTTCAGACTAAAAATACACACAAATACACCCAAACTTACACATATACGAAATAATTTAAATTTCGATCTTCATTTTACCCGAATTCATTAACCCAAGACTCGTTTTACCATTTACGGTGGTAATCAATCACACGTTATTGATTGGTGACGTAAAAACGGATTAAAACAGCCACTAATCCTCCCGATTAGATTCGTTCACCAACAATTTGGTGCTAGAAGGAGGGTTCGAACCTCCGGTTTAGCGTGATTACTCAAGAACTTCAAGTTGAAAACTTGAAGATTCAAAGGAAATCTCAAGAAATATTTGAAGATACAAACAAAAGTGTTCTTGGTGTTCTTCAATTTATAAATTAAGAAGTAATTTAAATTGAAATGCCTCAATCTAAAGAGACCCAAGGATCACGTTTGTCGAAAAAAGCATCTCAGACCCGAGCCACGTCGGCCGACCACCAGGACCGTGACCCGAGACATGCGAACAGGTCACAGCATACGGCCATAACACATAACCTCCCCCCTGAGATGGAGGCTTTGGCGAACAACCCCAACGAGTTGGCCAAAACCATTGCTGCTCTCCAGGCCCTCCAGAGGCAACAAGAGCAGGTTAGGCCAACACAAGCAAGGCCAAGGGACAAGTCCCTAGAAGTTGTTAGACCCAGGACCACTAGGGGCGAACAGCGAGAGGTTGATAGTGCCCAAGTCAGACGGAACAAGGGAAAGGCCAAGATGGTCGACCAACAAGAAGTACAGGCTGAGTCTGGTCGCGGACGAACAACTATGTCTAGCCATGGGATAACACGTTCCAGTGCCCAAGACAGGCTTAGCCAACCCCAACGGGAAGCTGCTCGCCGGGGAGCAAAAGACGGGCGAGCAACTTTTGAACAGCCTCGCCCATCAGTCCATGAAAGACTCTCCCAGTCAGCCTTCAGGCGCCTAGGGCCGAATGCGGCGAACAACATTAGGAGGCAAGCCCAGGAAGTGCCCACTCCAAGCGAGGGACTGCGACGAGCAGAAAGGTTAATGCCTTTGCTCGCCGAACAGCCTCCAAGTCAGGGGGCACCTCTTGATGAATTATCAAGCCTAAGGAGGGCTGTAGAGAACATGCAGGGGCAACTAGACCAACAGAGTGGGATGGGAACGACCAGCATGCCATCCTCACCTTTGGCAGCTCACATTTTGAAGGCCCCGATCCAGAAAAAAATTCAATTTCCGGCTAACATTCAATATGAGGGCATCACCGACCCCCGGGTCCACTTAACAAAGTATACGGACTACATGGTCTCCGTGGGGGCCAGCGACGCCACCCAGTGCCGGAATTTTCCGTTAACATTGGGCGATCGGGTTTACAAGTGGTTTTCATCAATACCGCCGGCATCAATCCACTCGTTCGTCCAATTAAGTCGAGAATTTCTTTCTCACTTTTCAACGGCGGGGTCGTATCTTTCCCAAAAACACCGGCTATCAGATTTGAGGCAAAATGATGATGAAACTGACCGGGCGTTTATGGAAAGATTCGATAAAGTTTTACTAGAAGAACCGGTGAGCGAAGATACAAAGATCGTCGCTGTGATGGCCGGGTTGAAAAAAGGGTCGAAGTTATGGAAGGAGGTACGTCTGAAGTGCCCAAAGACTTATGCCGAGTTCAGAAACCAAGCTGGCATTTTCGTTTCCATGCACGAGGCCCTACAAACAAATTTAGGGGAGAACAAAGCTGATCCTAAGGAGAATAACAAAAAGCCCGTCGGGACAAGCTACAGGGTCCCGAAAAACATGAAAGCATTCACTGAAGGATCGGATTTGAAAGAAAAATTGAACCAAGTATTGACAGTATCAGTTGATACTGTGTATGAGAGTGTAAAGGAGAGAGAGTTGCTTTCCCCACCACGTAAAATCCGTCAGGATACTGGCAAACTCAACCCGAACAAGTATTGTGCCTACCATCAAAGTGTGGGGCATTTTACGAGTGAGTGTAGAGATTTGCTTAAGCAACTCTGGCGATTTTATGAGGAGGGAAAGCTCTCCGATTTCGTTAAAAGGCAACCTGGGAAAAGAGCTCGGGAGAACAACTCAGAAGACGAAGAGGATGGTCAACCTCAGAGAAACAACAAACCCGGGCGACCAGTTCCCAGTATGCCAGCTCAACCTTTAGAAGACCTGTTCATGATGGAACCCGCAGGTCCCGCGGGAGGGTGTTTTGATGGACAACCACCTGAATCTAACCGGAAGAGGAAAGCGGAGCTACGAGCGATTGGCCAAGTACAAGAAATGGGAGTTAAGCCGTCTATCATGCAAACGGCAGAATTAACTTTCACCGAAAAAGACCTTGAAGGCGTCTTAACTCCGCACAATGATTCGCTCGTAATCTGTGCAAAGATTATGGGGACCAGTGTCCATAGACTGTTGGTGGACACCGGAGCTTACACGAACATCTTATTCAAGAAGACCCTCGATAATCTGGGAGATTATTCGGGTTATGTTCGGAATACAACACATAGAATCATAGGCTTCGGGAATGCTGTGACAACACCGTTGGGAATTGTAACATTAGCTGTACAACTTGTAACGGCCGATGAACCCGAAAGAAATATAACAAGAATGGTAGATTTCTTGGTTGTAGACCAGGAGTCGACCTATAACGGGTTTCTTGGCCGACCTTTTCTTAATGAATTTAAAGCTGCGTGTTCCACTTACCACTATTGTTTGAAATTTCCAACAGCTAGTGGAACAGGCACAATTAAAGGAGACCAACGGAGAGCACGAGAATGCGTTCAACAGCTACGAGCAAAATTTGTACAAATATCCATGATGGAAGCAACAAGTTATCCCATCGACGAACCATCAATACTAAATAATATGATGGACATAGACGACCACACGGATGCGGACGAACAACACTTGGACGAGCAGGTGTTGGACGAACAACTCGTTACCACCCGCGAGGAACCTCCATCTGACGAACAACAAAGGGGTGATGACGAACAACCTTCAGTGGAGGACTTGGAGGGCCAAGTACAAACGAACAACAATGGGACGGAGCCAACTGATGATCTTGAACCCCGCCTGGGGGCAGAGCCCATGAACATCGAAAATGATTCCAACCCTGAGGAACCCATACTTGATCCCCGTTGGAAGGGACAAAAACGACGAGCGACTCCAGTCGAAGAGATGGAGGCGTTCAAATTTAACCAACAACGAAGATCTTGAATTATTCATAGGATCTGAGCTCCCAGAGCCTTACAGATCCCGAATGAAAGAGTTCCTCACCAAGAATCTAGATGTTTTTGCTTGGTCTCACGCAGATATGGTAGGGATAGATCCAAAACATGCTTGCCACAAGCTAAATATAAACCAAGCCAGAAAGCCCGTCCATCAGAAGCGGAGGAAGTACGGCCCAGACAAATACCAAGCTTTAAATGAAGAAGTTAAGAAGTTGCTAGACAATGATCTCATTCGACAAGCACTCTGTCCACAATGGGTAGCAAACCCAGTACTCGTGAGGAAACCAAACGGGACCTGGAGGCTATGCATAGATTTTACGGATCTGAATGCAGCATGCCCGAAGGACAATTTTCCTCTCCCACATATCGATCAATTGGTGGACAGCACTGCAGGTCACGAAATGTTGACATTTATGGATGCTTTCGCCGGGTATCATCAAATTCCTATGCATCCAGATGATCAAGAGAACACGGCGTTTTATACAAACAAAAACTTGCTGTGTTGGAAGAGAATGCCATTTGGCCTCATAAATGCCGGAGCAACATATCAAAGACTGGTGAACAAGATGTTTGATCAACAAATTGGAGACACGGTTGAAGTCTACGTGGACGATATCGTGGTCAAAAGTCCCAGGAAGGAAGACCATCTTCAACATCTGACTCAAGTGTTCGAAATTCTTCGACACTATAACATGAAGTTGAATCCAAAGAAAAGCAGATTTGGAGTCCACTCAGGGAAATTCTTGGGTCATCTTGTTAGCCAGCGGGGAATTGAGGCCAACCCTTCAAAAGTTAAAGCCATCCTAGATATGCAACCACCACGTTCGGTGAAAGAAGTGCAAAGACTCACCGGGTGCCTAGCAGCATTAAACCGGTTCATATCCAGGTCAGGGGACAAGTGCCGTCCATTCTTCGAGGCCGTCAAAAAAGGAAAGTTTGCATGGACTAACAACTGTCAAGCGGCCTTCGATCAACTTAAAGACTACTTGGGAGATGTCAAAATCCTATCAAAACCAGTCCCAGGAGAAAAGCTCTTTCTATACTTAGCCGCATCAGAGGTCGCCATTAGTTCTGTTTTGGTGCGGGAGGACGGCAAATTCCATCAACCAATCTATTACGTCAGCCAAGCTTTACACGAAGCAGAGATCAAATATGCCCCAACCGAAAAGCTGGCGTATGCTTTGGTTATGAGCGTGAGAAAGTTACGACCATACTTCTTTGACCATCAAGTCGAAGTTCTAACAACTTTCCCGCTCAGGCAAATTCTCCATCGCCCCGACACTGCAGGTCGTCTCTTAAGATGGTCACTAGAGATTAGCCAATTCGGGGTGACCTATGCTCCTCGAACAGCGATCAAAGGGCAAGCATTAGCCGACTTTATAGTCGAACTAACTTTCCCACCAGATCCGACGAGAGGACTTGATCATCCTTGGCATCTCTATGTGGACGGATCATCAACCAACATAGCCTCGGGGCAGGAGTAGTATTAATAAGTCCAGACAGACAAGTATTCACCTCGGCGATCAGATTTGGTTTCATGGCAACCAACAACGAAGCTGAGTATGCAGCTCTTATCGCTGGTCTCCACCTATCCCTTGCAGTTGGTGTCAGACGTTTGCAAATATTTGGCGACTCACAATTGATCGTGAACCAAGTCCGAGGTGAATACGAAGCAAAAGATGATCACATGATCGAATATCAACGGATTGTTGCTCACCTGATGTCCATGTTGCAGCAAGTTTTCATACAGCAAATTCCAAGGACGAGCAACACTCAAGCAGACGCGCTTGCCCGACTAGCAACAAGTGAAGGCCCCGTAGAGTTGGCAGATATTATAGTTACAAAGATGAAAGATCCATCAACAGTAAGCTATAATGTCAATCAACTCGACGATCAAACCAGTGAAGAAGAAGACTGGAGAACAAGTATAGTCAAATACTTGAAAAATGGGGAAAAACCAAACAATCCTTTTGAAGCTGCCAAGCTAATAAAGCGAGCCGCCAGATATACTCTGGTGGGCGAGCAACTCTTCAAAAGGGGAATATCAATCCCACTTCTCAAGTTTTTGCCTAGGGGGCAAGGGCAAGCAGTACTTGAAGAGATACATGCTGGAGTATGTGGAAATCATACTGGGGGGCAAGCTTTGGCATACAAGACAATCAGACAAGGCTATTTTTGGCCGACCTTACGTCAAGACGCAATCAAAAAAGCCAAGACTTGCCATCAATGTCAGATTTTTGCCCCAGGCATCCATACCCCGGCTCAAGAACTTGTGTAAGTATACAGCCCATGGCCTTTTGCAAGATGGGGGATGGACATCATTGGTCCTTTCCCGGCTGGAGTTGGAAATGTTCGATTCGCCGTCGTGGCAATCGATTATTACACAAAATGGGCGGAGGCAGAGGCCATGGTGAGTATCACACAGCAGAAGATGATCAACTTTATTTGGAAGAACATTGTCTGTCGTTTTGGAGTTCCACAAGCAATTGTGACAGACAATGGTCCACAATTTGATGGACAAGAGTTGAGAGAATTCTGTACGAAGTGGGGGATCAAGAAACATTACTCCACACCTTATCACCCCCAGTCGAATGGACAAGTTGAAGCTGTGAATAAAATTATAAAGCATACATTAAAAGTGCGGCTGGCGGAGAGTAAAAGCAGTTGGTCTACAGAACTTCCTGAAGTCTTATGGGCATACAGAGTTTCTCCCAGGTCTAGCACCGGAGAAACACCCTTTGCAATGGCTTTCGGGACAGAGGCTGTAATACCAATTGAGTTAAAGGCCACTACATTTAGGACGACCAACTTTGATGAACAGGCGAACAACTCTGCTCTAAATGCTGAATTGGATTTGCTCGAAGAAAAAAGGTTGAATGCCGAGCTAAAAAATGCCACATACAAGCAGCGAGCAGAACGTTACTATAATTCCCATGTAAAAGTTAGGGAATTCAGAGTTGGAGATTTGGTTCTAAGAAAGTTGCTCGCCCAACCTCCAGGTGTATTGGGACCAACTTGGGAGGGCCTGTATCGTATAACAGAAAAAATACGTCAATGGCGTATACGATATGGAGGACATGGAAGGCAAGCTGGCCCAATACTCCTGGAATGCTGTACATCTAAAGAAGTACTATCAATAAAGTTGGGCGAACAAATGTCTTGGGGGGCAAGGGATGCGTATGAGCTAAAGGAAGGCTGTAAAAGGCTAAAAACTTGCCTAATTTTTTAAATTTTCTTAAGTATAGATTCAAAAGTTGCTCGGCACATTGTATAGTCTGGTGCTAGTTCTTTTGATTTTATGGATAGAATTAGAATTGCTCGGCAAAAAATATTATAAGCGAGCAAGTTTTAGTTTGTGTTTAAAGCTGTTCGTCAGATTGTATATGATAGTGATGGACAGTCTTGCAACACTTGTAATTATTTCGCAATGTAAATATAATAGTTGCTCGTCAAAAAGGAAAAGTCCAAAAGCTCGAGGTACAAGTCCATTCAAAGGTTGTTCGTTTTACAAATGAACAGAACCTAAGGACCAAAGCCACTTAAAGGTTGTTCGTTTTTTAAAATGAACAGAACCTAAGGCTGAACCCTGATTCCACTATAGGCAAAGTTCAATTCGAACAAAAGCCCAACACTATATGTTATAATTGTAAAAGCATTGACAGAAATGTAAAGGCAATTAACATATATAAGAAAATGAGCGAACATAAGAAAGACGTTCCATTAATCAAAGGCATTAAGCCTAAAAAATAGTACAAGCTGAAAGTAGCCATTACAAGTACTACAAAAAAGGAACGAGCAACTATTACAAAAGAGATGAAGAAAAAAGCTAAATCCTAAAACTACTGCTGTTCGGCGGGAGGAGGATCTTGAGGTTGCTCGGCAGAAGGGTCGACAATCATGTCTCGAGCAAGGTCTTCAGCTGCCTTATCCTCCGCCTCTTTAGCAATTTGCTCGTCCGCGGCAGCCGGCTCATCTCCTTGCTCGCCATCATCAACAATTGGTGGAGGATGAGTGATGGTGATACTGGGGTCGAGTTTATCCAGTTTAACCCCTAGCACAGCCAGATCCGCCAACTGGATTGTAACGTTGTTCGGCGGAGGATAGTTCTCGAGGAACTCGTTCAAATCTTTGCTCATCTCCTCCACCATTTCCTTGTAATCATAGGCATCGGCCGTGCGGATGCTGTCCGCGTAGGCACAAATATATCCAAGGTTGGAGATGGGGCCGGTACGAGCTTGAACCTCCTCTTCAAGTTGCTCGCGGGTAAAGAGCTTGGTTTCGGACTCCCGGAGACGAGCAACCTCCGCCTCAAGATCAGCGATTTTTTGCTCGGCCGCTGACAGTTTGCTCTTCTCCTCACCAAGCAAGGCCTCTTTGCTCTTCAGCTCGGCAGATAAGCCTTGAATGTCTTCAAGGTGCTTTTTCTCGCCGTCAATATAGAGGGAAAGCTGGTCATTGAGCCGAGCAATCTGGCCATGCAAGTTGTTCGCCAGTTTGTCTTTTTCCTCGGAGAGTTGCCGAGCAGTACTCGCATAGTGGCGAGCAGACTCTTCCTGCTCGGCAACTTGGGCAATTGCCCTTTGGGCAGTGACGAGGCCGTTGGCAACGAGCATCATCGAGAGATGGAGATTGTCCATTTGCCCCTGTTGGAGGATGGCCTTGTCCAGGGGACGCGTCCAGGCTCGGGCGACCAGCTCCGTTGCCTTGCGAACATGCTCGCCAGGAATCTCCCTTATGTTAACGGGAGTCTTCGAGCAAGCATACTGATGTACAACACTTGCTCGGCCGGGATAATCGTCGGCACGATATCTGCAAACAAGAAAGAGATTGATACTTAGAAAAAATTAAAAAAAAAGAAGATGAAAATTGTTCGGCAAAAGAGGGTAGATACTTACTCGGCAAACTTCCGATCATCCCATCCAAGGAACGTAAGATCTTCTGGGCCACGGGGTGAGCCTACATCTTTGCTCGCTTTTCCCGACCTTTCCGTAGGCTCCGCAGAAGAACGCCTAGTGACACCCCCTTCATGGCGAGCATGACTTTCGCCTACCTTTTCTTTCCCCTTGCCGGTGACATCTCCGACCAGTGGGGTCCCGTCTGCCTTCTTAAGGCGTTTCCCACCACGAGGTGGGGAGACGGGAGGGGACGGATTTGGACTGGGGGGGCAGCCTGTCTCGGAACTTTAGCCCCCTCAGGCTTGTTCGACATGGCCAGCACCGCTTGAGGAGGGTCACCTCTCCTTTTCTTCCCTCTTGGTGGCCCCATTTCAAGGACCCTTTGCTCAAGAAGAGCGTAGCTTGGGGGAACGGCAACTGTTACTTGCTCGGCTAAAAAAAAAAATGAAATGATGAGAAAAAGAAATTAGGCGAGCAAGTTAAACAAGACAATGACGAACAAAGTTTGAACCGGGAGTTAGAAATTTTCATACCTGGGGGCACCTCAGCTTGAGCCTCCAGGTGGTGAGGATAAGTCAAGAGGCGAGCAGCTTTTTGACACCTTGTTCGGCAAAGATAGTCAATAGTCCTATCTGCCCGGTTGCGGAGGCCGACCAAGCACGAGGTAAACAGGAACTCAGAGCTCAACTCCTCCTCTTCCGAATCCCACTTGGGTAGACGAGGGCCTGCGAACAGACAAAAAAAGTTAAATTAGAACAATTTAGCTCAAAAGCGAACAAGAATTGAACTTACGTTTCAATTTTCCATAGGCTGCTGGAGAATTTATTCGTCCAGGGCAGCCGTGTGGACCGGAAGATGCTCGCCAATCACCCCCAATCCAGAAGAAGTGCTGCTTCCAGTCACGAACCTTGTTCGGCACCTCTTCTACCATTTTCAGCCCAGTCCTGGCCTTGAGATAGTGATAGCCTTCTTCTCCTTTGGGGCAGTTTGTGATTGTCATCAAGTAGTTGATCTCTTCCGCAGTGATCCGATCAACGTACCCCTCTAAGGCGAACAGGCACATGGAACCTAAGAGGTTCATCCACCCAATTGGAGTAATTTGGGTGATGGCCAAGTTGGTCGCCTCCAGGAATCGACCAACAACGGGTGGAAGAGGCAACTTTAGTCCGGCAATTAAAGTGTGAATGTTGATCGCCGTACATCCTGGAGGTGGGCGATCAGCTCTTTCCTTTCTCTGAGGAGCCCACATGTGGATATCATATGGGATCTTATAGTCCTTCCGGATGGAGTCCAGTTCATCTTCGCGAACAACACTTTTTATCTTGCTCGCCTGGAATCCAGTTTTCACCTTATCCATTATTTGTCTCTGGGGACGGGGAAAGCTGTTCGCATATCTTTCAGCATATGCTCGCCATTCAAATAGACGAGCAACCCCAGCTGGGATCTCACTTTCTCGCATCTTTGGGGATGGAAAATTGATACCCTCCAAAAACTCGCGAGTGAGTTCGTTAAAGTCTGGATCTTCAGATTCGGCAGAAGACGAAGAACTTTCATCCCGATTGTTGTTCGCCACAACTGTCAGTTCTCTCCCAGATGGGCCCACACCGGTGTCCTCCACAGAGCGGACAACTGAATCCACGTGAAGATCCGACGCCGAGGAAATCTCGAAAGGAGGTTGATCGATGGGGACCGCGACTGGAAAGAGTGGGTCTAAGGTCTCCTCAGTCTTATTGCTCGAGTGCGAAGACATAGAAGAGGAAGAAAAATCTAGGCGGCGGTAGAAAGATTTGCAGACGGCGGCGCTATCCCGGAGAAGACGGTAGCACTCAAACCCACACGGCGGCGATGGCGTTTTCGAAAGAAAAAGTAAAGAATAGAAAAGAAATAAGAGGATAACTACCTTGTTTCGAGGATTGGAAGCCAAACACTGGAAAAACAGATGCCGGAGAAGCTTGGAATCGCCGGAGAAGAAAGAATCGCCGGAGTACTGTAGCAAGAGATGAAAAAGTGGGAAAAATTTGTTTCCCCCCACTATTTATACCCCAAACAAAAACGGGGTCTGGGGCATAATTTTTTGAAAATTCAGGGACTCAACTGAGAAAAGACGGGGTCAATTCCGAGCTAAACTAAAAATTGAAGGACCTATAGGCAATTATATGGGCGCGTGGCCTCGGGGCTACTCGCGCGTGGACGGCGCGCAATCATTGCGCTGGCGTCATCTTCGTGATCTCCCCAGATCATGGGAAGGCGAAACGGTTATCCCGATGTTGCTCGTCACAAAGATGCTGTTCGTCCAAGTCTTGACCAGAACAATATCCTAACTACAGTTGCTCGCCACAAAGTTGCTCGTCTGATGCAACATCTAGTCAGGATAGGGGGAAATTGTTGATAGGCGAACATCATCCAGCATGAAACGAGCAAAAGTTAGGGGTTTAAACAAAGATAATCAATATTGGGGTGCATCTACCAATCTGAGAGGTACATAAAATGACGAACAACTCCTCCGACAAACAACTAATGGGCGAACAGGTATTAAGGCCCGGGACCAAGAATGAGCCAAGAGTGAAGTCATCCATGACGAACAACTTGGTCAAACTATGATACAACAAATAGCCAAGGAGGTGTGTACAAGTGAACAAAGGACAAAGATCCCAAAGCCAAGCTGAACAAAGCCATAAGGCGAGCAACTTCCAAAGTACAACCTCAAGAGGCGAACAACTTTCAGTTGGAGAATCAACAAGATCAATCAAGCCGACCTAGGCGAACAACAATGAGTCCGAGATAAGACCAAAGAAGACTTTGTAACTAAGATTCAGCTTAGATAAGATCAAAAGGACACATGTCAAGCATGCAGGCTAGGGAGACCAAGAGTCTTGGACACCTCATGCTTGCTAGTCTCTATAAATAGTTGTTCTCCAGCTTACTTATAGGATAATTTTCTAATTTCAGACTAAAAATACACACAAATACACCCAAACTTACACATATACGAAATAATTTAAATTTCGATCTTCATTTTACCCGAATTCATTAACCCAAGACTCGTTTTACCATTTACGGTGGTAATCAATCACACGTTATTGATTGGTGACGTAAAAACGGATTAAAACAGCCACTAATCCTCCCGATTAGATTCGTTCACCAACAGTATATATATATATATATAGTTCTTACTATTCATTTTTTATTTTGGAATCCGGGGTTTCATGTCCAGCTCTTCCCTCTCTATATATAGGAATTTTCTTTTCTATTTTAGAGCACGCTGGAGTTTGCTCGCTCTCTCTTTCTCTCTCTACAACCCACTTGTATCTCTTTTTCTGTTCTCCTTCTTTGTGAAATAAACTGTTGGCCCTGGTGGCTCATTAAGGTATACTGTTTACTTTCTTTTTGTTATATTTTTTGAATTTCTTTTTATTGTCCCCGCCTTAATGGTCGGCTAAATCTTCTTGTATTGAATCATGGCCTAGCATAGCTAAACTCTACTTTCAGATGCATTTGTTAACTTTTTTCTATTGTATCTGTATGTTACTATATCAAAGGTAGCGTTGGTTTAACCGATAGGTTTGAGTTTTCTAGTGATATCTATGAGTTAACTATGTGGGCGTGCCCTTTTGCCGTTATGCCAATGGATAGGCACAGGCGTTTGTGGGCGTAAAGCTTTTTTCAGGTTAACTCATAGACTATGGAATTTCTCAGTCAGTCCTATCTGGTTTGGAAAAGATCCACAGGATACTATTGATATAGTTAGATACGATCCGGTAGTGAATGGTATCAGAGCCATTTGAATGGTAGAGATATAGTTATTGTTTAGTGTTTATGATTCAATACAATCCTTTCTTGATGAATCTTTTCAGTCGTAAGGACAATAATGTCCAGAACTCTATGGTTCAGGAGTATGATATTCCTGAAAATCTTGATCTGTTAAACAGATGGACTATTCCTAAGATACAGCCTAAAACAGTTTATAAAATTGGAACTTTTGAAAGAATATGTCTTAGACAGGTTGTTAAAACTACTGAGTCCTCTATCTCTTTAAACAATGAGGAAATGGTTATTAAACTATTTAGTAAAAGTGATATTTTACCTTTTAAAAACACTCATAAGTTTATTCATATTGGATGCGTTCAAATTGCTTTCAGACCTCTTACTCTCAAAGGTCTCCCTGAAAGCTTTCTTGCTGCTCTAAGAGATGGCAGAAACTGTAACTGGAAACAATCCCTTATGGGAGTTATTGAGTCCAGTCTTGCGTTAGGACCTGTTTATTTCAATGTTTATCCTAACCTTTATCTCTCTTTATCTGATGAAAATATTCTCAATGCTTTAACTTTAAATGTTAAAACTCATGGTTATGATTATATGCCAGGTACGCAGGTAATATGTATTTGCTATCGTATTTACTATAAACCTCTTTTTACTCTTAATCTTATCTGTAAAATAAGTGAAAAAGATAATAATGAAACTATTCTTATTGAAACAAATTTTGGTAAATCTAGTATTACCAAAAGAAAGCATATAAAATGGGAAGAAATTAATTTTCCCGATAACTGGGTTTTGGAACAAACTGTGCCCAAAATTCCTTTTGTTAACAGTGACTTAAGTCACATAAAACATGATAATAATGGTGTTATCAATATTGGTTTTAATAGCCAAAGGAGACAAAATTCTCTTTCAAGATCCTTCTCAGGACACTCTTATATTTCTCTTTTAGATTATGAGGTTAACATTCCCTCTACGTCTAGAGCTTCTACTTCTTATTATAGAGAAAACGTGTTTTCTAAAAACAATGGTTTTGATGAAAACGATATTATTATTAATAAAAATAATATTATTCACAATGCTGAAAAAGAACCTGAAACAATTTCGGAATGCAATTTCAAACTTTGATTTATGGATATTAAACCTATCCTTGATTTTGCGAAAGGTTCTTCTACAAGGGCCTATATTAATAATGAATTCAACAATCCTAAATGGGATGATTTTAGAATTTGGTATTTTAAAACCTTTTCTAAAGATGATTTTGATTATTTTATCAAAAGTTTTTATGAATTTTGTGAGGAACACAATGAAATTACCTTTTATGTTCCTTGGTTCATAAAGACCTTTTATATTGATTATATATCTGTTATTGAGCGGGATTACAAAATCGTTGCCGGAGGAATTCAGAAATCTATCTTTCCTCCTCACACCCCTTTCCAAATGGAAAAAAATGGCAGAACTTTTAATTTTCTTCCATTTTCTAAAATCATTGAAAATGATACTCTTCATATTACCGCTAAGCATATCAATTATATGATTGAGCAGAATAATTTCTGCAATATTTATCTCTCCATTCTCGGAGAAGAAATTATTTCTTTACATGGAAAAATTGACAAAATTATTTCCTTACAAAATAAAATTGTCTCTCAGACAAAGTCTGAAGAAAAAGACAGTCATATTGACACAGTTATCAAAACTGCCTATTCTATTCAATCACCTATTGAAATTAAGGATTTCAAAACTGAAGCTTTTGTTTCTGAAATTGAAAAAATCTTAATGAAAAACTTGAAAAAATGAACATTAATATTTCAGTTTTAAATAATGATCTTAAAGATAACCCTTCTAGTTCCTATGAGCTTGATAATCCAAGTATTAATAAAATTAAATGGGCCGATAAACCCAACTTAACTAAATACTATTATCAAAGGCCTACTCCTCTTGACGTTCTCCGTGAAGAGCAGGAAAACTTCTTCACTACCTCTTATTCAGGAAAAAGTATTTATGAATGGAATATTGATGGTGCTAGTGATAAACATATTTTCGCTCGGTGTCATAGAATGCCTATGTATAGTTCTGCTTGTAGAATTTGCGGTAATAATGATCTATAAACTGCTCAAGCAATAACAGTTGGTTTTACTGGCCAACTCAAAGGTTGGTGGGATAACTATTTAAACCCTAATAACAGAAACGAAATTCTTTCTTCTGTTAAAACTGAGAATAATGAAGTTAAAACTGATGCTGTTTATTCTCTTGTGTGTACTATATTAGAACACTTCACTGGCAGATTTACTAATAGATCTGAAAATACAAAAACTCTTCTTTTAAATATGAAGTGTAAAACTCTTACTGATTTCAGGTGGTACAAAGATACCTTTTTATCCAGAATTTATGATATTCCTGACTGTAACCAGGATATTTGGAAGAATAAATTTATTGATGGTCTTCCTTATCTTTTTGCTGAAAGAGTCAAGAAAATTTTAAGGAAAGACTCTGACTCTATCCATTATGAATTACACTCTTTTGGAAAAATTATCAGTATTTGTGTCCAAGAGGGATTAAATCTTTGTAACGAGCTTAAATTAAGAAATCAGATGAAAAGAGATAATCTCTTGGAAAAGAAACAGTTGGGTCATTTCTATGACCAATTTGGTTTAGATAATTCTAAACTTAAAAACAGTATGAATAAAAGAAATCGGAAAGATTCTAATTTTAAAAGAAAAAATAAAAAGCACAAGAATTATCCTGTTAATGAAAATAAACAAGGTGATGATCGTGAAAGAAAACATGCCTATAGGCGTGGAAAGGGTAAAAGAAATTCTTTCAAAAATAAAAATTATCTTGACAAAATTATTTGTAGAAAGTGTGGCAGAAATGGCCATTATGCTAACCTATGTTATGCTAAAGATAAAATCAATAGCCTTGATATTGATGATGAATTAAAGAAAACTCTTTCTGAAATTATTATGGATTCTGATAATAATGTGTCCGAAGAAGAAAATATTTCTGAAAATTCTGACACTGATTTTTCTAAAGAGTCAAACTCTAATGATGAAAAAAGTGTGATAATTGCTTAAATGGCGAACCTTGTCTCAATCTTAATTGTACCAATAACAATAAAGATGATGACTATTATAGACTTATAAGTCAATTCCAAGACATGAATATAAGTGTCTTAGATAATAATAATAATATTATTGATTTTCTTAAACAGATCAAAGATCCCAGTCTAAGGGATAAAATTATTGAACAGTTTGATGATTCTTCTTTTAAAGGTAATACTAGCCTTTCTAATAAAGTCAGTAATAATAATTATTATAATATGGGAGAATTAGAAAAAATTCTTAAAAGCAAAAATATTAAACAAAATCCTGTTACTATAAATGATCTGACTCAAGAAATTGAAAAGATCAAAACTAATATTAAAATACTTCAAAAGCAGAATATTGATTTGTCTCTTCGACTTTCTCTTGTCGAAAAAGGAAAAGAAAAAATTAATGATTTTGATACTTGCACCACTTCTCATTATTTACCTAGTGGTGATCTCGATCTTGATAAAAACCATCTTTCAGCTATTAATATTGTTATGTCCCGAAAATGGTATACTAAGATTTCTCTTCTTATCAATAATTCTTTTAAAAAGGATTTTATTGCTATGATTGATAGTGGAGCCGACCAAAATGTTATTCAGGAAGGTATTATTCCCACTAAGTTTTTTGAAAAAACTACTCAGTCTCTTTCACATGCGGGAGGAGGTTCTTTAAATATTGAGTATAAACTCATAAATGCTTCTGTATGCATCAATAATTATTGCATCCCCAATGATTTTCTTATTGTAAAAAATCTTACTAGCCAAATGATTATTGGTCTTCCTTTTATTCAAAAGATTTATCCTTTTAAAGTTTGTGAAACAGGAATTTCTGGTGTTTATAGGAAACACCTATTTCCTTTAACTTCATTACTAAACCTTTTAATAATATTTTTGATATTATCCAAAATCAAATTAAATACGAGAAATGTCAAATCAATTTTCTTAAAGAAGAGATTAATTCTTTTCCATATTGAAGACAGAATTAAAAATCTTAAACTTCAGGATAAAGTCCGGCTTTTATTTAATAAGCTTTCCATTGATATTTGCAATGATTTCCCAAATGCTTTTTGGAACAGAAAGAAACATATAGTTTCTCTTCATTATGAAGAAAATTTTAAAGATACTGATATTCCTACTAAATCTAGGTCTTGCCAGATGAAGTCTGATTATTTAGACCTTTGTAAAAAAGAAATTGATTCTTTATTGCATAAGAAGCTTATTACACCTTCTAAGTCCCCCTCGTCTTGCACTGCTTTCTATGTTAATAAGCATTCTGAACAGGAACGTGGTGTTCCGAGATTAGTTATTAATTATAAACCTCTTAATAAAGCTTTGAAATGGGTTAGACACCCTATTCCTAATAAAAATGATCTTTTAGATAGGTTAGTCAATGCTCTTGTCTTTTCCAAATTTGATTTAAAATCTGGATTTTGGCAGATACAGATTAACCCTGCTGATAGGTATAAAACTGCCTTCAATGTCCCCTCTGGGCATTATGAGTGGACTGTCATGCCTTTTGGTTTGAAGAATGCTCCCTCTGAGTTCCAACAAATTATGAATGACATTTTTAATCCCTTTAGTGACTTTATTATTGTCTATATTGATGATATTCTTGTTTTCTCCAAAGACATTGACATGCATTTTAAGCATCTTGACATCTTTAAAGAGATTGTCATAAAAAATGGTTTAGTCATTTCAAAGCCTAAAATGGTTTTATTCCAGACAAAAATTAAATTTTTGGGTCATTTTATTGAAAAAGGAAATATTATCCCTATTCAAAGAAGCATTGATTTTGGAAATAAATTTCCAGACACAATTACTGATAAAACTCAGTTACAGAGATTTTTAGGAAGCCTTAATTATGTTTCCTCTTATATCAAGAATCTTGCAGAAGACTCTGCTATTCTCTATGATAGACTTAAAAAGAATCCTCCACCTTGGAATGATAATCATACTAAAGCCATTTTAAAGATTAAAGAAAAGGTGAAGAATATTCCTTGTCTTTCTATTGCTAATCCTCTTTGGGAGAAAACCGTTGAAACAGATGCCTCTAATTTGGGTTATGGTAGTATTTTAAAACAGATTAACCCCATGAACAAACAAGAATATATTGTCAGATTCTACTCTGGAAAATGGAATAATTCACTGAAAAATTATTCTACTGTTGCTAAAGAAATTTTAGCTATTATTAAAAGTGTCCTTAAATTCCAGGATGACTTATACAATCAGAAGTTTACTATAAAAACTAATTGTAAAGCTGCTACTTTCATGCTTACTAAGGATGTGGAACATAATGTTTCCAAGCAAATGTTTGCTAGATGGCAATCTCATCTTGCCTATTTTGATTTTAATATTGTCCATCTTAAAGGAAATGATAATCATATTCCTGATTTTCTAACCAGAGAATATATTTCTTGAATGTCAGATATGAGCCTTTCTGGCAGAAGTTCCCATTCCTCTTATAGAGGAAGAGGAGGCAGAGGAGGAAGACCTCCTCTCATTCAGATGGGGCAAAGATCCCTCTACCATCAGAATATTTCTGGTGTTGGCTCTTTAAAAGAGCAAAAGGAATTCCAAGAATTTCTCAGACAAAAGGCTAAAGCCTCTACTTCAACAGAGAATAATTCTCTTAATGAAGAGGAAGTTTCTTATGCTTCCACTGTTCAGATGGAGACCAAATATTTTGATTCTCCTCACAATAATTTGATTCTTCTTATTGAAGATAGCGACGAGAAATTCCAAGAATCCCCATGGACTCTTATGGAAAAATACATCCCAAATATTTCTTGGGCAAGTCAGACTTATAAGCCTAGAGGTTTTTATGAGAACATTCTCATTGAGCTAGGCAGTGTTGATATTTCACACTTTCAGATCAAGAATAATATAAATTATTCAAAGTTTGTGATCAAAAAGATTTTTTCTATCCAGGAATGGGGAATCTCACCTATGGCTGAGAGGAAAGTGACTAATAAAAATAGTCAGGCTACTTTCCAGTATAATTACTGGGACTATGTTGAAAGTTTTTATAAAACTCTCCTCCATCAGAATGCTAAGCATACTCACACCTGGTTGATTAAAATTTGTGAGAATGTTGGAAGGAATCAAATTCCTAATTGGTTCACCTCTTGGTGGAACACCTACGGGGCTTCGGTAGATATTCTACCTGACCATTTAAAGGGTCTCCTTGAAGAATATTATATTACCTTTTCTTCAAGAAAAACTCATAATACAAGTGGTAAAGCCACTTTTCTATTCTTCGTTGACTCAGGTATACCTTGGGTTTGGAAATGGAGACCAGAATTCGGTTATACTGAATTCAATTTACCTTGCCTATGGAGAGTAAGTTCCACCAGGTTTTGGGGAAACCTAAATGTTGTCCAGGAAGGTTCTAAGGAACCTCTCATTCAAGATAATATTGACAGAATTCGATCTAAGATTGATGATTTCAAGACAGAGATAATCTCTGAGGATCTCCCTACTCTTTCAGAATTCACCAAAAGATACCAGGGAATCATTAATAAAGAAAAAAATGTTGATCTTTATATGGATCATCTTAAAAAGAATCTTTTTAAAGATATCGATTTTTCAGATCTAAAATCTGATTCCTCTATGGCCTCTGGATCAGACATACATGACTCCCAAGATCCAAATGAAGATTATCTGAATTTCTCTGTCCAGGAGAGCTTCGATCTTCTCAAAGAATCCCTTAAAGGGAAGATGAAAGAATAATTTCTTAATGGAAGAGATTGACCAAGAAGACTGGAGGCTCTTCAGAGTTGGACAAGGGCTGCATCACGAAATCTGGCAGATCCCTGTTCATATTCATTTTGATGAAGATAACAATAAGATTAAGGATAATAATTATCTTAAAGGACTCAGTAAGAAGATCAGGGTCCTAAAAATTTGTATCCCAATTCTTAAAAGTGCTCGCCTTAATCCTCAACAATTGAAGAGGTTCGAGAAGACTCTTATTCTTCTACAAAGGCAAGCTTCTTTGATGGCAATCTAAACCGAAGATCTTTCTGAGGAAGAGACGAATTAAATGTCGTCACCACATGCGTCACCAACAGACCAAGTTCTGTTCATGAATAGTTCTTACTATTCATTTTTTATTTTGGAATCCGGGGTTTCATGTCCGGCTCTTCCCTCTCTATATATAGGGATTTTCTTTTCTGTTTTAGAGCACGCTGGAGTTTGCTCGCTCTCTCTTTCTCTCTCTACAACCCCCTTGTATCTCTTTTTCTATTCTCCTTCTTTGTGAAATAAACTGTTGGCCCTGGTGGCTCATTAAGGTATACTGTTTACTTTATTTTTGTTATATTTTTTGAATTTCTTTTTATTGTCGTCGCCTTAATGGTCGGCTAAATCTTCTTGTATTGAATCATGGCCTAGCATAGCTAAACTCTACTTTCAGATGCATTTGTTAACTTTTTTCTATTGTATCTGTATGTTACTATATCAAAGGTAGCATTGGTTTAACCGATAGGTTTGAGTTTTCTAGTGATATCTATGAGTTAACTATGTGGGCGTGCCCTTTTGCCGTTATGCCAATGGATAGGCGCAGGCGTTTGTGGGCGTAAAGCTTTTTTCAGGTTAACTCATAGACTATGGAATTTCTCAGTCAGTCCTATCTGGTTTGGAAAAGATCCACAGGATACTATTGATATAGTTAGATACGATCCGGTAGTGAATGGTATCAGAGCCATTTGAATGGTAGAGATATAGTTATTGTTTAGTGTTTATGATTCAATACAATCCTTTCTTGATGAATCTTTTCAGTCTTAAGGACAATAATGTCCAGAACTCTATGGTTCAGGAGTATGATATTCCTGAAAATCTTGATCTGTTAAACAGATGGACTATTCCTAAGATACAACCTAAAACAGTTTATAAAATTGGAACTTTTGAAAGAATATGTCTTAGACAGGTTGTTAAAACTACTGAGTCCTCTATCTCTTTAAACAATGACGAAATGGTTATTAAACTACTTAGTAAAAGTGATATTTTACCTTTTAAAAACACTCATAAGTTTATTCATATTGGATGCGTTCAAATTACTTTCAGACCTCTTACTCTCAAAGGTCTCCCTAAAAGCTTTCTTGCTGCTCTAAGAGATGGCAGAAACTGTAACTGGAAACAATCCCTTATGGGAGTTATTGAGTCCAGTCTTGCGTTAGGACCTGTTTATTTCAATGTTTATCCTAACCTTTCTCTCTCTTTATCTGATGAAAATATTCTCAATGCTTTAACTTTAAATGTTAAAACTCATGGTTATGATTATATGCCAGGTACGCAGGTAATATGTATTTGCTATCGTATTTACTATAAACCTCTTTTTACTCTTAATCCTATCTGTAAAATAAGTGAAAAAGATAATAATGAAACTATTCTTATTGAAACAAATTTTGGTAAATCTAGTATTACCAAAAGAAAGCATATAAAATGGGAAGAAATTAATTTTCCCGATAACTGGGTTTTGGAACAAACTGTGCCCAAAATTCCTTTTGTTAACAGTGACTTAAGTCACATAAAATATGATAATAATGGTGTTATCAATATTGGTTTTAATAGCCAAAGGAGACAAAATTCTCTTTCAAGATCCTTCTCAGGACACTCTTATATTTCTCCTTTAGATTATGAGGTTAACATTCCCTCTACGTCTAGAGCTTCTACTTCTTATTATAGAGAAAACGTGTTTTCTAAAAACAATGGTTTTGATGAAAACGATATTATTATTAATAAAAATAATATTATTCACAATGCTGAAAAAGAACCAGAAACAATTTCGGAATGCAATTTCAAACTTTGATTTATGGATATTAAACCTATCCTTGATTTTGCGAAAGGTTCTTCTACAAGGGCCTATATTAATAATGAATTCAACAATCCTAAATGGGATGATTTTAGAATTTGGTATTTTAAAACCTTTTCTAAAGATGATTTTGATTATTTTATCAAAAGTTTTTATGAATTTTGTGAGGAACACAATGAAATTACCTTTTATGTTCCTTGGTTCATAAAGACCTTTTATATTGATTATATATCTGTTATTGAGCGGGATTACAAAATCGTTGCCGGAGGAATTCAGAAATCTATCTTTCCTCCTCACACCCCTTTCCAAATGGAAAAAAATGGCAGAACTTTTAATTTTCTTCCATTCTCTAAAATCATTGAAAATGATACTCTTCATATTACCACTAAGCATATCAATTATATGATTGAGCAGAATAATTTCTGCAATATTTATCTCTCCATTCTCGGAGAAGAAATTATTTCTTTGCATGGAAAAATTGACAAAATTATTTCCTTACAAAATAAAATTGTCTCTCAGACAAAGTCTGAAGAAAAAGACAGTCATATTGACACAGTTATCAAAACTGCCTCTTCTATTCAATCACCTATTGAAATTAAGGATTTCAAAACTGAAGCTTCTGTTTCTGAAATTGAAAAAATTCTTAATGAAAAACTTGAAAAAATGAACATTAATATTTCAGTTTTTAATAATGATCTACAAACTGCTCAAGCAATAACAGTTGGTTTTACTGGCCAACTCAAAGGTTGGTGGGATAACTATTTAAACCCTAATAACAGAAACGAAATTCTTTCTTCTGTTAAAACTGAGAATAATGAAGTTAAAACTGATGCTGTTTATTCTCTTGTGTGTACTATATTAGAACACTTCACTGGCAGGTTTACTAATAGATCTGAAAATACAAAAACTCTTCTTTTAAATATGAAGTGTAAAACTCTTACTGATTTCAGGTGGTACAAAGATACCTTTTTATCCAGAATTTATGATATTCCTGACTGTAACCAGGATATTTGGAAGAATAAATTTATTGATGGTCTTCCTTATCTTTTTGCTGAAAGAGTCAAGAAAATTTTAAGGAAAGACTCTGACTCTATATATATATATATATATATATATATATATATATATATATATAAACGAATTAGAAACAATTTTTTTTAATTTGATGAATTTAAAAAAAAGAGTCGATTTCGAATAATATACAATTAAATGAATAAAAACGAATGAAATTAATAATTTAGAATAATATAAAATATTAAATTTATAAAATTAATAAAAAAAAGTTAGTAAATAAATATATATAAACAAATTAGAAGCAAAAATGAATTAATTTGATGAATTAAAAAAAATGGGAGTCAATTTCGAATTATATACAATTAAATGAATAAAAACGAATGAATTAATAATTTAAAATAATCTAAAATATTAAATTTATAAAATTAATAAAATAAAAGTTAGTAAATAAATATATATAAACAAATTAGAAGCAAAAATGAATTAATTTGATGATTTTTTTTTTAAAAAAGGAGTCAATTTCGAATTATATACAATTAAATGAATAAAAATGAATAAATTAATAATTTATAATAGTCTAAAATATTAAATTTATAAAATTAATAAAAAAGTTAGTAAGTACATATGTATAAACGAATTAGAAACAAAAAGGATTGAATTTGATGAATTTTTTTAAAAAAAAGAGTTAATTTGAGGTTATATACAATTAAATGCAAATAAACAAACAAGAATAGTATGTGTCCTAGTGGTTCACACCTCTTCCGGTCTACCCGGAGGTGGTGGGTTCGATACCCTTTGGGTGCATATTTGCCCATTTATTATTTCTATATGAGTTAGTGGGTCAGTGGTTCGCTCCCCGCCCGGACCCTAAGGGGCGCGGGTTCGAACCCAATGAGCCACTTTTCTTTTACGCTGGATCGCTGATTAGCGACCGCCTACAGGTCGGTCGCTAATCAGAAAATAAAATAAAAAAGATTAATTTTATTTCAAAAAATAAATTAGTGACCGCTAGAAGTCGGTCGCTAAATCATGACCCGGCCGGGTCGGACTTGATAGATTCAGCGACCGACTGAAGGCGGTCGCTGATATTAGCGACCGCCTTGACGGTCTCAGATTAGCGACCGATTTCAAAAAGCGGTCGCTAATATTAGCTACCCGTTTTTTAACGACCGATTTTTTTCGGTCAGAAATCGGTCGCTAATCACGTTGTGCGATCGAAAATCGGCCGCTAAAACCCGTTTTTTTTGTAGTGAACATAAAGCCCCACTTCTATAGACCTTATTGCATTTCACCCCACCATTTTCCCTTTATTACCATTCACCACACTTTGGTAGGCCACCACCACAAAAGTTCCCAGCTGACCCACCCCCCACCCCTCATCCACCTTCCACCTCCCCCAGCGGTTCCCCAGGCTTGATTAGACCGCCGAATTGATGGGCGGAATTACTGTAGAAGCTAGCTTATACCCAAAGGTTCCCCACCCCATCCATCGCATAATTTCAAAATTCAAAATTTGGGAGAGAGGAAGAGCGAAAAAGGCGATCAAGGTGCGATTTTGATTCTTCAATTTTAGTTGTTTCGATTTCTATCTTTTGCTACATTAATCAAACATGTTATTCATTTTGCTTCCATTATTCCCGATTGTTTCGATTATTCAACATTTTGTTTTGAACGTTTTGCTTATTTTCCTTTTCTTTATCAGCTTCGAAGTTAGTTAGTATTTCAAGATGGGCCACAAAAGACGCAAGGTTAGATAAGATGATTCAGAATTTGAAAGTGAGCTCGAGGACATCTCAACAATCACCACTAGAAGGAGGAAGAGTGTTGATAGAAAATCGCCTTAGATCAAGAGGTAACTTTGTTGGGCTTTTAAAATCCTATATTTATTGCACATATACTATAGTTTTCCGACCAATTAATAGCATGCACACTTTCTGTAAATGGGTAAAATGTAGGTTCTCGGAGCTCGAAAGTTCTATTTGTGGAAGCTGGTAACAAGAAGAAAGGTTATTCATCTTTAATCTGAATTTTTTAATACTTCTAAATTTCTGCAATTTACCAAGGGTATTATGTGTTAATATGTGTAATTTTTTACTCCAAATCCAGGTAGAAGGGTTCTTCGATACGTTTATACATCTAATTCAGGTAAATAACAGAACACTCTATGCTTGATAATATTTGTACAATTTTATACAGTACTTTGCTGCTGTGGAAAATGTGATGCTATGTTATTATGCAGAACCTGAAAGTACTGAGGTAGTTAGGGTAAGCAGAAGAAGGTCGAACACTAGTGAGATAGGTAATACATTTTGTTCCAATAGCTTGATTTGTTGTGCTGATATCATTTAGATTCAACTTATGTTTTAGCTGACTAAGCATTAATTAAATTTCAGTAGATGATCATAGAAGTTCAGGGAGATTGCGTAGCCAAAGGAATGATCAAACTACTGAGACATGTATTTTTGGCCATCTACAGGGATCAAAATTTAATTTCTTGTTTATTTGATTCATATTTGGATTTGTTGTTAAATGATTCTTTATTAATTTTTATATTAGAAAACTATAGTCTAGTAGCTGTTAGAAGGGGACGAACACGGTCAAAAGCTATTGAATCGGGTATATACTTAATATTTTTGCTAGCACACTTCAAATGAACAAGTCAAAATTCCATAGAGTATTAACAGGTGTTCTTATTTCAGAGGCTTCAAGTTCAGAGCTAAGAAAGAGAAGGCGAAATGCTTGTAACCTAAGTCAAGGTAAAAAATTTATCTTCACAAATATATACTGGTGTATTGATTTAATTTACACATCGTGAAATTGTAGTACCGAAGGAAAGGGTATCACGGCATGAAACCTTCAAAGAGGATGTTGATTTGCCACAGAACCAGAAATGTATTCTTCATAATTATCTTGTAGCTTATATGATTGTATAATTTAGTGTTTTGATTTTAAAATATGAAATAATTGTTGTATATGGAGAAAACAAAGGATAAAGTTATAGTTACTAATGATGTGGTTCGTAATAAAAAAAATGGTGGAGGTAGGGAACAACAGTCAAAACCTGTGGTGCGGTCGTTGAACATATTTGGTCAGCTTATGATTTAGTTATTCTTGTTCTGCTGAATATATTTGCAGTTATTCAGCTTTTAAAAATGTTATTCAAATAAAATTTGACTTGTTATGCAGAAATTTATTTTTAACATCATCCAATGTTTTTACACTGTCAGGGTGAAGTTCAATTAATTTCATTTTTTTTATATAGCTTGATGAATATTATTGATACAGGTGGGATGTCTGTTACAAAAAGAGAGACTTACTACAGGTCTAACCTGCGGTTATTGATCAAAGATATCAATGGTTTGGAGTTTAAAGAAGGGCATATTCAAAAAATAAGGTTAACACCGTTTTGGTTCTTATTCAAGTCTATCTATTAAAGGGGGTATGAGAAAATGCTGAGGTCATGCCAAAAGTACGAGGATGACATCATGAAGATAGTGCGGACATTCGACTTTGAGTCAGAAACCTTCATTATTGGGGGTACAAGGGTTCCGCTTTTGAGTAATGATGCACAACTAATATTTGGGATTAGCTGTGGGTCAAGGGATATAGATCAGACTGGAGCAGAGTATGCTACGTCAGAGTGGGTGAACCGTGTGTTCAAAGGCTTAATGAACCATCGAACAGAATACTTGGTGCCGTATCGATCTGTAATTTTTAAGAAGCTACATCAATCATTGGGAGGATTTGATGAGGAAAGTTGTATGGATGTTGTCAGGCTCGTTGTATGTTTTCTGATGGCTTTTTTATTTAGTCCGACCAAAAGCGGTGCTATTCAACCTCACATTCCGGAATACCTGGAGAAGTTTGAAGAGATCTGTCATTATGATTGGAGCACGTATATTGTTGATTACTTCTAGAGCCAGTTAAAAATAAGCAACAAGATGAATGCTGGGTGGTGTGCAGTAATTTTGCCGGTATGAATTTTTTCTTTAATTGTTTTTTTAATACAATTATATATAAAACATGAATAATTATTTTTGTATTCTTACTGTCAGTATTGATTCTGCGAACACACAAATATAGTTGCATCAACCAGTAAGGTTACATTCACGCGATTTTTGAATTGGGATATGGCGGCAATACACAAGGCAATTGATTGTGTTAGGCTATAAAAAATTGGGAAGGTAAAAAGTTATATAGGTCTTATATTTAATGTTTAAAAAATAGTGATTGTTTAAAAAATATTATTTAATGTTTAAAAAATAGTGACTGTTTTTTGTTAATATTTTTTTCTTTGGTATTTAGGTCGAGAAGTTATGGCTTAGACCTACTTCTTTTGAAAGAGAGGAGCTGATTAAATTGGGGGATATGTGAGATGTTGAATTCAAGAACAATGGTAACTTTGAAAATGATACAACTGGGTTGATTTCAAGTGGTGAGGAAGATATTCCAGCCCCAACAAATGAAGCAGTGTGCATTGACGAGATGGATGTAGAAGATAATGATGTATCGGTGAACCACTCTAGAGATCCAAAACCGTCAAATGGCTTTGATCAACGTAATGTTTCGGGAAATTCAGTTGATGAGAATGTTGAGCCGACCTGGAGTATACGTCTGACTCCTTACTTAACACCACAGGATAAAGCGAATGCTGAGATTAAGAGTGTTATGGGGGCTATAGAGGAGAGTTTTAAAGATGTTAGAGATGACTGTGTGTACAAGTTGAAAGCAGATGTGAAAAATATAAATCAGACGTTGGAGGAAATGAAAAAGTGGTTTGAGCTGGAAATTAAGAAAAGAGATGAATGCATTAGTGCATTGCATTCTGAGAATGAGGTTTTGGTTGTCAAAATTGTTGAGGCTAGTGTGTCAGCTGCTGATGTGTTGGTTGAAAAAAAATGAGCAGGTTCTGGTGGAGAAAAATGATGAGGATTTGGTGGATACTGATGCTAGAGCGAAGGTGGAAATTAGCAAAGAGGGGATGTCTCTTTAAAAAATATTTGAGAAAGGTGGGAGTAGTATAGGTGAGATGAGAGTTAATGAAAGAAATGATGGGTCATGTGTGGTTGATAATGATCCTGCACAATCATTGTTAGAAGAGCCGGTGGCTGATCCTGAGAGCCCGAAGTACAATAATCCAGAAGCTTGTGCTGTGGGAGGAATTAGGCAAACCGATTTTACCCCTGCCTCTGGTAACATCCAGGATGATGATGGTGGGCCAAGTGCAACACAAGTATTGCAGAATCCTGACTCATGGGCGAAGATTGATGTAATAGCACTGGAATATGAGAGTAATAGAAAATCAAAGGAAGGCAATTAGGAGAGGATTGAGAATGCAGACCAGAAACATGTGACAAAAAAATATGGATGTTATGGCTCCAGAGCGGACACCTTGTGTCAGAGCAGTGAGGACAACTTGACACCCATCTCCAATTTCAATTTGCTTGCGTGTGAAGGAAAGAACAATTAAAGATGCTAGGAAACCAGTAGAGACTACACCACAAACTGAGCGAGTACCAATCAATTCCAAAACATTCAAGTGGAACAAGCAATGCATTGCTGTTAAGAAATTAGGCCTGGTCCACAAAAATGAGATTGAGTACTATTTGCAAACTGAGGGGGAAAGGTATGGAAAATAATCAATAATCTACATTTGTTTTTTGTTTTTTACATTTTAATTAGGGTGTGTTACTAATAATTATTGATTTTGTAGTCACGCTATTGGGTTGGGGAAGAGTCGTTGGCGCAAGTAACAGTTGGACATATAATTGAAATTCTGCAAAATCATTGTTACAGTGGTCCGGTATTGTTCAAACAAACATTTAACTCTTGTGTTTGATGATTTTAGCAACAATTTTCTTGTAAAAGTGTATTGTTTATTTATTTGTCTAACTACTGAATATGTAGATTATTGATTCATGGGGTGAGTTGTTGATAAAGAAGTATGGAATAATTAATGAAAAGGCAAAAACAACAATGATATTCACCTCGAAATGCTGGGTATGTTGTTTTATAAACTTATTGTTCCTGAAATCAGTATATTGTATGTAAACTAATATTTGATGGACATGCAGAGTTTGATAAAAGTGGAAGCAAAAATAACCCCAGTGTGCTGAAAGCATTGATTGATGACTAGATAGAGGAGTGCTTGGACAAGGATGTTTTGTTGTTCCCTTTGCTTGCTAGTAAAGGAGACTCTTCGAGTACGAGGTTGGGGTTCCATTGGACGCTGCTAAGGTATAATTTACGAAGAGCAGAATGGAAGTTCTATAGTTCATCGCACACTAGAACGAAGGAAACGGTAGATCCACACTTGACAGCATCATATATTGTGGTGAGACAGTTGATGACTACACTTCATTTAACTGGTGTTTATAATGACCAGGTCTAAATAACATTATATTTTTTGTGTGACAGGTCAAATATATTCATAAGAAAATTCGGGATGCATACAAAAAAATCCAGCCGAGCCATCCCTTCCTAATGAAGCAGCTGATATTGCCTGTTTCTGAGGATTGTGTCCAGCAGAGCCCGGGTTCACTTGATTGCGGGGTTGTTGTTTGCAATTTAATGGAGAACTTATTCAGGGTCGTTCCTACTAATTAGGAGGCCTGAGTCGAGATTAAAATTAGGTCCCTCATATTTTTTTCATCTATTTGACAATATAAAATTTATAATGATCACATGATATTAAATATTATATGATACAAAAGAAAAATATATTATTATGCTTAAATTAAAATGATGAATGATATATTTGACAATCTCTGTATAGCTAGGTTAATTGGAAAATGGTAAGTCTGTAAATCAATTTTACAATGCAAGTATGCAAACTCAAATAGATGTTAGTTGTGTTCATTATATAATATTACTATTAAACTAATACTCTTAAAAATACACACTTTGTAATAAATTTTATGGTAAAACCAATTTACATTACACCATGTCATTAGAAAATTGTGAAATTTAAGAACTTATATAATTAATAAGTATATGACACGGTTTAAGAACTAAAAATGGATTATATATAAATATATGGTGGTAGGATCTTATATTAATAAGTATACGATTTTACTCTCCAAATAGGAACTACAAAGAAATCTTAAGCAGACTCAATAGGGATCAAAATGTAAAACTAAGAAAGTGAAATAAGATTTTACACCTTTAATCTTATGTAAGCTTAAAGTTATAATATATATATATATATATATATATATATATATATATATATAGCATACACATAATTTTGGGCCCCTAAAAATTCACAAATTGTTTTGGGCCTGAGTCGACCGACTCGTCGGCCTCACTATAAGCGCGGCTCTGAACTTATTGCTGCGGAAAACCTCCAAGAAGGGCGCATATAATGTTGCAACGTCGAGAAATTACCGTGGGAAAATGGTCAATTGGTTTCTGGACCCAGATACTGTAATTGTTTGATATGAATGTTAATTTATGTGGCGGGGAAGTGATTTTTGTTGTGATCAGTAAGCCAAACTTGTACTGGTTTTTTTTTTTTATTGACTTGTTAGTATGCAGAAGATATGAAAATATTAGTGGTGGTTTTTAGTTGTTAGATTCCTCCCTCAACAATGATGTCGAGTTGTTAGTATGCACCGTATGTGTTTTTTTGTTAATATGATGTTATCTTTGTACTGGACATATTAATTTCAGTATGAGCTATGAAATGTGTTTGAGATTTTAATCATTGTAATGTTGAGGGCTGCAGAATGGGCTTTTATATTTTTTAGCTTAGAATGTATTTTTAACTACGATGAAGTGAGCAGAATGGGCTTTTAATTTGCTTCACAAATTTTGGACCCATAGCAATAAAATGTATATGTTTTTTTAATTAAATTATTAAAAAAAGTTTTTGGTAGAATATAATGTTGAATAAATTTTTATAATCATTCTTGAATAATGAAGTTATTCAAAATTATTCAAATGTCCATACTTAGGTATGCAGGCAAAAAAACTTAATATTCAATTTTATTATTCTGAATAACTTATTTACTAGTTATGCATGACTATAATAATGGACTTTTAAATGTATACTGGAATTAATTGAAAAATATAATAGCTACACCAACATCTGATGCATTCATGTTAATTTATTGGTGTTTTAAGATCTACACAAACATCTGTAGCTTGTAATCGTGTTGGGCTATTAAATTGTGAGAGTGTATATTGGGCTTGTAAAATATAATTGTGCATGCCCAGAAATCATGTTAATTCCATATTGAGTAATTGAAATAATTTTTAAGAATGAGCTTTTAATTTTTGGGGGTTATATATTAGTTGGGCTTATAAATTATAGGAATATATAATAGACTTGATTGTAAAATATTATGAGGGGTGTATTGGTTATAGAGTCTGTAGGATTTTTTTAGACTTTTAAAGTTTGGGGGTATTCAATCTAGATTTTCAAAAGTCTTTAAAAATCCTGAGGTATTCAATACGGATTTTAAAAAGTCTTAAAAAATCTTCAGGTATTCAATAATCTATGGATTTTAATACTCCACGAATTTTCTTAGATTTCCCTTCCAAAATATGAATAGATTTCACTCTTCAAAATCTCTTCTAATAACTAGAGATTTCTACGGATTTTGAAAAGTCTTAAAAAATCTTTAAGTATTCAACAGTTTATGGACTTTTTTTTATTCTTTTCCATTGGGATGTTAACGGGACGGGGGTCATTCCCCATCCCCGTCCCTGCAAAATAAATGGGAAATTTTTTCCCCCATCCCCGTCTCGCGGCGATTCCACGTTCCCCGCCTACTTATTTTTTTATCTTATTTTTAAAATATAAAAAAATATTTAAATTAAAAACTTTAAAAATACACAACAATTACTTTAAGTTGGTGTTAAAAAAAATTAATTTAAATAATTTGAAGAACCTCTAATTCTAATATTTTTAATTAACATATATACTAAAGTGAAAATAATATAATTTGGAACTAATAACATAACATTAAATAAAAAAATGTAATTTTTAATAAATAGTTAATTGAGTAGGAAATTGTGATATATTTATTTGTAATTTACTTTAACATTAAGATTATATATAAATATATTAATTATATAAAAAATAATGCAGCTCTCCTCGGGGAACAAGACGGGGATCCCCCGGGCTGAGAATACTATCCCGGTCCCCGCTTACGGGGCAAAAAAATTCCCCGTCCCTGTTTGCTTTGGGGATTACTCGCCCCGTTGTTAAGTCTACTCTTGAAAAAATTAAATAAATTTTACTCTCCAAAATCTCTTCTAACAACCTGAGACTTCTAATGAGGGCGAGGTATAACTAATGTATTTTTTTTTTCCTAAATAATTTGGATAACTTTTTTTTATATACAAGTGTGTCTCATATATATTTGCATCAATGGTTCCAGCATCGGAGTCTATGGAAATCCATGTGAATTAATAAAAAAATGTATTCCACAATCCTATAAAGTCTATGAAAATCCAAGTAAATCAATAAAAATAGTCAGTCAAACTCTGCATGGAGTCTGTAGATTTTCTAAATCCACAGACTTTTTAAAGTCCAAAAAAATCCAATAGAATCTCAATTGAATACACCCCTCTATATCTAAAAAACACAAAAATGCATGTTAATTCAAAAGTGTTGGGATAATTATACTATTGATGGGTAATTATCATAATTATTAAAGTTAGCATATTTATTATGCAGAATGGGCTTTCAAATATTCAATGATGAAATTGAATAACTGATATTCCTGTTCTGCATAGTCGTGAATTTTTTGGCGGCTTCTTCTTTTAGGTATTATACATTCCATGTGTAATTATCATAAACATTAAAGTTAGAATAGTACTGGGCTTTTAAATTTAGAGGGTTTACAAGTTTGTTGGCTATCCAATTTTTTGAATGTATAATGGAATTAATTTCAAAATATAATAGATGAGGACAATAATTAATGTTGCTTAAATGTTTCAGATTATTAATTGTTCATAAGAAAAAGCTACACCAATATCTGATGCATTCTTTTTAGCAATGGGCTTTTAAGTTTTATGGTGTTTTAAATTTCTTGCCCAATCTTATCCTCTTGTTGGTTTTTTAAATTTGTAGGAATGGGCTTTTAATTTCTTGGGGTTTTTTTAAAGGGGAAATTCTTTTTTAGCCATGGTGTATATGTCTTATATCAAAAATGCCCTAACCATTTGCAAAATTTCTTTTCTAACCATTTCAAGGGTATAATTACATTTTGACCCCTAAAAGAAATATTTTATTCCCTTTGAATCCCCTGCCCTAAACTGACCGATTGGTTAGAAAAGAATTTTTGCATCAATCAATTTAATTTCAATTTCCCTCCTGAATTGTTGCAAAATTCGATCTTTTCATCCAACTTCCCCCTCAAATGCAATTTCCCCCACTGTTAACGGAAAACGTAGGTAGGTTGTAGTTGGTTTTGATAGCAATCAATCGAATTGGAGCTGAGTGCAATTTCCACCATTGTTAACGGTAAAACGTGGGTGGGTTGTAGTTGGCTTTTGAAAGCAATCAATCGAATTGGAGATGGGTTTGTTTTCGAATGTGAAAACAGAAAACGTGTTTTGTTGAAAGCTTACGCAAATTGTTACGGTTAACTTCAAGTTGAAAGCTTTCGTGAATTTGAAGGTATGTATTCTATTTTTTTCGACTCTAAACCATGTACATTGATTGGTTTTATTCTTGTTATTCCTTGTTATTTGCGCGTTGAATTTAAGTCTTGTCACTTATTTTACACGGTATTTAACTACCCCTGTTTTGCTTCCGGAGTTCTTGTAATTGTTATTTTACACGGTATTTAACTACCCCTGTTTTACTGTAACTTAAGTTTGTAGCATTAATTTATATCTTCATTGTTTTACATGAATAGATATGAAGAAGACAAGGAAATTTTTGGGTGTACATTATAATGGATTTTTTGAAGATTCGAAATATGTTGGTGGTAGTTTTGGTGTTGTTCGGATATTTGAGCAGAAGATGAAGCTCTCTAACTTCAGTAGACTTGTTCTTGAATTCTGTGGTCCAACTAGCTGCGGGAAATATTATACATTTTTCGAACTTGCAAAATTTGGATCTCCATCAAAGGTTAAAAATATTTTTGTTGAGATTAAGAACGATGATGATGTAGAGTCATTTCTTACTTGTTCAGATGCCCCCGAGGTTTATGTGTGCAGTGAGTCATTTGAAATCCCCATTTGTGAAGATTTAGGTGAGCAGGGCACGACAAGTTCATCTGTTCAAAAAGAAAATGTGAATGGTTTGGAGGATTTAGCTTCTAATAATTTTAGTTTTCCCCCAAATCTTTCCCATCACGTAGTGTCTATAGATAGTGACAAAGAGTTAAGTAGTCCCCACTGTTCTGAATCTTCATACTCCTCCTATGAATCAGAGGATGAAGATGACTGCCCACCCCCAGTACCCACCCATCCAGTACCTAATCTGTCTATTCCTGATCCTTGGTTGCTCTCACTCATCCCCAAAAATTTACATCCCCAGGAAGTACATTCCCCACCAACCTTCCAAAAGCACGTTCCTGGACAGTTATCCACAAAAGACTTATTTTTGTCCAAAGTAGAAATGGTTCACTCTGTTGGTCTCCACCATCTTAACAATCACTTAGAGTTTCGTATTGCACGGTCATGTACTGAGAGATGGGGTGCCGTCTGTCCTAATTCGGACTGTTCCTTTGCAATCAATGCAAGGTCCACGAAAGGGGTATGGAGGTTCAGCCTTTGTAAAAGTCACACATGTCGTTTTGATCCCGATCGCAATCGACCAAGAAGGCTCCCTTCAAAAGTGCTTGGGTCCATATTTGCTAACAAACAGAAGGACATGGAGGATGCCTACACACCCAAGAGTATCCAAACAGAGTTGAATAAAATGTATGGGATGGATGTGTTGTATGGCCAATCCTTTAGGTCGAAGCATCGCATGGCCGACATAATATATGGAAATCATCTTGAGTCATTTAAGATGCTTCCTTCTTACCTGGAAATGCTAGGTATTGCAAATCCCGGATCTCAAATGAAGCTTTTAAGGGAACATGATGGTAGGTTCAAATATGTTTTTTTTTTGCGCTTCGTGCTTCAATCGATGGTTTTAAACACGCAAGGCCTGTTATAGTTGTCGATGGAACTCACTTGAAGGGAAAATACAAGGGTATTGTATTTGTTGCTGCTACCCAAGATGTGAACCATCGAGTGTTTCCCCTGGCTATTGGCATTGGTGCTGTAGAAAATAATGATTCATGGACATGGTTCCTTCATCGATTAAGAGAAGCCTTTGGTTCACCTCCAGGTCTTTTGTTTGTCTTTGACCAACACTTGAGCATAATACATGATGTTGAGTGTTTTTCCGGGTGTAGCTCATGGTTTGTGTTTTTCCATCTAAACAAGAAATATGCTAAATACGGGAAGACTGTGGCAGATTGTTTCTCATCAACAGCACATACCTATATTCCTGATGAATTCAACAGGTACATCTAAATTGTAAATTCTTTATCCTTTAGTTATTTTTGCATAACATATTTTTGAGTTCTTACTTTTGTGTTTTAATTTAAATAATTTGGAATAATATGTAGATGCATGAGTGTTCTTGATAGTGTTTCTGGAGGTAAACTGGATGAATCTCTACGAAGTAAAGGGTTTGATCGTTGGTCACGAGTTCACTGCAAAACTCGTCGGTATGAGTTCATGACGTCAAACTGTGCAGAGTCGTGGAACAGTCGAATTCTTTGGGCACGTGATAAGCCAGTTGTCTATGTTTTAGAAGCAATTAGACATGTTATGCAAGATTGGTTCAACGAAAGGAGTACTGAGCTAGGTTCAGAGTCTGGTTACCTTTGCTCACGTGTATCCAATATCCTTTCGAGGCAACAAATAATGGTCGATTCACACAGCGTCGAGCAGGTAACTGCATATCAGTTTACAGTGTCCAGGGAAAACATCAGTTACATGGTCGACTTGGATAAGCGTACCTGCTCATGCTTTCAGTTTGAAAAAGAAGGTATTCCATGCGTTCATGCCCACGCTGCCATCAGGTACGATGTATATTTTTCGTACAGTATTATTTTGCTGATATTTGTGATTATTATGTTTATTGGTTCGTTAATAATGTTGACATGTGATTAGTATGCTCATTGCTTGCTTTATTGGTGTTTTTACAGGAAGCGTAATTTGAAAGTGAGTAGGTATGTCGATATTTGCTACACATCTGATAGTGTGCGACGAATGTGGGCTGGTTCAGTAATGCCCGTACTCGATCCGAAAAACTGGTGTGTTTCTGAAAATACGAAAGATTTTGTATGCAATCCACCACCTTTACACAGGCAAGCTGGTCGGCCAAGGATGAGCAGGAAGAAAGCCAAATTAGAACTGAAGCCTAAGAAGAAGCGCAAGAGACAGCAATGCGCACGCTGCCATGGGTTTAACCACAATCAAGCAACCTGCCATATGTTCATGCCTTTAAATTCTGGAAAAACTCAACATTCATTGGATGAACCAGAGTCATCATGTCGTCCTCCTCAAAGGAGTCATTCCTAATGTACTAACATTCAACTTTGAAATATTAATTAATGATCTGTATTCTGCTATTTGGTATATTTTGTAATACTTTGAGAAGTGTTGTAATGTGAATGGGATGTGGCATAATCTAGCTTGTATATATACGTTAATTTTATTATTATTTGTCTTAGTTTTTTTAAGTGGTGGTAACTACATAGTTGATGTGGAATGGGACGGAGTGTAGTGGAGTGTATTGTTAAGTTTGTGGACTGTAATGGAATGTGGCGTATTCTAACTTGTAGATGCATGTTCATTTATTATTAACTGTGTTTAATTTTTTGGGTGGTGGAAACAATGTAGTTCATGTGGAATGTGTCGGAGTGTAGTGGAGTGGTTTGTTAAGTGTGTGGAATACAGTTATTAATTATTTTCTCCTCCTGGAATATTTAGACCACACTATGTTTAGACCACACATTATTCCACATTTAGACCACACTATGTTAATAAGAACTTCATCTCCACGTTATTTTACTGTATTTCAATTTAATACACATTATTCCACATTTAGACCACACTATTCTATTCCACACCAGTCCACACTATTCCACATAGCGGTAGTTTTATTGCAACCCAATACACATTATTCCACATTTAGACCACACTATTCTATTTCACACCAGTCTACACTATTCCACATAGCGGTAGTTTTATTGCAACCCAATATACATTATTCCACAGTTAGACCACACTATTCCACACAGTCCACACTATTCTACATAGCGGTAGTTAATTTTGTAAACCCAATATACATTATTTCACATTTATACCACACTATTACACACAGTCCACACTATTCTACATATCGGTTGTTAATTTGTAAACCCAATATACATTATTTCACATTTATACCACACTATTCCACACAAGTCCACACTATTCTTCATAGCGGCAGTTAATACCTTCGTTTTCAAACCAAACCCGAATAATCCCAATTATTATAAAATTAGGGCCAGAAAAAAAAAATTACTAAAAAATCACAGTGTGGCGCCAATTTCTTATAAATGGCGCCAACACCTATTCCCCCAAAAACAAATTCTGACAACTGAAACCAATCCCAGTCCAATCGAAGTGGCGCCTTCAGCCGTGCCCAATCCCAGTCCAATCCAAGCGGCGCATTCATTGACCTGTTCCCAATTCGACTCCAATTAGACCCTATGGTTATTTAATCACCCAAATGTCATACTAGAAACTCTACCTTTTCCAGTGTAAAATTTGTCCAGTAAAAGATCATCAAAATGGAAATTACTGTTCATCTTCCCCCTGAAATCATAGGAGAAATATTTGTTAGGTTGCCTTCTAAGCCCGTTGTTAGGTGTAAGATCCTGTCTAAGGAGTGGTTTCGTATAATATCAGATCTCACTTTTGTGAAAAGGCACAGAGCCCAAATGAGGCTCCAGAATAAAGTCTGCATACTCTTTCAAGAAGAGGATCATTTCATGTCATTCCAATACGAACCACCAGTCCATGGTGGTCCTGTATTGAGGCGCCTCGTTCGGGGTTATAGAGATTTTGAATACCTTGGTTCGTGCAACGGTCTAGTTTTGGTGTGCGGCGGGGATTCTGTTTTTTTCCTACTCAATCCAACTACAGGGATGCGTACCTATTTGCCTCCTGAACCAATCAATTTCCCTGCCCAGGTGAATGGTGCACGCACACTATTTGGGTTGGGCTACAATGAGAGGAATGACGATTATCATATCCTCCGGATCTCTCTGTTCCACAGTAGTATTTGGCTCTCAGAGGTCAAGATATTCTCTAGGAATGCCTCTCAGTGGATGGATCTTGGTCAGCATCCTCACGAAAGGCTCATGTCAGGAAATGATGTCTATGCCAATGGATGTCTACACTGGAGGGTTTATTCTCGACACCTATCAGTTTTTAATTTGGAGCACCAACAATTTTCGCTCATCACTGTACCTGAGTGCATCTCCCAGAGCAATTTGTATTACAATTTATCCTCTTTAAACAATGAAAAATTGGTTTTGTCCAGGTGGCTCTACACTCCTAACGAACCTGTTGATGTTTGGATTCTGGAAAATTACCATTTTCCTAATTCCTGGACAAGATATGAAGGTACCCTAGATGTACCCATTTTCATACCGCGCTATATTAACTTACAGCCGCTCTATCTTGTGGAGCCACGACGAAATAAGATTGTGTTTAGGTTAAATCCTATTGGCACTTTTGGCTACTGGGACATCTTGCAGAGGAGGTTCTTCTTTATTGATGACCAACCAATAGTTAATGTTCCATCCTCTGTTTTCCCATATCTTGAGAGCTTCGAGTAGCGATGCATAGAGTGTAGTAGTAATTTTATTCGTGTAATTTTATTCTGGGTTTAGTTTCTAAACAATCATGCTATGCTTTTTATTAATACAAGTTGTTTTGCAAATATGGGTGTTGTCTTTGATCAATATGTAATTTTTTAAGATTGAAACGGACTCAGTATTTTAGGTTGTGTCCAATATATAAATTACTTATTAATTAATATAATAAATATTATTTAACACATACTAGAAAAATAAATGCTATGATTTTTAAAGACTTTTCATTTGGAAATGTAAAATTTTGAATCTTCTATTTATTGTTCTTAAAAAAAATTAATCTACTAATTCTAATTATTTACTTTCTCAAAATATTTAAGAAAAATAAGTTTAAACAAAATTTTGAAAAAATGTGTATTCTTAAAGTCTGAGTTTGTTGAGTTATTCACGTGGATGATGTATGTATTATACAAATGTACACATATATATTTATTTTATATTTACAAACCGTGCGAACGCACGGGGTGATATACTAGTTAATCTAAAAAAATAAGTTAAATATAAGTTCATTTGGGAGTGAGATTAATCAAAAAGTTTAACGTTCTTTTATTTTTAGGGGTATGTTTAGGGTTTAGAGAGGTCTAGAATTGGATAATGAGATTAAGAATCAAAACTAATGTTTTTGGTGAGAAAATTAAATTTTTTTTTTAAAGTGGAGCGGGGTTTAGGCTAGGCTCATTCCTTCCAAAAAAATATGTAATTCTTATTATATATTAGCCTTTTAAAATAAAGTTAGTTGGTGGGGTGGGTATTGTGTGGAATCAAGTGGAATTAGGTGTTTTCCTAAATAGATTGGTTATATCAAAAAATTCAAATTTTGAATAGCATAAATAAATTCTTCTAGTATAACCAAGGTAAAGTTCAAAATATCAGTATTGGTAGAAATATTGTGGAAATATCGATGGATACTTCGATATCGAATATCGATATTTGTAAATTTAAAAAATTATGAAAATTTAATAACAAACTTTTTATTAATGAGTTTAACAATAAAAATAGAGCAAAGTTTACATTTGTGATATTAATCGATATTTATTGAAATGACCGATATTTTTTTGACATTTCCCGATATTTCGCGATATTTTTTCAATTTTTTTCGATATTTTACAAATATTATGCTCAAATTTTACAAAAGTACAATTGAAATTGATATTACATACTGATATTTATCGTTATTACCAATTTTTTAAGTTCGATGGATTTAGAAAGTGTTATACACTTTTTTTTTTAATGAAGGTAAGCATTTATTTCGAGTCACAACAACTAAGGTTAGATTATTACAAAGTAAAATAGATTTTGAGTCAATTTTCAGCAGTATCATTTATTTTTGTATAGAGAATATATATAAACTAACACTTTTTCAGTTTAAACATTATCCACTTTTTCAATATTTAGTTTAGGACATTAATTAAAGATGCACAAGAGAAATGGCGGGAATACTTGATTTTGACACTGTAAAAAAAACTAATCATATGAATATGGCCCTTTCATTAAAAAATAAATAAACCAATTTAATTAATAAAACTATTCATATAATATTTGAAAAAATACGACTGTTCTTACCGGGTATGAAAGTTGATTAGACGGTTAATCATATTTCTCAGGTTTTGAAGGGAGAAGACGCTTCGTATCCAGTGCAATCATCATCAAACCCTTTCAGACAATATATAATCCCCACTCTTTTCTAGAATCTTACTCATTCACTCAACACTTTTTTGAGCAAAAATGTCTTCCTCTTCCTCAAACTTCCGTCGTCGTTGTGACCTTTGGAACCATCTTCCCGACTATGTCTTTTATAATATCTTCAGTCGTCTTACGAGTGAGGAAATTATGTTTTCCGTGCGTCCGACATGTCGGACATGGATGGAAGCTGCTAACCAATCGACATTGTGGAGAGACGTTTCTTTCAATAATGTCTCCAATTTGGAGTTTGATTTTCGTTACGACATAATGGCTCGCGATGCTATTGATCTTTCAGACGGTGAACTGAAGTCATTCAAGATCGAACGACTTGGGGATGATTCGTTGTTGGCCTATCTTGGGAGATGGTAAATTTTCCTGATTTCTTCATTTTCTCCTTTTCATATCCAGTCAAATTGGCTTTATTGGAGATTATGGACGTATATATTTATTTAGGGTTTAGATCATTATTCAATTAGCATTTGTTGTTGTGAAAAATATGTGACATTTGAAACATGTCGTTCATTGTCGTGATTTAATTAGGGGTGATCTGAAATAGACAAGAATATGCCCTGCCCTATTTCGACGAAGCTCTCCAACTTGTTGATAATGTCTTTGAGTCTGGTGTAGTAGTAGAATGAAATTAATCTATGTAAGTGTGGTCTCGAAAGAAGGTGTCCTGTTTTGATGTGAAATTAATCTCTGTAAGTTAGGCCATATGGGTTATGATTAAAGTTGTTTTGGCCCTCCTTACTTGCCCAAACTGTTGATGTGCCATTCTAAGTAAATTTATGTAATTAATCTCTGTAAGCATGGTCTCATTCTACTACTACAAGGTGATCGTGGTACTTGTTGATTGGTTTGATAATTTAACACATTATTTTTCAATTTATTATGTCCTTGTGCCCTGTTCCATTCGTGATCGTGGTACTTGTTCAATGTATTTTTCCCTGTTCCATTGCTTTGATAAATTAACACATTCTTTTTCATCGAATAGGGCTCCTAACCTTCAACGGCTAACAGTCATAAATCCTTTTCCCGGACTGACCCCTCGTGGATTAGCTTCTGCTCTTTCAAGGATGGTAGATTTGAAAGAGCTTGAACTCAAGTTTGTCTCGGCTCCCAGATTCACTCCTGAAAATGTTCGTGTCATTGGCATGACTTACCCAATGCTAAAGACTTTCGAAATTGTGACTTACTATGACGATGTTGATGTTGAGGCTTCCGACGACGACGATGACGGTTCATTATTTGTGGAGGCGATTGTGGAGTCTATGCTGGGGGTTGAAAACATCGCCATCAACGTTGGATGGTGTAGAAGGAGCATGTTGGAACGGTTATTCATCAATCTGCCGAACCTTAAAAGCTTGAAGATTTGTGGAAGCCTCCACACAAACGTTAATGGTGTTGATCCCCTCTCAGTTCACCGTAGATATGGGTTTAGGTCGTCTAGACTTTATGATTATAGGTTTGATTGCATTTTATTCAGCAAGAACTGAAGAATTTCTGTTTTTATTTTGTTATTTTGTGAGACATATGTACTGGTTTACAATGTTTATGTTTTAGGCATCCGTATTTTGTTAATGTCTATATTCGTATTTTTCCTTCGTACAAGTATATGTTTAGTTGAATCTACCTACCCTAAACAAAAAAGCACGCACATTATACCACATGAGTATTTCCACAAGTATTCCACACAAGTATTCCACCACGCAACTATACCACATGAGTATTTCCACAAGTATTCCACAACACAACTATACCATATGAGTATTTCCACAAGTATTCCACAACATAATTATACCACATGAGTATTTCCACAAGTATTCCACAACTAAACTATACCACATGAGTATTTCCACAAGTATTCCAACACACAACTATACCACATGAGTATTTCAACAAGTATTCCAGACAAATATTCCACCACACAACTATACCACATGAGTATTTCCACAAGTATTCCACCACACAACTATACAACATGAGTATTTCCACAAGTATTCCACCACACAACTATACCACATGGGTATTTCCACAAGTATTCCACACAAGTATTCCACAACACAACTATACCACATGAGCATTCCACACAAGCATTCTACACAAGTATCCACCTCAACTATTACACACAAGGATCTAGATTATCAGTCCATATATGTAGTCGAATTAAGTTACATCACAAATTGCATAAATAACACAACAAACCACTAATAAAATACTAATAAGCATTTCTAACCAACAACATAACACATATAATGTGATAGATTTAGATGTACTTATCAGTCACTTCCAGACTCTCCCGAACTAAAGCTTATATCACCTGGATAGTCTAGTTCCTCATCTGGGTCTTGTTGAATCAATTCAGGGACATTTCTCTCATCATAATCACAGTATGTAGCAGGGAAAAACTCATCATCATCTGGGTCATCTGGTCCCCGTTCTATTGCGTTGAAAATTTTGTACAGCCGTAGATACAATGGGTCCCCTTCGTGTGTGTATGCCTCTGCGAAAATATTTTTCTAAATTTATAAAACCAAAACTGTGTTAGAAAATACAAGAGTACAAGTAATATTTAAATTAGGTGAAAGACATATTTTCTCTCTCCAATCTGTAGATTTGTTACCTGAAGTATTCTCTGCCATAGATCATGGGGCACATACATCCTATTCGTCACTCTGTCCCAATGAACATAAAAAATATTAATGATTGAACCAAAAAGAGTCTATCGTCTCTTGAGTTCATCAATGCATGCAATTATACCCCCGCGAGTATAATCGAATGAGAAAGTGGAGTTTATATGATTTTGCAAATTCGCAATGCATTGTTCGTTGGATGATTTGGGATTCCAACGTCCTTCCTCTTTCTCGGTCACCAAAAAATCAACCATAACCTCAGCGACAAGCCTATTCCAACGACCCGACCCAAACAAAAACCTATCTTGTGGGTTACTTGATGAATCACCCATTGGTTTGTGATTTTTTTTGGAATGACTAAGTTGGGGGAAATAATAACAGGAAAATGGCCGAATGTTAATGGGTAAATCTGTTGTGGTCACTTCTCCATTATTTTGGTCAAAGACATATCTACTTCTGTCAGTCAAAGGAGGCCAAGATAATACAAACAAACATACTGACACAACACCAAAATTTAATTAAGTATATTTACAAATTGTGTTACAAGATAAAAATAACAAATCTCATCATAAAAAACTGGGATATGTCATACTTTGCAACTGTTTTGTTTCAACAATAAGAAATGAAATAACACTAATAGCGAAACCTTATAAAGCACAAACACATATCTATGATAATGAGGATCCATTTTTTTTGCTTCTGCATTTTAGCAATTTGTCTTTCGTGGGAGACAATTTGGTGTGCTTGATCTTTGATTTGGGCCTCCAAGATTTCAACAGCTTCTCTTGCCTTTTGTTCCCGTTTTGCAAGATCATCATTTTCAAACATGAGTGAATCGATTCTCTTCATCATTCCAAAAAACATTCCTTTTTCAGAAACTCCAATTTTGCCGCCCAAAAATTTGGTTAAAGTTTGAAGCTCCCCATAAACCAACATGAAAAAAAAATTGAATGTCTTACATCTTATTGTCTACAGGTCCTTTAAATCATACAAACTACAAATACCCTCAAATATTGCAAGGCAACAAGCAACATATATGATAAAATAACACCAAGCAGTGTTGGTAAGGATCTTATTTCATGAACTCCTTATCAATGGACGTATTCCCTACCTCGAAGTGGTGCTGCACAAACAAAATTCTATATGGTATACATATTAGCAAATAATCAAATTGAACTTAAAAAAAAAAAAAGATCATATTTAGATCATGTGGCAAACCTTTGTGTGGTCATGTTCCGTTTCCAAAAAATTGCAACTTGAATCTGTCTCTTTATTTATCCCTATACCCTGCACCGAAATCAAGAGATCTCAATAAATGTTTGATTCATAATATTTTCTACTGTATAAACAACAAGTATAACAAGTTTAAACAACAACTTATAACACTCCTCAGTAGTTCCCGGAGATCTTGTCAAACTAGTGTCTTTGATGTCTTTGCAACCCAAATGTTCAGTTATGGTCTTCAATACAGTCAACATTTCATCATTCCTTTTGTTAGCCTCTTCCAACTGTGTCTGTAGAAGTTTGTGCCTCTTTTCCATTCTTTCAAAGCCATCTTGGACACACTGTGTTAAAACAGATTTAGTCGGGACTTCAGGGGACCCCAATTCAGCCAACTTTCGTTTATCTTTCGACATACTTGTATGACTGAGGATGTACGGGTCTACTCCCACTATATGATGCGGAGGTGGGGAATCAATAAGAATCCTCTTCTCCCAATCAACATCCAATTTATAGTAACGGGAACACAATTCAGCCTCATTGGGTTCTAACCTCCTGGGTTGAGATTTCTTCAGACAAAAAAAGCAAAACAGAATTATATCTGTTTTATCACATGTACACTTATGAAACTACTGACAAATAAACAAATATTTTAATGAATAACATACTCACATCTTCGCACATTAAGTCCCCAGCATCGGAAGTGTTGAAAACTTTCTTACTCAACATTTTGAATGTAGGTTTATCTGGAGAGGTCCACCTGAGCATCCGAGGCATGCGCGTCCTGCCATCGGTAACTGGAAATGCACAAAATGATGAAACACGAGGGATAGCTTCATATGCCCAGAATTGCAGAACGTGAGCGAATCCATCGCACTCGAAACTTGCCTCTTCCACAAGTCCTATTGTATCTTGAAACCGTCTGAATGTGTCCACAACAACACCTAATGCAACTCGTCCCCATGGAAAATGGTTGAATTCGTCAAAATTATCAAGTAGGTGAACATATGTAACATCAAGCTCCTTCCTATCGTGGGTGACAAGTAAAATACCAAATAGTATTAACAACATTGCCAATCGCCTTCTGTCTTTAGGTTTAGCTTTTGGGCACCCGAATGATGAAATTATATCATTTAGATACAGGGAATGCTTTGAAGGAAACATCCTTGAGAAGAAATTGGAACTGGTGGGTTTAGGTGGATAGTGACCAAATTTCAATCCTGTGATTAGAGAGAACTCCCGAGGACCAAATTCTGCCCTTTTTCCAAACAAGTTGAAAATGATACTGTTTCCATTAACATTCTTGACTTGGTTCAAGAGGAGGTGAAGGTGTAGATTTCCTTGGAATTTCTGAGTTTGTAGCTTTAAAAACTGGCCGAAGCAAGTTTTCCCTAATTTTTCAAAATTCGTCTTATCCATCCCATTGTTAATTAACGATAATATTTTATCAATCTCTGTAGCAACATTCACTTTTATTGGATACCAACCAGACCCCGGACCGATGCCCATCTACCCAGAAAGCAATATAAGAATCACACAATATTCTACTATACCCTAGATCATTGGGGTCCCTAAAATTACACTAGCTTCATGGATAGTATAACTATACTACACCTTTAATCATGTAATTCAAGATTGCTATTAAAATTATAAACCCAACCCATATACAAACCTAATAAATGAACAAGATCATGAATTGAATTTTCGCTAAACTAAACCAAGGAATTGAACGAAGATTTCAACTGTACACAAAAATTGTAGCTCTAAAAACCCAGATGACATATATAATTGACACAAAGTAAGTAAAAAAAGGTCATAATTTGAAAACAATCACCTGATGTTGTTGTAAAGGGGAAGATGTAAATTCGCAAACTCGCCGAAGTGACCGATATCTAATTTAATGATTGGCGAACAAATACCATAAACCCATGGAGGGTTACTTTGCAACTGTTTTGTTTGGATCTGTTACCCTAAATCACTTTTCCAGCATTCAATTGAACGCACCAACTAGGAAAAATGGAAGTGGTTAATATGATATACAAAACGACGTCGTTTCTTGCACTTAGCCAAGTTTGTCACAATAATGTGGAAAAAATTTCAATAGTGTTAAACAAAATAAATAAAAATTATTCAGACTACAAAATCAATTAAAATAATTTTAAATATAACTTATATTTTACATATTTGAGTAAATTAATATAATTAAAAATAAAATAAAGTAAAAATATTGAAGTAATAAAGATTGATGAATTAAATGATATTGATAGTGGGGTAATGAATAGTAACATTTATACCTGGAATGGATGGGGGAGTAATTTTTTATTTTCACTTATCTACTTAAAATTAAAAATACAGAATATATATAGAATATGTGTACTAAGATACTTGAACATGAATTAATAAGGACAAAATAGAAGTAAAAGACAACCACTTTCTTCTTTGAATTGTCATTTCAAGCAATAGAGCCCCCTCTTGGTCAAAAAGGCAATTTATAGGAATCAAATTTTCATGCCTTATACTTATACTTCATCACAATACACTAAAAACACGGTTACTAACATAGTAAACTGTGCTTGCACCATGCCTTCCATCCATTTCACACAAACCCTACCACAAGAAATATTTCTGTATAATGAGAAGTGGAGTTATGAAATGGATCACGTATTCATCAATACGTTGATCGTAGAAAAAATATTTCGGCGTTGGTATGGAAGAAGCCAAGTAAACTTTAATGCATGTGTAAGTGCTATTGCAGAGGTTAACAAAATTTGCCACAAGAGACTCACGTGGGCAGATGGCATGGAACGTTGTAGTGAACTCGAAAACCGATACGATGTGTTCAAGTTAATGATCGACCATCCACGAGTGTGGTGGGACCGTAAGCAAAACATCATCAACACTTCTGAACAAATTTGGCATCGAATGATCCGGGTAGGTTTGCAATACCTTTTATGTATTACCTTTAATACATCTTACATTTTTATGTATAAACAAAATAAATATTTTTCTGAAAAGGAGAACGTCCTTGTAAGAGCATACGTCCACCGAGGGGAGCCAGAGTATGTGAAGTTCCGCATGTTGTTTGCCCATCCAGGAGAGCATGTTCCAGAAGATGTGAGTGTATATGTTGAGGCTCAACAAATTTTAGAAGCAATGAACATACCCGATAGTCCGGTTGTCTCAACTTCAGCAGTGCGTGGTCGTCGCCGTACACGAATCGAAATCAGGTTGTTTGACGAACCGGAAGTGGACGTTGAACCAGATCTAGACTTTCAAGTTGGAACATGGTTAGGACCTTCAATCAATTCGAACGAGGATGATAATTGAAGAGTTAGGGTTGTAGGTTGTCAACTAGACCTATTAGGATTGATGCATCTTTTAAGTAGTTGCTATGTATGCTTGAAGTTTCCCCTATGTTAGGGTCTTTCAATTCGACAATGTTGTAGTTTGTATCGTTTGAAAAGGTTTATGTTGTTTGAATTCATTAAGGTTATGTGGACTGTTTTGTATGTTTTGTAATTTTCGTATAATAGGAAATTATTTGGCTTATTAGTAGAGTTAATTACATAATAAACATTTATTTTAAGCACCCCTCTTAACAAAAAATTAATACAATTCATTACCAAAATATAAAATACTAAAAACTACTACCGAGACTCGGAATTATCCATTGCACGTCTTTTTAGCCAATCATGCCGTGTTGGTACTAGAGAGGGCTTGGGAAATAGTTGATGCAGTATATCCCACAACGGCTCTTCGTACTGGGTATATGAATTTGCCTTTTCATCAACCTATAAAATTCAATCAAAATATATATACAAAAATAAGTTTTCCTGATTAAATAATTCCCTAATAAAAGCATATATTATTTTAAATCTTACATCCAACCAAAAATCTCAAATATCAACAGTAGCCGAAATTCCGGTGAAATCGCGATCCCATACGCAAGGTCCCTTCGTGTTGATCATCATAAACCAACAATCATGCCGAGATTTGAACAAGATCACACGTTGTAAAACCTCATCCACTGTAAATTTTCGCTTTGGAAACGACAAATTCAAATAAATAGTCGCGTGCTCGATTGCATGAAGATTTTCAATACTGCCTACTTTCCAACGACCCTCCTTGCACTCAACCAAAAGTTGTTCTGCGAGAGACTTATCAAATTCAGGAGTCCAAAAAATAGAATTCTCGCATCTCTCAAAGTGGTTCTTTGGAACCCAGGATGAAACATAAGGAGTACACATAATAGATTATACTGAAAATGGGAGGTGTGATAGGTGACATGACCATATTTATGAACAATTTAAATAACAAACAATGTAATAAAAAAAATCTGGAAAGTTAACTTTAATTAAGTAAAGTAGCCAAGTGTGAAATGAGGGTTTCGTTGGTCATTCATTGGTCAACAAATACATTTTTGTTTGCAGTGGAACCATGTGGGATACAAGTATCACGGGTGGAGGAGTGATGAAATATATCATAGTGATATATGTCAGATTGCAAACAGTATTAATATGCTTTACTGAAAAAATAAACAAGCAAAAATGTACTGAAATTTACAGTATTATTATGCTTTACTGTAAAAATATGTAGGTTATTTAATTTTTATTATGTATACGTCTTTTTTCGCTATTTTCCCCAGAAATCCACATATGTCCACATATAATAAATGTATAAACTATTGTTGAATATGTGAATTGCTTCGTAGTTGTCATAAATGTTACATGTAAATGGGTATGAGTATAGGTTTGTGTTTGTGGATATTAAAAAAATTGAAAATAAATAAACTATTCCCATAATACAACGACAATATTTTGGACATTCCAGAAGAATATTTACCGAAGTACCCATACTTGAAATGTTAAAATGAGGACATTTTAACATTTTCATTTCAATAAGATCAATGTGTCGAAATAACACATTATTCCACATAAATCCACTAGTTTTTTTTTTTGGAAAACGAGTATTCCACATCATCAATCCACAGTTTTCTTAATTTGAAAAATATAATTTCCACATATTTCTCTACATAAAATCCTACAACTAATGAACTCTCCCTACTTGAAACGGTAAAATGAGAACCTTTGATGCTAGCCTTTTAATATTAACATATGCATGTAGAAATAAAATATATTTCCACATCAATCCACTAAACTCCACATCAATCCACACAACTCCACATCAATCCACATGTCTTTAATCTACAAAAAATGAGAACCTTTGATGTTAGCCTTTTAATATTAACATATGCATATAGAAATGAAGTATATTTCCACATCAAGCCACACAACTCCACATCAATCCACATGTCTTTAATCTACAAAAAATGAGAACCTTTGATGTTAGCCTTTTAATATTAACATATGCATATAGAAATGAAGTATATTTCCACATCAAGCCACACAACTCCACATCAATCTACATGTCTTTATTCCACATATAATGAGAACGTTTGATGTTAGCCTTTTAATATTAACATATATATGTAGAAATAAAATATATTTCCACATCAATCCACACTACTCCACATCAATCCACATGTCTTTAATCCACAAAAAATGAGAACCTTTGATGTTAGTCTTTTAATATTAACATATGCATGTAGAAATAAAATATATTTCGACATCAAGCCATACAATTCTAAATCAATCCACATGTCTTTAATCCACATATAATGAGAACGTTTCATGTTAGCCTTTTAATATTAACATATATATATGTGGAAATAAAATATATTTCCACATCAATCCACACAAATCCACATCAATCCACACAACTCCACATCTTTAAACATGTCTTTAATCCACATAAAATGAGAACGTTTGATGTTAGCCTTTTAATATTAACATATGCATGTAGAAATAAAATATATTTCCACATCAATCCACACAACTCCACATCAATCCACATGTCTTTAATTTAATCTACATAAAATGAGAACGTTTGATGTTAGCCTTTTAATATTAACATATGCATGTAGAAATAAAATATATTTCCACATCAAGCCACACAACTCCACATCAATCCGCATGTTTGTAATTCGAAAAATGAAGTTTCCACGTGTTTCCACGATTTCTTACAACTTATGAACTCTCCATACTTGAAACGGTAAAATGAGAACGTTTGATGTTAGCCTTTTAATAATAACATATACATGTAGAAATAAAAATAATAATTCAAATTCAATCCACTTGTTTTAATTCAAAAAACGTAATTTCCACGTGTTTCAATATTTTCTTCTAAATCTAAACTCTCCACAGTAACATGACATCAAAAATTATAAAATTTTAACCAGTATTAAATTTAGACTTTATCCATTTAATCTAAATTATGTCTTAAATACTTAACATATGTCTAATTGCAAGACAGAATCAGAAGAAAATTAAATTTAAAATATATCAATCATTACAACTACAATAGATAACAATATCATCATATCATTTGCCCATCTGTGATATCCTATATATATCTAAACACAAGTACTGACGATAGAGGAGTGTTTTTTTCACATCAATGAAATACCAGAAATTAAACACTCAAAAAACTTGATGCACATCACACCACAATCGTAGTTATTCAACTGACCAGGGGAGTCAGGGCTAAGAGCAACACGATAAACTTTATTACCACCAGATATATCTCCGAGAGCTGAAGCGAATAATGCAAATTCCTCCCTCCCATTCCAATTCGGAAAAGATACACACAACGAATCGTACACTTTGATCATGGACTCTCGAGACTGAATTTCAAAAAGAACCCAGTGGTTATCATTTATACGAGCAATACCAAAAACACTGTCTGCTTCTACCCAATCCCGTCCGTAAATGGGCAGTATTCCCTCTAGGTAGGGCATGAGAAGTCTACCCCTTGAACTCCAATCAAATTTATTTTTGCTTGTATATTTCCCCGGTACCCTGGATTCTAATGCAAGCCTAAGCAAGGAATCCTACCAAACAAAATAAAAATGGATTACCCAGGAAAAATTCTAAAGGTATAAGTGCATCGAAGAAAATGTTGCATTACACCCTAAAAAATTAAGAAATTTTAAAGTAGAAAATAGATTGTCTTACCTAAAATGCACCATCTACAATTGTTCATTTAGGTTTAAACATTTCTGGCCATTTTCTAACTTTCAGCATCACAACATGCATCAAAATGTCGAGGTTCTACAAGAATGACAACACAAAATTTAATGGGGTTAAACATCTTATAACAAAAATGTAAAAAACAATAGCATAGACTAAAGAGAGGTTTGATTAATACCCATAGACTCAACCATCCTCTTGCAGACCAAATATCCTTGAACCAACTAGCGTCGAACGATCTTCGCCTATCGGGGAAGAGCGGGACACTAAATGAAACAGAGTTCTTCTTTCGTCTGAGAAGAGCACCAAAATCCTTTACTTCTGCCTTACTGTACGTGTAAATTGGCCAGTATTTCTCATTCTCTCCAATTTCAGAAGCAATGTGATCCATCCTCTCCAACACCATGGAGACCTCCTGTGCGCTAGGCTAAGCGAACAAAAAACAAACGGTATGAAATTAATATGAAACTATTAATTACACTATATCAAAACCACAAAAAAATTAAAGGACCTGTTGCGGCCAAGGAATCCTACGCTTCGTCGGGTCTGTGAACGGGGAGATTGTGCATTTACCAGGCAGCTTATGGCGAGGAGGTCGTATTGCAGTTTGTTTCTTTAAAATTTTACGAGATTTAGTGGAAGGACAAATAGCATCTTCATTAAGGGAAATCTGAAAAATGAACATATGTAATCATTTATCTACAAATATCTCTAAATTCACTGAACATAAACTATTTAAACAACGTACCTCTATTCCGTCACCGGATGTATCCACCTCCAATTTACTACGACCTGCGACATCCACCAACGTACTCGCATCGGCTCCATGCGCAACATGACTCTCATGTGCTACATTTTGGGCTTTGGAGGATGGCTGTACGATGTTGAAACGAAAATTTGAGTTTGCCTCAGAAACAATCATTAATAAAAGTTAGAAATAATATGAAATTATCAAACCTCTGATGAAATGCTGTCTTGTGCAGTAGTGATCGGTGGAGAGAACAGTACAATTGCTTTGCATGGTGACACCTGCCGCAATTTAGTTAGTTGAAAGTTTATGAAGCCAACACAACTATTTGAAGAGGTAAATTGAAACTTAGAAACATTTTACACTAACACGTGTTGATTCAATCCCATTCCCTGGGGCTGTGGCAGCATCAACAGGATGTGGAGTTTGATCATCCATTCCAAACCCAGTCTCCCTCACATCTCCAGATTGTGATTGTGGGGTCTCATTGGAAACTAGATGTGGAGTTGGATGGTCATTTGATCCTTCATCCATTTCAGCAACTCCACAATCTTTGGCATCTCCGCTTTCTAGGGTCTCGTGTGAAAGTGGTTGTCTTGTTTGATGATCAAGAGATGCCTCATCCAATTCAACGCGTCCACGGGGTTCTGCAAAACCACCCTCTTTGGCATCTCCGGATTGTGGGGATTCATTGCAATGTGATTGTGGAGTTTGCAACTCAGGTGATATTAATTCATCATCATGGGAAACTGACTTTCCTTTGTCGTTTCCAAATAAGGTGCTGGGTTCCAAAGACTAAAGAAAATTTTATTCATAGAGAATAATATAAAAATGCTAACAGAAATTATTAGTTGAAATAGAGAATTAGATCAAAAGTGTACCTTATCATCATTTCTTAGGGATTTAATGGTAATTTCGTCCTAATCTCCTCATCCAACTCTATAAATACCCCCAAGCATCAAGGAATCATGAGGAATCATCATACGGCAGTTACCAACACAAGAGAGTCCCTAGAGTAGATTTTTTTCTTTTCTTTTTCATTTCCTTTCAAATTCTTCCATAGATTAGAGTAGATTTAGCTTTCAATTAGTCTCAATTTACATTTCAAGCAAGGATTCAAGACATTGCAGATTTCAATTTCTATTCATGAAGAGAGGTGATATTTTTCCATTTCAATTTCTGCTTCTATTTCTAATTCCATTTCAATTGCAGTTTATTTTGATTTCTATTAGCTTAATTGATTGTTTAGCTTCCTTAGTCATGGATATCTCTTCTAGAACCATGAGCTAAGTCTTCTATGCTTTGGATGATTTAGATAATGTAATTATTGTAGTTTTGGTTTGATTTATGTCTTGATTATGATGATTTGAATGATTAGATTCCTTGATTGTGGATTACTTGAGCTTTGATGATTTGTTTCTAGTAGATTATGCATTATGTTAGGATTGGCAACATGCGAGAGTTGAGCTAGTTCATACATGTGTTTAATCGAGCGAAATGACTTATCAAGTGCTATAGTTAGATTTCTAAGACATCGAGAGATGCTAGATAGTCTAGAACACTCCAAATCGGGCATCGAAACCTTTTAAACGAGAGTTTGTTGATTAGATGAGATTGAATTGATCTAGTCTAATCATGATATGAAACATAAGAAGGGCATAAGTTAAGCTAGCTTCAATAATTGCATAATCGACGTCATCCGAAGCATATCTCCCCTTGCACTTCGTCTCACGAAGTTAGATAGATTTCTATTTTTTGTTCATTTTAATTCCTTGTTTAGTAGCATAACAAACCCGAGCTTGTACTTTTCATTACATAGCATGAAAACATGAATCGACTTAGCTAACCACTTGTTTCCCTAGGGTTCGATATTTTTATTACTTGGTCAATTGCCTAACTATAACAACGATCTCGTACACTTGCGAGTAGTTCGATTTTGTGCTTTAACGAAATTGGCAATCAAGTTTTTGGCGCCGTTGCCGGGGAAGCAATGTGTTGTTAGCAAGTTTTGATTCTAGTTGAGTGTTTTTTCTTGTTTTTATTTGTTTTGGTTAAATTTGATACTTGTTTGCTCTTGTAGGTGTGCACTACACCTTTGAAGGAGACTTTGAGCCTTGTCTTTGTCGCCTAAAGAGCAAGAGAGTAGAAGAGCTTAAGTGAAAAGATGGATGGATATAGTCCATACGCATGGAATCAAGGTTATAACCAAAATCATATGGCTTATCCTCCACAATATCCTTTCCCATATCCATATCACGATCCATATACGTATCCACCACAACAATCCCCACAATACCAACATCATTCTCTATATGGGCAATATCCTCAATACACATATCCACATTTTCCACAATATCCTCACCCTTATCCATACCCATATCCGTATCCTTATCCCCCTCAACCTCAAAAACAAAATATTCCCCTACCACAATTCAATCCTTGACAAGCCTATGAGTCATTCATGTCTTCTTTACCTAAAGAAATACAAATGAAATTTGTCATTGCATTGGAAAATCTAACCGAAGAGGAAATATGTGAATGGGTAGATTATGATCTTCTTTTGTTGGGGATATATGAAATGGTAGAAGAAGAGAAAAGAGAAAAGGAAATGAATGAAGAGGAGGAAAAGGATGAACAAGAAGAGGATGATGAGAGAGAAGGAAAAGAAGAGGATCCAAGTGATGAGACAAGTGAAGATGAGCATTTAATGGTCAAGGTAGATGAAGAGCAATGTCCCTTGATGGACAAGAGAGACAACGAACAAATGAATGAAGAAGCATTGGAGGACGAATTGAAGACCGAAATGAGCATTTCTAAACCTTTAAGCTCTTCAATTTGTACTTTTAATGATATTGTTTCTATTGATTTCATCTTACCTCTTTATAACTTTGACCATAAGAAGGAAGTGATGAAAAGCTTTGGGATCTTTGGAAAAGAAGGGAAGATATGGAGAGAGATGATGGTGAAGGGACAAGAGGAAAGACTATTGAAGAAGGTGTGCAAGAAGGATGCAAGGGAATGGTCCTCTCACAACAAGAGCCTACTTGATTATGAAGCTCAAAGGCTGAAATATAATGGCAAGGAGGACCGATATCCTTGGCCATTCCGATAGAGAAGCTTGAATTTCAGCAATAAGTCCGGCATAGGACAATAAACCTAGCGCTAAATGGGAGGCAACCCATTATTTTACAGCTTTTATGTGTTGTTAGTTTCATATGTTAGTGTGTGTTTGATCTTTTTTTGCTTTTTCTTATTTTGTAGGGGATTGGGTACTCTTTGATGATTGTTGGAGGTATTTCGAGCTCAAGTGCAAAATGAGGAAGAGCTTAGAAGAAGATGAGCTAGAAATGAAAGTGACATCGGTGCAAGTTGTGAGGTATATTGGACCCCGGGCTCGAACTTAGACTTGCTTGGCAATGTCTAAGTTTGGGGGGGTGTTTACATTTTATTACAATGCACCGGCGCACTATTTGTAGATGATTGCATGTGAATTCATTGGGATAGAGAGCACTTGGTTTCACATTTTGTGGTCGTATCATGGACCCAAACTCCGAATTGCTTAGCAATGTCGAAGTTTGGGGGGAGATTGTTTTGAGATTTTCATTTCATTTTACACCAAGACGCTCTTGGAGATTGCATGAGTGTATGGGTTGATTGATTGAGATTTTTGTAGGGCTGCTTTGTGCTTAAAAGTTTTCATGGAAGTCGTTGCTCTTAAATGCTTGTTGATGAGGTGAATAATTTGGTATGATTCGTGTTTTAATTGTGAATGTGAATGAATTTGTTGGTGTTGAACGTGTTGGTTGACTAATAGGGGTGAATGAGAATGAGATATGAAATGATCCATGATCAAAATGAACCCGTGAGCTTTTATGCCTAAACCAAATTTCAAAAATGGTTGTTCATTGATTGAGTGGTCATTTGTAGCCATTGTGCTCTAGAACTTGCATCTAGTCTTGCTCTAGGTCTCTACTTGCATAAGGTGCTAAAAATGATTTTAGGCCATCTTTGTTTTGAAAAGCCACTTTGCCAAATTTTTCCATACCAAATGAAATTTTTCGTAGTTAGCCCATTTGAGCCTATAGACTTAATTTTCTTGGCAACCTACAAATTTAGCCGAATTATCCTTCCTTTTGAGCTTATTTGTCCCTATAAACTAGTGGAGCTTGAATGTGGGTAGTGAGGTTGAATTGAGCTTCAATGCGAATTTGGTGGATGAGTTTGGTGTGAAAGTGCAAAAGTGAAAAGATGTGAAAAAGATGAGTTGAGAAGTTGTACAAGAAAAAAGAGTTGAAAAAAAAAGTGAAAAATGAAGAAGCTCTCTTGTGTACAATAATTTGGTAGAGCTTAAAAGTCAAAAGTGCTTGATATGGTATGGTGAAAAGAGATTGTGCTTGAGAAGAAAGAACAAGTGAATTATTGGAGTAGGAGTTTTTGAGTTGTGATAGGCCAATTGCAACTTTGTCTTGAGATTTTTGAGATGTGTCTATGCGTCTTTATTTCTTGCTCCACTAGTTTACAAGTCACTCTATCCAAAAATTTCCCCACCTTGACCAGAGAGCCTAACATTACAACCAAATGAAAAGTCCTTTTTGATTTAGTACTAAATGCAAGTTTGAGGCAAGATGCTTAGACAATTGTCAAGCTTATGGTGGTGCATGTCTATGAATTGACATTTGAATGTTTACACACCCATACACTTTTGAGTGATGAGCTATACACTTCCCGTGAGGATCATGGTGATTTGAGTGTCTTATTTCTTGTAAATTCCTATTTGTAAATTGATTTGTGAAGCACTAACAATTGAGTTCATTTTCATGAAAAGAACAAGTTTTGCATTTTAATTATTTTCTTCTTTGACACTCATTTCTTCGCAATCCTCCCACTTGATCTTTATTTCTTTCGTTGCTCGGGGACGAGCAACACTTTAAGTTTGGGGGAGTGATTAGTGTGATTTTTGCTAGAAATTCGTGTACTTTAACTGCTTGATTAGATAGGATTTCATGCATTTTTACACTTAAATTGACTCATTTGTGTTTAATTGTCGAGAAAGGTATTTGTGATCTATTTTGCAGAAAATGAGTATTTTTGAATATAAATACGTGCTTAATGAAGTCGAGAAGAAATCGAGAATAGAATGAGAGAAGAATTGGGCTAGAAGAATTATTTTTAAGCAATTTTCGAGGCCCAATAGCATCGGCCCAATTAAGGATGAAAAGCCCATTTGCTAGTTAAATTTGAAATTGATGGAATTTGGCTGCAAGCTAATCACGTGAACAGCCAAGAGAAAAAGGAAAGAAGCAATCATGGGGCCCCACCAATACTAAGAAAGGAAAAGTCAACATTTACTTTTAAAATGAAAACCCATCTCTCACCTTGCTGCCAAATACGTGGAGAGAGAAAGTAGCCACTCCATTGTTGTTGTTTTCTTGGAGCTCAACGCCAGAAGCGCCAGAATTCATACGAAGCCCGAATTGAAGCCACACGCCAGAAATTAAGAACAGAGCTCGAAACCAGAATTCATGGAAGTTCACGCCTAGACGCTTCACCTCAAATACCGGAAATATAGGAGCCTCGCCGGGAATTTACAGCAGCTACGCCTGGAAGAAACGCCACCTTGACCGGAATTGAAGCCGCCGTGCTTGAAAGCCGCACCAAGCTCACACAGCCGCCTTTAATTGAAGCTGAAGCATCGATGCCGGGAATCCGTGCCTCACGCCTGGAAAGCTTCTCGCCAGAAGCCATTGACGATGGAAATTCGAAGCTTCATACCAGAATTAGAAAAGCCCAGGTGTGCCGGAAATTATGGAGAGAGCTCGATCGCCGGAATTAATCCTTCGCCGTACGAAGCTCGAACCAAAGAGCAAGCTCGACGCCGGAAATTGCTGTCATCATGCCGGAAATGGCAAAGCCGAAGCTCGAACGATGTCGTTTCGGAAAAAGCACGGCACTCGCCCAAGAGTGAATTGGACTCGGCCGAGCAAGGTAGGATTGCCCGAGCCGAGTGCCACTGAGTTGACCGAGTTCGTGCCTATTTTCACTGAGTTTGACCGAGTCAAGGCCGGGTTGACTCGGCAGTTACTTAAAAGGTGCGAAAATCATCATTTCTTAGGGATTTAATGGTAATTTCGTCCTAATCTCCTCATCCAACTCTATAAATACCCCCAAGCATCAAGGAATCATGAGGAATCATCATACGGCAGTTACCAACACAAGAGAGTCCCTAGAGTAGATTTTTTTCTTTTCTTTTTCATTTCCTTTCAAATTCTTCCATAGATTAGAGTAGATTTAGCTTTCAATTAGTCTCCATTTACATTTCAAGCAAGGATTCAAGACATTGCAGATTTCAATTTCTATTCATGAAGAGAGGTGATATTTTTCCATTTCAATTTCTGCTTCTATTTCTAATTCCATTTCAATTGCAGTTTATTTTGATTTCTATTAGCTTAATTGATTATTTAGCTTCCTTAGTCATGGATATCTCTTCTAGAACCATGAGCTAAGTCTTCTATGCTTTGGATGATTTAGATAATGTAATTATTGTAGTTTTGGTTTGATTTATGTCTTGATTATGATGATTTGAATGATTAGATTCCTTGATTGTGGATTACTTGAGCTTTGATGATTTGTTTCTAGTAGATTATGCATTATGTTAGGATTGGCAACATGCGAGAGTTGAGCTAGTTCATACATGTGTTTAATCGAGCGAAATGACTTATCAAGTGCTATAGTTAGATTTCTAAGACATCGAGAGATGCTAGATAGTCTAGAACACTCCAAATCGGGCATCGAAACCTTTTAAACGAGAGTTTGTTGATTAGATGAGATTGAATTGATCTAGTCTAATCATGATATGAAACATAAGAAGGACATAAGTTAAGCTAGCTTCAATAATTGCATAATCGACGTCATCCGAAGCATATCTCCCCTTGCACTTCGTCTCACGAAGTTAGATAGATTTCTATTTTTTGTTCATTTTAATTCCTTGTTTAGTAGCATAACAAACCCGAGCTTGTACTTTTCATTACATAGCATGAAAACATGAATCGACTTAGCTAACCACTTGTTTCCCTAGGGTTCGATATTTTTATTACTTGGTCAATTGCCTAACTATAACAACGATCTCGTACACTTGCGAGTAGTTCGATTTTGTGCTTTAACGAAATTGGCAATCAAGTTTTTGGCGCCGTTGCCGGGGAAGCAATGTGTTGTTAGCAAGTTTTGATTCTAGTTGAGTGTTTTTTCTTGTTTTTATTTGTTTTGGTTAAATTTGATACTTGTTTGCTCTTGTAGGTGTGCACTACACCTTTGAAGGAGACTTTGAGCCTTGTCTTTGTCGCCTAAAGAGCAAGAGAGTAGAAGAGCTTAAGTGAAAAGATGGATGGATATAGTCCATACGCATGGAATCAAGGTTATAACCAAAATCATATGGCTTATCCTCCACAATATCCTTCCCCATATCCATATCACGATACATATACGTATCCACCACAACAATCCCCACAATACCAACATCCTTCTCTATATGGGCAATATCCTCAATACACATATCCACATTTTCCACAATATCCTCACCCTTATCCATACCCATATCCGTATCCTTATCCCCCTCAACCTCAAAAATAAAATATTCCCCTACCACAATTCAATCCTCGACAAGCCTATGAGCCATTCATGTCTTCTTTACCTAAAGAAATACAAAGGAAATTTGTCATTGCATTGGAAAATCTAACCGAAGAGGAAATATGTGAAGGGGTAGATTATGATCTTCTTTTGTTGGGGATATATGAAATGGTAGAAGAAGAGAAAAGAGAAAAGGAAGTGAATGAAGAGGAGGAAAAGGATGAACAAGAAGAGGATGATGAGAGAGAAGGAAAAGAAGAGGATCCAAGTGATGAAACAAGTGAAGATGAGCATTCAATGGTCAAGGTAGATGAAGAGCATTCAATTGCATAATCGACGTCATCCGAAGCATATCTCCCCTTGCACTTCGTCTCACGAAGTTAGATAGATTTCTATTTTTTGTTCATTTTAATTCCTTGTTTAGTAGCATAACAAACCCGAGCTTGTACTTTTCATTACATAGCATGAAAACATGAATCGACTTAGCTAACCACTTGTTTCCCTAGGGTTCGATATTTTTATTACTTGGTCAATTGCCTAACTATAACAACGATCTTTTACACTTGCGAGTAGTTCGATTTTGTGCTTTAACGAAATTGACAATCACAGGTGTGTCTTCACTGTATGTTGCCTCCGCAGGATTCACCGGAAACTGTTTTGTAAAACTTTTGTAATTCTCATCACTCTGGTTTTGATTGCTTTTGACAGATTCAAATGCAATTTTAATATCCTTCACCGACTCTTCATACTTCTTCTCCATGCTAACTTGATAAGCCTTCATGGACTCTTCAAACTTCTTTTCCATGTTATGGACTCTTCAAATTTATTTTCAATGTTAATTTGATAAACCCTGATCTCCTCCAGCATTTTCTTATTTTCAACACTAGAATTCTCCAGCTTCAACAAAACAAACTCAAACCTTTTACCAAATTCACCTTTGGACTCAGCCTCAAACAATTCTTCGTCTTCCGACTCAGACTCGGAAACAGCTCGTTTATCTACAGATGGCCCAACACTAACTACACAGTACTTTTGCTCCCACTCTAAAGCACTAGTATACTGTGTACTCAGGTTCTTCAAATCTGTGGGCATCAGCCTATGATGTACAACCTATAAAATGATGAGTAACAGGTAGGTTAATATTAAATAATAAAACATCAAGATATGACCAGAAAATTAATTTACATATTGCATACCTCTTCCGGAAACCTTGAACTAGCATCCAACCGATTACTCAGCAGATTATACTTGGGGTTACCAATAGGAGACCAGAGTAGCATCCTAGGTCGAAAATCGGTATCAATGGTATCATGTTGAACATAACTAAGATTAGCAACCCAGGGCATTGCTTCAAACACCCAGTATTGAATTGCATTAACAAAATCATAACAGTCTATTCCACAACCACCAACACTTTTCTCACCTCTTTTTCTCTTCTTCTCCAACTTCCTACTTCTGTACTTATCAACCTTTACCTTTACAGACAACCTACTCCTAACATCTTCGACTAAAAAGTTATAAGCTATCGTCCCCCAAGGGAAATCATTAAACAAACTCAAATCATCCACAACACTGAAAAATGGCATGTCAACCTTAGAAATTTGCCTATGTTTGACAAGGAAGAAACCGTACACAATCAATAGGTAAGCAACTTTCAAGGAATCTTCAGATGTCGGGTCTACTTCTTCAACAAAAATTATTTTGATGGTACTAAGGAAGACGTTTGACCCATACTCCCTAAAGTACTTGTCATACAATAGTGAGTGAGATGGGAGAGATGTTGGCCTTACCCCAAATCGTAAACCAGTTACTAGAGCAAATTCAGGAGGTCCAAACTTACATACTACGCCACCGACATTGAAATTTACATAGTTTATTGACATACAAGAAGAATCAACACACTTTAAAAGGTGCGTGATTAGATGACCATGGAAATTTTGCTTCTTCAAATGTAAGAAATGTCCAAAGCAGCTTTGTTCAAACCTCGTAATGTTATCGGCCGATAATCGTCCTTTGATAACATCTATTAGCGAGAAATCAACTCTAGAAATTAAACACAAGTTCGACATGATTTTACCTATAATATTAAAAAAAAACAACGCATTAACATATCATATGTCAAAATCAAGCAAGCAGTTCAAATGAATATCAAATATTGCAAACAGATGATATTGTAAACTCATTTTCAGCAGTACAGAGTACAATTGGAATTGAGGTTACAACTAACATTCTATTCATAGACTTAATTGGGGACCGCAGCAGCGCGATCGAATAGTCCATTACATCCGTCGTCGGTCGCTAATTGGGAAGAAAATAAATTGAAAAAACAAAGATAAAAAATGACACAATTGCGTAACCTAATTTCACACAGTGCCCACACAGATAAAATTCACAAGTAACCCTAGTTCAAGAACAGCCTAATGAGTATTCGAAGTCGAATTATACAAAACAAGATATCAATTTCACAATACCATAGTAAAAGGTAAAGAAAAACAAAAGGAGAAGAATGAAACGTGCCTTGGTATCAAATACAGCAAAGAAGCAACGGAGAAGAATCACACAACTGGGGGAAGCTTTTGGGACAACTCACTCAACTGGTCGGAGCCCGCTTAGAAGTCGGAGATGGATTGCCGGAAAATGGCGCCGAGCAAGCAAGGGAAAGGAGAAGAGCGAAGAATGTCTTTGGTTCAAGAATTCAAAATTTCGGTCAGCTTTGATTATTTTTCGAGCAGGGATGAAATTGATCCAAATTAATTTGTTTAAGGGAAATTCCGTCTTTTTACATTAAATTGGCTAGGAAAGAGTTTTTGTAAATGGGTAGGGCATATTTGATATATCACAATTGCCTGTTTTTTAAATTGGTTGGCCTTATATATTTGTTGGGCTATTATTCTCATTAATTGTAGAATCTGGTTATAGAGAAGGGCCATTATTCTGTCATGTTTTCTGGGCTTATATATTTGTTGGGCTATTATTCGAATTAATTGTAGAATCTGGTTATAGAGAAGGGCCATTATTCTGTAATATTTGCTGGGCTTATATATTTGTTGGGCTATTATTCGAAAAAAAATCTGTGAGTGTCACTATTATTCGAATTAATTGTAGAATATTGCATCTCAGAAACCCCGGCGGAATTCATCAAGCTTCAAATTTTTTGATATTATTATACATTCGTTGTGTAATTATCATAATTATTACGATTAGAATTTAGAGTATTTGTTATGCAGGCATGGATTTCAAATATTCAATTTTAAGCCATTAAATAACTGATATTCCTATTCTGCATAATTATCGTTGTGTAACTATAATAAATATTAGAGTTAGAATATTAATGGGCTTTCATGTTAATTGAAAAATATAACAGCTAAGGCCGATAAATCATGTTAATTCATATTGTCTAAATTGTAGAAATGGGCTTTTAAATTTGTAGGAATGGGCTTTTAAATTGGTTGGGCTTATATATTTGTTGGGCTTTTAAATTCTGGAAGTATATAATGGAATTAATTTCTAAAATATTACAATTATTCAATTGTTATGCAGACATGGATTTCGAATATTCAATATTTTGATATTTGAATAACTGATCTACCTATTCTGCATAATTGTTGTTTTTTTATTTTTTGCGGCTTCTTCATTTGGTTAATATGAATACCCATATTAATATTAGTTTCGAGAATAGTTAAACAATTTTTTTTATATTTATTTCCCAAGTTTTTGGTACTTAAAATTAAATTAACTAATTGACTAGAATTAAAAAAGTTACCTTTCCTTACCCATTTTTTCATTAAATTTGACACGATCAACAAAAAACCTATACCTCCATTATATAATTTTCCTAAAATCCGACTGGCATCTAAAAATATAAAAAAACGACGTTTGAAGTGATCGAATCACGCCATTGGGTCGCTATGTTTCCCGAAGATAAAATTTCGAAGATGATGGTATTTAACCCCTATTGTACTTTGTCAAGAACACTGTTTCGGACATTATTAAAAAAACGAGGGAAAAATTAAGAAGAAAAATTGCAAAATGGAGGTTTCCATAAATTCAACCTTCTCTGATTTACCAGAGGAGTTGGTGTCTTCCATCTTCGTCGGAATGCCTTCCAAAACGATCGGGAAATGCAAATGTGTGAGCGGGAACTTCCTCTCGAAGATTGATGCAAAAGAGTTCTGAAAAAGGCATCTGGAGAAAATGGTTGCCAGTAATCACTTCGTGTTCTTGTCCGTTTCATATTACGGGAATGTGTCGTTGAAATATGATTCGACGGCCCCTGGGAGCAATTTTAATCGGAGGTCCACCCCTGAGATGGACGGAAAGGTCGAGTATATGGCCAGTTGCTTCCACTTTGCCATGTGTGTGACACGCCGAGACAGGGTGTATGTGTGTAATCCCACCACCAGAAAATTGATGCCTATTTCTTTCGAGAAAATCCACTTCCCAGTCCAATCACGTACTGCTTGGGTCTTTTTTGGTATGGGGGTTTCTTCTGTGACAAAAGATTGAAGGATTGTTAGAATTGTGTGGTTCCCCACCCCAACCTCTGTGACTGGGGTAAAAATGTGGTCACTCACGACGGGACAATGGTCGGCGTGGCGGTCATTTCCATACGCGGAATTCATCCCCAGGCCAGGGGTGTTTGTCTTGGGAAATTTCCACTGGTAGGTATTTCTCGATCATAAGGGTTATATTACTGCACTAGACTTGGAGAGTGGGGAGTATAATTTGATTGATGCCCCTGATGGTTCGATGACTAGCGCTATGGATTGTGACCTAGGGGCTATTAGTGAGGATAAATTGATTTTGTATAAATATAGTTATTGCCGTGATGATATGTATCATTTGTGGATTCTGCAAAATTATTTTGATTATTCGTCTTGGTCGAGTTACAAGATAAGATTGGGGAGTGGGATCATAATGAATAGAAGTTTGGTAAGGATTCGGCCACTACGAGTTTTGAGCCCAACCAATGACAAAATTCGGTTTCAGGTATTCCCTAGTGGTGTTTTTGTTGTATATGACACAAAGTGTCAAACATACTCAGTCTCGAATGACTATGCAATAGGGGAAGGTGTGCTCATCAAACATGTGGTTGCGGAGAATATGTTATCTCCTTTTGAGTACTTCTAAATTGGGCCTCCATGTAGCTGGCCCAATGTAATATGTCTTTGTTTTTTTTTTTTTTTGTGGAAAGCAATGTAATATGCTTTTGTAAATTCTAGATTATAATATATATGATCATTTTGGCATTCGGATGGCTTCAATTGCGCATTATATCCTGACAGAGAAGATTGGATTGCTACAAAAAAGAATTATGATGTGAGACAGAAACATGAGTTATGCAAAAATATGTATATGTTATTCGAATGGTATAATAAGCATAATATGGATAAATGGGTATATGTTTTTAATAACAAGCTTGTTATTTGTAAAAGCAAAAGTCCATAATGATACGCATTTGTGTATTATTCATAAAGAGAGATTTTGTAAAATCACTTAAATTATTTTATCGGATATTGCATATAGTTGATATTTTTTCAACTTAAATTCTTTTAAAGTACCAAGTTCATTTGTGTTAATAGTGATTTAATAAGAAGATTTGGGCCAAATCACAATATTCCTACAATGGAAGATTTGGTCCATAAGAAGTTGACAAAAATTTTGGCCAAATCTCAATATTCATCAATGGGCCAAAAAGATTTTTTAAAGTCAAACACAAGATGGATCAAGATTTTTGGGCAATCTATACATTTATACTGGGCCCCCAACCAGAATTTAATAAGAAACTAAAAAAATGCATGTTTCTCCATTATATAATCGTTGCTGCATGCTACAAATCTGGCCGTTGGAATAGTGAAAACTGAATCTTATCATACCAAAAATCTCTATATATATGTAGCAGCACTCAGCAAAAAAAAAAAAAAAAACTCTACAAAAGGCCACAAGAAAAAATATATAACTCCCAACAATAGTTGTGATTACATTACATTCTAAAACCTACCATGTCTCAGGCCAGTAACAACCAAAATGATGTATCGTATCCTAAATACGCACGTTCGTACTGCCATGTATGCCATTGTCCAGCCTCCATCAAGGTTTCCGAGACTCGAACCAATCGGGTAGGTTATTCTACTCTTGCGACATACACAGCTGGTCGCATTGGTTTATGCCAATAGAGTATGTCAACTCAAGAAATGAAGATGATGCTACATCGTCAAGACGTGTCGGGTACAGAAACGAACAGATGGGGCTTGGGGCACAATACGCCTGTCGATGCAACCTAATACTTGGGACAGTGATGCTAGCAAATGCAATTACAATTGGAGCAATACTTTTCATATTCTCTATCATAGCAGTGAAGTTTATGTAAAACAATGCATAATAGGAGTCCATTTTTCAGCTGGTAGTTAGGACCCTTAATGATATGATGTATTGTACCTCAAATCAAGATTATGTAACTTTCTAAAGATCATTTTGCTTATAAAATAGGACAATGTGTTCTAGCATCAATTATTTATTAGAACTAACATGCCATAACAGTATGGAATATCTCATGAGTAGGCAGAATGGTATGAATAAAATACATAAACTCCCACATAGGACTCTGCCCCCAAAATTACACATATTTTATATCATTGATGTGGAATCAAACAGAATACACGAGAAATACGACCAATAATACTACAAAAAATAAGCGGCAGTAGGCATATGTGTTCCAAGGATCCAAAATACAATTCTTCCTCACATCTAACTAGAACAACCTGTCCACCAAAAGTGAATCAACAAAAAATAATTCACACATAACCATTGAGATGCGTTGCGCTGCCTAAATGTTATATACATGATGCACCCCAACAAAACTAGAACACAAATATAATTCTGTGTAACAGTTTCGCTGGACTGGCCTTGAACCTCTTAGAATTAACAAAATCACAACAGCCACACACCACAAATCATCTGCTTTGTGAGCACGTGACAGTTTGATGACAAAAACTGCAAAGTTTGAAAACAGCAAAACAAACCAGTCAAAACTGTTAGAATATTAGGTGTGAATGAAGTTATAAGAAGATTGGAGTGCAGATATACCAAAGTAAACACATCACTTGGGTGGTGATAATCAGCCTTCTTCTTCGTTACATGTTCACCGCGAGAGGGGAGTCTTTTCATTTTTAGTCGACCGGGAGGGCGTTTTAGAATAGGTGGGAGAATCTTATCTTAGCCAACCAGATTCTGCAGCTCAAACTTCAAGGTTTGTGGAATTGTATGAATATCAGATTTGTAACAATTACGGTATATGTTTGTAAAGAATGCTGCATCAATGTATTCATTTATATTGCATCGACTACGACTTAAAACAGCTATGGCGTGAGCGCATGGGAAACCAGAAATTTGCCATTGAAAACAAGAGCATATCCTGCCTTGCAATTTTACCACAGCTGAAATATCGGACTTCACGTGAAACTCCGAAGTTGAACTCTTACTTATGGACCAAGACTTCCCATCTTGTAGGAGGGAGTTCCATATCTTCTGCCACTTAGGGACAAGATCATCATTCCATTTTCGGCCTGAACACGTCTTTCAACAAACCAACGACCCAGCTTGCTACGAATGTACTCTAACATATTTGTGATGGGGAGGGACCGACCCTTGAGAATCCAATTATTGAATGATTCAGCTGCATTAGAGGTTATCTCACCGTAACGTTGAATGTGAGAGGAGTATGCAACTGCCCACTTTCTTCTTGGTAGTCCTTCCAGAAAGTCTACAACAATTTTACCACCCAACTCTATGAATTTGGTAACGTTTTCCTGGAATAGCCGCTCATTGGGGGCATAGGCGCAAGCATTAAAGTACTCCACCAGCTGGCAATGATTAATATTCGTCCAACCCTTTGCAGAACGAGCCTTCAAATTCAAAATAAGATGATATAGACAGTAAAATTGAATAGGTTCCTAAAAAACATTATTAAATGCATTTAGTAAACCTAGATTCCGATCAGAGATGAAACATATAGGCTGGTCATGCTTTACAAAATCACGAAGATTCGTTAGAAACCATGACCAATTAGGAATGTTTTTAGCTCCGACAACAGGAAATGCAACAGGAAATAACCCTACAATGATGACACGTATTAAAGTGCTTATTTTTTCAAATTGTGAAAAAGGATAGCAGATTGAAATAATGGAAACAAGCATCGTTTCGGTTACCAAAATCCCTAGGACCACATAAAGGGGACAGGGCAGATTGATAAGAGAGAAAAAATGATGCAGATTATTACGGGAAAATCAATACAAAGTGATAATAAAAATGGTTAGTAATTACCATTATTTCCATTCTTTGCCGTGGCAGCTAAGAGTGTGGCTTTAGCACGTCCCTTCATGAATGTGCCGTCGACGAAAAGCATAGGACGACTATTAAGCTATCCCACATCGAATAGAGAGATGGTCTTGGGTGGGCTTATAAGTCTGGGCAATCCTCTCACTTACAACCTGGGTTTTAAGTGTAGAGTTAGGCCTTCATACATGGTATCAGAGCCAACTCTCTACTTCGATGTGTGGATCCACCTGTGGAACCACGTGTCGACCTGGTCCCCGTCTCACGTGAGGGAGGGTATTAAGCTATCCCACATCGAATAGAGAGATGGTCTTGGGTGGGCTTATAAGCCTGGGCAATCCTCTCACTTACAACCTGGGTTTTAAGTGTAGAGTTAGGCCTTCATACAACGACAGTCTTGGAACCCATCTAAGCAATCCTTGAATGAAACAAACAACCGTTCGAATCTCTTGGAAGTATTATCCGACTCAAGTAGTACAACACTGTCGGGGTTTGTGCGTTTGATAGCTTCACAATACCAACGGAGTTGGTCATATGACTCGTTGAAGGTACCGTATATCTGGTCTTTCGCAGCCTCAATAGTTCGCCACGCTTTGTGATATGGGATTTGGAAGCCATAATCATTCTTCATTTTGTCAACTACATCTCTACCACATACTTCGCGATCATCCTTAAAGTTTTCTAAGAAGAACTGCCCCATTATTTTCGGACCAAGCCTTTCGGGGTTAACATTCGACAACTTACCAATACAAGTATGAGTTAACTTGGCCTTGTAAATCTGATAATTACCTATAACTGGGTGAACCCTGACCTTTAAGAACCAACCACATCCTTGGGCATCGTTCTATGAACATACTACATACTTGTATTTAGTGTCGTTTTTAGAACTTAAAGTTAAACTTAATTTGAGAAGAGTACTTGATGATTGCTTCCTTAAAACCTTCTTTACCACCAGGAAAAACAGTGCCTAACCCACCCTTTAACAAATATGCCCATGCATCAGCTAGGTAAGACTTCTTTGGTAGTCTAGGACAAAAATCATACCTAGGGATATTACAAAAATCATCATCCAAAACTTGATCCTGGTAGTCAGCAAATGAACTAGAATTATCACTATATTCTTGACTGCATGCAACATTAATTACATCAACATCTACATTATTAGTGTTATTGCTACTAGGGGGTAGGTGATGCATCATTTAGGCGCACATCAATGGAAACTACCCTAGTTGAATCCAAATCACAAAGCAAGAAAATGCTAAGCATATTATCATCACTTTCAAGCACACAATTACTAAGTGTTGGGAAAATATGGGTGCCCGCAATCTATTCGGGATGAAATTTAAATACGAATTTAAATACAATTATTACTAGCATGAATTAATCCTAATTAATTCAAATAATAATTCCAACAACTAATTTTCATCATGCATGTTAAATTAATTTCACATATTAACTAGGTGGAATAAACAAGTAAATATGCGATTAACGTACCTCTTGTAGAATTGACCTTTGGATATACGGGACAATTACGATCTCGCTCTATCAACCCAAAAGCCTTCTCAAGTATTTCCCTTTCGCCTTACTTGATCACCGGTGGGAGATGCTTTCAAGTAATTTAATAAACTAAGGAAAAAGAAAAATATCTATGCTCTTGATTTTTCCAACACATGGAATTATGTACTTGGAGATGAAATAATCATCCCCTATTTATAATAATAGGTGGCCGAAAATTTGCAATATTTTATGGGCAAGAGAAAATCTTTTCTTAGTCTCTAAGAAATCTTGAATATATCTCATATATTCTTTTATCCATAATAAAATATTCCACAAAAATCTCACCCTATTATTAAAGGGTTAATTTTCGAAAATTACAATAAGAAATCCAAAGATTTGGATCTTCTTGAATATATGAGATATTCTTGTATTCCTAGAATACATATCTTCCATAATATCTTTCCAAGAAAATCAACAAAATCTTATTTCTTCTTGATTTTCTTATTTTCGAAAATTACTTGAAAAATCAGCATTAATATATTATTTTTATTTTAATCACCTTATCATTATTGGGCTACTTAATGGGCTACTTGAGGGGCCTTAAGGAGAATTAAGATTGGACCTCCTAATGGACTTCTGAATTTCAATGTTGAGCCCCAATATAATTCAATCCATTAATATTAATTATTACCACTAATAAATTAATATTGCACTATCCATCTTAATCCATATTACGATAATATGGGCTCCCGGTTATTATTTCCCGCGTTTAAGATTATCAAGTCCATTAATTAATTAAGCTTCTGAATAGCTCTAAATTAATTAACATCTTTCACCTTGGAGTAAAGACAGCTCAACATTATTATTCGTACCGAAGAAACTAATTCTTCACTTGCAAGATTTGGTACAATAAAACTTGTGACCCCCCAAGGGGACTAATCACACGAGCCGTACTCGCACGCATTTCTCCGTATTAAATCTTAGCAACCGTCGTATGATTAATATTACTGCCCAAGACACAAAGTTCAAAGTCGCAATGATTCTCACCCAACATGAATCAAAGCAGTAACTATTAAGCACACACGGTCCTATTTAAGTGACGGAGATTAAGAAATCAACAACCACTGAGGTCTAATTCTTCACCTTTCAGAACAGAAGAATTTCTCCTCGCTGTAGGACCTCTTCAACACATACTAAATGTGCTAGTACAATCTCTTAGTCAAGACAGACCAATCTGAGCCTTACACATCGACCTTTCACGGCGGATTGTTCAATTCCACCTAGGTCGTGAAAATGTACGTTTAGTTACAAGTAAACTGTTAATGTTGTCTTCCGTGATCAGGTATCACCACATTAACTACAATGTAACATGTACTACATATTGAACGGTTTGCAATAGAAATTCAACATTCAATCATAACTAAAGCAAATGCGATAAAAGAATTATTCTCATAAAACGAGTGTTTGATACACGAGTTATACAAAGTAAAAACATACTTTCACGTATAACTCCAACACTAAGGGTACCTACGGAGCATGAAAAAGAAAACGACTCAAACATAAGAACGCCCCACTTAGCTTGTGTTCCTCCCTGAAAATCGTGGCAAAAATAAGCTTGTCAACCATTATCAATACGTATATACCGAAAGCCCACCCAAAATTTGAGCAAAATAGACGAAGAACATGAAATTTTTTTGAAGAAGATATGCGAAAATCAGGATACAAACTTGTGTGAGGATTAAAATAAGATTTATTTCAAAATTTGAATTAAAAACGTACGAATTCGGCGTGATGGGACTGAGACCGTCATTCCTCAAATTCTGAAGCTCAGCCATCGGCCCTGTTCCGAGGGAGAGAGAAAGGAGGCCGAGGAAGAAGAAAAAACATTTAATAATACCCGGTGGACCCCACGAAATTAAGAAAAGTGTGGTTATGTGTAATAAAATGTGGTTTTTTGTGATGAAGGAAAAGTCGTGGGGCTTTCTTAAATTATGAGGAAAAGTGTGTGCCTCCATGTAATTTTTTATTTTTATTTTTTACACGAACCATGACTATATATTCATCTTCGGTAAATAGCAAATTAAGTCACGGTCTTTTAATAAGGAGGGAGGGTATATGGTTTTTTTAGTACAATAACAATATATTGATTTTCAGAAAAATATTGTCTTAGTCTTGTAATTTTACAACTCTATGGTTTTGTTCCTATTGACTTTCAAATTTAGATTATGGGAAAATACACTTTTTTGTTTTTTACCTTTGATTTATTTTGGTTTTCGTCCTGTTAACTTTAGACTTTTGAATTTAATCCTATAACTTACAGAATTTGAAATTTTTGTCCTATATCTGCTATACCAGGTAACTATTTCGGCAAATATGACGTAACATTTTGAATTTCATCCTAAACTTGTATAAAATTGGTGTCACGTCAGATATACCGAAAGAGTTACCAGATGTAGCAGGTAATGGGGCAAAAACACAGTATTAATATAGTACGAAATTCAAAATTCCAAAGTTAACTGACAAAAACCAAAGACAGCCAAAGTTAAAGGACAAAAAAATGTATTGGTAATTTCATACTTCTGACTTTTTAGTCCATTTCAGTTTTAAATTCCAAATTTTGTCCTATAACTTACAAAATTTTTACCACTTTTTTATTTTGATTCGTAAAGGTTATAGGACAAAATTTAAAAGTGAATATGACCAAAAAATCGACAGAGTGTAAGTTAAAAGACGAAAATAAAAATTTAAAAGTCATTATATCTAAAACCAAAGATTGTAAGTAATAGGAGGAAATAAATTACCCCCTTACAAGTAAACTGTTAATGTTGTCTTCCGTGATCAGGTATCACCACATTAACTACAATGTAACATGTACTACATATTGAACGGTTTGCAATAGAAATTCAACATTCAATCATAACTAAAGCAAATGCGATAAAAGAATTATTCTCATAAAACAAGTGTTTGATACACGAGTTATACAAAGTAAAAACATACTTTCACGTATAACTCCAACAATATCCCACTTATACTTAAAGTCTGCTTTTAGTATACATCACGCATGTCTTAGTGTAGTAGCTCTCCGTGACATCTCATGTCCACCTACACTAACCTAATAATTCCTCCCACTTATACTTAAAGCAGATTGGCAATAGTCTTGACTCCCATTCCATCCACATGTCTCTCGAATGTACTCAGAGGCAGACCCTTTGTGAATGGATATACTAGGTTGTCCTCCGATATTTACCTTTGCCACCTCTTTATCTCCTCTCTTAACGATTTCTCGTATAAGATGGTGTTTTCTTTCAATGTGTTTGCTGGCCTTGTGGGCTCTCGGTTCCCTTGAATTTGCAACTGCTCCGGCACAATGATTGTGATGGGCAAATTCGGAACAACGTCCAAGTCCACTAAGAAGTACTTGAGCCAAACCGCTTCTTTCGCTGCTTCACAAGCAGTTACTTATTCGGCTTTCATGGTCGAATCGGCGATGCATTACTGCAAATCGCTTCTCCATGTCATGGCTCCTTCTCCCATGCAAAACACACTACCCGAGGTAGGTATTTTGGAGTCTATGTCTGATTGGAAATTTGAGTCCGTGTATCCCATGGGAATTAGATTGTCTGATCGTTAAATCAGCATTCCATACCAAGTTCTTTTCAGAAACTAAAGAACGCATTTAATTGCAATCTAATGTGCTTTCCCGGGGTTACTTTGATATCTTGCCATCATGCCCACGGCAAAGCAGATATCTGGTCTCGTACACAACATTGCATACATAAGACTTCCTACGTTTGAAACGTACGGAACGTCTTTCATGTCATCTATCTTCACTTGCGTCTTAGGGCATATTTCTTTAGATAGATGGATTCCGTGCCTAAAAGGTACAAAACCTTTCTTGGAATCTTGCATGCTGAAATGCTTCAAAACAGTGGCTTTGTATGAAACTTGCGATAAACCCAACATCCTCCTCTTGCGATCTCGAGTGAACTTGATCCCAAGGATGTGACCGGCTTTCCCTAAGTCCTTCATATCAAACTGATTTGACAGCCATACCCTTACGTCTGACAATACCTTTACATTGTTTCCAATGAGCAGAATATCATCTACGTATAATACTAAGAATACCACCGCAGTTCCGTCACACCTTTTACACCCACAACTTTCGAACTTGTTTTGATCACAAACCCGTAAGACTTAATAACTTGATCAAAACACTGGTTCCAAGTACGCGACGCTTGCTTAAGTCCATAAATGGATCTCTTAAGCTTGCATACGAGGTGCTCTTGGCCTTTTCCAACGAAACCTTTGGGCTGTTGCATATAGATCCCATCAAGACTTCCGTTAAGGAAAACTGTCTTGACATCCATTTGCCAGATCTCGTAATCTAAGTGCGCAGCGATCGACAAGAGAATACGTATGGACTTAAGCATAGCTACAGGCCACAGGCCACAAGCTTTGCTTTGAAGGTCTCTACCCTTCCGTCCGGTCCTCTTTTCCTCTTGTACACCCACTTGCATCCAATGGGCTCTACCCCACTAGGTGGATCAACCAACTCCCACACTTGATTATAATCCATCGAACCCACCTCGGTTTCCATTGCGGTTTGCCACGCCTCCGCGTCTTTGTCTTGGATTGCCTCGTCGTACGTTTATGGGTCTGATTCATCGCCGGGAATCAAATCCGAAGATTCTCCAATTCCCATGAATCTCTCGGGTTGCCTTGCAATCCTCCCACTACGACGGGGTTCCGGTTGTGAAGGTATGACGTGTGGTATATCATCTTGTATACTTGGTATAGGAGTTCGCCCTCTTAACTCGTCTAAGGTAATCTCACTTCTGGGCTTTCTTTTGTTCATATAGTCTTCCTCCAAGAATTTAAAGTGCGAACTAATCACGGTCTTTTAATCCTTGAGACTATAGAACATACACCCTTTCGTTCCCATGGGATATCCTATAAACAACCTTAATTCCGAACGTGGATCCAATTTACCGGCTTCCTCGTCTAGCATGTATGCCGGACAACCCCAAATCCGCAAGTGTCTTAGACTGGGCTTGCGCCCGGTCCACAATTCCATTGGGGTTTTAGGAACCGATTTGGATGGCACCAAGTTTAGAATGTAAGTCGTTGTTTCCAAGGCGTTACCCCAAAACGACTTGGGTAAATCCGAATAATTCATCATGGATCTGACTATTTCTAAAAGAGTCTGGCTCCTTCGTTCCGCCACACCGTTCTATTGAGGGGTTCCTGGTGCGGTTAACAGGGATACAATCCCTTCGTCTGATAGCTAGTTCAAGAATTCATCGCTAAGGTATTCGCCTCTACCATCAAATCGTAGAAACTTGATACTTCTTTCCCTATGCATCATAAGGTAGATGTATCCATATCTCGAGTAATCATTGAAAAAGACAATTTACTCATACCCCTTCTTGCTATGATCGTCATTGAACTACACATATCGGTATGAACGAGTCCTAACACTTCCGTGGTTCTATTCCCCTTGGCTCCAAATGCCCTCTTGGTCATTTTACCCTCTAAACAGGATTCACAAATTGGAAACGGTTCGACTTGGAATGATTCCAAAGATCCGTCTTTCACCAATCTCTTTATCCGCTTTAGATTAATATGACCTAGTCTAAGATGCCATAGAAGTGTTTCGTTCATCTCCGAAGAACGCTTTCTTTTATTGCTCGAAAAAATCGATGTGTTATTAGATTCAATTTTGTGAGTGGTGTGCCCAAAAAATGGTATAAAGATCATCCATTGAAGTTTCGGAACAGATAAACTCATCGTTTCAAGAAATAATAACATCCTTATTAAAAGAAACTGAGTATCTATTCAAACAGTTTAGAAACTGAAGGTTGAGTTCTTTCTAAACTAGGAACATGAAGAACGTCTCTCAAGACCATAACTCTATCTTCAAAAGATAGGCGCACTTCTCCCACTGCTTCAGCTGCCACTCTCGTAGCATTGCCCGATGTGATGGGGATCTCACTTCCGTTAAGTCGTCGGGTTAGCTTGAACCCATGAAAAAATTGTGATCAGTAGCTCTCGTATCCACTATCCTCGAATAGATAACATACGCCACTTCACAAGTTTCGACGACTAAGGTGTGTGAATTACCTAACTTTCCTAGCCTCTTAGGCTTGGAACAGGTAGACCTCCATTGTCCTCTCTCACCGCAACTAAAACACTTCCCCTTCGATGCTAGCCTTTGCATTTGCCTTTCGCAACAATTGGATTTGCTTGGATCCGGCCTTTGGTTCTCTTCCTCTTTTTCCCTCCCTTGGGACCAAAAGAGGTAGACGGTCCATTAGCCACCATAGCACTAGACTGGTGCTCCATTTTCACCTCCATCGAAACTAAAGCTAGCAAGAGCTCGGGCAAACGATTTGTCCGTTCATTCATCTGACAGTTCAGACGAAACTGCTCAAAGCTTCTCGATAGAGAATGGTATAAGAAATCAATCAAAATCCGCACCAAGTACTTCCAACTTGTTAAGGTATGCCATTATCTCGAGAACGTGCTCCCTCACGGGCGTTCCTTCCACCTTTTCCAACTTGACCGAGTCATGTTTGGTGAACTGATTAGTCATGGGATTCTGATGTGAAAACATCTCTTCAAGGTGTTCCATGATTTCAACAGCGGATACAACGTCTTCATGAACGCGCCTCAAATCCTCAGACAGAGATGTCAAGATGATGCACTTCATGTGTTCATTGTCACGCTTCCAATCATAAACTGCCTTTTCCCATTGCCTGACTTATCATTAGGCTTGCCGGGTATAATAACGTAAATAACCCAATTGTGTTTTCATGCAGTAAGGACAAATTAATTAAAAAAAAAATTCCAATCGATATAAAACTCTCCAAAAAGTTTATTAACTTTAAGTATATTAAACAGTGGATTAAAAGGTTGCGACATGATGAAATGAGAATAAAACATACATTCATATTAATATCTAGAAAAATACGAAATTATCACATAATTCGATCACATCAATTATATTGAAACCTTAAAAAAATATAATCATGCATCAGCCAACATCTCGAAACAATTTAAATGCGCCACGAGGGGTGGTCTATACATTTAAACACATTCAAGCGGATTATAAACTTAAAAGTTACAAATCCTTAATTCAAAATTAATAGTTGGCTCCCACTTTGACCACATAGAAACTGACAGGGACTCCGAGGGGAGTAAGTTAATATCAATTTCCTATGCCTAAGTAATAACCATAATTAAATACAGGATTATTATTTCGCTTTGAGCAAGCCACTCGTGGTGAGGGTCAATACCGCCACTAGTAATAATCCACAATTATCCTTTCGGAATTTATTCATGTGAAATCCGTTCTTTTGGCCGATCCGAGGGGGAAATGTATTCCAAAAGAACTTCACAAATAAATAAATTATGGAGGTCAAAATAATCCAATTTTAATATCCGGAATAAAATTGCGATTATAAAAACATACTTAGTAATTTTCGAAAGTAAGGTTTTTCTTGGACAATTAAATTCATGCAAACACATATTAACAAATAATAATAAGTGCACGAAATAAAACATCCATCAAAACAAAATTAAACACATTGGAGCACTCAAATCCAATTGTCACGGTTTAATTTCTTCATGTCTTGATGCGAAAAATCGTCCTTGTTGCTTTCCGACGTTCGTCTCGACGTGCTCCCACTCGAACAGCAACACTTCTTCAAAAACAACATCGTTTGGGGTTCGGGACTACGTTTAAAATCACACGGAAAAAAAACGAACCGAAAAAATTCCACGGCCCGAGATACGGCGCGCTTCCCGGCCCAAAAAGCACTGAAACGCTGCCCGAAGCGCGCCGAAGCGCAGCCCCGAGGCGCACCCGAGGCGCTGAACGGAGGCGCGCCGAGGCGCCGCCCGGAGCGCCCCGAGGCGCTGCAGCCCGAGCCCGAGGCGCGCGCACGCGTGCGCGCGGCGCCGTGCTCCCGTTGCGCACGGCGTGCACCGTGCACCCCCGTGCGCTGTTTTTTTCGCCGTTCATCCTCGTTTTCTTCACCCCTTGCATGATTTTACGTCCATACACGCGCCACGCTTGTATGCGTCGTTCGGGTACGCCGTTTTTAATTCTTCGTTCTTCGTCACGATCCGATTACAATTTATTTTTACAAAAAAATAAATACTAGATCTAGACTAGTCTATTATAATGATCGAATCAAAATAAAAACAACTAATCTACTCGTGGATTTTCTCACGAGAAAAACGAATTCGAACGAATCGAATTAAAAAACAATTAATTCACACGCATGAAATTAACAACATTAAAACCATGACAATTGGATACCTGCAAAAAAGATCTAACAATTCTACTATCCAATTTCAATTTAATGTTTAACAATTTAAATGCCAATTTAAAATTCAGAGCCCGAAACCGTGGCTCTGATACCAGTTGTTGGGAAAATATGGGTGCCCGGAATCTATTCGGGATGAAATTTAAATACGAATTTAAATACAATTATTACTAGCATGAATTAATCCTAATTAATTCAAATAATAATTCCAACAACTAATTTTCATCATGCATGTTAAATTAATTTCACATATTAACTAGGCGGAATAAACAAGTAAATATGCGATTAACCTACCTCTTGTAGAATTGGTCTTTGAATATACGGGACAATTACGATCTCGCTCTATCAACCCAAAAGCCTTCTCAAGTATTTCCCTTTCGCCTTACTTGATCACCGGTGGGAGATGCTTTCAAGTAATTTAATAAACTAAGGAAAAAGAAAAATATCTATGCTCTTGATTTTTCCAACACATGGAATTATGTACTTGGAGATGAAATAATCATCCCCTATTTATAATAATAGGTGGCCGAAAATTTGCAATATTTTATGGGCAAGAGAAAATCTTTTCTTAGTCTCTAAGAAATCTTGAATATATCTCATATATTCTTTTCTCCATAATAAAATATTCCACAAAAATCTCACCCTATTATTAAAGGGTTAATTTTCGAAAATTACAATAAGAAATCCAAAGATTTGGATCTTCTTGAATATATGAGATATTCTTGTATTCCTAGAATACATATCTTCCATAATATCTTTCCAAGAAAATCAACAAAATCTTATTTCTTCTTGATTTTCTTATTTTCGAAAATTACTTGAAAAATCAGCATTAATATATTATTTTTATTTTAATCACCTTATCATTATTGGGCTACTTAATGGGCTACTTGAGGGGCCTTAAGGAGAATTAAGATTGGACCTCCTAATGGACTTCTGAATTTCAATGTTGAGCCCCAATATAATTCAATCCATTAATATTAATTATTACCACTAATAAATTAATATTGCACTATCCATCTTAATCCATATTACGATAATATGGGCTCCCGATTATTATTTCCCGCGTTTAAGATTATCAAGTCCATTAATTAATTAAGCTTCTGAATAGCTCTAAATTAATTAACATCTTTCACCTTGGAGTAAAGACAGCTCAACATTATTATTCGTACCGAAGAAACTAATTCTTCACTTGCAAGATTTGGTACAATAAAACTTCTGACCCCCCAAGGGGACTAATCACACGAGCCGTACTCGCACGCATTTCTCCGTATTAAATCTTAGCAACCGTCGTATGATTAATATTACTGCCCAAGACACAAAGTTCAAAGTCGCAATGATTCTCACCCAACATGAATCAAAGCAGTAACTATTAAGCACACACGGTCCTATTTAAGTGACGGAGATTAAGAAATCAACAACCACTGAGGTCTAATTCTTCACCTTTCAGAACAGAAGAATTTCTCCTCGCTGTAGGACCTCTTCAACACATACTAAATGTGCTAGTGCAATCTCTTAGTCAAGACAGACCAATCTGAGCCTTACACATCGACCTTTCACGGCGGATTGTTCAATTCCACCTAGGTCGTGAAAATGTACGTTTAGTTACAAGTAAACTGTTAATGTTGTCTTCCGTGATCAGGTATCACCACATTAACTACAATGTAACATGTACTACATATTGAACGGTTTGCAATAGAAATTCAACATTCAATCATAACTAAAGCAAATGCGATAAAAGAATTATTCTCATAAAACGAGTGTTTGATACACGAGTTATACAAAGTAAAAACATACTTTCACGTATAACTCCAACACTAAGGGTACCTACGGAGCATGAAAAAGAAAACGACTCAAACATAAGAACGCCCCACTTAGCTTGTGTTCCTCCCTGAAAATCGTGGCAAAAATAAGCTTGTCAACCATTATCAATACGTATATACCGAAAGCCCACCCAAAATTTGAGCAAAATAGACGAAGAACATGAAATTTTTTTGAAGAAGATATGCGAAAATCAGGATACAAACTTGTGTGAGGATTAAAATAAGATTTATTTCAAAATTTGAATTAAAAACGTACGAATTCGGCGTGATGGGACTGAGACCGTCATTCCTCAAATTCTGAAGCTCAGCCATCGGCCCTGTTCCGAGGGAGAGAGAAAGGAGGCCGAGGAAGAAGAAAAAACATTTAATAATACCCGGTGGGCCCCACGAAATTAAGAAAAGTGTGGTTATGTGTAATAAAATGTGGTTTTTTGTGATGAAGGAAAAGTCGTGGGGCTTTCTTAAATTATGAGGAAAAGTGTGTGCCTCCATGTAATTTTTTATTTTTATTTTTGACACGAACCATGACTATATATTCATCTTCGGTAAATAGCAAATTAAGTCACGGTCTTTTAATAAGGAGGGAGGGTATATGGTTTTTTTAGTACAATAACAATATATTGATTTTCAGAAAAATATTGTCTTAGTCTTGTAATTTTACAACTCTATGGTTTTGTTCCTATTGACTTTCAAATTTAGATTATGGGAAAATACACTTTTTTGTTTTTTACCTTTGATTTATTTTGGTTTTCGTCCTGTTAACTTTAGACTTTTGAATTTAATCCTATAACTTACAGAATTTGAAATTTTTGTCCTATATCTGCTATACCAGGTAACTATTTCGGCAAATATGACGTAACATTTTGAATTTCATCCTAAACTTGTATAAAATTGGTGTCACGTCAGATATACCGAAAGAGTTACCAGATGTAGCAGGTAATGGGGCAAAAACACAGTATTAATATAGTACGAAATTCAAAATTCCAAAGTTAACTGACAAAAACCAAAGACAGCCAAAGTTAAAGGACAAAAAAATGTATTGGTAATTTCATACTTCTGACTTTTTAGTCCATTTCAGTTTTAAATTCCAAATTTTGTCCTATAACTTACAAAATTTTTACCACTTTTTTATTTTGATTCGTAAAGGTTATAGGACAAAATTTAAAAGTGAATATGACCAAAAAATCGACAGAGTGTAAGTTAAAAGACGAAAATCAAAATTTAAAAGTCATTATAACTAAAACCAAAGATTGTAAGTAATAGGAGGAAATAAATTACCCCCTTATTATCAATGTCATACACCACTTTTGTTTTATTTGTAATTCCATCGTGACCGGTCTATTTTTTCAACAATTAACTACTGGTGTGTCAGTCCTAACTTTTTTTTAAATATACATTAATGACATTTTGACATATTGTTTACCTTTTAATTTTTTCAATGTCATTTTTCAATGCCATACAATATCACATCAACAGTTAGTTTTCGGAAATATCCCCTTAAGAAAATTGCATAAACTATGTAGACACGTTGCTAAAATTAAAAAATCTTGTTTAAATAATAAAAATATCAAATATGCAATTATCCCCTAATCTTTTCTTACATTACAAATTTATGTCATTTGACAATTAGTTGTGTAATAATTTTCAGGATAAAATCGAACTTCTTCAATGTGACTACCGCAAATTGCCCAAAAACTGCAAATATGACAGGATAATCGCAAAGTGAGGGCATTATTGCAGCTACAATTACGTCGTATACAAGATGTTCCGTATGTCGTATATATCATCATTATAGCTATATATATATAATCACTATACATTTTGAATTTTCAGTGAGTTGATAGAACACGTGGGCCACGAATTTATGGATGATTTTTTTAAATCTTGTGAATCTGCATTAGCTGAAAATGGTCTTCTTGTTATTCAGGTAATCATTGTTGCTTGATTGGAATTTTATTTTATTTAAAATTCCAAAACTGTGAAGAGGAATGAATTAATTTATTTGGGTAAATTACATTTTTGTTCATATGAGAATAGGTGGTCTGCAAAAATTGTCATTTTTTTGACATTTTTGTTCCCGTAGTTTTATTCGACATTTTTTGTCCCAAGAAAAGTACAGTTTTAGTCCTAAAAGAATGTATAAATTGCAGTTTTAGTCCAAAAAATTTACAGCTTTGGTCCCAAAAATTAACGGTAAGGACCAAATTTGCAAAAAATAGGACCAAAAAAGAGCGTGGAACCAAAATTGTCATTGAAAAATTCTCTCGAGACCAAATTTGCAATTTTCCTTAAGTTTATTTATATTAATTCTCCCAAAAACTCTTCCTTAAAGCTAGATTCTCTACTTTACTATTATCGGAGAGGAGGCCCATCAAGTAAATAATTTTCATAAAAAAAAAAAAAACTATGTCTATATATAATAAGTCTAATTTGTTTTTAATAGTTGTAAGATGATTATCCTCGGTCTCATCATGTGAACTTATATATATGAGGAAAATTATAAATTTGGTCCCGTGAAAATTTTTTAATTACAATTTTGGTCCCACGTTCTTTTTTGTCCCATTTTTTGCAAATTTGGTCTTTTCCGTTAATTTTTGGGACCAGAACTACAATTTTTTGGGACTAAAACTGCAGTTTATACATTCTTTTGGGACCAAAACTGCATTTTTCTTGGGACAAAAAATGTCGAATAAAGTTACGGGACAAAACTGCAATTTGAATTTTATCCTATAATTTATAAAAAAAATTGGTGTCATGACAGATTTACCGGAAGAGTTACCTGGTGCAATAGGTAACATGACAAAAAACACAATATTATGTAAGTTATAGGATGAAATTAAAAATTCTAAAGTTAACAGAACCAAAATCAAAGTCAATCAAATTTAAAAAAGAAAAAAAAATGTATTTTCCTAAACAAAAATGGTCATCTCCGTTTAAAAAATGGATGGAAACCGCTAGTGCTTGTGATACTTATCGGACCAAAATTGCATGCGACTCCCTCCGCCCACCAATTTTATTCTTACTTTCCTTTTTAGGTTGTTCATCAATCTTATTCTCATTCCTATTTTGAAAATAAACAACTCATAAATAAATTAATAGGCCCCACAATACTTCTTACTTTATCTATCTTTTCAATAAAATACTAGTTTTATTTAAATATCGTGACCAAGAGTTATGGGAGTAAGATTAGTGGATGAATGGGGTATAATAAATATCTAATGGGACTTGTTAGCGAATAAATTAAATGAATTGATTTCACACTTCTCTATAAATTCGGACATTTAGATGAGATGCCATTCTTTCGAGTCTGAAAGTAAAATTATAATGGGACATTCGTTTGTATTTGACGGAATTCTATGAGACTGAAAATGGGCATTTTTGACATTTTCTGAAATAACTAAAAATTTCTATAAGATAAAAAAATGCAATTTACCTTATTAAAAATTTGTTTACTTGTTTCGTTTTAGTCAACTTCTTGCTTTGGGATTCTATGAGAAGTTCATACTGATCTTGGGAATATTATTTTTACTAGGAATTATTATAAATAGGTTCAACATTAGATGGTTTATTAAGATTTAGTTCTATACTTTTTTAGAATCACAAATAGGTTCAAAATGGTCCCAAAAAAAATATCAGCCCACCCACCGCCCCACCCTACTTTATTCTCTCTCTTCCTCTCACCTTTTCCCATTCTCACGCCCCCCTCTCTCTCTAACTCTGCCAATTCTCTCTCTAAAATGAAGAAGGAACAAGTCACCGCCACGCCCAGCTACGCCGCTCACCGCCACGCCCAACGACGACGCCCACCGCTACAGGCGCCCAATCCACTGGCGCTCAATCCATCGTGAATCCACCGCCCAATCCGTCCTCCAAGGGAGAGCGGCGCCGCACCGAGTTCGTCCTCCGTCTGTCCTCGCCGACACAAGCAAACAGCGCCGCCCCCGATCCATCCTATGCCGACTCAAGGGAGACGAGCGGCGCCGCCTCCTGATCCGTTCTCCGCCAACTGAAAGTAGATCCTGCCATGGTAGATCCGGCTATGAGGGTCCACCGTGAGTCCAATTTCATGAGCCCTTCGTCGCCGTCCACAATTTCGTCGGAGTTCTGAGTAATCTCGACCCAAGGTATGATATGAAACTCCCTTTCGTGTCTTGATTTTAGGGCTAGATGAGTGTGTGCAAGAGTGCGTGTGTATGCCTGTCTTTTGAGTGTGTGCTAGGCGTGTATTCGTGATTGATAGGTGTTCGTGAGGTGCTTGTTTGTGATCTTAGGTGTTTTTGTTTGGTGGGTGTTTTGTGGTCTTCCTTCAGCTGCAGAAACAAGAATTTTAAAATTTGGGAACTAAAGTCATAGTTCATATGTCTGCGGCCCTAGTGTAAGTGTATAATAGTATCACTAGAATTAGAAAATATATGAAGAAAAGGGGCAGAGCATGGAACGAAGTAAATTGTGTAAGTATTTTATGAATATGACATAGCAACGATAAAGAATGTGTAGACAGGGAAATAGATCCTGCTCAAGTCAGCCTGATAGAAGTGTCAGTTGAAATTCTGAGGTTAGAAGGTTCAATAATTATAATTTACAGCTACTGAATTTGAGAACAATTGATTAGATTCAGCAAATAAAACAGTGTGTGTGTTTTGTATATGTGTGTGCATGTTTGTTTGTTGTTGGGTGTTTGATGTGTGTTGTTTACCAAATATTTGTTGCTGGGATTAATTGGATATTTATAAGAGCTTTGGTAAAAACATCAAATGATTGGGTTCTTAAATGCTAAATTGAATGCTTGAGTGAAGAAAGGCAATAAATGCATAAGAACACTAAGAACACCAAGAATTGCCAGGGGTTGTTAGTCCCTGGACTTGAATGAGTATGTGTATTGATTATACTGAGAGAGATTGAACCCCTTTTTACATTACAAATGTGGGGGTATTTATAGTTTTCTCACTACAGGGGTATTTTGGTCATTTTCGGCCTCTCGGGGGACAGGTGCATTAAATGCCTCCTGCCTCAGAGGACGCGCGGGCACTGGAGTGCCAGAGTCTGCAGGCGGTCGGCCACTAAGGTGTTGACGCTTGTCCAAAAAGGACGATTCTCTGGCACATTTCCTCATTTTGATGGAATATTCTCTGAGTATCTGAGTACGGAGGCGGCCTTTTTCCCTCTTGAGGGGAGGATCTCGCATGATTCTATCACGTGCTCCAGATCTCCCTTGCCGGCCGGGGGCATTAAGTGATCGGAGGCCGGCCTCCTGGTGGAAAGCGGGGTCGGAGATTCTTCCAGCCGGTTGGTCGCGTTCGGGCGGCCTCCGTTGGTCTTCACTGGTCGTGGTCGGGCCGGTCCGGCCACGGCCGGACTTCACTGTGGCTGCGATAAACATTGACGGGCGCCCCAAGCAGGCTTCCGGCCTCGTTTTCGAGGTCGGGAACTCGTGGTCGGAGCCCGCTGAGGTCGGATATAGACCGGCCAGGTTGGTCCCATCTCCTGGGCGTCCCAGTGCCTTTTTCGGCTTGCTTCCGGCCGGATCCGACATGTGGTCCGAAACGGTCACAACAATTGCCCCCCAGCTCATCTCTCAACGTTGATGAGGGGCGGGGTGGTCGTTTGCCGTCTTTTGTAGGTGCCGGTATGGGTCTGCCCGGGGTGGTCGGAGGTCGGCCGATGGCTTCGTGACGACTGGAAGGACGTGCGTTGTACTGTTTTGCCTAAAAAGGTGAGCATGACACCAGGCGACGCCTCGGATTACGCGCATTAAAGGCTGACGTGTGTGACATGATTTGATCTCCTTGAATCTCGCGCATTTAATGCGTGCAATGTACGAGGCGTCTGACGCCGAAACCGTCTCTTCAAATTCTTACACCTAGGTCCCTAAACCTAGGATTTTATTTCGAAATAGGCCCTCACCCATCCCTTATAAATAGGGGAGTCATTCTACTTCCCAAAGGTTTTTTTACTCTTTCGCGATTTGGAGCTGTTCTTTGGTGATTTCCGGCGAACTTCTCACGGCGGCGACTGGTGGTTTTGAGAAGGTAATTTTCAAATTTTCTTAACTCAAGCTTCTTTTTTACATAATGGTGCGACGATGGGCCGGTCCTCCGCCTGGGCAAAGAGGTAACGACTCTTCTAGCGGCGGAGGAGGTGGTGGTGCCAATCGGTGCCTATTTAACGAAGGAGGAAGCTCTCGCGGCGGGAGTGGTGCTTCTCCTTCGCGTCTGGCGAGCACGATCTGGGCGCAAGATGACGATGGTTTGGATGCCCTGTTCCCACGCCAGGGATGGTCACTGCTGGGAGAAGGTGCTCGGGAAGGGGTTCCCTTGGCTACGGATAGATCCCAGCGTGAGGAGTCGGGCCGACCCGTGGGGGGTAGGGATCCGCTAGACGACCTCTTGGAGGAAGACGAGGAGGAAGGCGGCTGCGGCGGAGCCGACGATCGGGCCACTAACTTGCTCCTCAAGAATCTCGCGGCCGAGATGATTAAGGAGAGGCTTGGGAGTGCGGGAGAGGCCTCGGGGTCCGATTCCGAAGAGGTTGAGAGACCGGCTGCAGTTGGTTGGAGCGTCAGTCAAGATCGGCGAGACCAAGTCAGACAAGCCTATCGCCTGTGGTCGGAGTATGTGGAGAGGAAAGATGAGGTCGAGTCTCTCTCCTTCGACTATGAGGAGTATCTGGATCACTTCCCGCGCGGGCCGACCGTTCGCGATCCGGCCACCATTCGGATAGCCAATCTGGAGGAGTCCCGTAGGTGGACCATTGGCCAAGTACAGAGCAAGATGACTCAGCGCCAACTCGACGAAGCCCGGGCCGGATGGGAAATACCTCTTGACGTTCATCTCTACGCACCCGAGCCGAACGAACGGGCGGACTAGCCTCCGCGTGGGATGGTGGCCGTAACCCAGGATATGATGGAGGTCGGGCTCCGCTTCCCACTCCATCCGGCCGTATCGTATCTGTTGAACTACTGGAATCAGGCGCCCATCCAGCTGCTGTCGAACGCCTGGATGATAATAGTGAGCGTCATGACCTTATTTGGCAGAAACCGACTCTACCGGATGCCGAACCCCGGAGAGATGACTTATCTCTATCGGATCCAGAGCGAAAGGAGTGGGACCGGAGAAGTCTACATCCAGACGAAGGGGCAGAAACTGGTGACCGGCCTGCCCAGTAAAGGCCGGAACGATAGAAAGAAGTGGTTCTTTGTTGGTGGGGCGTGGAAGACCGGGTACCCTGATGGAGCGGAGATCGACGTTCCGACCGACATCCGCCCTAAAAATCCCAGTAAGGAATCTTTAATTTGCCTTTGAACTAAAAGTACTGATCTAATCTTTGCTTTCTTTCGCAGGTTATCCCTTCCCCTCCGATCGAGAACTGAACTTTGATTTTGCGGTCTTCAGAGAGCGGATCCTGTCTCTGCCTGCCTCGGAAAGAAATCAAGCCGTCCTCCGGACACGAGAAGCCCGACTTTCCGGCCGGTTCTTCCAATTTCCTCGTCATATAAAGTTGACGGGTAAGTAACTAGGGTGACCGGGTTCCGACCTGTATTATTTTTTTTTAACTTGGATTTTGATCGTGCAGTGCCAGATTTTCCGGCCGTTAGGCAGTGCCCCCCTGAGTTTTTCGACCGTTGTCCGGAAATGTTCACCTTGATGGGAGCTTGCGCGGCAAAGAAAGCGGCTAAGGGAGCGAAGAAGAAAAAGGGGACCGGTGCCCGGACCGGGATCGTGATAGAGGAGCCTCTCCCCCTTCAGTCCGTTCCGGCCGCCGGGGCAGTAGCTGCTGAGGTCCCGACCTCTTCTCCGATCACGGGGAAGAAAAGGAGTTGGGAGGAGGCCGGGATCGAGGGAGCCGGCCAGCATGGGTCGAGTCCGGCCCCGATAGACATTTACGACGATACCCCACCTGGGGCCGGGCCGGTCGGAACAGAAGCTGTGGCTCGTTTGGAGCCCATTCTCGGCCAGGAGGATGACCGGACCTACTTTGGTCGTGATCCGGTCCGCTTCTAAGCGTAAGTCTTTTAACATTAATGTTCTCATTCTTCTAAACTATTTCATTTGTCTGTACCTGATTTGATCTTTCATTTGTCCAGGTTGACTCGAAATGATTCTGATATCCCTCCGCTGGTGCTCGATTTCCTCTCTTCCCGTGCCCCGAGTTCAACGGCTGAGATGCCGGACTACATGCGTCGGGCTGCGAATTCCCTCCCCCAGGCATGGACAAAGGATCTTGCCAACATCGTCGAGTGCCGTCCCCGGCACGCGGGCCGGACTGGAGTCGCGCTGATCAGTCAGACGGCCATCGTGGTCAACACGATGGAGAACGAGCTTTCTGAGATCTCCAGGTCGCTCCGGAGGTCCGAGAGCACCCTGACGCGCCCGGGAGGAGAAGGCTGGGCTAGAGAGCGAAGTCGCCCAGCTCAAGAAGGAAAGAGATGGCGCGGTCGGTCAAATGGAGGCCGTTCTGAAGGAAAAGGACGATGCCCTGGGCCGGGCGGAGGTGGCCTTCAAAGCCCTGGAAGGTGCCCGAAACCGGGTATCTGAGATGGAAGATGCCAACGCCGATCTGCGGTTGGAGGCGCACCGAGCCCGAGGGGACGCCGACCAGGCTTTGGCCCGGCAGGCGGAGATGGAGAAAGAGCTCGAGAAGAAGAATGAAGATCTGGCCGCCGCACTGAACCGGCCGGCGTATGATCCCGCGGATCCGACCGCGAACCCGGCGCTGTTCTCCGAGTTCTGTTTCTACATGGCTGCCGCCAGTATGATCCGGGTAGGACGCCAGGCCAATCTCGATACTAAGTCCCAGGAGGACTACTTCCGGGAGTATGCTTCCAAGAACCCGGTCAGCGATGGTTTCTGGTTCCCCTTCCTCGATCTCGAGACCGACCACGGGGTGGACCTCTCATGGTTCCCCCATCGGCACAGGCTGTTCAAACATGGTGAGAATTCACCGGCCGGTGACGAAGAAGAAGGAGACGAGGAGGAGGAGGAGGTCCCTCCGGAGGGCCCCCAGTTACCGGGCGGAAATGGGGCTGTGGTGGAGGCCTTGGTCGATGAGGTGGCCGGGACCGGAGGGCAGGCAAGCCCGGCGGCCGGGGAAGGCGGCCCTTGAACTTAAATTGCTTTAGATTTTTCTTACTGCTTTTCTGAATGTAACCGGCTTCCGACCGGATTTATCTCGTTTCGACCCGTTGTACTTTTTGAATCGTTTGTAATGTTTCCGGCTTCAGACCGGTTTTGACTTTATAAAATTTAGTCTTTCCTTGAACTTCATTGTTTTGTTATTGCTCTCTTGCTTTCTTATACTTATCGAAGTAAATTTTCATAAGTATTACAGAGATTTTGCCCCGGGCTTGAGTGTGATACGCCGGCCTCGATACGGTCGGCATATGCTTTTGAACTGAGCCCGGTTATTGGAATTGCCTTGGTTGCCTTGCCGAGCTCAGGTGTGATATGCTGACCTCGATACGGTCGGCATACGTTCTTGAACTGAGCTCGGCTTTTAAAGTGGCTAGGGTGGCCTTTCCGAGCCCAAGTGTGATACGTCGACCTCGAAATGGTCGGCGTATGCTTTTGAACTGGGCTTGGTTTCTGGGTGGTCTAGAGTGGCTTTTCCGAGCTCAAGTGTGATATGCCGCCCTCGATACGGTCGGCATATGCTTTTGAACTGAGCCCGGTGCTTGGAATAAGATCGAGCTGTGCGAAGAGCTTTTATATTGATTAGAATTTTGAATACATGGTACAAAATCATTGGTAGTATTTTTTCAAGTGAATTGCATTCCAGGGGTATTGGTCCGGAGTTCCATCCATGAGTTTCAGCTCATAAGCTCCCTTGGAGAGCCATTTGGATATTCTGAACGGACCCTCCCAGTTCGGGCCGAATACCCCTTTTGGTACTTGAACCTTCTTGACGACGAGGTCCCCGATCTGGAATTGTCTGGCCTTCACTTTGGAGTTGAAAAAAATTTCGGATTTCTTCTTGTAGGCCGCATTTCGGAGGTCGGAATTGAGTCTCCTCTCCTCCAACATGTCCAAATCGATCATCCGGGCGGTGTCATTGTCTTCGGTGATCGTCTGGACCGTCCGGTAGCTTGGTAGGGAGACCTCTGAAGGAATGACGGCCTCGGTCCCGAAAGCTAAAGCGAAAGGTGTTTCGCCTGTTGAGTTCCTTGTGGTCGTTCGATATGACCAGAGTACGTCTGGTAGCTCGACTGCCCACTTCCCCTTCTTGTCCTCAAGCTTGGCTTTGATAGTGTGCTTGAGGATCTTGTTTACGGCCTCTACCTGGCCGTTCATCTGCGGGTGGTAGGGGGTAGAGAACACCTTCTTGATATTCCATTTTTCAAAAAAATGAATCATCTGGAGACCGTCAAACTGTTTCCCATTGTCGGAGATGATCACTTGAGGTAGGCCGAAACGACAGATGATGTTTTTCCAAATGAACTTGATGATTTGAGTCTGGCTGATCTTGTTGAGTGGTTCGGCCTCCGCCCACTTTGTGAAATAGTCGACGGCCACGACGGCGAATTTGTGGCCCCTGGGCGCAGTAGGCATCGGTCCGATCAGGTCGATGCCCCACTGGGCGAAAGGCCAAGGGCTATACATGGAGGAGAGCTGCTCGGGGGACAGTTTGATATTGGGTCCCAATACCTGACATTTGTGGCATGACCTCGCGAAGTTGACGGCGTCCTTGTTCAAGGTCGACCAGAAATATCCTTGTCTGATCGCTTTGTGGGCTAGGGCCCGGCCTCCGGCATGATTTCCGCACACCCCCTCATGGATCTCGGCCAGAACGGTCCGGCCTTGCTTCGGGGTTATGCATTTTAGGAGTGGGAGGGTAAAGCTTCTCTTATATAAAAGATCGTCGATGAGGGTGTACCTTGATGACCGGAGTTGTAGTTGCCGTGCCCGAGTTCTATCTTCGGGGAGCCCGCCGGTCTTGAGATACTTTACGATCGGCGTCATCCAATTTTCTTTCGTGCTCAGAACGGTCGCCACTTGTGCTCGGATGACCGTGGGCGTTCCGAGCGTGGAAAGTTGAATATTGGCGAGGTCGGCAGCTCCCTCCACGGTTGCAAGTTTGGAAAGAGCGTCGGCCTGGGTGTTGTGCTCCCTTGGGATTTTCTCAATGAAAACTTGATGAAATTTCTCGCATAAGGTTGTAACCAGGTCGAGGTACTTCATCATCTGCTCTCCCCGGGCCTCGTATTCACCTTTGATTTGGTTGACCACGAGCAGGGAGTCCATAAAAACGTGCAGTCGGCAAACTCCGATGGCGATAGCGAGTTCAAGGCCCCCGACCAGAGCCTCATACTCGGCCTCGTTGTTGGTGGCCGGGAAGCTGAAGCGGACTGCATGGGTGAAATTTTGGCCCTCTGGGCCGATCAGGACGATACCGGCCCTGACACAAGTATTAGTTGACGACTTGTCTACATAGAGTTTCCAAGGGGGGTGGTTGATTCTTGTGAACTTGGGTGGGAAGGTTAGTTCTACTATGAAATCGGCCAGGGCCTGACCCTTGATGGCCGTCCTTGGGGCGTATGAGACCCCGTATTGAGCTATCTCTAACGACCACTTCAACATCCTGCCGCTGGTGTCCGGCCGGTGTAGGACTTGCCTCAAGGGTAGAGTGGTGAGGACCTCTACTTGGTGGTCGAAGAAATAAGGCCTTAGCTTCCTTACGCTCATGACCAGAGCGTACGCTAATTTTTCGAGTGGAGTGTATCTGAGCTCGGCATCGTGTAGGGCTTGACTTACGAAGTAGATCGAAAGGTGGTTCTGACCGTCTGCTCGGACTAGCACCGCGCAGAGTGCGACCTCGGAAGTCGCAAGATACAAATAAAGCTTCTCCCCTGGGACCGGTTTGACTAAGATTTGTGGTTTGCCAAGTACTCTTTTAGTTTTGCAAAGGCTACTTGACTTTCCCTATTCCAAGAAAACTTACCATTTTTAATAGTCGAGAAGAAAGGCTTACTTTTATCCCCGAGCCGAGCTATGAATCTGTTGAGAGAGGCGAGGCATCCGGTCAGGCGTTGCACTTGTTTGATCATCCTGGGTTCTTGCATATCTAGGACGGCCTTGATTTTGGCCGGGTTGGCCTCGATCCCGCGCTGGCTGACGATGTGCCCCAAGAATTTGCCGGCCTCCACCCCAAAGTTACATTTCTTTGGGTTTAGCTTCATATTGTAGGCCTTGAGGATCTTGAAAGTCTTTTCGATATCCCTGAGATGGTCTTCTTTCTTCAAGCTTTTTACCACAATGTCGTCGATGTAGACCTCCATGGTCTTTCCGATCTGATCTGCAAACATTTTGTTGACTAGGCGTTGGTAGGTCGCGCCGGCGTTGATCAGACCGAAAGGCATCCGGAGCCAAGAGAATATGTTCTTCTCCGTGTGGAATGAGGTGTGCTTGATGTCTTCGACGGCCATGGGGATTTGATGGTAGCCGGCAAAAGCGTCCATGAAGGACATCATCTCGTGACCGGCCGTGCTATCCACTAGGTGGCCGATGTGCGGCATCGGAAAGTGATTCTTTGGGCATGCTGCGTTGAGTTCGGTGAAATCTATACATAGCTTCCACGCATTGCTTGTCTTTTTGACCAGGACGGCATTCGCGACCCATTGGGGCTCGTCCCGGGCTTGTTCGATCAGTCTGTTGTCTAGTAACTTCTTGACCTCCTCAGCCAAAGCTTCGTACTTTTCCGAGCCGAACTTCCTTCTTTTCTGATGGACCGGCCTCTTGTTGGGGTCAATTTTTAGACGATGGCATGCGTGCTTTGGGTCTATCCCGACCATATCTTGGTGAGACCAGGCAAAGACTCCAACGTTGGCATTTAGGAATTCGATCACTTCCCCCCGCATTTCGGTCGGTATGCGAGAGCCGATCAGAACTTCCAATTCCGGCTTCGAGGGGTCGACTGGAATGTGTTCCAAATCCTCTAAAGTCGAAGCTTGTTCATAGCTCCTCCGGTCGGAAGAATCGAATCTGGGGTCGAGATCGAGCTGGGATGGTTCGAAACCGATCCTTGGCTCGGGATCGTCGATCTGCATAGGCCGGGGGTCGGCCGATGTGGATCCGACCTCCGTGATGGGTTCTGCGGCTGGAGTGGCCGTTTTAGAGTTGGGGTGTGGCCCGTCCGGCATTTGGTCGTTGCAGATTGAAAATAAATGAGAGTTGGAATAGTTCAAACACCTTCTAGCCATTGCCTGGTCACCCTTAATGGTGTCGACCACCCCCTCGGGGGTGGGAAATTTGATACAGTAATAGTAGGAGGAAGCAACAGCTTCAAAAACTTCTAAAAAGGGCCTACCCAGAAAGCCATTATATGAACTTGGCTGATCTACAATTATAAAATCTAACGGCCTAGTTATCCTGACCTCCTCGTTGTAGCAGCAGATGAGTTCCACGGAGAGCTTTATCCTCCCATACGCAGCGACCGTCGCGTCCCCAAATCCCTTCAGCTGAAGGTCGATTGGCCTGATGAAGTTGATGAGGTCCCCGAGCTGGTCTAGGGCTGTTTTGAAGATGATATTGCAAAAACACCCATTGTCGACCAGTATTCGCTAAACCTCTTTGCCCAGAATCCGGGCGGCGATTACCAACGCGTCGCCCTTCGGGAACAGCACCCCGGTCCGGTCCTGGTTGGAGAAAGTTATCTCCAAGTCCTTGTGAATCTTTGGCTCTAGGGGTGTGACCAGGTTGATGTTGGTCACCGCCCGGACCTCTGCCTTCCATTTCCGGTTGGACTGCGTCGAGATGGGGATTAGGCCGCCTAGGTTCCCCCCGCCGGCCTGGATCATGTTGACCCGACCGCCGGGATTCATGGGTGGGAGGAGGTCATCCTCATCATCATCTTTCTCCAAAGCAGCGACCGGCCTGAGAGGCCGACCGCCTTCCTCGTTTCTTCGAGGGTGGCGCTGGGGCTGCTGCTGCTGTTGGTCCTGCCGGCCGGCTGGCCTCTGAAGGAGGTTGTTCAGACGCCCTTCGTCAAACAGCTTCCAAAGCTGCTTTAGGAGATCACGACACTGGCTCGTATTGTGGCCAATAGAGTCGTGATAGGCGCAGAACTTTTTAGGGTCCAGTCGGGACCGGTCTCCAGAATAGGGCCTTGGCTGGGGAAGCACGTCCCGGTGCTGGATCGCATTGAAGATATGCGCGGGGGACTGCCTCATGGCCTGAGTTAGGTGAACTTCAACGTCCTCGAAGGACTTGAAGTTACCGGGCGGTTTGGCCACTTTTCTGGCTTTAGGGCCGTTCTTGGGGGAGGCTTGGGCTATGGCCTCCGTCTCCTTTGGGGTTGGCTCGGACTCCCCCAACCTTAGTGCCAGAAGCTTCCTCCGAGCCAGGTAATTGCCGGCTCGGGCGCGGAATTCGGCGTAGGTCTTAGGGAAGTCCTTGGTGAGATGTTTGAACATAGGAGACCGGCCGTGGAAGCCCCCAGAGTTGCGTGTAAGGCCAGTTGATCGCTTACCGCCTCGCCGATCAACATGACCTCGTCCACCCTGGCCACGTAATCCTCGTCGGACTCGTCCTTCTCTTGGCGGATCCGCATTAAACGGTGCCAACTTTCCGGCCGGGCAATCTTGGCCGCGAAATATGATGAGAACTGTGCGCTTAAGGTGGCGAACGAGTCGATTGACCGTGCCGGAAGAGACACATACCACCTGTGGGCGAGATCGCCCAAGGTGAGTGGGAAGAGCCTGCACTTCGTGGCGTCGGTTGCGCCATGCCCGGTCATGTAGATCTGGAACTTGCTCAGATGAGTCTCCGGATCTGTTTTCCCCTCGTAGAGAGGGGTTGGCGGGGGGACGATTTTGAGCTGGACCGGCGCGAGCTCAATATCGACCGCCAGAGGCTCGCTGGCGACTAGTCGGGCCTTAGTTTGGCCTTGCGCTACGAGGAGCGCCTTCATTTCGTCAAGCTGCTTTTGCATCTTGGCGAGTTCAGGATTGGGGGTTTCGACCAGTTGGTCGCCTCCGTCGGCTAGGGGGCCGATTCGGTCGAAAACGACCGCACGGGGGACTCCGCGTCCCAAAAGGCCGCTTTGGGCGAAGCTTAGCTCGTGCCTGGCAGAGTTTGCCGGGGTCAGGCTGACCTCGGCCGCCCTCTTGTGGGGCATTTGGGTCGTGCTCCCAGAGTTGGAGACGGACTCAGTGTCACCGTACCCAGTGTCGTAACTGGGAATGCGGCTCGGATACCACGACGGGTCTGTCGTGCCCAAACGGTAAAAAACCGGATGGGCTGACCCTCGCGAACGGGCGGAGATGGGGTTCGCCCGACATTGGCTTTCGCCTTGGTGCTCTCTGGATTTTGCCTTACCCTTGAGAGCGTGAGCTTGGGCCTTCTTTTTGGAGGCAGAGGTGGTGCTCCGGCACCCTTTCGCCTCTTCCGCCTGGCGGCGTCTTCCTGGCCCGGCCTGGTCAGGAGTAAGGAAACCCCGACCCTCGGATGGGAGGGGTTCCTCCGGAAAACGAATCGGGGAGGTCACGCGTGTGGCTTTCCCGTGGGCATGGGATGATCTCTGGGGATCCATTGCTTTCAGGAAAAAAGAGTTTGTGGTTTGAAGACTTGAAGATTTGAGGATATGAAGCTTTGAAGAACAGTGAGCGTTCTTCAAAGAGAGATAAAGAAAATATGAGTTTGATGGGTTAGATACCCTTCTTCTAGCGCCAAATGTTGTTTACCAAATATTTGTTGCTGTGGTTAATTGGCTATTTATAAGAACTTTGGTAAAAACATCAAATGATTGGGTTCTTAAATGCTAAATTGAATGTTTGAGTGAAGAAAGACAATAAATGCATAAGAACACTAAGAACACCAAGAATTGCCAGGGGTTGTTAGTCCCTGGACTTGAATGAGTATGTGTATTGATTATACTGAGAGAGATTGAACCCCTTTTTACATTACAAATGTGGGGGTATTTATAGTTTTCTCACTACAGGGGTATTTTGGTCATTTTCGGCCTCTCGGGGGACAGGTGCATTAAATGCCTCCTGCCTCAGAGGACGCGCGGGCACTGGAGTGCCAGAGTCTGCAGGCGGCCGGCCACTAAGGTGTTGACGCGTGTCCTAAAAGGACGATTCTCTGGCACATTTCCTCATTTGGATGGAATATTCTCTGAGTTTCTGAGTACGGAGGCGGCCTTTTTCCCTCTTGGGGGAGGATCTCGCTTGATTCGATCACGTGCTCCAGATCTCCCTTGCCGTCCGGGGGCATTAAGTGATCGGAGGCCGGCCTCCTGGTGGAAAGCGGGGTCGGAGATTCTTCCAGCCGGTTGGTCGCGTCTGGGCGGCCTCCGCTGGTCTTCACTGGTCGTGGTCGGGCCGGTCCGGCCACGGCCGGACTTCACTGTGGCTGCGATAAACATTAACGGGCGCCCCAAGCAGGCTTCCGGCCTCGTTTTCGAGGTCGGGAACTCGTGGTCGGAGCCCGCTGAGGTCGGATATAGACCGGCCAGGTTGGTCCCATCTCCTGGGCGTCCCAGTGCCTTTTTCGGCTTGCTTCCGGCCGGATCCGACATGTGGTCCGAAACGGTCACAACAATGTGTGTGTTTACTGTGTGGTTGAATTTTTCTTGGATGTTATGAAGTACTTGAGGAGAAGAATGAAGATGAAGATATTGTGAAATTAATGAGATCCATAATAGAAGATGGAGATAGTGCGCACATTTTTTTTGTATTTTTGCCCACGATCTGAAGGTGTGAAGGGAATTTGAAAATGAAGATTTAAAGATGATGGGAAGATATGAAGAATTAGACCGTGTGCATTTTTTTAATTTTTTTTGCAACTAGACATAAACATTAATTATAGAAGTTTTAAATATTTGTAATTCAATTTTTTTTTTTTTAATATTTGATCTTTACAAAATTTGTAAATTGTAAGTTTTAAATTTTTGGATGTCAATTTTGAATTCTCAAGAAATATAACTCAATTAATTTTTATTTTGATGTGTGTGCATTTTTTTTTAAATTTTTTGCACAGAGTTTCGAAAAATGGATATATAATTCTATTAAGATTAATAATTCAAATTGAATATCTTTATATTTTAATTAATTAATTCAATAAATAAATATATATATATATATATATATATATATATATATATATCAAATAAAATAAAATTTTAATATATGTGCAAAATAAAACAAAATTTGCACAAGAACAATAAAACCTGGCAGATGTCCCATCAACTGACACCAGTCAGGGGAAAAGGGGAATATGGACCCGGCTGCGAGGAGAAAAGAGGTGGAGGGCCCACACTTTTGAACCATGTTGTATTTTTGAAAAAGTATTGAACTAAAGGTCAATTATTGGGTTGCTTTTGAACCTAAATGTTACTCTCCCTTTTGACTATTGTACCACTGGATTCAAGTATTGTATTTTTGGAAATTATCAGGTATATTTATTAAAAAATACTACCTCCATCCCTGAAAATTGATACTGCTTTATTGCACGTGGTTTAATGCGATATGTCGGAGGGTATTGCGGGGTTTTTTGAGGTTCGTTTTTTAATAAAATGATCGCTAATGGAAACTTTATTTTCCATACTTTCATAAATAATCATTTAATAAAAAACGGATCTCAAAAAATCCTGTAATACTCTCCCGCATACCTTATTAAACTACGTGAAAAAAACAGAACCAATTTTCAGGGACCATATACTCCTTGTTTGACCCTTTCTCTCAAGCATGAGAAGACAAAGCATGAATTGCTTTTTCATTGATTTAAGTTCATTTCTTATATAACATGATTTGCACTTTTTACTCTTGGCAGATCGTATTCAGTCGACCTGGAGATGTCGCTGCCTTTGGAAATGACTCATACAACCTCATGCCATCTGCTTACTGATGTTGAACTCTATAAGAAACTCGTCATTAGGCTTTGTTTACTTCATGTCACGAATCACGATTATATATATGTTGTCGAAATAATAAGATGATCGATAGGTTAAGAAGGTTTCGTCCTGCCTGACGTCAAGAAATGCATAAGATATCATTGGATCGTTGATCCAACATATGAATTTATTTTAAATGACTGCACTTCGCATTAGTGTTTTTGCACTGCGCTATATTCTGCAATTGCATTGCATCGCCCTACTTATAATTTTGATTAGTAAATATGATTGCCAAATCGTGAAAAGCACAATTCAACTACCTAGCAAGTGTACTAGATCATTTGATAGTAAACACAATTGACCAATTAACTAAAAAACACGTAGTTAGCTAAGTCAATCCTATGCATTGACGTGCTTGAAATTTAAAGTACAAGTTTCGGGTTTGGTTTTTAATACTACTTTAAACAATGTAAATAAAAAAAAAAACAAGCATATTAAAATGAGCAATAAAATAAACAATTATATAACTTCGAGATGAAGTGCAAATGATTATGAGATCTGCTTTGAATAATGTCGATTATGCAAGTTTAATTTATATTCTTCCTATATTTAGTTGGAAAGAATAGAATAGATCAAACTTTTCTATCTTTCATAAAAGTTTCATGAAATTTCCAGCTTGTTACTCTAATGTTGGGGAAATAATTCTTCCCTGAAATTGTTTAAATATATATGGTGGGGGTCACCTATTGTTGATGTGTTGCACAGTCACGAAAATTAATATTTTCTATTCACCGACGTTGACATATTCAGTCAAAGGCATATTTCCTAAAAGCAAGTGCCGGTCACGTGCTTCGTTATTTCACCGAAAGTAGTTCATACGATTTTAATATATACATGCTTTAATTAAGTTAGTAGGGGGTTTCTACGGTCAGGTAGAGTGTTCGTCCTACCTGACGTCAGGGATCCAATAGAAATTTGTCACATCATTTAATTCCGTTAAAGGCGATTTAGCTTCGCCATTAAACAAAATAATTAATTATTTAAAAAAAATTATAAAATTACTATGATGTCCTTATAACAATTTTAAAGATATATATATATACACGCAAAAATTATACAATCATATATTTTGCATATAACATAAATTTTTTCCTTTCCAATTAATCTCATCTCGCATGCATACAATTTTCTTTTAGGTTTCTTCTTCAAATTAAACGAAGAACCCTAATTTACTTTTCTTCCTTAGGGGGAGAATTAAGATAAGAATTTCATTAAATTTATAATGTGTTCAACTACTCCTGCATTTTCTCCTCCTAATCCTTTCCCTCCAACCTAGAATTTTCGCTTCTCTGCATAATCCTAGATTAGCTAAGGGAATGAATTCGATTAAACAACATTAATTTGGATGATGAGTGAAATCTTAAGTCTACATATAGGTCAAGCCGGATTCAGAGCGACAACTCATGCTGGGAGCTTAACTGCCTCGATCAAACATGGCACTGCCTACCCCATCAGATCTTTTTCATGTGTATCTCTATTAATGATGATGCCTATTATTTGAACCCTGAAATTTTAACTCCTATATATCTTATGAATGATCTAGTTATTGTTTGGCTGGTTCTGATAGTTTGACCTCTGCTTTTATTGCTACATAATGTTCTTCGTGGCAAATTTCATGATGTGAAGATTCTTGGTTTACTGTTGAATCCGATGTTAAAGTGTTCAGTTGAGAGTTCTACTCCTATCCTGTCTTTATATCATTAGTTTCTTTGTTATTTGTACATGACATATCTGTTGGCAACTTGGCATACCATGATTTCTTCAGCGAAACTAGTGGTGAAAAAGCATGTACCTTTTCTGTGTTCCTGTTATTTGTACATGACACATTATTTATATTTGTTTAGTGAATGGATTGGGGGGCCTAACATTGGTAATTGTTCGTGTTTGTCTTTTATTTTTGGTGTAAACACTCATTTTGGACATTTTTTATACCCAGGGTACATGCAAGCTTTTGCTTATTAAAGGCCAAATTAAATGTCAACATTTCTAATACAAATGATTTAAAAGACACTTAGGCCTCGTTTGCTTGGTGGTATGTAATTAGAAAGGATAGTGTAAACAATTATTAATTTGACAAATTTTACTTGTACATCTTTCATTTGGTAAGTAATTTGTTAAACCCTTTTAACTTTATTGATAAATTTGTAATTGTCATTTTTACCCTCCATACATTGCCATATTTACAATTTTACCCACTTTCATGTTTGATCATTTCCTTCATCTTCTCCGACTCCTTCATTCCCCACGTCGACGTTGATGGTTTCATATATAACAAAGTTAACTAACCATTTAATCTGATTTTTCGTGCCTCGGTGAACTATGTAGTCAGGTTCTTAATGGTGAAAATTAGTATAACAGAAGGCATAAGCCATAAAAAGTTTATGTATTCATTGATAAAAGGTACGCATATACAATATTTAAAAAGAAATAAGTTGCCATAAGATCTGAGAAATTTGTTAATTAAGGGATCATCGAGTATCTTGTGATTTGATTTGAGGATATCCATTAAAGGGCTTGAGCTTTCCCAGCAGTTTGCATTTACAAAAGAATGAATTAACCATTCAATGTGGATCTTAATGCCTCGAAATTGGAAACTCCGAAGCAAGGCGATGAAACCAGAATCTCAAAAATCAATCTGAATATGTAGATTATATTTTTCTTACTGAAAAATTGAACTGTTATGAATCGAGCGATAAAGAATAAAGAGACCCACGATGGAAACTGAAAGTTCCAATTACAATACATAGCAATATTCAAATCGAATTTGAAATCAACCATTTAACTCAATTAATTCCAATATTAAAAATCGCCTGGAACACAACTACCTCAAATCCGATGAAAACTAACATATACGAATCGAAATCAGAATTTGAGATCGAATCGAAAATATTAAACAACCCCCAATCCTAAGAAAATGCAAATCTCTCGATGGGAACCAGGGTTATGGAATGGAGTTGTGTAGCTTTGTGAATTGTGATTTTTAATGAAAATATTATGTAAAAAAAACATGATAGTGATTTCTTCAGATTTTCATCGGCGATTCACTGTAATATCTTCAAGCCTTGAATCTAGCAATCCAATGTGATAGAAATAAATTTCTTAGTGGATAAGTGAGGGTCAAATATGGAAAAATATATTTTAAAATCTATAGTTCTATGAATACCACGCAGATAGAATGGATCCACTATCATATGAACTGGGTTCAGTGGAAACCGAGCCTTCATTATTTAAAGGGCCGATGTGTTTATACATATAACCTACCAAACATCATATTAGGTGTGTTAGTGTATCTAACACTCACTAATAACCCCTACCAAACGGTTCGTAATTATAGTTTTGTCTCATGGAATGGGAGTTGTAAATATAATAATATCAGTAATTATAATTTTTTTTATAGTAATAAGATGTTACCTACTTGTAACTTGAATTTAAAAAAAAAAATCACAAAATAAGAGCAATGCATAAATAATTACATATTTAATCATATCAACTAATATATGGGACTTAAAAAAGAAAGTCCAAAGTATCTATTTCGTTTTTGTGATATTTGAAAAATAACAAAAACTTGTATGAGACCGTCTCATGTCATGAGACAACACAAATTAACATACACTCTTACCTAAGTGTTAATGCGCCAATACCCTAGTTATACTCAATTTCCTTTGTCTCATGCCATAAGACAGACTCATACAAGACTACACTCGAAGAAAATTATAATAACATAAATTATTGAAAGCAACTAAGTAAAAGGTGAATTTTTGCTTCAAAATATAATTTGTAAAATTGAAAGATGAGTATGTGTGTGAATAAGTCAAGTTGATATACGATCTATCCAATTAAATAAAGAAAAGTTCAAAGTTGGTTTGATTATAGCTAAGTTGAGTTTAAAAAAAAAAAAAAAAATCAATAATAGTCGAGTTCGAATTCATGCTTAATTAAATTCGGCTCGACTAAGGTGAATAATATCAGTGAACTTGTATGTGTTTTAGGTACCTTTATAAACTCATTTGATAAGAATAAGGTGATTTATGGTTTGATTTATTTGAATTGTTGGCATGCTACTCCATTTCTACAAGGATCATTGTGACTCTTTATTAGAAAAACTGAAATGAACAAAAGTATATTAGGGAAAAAAGTGACACCATTATCTACTGTTTGAGTTACTTGAAATAGTTAGCATCAAAGCATTTTATATAATTAGACCGCCCTAACATGGATCACGGGGTGGAGCTAAGGGTTGCATTTGAATGTAATCATTTAAGGGATTTGAAATGAATGAATTCTCAGATTTATAAATTTCAAATGACATGATTTTACTAAAAATTTTATATTCTTCCATTTTGAACTAGAATTATAGCTAGAAATTTAAAATTCATTCATTTGAATATTTTTTACCCAAACAAGTGAAGTGAATTTAGGTTGTAAATTAATTTAAGCTCAAATCCCTCCATCCAAACACAACCTAAAAGTAAGGATGAAAATATCACTATCGCAACCTTAAATTTACGGATATATCGATGGATATATCGATATCGCATATCGATATCGCAATTTTTTTTAAAAAAAGACGGAAACTTTATTAAAATTTTGGAAATTTAACATGAAATTTTAGGGAGTATTATAGTATGATATTATGCATATATTCCATTTAAAATCACTATAAAGTTACATGTTTAAAGTAGGCATATAGATAATAGACTATATAAACACTGTTCAACGTAAAAAAAAAATGAAAATATAATATTTAATACTATACAATACAATACAAGATATAAATACATAATATAATACAATATAATATAAAATTATGAATATTACATGATACAATACACTTAGTACCAAAATGATGACCTATGAGGTTCAAGTACAGAGTATGTAATGTCATCTTTGTCCAAATAATATTGACATCAACTCATTATATTGGAGTAATCCTAGATAAAGTGTATTAGTTGATGACCTATTAGTTGTTTTTACTAAATGATATTAGTTTTGGAGGGTATTAGTTGTATTCACTAAAGGGTACGAAGAACAATATTTATTTAACTAAAGCGTATCAGTTGGTTACACTAAAGAGTTTAATTGATTACACTAAAAAGTATTGTAAAGTGATTCATATATGAACCAATTTCACTCTATACATACTCACTTTAATGCTAAGTCAACTTAGAAAAATAATAAACACATAAAAAAATAAACATAAAAACAATATACACAAAAAAATCGCGATATTTTTATATATCCGCGATATTTTGCGATATATCTGCGATATTTCCCGATACTCATTCATTTTTGTACTACAAGTGAACCGATATCGATATTGATATCGATAACTTGCGATATATCGCGATATATCCGTGATACGCTGTAAAAAATACATTGCACCCCAATATCCGTATCCCAATCTCAAAATTTGCGATATATCGCGATATTTTCATTCTTGCCTAAAAGTACATGTCTAGCTAGAGTAGGGCGGACCGGTCAAATTTTCATCCCTAATTATTTATCAAGATGCATTTTTTTATTATTTAAAATTAATCAATTTATAAAAAGAGGATATAAACATCCACTTAAAAGATTTCCAAAATTATTCAGTCACACAATACACAGAATACATTTTAAAACTAGATATTACAATCTCAAATTTGATAATACAATCAAACTATGGAGATGAAAAGAAATCCATTTTGAGAAGATAAAGGCATTGTCTGGCTTGGGCGGGACGGATTCCTCCACACAGCAAAGAAATGCTTCTGAAGAACGGATTCCTCCACACAGCAATAAAATGCTTTTGAAGAAGTGGTTCATGATCTCTGTTAGTTCACAAGTAATGCCAAGCAATACCCGGATATAAAACATGAAACATTGCATAAGATAATATAAAAGATCCGGAAATTAGAGGTTGATGCTAGTTTGCATGCCATTAATTTGTATTTACTATTTAACCACAATATTCACTTTACAAGATCAAAATTTCTCAATCCCAAAACCGCTTATAAGAATATCCCAATTAATTCTCACGGGTATAACCAGTTCATGAGAAAATTATATTAGCAGCAAGAATGAAGATATCATTTGTTTCTGGAGAAACCAGATAGCGTAAGCATGTTAAGCAATTCAGATAAAAATGAAGCATAACCCAAAAAAAAAAAAAACATATTGAAATGAATTATGAAGCATAATAAGTGTAATATGCAGATTATGAAGAAAGTTACATATCCCACTGCTCTTATCAGATGGTTTTGTTAAAAATTTTAGATCTGAGACTGAGCATTTCAATTGTAATTATGTGAACTTTAAATCCAGGTGAGATTTCCAAATTTCAACCAACATATGATTATATTTGCTAGCCTATATATACTTACGTCATGTCACCCAAAAAAAAAAAAAAAAGCAAAAGCAAAAGAACTAGTTATGTCATAATCTAGATATAACACATATTAAGTTTAACAAACAAAAGAGATCAGTTGAGTTGTATGTCCTAATGAATCAATGGCATTAACTGATTACATGAAGTAAATTTTGGTTTTTCCATAGATAAAATTAACATGGCTTAGAAAAGAAAAATTGTGTTTTGGTTACAACTGGACAATGATTGAGACATACAATTTACCCGCAACAATACCGTAAGCTTGGAACAACTGAAGACAGGGGAATTTTTTTTGAATAAGATAATCTCAAGTTGACGATGGGATAGTATTTTGGGAGAGACGATTTTTTTCCAGATGAACTACCACATCCCATTCCATAACACAAAACTTTCATCAACTGCAAAGACACTAATTCTTCCAAAAATATCGATTTCTCTTAATTTGAAGTTCAATTGAACTAATGAGTTGGAAACAAAAACTACACTAAACAATCACTCTTCCAATACACAAGAAAATACAAATTACTAGATATAAAAATTCACAACACAAAGTACTATCGTGAAACACATTTTTGACGAATTCCTTCAAAAAAAGGTTGCCTTCTTGCAAATCAGCCTTGTAGTTAGTTTTATCACAAGGGAAATGATTTTAAACACTTTTCAACATTCATACATCAAAATTCTTGAAGTACAACTAGTTCAAGAAATGAGAAGGCACTTTCTTAGAAACTCAATAACTAAAAATGAAACAAAAACTGCAAAAGAACATAGAACCTTTTCCATGGTTTCCACCTGGTTTTTCTTTGATTTCGGAGGATTGCCTTTCAACAATAAGCACCTTGAACTCCCGAAAGAAACCTACTTATTACATTCTAGATAAATACAAAGCTATATATACAAAAGAGGTGTGCGTTCACGCACACTGTTTCTTGCCTGAAGTTGATGTTGGAATGGAATTAAGGCTGAAAAGAATTGAGACTTGGGGCAAAAATTGAGCATCAACTCACCTGTGCGAAGCCTCCATTCCCTTAATCTCTCCTTCTGGAAGTCAGGGACGACGAAAGTAAAATATTGATGCTGAGAGGTGGACGTCCCCGGTGTGTGGGGAGAAAACTAGGGCGCGAGTACAATGAATCGCCGCTAGCAGAGGCGGCGACTGGCGGAGATTTTGAAAACAAGTGTCCATATTTTATTTAATTTTTTTTACCTTTTTCTGATGAAACACGTGAGAAGTGAAAACAATGAAATGTTTTGGTAGATTATTAGGCTTAATTAATTTATTAGAGTGAAATTAATAATAAAATTTTGTTTATAATTTTAATTATGTTTTGATATAAATACAAAATATTAGTAAAGATACAAATGAAATTTTATCAAAAAAATAGTTTAAGGGTAATTTTGTTATTTTATATTTATTTTTATTATTATATTAAATTTATTAATTGGGCGATGCAGTGCGATTGCATATAACAGAGTGCAATGCACTAATGCAAAACGCAATCTACTGAAATAAATATTATACGTCAGATCAAAGATCCAACGATACTTAAATGGTTTACTGACGTCAGGAAGGGCGAAACCCTTCCTGACCGTAGAAAATCCCAAGTTAGTAGGTTATAACTATTTCTACCCCTAGTCTAACTAACATAATGATTAGATGGAGGTGTGCAAAATATCACAAATTCTCTCGCATACACTCTAGGTGCATTGCATGCATTTGGATTTTAAATTTAATTTTGAATTTTTTTTTTCAAAACACAAATTTACAGACTGAACTGTATATTTTTTTTGCAATTGGGGTATCACTGATTACTTCTTGAAGTATTACTAACTACTTTTTGGGGTATTACAGATTTTTGATTAGGGAATTTTTTTCAAAATCCAAATGCATATCATGCACTCAAGTGCACACTAATCCTGCTCGCAAAATATATATATACTCCTCATCGCCTAATATTATTTTCATATTTTTCTTTTCGTGACGTCCCACATTATCTTTCACACTTTAATATAAAAATAAATCACTCTTACAATATCTCGTTTCAGTCATGGGTTTAAAAGTCAATAAAATAATTTTGCAGAAAAAGCGTCCCCCCCCCCCCCCCTACCTGAAATCTATTGAAAAGGGGATGGAGTATAAGTTATAACTAAGTTAAGCTCATAGCTCTATATGTAGCAAACTACCTATTAATATCTATACTAGAACACTTTAATTTTAATGGGAAAAAATGTACATTTGATTTAACGCCGTCAATATTAACTACAAGGAAGAAAAACGGGTACCTAGAGCTTAATAATGTAATATAAATAGAAGGTGAACACAACTTGGAAGTACATATCTCTTAATTAAATAAATGGTTCCATCCTATCTTGAAGCAGGGGCTCGCACTCTTGTTACCAGGTTTTTTCAACGATTCATTGTTACTGGATGCCTAAAGTAAGCTTCTATTCATGAATTTAATTTTCCTTTTTAAGTTTCAGCATTGAAAACCCCCGTCTGTCTTCGAAAGAAAATGACCCGTTCGGCTAAGCTTATTTATACATCTGATCTGATAATTAAACTCTAACTTCTTATAAATTATTTTTAAGAACCTATAAGATATAATTTGTAAGTAGTTTATAATTAAATTGTTAAAATGTTTGACTAAAATATTTATAATTTTTTTTATAATTTAGAATAAATATATTTTGGGGCAATTACACTCTAATCCACTTTTTTCTTCCAAAATACAAACAAGTGTAAAAAATAAAATACATTACAAACAAGTCTAAAAGTACATTATATACTATAGAACAATTTTGTTATACTATATAGCATTCCATTATACTTTGATGGACTTGTTTGTAATGTGCTTTTTTTTTTTTTTTACACGTGTTTGTTTTTTGGCTTGAAAATCATAAACTAGAGTAGTTTTTCCTCCTTTTCTTTTATATTTTTTATATTTTTAGGTATAGGGTGAGGCTGGGGTGGAGGAGGGGCAGAGATCCAGGGTGGGGTGGCGTAGATCTAGGGTGAGGGTGTAGGTGATAAGAAAAATAAGAATGATTATCTCAATTTTTTTTTCTTTTGAGTTTATATAAGTGGTAAAGAGCTTAATTATTTTAACATTTTATAAGTTATTTAATTTTTTTTTTTTTTTTTTGCCATACGCTTTTATTGAGCTTATAACTTCCTATAACAGTTTATAAACTATTTTAAAGAGCTTATAAACTCAATCAAACAAACTCTACAATTTGTATGAAAATTGAAAATAAATTCATAATCTTTTGATAAATTTGTAATTTAATCTAGGCTTCTTTTTATTTTTACAATCTCTTACTTTTTTTCTGTTTAACAATTTGATTTCCAGCACCTAAAGGTTTATCATATTGTATAGATAAAAAGGTTGTGAAAGATGTAATTTAAAGAAATTAAAAGATCTAGTGATTAGTACTACAAAATCATTATTGAGGTGGTGGTGATTTTATTTAAACTAATATAAAGTTGTTTAGAATCTCCACAACATCCATATATAGTTTTCAAAATTGGATTACTAACTGATGAAACATGTGGTGGAATAGTTTATTGGAAGAAGGAGGTTCGATTTTCACATTTGAAGGTAGTGGGAGAAAGAGCTTAAAAGTCACCTTGAAGATCCATAAACCCCAGTTTTATTGGAAGGTAATATAGTTTATGTTAATCACGGTTTCGGATTCACAAGAAAACTTGTTTTCGGGAATCGGAATCAAATGCAATAAGAACGGAATTGAAAATCACACAAGAACACCAGATTTACGTGGTTCGGAGAATAACTCCTACGTCCACGGGATCCGAGAGGATATCTTTTCACTAAGATGAGAAATGGAAGTTACAAGTTACAATCACACTCTCGTGTATGCGCTCACAGATGTTGATCTCTCTCAATGATTGTTCTAAGTAAGTGTGTTTCTCTCAGCTGAGAAACCCCCCTTTTATAATACAGAGATTGGAACGAACCCTAGGTTCGATTCAGTTGTAACAAACTCAATGTAAGCAGTTATCCAGCTGGCTAACGACTTCAATAACCGCCATGGTTGATTCAGTTAGAACCGCCTTCGAATTAGCTTCAATTTGGTGTACTTCGCGAATTACGGACTTCAGGATCAGATGAGAAACCTCCTCTGGCTCTGGTCCTTTTACACCAGATGACCTCTGGTCCCAGACCTCCTCTGATAGACCTCCTCTGATGACTTATCTACCAGACTCGTCTGACCAGACCTCACCTGATGGACCTCCTCTGATAGCTCACCTGCCAGACTCCTCTGGTCAGGCTTCTCTGGTCAACCTCATCTGGTCCTCCTCTTCTGGTACTCCAAATTCACTAACTCTCACGGCTAACACTTTACCAACATAGCTTCCTACTGAATTAAGCCCAGCAGATTACATACTTCACATTTGACCCTTCACAATTCTCCACCTCAGATGAGAAGTATCAATCCTCTCCTCCTCTCCTCCATGCTCCAGCTTGGGCCTAAGGAACATCCCATACACTCATCTTTACCAATTCAACACAGAATTTGAATTTCGTCCCTGGTAAAGACTTTGTACACATATCTGCAGCATTGTCCTCTGTAGATATCTTCTGGATGAGAACCACTCCTTTATCAATGATTTCCCTTACAAAATGCAACCTTACATCAATATGCTTTGATCTCTCATGGAATACTTGATGTTTCACCAGATGAACTGCACTCTGGTTATCACAATGAATGACCACAGCCCTTTGACTTATCCCAAAATCCTTGATTATGCCTTTCAACCACAAAGCCTCCTTAACAGCCTCAGATACTGCAACAAACTCTGCTTCTGTAGTAGACAAAGTAACTCCACTCTGCAGAACAGATCTCCAGCTCACAGCAGTATTGTACAGAGTAAAGATATACCCTGTTAAGGATCTTCTGGTGTCCAGATTAGCAGCAAAATCAGAATCTACAAATCCTTCCCGTGGACTCTTCTGGTCAGCCATCCTCTCAAACATCAGACCCAGATCAGATGACCCCTTAAGGTATCTGAATATCCATTTCAAAGCTTCCCAATGTAATCTCCCAGGATTAGCCATGTATCTGCTCACCATACTCAATGAATAAGCTAAATCTGGTCTGCTGCAGACCAGAGCATACATCAGGCTTCCAACCCCACTTGCATAAGGTACTTTCATCATAGTCTTCTTCTCTTCATCAGACTTTGGTTCCATTTCCTTAGATAATTTGAACTGTTGTCCCAGAGGAGTTGACACAACTCTACTCTCATGCATGTTAAACCTCTTCAGGACCTTCTCAATGTAACTCTTCTGGGATAAGAATAGTCTTCCAGCTTTTCTGTCCCTAAGAATATCCATTCCAAGAATCCTCTTAACATTTCCCAAGTCCTTCATATCAAATCTAGCACTTAGCTTCCTTTTGATACTCTGAATCTTCAGAAGGCTTTTACTGGCAATAAGCATGTCATCTACATAGATCAGAAGATAGGCTATCACATCATTACCTTGCCTTTGCAGGTATACACAAGTATCATACTTGCTCCTTACAAAACCAATGGATAGCATAACTTCATTGAACTTCTTGTGCCACTGCCTTGGACTTTGCTTGAGGCCATACAATGATTTCTTGAGCAGGCACACTTTCCCTTCACTCCCTGGTTCAACAAACCCTTCTGGCTGGTGCATGTACAGATCCTCAATAAGATCACCATGCAGAAAAGCTGTCTTTACATCAAGTTGTTGTAGCTCCAGATCCTCTTGGACTACTCTGCTCAGAAGTAATCTGATTGAACAATGCTTAACAACAGGTGAGAAAACCTCATTGTAATCAATTCCTTCCCTCTGAGTAAATCCTCTGGCAACTAGCCTGGCTTTAAACCTCACCTGATCTTTCAAACCAGATTCAAGCTTCCTTTTAAACAGCCATTTACAACTGATTAGCTTCTGCCTAGGTAGCTTATCAACAAGAATCCAAGTTTGATTCTTCTTAAGAGACTCCATCTCTTCTGTCATGGCTGTCACCCATGACTCCCTATCATCACACTCAAGGGCTTCCCTGTAGCTTTTAGGTTCCTGGTACTCTATGGCTTCTGCTGTAACAAGTGCATAGGAGACCAGATCCACACGGCCAAACCTTGCTGGAGGATGTATTTGTCTTCTGGATCTGTCTCTTGTCAGACTATAATTTCTCAAGTCTGCTTCTGGCACTTCTTCCTCCTCTTCTGCAGGTGCACTATCCTCATCTGATAACTCATCCTCTCCTGTTTCCTGCTCTGGTTCAGAACCAGATGCACTATCATGATTGTCATGATCAGGCTCCACCTCAACTTGAGTAATTGGCTCAGAAATAACACCATCCATCTCCTCTGCTGATGGCTCCCTATCACCTCCACCAGACTTGTATCCCATCTGTACTTCATTAAACACAACATCTCTGCTGGTAATACACTTCTGGTTCCCAGGCTCCAGACACCACAACTTATACCCCTTAACACCCTTTGGATACCCAATGAAAACACACTTTAAAGCTCTAGGTTCAAGTTTGTCTTGCCTCACATGAACATAAGCTAGGCACCCAAAAACTTTCAACTTTGAGTAATCTGATATCTTTCCATACCAGACCTCATCTGGGGTTTTAAACTCAATAGCAGATGATGGCACTTTATTAATGAGATACACAGCTGTGTTAACAGCTTCCCCCCAAAAATTCTTAGGTAAATGAGCATCAGATAACATACACCTAACCCTATCCAGAATAGTTCTATTCATCCTCTCTGCTAGACCATTCTGCTGGGGGTTTGAAGGAACAGTTTTATGCCTAGTAATACCCTTCTCCCTACAAAATTGTTGAAACTCCTCTGATAGGAATTCAAGCCCATTATCAGTCCTTAAGTGCTTGATAGTCCTGCCTCTCTTATTCTCAAGTTCAATCAACCATTCTTTGAACTTAGAGAAGGCATCACTCTTCTGTTTAAGAATGTAAACCCAAACTTTTCTGGAATAATCATCAATAAGGGTAAGGAAATACCTGCCTCCACCATGAGTGGATACCCTTGCTGGGCCCCATACATCAGAATGTATATAATCCATAACCTCCTTGGTGGTATGCTTCCCTTTCTGGTATGCTTACTTCTTTGATTTCCCAAGAACACACCTCTCACAGAATTCCAGCTTACATATCCTCTTCCCAGGGATTGCTCCCTTCTTGGATAACTCCACCAGGCCCTTCTCACCAACATGTGCCAATCTCTTGTGCCACAAGTTAACCTCAGAAGACCCCATGGTAACATCAGCTGATCATGTTACAGTTCTTCCAATCAAAGTATACAAACCATTCTTGATAGCCCCCTTCATGACAATCCTTCCAGATTTGGTTATAGACAGACTTCCCTTGTCTGTCTTGAATTCAAACCCCTTTGAATTCAAGGTACCAAGAGAAACAAGATTTCTCTTCAACTCAAGAACAAACCTGACATCAGATAAGATCCTATCAACCCCATCAAACATCTTGATCTTGATAGAACCAGATCCTTGCACTCTACAGCTCTCATCATTACCCAAAAGAACAAGACCTCCATCAATCTTCTCAAGATCCAGGAACCAGTCTTCATGTGGACACATATGAAAAGTACACCCAGAGTCCAGGACCCACTCTTGACTTAGTCTCTCATGACTAACCATCAAGACCTCTGCACTATCATATCCTTCAACCTCCACAACAGCTGCATCTCCATCTTGATCACCTTGATTGTCTTTCTTCTTTCTTTCAGGGCAATTCTTTCTCAGATGACCTTCCTTATGGCAAGTGAAACACTTCCTCTTCTCAACAAAATCAGATTTCTTCCCACCCTTATTCCATTTTCCACCATCCTTCTTCTTGGACTGAAACCCCTTCTTCTTCTTGGATTGAACATTCAATCCTTCAGCAGGCTTCTTCCCATCAGCTTGGATCTGTAGAAACTTGGTTTTCAGGGCAGTTTGAACGTCATCAAACATCACCTGATCTTGCCTACCAAACAACAAGGCATCTTTGAAATTTTCCAGAGACTTAGGTAGGGCATTCAACAACATCAATGACTTATCTTCATCATCAATTGTAACATCCAAACTCTCCAGATCATCCACCAATCTGTTGAACTCGTCCAACTGATCACCAAGATTCTTATCTTCACTCATTTTGAAGACTTGAAGCTTCTGTTTCATGTATAACTTGTTCGTGACAGACTTGGTCTGGTATAACTGCTCCAGCTTATTCCAGATCCCAAGAGCGGTTTCCTCCTTCGATACTTCCCTCAATGGCTTGTCCCCAAGACACAAGATAAGGGCACTATGCGCCTTCCTCTTGTTCTCCTCCACCTTCGCCGGATTAGATCCAGAAGCCACCTGAGCCGGTGGCAACAAGGCTTCGTACAACCCATTGTGTACCAGGAGTGCCTTCATCTTGATCTTCCATAAGCTGAAATCGTTCTTCCCCGTGAACTTCTCAATGTCGAACTTAGTTGCAGCCATGATTGCTTCCCACAGACGGCGCCACTTGTTAATCACGGTTTCGGATTCACAAGAAAACTTGTTTCCGGGAATCGGAATCAAATGCAATAAGAACGGAATTGAAAATCACACAAGAACACCAGATTTACGTGGTTCGGAGAATAACTCCTACGTCCAAGGGATCCGAGAGGATATCTTTTCACTAAGATGAGAAATGGAAGTTACAAGTTACAATCACACTCTCGTGTATGCGCTCACAGATGTTGATCTCTCTCAATGATTGTTCTAAGTAAGTGTGTTTCTCTCAGCTGAGAAACCCCCCTTTTATAATACAGAGATTGGAACGAACCCTAGGTTCGATTCAGTTGTAACAAACTCAATGTAAGCAGTTATCCAGCTGGCTAACGACTTCAATAACCGCCATGGTTGATTCAGTTAGAACCGCCTTCGAATTAGCTTCAATTTGGTGTACTTCGCGAATTACGGACTTCAGGATCAGATGAGAAACCTCCTCTGGCTCTGGTCCTTTTACACCAGATGACCTCTGGTCCCAGACCTCCTCTGATAGACCTCCTCTGATGACTTATCTACCAGACTCGTCTGACCAGACCTCACCTGATGGACCTCCTCTGATAGCTCACCTGCCAGACTCCTCTGGTCAGGCTTCTCTGGTCAACCTCATCTGGTCCTCCTCTTCTGGTACTCCAAATTCACTAACTCTCACGGCTAACACTTTACCAACATAGCTTCCTACTGAATTAAGCCCAGCAGATTACATACTTCACATTTGACCCTTCACAGTTTAATTATGTTATTTCAGCAACCATAAAATTAAGAACACGGTTTATATATATTGATGATGTTAATTTAAGTTCAATGACAAATAATTATCTAAGTACAAAACTTATGATTTATGTATATGGTTGACTTGTCGAATGTTACGAGACAATCTCTAATATAATCTCCAAATATTTGTGTATACTAAGACGAAAATTGCAGAAATTTTTACTAGAGACTCAACTCTAGGCCTTTTGTGATGCATTATAATATACTGGGTATATATGTTTACTTTATGGGATTGAGAGGGATTGATAATTTAATCTAATTTAATTATGTGTTTTGGTTCATGTGACACCTATCCGGGAGTAGTTGTTATAGGGATAATTAACACAAGAAGGGGGTTGGACTAATTGTCTCATAAACAAAAGATAATTATTTATCAATCCTATCCATCAAAGCAAATATTATAGGGTAGATTGTAATTTTGGTCCCATGAGAATAGGTGGTTTGCAACAATGGTCCTTTTCTCAACATTTTTTGTCATGTAGTTTTTTTCGCATTTTTTGTCCCAAAAGTATGTATAAATTGTAATTTTGGTTCCAAGAAATTGCAACTTTAGTCCCAAAAATTAAATGAAGGGACCAAATTTGCAAAAAAAAAAAAAAAAAAAAAAGGACAAAAAATGAACGTGGGATCAATATTGTTATTGAAAAATTCCCATGGGACGAAATTTGCAATTTTTCCAAATATTATATACTTGTATTTTTATTATCGTATAAATATTTAATATTGAATTGTTTGATTGGCCCTTGATTTAAAAAATTATCGGCGCCGTCCATGTCGCCATCAATATGATTGTCAAAGGTTGCAACCGAAGGTGATTTGGGTTTTGGCGATGCATACATTAATGGTGACTTTTCCTTTGTTGATAAAAATGAAGGTCTCCTCAACTTCTTTTGGGTAAGGAAATGGAGTTAAATAGTTGAGTATCTTTTTATATACTACTATTATTTTACTTATTTCAAAATACTAATTCTTTTATTGGATTTGCATTATGAAGATAATTATTGCCAATACTGAGGTGAATACTTATGCCTTAAACAAGAAAAGGTAGTAACTCGTAGAAATTTCTATATACATGTTAACTTTATTGAAATATTTTTTTCATCTTGTTAATTTATCACTTTATGGTCTTTGTTTTGTTGACATTATTAAATATATTTTTGTCCCGCAACTTACACACTTTCGAATCCTTGGTCCTTTTGATTTCTAAATTTGATTTTCATCTTATAATTCACACATTTTTAGCGATTTTGGTTTTAATCATGTGAGTTAGAAGATGGAAATTCGATTTTAAAAGTTAATAGGACTAAAAAGTAGAAAAAGAGGGTAGTTATAAGAAGAAAAATCAATTTTTAGAAGTCAAAAGGAGAAAAATAAAAAAATAGTAAAATTACAGGGAAATTTTTTTTTAGGGCTGTAATTTTGTGGGGTAGCATTTTCAGGACCGTATCTTTACGGGCTGACAATTTCAGGACCGTAACTTTAAAAAGTAGCAATTTAAAGACAAATTGGCCCATATTACACAATTTCAGCCCGAATTTGTGTAGTATGGGTCAATTTGTCCTTAAATTGCTACTTTTTAAAGTTATGAGCCTGAAATTGTTAGCCCGTAAAAATACGGTCCTGAAAGTGCTACCCTCTTAAGTTACAGTCCTAAAAAAATAGTTTTATGTGGTTTATATGTAGCACGATTTTGCTAAAGTTATCAATTCAATTATTTGATGAATCGTGAAAGAATTTCATCTCATCTAAAAGTTCGAACTTATAGAAGGTGAAATTAATTAATTGAGTGGACAATTTATTATGGGTGGAGTTGCTCTCAACGAGAATCGAATTCAGAATCTTTGTTCGGGCGTAAGCCTATTAACTCTGCTACCATGAAAAAATTCCACCCCATCTAAAAATCTGAACTTGTAGAAGGGTGTGAAATTAATTAATTTAATTATTTTTCTTACAAATCTTATGTATTGAAGTTTAGCATGCCACAATTTATATATATATATATATATATATATATATATATATATTTTTTTTTTGTTATGTATGAAATTTTATAAGATGAAGTGTTTACTTTCAACTCACGTCACTATTAAATTTTGGATTCTCCTTCGATTGTTCTACTAAAGAGTATGACACTACAAAAAAACGGGTATTAGCGACCGATTTTCGGTCGCAAAACGTGATTAGCGACCGATTTCTGACCGAAAAAATGGTCGTTAAAAAGCGGGTAGCTAATATTAGCGATCGCCTTTTGAAATCGGTCGCTAATCTGCAACCATTTTGGCGGTCGCTGATATTAGCGACCGCCTTCAGTCGGTCGCTGAATCAATCGGGTCTGACCCGGACGTCGGTCGCTAATATATTTTTTTGAAATAAAATTAATCTTTTTTGTTTTATTTTCTGATTAGCGACCGACTTGAGGCGGTCGCTAATCAGCGATCCAGAACAATTGGTACATAACACTATCGTTGGCAGGGTCCCAAACGCACCGCCTCTGCAAATAAATTAAAAATAGAATATTAACGAATAAATTAAAAAACTAAAAGTTAAATTAAAATCATAATAAATAATTTTTTTATACCTTGAAGTCATCAAAGTACTCCATCCTCTTTTGCTCGGACACTTGACTCCACGAGTGGACACCATACTCAAACTGTCTCATCCTAATGATTTGTGAGACGATTGAGCTAGTCTCATGGGCTGGAAGCAGTCTGTGACAACAAAATTAAAAAATCAAGTTAATTATATTAATATATATAATTAAAAGTATACATAATTCATTAAAAAATACTTACTTGTTGTCGACTATGATGACAATGGAAAAATTATCTTAACCTGGGTTCATCTGTAATAATTATAAATTCAACTAATAAAAGATGATGCTATATAATAATTTACTTATTCACATACACATAATTTCACATACGCGCATAAAATCTACACACTATAAAAGATGATGCTATATATAATCTACGTATTCACACGCATATAATAATTTACTTATTCACATACGCATATAACAACGATTTACTTATTCACAAAATATAATACAAACAGTTAAAATAATAAATATGATTCATAGCGAAGAAAATATTTTTTGAAAGAGGTGCCTAATTTGCAATTTATTGTACTATTATAAAAATGAAATTCGACGGCTCAATAGTCGGTGAAAGAGGCAGACAAGAGATTTAAAAAATTTGTGATTTATGCTCTCAAAATGTCCACTTCAAGGAAAAATAATAATTCAAAACTCACTAATTTGAGCAACTAAAACCCAGTGTAAAGGTAAAACAGCATGCAAGTATTCATGCATTAAATTGTCATACTCAAGTGAAATCAAGACTAACACTAAATAAACTATTGGACCACTCACAAAATCTAAACTATCTAATTAAAAGTTGAATTAAATTATCACACCCCCTAAATATAACCGTAAAATCAATTGAATTTGTTGGTTTTTAAACTACGTACGTAATTGCCAGCATTTTGTAATATCTTGAAACAGCAAGATGTCTTTCGACCACAAAAGTTAATATATAGTCCACCATATATTAAAGTTAGAGTTATAATAATTTACTTATTCACATACACATAATTTCACATACGCGCATAAAATCTACACACTATAAAAGATGATGCTATATATAATCTACTTATTCACACACATATAATAATTTACTTATTCACATACGCATATAACAACGATTTACTTATTCACAAAATACAACTTTAAAAAAATGATATATGATCTACTTATTCACAAAATATAACTTTAAAAAAATTAAACGATTAAAATAATATGAAAACTCACGGCGTCGGCGGCAAGGCGGTGGCGGCACGGTACGGCGGCGACGGAGAAGGTGGCAGCGGCGACGGGGGTAGGAGGATGAGTTTTACGAGTATGTGTACAGAGGGACGATGATTATATTTTTTTAAGAAGGATTAGCGACCGCCTAGGCAGTCGCTATGCTCTGATACTTGGTCTCCTTGACCGAAACGGACGGTTCAGGTTGACCAGTTTTTGGTTTGCGACCGCCACATGGCGTTCGCTAAATCGTCCGCATTAATGGCCTTCAACCGTTACCAAATCGGGTCAAATGTTACAAGTCTGCGACCGCCAGGCAGCGGTCGCTGAGTTTAAATTTGAATTCAGCGACTGCTTATCGGTCGCTGATCAGGCGGTAAAAAGTCTTGGTTATTTTTTACCGGCTTTTGAGTTTTAGCGACCGTTTTGGTGGTCGAAGGCGGTCGCTAATCATAGATTTAGCGACCGACTTTTTAGGCGGTCACAAATGTTTTTAATTTGAGACCGATGGTTTACTTTGATCGCTAATCGGTCGCTAATTTTTTATTTTGAGACCGATTTTGTGGCGATCGTTAAAACGCGAGTTTTTTGTAGGTGAATTATTTTGAAAGTGCATGAGTTGTTCACCATGTACAAATTTCACCACTGCAAACCCATTTCACACTAATCATGTTCGAAAATTAATTCTAGCCACATGTATTGGTAAAGGGGAAATTTTGTTAAGGGGAACCGGGTATAAGGAGTACCCCATTATGCACACTGCTTGTAACACCCTAATTTTTTTAAAGAAAAATTATATATAAACATATATGAAGAAAGATATTATATACATATTAATATTCATTTCTTTTGTTACTAATCATTATAACTTATAAAAATACACACATATACATGATAAAGTATTGTGTAACAAATTTTACTATAAAAATATTAATTATTTCATTAAAAAATATTTTTTTAGGACTGTAACTTTGGGGGATAGTATTTTCAGGACCGTATCTTTACGGGCTGGCAATTTCATGCCCATAACTTTAAAAAGTGGCAATTTAAGGACAAATTGACCCATATTACACAAATTCGGGATGAAATTGTGTAATAGGGTCAATTTGTCCTTAAACTGCCACTTTTTAAGTTACGGGCTTCAAATTGTCAGCCCGTAAAGATAAGGTCCTGAAAATGTTACCCCCAAGTTACAGTCCTAAAAAAACAATTTTCCCAAAGTTACAAGATGAAAAAAAAATTCCTGAAATATTATATATTGTGAATAAGAATATCCTTGATCTTTGTTATTACCAGAGGATGGTGGACACCATTGCTTTACACTTCCATAATATCTTCTGTAAGATTCATTAAGCATGTTTCGAGGAAAAATACCCTTTCTCAGGCACAACAAAACATCAAGAATCATTATGACCTAGTAAGTGGTGCTTGGAATATTTGTGACTTTATCTTTGTTTATGGCGAAAGAGTTTTTTGTTCTGTAATTTTATCACTTTTTTATTTTGGTCCAAATATTTTTAAATTTCATTTTTTTAAGGAAAAAAAAAACATTTTTCCCTTTTGTTTTTACAAATGAATATATATAAGCAAACTTAATAAAAGGATTTTAATATTCTTAATTTTTTATATGTTCAATTCAAATTTTTGGTTAAGAGATAAAATATATATATATATATATATATACTCATTCCATCCCTGAAAAGTTGTCCTGTTTTTTTGCACGTGGTTTAATGCAATATATCGGAGGGTATTACAGGGTTTTCTGAGGTCCGTTTTTTTATAAAATGATCGTTTATAGAAAGTATGCGAAATAAATTTTTCATTAATGATGATTTTATTCAAAAACGGACCTCAGAAAATCCCGTAATACCGACATATCACATTAAGCCACATGCAAATAAACAGAATCAATTTTAAGGGAGGGAAGTAGTATATATTTTTTGATTCATAATTTCAGTTTGAATGCAGAAACTGATTAAAACTTGTTTTGTTCTTTGCAGAGCAACCAAATGTTTTCTCTATTTTTGGATGAAACAATGACCTACTCATGTGGAATATTTAAGGTAAATATATTAAATTATTTAATTAGTAAAATCTAGTTATTGGCTGGGTCTACCTATACTCTATTAAAAACTCATATCTACTTTATACTTCTTTAAAAGACTCCAGGAGAAGACTTAAAGGATGCACAACTCAGAAAACTCCATCTTTTGATTGAAAAGGTGACCCTTTTATTTGACTCAATAATTAAAAACACTTGTGGTATCTATGTGTGAAAAAATTCTTTTTTTTTTTTTTTTTTTTTTTTTTTTTGCAGTTTTGATTCTATTTGTTAATTTTTTGAAGTGAAACTGTAATTTTACCACATTCTCTTGGGACCAAAAGTGCAATTAACTTATTCTCTAGGGACCAAAACTGCAACCTTTTGGAACCAGAAGTGTCAGAAAAAAAAAAAAAAAAACCATGGGACAAAAGTTGTTGAAAAAATAACCATTTTGAAATACAGTCATTCTCTTGGGACTAAAGATGCAATTTACCCTTAACCCTTAAGCAGATCACAAATAAAATTATTAAAACTGAATTATCTTCAACTAAACAGGGAAAAATTAAGAAGGAGCATCACATTCTAGAGATAGGATTTGGATGGGGAAGTTTAGCACTTGAAGTTGTTAAAATGACAGGATGCAAGTACACGGGCATCACCCTTTCAGAAAAGCAATTGCAATTAGCCCAATTGAAGTTGAAGGAAGCTGGCCTGCAGGTGATATAATTTAAACACGATTTTTTATATTATATTATAACAGTAGGTTTTTTAAGTAATCAAATTGTGAGACAAATTCTCTTTTCACAAAATTTTTATTAAACTTAAAATTGATCATTTCTTCTGTTTATTTCTTCTTATTTTTTTAGAACACTATCTCATGGGGTTAATTAGGATATTAAGACACTATCTTTACGGGCTTGCAAAATCAGAACATTATCTTTATAATCTTAAAAAACTAGGACAATATCTTTTACTTGGGTAAATTTAAACCAATTTTACCAAAAGGAGGACAAATATCACGTGAGGGCACAAATCAGGCCTGGGTTCCACCCGAGAGCTGGTCTAAATTTGTCCAACTTAAAATATTGTGTTCTATTATTGCAAGATGATAAAGATATTGTCTTAATTTTGCAAGTCAATAAAGATATTCTCCTAATTTTGTTGATCCACATAAATAATATCCTTAAAAAAAATTCCCCGGATGGGGTTATTAAGGTGCTGAATGGAATTTGGATGTTCGGAATTGTTGATTGAAGTTTTTTACACATCCTAATATCTAGTATTCTAATTATACACATTAAATATATGTTCAAGATTAGTACTAACTTTTTAACAAAGATAATATCACAAATCCTCCTATAGCTTTTGACAAGTTCAATTTAGGTCCTATAATTTTTAAAGTTTTCTACTTTGATAATTTTTGTATCAATTAGTACTTTTAGTATTCATTTTGGTCCTTTTTTCACTAGAAACTTTTTTTTTCCAAAATCAATTTTATGCCCTCCAGCGAACTTGAATAGTGATTCCTAAACCAAAGACAAAATTCCCAAAGTTGTGGTGATCAGATTAAGAAATTGAAAGTAGCAATAGAAGTTAGACGAAACGAAGATTTGTGTATAGGACACAATCTTTTCACCGTAAAATAAATTTTTCAGTAAAAATGACTAAAATTGGACATTCTTAATATTACAGGACAATTTTTGATATTATCTCATTTTTACATCTTCTTAATACTATCTCGAATGTGCATCATGTTTCATCATCATAATCATTCAGTATTCTCTTTTGTGAATCAATGAATAGTTGTATTTGTTTCTTTTAATTATTGCATCTTACATATATAAATTCCAATTTCAAGCAGGATCAAATAGAATTTTTTCTATGTGACTACCGCAAATTGCCCAACAACAAGAAGTATGACAGGATAATATCAATGTGAGGGCACTGCAGCTATAATTATATCTTATACAAGATTTTACATATGTAATATATTTAATCAATAAATCACATATACATGATGAATTTTCAGTGAGATGATAGAACACGTGGGCCACGAATTTATGGATGAATTTTTCAAATCCTGTGAATCTACATTGGCTCAAAATGGTCTTCTTGTTCTTCAGGTAATCATTGTTGCTTGTTTTAATGCCTCTTCATGTGTATTGCAAAATAAAATATATATAAGTATATGTACCGTGTAGCACTGGAGGACTTAAAAATAGTTTATTGCAATACATACCAAATACACATATTTTTTATTTTAGAATATTCTAGAAGTATTTCACGAGGCATTCTCCTAAATTAACTATGTCCTAATTTAATAAATGTCTCCAAGTCATATGACGTGTGTAATCAAACACCAATAAAAATTAAAAACCTCAATAAAAAATTTATTAAATTAATCTTACTCAACCAAAAAATAAAAGAAGACATAAGATAAACTCACTAAGAACACAAATGGACCAAGAGTCAAACAAGTGGACAGTCTCAACTCACCAAAAATTATTTTGGGATATTTTTTTTTTCCATATAGATATACTTTAAAGTTCTAACTTAATTTTTTCCATGTATAGTTTATTATTTTTTCCATGTATAGTTTATTATTTCTTTAATCTTGACGTTGTTAACCAAATTTAAGTGATATGATTATATGTCCATCAAAGTTATAAATCAGTGATTTTCGTGTAAGTCAATGTGACAGTCAAACTAATTGAAAGAATTTAATCTCATTTAAAAGTCCAAACTTTTATAGTGGTGTGAATTAAGCCCGTTTTTGGCTTTGATATCATGAAAGAGTTTCATCTAATCTAAAAGTTAGAATTTGTAGAGATGTGTGGAATTAATTCATTTATATTAACTCCCCTAATGGGATGTAAATTAGTCAGCGAGAATGAATCATGTTAACTTATATGTGGATAAAGGAATCTAATTTAAACTGTTTGAATTTTTCTTTAGTTCACTACAATAGCTGATGACAAGTATGATAAGTACGCAAGGAATAGCCAAGGATTCCTCAAGGAACATATATTCCCCGGTGGGTGTACGCCTTCACTTAGTCGGTTAACATCAGCCATGGCTAATGGATCCAGATTTACGTAAATATTACATATATGTATATTTTTAAAAACTGGGAATTACTTTTTTAACGTAACTTTACAACTTTTAGGAATTGGTTCTATTGACTTTAAAATTTAAATTTTCATCCTGTAACTTACACAATATTACAACTTTTTTGTATTGATACAGTTACAGGATGAAATTCAAAATTTAAAAGTTAAATGACCAAATAAATTGAAAGAGAGTAGGTTACATAACAAAAATAAAAATTTCAAAGTTAATAGGACCAAAATTAAGAAATAATAAAGTTACAGGACAAAAAAAATTATTTTCCCCTATTTTTATAAGTAACTATTTCTTTAATTTATTATGCATAAAACTCGAAATGTTTTAACATCTTTTAATTAAAATTTTGTGAAGTAATATTATATTAATATGTGTGTGTATCATGTGTGTGATTCAAGGTAAATTATAGGAAAAATATTTTTTTTAACTCCTATAAGTTATTCTATTTTTATTATAGTCATGCCGATTTTCATAAATTGAAAATAATAATGTAATTTTAATTTTTCGACATTTTGGTCTTCTGGTCGGCTGTAAAAGGTGAGACGTCTAATTGACCAAACAGATTTTGGCACGTGGAGAAATCTAACCTTGTCATGTCAGCGTCGAACAACTGATTGACCTCCTACAACTGGATATCTGACCAAAATGTTGAAAAGTTAAAGTAATTACAAGACTATTTTCAATTCGTAAAAAGTGATAGGACAAGGATCAAAATAGGGATAAATAATGGGATTAAAAAATATTTTTCCCAAATTATATATTTCTCATCTTCATGTAATATTTTATGTAGCTTGGTGCACCTCGAAGAAATAGGAAATCATTACATTGACACCCTCAGGTTCTGGCGACAAAACTTATTTAAAAACGAGAGATAAGCATTTAACCATTTGCTTTAGAGTTGCAAATGTACATTAAGTTAAATTTTAATAAATACTTTCTAGGAAATTATAAACCTTGATCTTTAACCTCTACAATCTTGTTGTTATACTATAGCTACTTATCATTTTGAATTCTTGTTATAATAAAAACGAATGTCAAACCGTGATAGTGGAAAATTTGCATTTTTAGTCCCACAAACTATTTCTCGTTGCAATTATGATCCACTAGTTTTAAAGTGGTCCTAAATCAACCAAAAATGGTCATCCGTTATAAAAATGAATCAAGAAAAATTTTCTCCTCGCAAATACGATCCCCTAATTTTAAAGCGCTCTTGATTATTACGGGACCAAAATTGCTTCAACAAATATCTAATGCGACTAGAAGTACAATTATTATGGGACTTTCGATTTTATTTGACTGAAACTTAGCTAACAAATTCGACGAAACTGAAAATAGACATTTTCGTAGCTTTTGCAATTTTTCCTCATTACTTAAATCATTTTAGTCAAATTCTTGCATTGGGATTCAATGAGAAGTTCATACGGACATGGGAATATTATTTTGACTATTGTGCCGCTGGATTCAAGTATTGTATTCTCGGAAATTATCAGGTATATATATTACAAATATAATATATAGTACTCCCTACGTTTTAAAATAAGTGTCGCTTTAGAGGTTAAATTTTGTTTCAAAATAAGTGTCGTTTTAGCTATTTTTTACATTTTTTCTAATATAACCCGAACTTAAATTTAAATTATAAGTGATCTTATAGGGATTATTAAAATACACTTCCTCTGTCCAATATTACTAGGCCTATTTTTTTGCCTGTTCTTTTTTGTAATATGTTGGAGAGTATTATGGAGCATTGTGAGTTCCCATTATGATAAAGTGATTATTTATAATAAAAAAATATATATAATAAATGAACCTCTCAATACCCCATAATACTCTCCAACATAAGACAAAAAATAACAAGCCAAAAAACAGGGCTATTAAAATTGGACGGAGGGAGTAATAGATATTTTAGAGATTATTAGAATATAATAAAATCTTTTAGAGATATATATGAGGGGATATATGTCAAAAATTTATGATTTTTAATTTGACATAAAATCTCTAGATTGACACTTATCTAGTATTTGTTTAGGGCATCACCTTTTTCTCTCATGCATGAATTCCAAAACCATGTAAAAATTAATTTGCTCTTTTTACTCTTGGCAGATCGTATTCAGTCGACCTGGAGATGTCGCTGCCTTCGGAAATGACCCATATAACCTCGTGCCCTTTTCTTACTGATGTCGACTCTATAAGAAACTCATCATTAAGCTTATTAAAAATCCGAATATAGAGCGACGAAAAAGATGATAAAATCTTATAGGCTTCCTCTCATCTTAAGAAATTCATCATTAGGCTTTGTTTACTCCATATATTGTTGAAATAATATCTAATTTAGAAACTATGAGTTGAAGATTCTTGTAACATAACATTATCTGATCGCCACTTTCTTAGGTCTCATATGTATATATATGTTTTTCCAATTTTTATTTATTTCTCCCATCCTTCTATCTTTTCATAATTAACATTTTCATGAAATTGTCAGCTTGTCATTGATATGCTGTAAATGCTCATAATTACTACCATAAACAATAGCGAAAATTACAAAAAGGTTCTAAAAGACCACAATTACAAATTGGTTCAAACCATTTTTTGAACCAATATGTAAATGCTCCAAAAAAATTTAATCACAGTAATACAGAGACGAATTCATATAAAGAGAGTGGGGGAATCCATACAGCTCACTGCACCCCAACTAACCTATGTATATATTTGTGTGTATATCAAATTTATTTCAGGGTTTTTTTAGATTTCTTTACCTTTGATTAATTTCTTCAAATTTTAATATTTTATTTTCAGATTTATTATACTTTTTTAATTAGTAAAATCAAATGTGAAATGTTAAAACATTACTAGGCTGAAATGCTTGTGATAGCCGGTCATAGGACAAAAATTACCAAAAAAGAAAAAAGTGCAGTTTAGAAGATTGATTTTAAAGAGAAAAAGTTAAGGGGACTAAAATCAAAATTAGAACTAATTAATTAAGGGACTATAAAACTACTTTACCCCATGAAATAAGAAGTGCCTAATTTTCTTCTTTTGCACCAGACTCTTCAAAACACAGGATCAGCTAAGGTTTTAGTACATGAAATATTGCATGAGTAAAAACATTTATATGAGAAGGAACTAAAAGACTTTAGTCCGTTTATATTTGTTGTGACCACAATAATCAGAGGTCGGCGACCGACCTCCAAACAAGACAAAGGTGTCAGTGACATTCCTCATCCGGGCTTGAGACCGACGCCCAAACGACCTCCAACCCCACCGGTCCCAGCCGCTCACCCCAGCCCAACCCGGCTTCACCAACTACGTCCGACCATAGATGTAGTCCGATTTCATCAGTCCGATCCGATCTCTTGGGTTCCACCCGAAGGCCGGCCCCGATCTCCGTAGGGCAAAGCATAAGAGCAAAGTTGTATCAAAACAAGCCCCGGGAGACATGGCCCAGACCCGATCTCCGTACCCGAGAAAGAGACCGGCGTCCAACTGATCTCCGGCCTCTTTTTACGCCAAAATGACCGAAGATCCCTAGAGCACGTGGTAGAATCAGACAAGATCACCCCAAATATAGCAAAGAGTCGCCTTTGTACACAAGGACAAATGGAATATTCTTCACAAATAGGGTAATTATTCAGAGAATCGTCCTTTGGAGATTCGTGGCAACGCCGGAGTGGTCGGACACCTGAGAGCAAGGACAGACGGGCGCCCGTGCACATTCAGGGACTACAGACATTTAATGCAATGGTTCCTTGAGAGGTCGTAAAAGACCAAAATACCCCTATATATGAAGCCTATAAATAGGTTCCTCTTTGTACAAGAAAAACAACTATTCATCAATACAAAAACAAACTCTTATTTAAGTCCAAGGAGGAAAAACCCCTGGCAAATCTTGGCTCATTTATTGCTTATTTTACTTCTTCTTCATCATTGATCCATGATGAACTTTCGAGCATTTACTGAGTTAGTTATCACTCAATTTATTGATGTTTTAGCCTAGATCTTCCACATCCTCTTATAAATTCAGACCTAGTTTTTAGGCTAACAATATTTGGCGCTAGAAGGAGGGTATCAAACCCTTAAACCCAAATTTTTTCTCTTTGAAGAACACTCACTGTTCTTCGAAGCTTCAAAGCACATCTTTAAGTCTTCAAGCCTTAACTCTTTCCAATTTTTTCTTCCAGAGGAAAAATGACTAATCCTAAGTCACCCCAGGCATAAAAGGGCGCGGCTGCTCTGGTCCCAACTCAGGCCCCAGCCGTCCGAAACTTCAGGGAGGCCACTCCAGGTCGGCCCGGGAAGGTCGTCCGTATGGCCTCTCCGATTTGATACCCGGAGGAAACCCAGCCCACTTTGCCTCGGAATTTCGAGACTCCCGATCAAGCGAAGTCGGCCCAGCATCGTCGGGCCCGAGAGATAAAGGCAAGCAAAAGCACCCCATCGGCCTCAAAAAGAAAATACTACACTCGTCATTTCAAGGGGAAGTCGAAGGTCCGAGAGCAACAGGGAGAGAGTCAGCCCCAATCTGATCTCGTTTCTCAACGATCCCGGGGCTCCGCTCACCCGATCTTCAGCTGATTGGAGACCGACTCCTCCTCTTGGTATCCTAGCCGGCTCCCCAGCAGTCATACCGAGCGATGCGACACTGAGTCCATCTCCAACTTGCGGAGCTCGGCTCAACAACCCAACAAGAGGGCAGCCGAGATCAGTCTGGCACCAGCCAACTCCGCAAGGAGGAAACTCAGTTTCATCCAAAATGGCCTCCTCGGTCACGACACGCCTCGAGGGGCCATATTTGACCGAATCGGTCCGATGGCCATCGGCGGGGACCGGCCAGAAGAAAATCAAAGACCGGACGAGGCGCGACCGATGCGACCAAGTACCGGCTCTTCCCTCTCACCTTGGGCGATCTCGCCCATAGGTGGTATGCGTCGTTGTCCTCCCGATCGATCGACTACTTCTCAACTTTGAGCTCACAGTTCACCTTATATTTCGTGGCAAAAATTGCCCGACCTGAGAACTGGCACAAACTCATGTGTATATCCACCAAGAGAAAGATGAGTCGGACGAGGACTACATCTCCAGGGTGTACGAGGTCATCTTAATGGGGGAACCGGTCGGGGACCAGTTAACTTTGCATGCTACTCTTGGGGGTTTCCATGGAAAAATCCCCAATGTTCAAGCATCTCACGAAGGATTTCCCCAAGACCTATGCCGACTTCCGAGCTCGAGCTGGAGACTTCCTCGCTTGGAATAAGTTGTTGGCCCTAAGGTTGGGCAAGGCCGAGCCCGCTTCGAAAGAGCCAAAAATCGTTCAAGCTTCTCCCAAGGGGGGCCCCAAGGCTAAAAGGATCCCTAAGCCGCCCGATAACTTCAAATCTTTTGAAGATGTTGAGGTCCACCTCACTCAAGCTTTAAGGCAATCCCCCGCCCACATTTTTAATCTCATTCAACACAGGGACATGCTCCCTAGGCCAAGACCATTCGCGGGGGACAAAACGAGGCTGGACCCCAAAAAGTTATGGGCCTATCACGACTCTATCGGCCACAATACGAGCCAGTGTTGTGACCTCCTCAAATAACTTTAGAAGTTGTTTGACGAAGGGCTCTTGAACGATCTAATTTAGAGGCCAGCAGGACCAGCAGCGGCCCCATCGTCGAGGAGACGACGGAGCACGTCCTCTTCGACCGGTCGCAGCCATCGATGAGGATGAAGACGACGACCTTTCCCCCATGAACCCCGGAGGTAGAGTTAATATGATACAGGCCGAGGGAGGAAACTTGGGCGGTCTGACCCCTGTTTCCATGCTTTCGAATCGAAAGTGGAAGGCTGAAATCCGAGCAGTGACAAATATCAACCTGGTCACGCCACCCGAGCCCACCATCCACAAGGACGTGGGGATTACTTTCTTGAACAAATATCGGAGTGGGGTACTTCATCCCAAGGGCGACGTGCTCGTGATCACGACCAACATTTTGGGGAAGGAGGTCCAGCAGGTGCTGATCGATAATGGGTGCTTTTGCAGTATTATATTCAAGTCGGCTCTGGACCAGCTGGGTAACCTCGTCACCTTGATCAAGTCGTTCGACCTCCAGCTCAAGGGATTTGGAGACGCTATTGTTTTTGCTTACGAAAGGATCAAGCTTTCAGTCGAACTAGTTTGTTGCTATGATTCAAAGATTAGGATCACTAGGCCAAAGTTTCACTCATGCGGTCCGCTTCGACTTTGCTGCTACAAACAATGAGGCCGAATATGAAGCCCTGATCGGAGGTCTTGAGCTCGCAATTACCATATGGGTATGTCATTTTAACATCTTTATGGATTCTTTACTTGTGGTAAATCAAATTAAAGGAGAATACGAGGCCCGGGGGGAACAAATGGTGAAATATCTCGACCTAGTAACAACACTTTGTGAGAAATTTCACCAAGTTTTCATTGAGCAGGTCCCAAGAGAACATAATTCCCAGGCCGACGCCTTGTCTAAGCTTGCGACCGCCGAGGGGGCAGCCGACTTCGCCAATATCCAACTCTCTACACTCGAAACTCCCACCATTGTCCGAGCCCAGGTCTCAACCGTCCTAAATATTGAGGAAAGTTGGATTAATCCGATCATGCAATACTTGAAAACCGGCAAACTCCCAGAAGATAAAGTCCAGGCTCGGCAACTCCAACTCTGACTGGCAAGGTACACCCTTATCAATGACCTCCTCTACAAAAGAAGCTTTACCCTTCCCCTTTTGAAATGCATCACCCCGGAACAAGGCCAAAGAATTTTGGCCGAAGTCCATGAAGGGGTATGTGGTAACCACGCCGGAGGACGGGCTCTAGCCTACAAGGTTATTAGGCAAGGTTACTTTTGGCCGACTTTAAACAAAGACGCGGTCAACTTTACAAGATCGTGCCACAAATGTCAAATTTTAGTGCCCAACATCAAGCTCTCCCCCGAGCAGCTCTCTTTAATATACATTCCTTGGCCTTTTTCACAGTGGGGCATCGACCTGATCGGACCAATGTCCACTGCGCACGGGGCCCACAAGTTCGCCGTAGTAGTCGTCGACTATTTTACAAAGTGGGTGGAGGCCGAGCCACTCAACAAGATCGATCGGGCTTAGATTATAAGGTTCATCTGGAAGAACATAATATGCCGGTTCGGCCTACCATAAGTGATCATCTCCGACAATAGAAAAGAGTTTGACTGCCTTCAAATGATTCAATTTTGTGAAAAATAGAAGATCAAGAAAATTTTCTCCACCCCCTACCACCCGCAAAAAAAGGGTCAAGTGGTGGACATGAATAAAATCCTCAAGCACACATTCAAAGCTAAGCTCGAGGATAAAAAGGGGAAGTGGGCCGCTGAGCTCCCCAACGTACTTTGGTCATATCGGACAACGACCAGGAACTCGATGGGCGAAACCCCATTTGCGTTGGCGTTTGGGACCGAGGCCGTCATCCCTTCAGAGGTAGCTCTCCCAAGCCATAAAACGGCTCAGACGATCACGGAGGACAATGATACAGCTCGGAGGGTCAATCTAGATATGCTCGAAGAGAGAAGACTCGACTCCGACCTCAAGAATGCAATCTACAAGAAGAAATCCAAAAAAAAATTAACACAAAGGTGAAGGCGAGGCAATTCCAAGTAGGTGACTGTTACACCCGATATTTACTACCCGACCCATCGGGTATCGGACACAGACCCACTACTGTAGCGGGCTCTGATGAGAGTAGTCCGCCGACCAGTCAGACAGACGGGCGGGGACCTAGATGCTGCCTGACGCGAGCCTCTGGGATCTGCCTGGAAGGGTACTTATAATCCACAGGCCCGGATATCGGGCGGCCAGCGACGAGCCCCGGTGCAGGTGCTCTACCCGCCTACCCGCAAACGGACAACCGAGGCACTCTCGTCCGGTCTCGTCTCCCGGTACCCGAGTACCCATCTGCCCGACCCCAGGCCGCGCCAGCTGTGAGAGGACGTCGGGTACCATCAGTCCAGAGGATGTGACAGGGTCCTGGAGGGCAGTTGGGGCCAAGTCCAATCACCTCAGGGATGACAGCGCCACGTGGCGCCTCCTCATTGGCTCGTAGGGGAGGTTGTAGCCACTTATTACCTTCCAGCTAGGAGTAGGGGGGACCCACAGGTCCACCAACCAAACATGGGGAACCTCCACCTTGTACACTATAAATAGGGCTTTAAATGCCCATTTGTAACACACAACACATTTATTGCAAACTTACTCTTGAGAGCTCATTTACTCTCACATTTGTTACTTCTTGCTATCCTTAATATCGAATCCTACCCGCTAGGATCCCGGCAGCGAGACCCGTTATAAATCGCTGTCAACATTTTAGCGCTAGAAGGAGGGTGACTAATATCGAGGTACTCTCGGTTTCGTTCATTCAGTCACCTCGAACAAAACTCCATCCATTTTTCATTCCAAAAATGACCACTTCAAAGGCCACACGAACCCAGCAGCAGGCCGAGGACATCGGCGAAACTGCCACCCCGGCTCCGGCCACGGCGGAGACCCTCCAGGGTCCTTTCGAGTTCCTGTCGGCGATAAGAACTCCGGAGGACCTCCAAGCCGCAAGGGCCATGATCGAACGCCGTCAGGCCGAGATCGACGCCGCTCCTATCCGTACTCACCGACCTGGAAAGGAGCCAGCCCGGACCAGGGCCACCAGTCAGCCACGGCTGGAGCAGGAGGCGGCCAGGAGGGCCGCCAGTAACCCTCGGCCTCAGAATCTAAAGAGGCGTCTCGACGAGGAGGCCGACTCACAACGGGCCTCTCGCCACCCCGCGGGATCGGTCTTCTCCAGACTTGGGTCCCAGGCTCGGGGGGCTGCCCGCAATTGCGAGTCCAACTCCAGCTCCAGGCCCCGGAAGCGAGAGCGGGCACGATCCCCCAGACGTCACAACGACACGGCCCCGAGGCCGTCGGTCCGTGACCGCTTGGGGGACAACCCTCGTCCCCGCTCTCCACCCGCGGCCGACAGCGCTATGGCCGCTATCTTAAAGAAGGTCACGGACCTCGAGGCCAAACTCGACAGACGGGATGGGCAACACCACGTCACCAACATGCCAAACTCCCCTCTCGCCGACATATTGGTATGGGCCCCCGCCCAACCAAAAATCAACGTGGCCGTCGTGGGCCAATATGACGGGGAGACAGACTCCGTCACCCATCTCAGCAAATACTCCACCTACATGATCTCCATAGGGGCAACGGATGCCACCCAGTGCAGAATGTTCCCGTTAACCTTGGGAGACAGGGCTCACCGATGGTACTCCTCTCTTCCCGCGGGGAAGGTGGTTTCGTTCCACCAGCTAGGGGAACTGTTCTTGGAGCACTTCTCCTCGATGGCGCCACGTCTGGCCGGAGCCAATCGCATGGCCAACCTGGCCCAGGGGAAGGACGAGACGGACCGGGCGTACATCGACCGGGTAGACCGCATCATTATGGAGGGCGAGCCCGTCGGGGACGAGGTCAAGCTCGTCGGGATCATAGGCGGACTCCGCCTAAAAACAAAACTGTGGAAATCAATGAACAAGGACTACCCCAAGTCCTACGCGGAGTTCCGGCAGCGAGCCGGAAAAATCATCTATAACGCAGACATCCTGGTACAGCGGCTGGGCGAGAGCGCCCCTACCGAGAAGGAGAAACCACGCGCCCAGGCGGGCACCACATCAAGCCGGAGGAACTTTTCCTACCGGGCCCCCCAGCCTTTCAAGCCTTTCGATTCCATCGAGGTGAAGCTGGCCGAAAAATTATCGGCCACCCCGGAGTACGTCTATGTGCAGATCCGGGACAAAAATATGATGCCCAAGGTGCGGTCGTGGGTCCACAAGTCGGGGGTGCAGCTCAACCCCAACAAGTACTGCCACTACCATCAGACCGTCGGGTACAACACAAGTGAGTGTCGCGACCTCCTGAAGCAACTCTGGCGACTCTTCGAGGAGGGGAAGCTGGAGGAGTTCGTGAAGAGGCCGGCAGCTAGGCCGGAGGCTCAAGCTGCTGCCCACCCCGTAGAGCCAAACCGGGAGGCAGCCCTCATATGCCCACCGATGCCAGAACATCAGGCCCGGCGGGCAGTCAACATGCTCTCCCCGGTGGGAGGCTTCGCACCCACCACCTCGCTCTCCAACCGCAGACAGAAGAGCGAGATGCGAGCGATGGACAATGTCCACCAAATCGCCATGTCGGTCAATATGACGGCAAAGGAGTCGAACCTCCTCGCCTTCAAGGAGGAGGATCGCACCGGGGTCATCTACCCGAACCACGACGCCCTAGTCGTGTCCGTCAACATCATGGGCGTCACTGTCCATCGCATGCTCGTCGACAACGGAGCCTACTGCAACATCCTCTTCAAAACCGCATTCGACCAGCTGGACAGCTCATTTGAGAAGTATGTGGAGCCATGCGACCAGGTCATCAAAGGCTTCGGCGACGCCACAGTGAAACCCTACGGGATAGTTAGGCTAGCCGTAGAATTAGTTTCTAGTATAGACGCTGAGGTTAAGGCTTCGAAACAGCTCGACTTTATTATTGTCGACCAGCCGTCAACCTATAATGGGTTTCTCGGCAGGCCATTCGAGCACGAGTTCGAAGCTGCCGCCTCAGCATTCTATTATTGTATCAAGTTCCCAACCCCCTCCGGGAAGGTTGGGACTCTTAAGGGAAATCAGAAAATGGCACGCGGATGTTTGGCGTATATCGATGTTATTTCAAATTTTGCAAATCTAGATTATGTCTGCACAATCGGGGAGGGAGACATGGAAATAGACGAAGAAATACCACCCACTGCCCACCCAATGGAAGAAGATTCACAAACTTTTGAAAACATCCAAGTCGACCTGGAGCCAAGGCTCGGGTACGAACCCATGGAGATCGACAAAACCCTAGAAGGGCAGATCGACGATCCACGCTACGGTGAGCGGGGAGCCAGTCCGATCGAAGAATTGATTTCGGTCACAATGAGGAATCGGCCGGAAGTAAGTGTTCAACTAGGTTCGTCGATGTCCGACGAGATGCGGGCGAAGATGACCGCATTTTTAGAAGAGAATTTAGACGTATTCGCCTGGTCCCATGAAGACATGGTCGGGATCGATCCATCCGTATGTTCACACCAATTGCACATCGATCCATCCCGCAAGCCAATCTCACAGAAAAGAAGGAAATTCGGCCCAGAAAAATACGCGGTCATTGCCACCGAAGTCAAAAAGCTGCTCGACAACAAGCTCATCGGGATGGTCGACCCCGACGACAAGCCTCAATGGGTATCCAATGCTGTACTCGTAAAAAAGAACAACAACACCTGGCGGTTGTGCATCGATTTCACAGACCTGAACAAAGCTTGCCCAAAAGATCACTTCCCGATGCCACACATCGACCATCTGGTGGACAGCACGGCCGGGCACGAGATGCTCACGTTCATGGACGCATTTGCCGGCTACCACCAGATCCCGATGGCCGCTGACGACCAGAAACACACCACTTTCCTCACCGAGAAAAACATGTATTTCTGGAAGCGGATGCCATTCGGGCTCATGAACACTGGGGCAACCTACCAAAGGCTGGTCAACCACATGTTTCACGACCAAATCGGGGCGACCATGGAGGTATATATCGACGACATCGTCGTCAAGAGCGAGAAGAAAGAGGACCACCTCACACACCTAGCCGAAACGTTCGAGATCTTGAGAAAGTATCGGATGAGGCTCAACCCGAAAAAGTGCAGTTTCGGCGTCGAGTCGGGCAAATTCTTGGGGCACATGGTTAGCCGGCGAGGAATCGAGGCGAACCCGACCAAGGTACGGGCAATCCTCGACATGAGCCCTCCCCGCACGGTGAAGGAGGTGCAGAGGGTGACGGGCAGCCTGGCCGCTCTCAGCCGTTTCATCTCCCGCATGGGGGACCGGTGCAAGCCTTTATTCGACAGCATGCGGAAGAGGAAACTAAACTGGACTTCCCAGAGTCAGCTCACTTTCGATAACTTGAAAGCATACCTGTCAAACGCCCAGGTGCTGGCCAAACCCGTCCCCGGCGAAAAGCTTTTCCTTTACTTGGCGGCCTCAGACTCGGCTCTCAGCGCCGTGCTGGTGCGGGCTGAGGGGCAGGCGCATCTGTCAATCTACTATGTCAGCCAGACACTCCACGACGCCGAGCTACGGTACCCGCCCCTGGAAAAGTTAGCCTACGCTCTAGTAATGAGTGTACGCAAGTTGCGCCCATACTTTTTTGATCATCAAGTAGAAGTACTAACTACAATGCCACTTCGCCAAGTGCTACATCGCCCAGACACGGCGGGCAGGTGCCTGAAATGGGCAGTTGAGATCGGGCAGTTCGGAGTCACGTACGCCCCCCGGACTTCCATCAAAGGCCAAGCCATGGCCGACTTCATTGTCGAGCTCACTTATCTGGAGGCGATGTCCAAGATCGAGCAGCCTCCGTGGAAAATGTACGTAGATGGTTCCTCCACGACTATGCGGGCGGGCGCGGGAATTGTCCTTCTCAGCCCGTCAGGACAGTCATTCACGACAGCCATCAGATTCGGTTTCCACGCGACCAACAACGAGGCCGAATACGAAGCACTAATCAACGGCTTGGAGATGGCCATGGCCATGGGAGTAAAGAGGCTCCAAGTCTACAGCAACTCGCAGCTAAGAGAATACGAGGCGTGCAGCGATAGGATGCTGGCCTACCAAGGACTGGCCAAAAACCTCCTCGAGAAGTTCGACCAGGTCCACATTGAGATGGTACCCCGACTCGACAACACTCAAGCAGACGCTCTTGCCCGCCTTGCAACATCCGAGGGGGCTGCCGACATGTCACAGATCACAGTCACCTACCTAACCGCCCCGTCCAGCTCGAACCAGCGGGTGACCAATCTGGGACAAGAGGAGGACAGCTGGATGACCCCCATTCTGAAATACATCCGCAACGGCCAGCTCCCAGACGACCGAGTAGCGGCGAGACAGTTACAGCTTCGGGCAGCACGGTACACGATCATCAGGGACCAACTGTACAAGCGAGGTTTCGCCCTACCCCTCCTAAAATGCATAACGCCGGGGCAGGGAAGGAAGATCTTGGTAGAAATCCACGAAGGACGTTGCGGGAACCACGCTGGCGGCCAGGCGCTCGCCCAGAAGGTTATCCGGCAGGGTTATTTCTGGCCCACCCTAAAGAAGGATGCGATCAACTACGCGTGAGCATGCCACAAGTGTCAAATATACTCGCCAGCGATCCACCAGGCCCCAGCCGAGCTCACCTCAATTCTGAGTCCGTGGCCGTTCGCAAAGTGGGGGATCGATCTCATTGGTCCTTTGCCTACGGCCCCGGGCAGCGTCAAGTACGCAATTGTCGCCGTGGATTACTTCACCAAATGGGCGGAGGCGGAATCACTGAAAACGATCGATCAGGAGCATATCATCAGGTTCATCAAGCGCAATATAATCTGTCGATTCGGCCTCCCACAGATAATCATCTCGGACAACGGGAAACAGTTCGACGGGTTGGAAATGGAGAGATTCTGCCAGAAACACGGGATCAAAAGGTTATTCTCATCACCCTACCACCCCCAGTCGAACGGACAGGTCGAGACGGTAAACAAGATAATAAAACACACGTTGAAGACAAGGTTGGAGGAGAGCAAGGGAACATGGGCGAGCAAGCTACCCGAAGTGTTATGGTCATACAGAACGGCATGTCGCACCGCAATTGGGGAGACTCCTTTTGCTCTAGCCTTCGGAACAGAGGCAGTCATCCCGGCTGAAGTCGTCATCCCAAGCCTCCGCACCTCACAACCCGTGGGGACCGAGAACGACCAAGCCATGCTAAACGAGTTGGACCTGCTGGAGGAGAGAAGGCTGCCCGCAGAACAAAGAAACATAGCTTACAAACGCCGGGCTGAAAAATACTTCAACTCGAAGATCAAGATCAGGGAGTTCGAAACCGGGGACCTGGTGCTCCGACGGACGGTTGGGCAGCCCAAGGGGGCATTTGGTCCGAATTGGGAGGGACCCCTAAAGGTCTCCAGGCGCCTCGCCAACGGAGCCTACGAGCTGGAAAGCCTTGAGGGCAACCCGGCCCAATACCCTTGGAACGCCTCCCTACTCAAAAGATACTACCAGTAACGGCGGAATAGTTTTAGCCTAAGTCATCGCGACGGGCAACCCCAATGTAATCGTTCTCCGAGCGCAAAGCTGTAATAAATAAAAGCGGTTGTTAATTCAATCCCATCTTCGTGAAGTCGCTGCCCGACATTCGGCTAAAGCACTTCATTAATTAATCTCTTGGTTAATTCTTTAAGCGGTTGTTAATTCAATCCCATCTTCGTGAAGTCGCTGCCCGACATTCGGCTAAAGCACTTCATTAATTAATCTCTTAGTTAATTCTTTAAGCGGTTGTTAATTCAATCCCATCTTCGTGAAGTCGCTGCCCGACATTCGGCTAAAGCACTTCATTAAATAATCTGCCGATTAATTTTATAGTTGTTAGTTCAACCCGATCGACATTCGGCTAGAACACTTCATCTTTTATTATCCAATTACGTTATTAACCCGATCGACAAACTAAGTTCAAAGAGACAAAGCGAAATAAAGTGCAAAGGAGATTTCATTAAAGAAAGATTCGGAAAAGAGAAAGTACAAAAGGCCCGCGGCCAACAAACTTAGCAAAATAAAAGAAGAAAAACAAGGGAATTCACAGGGCCGCCGCGTCCACCACACCCGGGTCCTCGGTCGCGTCCTCGTTGGCCAGAGGGTAGATGAAGGTCGCCGGGTCGCCGAGAAACGATAGATCCAGCCCGCGATCGACCAAGTCCTTCAGAGTAATGTCATAGTCCGGGGAGGGAGGATTGGACTCGACATAACTCCTCAGATCAGCCAGAGGCCCGGAGTAGTCGGCCTCGGGATTCCGGTGGAGTAGAGAGCGGATCGAGTCGGCGTAGGCATTAATGTACACCATGGATCCGGCCGACTCGTTCTCAGCGGCCAATCGGACACGCTCGGACTCCAGGCGCACTTCCGCCTCCGCCGCAAGAGCCTCCCTGGCTTGGCGGACTTCTTCAGCCGTCCTCGCCTCGGCTTCGGCGCGCGCTTTCCTCTCCTCCTCGAGGACACCCTCCAGTTCTACCCGACTCGCTCGGCCGGCCTCCAGCTCCTCCCCGAGCTTTTTGTTCTCCTCTTCCAGACGGGTGGCTTCATCCCTCTTCGTCTGGAAGGCTGCCTTGTAGGAGGAGGCAGTCCGCATCTCCCGCTCGAACTCGAGCATGATGCCCTCCATGGCAATAGCGTTGCGGGAGGTACGGATGGCCACCACCCTCATCCGGTCGGCGAGTGAGACGGTCCTCATGGCCTTCTGGCAGTTGAGGGTCCAGGACCGGGGAAGATTCAGCACGGCGCGGCGAAGGTCCTCCGGCCAAGACTCTGGCACGGCCTCCGAGTACGGAGGATCCTGCGAGCGCAGGAATTGAAGAACCTCGGGCGGGGGCAGAGGATCAGGCCTGCAAAATGACGGGAAGAAAAGTTGTGTTAAACGACCTACAGTGCAAAATCGACCAGGAAACTTGGAAAAAGAAGCAAATTACTTACATGAGGTGATTGACCCTCAACCCGTGCCTGCTTCGATCGACGCTGGCCGTCCGTTAGTGTTGGTCCGACTAGATAGATTAATTGCGGAAGCCTTTTTAACCGATATGTCTTTAGAAGAAATCATTTTCTAAGAGCACAAATTATAAACAAGCAAGTATTAAGGAAAGCAATAAATAAGACCGTATATATAGTGGTTCGGATCTGAATATCCTACGTCCACTCTCCCTTGATCAAAGGGGTCTCACTATCAACCAACAAACTCACTATCTTACTGGAATTTCCGAAGTACCAACACCTTCTTACAATCTCTTTAGATCTAACTCCGATCTAAAGACTGACTTACTCCAACCTTATCTAACAAGATGAACAGGTTGAGTATATAAACTCCTTACGAGTTGGATGAGTAAATAAGAACAAATGAGTGCAAATGCGTAGTGATTAAAAGCTTGGAATGGTATGTGCGCGTGTAGAGTCTCTCTAGAGCTTTTTCTTGAACTGCACTCTTGTATATATAGAGGGGATTAGGGCTAGCCGTTGGAAGGGCTAATCCAATCAGATCCTCTATATAAGGAAGCTTCAATCAATCAATTCCCTAATTGATTGATTGGGTTGGTGGAATCCTTGGATTGATTATCTCCAAATACTTTCCAATCCTGATCTTGTTGACTTGATTTGAATCACCAACGGTCAATAGCTTCCTCTGCCTAACTCTGATTCTCTCCAGAGAAGGTAGAACCAGACACCAGGCAACCTCGGTGTCTTCTGGTCCTTATCTGGTGAACAACCAGAATACTCAGTAGAATAAGGGGATCAAACTGAGCATCTTTTGTTCCACCAGACTCGTCTGGTCCGGACTCGTCTGGTCTGGGGAAGGTCCTCTGCCTCTGGTCTGATCTCCTCTGGTGAAGTCTTCTGGTGGAGTCCTCTGGTGAAGTCCTCTGGTGGGGTCTTCTGGTGACTCTTCTGGAGAAGTCTTCTGGTATGGCAGTTCCCCCTAGACTAAGTCCTAATCTAGATCATCATCTGGCTAACAGGTCCAGATGGTCCTATTACATCTTCTGGTTTGTTTTAACTCATCAAAACTAACAATTTTTATCCTAACAATTTCCCCCTTTTTGATGGAGTTAAAACACTACCAGAACTGATCAAAAGTAAACTTAAGCAAGAAAACAATAAAGGGATGAGACCTTAGAATAGATCTCATCAGGCAAATAATAAGACAACAAGAAGTTGTCTTTAGAACAAAGAGGATATGTATTTTTCCATTAATAATCAGAGGACAAATAATTACAGATTACATTGAAGTTCATAGTCCTACTCTAGGCATATTTTCTGTTCTCTTTAGGGACAAGAAACCAGTCAAGGAACCTATCCTGGACGGCCTTCAACTCTGCAGAAGATGTTGGGGTGAAATTCACCAACACCTTGGTCTTGTAAAGCTTCTTCAGTTCTGCCCAATCCACCTGGTTCCCATTCATGGGAGTGTTAAGATAAGTAAATTCAGGAGCAGTCACCTCCAGGTTGAACTCAATGGTTGAATCCATCAGCTGCTTGTACAAGTCTGCATCATAGGCTTGCATCCAAGAATGGAAGGTTCTGTTGATCAGCTCATCATCTTCTGGTGCTGGCCTCTGGATATAATGCTGAATGAACCAGAGGGTCTTGGCTTCTCTCCATCTCTCAATCAGAGGATACGGCACAGTAGAGTCAAAGGACCCTTCTGTCCTGAGAGGCAAAATGTTCATAACTTCCACAGGAGCTTTCCTCTTCTGACCTGATCCACCTGCACCAGAAGGAATACCAGCTTCTCTGGCCTTCTTGTTCTGCCTCTTAACATATCTGAGCCTCTGCTCTTCATCTATGTTCTTCCTGATTCTGGCTTGCCTCTCTACTGGAGTCTCTTCCTTGTATCTCTTCTCTGCTTCTTCGACAACAGATTCAAGGAAACTCTTCTTTACTTTTCTAATCTTCCTCTTAGCAGGACCAGAAATGGTAGAAGGATCCTGCTCAGCTTCAGATGACTCTTCTTCTGCAGCAAGTTGTTTAGCCATAGTAAGAGACTTCAACTCTTCTTTCTTCTTCTTCTGCAACTCAGCCTGGGCCAGAGTGTTCTCCAACAGGTCCAGACGAGCTCCATGGCTAAACAGAGTCTCATTGGTGGTCTTCGCCAGATCAGTTCTGGCCTTCTCTTCCCCCTTTTTAACTTCATCAAGGAGGGGCTCCACTACCTGCCTTATAAGATCAGGCAAGGCAGTGTTGGAGGAAGAGTGAAGATCACGAAGCTGCTTGGCTTCCTCCAGATAAGCTTTAGACTCTGCAACAAGTCTCTCCTGCTTCTCCAACATCTCCTGGAGGGAGTCCTTCAGCTTAGCAGTCTGAATCATCTGGCTGGCCATCTCCACCTTGAGAACAGAGACTGGCCTCAACTGCTCCAGCACGTGCTCCTGGAGCTGCTTCTGTTTGTGCATGACATCTAACTTGACAAACAAGCCATTAGCCTTGAAGGAATCTTTTACCTCTGCCAGAGAGGACTTGATCTGCTTCAGGAAGATTCTCCTCTCATGCTTAATCTGATGCTCAATCATAGCAGGGGCCATATGTTGAATTGCTTTGGAAAAGCGCCCTATCTGCATGATCTGCTCGTTGAAGAAAGCCTTCATCTTCTGGAGCACAGCAGGAGACATCTCAAAGTCCTCCTCATCAGAGTAAAACTCTGGAGGGAATGAGAAATGCGGACCAAAATTGTAGGAGAAGCCATCTGGAGTGAGCATGACACCTTTCTGGATCAAGAGGGTCTTGATGAGAATCTTGGCCGTCTCTGGTGTCTCCAACTCTACTGGGTTTTGAATATTTAGCCTCTTCTTCAGCTCAATCTCCCAAGCAGTGAAGGCAGAAGGAGACATCTCCTCTAACAGAAGCATGAGATCTTCAACATCCTGGAGTCTTGCCATACTCCAAACCTTGGCATCAGTCAGATCTGCCAGGAGGGGTGAGTGCTCCAACAAAATTGGAAACTGCTCTCTTAGTCAGAGCTGAGCACTCACACTCATACTCAGCCTAATGGGACCCATATCATCAGAAGAGAATATAAAGGGCTTGGGCCCAGAGGCAGAGGAGGAAGGTGCTAAGTGAGCAGGCTCAAGTGAAGCTTCCTCATCTTCACTGTCATCGCTTGTTAAACCGGTTGGGGAGGGGGGAGGGCCAGGGAATCCCAGAGCCATAGCAATGGTTGGGTCCTGATCTGTATGGGTTTGGGGAGGGTTGGGGTTTTGTGAAGTAGAGGTGGTAGGAAGAGGTTGTTCTGCACCAGAAGAGGAAGGAATATCTGGGACAGAGTGTGTAGGAGGGATCTGAGAGGTGGAGTTTGAAGGGGGGGCTTCTGCACCAGAGGAGGTTGAGGGTACCTCTGGTCCAGAAGGTGGGGGAGAGGGGTTAGTGGGAAGATGTGTTTGGGAGATTGGGGGAGAAGGTGTATGAGCAGGAATGGTAGAGGGTGTAAAGAGAGGGGTATCTGGGATAGTCTGCTCTGGTGGAAGAGTGGGGTTACCAGAGGCAGAAGGGGTTTGGGGAATGTTATCTGAGGGAGAGGTGGAAGGGGAAACAAGATTAATGGGAAAAGAAGATGGAATGGAGGGATCTACCTCTGCTGGGTCAACACCAGCAGGTATAGCCGACTCTGGAGCATCCTCCATCAACTGGGAGGACTCATCAATAGCCTTCTCCAAGGCCTCTCCAAGATCAGATCCAGATTCAGGATCTTGAAGAATAGCTCTCTTGGCCTTGGATTTCCTCACAAGAGGCACTTCCTCTTCTTCCTCTTCTTCTTCTGATAGCTCATCCACCAGAAGGGTTTTCTTGGCCTTCCTGCTAATCTTAGACTTTTTAGCAGAGCCTCTCCTGGCCTCCTCTGGCCGCTTCCTCTTGGCTGCTCCAGCCTGCTTTACAGCTTTATCATCACCCTTCTTCTTAAGCACATCAAGAAGGGGAATCTGGTCCTCCTCTGAGGAACCAGAAAAGGCAACGGTTGAAGAACCAGTTGCTTCAGCAGCTTTCTTCTGAGTCTTCTGCTGCTGCTGCTTTCTCTGCCCCTTAGGAGGTGAGGGAATAGATTGAATCGGAGGGGCAGGGATGGCTTGCTCTCCATCAGAGTCGGCATGGCCGTGGAGAGGACCATCCTTGGAGAAGAGGATCTTGGACTTGTGAAAATTGTGGCACCAAGATGACTTCCACTTCTTCTCTGGAAGGAGAGAATCCAGAATAAGTGTTAACTTAGTCCCCAAAGAGACATTTGCAGTGAAACAGAACTGCAACTCCCCTGGCCTGGATGGGCACGGCTCCTTCTTCACCTTCAGCCTGTTCTTCCTCAACACGTCCCAGAAGAACTCCGCCCAATTACATTGCACACCATCATATAAAGCTCTCATCACACACATCCTACCATTGAAAATGGCATCTGTGTTGTGATTCTCACACATAAGTACTTTAACCACGATATCGAACAACACCTTGAACTTCTGCCTTAAATGTTTATCCACAAAGCCCTTAGTGATGTTCTGGCAGGAAGAGCGAGCAAAAATCTTGAATGATCCAACGATATCATCCTCCTTGTACGTCAACGGATCCACTCCCACAGCAGAAATGTTCTCGAACAAAGCGCAGAAATCGTGCTTGGAAAACACCAAATCATCTTCACCAATCTTTGAAGAGATGTAATCCTCATGAATCTTCATGCGAACCAGAAACTGGGCCACATAACCGTCTACGGTGCGAAAGTCCTTGGGAACAGTGGAGATCAACTTCTCCACCCCTGCATTCTGGAACATCTCCAGAACTGACAGCACAACTGGATTCTTGGTGATATAAAAGTCCACCACCATCTCCGTCTTAAGCTTTTTCATCATCAGGACATGATCGAAATTGCACGGAGGAGCCATTACTGTGAAAGAGAGAGAGAGAGAGAGAAAATGCTTTGCAGAGAGAGGTTAGGGTTTGAATAGTATAGAAACGTGAAAGGACAGATTGAAAACAAAATTGATATAAATAGAGTAATACGCGTGGCTTGAAAATTAAATGAAGTGTGAACGCGTGTTGTGTCAAATTCAATTTAGGAAACAAAATCAATTTTAGCATTGATTGACATTTTGCACAGTGATTAAATCTGATGGCCACGATGAAAGGCAAGATACAGATTTAATCTGGTGCGTTGGCATATTCATTGGGACTGGGCATAAAGGGATTTTGTGGCAGTCAAGAGAAAAAGCGAAATGATTGCCTAGGCCCTATACCCTAGTCTTAAATACACTCCGAAGTTGAAAGGTTTTGAGTGTACTTACTAAGTTGAAAAGTGTATCCCAATGATCAGAGGCCAAAGAAGTAAATGCATACCTGTCACCTGATATTGTAACCAGATGAAACCACAGCTACATCTCCTCTGATGGAGCTCATCTGGTTCTGGTCAGAGAAGATTTTGGACAAATGACTCAGCACCTCATCTGGGACAAGTGTCACCTGGTGCATACCTCGTCTGTTGCCTTCTCTGATATATCTAATCTGCAGGTATGTTAGCTCAAGAAAATAAATATATGAGGAAAAGTAATGAAACAAGGATACTTCTCTGATGTTCCCCCTAAAACAAATCTGTCTCTGGATCCAACAAACCTAACTCAAAAGCTAACTCTCTGAATCTGGTTTCAGCCAAAGGCTTGGTTAAAATATCTGCTCTCTGCCTCTCTGTTGCAATCTTTTCCATCCTTATATCTCCCTTCTCAACATGATCTCTGATAAAATGATGCCTTATATCAACATGTTTACACCTGGTATGAAGAACTGGATTCTGGGTAATGGCAATGGCACTATTACTATCACAGAAAATAGGAATATCCTTGGCTCTAATCTGGTAGTCCCTAAGCTGTTGACTAATCCAAAGTAGTTGAGAACAACAGCTCCCTGCAGCCATGTACTCTGCTTCTGTTGTTGATGTAGCAACTGAAGTCTGCTTCTTAGAAAACCAGGATACCAATTTATTCCCTAAAAATTGGCATGTTCCACTTGTAGATTTCCTATCTATTCTGCACCCACCATAGTCTGAATCCGAATAACCACTCAATTCTAAGTTGTCATCTGCAGGATACCATAATCCTAAATTCACAGTTCCCTTAAGATATTTCAATATCTTCCTAGCTGCTTCCAAGTGACTTTTCCTGGGATTAGCTTGAAATCTGGCACAAACTCCTACAGCAAAAGTAATATCTGGTCTGCTTGCAGTCAGATACAAAAGAGAACCAATAAGTGCTCTGTACTGAGTCTGGTCCACACTCTCTCCAGACTCATCTGGATCCATGTTGAAATTTGTCATCATAGGGATCTTGGCTGCCTTGCTAGATCCTATTCCAAATTTCTCTAACATGTTTCTGATGTACTTAGCTTGATTAATAAAAATTCCCTTCTCTGATTGCTTAACCTGCAAACCTAAAAAGTAATTCAATTCTCCCATCATGGACATCTCAAACTGTCCCTGCATGAGCTCACCAAACTTCTCACACAGCTTCTTGTTAGGGGATCCAAATATGATGTCATCAACATATATTTGGACCAGAAGGATGTCCTTTCCTTCTTCTTTCCTAAACAAGGTCCTATCAATCTTACCTTTAGTAAAACCATTGTCCAGAAGAAATTGAGATAGAGTGTCATACCAAGCTCTGGGTGCCTGCTTCAGCCCATAAAGAGCTTTCTTAAGCTTAAACACCTTGTCACCTTGTTCAAAACCAGGAGGTTGTTCCACATACACTTCCTCAATGAGAATCCCATTAAGAAAGGCAGATTTCACATCCATCTGGTATACTTTGAACTTCATGTGAGCAGCATATGCTAAGAACAATCTGATAGCTTCTAGTCTGGCAACAGGAGCAAATGTCTCATCATAGTCTATTCCTTCAGACTGAGAATAGCCCTGGGCCACTAGCCTTGCCTTGTTCCTAGTAATGACATCATTCTCATCTTTCTTATTTTTGAAAACCCACTTAGTGCCTATCACCTTTTGATGTCTTGGTCTGTCTACCAGCTCCCAAACATCCTGTCTGGTGAATTGATTCAATTCCTCCTGCATAGCAACAATCCAATTTGAATCTTTCAGTGCCTCCTTGATGTTCTTGGGCTCAATCAAGGACACATAGCAACTGAATAAGGCAGCTAAGTTAATATTTCTCCTAGTCTGGACACCCTTAGTTGGATCTCCTAATATCAGGTCATTGGGGTGATCAACCAGGGTCCTCCTACCCGTGGTCTTACCTGGATGATCATCTTCTGCAGTACCTTGGTGATTATCACCACCTGCAGAAGAGCTTCCCCCTATAGGAGTTCCAACCTCTTCTGGTTCTGCTCCTTGTGAAGGCTGCTGCTTCAGAGAACCAGGAGATGGGTCATCATCTGAATCTGAATCTGAATCAAGAACAGGTGGATTGACTTTGATTACTCTGGGAGTAGTCTGATTCTGGGTCTCATCAGAAGACTTAGCTTCCACCTTTAACTCAAAAGCAGATTCATCAAAAACAACATGAGGTGTTTCCTCCACACAAAGTGAATTCTTATTAAAAACTCTAAAAGCTTTACTGGTGCTGGAATATCCCAAAAATATTCCATCAGCCACTTTAGCATCAAAGGTTCTTAATTTAGATTTCCCATTGTCATGGATGAAACACTTACATCCAAAAACATGAAAATATGAAACAGATGGGGTTTTACCTTTCCATACCTCATATGGGGTCTTATTGTGTCTCTGGGCAATCAGGCACCTGTTCTGAGTGTAACAGGCTGTATTGATGGCCTCTGCCCAAAATCTCTGTGGAGTGCTGTACTCTGCCAGAAGTGTTCTTGCAGCTTCTTTGAGAGTCCTATTCCTCCTTTCTGCAACTCCATTTTGTTGAGGTGTTCTGGCAGCAGATGTCTCATGAAAAATCCCATGATCCTTGCAGTAATCTGCAATATGTGAATTCAAAAACTCTGTTCCTTTGTCACTCCTGATCCTGACAATGCTCTGGTTCTGCTCATTCTGAATCTGCTTGAAGAACTCTGGCAGCTTAGTCATAGTTCCATGTGAAGTAGTTGAAGTACTCTGGTTGTGGTTGTGCTCTGGACATCCTTAAAGGAAGTCTTGGGTTGTTTACCCTTCTGGCATGAACCACAAACCTGATCCTTCTTAAACACTTCATTAGAAAGACCTCGAATGAGACCTTTTCTGGCAATCTTGTTCAATGTTTTGAAGTTAAGATGACACAATCTCTTGTGCCAAATCCAGCTGTTCTCTGCAGATCCTTTAGCAACCAGGCAAGCATTTCTTGGGCAACTGCTAAAATCTGCAAGATAAATGTTACCCTTTCTCAAGCCTATTAGCAAGATATCATTATAATCAGAAGAGAAAACAGTGTATGATTCACTAGAAAACTTCACTGAGTATCCCTTGTCACAGAATTGGGATACTGAAAGCAGATTATGCTTGAGTCCTTCTACGTAGTAGACTTCATCTACAGATACTCCATTGAAGGTCAACTTTCCAACTCCTCTGGTGACTCCATAGTTGTTGTCACCAAACATCACTCTTGGTCCATTTAATGGCTTGAAATCTTGGAGATTATTCTTCTGGAAGGTCATGTGCTTGGAACATCCACTATCAATGTACCAGACATGGTTGCTTGAAAATCCTTTCTCCAATGGACTCTTATCTACCTGCAGAGAAATCAATTAGGTCCCCTACTAGTGCTGGGTGACTTGTAGCAAACTACACTAGCTTCTACTAGTAGCTACCCCGCAAGAGTACGGGTTCACTGTAGTATGGGCAAGTATAGGGACCAAGTATTATCGAACCCAAGGGATGGTGTATATGCGAATAGATCCCTGAAGATCTACGCGTCGTAGTTAATATGAGTGTGATGTTTTTGGGTTTTTGAAAAATTAATTAAAAGACTAAAATAGACTAATTAACTAAAGAATGAAAAAGAACGAATTAACTACGAGTTGTTTTCTAATAAGAGATGGTGATGCTTAGGATAGGAATCCCTACGTATACTAACGGAGCAGGTACATAATCAAAGTAATCGTGACAAACAAGAATTAACCTAAGTAAAAGATCGTAGAATGAAAGCTCAAGATTTCTCACCCTAATACTTTATCCTAGCAATCGACTTCACTAATCCACTAACAAGTTAATGAATTGTGCTTAATTAATGAGACCCTAATTTAACTAAGGTGATGCGGTCGTCCTCCTTCGCTAAACCGGTAGATGAATTAACCTTTCCTAAACCCTCTCGTTAAGACTACTAATTGTTATTGAGTGATGCGGTCGTCCTCTCTCTAACACTTTCGTACGAAATTCAAAGGTAGAGTTAAGATTAATTATATGAATTCATTAACTCAGAGAATTAAAACTAACGTCACGAATTACCTTAATTACGTACCCACATCCTACTTCTACGAGTTCATCCTAACCCAAGCATGCAAGGGTTTTAGCCGGACATGGTTTTAACATAAATAAAAGCAACAGAAGAAACAACGAACATAAACATGATGAATTGAATGAAGAAAATACAAAGCATGAACTAGGGTTTAAAAAGAAAATAACTACGAAAAACTGAAATTAAATTAATTAAACGGAGTCTAAAGTATTTAACGTAATAGAACTGAAGAAACGAAACGAAGAAACAAAATTAAACGAAGAATTCGTAAGAAAAACCTCAACAGTGCGTAAATAAAGCTTGCTCGTCTCCTTCCTCTCCAAAACTAAGTCTAAAATTATTTCTAAAAGTTGGGGATTCTTCAAAACGTGTTTGGAAGAGGTATATATAGGCACCGGGTCGAAACGGGAGTTAATGGGCCGAAAATACGCATCCGGAGGCAAAAGTATATGGGCGCTCGAGCAAAATGCTCGAGCGGTCCCGCTCGAGCTGTGTAGCTCGAATGACGCATTCGCTCGAGCGGTCGCGCTCGAGCTGCTCGAGCGCTGGAATGACACTGTTACTTTTGGGCGCTCGAGCAATTCGCTCGAGCGGTGGCGCTCGAGCTGCTCGAGCGCAAGAATGGTTCTGTATGTTTTCGCGCTCGAGTGATTCGCTCGAGCGGTGGCGCTCGAGCTATGCGCTCGAGTGATCTCTAACCCTTCCAAATGATACTTTTCCTCGTCCGCACTAATACCAATCGTATTTCTTCAATATCTTCTCATCCGGGCATCCGTTTGAGTCGATTCAAAGTCCTACGAACTCCTCTTTTCGTCCTCTATTCACCTATGAACATCAAAGAGACAAATTTATCAATGTATAGAAATGATGCTCATTTGACTCCAAGCACTCATCGAAAATACTCAAAACATGAGTGAATTGGGCACAAAAACATAACAATTTCACGCCTAATCAACCCCCCCAAACTTACCATGTTGCTTGTCCTCAAGCAACGAAATAATAAGTCAAGTGAAATTATTAGGAATGAATCAAGAATCAAATCATGCAAGTAATTGAACTCGAGTTTTAAAGATCAATCACCCGTATACTCACTCACTTTCTTTTATCGTACTCATGCAATAATATCAAGAAACACCAAGATCAAGCATGGACGTGCACTCAACGATGTGTTTCACTCCCTCACAAGTGTATAACAGTGTTTAAGGGACTCACTCAATCAATCAATCACACATATTGGCAGCCATAGGCTTGTAAGCACTCTCAACTTCGACCATACTCTAGAAATCCATGCCGAATCAAAAAGGACTTTTCTCAAGGTTGTAATGTAGGCTCTTTGGACAGGTGGGATAACAATATGGGGTAAGTGACTCAAGTGAATGGAGAATAGAAAAATCAACTTTGGCACTTTGAGATTAGGAACAGAATCACTTCAACATTTGCAATCAATACACTTTAATTCCACTACTCTCAACACTTCAATTTTTTTCTTTTTCACTCTTTCACTTTTTTTTCAATCATTTTTTTTTCTTTTTCGCACAAACTCATGAGCTCATTTTTTCTTTTGCTCATTCTCAAATTTTTTTGTTCTTTTTCCCACATCTCAAAACTTCATCCACACCTTCTTCTCATATTCACTCAACAAACAACATTTTCCTTTTTCAACTCAATTCATTCCCTTCACATTCACACTTTCCTATTCTCCACTCAAATTGGGACAAAAAGGCTTAGGAATTGGAATAGTGTTCATATGTGCTTGCAAATAAAATAGGCTCTAGGCTCAAAGGGGCTAACAAGGGATCAATGTCATTGGTAAGGAAAATTCTGGCTAAGTGACTCAATTAAATCAAAGATGGCCTAAGATCACATTCGGCATATCAAACTAGAAACAATCAAGAAGAGAGAGCACACACAAGTTCTAGCATCCTCTAAGGTGACGATCCACTCACAAACGAAGAGATTAAATCATGCATTTAAAATCTCATAAGGCTCAAATCTCACATCTTTCACATCCAAGCTAGTCCTAGTGAGTTCTCACTCTTGTCACACAAGTACTCAAAAAGAAAAATTCACAAGCATACAAGTTCTTTCTCAAATCAACTCTAACTCAAACACTCACACAAGAAAACTCCTAACTCAGCCTCACAATTCACCCTACTCATCAAATCATACTCAAAGATAGCAATCAACAAGCATAAGGTGATTGATAGGCATAAAATGTCGAGTAACAAAACAAATTAATAATAGCCCAAGGAGCATCTCAAGGCACCAAATAACTAACTCAACTCAAAGATAAGGGCGTGCATGCATGTGCAATGTAATCATAAAAAGAAACTCCACCCCCCCAAACTTCGACCTTGCTAGAGGTCTAAGTTTGGGGTTGTGGGTACCTCAACCAAATAATTCAATTTCTCTCAATAGCTTTGCACACTCCCTTGTCTCAAGTTGGTTCCTTCAATCTCCACTTCTTTGGTTCCTTTACTCCTTTAGAGACAAGCCTACAAAATAAAACTCTCGAGTACGAGGTTAAACATACGACTCAACAACATCCTAGTAACATAAAAGGAAAATAACTAAAAAACACTCAAAAGCAAATAAAAATGGGTTGCCTCCCATTCAGCGCTATTTTTAAGGTCCTCATGCCGGACCAAGCTCAAAGGAGCTTATGGGACATCATACTCAAATTTACCTCCCTTACTCTCATAAGAGTGGTGTTTGAACTCCTTTCCTTGATGCCCCACCATCATGAGTTCCTTTCCTTTCTTCCCATCCCCAAGTGTTATGGGTCTCAACTCCTTCTTGCCTCTATCTGGAGGAGTCTTACCAAACAATTTCTTGAGTTTGGACTTTTTCTTCTTAACTCCTCCTTTCCCTTCTAACTGGACCACGTCCACTTTCTTCACCTCTTCATCCTTCAACTTCTTCACTTCATCCCTATCAAAATAATCAAGATCATAACGCTCATGGGTTAAATTATCAAGTGAAGGACTAACAAAATCATGAGTATGAGATGGATTAGGGAGAGAATGTGTGTCTTCAACACTAGGATCAATTGCATCCATGCAATACAAGCTCTCATCCTCCTTCGGGTGCTTCATGGCTTCATATAGGGAGATCTTCACTTCTTGATCATCAACCTTCAACGTGATCTTCCCATTCGCCACGTCTAGCACCATCCCCGCCGTAGCTAAGAACGGTCTTCCCAAAATCAGGGGCACGTGCTCATCTTCCTCCATTTCTAACACTACAAAGTCGGCTGGAAAGATGTGATCTCCAACTCTCACTAGAACGTCTTCAACAACACCTTGAGGTCGAGTAATAGACCGATCGGCTAGTTGAAGCGTCATCATTGTGGGTTGAAGTTCACCACCTTCCAACTTCTTGAAAAGCGATAACGGCATGAGATTGATGCTCGCCCCGAGGTCGCACAATGCTCCCTTCTTGATCCCGTTCCCAATATCACATAGGATCGTGAAGCTCCCGGGATCCTTCAGCTTAGGTGGAAGCGCCTTGTGCACTAATGCACTCACCTCGTGGTTCAACTGCACCAACTTCGGCTCATCCACTCGCCGTCTTTTCGCAATCAAGTCCTTCAAAAACTTCGCATAGTGCGGCATCTGTTCCAAAGCATCATAAAAAGGAATATTAATATGCAATTGTTTAAAAACATCAAGGAACTTAGCGAATTTCTCATCAAGCTTCTTTTTCATGAAGCGCTGTGGATATGGGACAGGTATCACAGATTTGGGTACCCCCCACTCATCTCTTTCTGTTTCTTTCACTTTCTCTCTTGCTTCCTTTGCCTTTTTCCACTTAGGAACTCTCTCAACCTCCTCAAGGTCTTTGTCTTGATGGGACTCATCCATATCTTTAGGCTTCTCAATCCCTTCACTTTCAACCCCCTTCTCAACTTCATCTCTTTTAGGCTCAATCTCTTCCTGGGGCGTCTCAGAATCAGCAGGCATCTGAGGACCTTCATAATTGGTTCCACTTCGTAGCTGGATCGCCTTGCACTGCTCTTTCGAGTTCCCCTCCGGCATTCTATTCACGGACTTTGCAATCTGGCTCATCTGGAGCTCTAACGAGGTGAACCTTCGATTGTTCTCTTGTTGAGTTCTAGTCCACTCAACGTTCATCTTCTGGAGCTCTTGATCACGTTGATCACCCTTCTTGTGCAACTCCTTCACATCGTATTCCAAGGATGACAACCGCTTGCTCCCTTCCTCCACCTTCTGAAGGATAGCTCTCAACATCTCCTCGGTTGATGCACCGCCTTCTCCACCAGGAGGTTTAGACCCCGGATCAACACCTGCAGGAACAGTAACACCAGCTTTTGGGTTAGCATAAGAAAAATTATCATTCCTCCTCCATGTGTTTTGAGGAGGCTGCTGGCTTCCTTGAACTCCTTGTGTGTTCCTCCATTGATTTTGAAGTGGCTGAGGGCCTGGAGGCATAAATGGTTGGCCATAAGAAGGCCTTCCATACTGGTTTCCACCTTGGTAGCCATTCTGATTGTAATAAGGACCTCCCATGTAATTGGCTACCTCTTGCTGTCCACTTGGTTGGTCTACTCTCTCATTTTCCACTGCATGCTCTCCACCCAAATTCTTCCCCAACTCGAGGTTGTTGATCTTTTCCATCATGGCCATCAGCAGCCTTCTCGTTCCTTCTCCCTCCTCAACCTGATGCACTCTTTGCAAATCTGCATCCACACCCCAAGCACCGGCATTCGTGACGATGTTGTCCACGATCTCCCTACACCTCTCTATGCCTTGGTTGAGGAATGCTCCGCCCGCACAGGCGTCTAAATGGGCTAGACCATCCTTGCTGGCACCACTATAGAAGAATGCCATAATGTCTCCCTCATTGTACCCGTGCTGCGGGCACTCTATAAGCATGTTTGAGTATCTCTCCCACGCTTGGCGTAAATCCTCTCCGGACTTCTGGCGAAAGGACGAGATCTCAATTCTAGCCTTGATCGTCCTTGATGGAGGGTAGAATCGCTCGAGGAACATACGCTCGAGCTCGGCCCAAGTGGTAATACCTCCCCGCGGGAGCGTATTATCATACCACTCCTTGGCTATTCCCGTCAGTGAGAATGGGAACAGCCTTAGCCTCTTGGCATCTTCAGACATGCCATTATAATTAAATGTGGAGGCTATCATGAGAAAGCTCCTCAGATGTGTGTGAGGATTCTCCTTCCCGATCACCCCTTTGAACTGATTCTCAGTCAGCAGCTTTAAAATTCCCGGTGATATCGAGAAGTTGTTTGCCTCAACTGGAGGTAAAGCCACTCCGTCATAGTACCGCTGTAGCTGCGCTGCAAACCTCCCTCGAATCGCCATATTATGATCTACGTTCTGAGGAACGTATTGAGGATTAGCAGCTGGTACGGGTACTTGTTGGGGTTGTGGTTGGTAAACAGGTGGTTGGTTATAGACTGGTGGTGGATGGTATGGGTATGGTGGGTAAGGATAAGGTGGATATGGGTAATGTTGGTATGCTGGGTTGTTAAAAGGGTTATTCGGGTTTTGTGGGTAAGTAGGGTTGTTAGGAGGATTATGGACAAGGTTCTGAGCTGGATTCCCTACGTTTCGTGTATCCGGGTTTAGGCTCTGGCTATCCCCTAATGGAATTTGATTCTGGCTACCACTAACCCCAGTGCCTTCAACTCGGTCTACTGCTTGATTGAAATCGTTGGCAGCATCGTCCAACTCATTATTGATGTCCATTGGTTCCTTCCCTAAGTCGGCAGCGTTCATCCTTCTCAAGAAGGCTCGGTTCCTTCTGGCTATTGTCTCAGGGTCTGCAGGTAATCTTTCTTCGCTCGTATTCCCTTGTGAGCGTGTTTTCATAAACCTGAAACACTAGCAGAAGGATCAAAACGCAACTGCCGATTGAATAAAAAAAGGTAAAAATAAAAACAGAAAACAAAGCACTCACTACTAACTACTAAGCTATCGACAAGTCCTATTCAAACATACAACGCCATCCCCGGCAACGGCGCCATTGACTTGTAGCAAACTACACTAGCTTCTACTAGTAGCTACCCCGCAAGAGTACGGGTTCACTGTAGTATGGGCAAGTATAGGGACCAAGTATTATCGAACCCAAGGGATGGTGTATATGCAAATAGATCCCTGAAGATCTACGCGTCGTAGTTAATATGAGTGTGATGTTTTTGGGTTTTTGAAAAATTAATTAAAAGACTAAAATAGACTAATTAACTAAAGAATGAAAAAGAACGAATTAACTACGGGTTGTTTTCTAATAAGAGATGGTGATGCTTAGGATAGGAATCCCTACGTATACTAACGGAGCAGGTACATAATCAAAGTAATCGTGACAAACAAGAATTAACCTAAGTAAAAGATCGTAGAATGAAAGCTCAAGATTTCTCACCCTAATACTTTATCCTAGCAATCGACTTCACTAATCCACTAACAAGTTAATGAATTGTGCTTAATTAATGAGACCCTAATTTAACTAAGGTGATGCGGTCGTCCTCCTTCGCTAAACCGGTAGATGAATTAACCTTTCCTAAACCCTCTCGTTAAGACTACTAATTGTTATTGAGTGATGCGGTCGTCCTCTCTCTAACACTTTCGTACGAAATTCAAAGGTAGAGTTAAGATTAATTATATGAATTCATTAACTCAGAGAATTAAAACTAACGTCACGAATTACCTTAATTACGTACTCACATCCTACTTCTACGAGTTCATCCTAACCCAAGCATGCAAGGGTTTTAGCCGGACATGGTTTTAACATAAATAAAAGCAACAGAAGAAACAACGAACATAAACATGATGAATTGAATGAAGAAAATACAAAACATGAACTAGGGTTTAAAAAGAAAATAACTACGAAAAACTGAAATTAAATTAATTAAACGGAGTCTAAAGTATTTAACGTAATAGAACTGAAGAAACGAAACGAAGAAACAAAATTAAACGAAGAATTCGTAAGAAAAACCTCAACAGTGCGTAAATAAAGCTTGCTCGTCTCCTTCCTCTCCAAAACTAAGTCTAAAATTATTTCTAAAAGTTGGGGATTCTTCAAAACGTGTTTGGAAGAGGTATATATAGGCACCGGGTCGAAACGGGAGTTAATGGGCCGAAAATACGCATCCGGAGGCAAAAGTATATGGGCGCTCGAGCAAAACGCTCGAGCGGTCCCGCTCGAGCTGTGTAGCTCGAATGACGCATTCGCTCGAGCGGTCGCGCTCGAGCTGCTCGAGCGCTGGAATGACACTGTTACTTTTGGGCGCTCGAGCAATTCGCTCGAGCGGTGGCGCTCGAGCTGCTCGAGCGCAAGAATGGTTCTGTATGTTTTCGCGCTCGAGTGATTCGCTCGAGCGGTGGCGCTCGAGCTATGCGCTCGAGTGATCTCTAACCCTTCCAAATGATACTTTTCCTCGTCCGCACTAATACCAATCGTATTTCTTCAATATCTTCTCATCCGGGCATCCGTTTGAGTCGATTCAAAGTCCTACGAACTCCTCTTTTCGTCCTCTATTCACCTATGAACATCAAAGAGACAAATTTATCAATGTATAGAAATGATGCTCATTTGACTCCAAGCACTCATCGAAAACACTCAAAACATGAGTGAATTGGGCACAAAAACATAACAATTTCACGCCTAATCACTGGGTCCTGATTGGTTAGTTGCAAGTTTTGTAGGAATCCATAGATAAAGATCATCCCTTGATGGATGAGGAGATCTTATCTTTCTTCCAAATCTATCTACCAGTACATGTCCTCTTACTATGACATATTGAGCTACTGGTCTGATAAGGACACCTTTCTTATAAATAGGTCTGGTGTACCTTTTCTCAAATCTGGCCTTTGGAATGGCCTGCCTCAAAGACATGGTCTTAAAGGTCTGGTTATAAGGGTACATCCTAGAAGAACCATCTCTGGTGTCATAACTACCCAGATCAGTTGGTTTTCTATAGATGGGTCTGGAAGACCTCCTCTGGTTCTGATAATTAGACTTGCTCTGGTGATTATAGTTCCTTTGAGTATTCCTATTCTGGAATTGATTCCTCTGAGAAAATTGTCTCTGGGGTACCTGGTTCTGCTGAACATTGTTCCTTCTCTGGTAGTTGTTACTCTGATTGGTATTCCCCTTTCTTGAGTGTTTCCTTTGAGGTCCCCTAATCTGTTTAGGTTCCCTTTGAGGATTTCTCTGGGGTCCTCCAATTTGAGTAATTCCTATTCCTTGGGACTCATTGTTCACAGAACCATCAATATTTAATGGTTCCCTTTTTTGACACATATTCTCTAGCATCTTCTCTTCCAGAATAGTCAACTCTTCTGGACCATTTGTTATGTGATTAACAGAGTGATTCCTTTTCCAATCAGGATTGTGAACCACCTTGTAACCATTACCAGTTAAGTCTTTATCATTCAAGATTTCTACCAATTTACCAGCTCTTACAGACTTGTCTTTATTATAGAGGTATTTATGAGTTTTAGTGGTAATTCCAGAATATCCTAAACCACTCTTATCACAAATGCGCTGAGAAGACTCTGATATGATAGATACAACAGATGGTATCTTAGGAGCTTCTCTGGACATAGGTATCTCCTCTATGTTGTGAGAAACTTGTTTTCCCTTGATAAGAGTCTGATATTTGGCTCTGAGTTCATTGATCTCATCTTCTTGAGAGGTCCTTTCTTTCATGAGTTGATCTACCAGAGTATCTCTTTCTGTGATCTTATCCTGAAGTTCAGAGACTTCTTTGGAATGATCTTTCATGAGTTCTCTGGTGGATTTGTGCTCATGAGAGAGAGATTGAACTTCAGCTCTGAGCCTACCATTCTCTTTCTCAAGTTTTTGACAAAGTTGGACACAATTTTGGAGATCTGATAGCATTTGTTGCATATCAGACTCTCTGGAGTTACCAGATGAATTAGAGGATTCAGTACATTTGGAATTAGATAAAACTAGAGTAGTTTCATTTACCTCAGTGATGTCTGCCATGAGACACACATCATCATCTGATCCAAAGTCAGAAGAAGAAGAACTGGAACTAGTATCCTCCTCCTCTGCTTCTGCCAGAAGTGCTCTCTTATCTGCATATCTCCTATCTCTCTTGATTCTTTTCTCTTCTCTTTCCCTAGGAGTAAGCTGAGGACAATCGTAACTGTAGTGACCAATCTTGTTGCATGTGTAGCAGGCATTGTCTCCTCTGGGATTAGGACTTGGCTCTCTCCTCCTCTGGTTGTAGTCTGATCTGGCTGGACTACTTTCTCTCCTCTGGTAGTCAGGTCTGCCAGAGCTACCATCCCTCCTCTGATAATCTGATCTCCCAGAGTTGCCAGAGTTGTCATCTCTCCTCCTCTCTGGAGTTCTGAATCTGGTTTCCCTTGAGTCTCCAGATGTCTTCTCCTTCTCTGCAGACTTGAAAGAACTCTTCCTGTCTCTGGTAGACTCCTTCCAATGCCTTTTGTACCTGCCATATTTTGAACTCATTTTGTCTAATTTATGAGTTAGAAGTACTACCTGCTCCTTGAGGCTCAAGTCATCTGCAGTAGACTCCTTTGGCTTGACATCAGGCTTGAGAGTTGAAGAGAATGCAACACCTTTCTGACCAGAAGAGGAAACCTCTTCTGTTTGATCCTCCTCTTGAAGATCATACTCATAGGCTTTGAGATCAGACAACAGAAGATGATGATCCAGAGTATTGAGATCCTTGTTGTCCTTGATTACAGTGACTTTAATTCTCCACCTGCTTGTTAGAGAACGCAAGATTTTACTATTAATCTCCTTTCCAGAGTAGGTCTTACCTAAGGCACTAGCCTTGTTTAGAAGGTTTGTGAGACGCATGTCCAGCTGGTCAATGGTCTCGTCTGGTTTCATCTTGAAGGTGTCAAACGAGTGTTGAACCGCTTGGAGCTTGTTGTCTTTGATCTTCTCTCTTCCCTCACAGAGAAGTGCGAGTTTGTCCTACATCTCCTTGGCAGTGACACACGTTCTGACCTTTTCAATCACCTCTTTTGTAAGTGTGTTGATGATCTCTGTTCTTACCACCTGGTCCAGGTTATGTAGCTTTCTCTCATCGTTGTCAAGTTCGTCTTTCTTTTTGAGGATTCGTTGTCTGGGAACTCTATCCTCTGCAGCGTCGCTAGTTTCTTCTCTGGACTCAGACCTGCCACTATCAATAGGAGTCCAATAAAATTTAATGGGGCCACTTTCAACCACATCTAACATGCGGTGGTGAATAGCTCCAAGATGATTACTCATCATGAAGCTCCAGTGGCTATAATCCTCGAACGAGAATTCTGGCAGTTTGCGACTCTTATAAGAAGATTTCGAAGACATATTTACTAAAATAAGGATTTATCTAGGTTTTGAACAAAAATAATCAATGATCAATGGATCTGCCCGGTGACCACCAAAAGCTTTTCAAAGCAGTGGTCGTTGGACACACTGCTCTGATACCACTTGTTGGTCCCACTAGATAGATTAATTGCGGAAGCCTTTTTAACCGATATATCTTTAGAAGAAATCCTTTTCTAAGAGCACAAATTATAAACAAGCAAGTATAAAGGAAAGCAATAAATAAGACCGTATATATAGTGGTTCGGATCTGAATATCCTACGTCCACTCTCCCTTGATCAAAGTGGTCTCACTATCAACCAACAAACTCACTATCTTACTGGAATTTCCGAAGTACCAGCACCTTCTTACAATCTCTTTAGATCTAACTCCGATCTAAAGACTGACTTACTCCAACCTTATCTAACAAGATGAACAGGTTGAGTATATAAACTCCTTACGAGTTGGATGAGTAAATAAGAACAAATGAGTGCAAATGCGTAGTGATTAAAAGCTTAGAATGGTATGTGCGCGTGTAGAGTCTCTCTAGAGCTTTTTCTTGAACTGCACTCTTGTATATATAGAGGGGATTAGGGCTAGCCGTTGGAAGGGCTAATCCAATCAGATCCTCTATATAAGGAAGCTTCAATCAATCAATTCCCTAATTGATTGATTGGGTTGGTGGAATCCTTGGATTGATTATCTCCAAATACTTTCCAATCCTGATCTTGTTGACTTGATTTGAATCACCAACGGTCAATAGCTTCCTCTGCCTAACTCTGATTCTCTCCAGAGAAGGTAGGACCAGACACCAGGCAACCTCGGTGTCTTCTGGTCCTTATCTGGTGAACAACCAGAATACTCAGTAGAATAAGGGGATCAAACTGAGCATCTTTTGTTCCACCAGACTCGTCTGGTCCGGACTCGTCTGGTCTGGGGAAGGTCCTCTGCCTCTGGTCTGATCTCCTCTGGTGAAGTCTTCTGGTGGAGTCCTCTGGTGAAGTCCTCTGGTGGGGTCTTCTGGTGACTCTTCTGGAGAAGTCTTCTGGTCTGGCAGTTCCCCCTAGACTAAGTCCTAATCTAGATCATCATCTGGCTAACAGGTCCAGATGGTCCTATTACATCTTCTGGTTTGTTTTAACTCATCAAAACTAACAATTTTTATCCTAACAGTTGGGGAGGAGGATATCGGAGGCACCGGGGTCGCAGGTGGACTGCGGATCGTCACACCAGTGGCGCGGACGGCCCCCCGCTTCGCCAGCTTCGCCAAGGCGTTCTTCTTAGGAGCCATGTCGACGGTCTCCTCGGAGGATTCTATGTTGACGACCGGGATGGCTGCCTGACCGGCTTCATGTGCTGCACTCGGGGAGGCTGCCGGAGAAGCTGACGGCGTGGAGGATTCGGCCGGGAAGCGCTGCGCTGCAGGAGGAAGGACGTGTTAGAAATCGAAAAAGAATTAACCAGCGTGAAAAAGAATGTCGGGAGGAGCCTTACCACCAAAATCCAAATGGCGCTGGAAGGTTTGGAGCCCGGACAGCCTGCGGAAGTCGTTGCTGTTGAGAAGATCGACGTCGCGATTATCCAAGCTCTCGGACTTCACCAGGGCGAGTGCCTGCCTGAAATCGTCGGTCAGGTCGGCCTGGTTTGGGACCACGCGCCTGCACAATGAAAGAAGAATTAGATCAGTACTAAGGGCTGAGGGAAGAATTTAGTGTCTACCTCGGCGGTTGCGGTCCCGATACTCCCGGGGAACCGGGATGGTGTGTCCGTCAATACCAATGCTCTCCCAAGCGCCGCCGACCCACCACCACTTTTCCTGTCAGTGCGTCACCTTCGACGAGATGCCGAAGACGATGGCGTCCCCGCCCCGGGGCTTCACAGAGTAATATCCGTGGTTCATTCGGCCGACCGAGGCCACGGTGTAATACAGATAGTTGATCTCGGACGGAGTAGGCATACGGTGCAGCCCGCACCGACCGAGAGCAACCATTGCCCCCAGAATGTAGCTCCACCCGTTCGGAGTGATCTGGGTGATCGACAGGTTCCATGCGGCGAGCAACTTGGAAATGGCCGGGTGAAGTGGGAAGCGGAGCCCGGCATGGAGTGTGTCCGAGTTAATGGCAATTAGGCCTTCCGGAGGCTGATCGGCCCGTTCATCCTCCCGGGGAGCGTAAAAGAAGACGTCGGAGGGCGCCTGGAAAGTCCAATACAGCTCCTTCAAGTCGGCATCCGGGGGGAGGCAGCTGGGGTGGCGAGAGGCCCCAAATTCGGTGTCCCGAGCCTCGCGATACGCACGGGCAGAGCGCCTACGCACAAACCGGCTCATGTATTTCGAGTAGTCGAACCCGATCAGCCGGCAGTCCGCATAATCTATTTGGTCGGGCACGGTTTCCTGCTCGAATAAGTAATCTTCGGCCCTGGGCGGGTAGGCTGAGACCGGAGAAACGCTTAGGGCTTTCCCCTCTCGTTGGGGGCTCATCCCCTCCAAACCTTCTGCGAAGGCATCCACATCCATGGAATTGCCTTCGCCCTCTCTGGCGGCAGCGGCGTGGGACGTTCCTTCCCCGGCCGGATGGAGAGGCCTCTCGGCTTCGGCGGCGGCGCGGCGGCAGAAGTGATAAGAATCGGCGGCCCCGATGCTTTCAAAAGAGTCGCTCATGATGAAGGAAGAGTAGAAAGGAGAATTTTGAAGAAGAAAATTAGAAAATTACCTCGGAGTTCGTAAAAGTTGCCGGAATCTGGGAAACTCGCCGGAAAACTTGAATCTTGCTCAAGGGGGCGCGAGATTGCGAAAGAGTGAAAATGGTATAATGGGCTGAGAGCCCCTATTTATAGGGGAAATAAGAGGGACCGAACTGCAAAAAACGGGGTCAAAAATGGAATAAAACAAAGTTCAGGGGGTGCGTGGGGGCCACGCGCGCAACGGTTGGGGAGCAGGTTCGGCGGACGTGACCCCTGGACTTCTACGCATCAGTCACGCCATCCCGTGACGTCAGCAGGTGCGGCAGACGAGGCGTCGTCTCGGAAACTGAAACATCACCCCCAAAATTCAAATTCAAATTCAAAATAGTCTGCAGTACGACCAGCCCGCCACCCGATGACTGCGGCCCCCCGATGTCGGGCTGGTGGGGAAATTGTTACACCCGATATTTACTACCCGACCCATCGGGTATCGGACACAGACCCACTACTGTAGCGGGCTCTGATGAGAGTAATCCGCCGACCAGTCAGACAGACGGGCGGGGACCTAGATGCTGCCCGACGCGAGCCTCTGGGATCTGCCGGGAAGGGTACTTATAATCCACAGGCCCGGATATCGGGCGGCCAGCGACGAGCCCCGGTGCAGGTGCTCTACCCGCCTACCCGCAAACGGACAACCGAGGCACTCTCGTCCGGTCTCGTCTCCCGGTACCCGAGTACCCGTCTGCCCGACCCCAGGCCGCGCCAGCTGTGAGAGGACGTCGGATACCATCAGTCCAGAGGATGTGACAGGGTCCTGGAGGGCAGTTGGGGCCAAGTCCAATCACCTCAGGGGTGACAGCGCCACGTGGCGCCTCCTCATTGGCTCGTAGGGGAGGCTGTAGCCACTTATTACCTTCCAGCTAGGAGTAGGGGGGACCCACAGGTCCACCAACCAAACATGGGGAACCTCCACCTTGTACACTATAAATAGGGCTTTAAATGCCCATTTGTAACACACAACACATTTATTGCAAACTTACTCTTGAGAGCTCATTTACTCTCATATTTGTTACTTCTTGCTATCCTTAATATCGAATCCTACCCGCTAGGAACCCGGCAGCGAGACCCGTTATAAATCGCTGTCAACAGTGACCTCGTCCTTAAGAAGATCCAAGGTCCCAAAGGGGTATTCGGCTCGAACTGGGAGAGTCCGTTCAGGGTGTCCAAATGGCTCTCCAAAGGAGCATACGAGCTCAAACTAATAGATGACACTCAGGACCAATAACCCTGGAATGCGACTCACTTGAAGAAATATTACCAGTAGCAACTTTGTATTGAAACCTCTACCTTAAAAAATTATCAGCAAAATACTTATTGACAGCTTATGCCTTTCCTTAAAGACCGGGCTCAGTTCAAAAGCATATGCCGACCATATCGAGGTCGGTTTATCACACTCAGCCCGGGCAAGCCATCAAGGCCATTACTTCTTTAAGATCAGACTCAGTTCAAAAGCATATGCCGACCGTATCGAGGTCGGCATATCACATTCAGCCCGGGCAGACCGCCAAGGTCATTACCCCTTTAAGACCGAGCTCAGTTCAAAAGCATATGCCGACCATATCGAGGTCGGCATATCACACATAGCCCGGGAAGACCCCCAAGGTCACAATTGCCTTACAACACAGGTCGAAACTAAGAATGTAAGGATAAACTAGAGCCGAAGCAGTCATCAGAATAGTGTCGACCTCTAGGAGAATACATTTCCGACCTCCAGAAGTCGTCACTCGATCAACAAAGTTAAGTTTAAATCTCTTTAAAAACATTTCAAATCGCTCTCACATATACCCTAACCAAATTCCCCCAAACACTTAGCCAAATTTCCAAAAAGTTCCAACCCAAACACTTAGTAAAATTTTTCCAAATTTCAAACGCAAACACATTGCCAAAACACCAAGTAGTTGAACTCAGAAATAAAGAGCATGAAGCAACATTACGAAAGTAGCAAGATAAGACAAATTCCATTCAAAAATAGAGAAAACACAAGATTGTTCTTAATTCGGTCAGAAGCTGGTTACAGAAATAAAAAACAAAAGAAAATAGCACGAAATGAGTTCATTCAGATTCTCGGTAAACAGAATTTCAGGGATCGCCGGCCACATCCTTGACACCGACCTCTCCGGTCACATCAGCCAGCTCGCCAGTTTCTGCAGCAACTCCCACGGGCTCGGCCACGCCAGCTTCCGTCCCAACCTCTCTACCCTCCTTCAGGCCCTCGGCAGCATCTTCCTCCTCTTCGCCGTCCTCTTCGTCTCCCTCGTCCTCCTCAACTACCAGGGCGAGAGCCGTCAGGGTCATGTCTGGCTTTAACAGATGATCTCTCTATGGATACCAAGACAGATCCACTCCATAATCAGTCTCTAGATCGAGAAAATAAAGATAATAGCTCTCGTGGATCGGGGTCTTGGCACATAGGCTCGGAAGTGATCCTCGGCAAACTTTGTATCGACGTTGATTTTCCATCCCTCGCGGATGAGATCGGTGGCGGCCATATAGTAGCAGTACTCGGAGAAGAGCAGGGGACTGGTCCAGGATCGTTTATGTCATAAGTCGGTCGGGAGTTAGCCGCGGCAAGCTCTTCCACCCTCAAGCGTAACTGCTCAGCAAGGTCCTCTTTAGCTTTCCTTTCGGCCTACGCGGCCGCCCGGGCATTCTCGAGCTCGAGCTTCATTTTCTCCATGGCGACCACAAGAGCATTGGCCCGAGCCACGGCCTCATCCCTCTCTTTCGCAATAGCCTCAGCCCGGGCTAGTGCGTCATCCTTCTCTTTCACTCCCCCTCGACTTGCCCGACCATATTCTCATTTTCCTTCTTAAACTCGGCCAACGAACTCTCGAGTGTGGCTTTAGCCTCTCTCTCCCGGGTCAGACTCGCTTCAAACTTTCTGAGGGCAGTAAGAGCAGTATTGAGTTCAACTTCAGTCTGGGCGGCTAAGATCACCCCTTGGCCAGCCACGGCAATGTTGGCACGGGCGAGATCCTAGGCCTGACCCCGACCCCGAATGACCTCGTCGAGCTCGAGAGTCCAAGCCAGAGGGATCGAATTGACAGCATGCCTCATATACTCGGGAATCTCGATGGTCGAGCTCGGAACACGGGAGGAGAGGAAGTCGAGCACCATAGGAGACGGCCTATGATCACCATGGTTCAGCCTGAAAGGAAAATAACATAAGGTTTAGTTTAAAAAGTCCAAGTCCAAAACAGAGAAAAATTCAACGAGAGAACTTACGCTTGGAACTTTGACAGATCTCGGCCAAAGTAGGTCCGTTTGGAGGCATCGCGAGTGAAAGCCGATGCCAGCGCCGACGTCACCAGGGTAGTTTGGCCAAGGTCGGAAGGAGAGCTCCCCATCAGGTCGACCGGGCTCATGCCCAAGGTATCTTGGGAATGGTCGTCCCCGTCTTGATCATCCCGGCCTCATTTTTTGCCCGTTATCGGCGAGGTTGGGACCCTCTCTACCTCCGACTCGGTCACTTGGGACAAGGGGGCAGCCGCGATCGGCTCCTGTATGACGATCCCCTTCCGAGGTCAATTTGATTTTTTCTTGGTCACTTTCATTGCAGCTGGCGGAGCGAAGGCTCCTCCCAATCTAGAAAACATCTCCAGACAGTCTTTTTAGATTTCAGCCGGGTACCTAGGAACAACTCGGAACTCGGGAACTAAAAAAAGTCATCAACAACAAGCCCACTATAAAAGCCATCCTTAATAAAAAAAAGATCGAGTTACGACCGTACCGATCCTATTGAGATAGAGGGGAATCTGGAACAAACGGTTATTCAATCGCGCCTGATGAGTCCAGAATAGGATTTGGTTCCTCTCGTTGGCCGGGAGCGAAAGTATCCTCTCACGAACGACTGCAAAATCAAAGTTTAGATCACGCTCGGATGGGCAAAGATAACCTGCAAAGAGAAACTAGGAATTAGATCAATACAATAAATTCTAAGAGTTCAAATTTTTATCACTTACTGGCAAGTTTCGGGTGAATATCGGTCGGAATGCAGATCTCTAGCCCATCGTCGTATCCGATCTGTCAAGCACCACCAACAAAAAACCACATCTATCTAATATTGTGAGTCTTGCTAGGCAAGCCGGTTACCAGTTTTGGCCCTTTCGTCTGAATAAACACCTCCCCCGTCCGATTCCGCTCACTTGTGATCCGATATAGGAATGTCATCTCACCAGGGGTCGGCATCCTATACAGCCAATTTTGACCAAAAAGCACCATGGCGCTCAAGATGATCATCCAAGCTATCGGTAATAGTTGGATCGGAGACTGGTTCCAGTAATTCAGTAAATAAGAAATCGCTGGATGGAGGGGAAATCGGAGACCGACGTCCATAATATCTTGCATAATGGCCACCATTCCCGAATAAGGCAGATCGGCCCGCTCATTCGGCTCGGGAGCATACAAATGAACATCAAACGGGATATCCCAGCCAACCCTGGCCTGGTCCAGGAAGCTTTGCTTCATTTTGCTCTGAACCATCCCGATCGACCACTCTTTAGATTTCTCAAGATCGGCGACTCTCACTGTCTTTGCGTCCCACGAGGTCGGAGAACAAGGAAAGTGCTCATGATACGCTTCAAAATCGAAGTCCAGTGCTTCGGACCCATCCAGACTTTCCACATACTCCGACCACAATCTGAAAGCTTTTTTGGCGTCATCTTTGCGAATCTGCTCGGCGTTTCTTTCAACAACCCGGCAGTTCTCGACGACCTCCATTTCTGATCCCGAACTCTCAGTGGCAACCCCTAATCTCTCCTTCACTTGCTCGGCTGCCAGATTTCGTAAAAGCAAATCTGCGGCTATATCATCCTCTTTATTTAAGCCTTCGAACAATTCGTCATCTTCCGCCAGGAGGTCGTCTAGGGGTTCTCTCGTTTCTGCCAGCCCGACGACACATATGGTCCAGAAGCTCCCGGCAGGGGCGGCTGCCTCTCTCCCAATAACGAATGACATGGATTTCAAAAGATCGACTTCAAGCCATCCTCGTCTCTTGCCCAAAAATCCCCCGCACGACGGGTCACCGCCACTGCTTGAACTGTTGCCGGTATAAAAAAAGGCGACAGCCAACACCACCAACGCCCGAGACAGCGCCGCCCCTCTGGCCCGGGGGAGGTCCAATCCAACGACGAACCATTCTTACTAAGGAGAAAGAAGAGAAGAAAAATAAGGAAGAAAAGTTCTACTTACCCAAAAATTGAACGTGCATCGCAGTTTCCAAAACGCTCACCGCTAGCTACGCCGCCGTAAATCGCCAGAGAACACAGAAGCAAATAGGGTTTTCTGAGAGCGCGAAAATGAAAAAGTTCGAATAAGGAGAAAATCCCACCTATTTATTGAGAGGAAATGGGGCAAAACCGCATTTAAAATTAAGTAGGCCTAGGGGTCTAGTTGCAAAGAGCCGAAACGGCGGAGCCCTACGAGTAAATATCAGTACACATTCAATTATTACGTGTATCCCAGGCGACGCTTAACGTCGTTTGCGTCTTCTCAAGCGTATTTCCCAGAAACGTCTTTTCATCTTCGTACGACCTCAGAGTTTTCCAAGATTCCAATCTCCGATCTCTTCCAAATTCAAAGACGAGGTCGGGCCTAGTTCAAAAGGCGTCAAAAAATCCAGTTCACCCCTCATCTCCTCATGAGGACTAAACTGGGGGGCAATTGTTGTGACCACAATAATCAGAGGTCAGCGACCGACCTCCAAACAAGACAAAGGTGCCAGTGACATTTCTCATCCGGGCTTGAGACCGATGCCCAAACGACCTCCGACCCCACCAATCCCAACCAATCACCCCAGCCCAACCCGACTTCACCAACTACGTCCGACCTTAGATGTAGTCTGATTTCATCAATCTGATCCGACCTCTCGGGTCCCACCCGAAGGCCGGCCCGATCTCCGTAGGGCAAAGCATAAGAGCAAAGCGGTATCAAAACAAGCCCCGGGAGACATGGCCCAGACCCGATCTCCGTGCCTGAGAAAGAGACATGGCCCAGACCCGATCTCCAAAATGGCCGAAGATCCCTAGAGCACGTGGTAGAATTAGACAAGATCACCCCAAATATAGCAAAGAGCTGCCTCTGTACACAAGGACAAAGGGAATATTCTTCACAAATAGGGTAATTATTCAGAGAATCGTCCTTTGGAGACATGTGGCGACGCTGGAGTGGTCGGACACCTAAGAGCAAGGACAGACGGGTGTCCGCGCGCATTCAGGGACTACGGACATTTAATGCAACGGTTCCCTGAGAGGTCAGAAAAGACCAAAATACCCCCCATATGTGAAGCCTATAAATAGGTTCCCCCTTTGTACAAGAAAAACAAATATTCATCAATACAAAAACATACTCTTATTTAAGTCCAGGGAGGAAAAACCCCTGGCAAATCTTGGCTCATTTATTGCTTATTTTACTTCTTCTTCATCATTGATCCATGATGAACTTTCGAGCATTTACGGAGTTAGTTATCACTAAATTTATTGAATTTTTAGCCTAGATCTTCCACATCATCTTATAAATTCAGCCTTAGTTTGTAGGCTAACAACAATATATATAAAATGTAATTACTAACAAATCAATTTTGTAGCTTGATGGTTCGAGTCTTTCATCAAAGTAGTCATTTGCAAGTTCGAATTTTGTTCACAAAATGTATTATCGTGTGTTTACCCGCATACAGTATTATTGTTTAGCACATAAATGCTATATTGAAGATTAATTATAGAGAATAATTGAATCGCGAATGTGTCCACTGAAACAAAAATTCGTGGTGTTGTGTGGAATACGAAACTGGCAATATAAGGTATCAAACTGATGGGCTCGCTCGTCCATTGAATTGAAGAAAATGGGGCAAAATTTTTGTCGGGAAATCACTAAATTGCGAATTCAAATTTGTGGGCGTGTGTATATATATAGTTGGTCAGAGCGTTAACATGTCGCAAATTTGAGGGCGTGCAATATCGTAAATAACTTTGTAGTGTTTGTGTATGTAATGACATCTTATCTCTATCACAAAACAAGTTTCCATTTCAACAAGTAATTACTAGAACCAAACAAAAACCAAGAATCAAAGCTTGACTAAGACCTTCAATTAGGAAATGCCATCCTTTCCTTGTGGGTTGTGGTAGGCAACTTGACCTCAGTTGCCAATCCAATAAGTTGAAGAAACATAACCAAGTACCAAGTCATATCAACTTGCCACCATTCCAGTCCATGTCTTGCTGAGTATTCAAATGCATGGTGGTTATTATGCCACCCCTCTCCAAATGCAAGCATTGCCACCCACCTATATATCATCACATTTCTTAAGTTTGTAAAAAATCTAATTCTCAAATCATATGAATGTTGTTTAGGGTAAATTGTATTTTTGGTCCCATGTGAATAGGTGGTCTGCAAAATTGGTCATTTTTCCGACATTTTTAGTGTCATAGTTTTATTCGATATTTTGTGTCCCAAAAAAAAAGTACAGTTTTGGTCCCAAAAGAATATATATTGCACTTTCAGTCCAAAAATTTACAGTTTTGGTTCCAAAACTTAATAGAAAAGACCAAATTTGCAAAAAAAAAAAAAAAAATGGGACCAAAAAAGAACGTGGGATTACAATTGTTAATGAAAAATTCTCACGTAACCAAATTTGCAATTTTCCCAGGTTGTTTAAGCACAACTTTAGTAAAGAAAAAATTGCATTTTTTGGTCCCAAGAGAATGAGCGCAAAACACTTTTGGTATCTATATGCGAAAGCGGTTCTTTTTTTTTCGCAGTTTGTTTTTGTCTCATCCATTAAGTTTCATGACCAAAACTGCAAATTTAGTCCAATTTCTTGAGATCAAAACTGCAACTTATCATATCCTCTTGGGACCAAAAGTGTAAAAACAAACAACGGGACTAAAAGTGCCGGAAAAAAAAAAGATCATTTTGAAATGGACGCATTCTCTTGGGACCAAAAGTACAAGTAACCCCTTTAGTAAACAATGAAAATATTTTATTATGTATATGTTTCAAAATGTAGTAACATCTTTTACTTTTCAGTCTGCCCATTACTGATTTAATTTATGATAAACTAATAAAGCACGACGAGAATATACATACCAATTGTTTCGAGAAAGATCGCGGGTGTTCCATTGCTGTTTACCCCAAACATGGCAAGCTGAATTCACCAGCCAAGTGATATGGTAAACCCACACGATCCGTACACCCTGCATTAATTACACAAAATCTCACTACTCAATCTCCAAATTTGTGACCTTTAAAATATGTGTGTTTCAACTAATCCCACATATATAGCACATTTTCCTATTCATCTCCTTTTTTATCAAGATTTTCCAAGTACATGTGTGAATGCTTATGAAAAGATCTCATTTATACAAAAATCGAAATAATTAATACGTCCTCCGTTACGATTTAGATTTCGGATAAATTGCATTTTTGTCCCATGAGAATATGTAGTCTGGAAAAATGGTCTTTTCGATATTTTTGGTCCCCTAATTTTATTCGACATTTTTTGTCCCCTAGTTTTATTCGACATTTTTTGTCCCATGGGAAATGACCAAATTTGCCTAAGAAAAAAAAAATGGGACCAAAACAAAATGTGGGACCAAAATTATTATTGAAAATTTTTCACGGGACTAAATTTGCAATTTTCCTTTCAAATTTCTCATACATAAAACATGATATTTATAGAAGTAAATTTGAGTATTACAAAAACTTGCAAAAGTGTTATGTTTCATGTAAGATAAAGTCTAAAAAGGTTATTGTGTATTTATAAGGACCACCCGCCGCCATGATCCTATTGCAAGCTATACAATTCCAACTGTCAAAACTAGTGGTCCAAAATCAGATGGTCCACACTACTTACAATTAGGCATTACCAAAGTCCATGTTAGGTGATGGCCCACCAAACACGCAAACTACTCTTCACTTCTATCTTTGTTAATCTTATATGGATAGTGATTTGGAATTATGTGACGCAGAATTTGAAACATAATACTACTTTGTCCCGCAATTACTTTCACACCTATTTTATTTGAACTTTCCACAATTATTTTTACATTTATAAAAAAGAAATAATTTTATATCACCAGAGTCAAATTTACTCATTTTCCATAAAAATGTGTCATCCCCTACTATAAAAGTAGTTTCGGGACGGAGGGACTACAACATACAAAATCAAAAATGGAACAAGTGCACCGAGTAAAATTTGGGTGCACCAGTTGCATGGTGAACTGGTGCATTGTTAATATTGTTCAATAGTATTGTTCAGTAAGAACAATTAATATTGATTAGGTAATACTTTTTAATTCAAACAAGTAATATTATTAAGTAAAAATAACTAATTTAGTGAAAATATATATACAAAAAATTGTCTTACCATTCCCCATACAATGTAGGGTAACCCTCCTAGTGCATAGAGTAGGGCTCCAAGTGCCATGGGATGTACTATGTAAGTTGTTTGAAGAAACTTGTAAAACGGTTGTTTCTCTAAATCTCCAACATTGTTAGGCTCTCCACACTGCATATTAAATGAAATCTTGTTGTAAAATTAAAAATAATTGAAAACTTGACAACTGTTTGCAAGGATGGAAAGAATTTGAGAATTGTAATTACCCTTTTAGCAATAGTATTGGTATCAAAAAGCCAGCTCATGTGACTATACCAAAATCCTTCAAGAGGGCTATGTGGGTCCCTTTCTGAGTCACAAAACTGATGGTGGTATCTATGTGTGCTCACCCAGTCAATTGGATTTCCCTGCGAATGATTAAGAAAACCATAAATCCAACAATTTACATCAGAAAAAATAAGAGACGTCTCGTCTCATCCATGGATTTTGTGCACCAAATGAATAGTGTAATTAGATATGAAGTGAAACGTGAAATCAGCTAGCACAAACATGACTCTAATTTTAATTGAAATGTAATATTAGATTTGTTAATCGTTTTGGATTCACAAGAAAACTTGTTTCCGGGAATCGGAATATGAAAGCAATAAGAACTAAATTGAAAATCAACAAGAACACCAGTTTACGTGGTTTGGAGATGAACTCCTACGTCCACGGGATCCGAGAGGATAGACTTTTCACTAAGAAAGAAATGGAAGTTACAAGTTACAATCACTCAATCTCACAGTGTTTGCGCTCAAAATATGATGTGATACTTCTCTCAGCTGAGAAGCCCCTTTTATAGATACAGAGATTGGAAACGAACCCTAGATTCGATTCAGTTGTAACAAACTCAATGCAAGGTAGTTATCCAGCTGGCTAACGACTTCAATAACCGTCATAGTTGATTCAGTTAGAACCGACATCGCGCTAGCTTCAATTTGGTGTAATTCGCGTCTTAGACCTTTTGGATCAGATGACTTGACCTCGTCTGATTCTGGTCACTCACATCAGATGACTTCTGGTCCAGACCTCCTCTGATAGGACTCCTCTGGTATACCTCATCTGATGGACCTCCTCTGATAGCTCATCTGCCAGACTACTCTGGTTAGACTCCTCTGGTCATCCTCATCTGCCAGACCTCATCTGGCCCAACTCCTCTGGTACCCCAAATTTACTAACTCTCACGGCTAACACTTTACAACATAGCCTCCGATTGAATTAAGTCCAGCAGATTACATACTTCACATATGACACTCCACAATTCTCCACCTCAGATGAGAAGTATCAATCCTCTCCTCCTTTCCTCCATGCTCCAGCTTGGGCCTAAGGAACATCCTATACACTCGTCTTTACCAATTCAACACAGAACTTGAATTTCGTCCCTGGTAAAGACTTTGTACACATATCTGCAGCATTGTCCTCTGTAGATATCTTCTGGATGAGAACCACTCATTTGTCAATGATTTCCCTTACAAAATGCAACCTTACATCAATATGCTTTGACCTCTCATGGAATACTTGATGTTTAACCAGATGAACTGCACTCTGGTTATCACAATGAATGACCACAGTCCTTTGACTTATGCCAAAATCCTTGATTATGTCTTTCAACCACAAAGCCTCCTTAACAGCCTCAGACACTGCAACAAACTCTGCTTCTGTAGTAGACAATGTAACTCCACTCTGCAGAACAGATCTCCAGCTTACAGCAGTATTGTAAAGAGTAAAAATATACCCTGTTAAAGATCTTCCGGTGTCCAGATTGGCAGCAAAATCAGAATCTACAAATCCTTCCAATGGACTCTTCTGGTCAGTCATCCTCTCAAACATCAAACCCAGATCAGATGACCCTTTGAGGTATCTGAATATCCATTTCAAAGCTTCCCAATGTAATCTTCCAGGATTAGCCATGTATCTGCTCACCATACTCAATGAATAAGCTAAGTCTGGTCTGCTGCAGACCAGAGCATACATCAGGCTTCCAACCCCACTTGCATAAGGTACTTTCATCATAGTCTTCTTCTCTTCATCAGACTTTGGTTCCATTTCCTTAGATAATTTGAACTGTTGTCCCAGAGGAGTTGCCACAGCTCTACTCTCATGCATGTTAAACCTCTTCAGGACCTTCTCAATGTAACTCTTCTGGGATAAGAATAGTCTTCCAGCTTTTCTGTCCCTAAGAATATCCATTCCAAGAATCCTTTTAGCATTTCCCAAGTCCTTCATATCAAATCTAGCACTTAGCTTCCTTTTGATACTCTGAATCTTCAGAAGACTCTTACTGGCAATAAGCATGTCATCTACATAAATCAGAAGATAGGCTATCACATCACTACCTTGCCTTTCCAGGTATACACAAGTATCATACTTGCTCCTTACAAACCCAATGGATAGCATAATTTCATTGAACTTCTTGTGCCATTGTCTTGGACTTTGCTTGAGGCCATACAATGATTTCTTGAGCAGGCACACCTTCCCTTCTCCCCCTGGTTCAACAAACCCTTCTGGCTGGTGCCTGTATAAACTCTCAATAAGATCCCCATGCAGAAAAGCTGTCTTGACATCAAGTTGTTGTAGCTCCAAATCTTCTTGAACAACTCTACTGAGAAATAATCTGATTGAACAATGCTTAACAACAGGTGAGAAAACCTCATTTTAATCAATTCCTTCCCTCTGAGTAAATCCTCTGGCAAATAATCTGGCTTTAAACCTCACCTGATCTTTCACACCAGATTCAAGCTTCCTTTTAAACAACCATTTACAACTGATTAGCTTCTGCCTAGGTAGCATCAACAAGAATCCAAGTATGATTCTTCTTAAGAGACTCCATCTCTTCTGTCATGGCTGTAATCCATGACTCCCTATCATCACACTCAAGGGCTTCCTTGTAGCTTTTAGGTTCTTGGTACTCTATAGCTTCTGCTGTAACAAGTGCATAGGAGACCAGATCCACACGACCAAACCTTGCTGGAGGATGTATTTGTCTTCTGGATCTGTCTCTTGTCAGACTATAATTTCTCAAGTCTGCTTCTGGCACTTCTTCCTCCTCTTCTGCAGGTGCACTATCCTCATCTGATGACCCATTCTCTCATGTTTCCTGCTCTGGTTCAGAACCAGATGCACTCTCATGATTGTCATGATCAGGCTCCACCTCAACTTGAGTAGTTGGCTCAGAAATAACACCATCCATCTCTTCAGCTGCTGGCTCTCTATCACCTCCACCTGACTTGTATCCCATCTGTGATTCATTAAACACAACATCTCTACTGGTAATACACTTCTGGTTCCCAGGCTCTAGACACCACAGCTTATACCCTTTAACACTCTTTGTAAACCCAATGAAGATACATTTTAAAGCTCTAGGTTCAAGTTTGTCTTGCCTCACATGAACATAAGCTAGGCACCCAAAAACTTTCAACTTTGAGTAATCTGATATCTCTCCATACTAGACCTCATCTGGGGTTTTAAACTCAATAGCAGATGATGACACTTTATTAAAGAGATAAACAGTTGTGTTAACAGCTTCCCCCCAAAAACTCTTAGGTAAATGAGCATCAGATAATATACACCTAACCCTTTCCAGAATAGTTCTATTCATTCTCTCTGCTAGACCATTCTGCTGGGGGTTTGAAGGAACAGTTTTATGCCTAGTAATACCCTTCTCCCTACAAAATTGTTGAAACTCCTCTGATAGGAATTCAATCCCATTATCAGTCCTTAAGTGCTTAATAGTCCTGCCCCTCTTATTCTCATGTTCAACTAACCATTCTTTGAACTTAGAGAATGCATCACTCTTCTGTTTAAGAATGTAAACCAAACCTTTCTGGAATAATCATCAATAAGGGTAAGAAAATACCTGCCTCCACCATGAGTGGACACCCTTGTTGGTCCCCATACATCAGAATGTATGTAATCCATAACCTCCTTGGTGGTATGCTTCCCTTTCTGGTATGCTTGCTTCTTTGATTTCCCAAGAACACACCTCTCACAGAATTCCAGCTTACATATCCTCTTCCCAGGGATTGCTCCCTTCTTGGATAACTCCACCAGGCCCTTCTCACCAACATGTGTCAATCTCTTGTGCCACAAGTTAACATCAGAAGACTCCATGGTAACATCAGTTGATCCTGTTACAGTTCTACCAATCAAAGTATACAAACCATTCTTGATCATACCCCTCATAACAATTCTTCCACACTTGGTTATTGACAGAACTCTTTTTTCTGTCTTGAATTCAAAGCCCTTAGAATTCAATGTACCAAGAGAAACAAGATTTCTCTTCAACTCAGGAACAAACTTGACATCAGATAAGATCCTATCAACCCCATCAAACATCTTGATCTTGATAGAACCAGATCCTTGCACTCTACAGCTCTCATCATTACCCAAAAGAACAAGACCTCCATCAATTTTCTCAAGATTCAGGAACCAGTCTTCATGTGGACACATATGAAAAGTACACCCAGAGTCCAGGACCCACTCTTGACTTAGTCTCTCATGACTAACCATCAAGACCTCTGCACTATCATATCCTTCAACCTCCACAACAGCTGCATCTCCATCTTGATCACCTTGATTGTCTTTCTTCTTTCTTTCAGGGCAATTCTTTCTCAGATGACCTTCCTTATGGCAAGTGAAACACTTTCTCTTCTCAACAAAATCAGATTTCTTCCCACCCTTATTCCCTTTTCCACCATCCTTCTTCTTGGACTGAAACCCCTTCTTCTTCTTGGATTGAACATTCAATCCTTCAGCAGGCTTCTTCCCTTCAGTCTGGATCTGTAGAAACTTGGTTTTCATGGCAGTTTGAACATCATCAAACATCACCTGATCCTGTCTTCCAAATAACAAGGCATCTTTGAAATTTTCCAGAGACTTAGGTAGAGCATTCAACAGCATTAATGACTTGTCCTCATCATCAATTGTAACATCCAAACTCTCCAAATCATCCACCAATCTGTTGAACTCGTCCAACTGATCACCAAGATTCTTATCTTCACTCATTTTGAAGACTTGAAGCTTCTGTTTCATGTATAACTTGTTCGTAACAGACTTGGTCTGGTATAACTGCTCCAGCTTATTCCAGATCCCAAGAGCGGTTTCCTCCTTCGATACTTCCCTCAATGGCTTGTCCCCAAGACACAAGATAAGCGCATTGTGTGCCTTCCTCTTGTTCTCCTCCACCTTCGCCGGATTTGTTCCAGAAGCCACCTGAGCCGGTGGCAACAAGGCTTCGTACAACTCATTGTGTACCAGGAGAGCCTTCATCTTGATCTTCCATAAGCTGAAATCGTTCTTCCCCGTGAACTTCTCAATGTCGAACTTAGTTGCAGCCATGATTGCTTCACTTCCCACAGACGGCGCCACTTGTTAATTGTTTTGGATTCACAAGAAAACTTGTTTCCGGGAATCGGAATATGAAAGCAATAAGAACGAAATTGAAAATCAACAAGAACACCAGTTTATGTGGTTCGGAGCTATGTTTTAAAGTACGGGTCCGACCGGCCGGTCGGACCGGTCGGACCGTGAACCGGGCAGGGCGACGTACGGTCCGAATAGGTTGGGCCGGCTGTCCAGCGAACCGCCCACGAAACGGTCAAAAGCGGCCAAAATCGGGTCGGACCGGGGACCGGTTCAACCTTTAAAGCAGCGGTCCGACTTTTTTTGTAAGAAATTATTTTAGGACTTCTTTGTAATTAAAAATATTATACTGAGCCCTGATTGAGTAAAAATTAAAATTTTCTAAAGCAAAAATTTTCACCATGCGGATTCGAAACGGCTACACAGTACACAGTGTGCGACCTCTCCCAACGCAGCCCTAGTCTCTCCGGCGCGGCCAGCGCCGCCGCCACCTCCGGCGCAGCAGCAGCGCCAACGCCTCCTCCTGCCGTCCAGCGCAGCCCAGCGCCTCCTGATATCTTCTGGAGCTCTGACCACCCGATTTTACGGTATTTATCGATCCTTTCTTCTCTACGTGCGAATTTACTTAGATTGCGAAAATTACCTTTGTTCAATTTTTTTTTTATCAAAAATGCGTGAAGCGTACTGTGTACTTATTTACTCAAATATTACTTAATACTTGCACAAATTTTTTCTATCCATACATGCCGATGAAGGGAAAAAAGTTGAGTAGGTATTGGATTTGGAGTAATATTGGTGCACATTAAGTTGAGTAGGTATTGGATTTGGAGTAATATTGGTGCACATTAATTGGAAATGAGAATTCAAATAAACTGAATATTTCAAAAGTTGAAAATCTGAATTTTGGATACGAATTTATTAGACATGTGGTGATCTTGATTTCATATTTGATTTGTATGAAATTTGGGGGACTTGTTTTAATATTGTTGACATTTGATATAGAAATATGTTTATTTAATTTTTGTCGTAATTTGTTCATAAGATATATATTATGAAGGGAAAAAATATGTATGATATCTATAATTTATATATTTAATTATATATTATATAATTATGACGTCATACCGGCTCAACTGCTCTAAAATACGGTTCGACCGATTGAACCCGATCCGACCAAAAGCGCTAGAGGTGTCCGGCCCGACTTCCGCTTCCGCTTTTTAAAACATAGGTTCGGAGATGAACTCCTACGTCCACGGGATCCGAGAGGATAGACTTTTCACTAAGAAAGAAATGGAAGTTACAAGTTACAATCACTCAATCTCACAGTGTTTGCGCTCAAAATATGATGTGATACTTCTCTCAGCTGAGAAGCCCCTTTTATAGATACAGAGATTGAAAACGAACCCTAGATTCGATTCAGTTGTAACAAACTCAATGCAAGGTAGTTATCCAGCTGGCTAACGACTTCAATAACCGCCATAGTTGATTCAGTTAGAACCGCCATCGCGCTAGCTTCAATTTGGTGTAATTCGCGTCTTAGACCTTTTGGATCAGATGACTTGACCTCGTCTGATTCTGGTCACTCACATCAGATGACTTCTGGTCCAGACCTCCTCTGATAGGACTCCTCTGGTATACCTCATCTGATGGACCTCCTCTGATAGCTCATCTGCCAGACTACTCTGGTTAGACTCCTCTGGTCATCCTCATCTGCCAGACCTCATCTGGCCTAACTCCTCTGGTACCCCAAATTTACTAACTCTCACGGCTAACACTTTACAACATAGCCTCCGATTGAATTAAGCCCAGCAGATTACATACTTCACATATGACACTCCACAAGATTTGATAGAAAACATGAAATGTAACAAACTTTTAATTAAAATACGACTTCAATTTTAATTCATTGAAATATGAGTAGCACCTGATTCATATGACACCCTATCCTCATCACCAAGTTCAAAATTGCTTGGTAGATTTTTCTCACGTGAAATTATTTTTAAAAAATTAAAACAAAGAGAAAGAGAGAGAAAATCATGAAGCATTAAATTGTCTTGTATTTTTAAAACCAAAAATTTATGTGATTTTGAATTAACTTGAAAAAAAATTCAAAATGTTATTGTTATGCGCGCAAAAATCAAAAAATTTTAAACAAGTGGCAGTAAATATACATAATATAAAAAATTCAAATGTTATTGTTATGTACAATAAAAAAAATTAAACAATGATAGTGAATATACATATCAGTAATAATTCATACGTAACATTGACTTGAAAAAAGAAAAAGTTTACGAGAACCTATTGGTTCATGGAGAACTACTCTTCAGTAAAAACCTATTAAAAATCTAAAAACCAAGTAGGGACTCGTGTGTAAATATATAAACTACTACTCCCTCCGTCTCCTAATAATTCTCACATTTTCCTTTTTAGAACGTCCCACAATAACTTTCACACTCCAAAAATATAAATAAAGTACTCTCACACTACCCACTTTATTTCATAATAAGAGTAACTTTCTTGTGCACTCACTCAACAGTTGAGAGTGCTTACACTGAATAGTATGATTGATAACATTGAAAAATGTAGTTGGATTAGACTGAAAAATTTACAAACTAAAAATTAATTTTCAGTGTAAACTTTTCAATGTAATTTAACCATAGTTTTCACTGTAATCAGCTTACACTAAACAACTTCAATTGTTGAGTAAGTGAACCATGCACCAAATGTATATTATTAGAGTGTGTCTCATAATAATTTTAATTCAATGATTCAAAAAGTTAATAAGGCAAAATGTGTCACTCCAAATATGAAAATTAATAGAGGCGAAGAGAACCTGAAGGGCTTGAACGCCACAATAAGCAAACAAATACTCGAGCAATTTGGGAAGCTTAAAACTCCTGTGAGACAAATTCCTATGAAAAGACAGAGTAATCCCCAAAAGCCCAGTTACAAAATACAATCCAAAGCGCCACCCAATTAAACGCAAAAGGAGCAAAAACACACAGCAAATGCATCGCCGTCACAACCCCAATCGTCGCTAAATCCAAAGAATTCCACTCCCTACCCCTGAAAACATTCCTCCTCCTCTTTACCACCACATCGGATAACAGAATTCTCGATTCCGCCCTCACAATTGGGGCCCACCTTTTGGGAAAGAACCCATTTTTGTAACGAAGTCTTGCGTTTGGTGAAAAATTGGGGGTGTTTTTGTGGGTTGTTGTAGGTTTTTGGGGGTGGAATTTGGATTTTGAAAAGTTTAGGGGTGTGGGTTTTGGCTTGGACGGTGGTGGCAATAGGAGAGCCATTTGGTTTTCTCATATGTGGGTTTTTTGGGCTTAAATAAATTTGTGGGTTTGTGAAATTTTTCGGAATTCATGGCGTAGGTTTGATGTTATCGAACTTTAATGGTCGGAGAAGAGACCATCCGACGTGGAGGAGAGAGAGTTGATAAGGTAATGATTTTTAGAAAAATCGTGATTTTTGAGATACTCTTACGGCTTGATTGTGACCTGTTTTGCAAGGATTCGAATTATCCAAAATTTTAGGGGTGCAATTCATCAAGTTACATCTGGTTATTTATATTTTATAAGATATAAAATTTAATAAATATATAAATTTTAAAATTTTGTAATTTAAAAGTAGGGATTATATATTTGTAAGTCCCATAACTTTGCACTATTTTGAATTTGGTCCACATTAATTACACGTTTTGATTTTGGTCCCGTAAGTTTGAGATTATTTTGATTTTAGTCCTTTTACCTTGATTTTTTTTATATTGGTCCTGTAAGTTTGAATTTTTTCTAAAAGAAATTGGATTACACGTTTTGATTTTGATCCTATAAGTTTTAAAAGGACTAAAATCAAAATAATCTCAAACTTACGGGACCAAAATCAAAACGTGTAATTCATGTGGACCAAATTCAAAATAGTGCAAAGTTACGGGACTTACAAATATATAATCCCTTAAAAGTATGTAATTTACATTTTTCTCTGACCCTAAAATTAAGAATATTCAATAGTTTAATATAATTAAGTATCGAAACATTAATTCATGTCAAATTAGTCCAATACATGCGTCATAATAGTGAACTCAATCTAAACTGAGTGTCACATTTTCAATTTAAATTATATTCCCTCTGTCTCAAACTCGTTTGCTACATTGTCGAAAATGTCCATCTAATACTCGTTTGTTACATCTATTTTTGACAAAAAAGTAACATTATTTTTTAATATTATATTCTCCATACACTAATAACCAAAAACATCTACTTTATTATTTTAAATATTATAAACAATTATTTTCTTAAAACCCGCGCATACAGTAATCGGGAAATTGAGTTTGGGACGTAGGGAGTATTACATAATAAAATTCAATTGAAATAACGCATTTAATGCTTAACAAGTAGAATTCAAGAATTCGTTAGTTGGATTTGCCATGTGAAGAATCGGATTCGCGAATTCAAGAATTGCACACTTTTTAGGAGACGGATGCGAATTTGATACTGAAATGTGATATTTTTAGAAGAATCGGTGCACTGTTGATTGTGACAAGTGTGAGGAAAACTTGTAAATGAGACGTGTCTCAACTCACAAGACTTGCTGAAGATTTTTTTGGGTTTAAGCTAAAGATCATATACCACTCATGCCTTTTTGTCATTTTGTAGAATTGAGATATTTTCTTGGATTGAGTGATTGTGTGTGTGGTTGCCTTTATATTCTGAGATAATGTTATCCTTCTATCTTATACCAATTCTTGATCTTAGTCCTTCCAAAAAAAAAAAATGGCTGCTACAGCAGCTACAAGTGCTTCTCTTTTCAACTCTTCAAAGCAAATTTCATCTGCTCGATTTGCTCCAAAATCACATGGTATGTAATTTTGCTAGTTTTGGGATTTATATAAGAAGTTGAATTTTATGAAATGTTTGAGTTTTTACTTTTTAATATGTTTCTTGTGATGAAATTATGTAGTCCCTAAATAATTAATTACCTGTGAGATGATCAAATTAATTAGTCGAGTTCGTTCTTATTAGTTGAAAGAATTCTGTCTCACATAAAAGTTCGGAATCGAACCAGAATCTTTGTCCGGGCGTGAGTCTTTTGGCTATGATATCATGAAAGAATTTCGCCGCAATTAAAAGTTTGAACTTGTAGAAAAGTATGAAATTAATTTATTTAGATGTGAAATTAATTTATTTAATTATTTTCTTTCAAATTCGTCTCCTACAGTTAACATGATCTGATGTTCATCTCACACGAATTTTTGTGCCATGTAATAATCATTAGCATTGGCGTTTTTCCAATTTCGTAGCCTGTATACGAAATTCAGTTTGGTGATATGTTTATTCTTGCTTGTTTGATTGTTTTCAGAGAGTTCGTTGGACTTATAAGCTTTTTAAGATATTGTTTAAAAGTTTATGAAGACTATTAATATATTTGAGATGTTTAACAACTAAAAAATATTATATTAAAATATAAATTTAAAAAATATTTATTCATTCTCAAATATCGTATAAGTTGTATTAATCAAACACTTTAGCAACTTATAAGCTACTTAAATATTACTCTCTCCGTCCAGTATTAGTAGTCTTGTTTTTTAGGCTGTTATTTTTTGTCATAAGTTGGAGGGTATTACGAGGTATTGTGAGGTCCATTTATCAATGAAATTATTGTTTATGAAAAATTTAAGTATCATATTTTTCATAAACAATCACTTTATTCATAAATGAACCTCGCAATGTCTCATAATACGAGTATTACTTATAACAAAAAATAACAACTCAAAAAACAGGACTACTAATATTGGATGGAGGGAGTACACTTTATAAATTTTTAAAACCATTTATAAAATGTTAAGCTCATAAGATGTTTCAATATCCAAACTAACGTACTCTTAATCAGGTGGTAGTCAAGAATTAGAATCATATATACTCTGTTTCAATTGAAATTTGCATAGGCTTCGGAGTTATAGGATGACATTTCTTGAGATTCTCTGCATTCATCTCATTATCATCTATTAAACTGCAGTTGTTAGATTTGTTGATGCCCCATTCCGTACAAGTGATCCGATCAAGAAAAAGCCGAGTACGAACAGAGGAAACGTCGTTGCTGCTGCTGCTGCTGCTGCTGCGCTCGTTGCAGCTCCTCCAGTCGAAGAAATCAAGGAGTAAGCTCTCGTCCCCCATTCGACGTTAGAGAAACCACTTTCTTAGTGTTAATTGTTTTCTCGCAATTTATTATCCAGATACGTTCTTCCCTCGTGGGCTGAATTCGACATAGGAAGAGCTCCAGTCTACTGGAAAACCATGAACGGTCTTCCTCCTACCGCCGTATGTAAACAATACTCTCCAATTCTTTCTTACATAAAACGGATTTCATTAGGGGCGAGCAAAAAAAATTAAAGAATCGATTTTTTTGGCTTTAATATTTCAAAAATTGATTTTAACACTGTAAAACCGGACAAACCGAATTATATATTAAAAATGTTTGAAAAATATTATATCTCACTATACTAATTTATTAATAGATGTAAAAATAATAATTGACGTAAAACGAATCAGTATTATGCAATTATCACACAATTTATAACTCTTCTATTAAAAATACTTAAAAAATAATTATATATCATTATTTTTTAACATGTGTTGGATTAATTTTATTGAACTATTTAGGGGCCTTTTGGTAGACCTTAGTAGTAATTGACAAGATATACTATTTCTCTTGTTTTTTCCTATTAGGTCTAAACTAGTTAACTAAAATGTGTTTTGGTGTACTTAAATTTTCAGATACTGTGCACTCAGATTTTTTATCTCTCCAAATTTTGGGGATAATAAACCGGACGAAATGAAAATATTAGAACATACTTGATATATAAACACGGGCTTGCAAATAGCTACCAAACAGACACTACCTAAGATAACTAAACTATCTTGGCTCTATCTTGCACACCAAAAGGGCCCTTAGTGTTGTGATGATTTGTGAAATTTGTAATCATCATTCTAAACTTTGTTTAATTTTCAATCTCTATCTGATGTGTTTTGTGATATTGATTATATACTTATATTTTTTTTTATAAATACAAATTTTTGCATAAAAATAATTAATAATAGTTGTTCAATTCAAAATAACCGAACTGAAATAATGTGGTTTGGTTCAGTTCGATTCTTATACAATTCGGTTCCTTTCAATTTTTAAATTTAAAATATCCGTTTGTTCAGTTTAATTTAAAATCACGTCAAAACTAACCAAACCAACCGATGGTCACCCTTAAATCTCATGGTAATATGTTTTGACAGGGAGAAAGACTCAAATTGTTCTACAATCCATCTTCAACCAAACTTGTTCCTAATGAAGACTTTGGAATAGCTTTCAACGGTACTCATTATCGCGCATTCTGTTTCGTTTTTTACATGAGTAGGTTTTATATGAAAATGGTTTATTATAAGTTTATCATTAAATAGTTTTAAAGTGTCATTAATCTCATCAGAAGTATCATTAACAAATTTTCAAGAAAATTTACAACAATTACAATATAATACAACTGACCTAGATTAATGATACTTCTAACGAGATTAATAATACTTTAAAATTGTTTCTTAATAAGTTTATCATAAACGATTTTCATATAATATTTTGCCTTTTTAGATAGGCACAATGTATCAAAAGGCCCCCAAACTAGCCAATTTTGTTTTAAAATGCCCCTGAACTAATTTTTGTTTTAAAAAGCCCTTAAATTATAGTACATGTTTATTTCATTAGGCCCCTAAACTATTTTTTTGTTTTAAAAAGCCCTTAAAGTATAAAATTCTTGTTTCATAAGACCCTATTGAAAATCATATTTTTTGTTGGAAATCAACCATAATAGCATTGAATTTGGTTGATTTGTCATATTTTAATGAAAATTATTAAAATAACTTAGCAAAACTCGTTAATTTTCGTTACCAAGGGCCTCGTGAAACAAAAACTAATAGTTCAGGGGCTTGTTAAAACAAAAAATAGTTTATGGGTCTTTCAAAACAAAATGTGACAGTTTAGGAGTCTTTGAATATTGGAGTTTTATCAATTCAGAGATTGAAAGATTGTAAAACTATTAATTTAAGGTTTGAAATTTTTTTTCCTATCGATTCAAGACCTGAAAAATAAAACTATTAATTTAGGATTAACTCATTCTAAGACTGTGTTTGATCTCTAATAATTTCTTGTTATCCGATAATATTTTTATAAATAGGAAAATTCTTTTAGGCCTTAAATTGATAGTTTTACCATCTTTTAAAGTCCTAAATTGATATTATTCATGTTTGCTTTGTGGGACTATGAGAGATTGATACTTTAATCTCATTCAATCATACGTTTGCTTCATGTGACATCGATCTGGGATAAGTAGTTATAGTGATAATTGACACATGAAGAAAGTTTGACTAATTGTCCCATGAACAAAGGATAATTATTTATCAATCCTATCCATCAAAGCAAACCGTGGATTTTCGCAGGAGGTTTCAACCAGCCCATCATGTGTGGAGGCGAGCCGAGAGCGATGCTCAAGAAAGTACGAGGAAAAGCCGATCTTCCTATTTACACGATCCAAATATGCATCCCAAAGCACGGTATGTGATCCTTCTTGTTTAGATTTATGTGTGTGTCTAATTACCGCGATATTCGAAAATGATTACATGCTCATCGATTGGCACAAAATTATATACCCATCGCGAATGTGTTAATAACATATAAGCAGGAGGTTCACTATTATTTTAGTTGATTGCAGGTGGGTATATAAGCAGGGGGTCACTATTATTTTAGTTGATTGCTTATAATATTTTGTCCACCGGTGAAAATCAATTCCGCCGCGATATTTAAGTGTTGATACCTATTAATTATACTTGTGTACTCTAGGTCCCCCAAAGTTTAAATCCTTGATTTGTCGTCTAATTTGCAGCATTGAGTTTGATATTTTCGTTTACAAACGGAACGGAATGGGACGGTCCATACCGGCTAAATTTTCAAGTGCCAAAGGCTTGGCGGAATCGACCGGCTCAATTTTTCACCGAGGTACTATAATGTTTATCCAGTCGTTTTGAACCAATGCACATAAATTAAAAAAAAAAAAAAAATTATACTCTTAATAGATGTTTATCTTTCTCAATAAAATAAAACATTTTTTTGGGGAGGAATGTATTTATTTTAAATTGAAAAATGGAAAACGGTATCTAATTTGCAAATGAGATGATTGGTCAAAACGTCATTTATAATAAACAGGAGGGAATACAAAACTCCCTCAAGATTTGTCCAAGTTTACCAAATGAATCTTGTAGTTTTGAAATATACCAAATATGTGCTCCCAAAAACTAATTTTTCTTTGACTGCTCAAGATATGCAAAATCATTTCACTTATTGTGTATTCCTATATTTGCATCACAAATCGTTTTGTAATTTTGCATTAATAGTTAGTCAAACAAAAATCTTGGTTTTTTAGAGAGTAATGGGTAATATTCGAACTACGTGATTATTTTGATAATTTGAACAAATCTCTGAGGAATTTTAGTAATTTACCCTTTATCAAAAGAATGTGTATAGAGTAAAATTGGTACATACATGAATTATTAAAGGGTATTAGTTGTTCCCACTGGAGAATATTGAAAAGTATTAGTTTGTTTTCACTAAACAATCAATACTCTTCGGTGAAAACAACTAATACTCTTCAATGATTCATGTATAAACTATTTTCACTCTATACTTTGTCAGTCTTATCGGAATGATCGTTTATCGTTTCATCGATCGATCCTCTAGGGTCTTGCGGATGAGTTGAGTAAAGAGGGTGCATGTGATAAAGCTATATTTCCAGACACAAATATTGTTGCCACAAGTTGTGCCATGATTGGTAATTTAACCTTGGAAGGAGTAAGTGAACTTAAATTTTGAGTGTCTAAAATTTAATATTTAAATTTTCGACATTTTAACACTAAATTCTTGTAATGAATGTAGGGTGATCGTTGCGATCTTGATCTCGTACCAGGATGTATCGATCCAAGCTCTCCCTTCTTCGATCCACTAGCCACTGTCGACGATGGCTCGTGCCCTCCTTACTCCGATTCTGAGGATTAGTGTCGATTTTAAACGGTTTTGTCCATGCTGCCTTGCAGGGCGGTGTCAAACAGTATTTTAAGGTGTTGTACTGTACAACACTCTATCCTTTGATATATTGTACAATACAGCATTTAAAGTTTTACTTGGTACAGTCATGTAGGGTAGCGTAGACTATTTCATTTCAAATGATTATGTTTGTGGAAGTGATCGTCTCCGGGGTTGGCCCTAGCTACTTGTATATTGTACATAACACTTTGGAAATATTTCCAGCAATTATTTATAAATCATACTCAATCAATATACACTTGTTATTAGACAATTTGGTCGATTGAAATAATCTTAAAATGTTTCACTCCTCTTAGGCCTTACCCATTTGGTCACCCCCCACTTCCTTTGTAAAAAAATTGTGTTTTACTAATGTTTCTATTTGTTATTTTGCACCTTATTATGTAAGTTTTTCATTTCTCTCCACTTTCAACTATTCTAACTCTTTTTTTTTTATCTCCCCCTTCCAACAATAGACTTAATTAGAGAGAAACTATAATATTACTTGCCCTAATATAGGGTGCAAAAATCGAAAACTGATAATCGAGCGTTTTGTGGCCGTTTAGCGCTTAAGGCCCGCCGTCTAGGCATCTTTTTTTTTTTTTTTTTTGTATAATAGGGTCACCTAGATACGTCTATAGACGAACTGCTTAGGCCCGAAAATGCCTAGAACCATCAATTTTATAGAAATCGGGTCGAAAGGAAGCCGTCTAGCGCCTAGACGGCGCCTAGCTCGATTTTTGCATCACTAAACCTACTAAGGCTGGATTACATAGGGTAGTTTACTTCTCTTATATGGTTTATAGGTTATTTTGCACAAGATTTAAATTTATATGGTGTGCATTTGTTCACAAACACTTTGTACATCTCATTATTCATTATTCATTTTTTATATAATATATTTCATTCATTAATAATTACACACAAAAATATATTTCGTTCGTTTCATTCACTTAAAATGAACAATACACCCTTATAAAATAAAAAAAAAATAAAAAAAACTATTTCTTCAATTTAAATATTACAAATCAACTCTTATACTAAAATTCCTAAAATATCAACTGTGCAAGGTGTTTTGGAAGGGAAGCAGCGGTTATGGGTGTTAAATCCGATAGCAAGCCCAAATAATACGTAAAAATGGGTGGGCTCAGCTAAGAAAATATTAGGGCCCAGGTTATATGCACCCACATCTGTTGGCAGTACGCCCACCTGAGAAGTACACCCACTTGTTCGGAAATATATTCCGTAAAAATATCACATTTTCGGCCTAAATTGCCGAAATTATTTCTATTTTTCAAAAAATATTTCCAAAACTCTGTCTGAATTTCAAAAATAATTTCCGAAATTTTATCTTAATTTCAAAAAACATTTCCGTACAGAAGGGTCGGCCAATTGTTAACAATTTTTTTTTCTCTTTTTCTTTACTAATGATTTCATATAATTGTATTCTTCTTTTTGAAGTTTTGCTAACATCACTTTTTTGTTTTGTTTTAGAATTTGGAGGACGATGGAGATGACTATTTAGAAGATGGGGGATGATATAAAGAATGATTTTTTTAATGAAGAGTTTGTCGATTATAATTTTTTTAATGTGTTATTTTAAGTATAATGTGTTATTTTGTTATTGGAATATGTACATATGATATTCAATTGTTCAATTTTAAATTTTAAATGACCAACTATGCTTTACGGAATATTTTTTTTTTTGTAAAATATAATGAAATTCGGTCAAAACTACCGAAAAAAGTTCAAATTTTCGGAAAATATTTTTAAAAATTTTGTTAACAAGTGGCCGACCCTTCTGTACGGAAATGCTTTTTGAAATTAAGATAAAATTTCGGAAATTATTTTTGAAATTCAGACAAATTTTCGGAAATATTTTTTGAAAAATAGAAATAATTTCGGTAATTTCGGCCGAAAATGTGATATTTTTACAGAATATATTTCCGAACAAGTGGGTGTACAGGTGGGCGTACTGTCCACAGATGTGGGTGCATATAACCTGGGCCAAATATTAGTCCAAAAATTGAGGTTGTTTGGCCCGGCATATGTGGCCCATATGGAGGATGGGCTCGAGCCCATATTGAGTATTATTTCCTTTGTATATGAGTGCTGCTTATGCTAAATTTATTTCTATTTTCTCTATTTAAATTTGTTTCATTATTGTAGTTCGGTTGTTGACTATTAAATATTATACTACCTCCTATTCAGAATAAGTGTCGTTCTGAGATTGTTTTAAAGATTTAAAAAAATTATGCCAAAATTACCCTTATTTAATTAGCAAAAACAGTTACACGTCTTTAGTGTAATCACTGAAATATTTTTAATATAATCAATCCACACTTTTCAGTGTAAACAATATCAAATGTTGAGTGCGTGCACAATAGACTTACTCATCAATTAAAATTCACATCACCAAAGAAATTTATTTATAGTGTTCATTTGATTATTTTTGTATGATTGTACGGTTTTATATATTAAACGGTATGTATGAATTTTCTCCTATTATGTACAAATTGTGTCTTATTTTAAATTCTGAACCAGTCTGTTAATTGGCTCAATTGAGAGGCATAGATGGGTGTAGTTAGGAAGGTAGATTCACGTAATCTTTACTTGTAGTATTGTGTGAGACAAAATAATGAGTTTTGCTTTACAACTATTGCATGAGAACAATTAGCATTATCCATTTAAACTTGTTGTATATTAATTATAATATTTATATAAATGAAAACAAAAATGTGTTTATAATAGGGAAATCAAACTGAATATTTACAGCTCAGCATATAAAATTGAATCATGTGATGTACATGGCTATTTTATTGTCCAAATTTAATTTTTAGAGAAATGAAGAAAAAAAAAACTTTTCTTGTTATGATAATTTAATTTTTTAAGCAAATATTTTAAAATACTTCTTCCCTCCACCAAATTTATACTCGTTTTTTTTTTTTTTTTTTTTTTGGTTGTCCACCAAATTTTTATCACTTCCCCTTTTGGAAATATACACCACTCACAAATAAATGGGTCCCACAATACCTCCTACAATACCCTTACTTCTATTTTTTTAATAAAATATTTTTTTTTATTAAATCATCTGTCCAACAGTAATGAGGTATAAATTTGGTGCACAGAAGGAATATATTTTTCTAAATTAAAATAATGGAAAATTTTCATATCAAGACCCAAATTTTAGATTATGTCTCAATTTAAGTACTCATTTTAAAAGCGTCTCAAATAAGTCTCAATTTTTATTTTTTTTTCTCAACTTAAGGCTTGTTTTGAATTCTTGTGTCTCAATTCAAGACACAACAAACAATTATTTTTTAACGTAAATTCATTCAATATGAAAAAAAAAATACAAAATTAGAGATATATGTTATAAATAAAAAAAAAATTTATTTTAAAAAATATTAACCTTTTATTAATATAATGAATATTTTTAATTTTTTAATAGCATCGTGTTAATTTAATTTAAAATTTTAATTTATTATTTAAAAAAATTGATAACTAGCATTTTGAAATTTAAAAAAAAACTAACATTTTTCATATACGATGGGAAAAGATTATACGGGAAAAATGTTAGTTGTCATATTTTTTTATAATACTAAATTAATACATGGTGATAATAAATAAAAATTAGAAATATTTAAAATATTAATAAAAAAAGTTAATTTTTTATAATTTAAGACGAATGTCTCTAATATTTTTTTTTTTAATGTCTCTAATATATTTTTTGTATTGAATGAATTTAATTGTTTGTTGGGTCTTGAATTGAGACATAAGAATTCAAAACAAACCTTAAATTGAGAAAAAAATAAAAATTGAGACTTGATTTGAGACACCTTTAAAATGAGTACTTAAATTGAGACATAACCTAAAATTTGGGTCTTGATACGAAATTCTTCCTTAAAATAGTATATTATGGTAAATAAAATAGTAAAAAAATAAATTTGATTGTGGGGCCCGTTAAATAGTTGTTCGATGGGTAGGGTGATTGGAATAGGAATGAGTATTTAATTTTTTTTCTTCAAATTTTGGTTTTATTAATTAATATCTTTCTGTACGAACACAATCTAGTATAATTACAATATCATTATGTTAATGGTTTTCCGACCAACTTGTTGAAAGGAATCGTTTCCCATTTGGTAAGTTATTAATGGTGTCCTATCGCAATTTTAGGCTAAAGTCAAGGCCTATAGTCTAAAAGTGTAGCACACGTGTTTTTATGCGAAGAAATCGTCTTTTTCACCACTCAATCTTCCCAATCTCCGTCCTAGTTAAATCTAAGACGACTATATTTTTTTTATTGACTAACTAAATAACAAATCCTCTCTTTGTTACATATTAATCGATTTTAAGATTTTATACAAAATTAAGAAACATACAATTTTAACATATTTATCATCAAATGAAATAGGATCAAGAATGCAATATAGGTAAACTAGGGAGAAAAATGAAAAACAAAAAAGTTAAAAAATATTCCCTCCATTTTAAAATAAGTGTCATTTTAGAGGCTAATTTATATTTTAAAATAAGTGTCGTCTTAAATTATGTTTTCACATTTTTTTTTCCTAATTTACCCTAAAATTCAAGATGTAAGAGATTTTTTTAAGATTATATTAAAATATAACAAACTTATTAAAAATTATTAAATATAATAAATGTTTTAAAGATTTATATGGGGTGTATTTGTTAAAGTTTTATAATATTTAATTTGATATGAAATCTTTACAACACTTCTTTCTAAATTAATTTAAAACAAAATTTAACCTTAAACGGTATTAATGAATATGAAAGGGTGAGAGTAATTTATATATTTAATAGATTCTTATCGATATTTGGAGTAATAGAATAGAGCATATATTAATTAAAAGGAGGAAAAGTATCTAACTTGGAAATTGTGACTTTCTCCATTTGTGCAACAACGTTGTATTAGATAGGACTATGTAAATACTTTAATAGATAAAAAAGGAAAAAGGGTACATAAGTTAATAGTAGTCGTGGGAAACTCGGAAGATAATTTATTTAAATTAAACCTTCGTGTCCAAGGATTTCTCGAACGTAGATCTTTCTTGCAATTAGGTAGGACTAAGATATTGATGAACAAATAAATATCACAAAATATTCTTATAGTAGTTCTATTCTGCACTTGAGTTTATGGTATGTACTTGGATTTTAAAAAAGAGTAAGTCTCTTGTGCATTTGGTGTATGATGCACTCACTCAACAGTTGATACTGTATACACTGAAAAGTTAGTCTCAATCACACTGAAAAGTTAGTCTCAATTACACTGAAAAGTTTACACTGAAAATCAATTTTCAATGTAAACTTTTCAGTATAATTGAGACTAACTTTTCAGTGTAATTGTGACTAACTTTTTAGTATATACAGTATCAACTGTTGAGTGAGTGCACCGTGCACTTGGTGCATATGAGACTTTGCCTTTAAAAAAAATATCCTAAGCAGAAATCAGTAATACCCCAAAGAGTAATACTACCCTCGTCCTTGAAAATTGTTCATGTTTTTTTGCACGTGGTTTAATGCGATATGTCAAAAGGTATTACGAGGTTATGAGATTTGTTTTTTAATAAAATGATCGTTAATGGAAAGTTCGTTTCGTATATTTTTCATAAACGATCATTTTATTAAAAAATGAATCTCAGAAAATCTCATTATACCCTCCGACAAATCGCATTAAACCACGAGCAAAAAAAGCAAGACCAATTTCCAGGAACGTGATATCCCAAAAAGTAATCAGTAATACCCCAATTGAAAAAAAAACACAGTTCAATATATTTGTGCGCTTTAAAAAAATCAAAATTGAGCCTAAAATCCCAAAATAATAAAAAAAATAAAAATGAAAAAGAGAGAGAAAAGGGTAAGTTAAACCCAACAAATTTTGCTAACATTTCCAAGGCTCAACTTACACGCCTTTTTACATTTTCCAAGTCTTAACTTGTGCAACATGTCACATATTTTCATGCATAAGTTTCCCATTTAACTACAAAACACAAAATCTCAATTTCCTTGATCACTTATTTATAACCACCATTTGTGTGACCATTACACAATCTAGGTGCCGCCGTTTTCTTGCAGCTTTCGACGTACTTTCCGGCCAACGAGTCGAAAAGCATTCCGGCCATAACGCCCACGGCCAAGTCAATTGTGTAGTGGCCTCTCGTCGTTAGCAACCGAATAGCCTGCAACACATTCAACGCGTCGAATGCGTACGCTAATTCCCATCGTTGCACCCGTCTCATGTCTAAGGACGCGATGATCGCGGCCGCAACATGTCCCGAAAAGAAGAGGAAAAACGAGACGTTCCCGACTGGAAAATCGGCGCCCGACCCCAAGAAATCCTGAGTAGAACGGATAAGATCTCTAGTTACATGATAACGTAAACATCTTCTGCTACACCATTTAAATAAATGACAACTTATATATGACGTGCAATTAATCACATTGTTCCTCTTTAATTATACCGTCTATGGTGTAACAAAAATGGCATAGTACATTAAAAGGTTCCTCAACTATTACATTTCGTTTAGAAAGGTTCCTAAACTATTTTTTTTTTGTTTTAAAAAGCCCCTGAACTATTAATTCTTGTTTTACAGGATCTCTGGTAACGAAAATTCATGAATTTTGCTAAGTTATTTTAATATTTTTAATTAAAATATGACAAATCAACTAAATTCAATGCTATTAAGATCGAATTTCAATAAAAAAAATGTGTCTTGATCTAACGTATTTTCAGTAGGGGCCTTATGAAACAAGAATTATATACTTTAAGCGTTTTTTAAACAAAAAAATAATTTAGGATCCTAATGAAACAATGTATAGTTTAAGGGCTTTTTAAAACAAAGATTAGTTTAGGATTCTTTTAAAAGAAAATTTAATAGTTTGGGATCCGTGTAAACACTAAGAATTTGCTACAGATTTGTCCCGTCCGTCACAAATTTTAACCCTTTACGATTTCTGGTTAATGTTCGTCGTAAAACAAAAAGATTTGCGACGCAAATTCCGTCGTTAAACTGCACGTGTTTTGTAGTGACATTTCACCTAACAAAAATTGTTAAATAAGATATAATTTCATCAATATCAAGTATTGTTTGTTGTAATTAATTCTAGTATGTCTCTTCCAATATATAACATGTATGGCCACCACTTTGTTTATTCCATTACAAGCTTATATGGATGTAACAAATAAATGCATGCAAGTAGTAGGTATAATGCGACAACCAATTTGTCGTTTAATATTGTTCAGTTCCCCTCAAATAATTTATCATAGAATTTTAAGGTCATCCTATGGCCCATATCACACATGAAATTTAGCTTCTTTTTCTTTTTTTCTTTTTTTTGTTTTATTGTTTATAATATTTTGTTAAATTGGCTGATAAGTGATACCCTGTCCCACGGCACGTGATCTTTAGATTCTGGCAAGGAGAAATTAGGGTAAATTATAGAAAATTTCCTAGAGTGGTCCAAATTACCCAAAGGGTTTACGAGTTTAAATATTATTAAATATTGCTTTAATCGGCAAAAGAATTATTTAATTAATCCTCTTATTAATTAAACTTTTGACCGGTAATGAAAGTATTTGGTAATATTACAGACAACGGAATATTTTGGAAACACAAAACTCGAGGATTATTTTTTGTAATTTACCCAAATCATGTATCAATTCTCTTGTTTTAAAGAAATACAACCACCTCTCACTCAGTCATGACTCATGAGAGTTGGTCACATTAATTAATTAGAAGTAGATTGTGTGCAGATAATATTATACCTAATAATATATGAAATTTCCAAGGCATATATGAAATTAAATTTTCAAATCTAAAATACAAAATTATTGTGATTTTAAGGTTTCTTTTTTATGAATTTCAGGTTGGGTGTTTTTAAATAATTCTCAATACTATTAAATTACTAATAGTGCATCACACATAACAAAAATATAAAATTGTCTACGGAAATTATATGGCTACAAAATTTCCAACAAAAAAATTTGTAGCGCCTACAAAATTTCTAATTGTATAGACATCTTTCTTCCCCATCTATAAAAGAATTTGCTTACGGAAATTTCGCAGGCAAATTGTATTGTAGGTAAAATTTTGTAGGCAAATGATTTATAGGTAATTATACCTAGAAATTTTATTTTGTAGACAAATTAATTTCGTATGCAAGTTGTTTCTAGGTTGAGAAATGTAGAAGTTTTCATAATTAAAAAAAATATGTGTAGTCAAATTATAGGCAATTCTTACTACGAACTTTTTTTTTTTTGTAAAATTTTGTAACCAATTCTTTATTTCCTCGTAATGTAAGGTGTTTTTTTTTAGGGTGTGTGTTTTTAATAATTCTCAATACTATAATTAAATTATTAATAGTGCATGCATCACACGAAAAAGTGTCCAAATGCAATGCAAATTCAAATAAGTTTCCATAATTTATATTGATAACTAACGTGCATTAATTTCAATTCAATATTTTTCAAAATTGATATTTTTTTTTTTTTTATTTGGCTAGCATAGCTAAATCGGGTCATTAAGATGCGACTACTGACTGCTACTGCCAACTTTAATTAAAGGACATTAAATAATGCATTTATAGTCTATATAGAGGTACATATATATAATAGTAGAATAAAATAAATAAATAAATGAAAAGAGAACCTGAGGTAATGGCAGCTGTGTTGCATATCCAAGAATTCCCCTGCATGTGAACATGAATAGTGCTGAGATCGTGGCTCTGGGCCTCCCCTCTATTAAAAATGTCCACGATATATACACCATTTGCATTCCCACAAATACCTATTAACCACAAATTCATTCATTTTCATTACAATTAAATAAATTCACAATTTTTGGAATTTTTTTTGTTATTTACTCCCTCCGTCCAGAAGTTGCACAATTATTAAAAAATGTAATATAATATGTAAAAAGTAAAAATATTGTACAATTATTAAAAAATATAATATAATATGTAAAAAGTAAAAATATTGTGTAACATCCAGAAAAAAAAAAAATTTATTTTTAAAATGTTATGTGAGCATATTAAAAAGTATATGTAAAATTTATTATTTCAATTTTAAACAATATAACATTTTTTTTTTTACGGCCTAATAAAGCTACCAGAACCATTTTTAAGGGATGGAGGGAATAACCTATGTCCCGAAGTAAACTACCCTTTTTTTAGAATGAATTTGTTTATTAATGTACGGTAGATCAACATATTGACTTATTAAAAAGGTATTTGTTTATTAATACTTCCTCCATCCAACAATAATAGACAAGTTTATGTTTACACATATATTAAGATATGTATAAAATTCATGATCAACTCATTTTTAATTCATTGTAAATTTTCTTCTTTACACTCACTCACATTAAACAATGAAATTAAATATAGACACTTCATAAAATTAAATGAGGCACTTTAGAAAAAATTGTAAATAATACTCATTAGAATACAAAACATAATTATATAATGAGACATTACAAAATAACAATTTGGGCTATTATTATTAAATGGACAGAGTATACAAAATGTTGTTTTTTTTTTGTCATTTATGAAAAATAAACCAACTGTGGAATAATTTGAAAAAAAATAAAAAGAAATTTACTCTAAACAAAGAGATTACTTTTTATTTGGAGTTTTCCTTAAGAGTTAGCCTTATACTAAATAATTGTATCTTGTAATCGGTTCACAACCACCACTTGTAGTAAGATACGTAATAGTAATACAATCACCACTTGTAGTAAGATACGTAATAGTAATAAATTAATATATTTTTATACAATAATTAATACCCCCGTCCTAGACTCTATTTTCGATTTGCTAAAAAGAATATGTCACACTAAATTATTCATTCCAAAAAAAGTAAAAAAAAAAAAAACAACGACATTTTATTTTTTCAAATACTAAAATACTCTTAAAAATCTACTTTAATTATAAAGTGAAAATGACAGAAATACCCTCAACCAAAAACCATATTATCCCTTCTAATACTATAATAAACAACATAAAAATATATTAATTGTAATGTATAGTCTATGTCACTTATTAAGTTTCTTGCTTATTTTTTATACAAGAATTAAAGAATATTAAATTTGTGAGTATTAAAAGAGAGATGAAATAAAGAAAATAGAAATTCGTATTTGGTACCGTATAAGTACCGTACATGTGGATAATGTAGGCATTGGTAACCAATAAAACATGATCGGACAAACACACTTTTTTTGAGATGCCAAATCTCTCTCATTCACAAGGTAACTTTTATGGAAAAACTCATTAACAAATACTTTATAATAGAAAACTAAAGCACGTAATTAATTAATATCCCTTTTAGTTGGGAACACCATCATTGATTTTCCTTTGTTAAATATTCCCTCACGCAAATTGAAAAAATGACCCAAGTAATTAATCACAAAAAACAAAAGATTTTATACTAATTAAATCCATTAAATTGAATAAGTCAAAAGTGAGAGAAAACACAAAATCAAAATTAGACCCGCAAAAACGGCCGGCGTCTTCTCATTAGCAAAACAAACTAAACTAAAAGGTTTAGTTTTATAGGTAAGTCGTACAATTTAAATATATTTTTAAAAAAATTATCTTATTATTACTGTAAAATACATTTAATAAGAGGTGACCTCCCATTATAAACAGAGAACTTTTTAATAGTAGAAAGGTTAAGTTTTAAGAAATATACTTGTTGTGAAAAGTGTGTTTTCTCCGTCTCTTCTTAATTTTCACACTTTCTATTTGAAATGTCCCACAATAATTTTAACACTTCAAATAAGAAAATAAAGCAACCTTACAATAACTATTTTATTTCAAAATACTATTTATTCATCAGTCAAAAAATCAATAAAACAATTATTTTTAAAAGTTTGTCTACCCACCTCTGAATATTTAGAGGGATTAATTTTTTAAATAAAAAAAGTACTCCCTCCGTCCCCAAAATATTGTATCACATCAAGTACAAAATAAATTATTTTTAAAATATTATGTGTATATTGAAAAGTGTAGATAAAATTTATTATTTTAATTTTAAGCAACAAGACTATTTTTTTGGGACAGCCTAATAAAACAAGCTAGACTATTTTTTAGGAACAAATAAAGTAATTTTTAAGTAATAATAAAAGTTAATTTTTATAAAATACAATTGAATTGCACGCATCCTATATAAACTTACCCAAACTAAAATACTAAAATCAATGTACGCCAGTAACTAAAATCAAATTTAAAAAGAAAAAAAAGACAAATAAACATACATACACAATACATACAAATACAACCATGCAAGCGCATTTAATTACATACCGTATTAAGTCCGGCAAGGGCGGTGTTAAGGGCGGGGCGGGCGGCGACGAAGCGGTTAAGACCAACGGTGGCGGAGAATCCGAGGTCAAAAGGCGGGGCGGTGGCCGGAATCATGGCGAGGGTATATTCAACGGCCATGAAAAATAAGAGGGAGGCGCCGAAGACGAAGGGGACGGGGTGGTGGAGGGGGAGGCCCACCACGTCCGCCGCCGTCCATTTCAGGAAATGTGGGGTCCATGTTTTTCTCTTGGTCATGTCGGAGAAGTGGTGGCCGTTCGCCGGCGCCGGTGGTTTGGATTTTTTATTGCGGAGGTGGGTGGTGGTGGTGGTGGTGGGGCCGTTCATCGTTGGTGGTGGCGGAGGGAAGCATTGGAGAGGAGGAGTGGTGGTGGGGGGATATATAGGGGGGAGGTCTAGGACGGAGAACTCGAGGGGGGGTGGGGTGGGGTGGGGTGCGGTGGGGGGAAGAGGGGGAGGTGGACAGGACGAGAGAGAAAGGCTGGGGTGGGAGTGGGAGTGGGACGTGGATGGGGGAGAGGTTGTGTTTGGAATTAGAATTGGTGGCGTGGCAAAAAGGAGGGAGAGAGAGAGATTTGTTGTTTAATTTTTTATTATATAATGGAGTCGTACTTTTGAAATATAATAAAATTTCTATAATTAATGTTCTGGGATCATGAGAATATTTTATTCAAGAAATTTAAAAAAAAATGTGATGATCAAAATTTTATTTTTAAAAATATCACTTAACATTTACAAAAATGTCACCGAAAGGATGTACAAAAGTCGTGTAGGGAAGAGAGTGACATTATTCTATATTTCTCTTTTTATTTTGATGAAGAGTTATTAATTTATTTCATCACCGATTCAAAATGGGTGATGTTTTAGAACTAACAAGTGTTTAATTGCAAATACATCTGCATAAGAAAATGGAAGATGGTTTACTATATGAAAAACATAAAGAGTTAGAATTAATTGATAAAGGTATACTTAAAATTATGAGAAATTTTATGGATTGTGATAGGGGTAAAGGGGGGGGGAATTTTGTAAAGAATATCTAAAACATTTAATAATTTGAAACAAAAATATCACTTATTTTGAATTGGAAAGAATAATTAGTATCCCCTTTGCCCACAAAATAAAATAGATTTGTTGTCTTTTCCACAGTAATTAAGAAAATAGTAGTTATAACTCATTCCGTCCTGTAAGACATTGCAGGGACTATTTGACACATATTTTAAGAAAAAAGTGTAAATGAGTACACGTTATTGAATGTTATATGTGTATTATGAGAATGGAATTTATTAAAAAAAAATCCACTTTTAAAAATGCAAACTTTTTGTAGGACAGACCAAAATAAAAAGTATACAATGTTTTCTGAGTCAGAGGGAGTAAAAATTAAGAATATTGTGTCAAATTAAATACAAAATAAATTATTCTAAAATTGTTATGTGATTATGTTGAAGAATGTAAATAAACTTTATTATTTCCATTTTGAGAAATACGTGTATTTTTTTTTTTTTTTGGACGGGCAAATAAGCAACCAAAACCATTTTTTGTGGATGGATAGAGTAAATTACTTTGTTGACTTTTACGCATATATTAAGAAATTAAAGTTATTAAAATTAGAACATAGTCATTTTCAAGACAATTACTAGTAAAATAAATATTAAGATGATGGAAATACAAATTCAATGGTATTTTAAATATAGTATCTTTTTGGGATGGATGAAAATAAAAACTAAGCCTATTATTTGTGGGACAGAAGGAGTATTTTTAAAAGTTATTTTGGAAAAGCCAAGGTGTAATATGTACTTGGTGCACAGTGCACCCACTCAACAGTTGAAGTTGTTTACACTGAAAAGTGTGGGTTGATTATGCTGAAAAATGTTGGTTGATTGCACTTAAAAGTTTTTGTTATTATCGGTTTACTTTACAGTGTAAATAGCCCACATTTTTCAATGTAAACAACCCCAGCTATTAAATGAATATATCGTGCACCAGGTATCAAAAGACTTGTTGAAAAAATGGTATTAGTCATGATAATTGAAATGATTTACTTATACATATAAACATTACTCGTAATAACCGAAGAGAATAACTTATATTCCATTTATCTCTTGATAAACTCTTTATATTCAAGATATTCATTTCAAACTCCATCATATTTGATAAAGTATAGAGTGAAAGTGGTTTATACATAAATCATCACATGATATTAGTTGAGTTCTCTAAAATGTATTAGTTGTTTTTATTGAATGGTATTACTAATTTACACTAAAGAGTCTTAGTTGTTCAGTGAAAACAAACAAAAACTCTTAAATGAAAATAATTAATACCCTTGAATGAAAACACCTAATACTATTTAGTGTCATATAAAATTTGTGGTATAAAATCTAATAGACATTAATAATGACATAATTGGAATTTGATTAGTTATGAATTAAGTCAAACATATTAAATTGAGAAATATATGTATATATTATTTAGTAAATAGTCTCTCCATCATGGAATAAGTTTTCCACTTTTATTTTAGAGTCATTTCATAATAAATTTTTCATATCATAAATGACAAAAATAACACTCCACTACATATAATCTTTAACCATCTAATTGTGATAACTGAAATGCTTGACTTATACATATAAAGATTACTCGTAACAATTGAAGAGAATAACTTATACTTCTTTTATATAAACTCTTTATTTTCAAGATATTCATCTCAAACTCAATCATATTTGTTAAATTATAGAGTGATAGTGGTTCATATGATTTGATAAAGTATATAGAGTGATAGTGGTTCATACATGAACCATCGAAGGATATTAGTTGAGTTCTTTAAACAGTATTAGTTGTTTTTATTGAATGGTATTACTAGTTTACACCGAAGAGTCTTAGTTGTTCAGTGAAAACAAACTAAAACCTTTCTAGTAAAAACAACTAATACCCTTGATCGAAAACATCTAATACTTTTTAGTGTCATATAAAATTTGTGGTATAAAATCTAATAGACATTAATAATCACATTATTGGAATTTGATTGGTTATGAATTAAGTCAAACATATTAAATTGGGAACATATGTATATATTATTTAGTAAATATTTCTTCCATCTCGAAATAAGTTTTACACTCGTTTCTTCGATCGTCTCACAATAAATTATTCATTTCGTAAATAACAAAATAACACTTCACCACTTATAATATTTAACCATTGAATAATTTATAATATAAATTGGCGATTTCCTGCATTAATTGAATGATAATTCCTGCAGCTGACATCGACAAAATAAGTGACAATTTCTACATATATTTCTGCATTAATTGACAAGCAACTATCCATCCTCCAGCAACTCCTTTATATAAAGCATTGAAAAATGAGACTCGAATTTTAAGGCACTGAAAAACTATTTTGGACACACTTAGTTAATTACCCAACTACCAAAAATATTTTTTACTGACGAATTTCTGCACACCTTACATTGAATACTTACTTTAAAACAACGTGTGCATATGAAAAGTTGGAAATTTGTTGGAATAATATATTGAAAAATATTTGATGCATCCATATGCACCATTTCAAAATGATTGAGGGGTGTATTCAATTGAGATTCTATTGGATTTTTTTTTAATTTAAAAAGTCGGTGGATTTAAAAAATCTATAGATTCCATGTAGAGTTTGACTGACTTTTTTTATTGATTTATTTGGATATTTATAGACTTTACAAGATTGTGGAATACATTTTTTTTATTGATTTACATGAATTTCCATAAACTCCGGCGTTGGAACTTGAAACCATTAGTGCAAATGTATATGAACACACTTGTATATAAAAAAGTTATCCAAATTATTTAGAAAACAAAAAACAAAAATACGTTAGTTACAAAAATTCATTATTATTTTCATTTTCATTTCCATCACCGTTATACCTCATCCTCATTAGAAGTCTCTGGTTGTTAGAAGAAATTTTGGAGAGTAAAATTTATTTATATTTTTTTAAGAGTAGACTTGGCAGCGAGGCGGGGAATCCCGATCCCTATGGGGATCCGTCCCGAACAAGGCGGGGAATTCCCAAAGCAAAAAGGAACGGATAATTTTTTTTGTGTCGTAGGCGGGGATCGGGATAATATTCCCAGCCCCGGGGAATCCCCGTCTCGTTCCCCGCGGGGAGCCGCATTATTGTTTATATAATTAATATATATATATATATATATAATAATTAAATTTAAAAGTAAATTACAAATAAATATTTCATAATTTCCTACTCAATTAACTATTTATTAAAACTTACATATATATTTTATTTAATATTATGTTATTAGTTCCAAATTATATAATTTCACTTTAGTATATATGTTAATTAATAATATTAGAATTAGAGGTTCTTCAAATTGTTTAAATTAATATTTTTTTAACACCAACTTAAAGTAATCATTGTGTATGATTAAATTTTTAAATTTAAATATTTTTTTATATTTTAAAAATGAGATAAAAAAAATTAGGCGGGGAACGGGGAATCCCCGCGAGACAGGGATCCCCGGCAAGACGGGGATCCCCGACAAGGCAGGGATGGGGGGAAATTTTCCCCATTTATTTTACGGGAACGGGGATGGGGGGAAATTTTCCCCATTTATTTCGTGGGGACGGGTATGGGGAATGACCCCCCGTTCCCGCCCCGTCCCATTGACATTCCAATGGAAGAGAATCAAAGAAAGTCTATAAACTATTGAATACCTAAAGATTTTTTAAGACTTTTTAAATTCCATAGAAATCTTTGGTTATTAGAAGAGATTTTTTAGAGTGAAATCTACTTATATTTTGGAAGAGAATCAAATAAAATCCATGGAGTATTAAAATTCATAGACTGTTGAATACCTAAATATTTTTTAAAACTTTTTAAAATCCGTATTGAATACCTCAGAATTTTTAAAGACTTTTGAAAATCCAGATTGAATACCCCCAAACTTTAAAAGTCTAAAAAAATCTTACAGACTCTATAGCCAATACACCCCCCTAAATTTAAATATGTTACAACGGATGAAAGAAAAATATGTAAAATGAAAAATTAAAGATTAACATAAAGTTTTGTAATGGGAATTACATATAATTTTACTACAAAATTTTATAATCATATGAGTATCTTCATTCCTTAATTTAAATATAATTTATCTACGAAATGAAATTTCTTGGTAATTAATACCTATGGACAATTCACCTAAAAAACAAAATAGACAAACTCTCATATGCACCAAGCATGTGTTGACACAGTTTACACTGAAAAGTTTACATTAAAAATAAATTTTCAATGCAAAAATTTCAGTGTAATCCAACCACACTTTTCAATGTTATTGAAATAAACATTTCAGTGTAAACCGTGTCAACTGTTGAGTGAGTGCACCATACACCAAGTGCACAAGAGAGTTACTCAAAAAAATATTTTGTAGGTGAAAAATGAAGATATATATATTGAATAGGTCTAGTGTGGGACCATCTCATAACCTGAGACAATAGGATGAGATATAACTTGAGCATTGATGCATCAACACTATCGTAAGGTGGATATTAATTTATGTTGTCTCATACTAATTTTTATCATATATGTTTATATCATTACAAATATTTTATAAGCAATTTGTAGTTAATCCCTACTACGAAATTTTATATTAGAAATTTCATAATCATATTGACAAATTTTCTAGGTAAATCTGTATTTTTGGTAGTGCATCACTTTTAGGTATTTTATTTTTATTTTATTATATAAATATTTTAATTAATGGCCTGAAGAAAATGAGCAGCCCAATTAAAAAAATCATTTCTGATAACAACAAAAGCAAGACGGCCCAAGCTATTTCCCGAAGGATAAAGGTACGGTTGTAACCATTTTTCGCCCCATTTATAATAACCATTTTAAATCCAAAAATATAGCTGCACATTTAAAATGGTGTTGTAGCCCTGAGAAATGGAAAAAGAAAGCAATACTGGGCCTAGACCTATTGAAGGCAATCATGGAAATGGAAAAAAAGCATTCGGCGCATTCGGAAATTTTGTCTTTTCATCCATAAAAAATGGATTTTTTTTAAACATAGATATAATATGTAAAAGGTAAAAATATTGTGTCAAATCGAATACAAAATAAATTATTTTTAAAATGTTATGTGTGTGTACTGAAAAATATTACCTCCGTCCTTAAAATTGATCCTGTTTTTTTGCACTTGGTTTAATGCGATATGTCGGAGGGTATTACGGGATTTTATGAGGTTCGTTTTTTAATAAAATAACCGTTTATGGAAAGTTCATTTTATTAAAAAAAAAAAACGGACCTCATAAACCCCCGTAATACCCTCCGACTTATCACATTAAACTACATGCAAAAAAATAAGACCAATTTTCAGGGACGGATGGAGTATAGATAAACTTTATTTGTTTAATTTTAGAAAACAGAACTATTTTTTAGTACAAAGAAGTCACTTGATGTAAAAAAAAAAAGGATCTTTGAATGCTTCAAGAATCACTACAGTAAAGATACGCTGGTGAGACCGTACTAGAGCAGAATTTTTCGTACAAAGAAGTCTCGGAGATAGATAGTCGAATGTTGATCGAAACATTCAAAGAAGAGGAAATCCTGGAGGCGATTAAAGAATGTGATAGTTCAAAGAGTCCGGGACCTGACAGCTTCAACTTTGTTCAAATTGGATTTCATGAAAATGATGGAAGATTTTTATCAAAGTGGCAGACTGACTGGAGGTTTGAATCTGTCATTTATTGTGTTGATTCCAAAGAAGGAGAAAGCATCTGAAATACTGGACTTCAGACCTATATCTCTCATTGGAGGGGTGTATAAAATCATATCAAAGGTTTTATCAGGCGGCTGAGCAGGGTATTGGGGTCTATCATTTTGGAAAAATAAAGCGCATTCATTGGAAGGAGGCAGATATTGGATAGTGTCGTAGTCCTGAATGAAATAATTGATGAAGTTAAAAGCAGAAAGAAGAAATGCATTTTATTCAAGATTGATTTCGCCAAGATCTATGATACTGTTGATTGGGGGTACTTAGAAAGTCTGATGGGACGTTTTAAGTTCACACCTAAATGGATCAAATGGGTAATGGAATGTGTATCCTCTGCACACACTTCAGTTCTTGTGAACGGAAGTCCATCGGGAAAATTTCATCTGGAAAGAGGCCTTAGACAAGGGGATCCTCTGTCTCCATTCTTATTTCTATTAGCAGCTGAGGGAATGAGCACTATGCTTAGAAAAACGGTGGAAGACAGGTTGTTTGAACCAATTGAAGTTGAGAAAAATAAAGTTTCTATCTCTCATCTTCAGTTTGCAAACGACATAATTTTTGTGGGGAAAGCATCGGAGTCTAATATACATTTTTAAGAGCTTCCTCATTAATTTGGAGCTGGTGTCAGGGCTAAAAGTGAATAGACAGAAATGTTCGTTATTCGGGATTAATGTGGAGGATGAGATATTGAGTGGTTTTGCAAGGTCACTATGCTGCCAAGTGGGAAGAATTCCATTCTCTTACCTTGGGGTGAAGGTTGGCAGTACGCACAGGCAGGTCTCGGAAAGGGAGTATGTGGTCAGAAAGATAAAAAACAAATTGAGGAAATGGGATGGCTTGAAAATATCCATGGGAGGGAGACTCGTCTTGGTTAATTTGGTTCTTTTGTCCTTACCTGTGTATTACTTTTCTATATACCGTGTACCTAAATCTATTTTGAGTGAGATTGAAAAGGAATTTTTTGTGGGGGGTGGTGAGAGCGAGAAGTTTGTTCCATGGGTTAATTAGGACATTATTTGCAAGCCTGAATTTCTTTGGGATCAAAGATTTGGAGTGTTTCAATAAAGCATTCCTTGGGACGTGGGTGTGGAGGTTCTATAAGGAGAGGGAAAGCTTATGAGCTAGAATTATTGAGTCTAGGTGGGAAACGTCATGGGGAGTAGGGTCAGGAAACGGGGAGAGAGGAAGGAGAGCAAAACCTAGAGGATGGTGGGGTGAGATTTTGAAAGCAGTGGAGGCGGTGCAAAGGGATTGGGTCATGTCGGGACTAGTGAGAAAAATAGAGGATGGAAGGGATATTAATTTCTGGGAAGAACGTTGGGCGGGCGATTTTCAATTAAAAGTTAAATTTAGAAGACTATACAATTTTAGCCTTAATGTGTTTGAAAAAGTGAGTGAGATGGGTGTATGGAGGGATGGAGTGTGGGAGTGGGAGTGGGCTTGGAGGAGAATTTTTTGTTATAGAGAGATTTTTCTTCTTAATGAATTAGCTGATGTAATCAACAAGTTTACTATATCTCCAGGCACGGAGGACAAGTGGAGCTGGAATAGCGACACGGGGGGAGTATACACAACAAAGGGAGTGTATGACTGGCTTTTACAACAAAAAACATTAAGACATGAAGAGGAGAAAGAAGAACTTAAGCTATTGTGGAACAACTGGGGGCCAACAAAAGTTTGAGTACATGCTTGGAGAGTGATGTGGGTTAGGATTCCCACGAAAACTGAGTTGCAAAGATGCAATTGTCTTCCGAATCAAGTAAGCTTGAATTGCATGTTTTGTAATGAACAAGTGGAGACGGTAAACCATATTTTTTTTAGTGTCATATTGTCTATCAAGTGTGGATGGAGTGTATAAAATGGTTGGGGATGACTGCAGTGTTACCCTCACGTCCTTAATCAAATCTATTGATTTTCAGCTCACTGCTGAGTGGGAAGATGGGTAAGAAATTTGTGGTGTGTACTTGGCTTTTGTCACGCCCTAGTTTTCATGAAATTGACATCCTAAAAAGTAGTTATATTAACTAACTTGGGCGCAACTAAGATTTGAAATTTAAATGCATAACGGTAAAGAAAAATAACTATAATTTAAAAACACTCTAATGGTAACCAGCAACGACTTTCAAATTTGAATAAAATACTTTTAAAGTAAGAAGTGATAACACACGTAGTTCGTAAGACTGAAGAAAATAAAGAGTAAGTCCAAGTACTTAAAAATAGTAGAAACTTAGTCAACTTTAAACTTGAGTAGTTTAATTTAAGTTTAGATAATATCTAAAATTTCGTCTCCCATCACCACTCCTCGCCCTCCAACTCCTCAACCTGAAAGGGGGGATAATATTGGGGGTGAGCATGCATGCATACTCAGTGGAGTCACGTTATTTAGAGTTAATGTTAGAAATAAATAATTAAGTAATCACTTGTAATTTGTAAATCACTTTCACACATTTACACATATACATTGCCATAATACTTTGCCTTTGAACATTGCCATAATACTTTGCTATTGAACATTGTCATAGAACATTGGAGCATGGCGGGTTAAACCCGAAGACCCGTCGGTTCCGGACCACAAATAGGGCCCCTGGCTATTAGACTTTGCCGAGCACGGCGGGATTCACCCGAAGACCCGTCGGTCACGGACCACAAATAGGGCCCCTGGCTATTAGTAACTTTGCCGAGCACGGCGGGATTCACCCGAAGACCCGTCGGTCCCGGACCACAAATAGGGCCCCTGGCTATTAGTAACTTTGCCATAATAATGAACTTCATCATTTGCATAACATTGGAAAATAATTCACATAGTAGACAACTTAAGCATTTACTTAAAACATCAAACGCCGAATAACACATGCATAAGAGCTCTACTAACCACTGTAGAGAATAAAGCAATAAAATCCCACCTCGAATCCGAACGTAAGTAGTGATAGGTAGAAGTCTCGTACGAACTAGCCCTCGTAATTAACGTCGCCTAAAATAGATAATTAAATCTATTTAGAAAATAATGGAGAGTCCTTGAATTAAAATCTATAACTAAACTTTCTCGAAAATATAACCCAGAATTCTCCAAACTCCAAATATATTAATAACATGTTTCTTCCTCAACTAAATGGCGCACTAAGGTTAAACCAATGAACTACTTAGATTATATAATTAGAAATCGGTATTCTTAGCATCACATGTACAATCCCAATTGAAAGAGTCACCTTAGCAATTCCAATGAGCACTACTAAACAAACTGGAGAATTTAATAAACTATTCCATTTGTATATTAAAATACCCCCAATAGAACTTATAGCCTAAACAATGGTGAGAATTGGATATACTCTTGGATCAGACTTATAACCTATTTAGTCAAGACTTTCAATCTAACTCGACGTGAAATACAATCTACATATGTTTACGAAAATATACAATTTTTTTGAACAAAAGAGTAGTTGAGCGAAACCACTTAGAAAAATTTAATATTGTTGAAATACGATGAAGACTCCGATTAAAACCGTGGATAGTTGAAGATATAAATGAAAAGATAAAAGATAAAAATGGACAAGAAAAGAAAAGTACCGTGAGTGCCGGAAGACAAACTGAGATTAGGTTCTGTGTATAGATGATTTTGAAAATACTTCAGGCTTAGAATGTGTATGAAATTCCCAAGTAGTGGGCATTTATGTCCTGAAAGAAACTGCTACATAATTTAATTAGGGAGTTGTTACCGTTCTTTTAAAATTTGAAAAGTCAGCAACAGTTTTTTTTTTCTTTTTTCCTAACCTCTTATTTTTTGTAATGGGTGTTCACAGCTTTGTGTTATTTGGTCTTTGTGGAAACTTCAGAATGTTGTTATTTTTCGGGAAGAGGAGGTGGTGGTGCAAAAACTGGTTGAAGAGATTAAAGTTCGGCTTTGGAGTTGGATTTTGATAAGAAAGAAGTGCGGTTCGAATTTCTTATTTTGCGATTGGGTGTCTAGTCCGAGAAGTGCAATAGACTGTTAAATGGTCTTAGGAATTCTATGTACTCTTTGTGTTGCTGCTAGTTTCTGGGAGATTGTTTTGTGTTAATTGTTGTAAAACTCTCAATTTTACAGGGTATGTCTCAGACCCAGTGTTAATAAAATTTTCTACTGATAAAAAAAAAACAGAACTATTTTTTATGAACGAGAACAAATAACACTACAAAAAAAGCTTGATTTAACAACGAAAATTAACGACGGACAGTAACATCCGTCGCTAATTTAAAAAGTAACGACGGATTTGCGACGAAAGTAGTCAAGCAAACGAGATTTGACTAATTTAACGACGGGATCAACAGACCGTCGTAAATTTACGACGAGCATAGCAAAAACTGCCGTTTTATTTCATTTTACGACGGACGTCCGTCGCGAAAAGCAAATTTGAATTAACAACGACTAGCTAAGCCATCGTTAATCGCGAGCTTTTTTTTCTAGGAGGCGGGTTGTTGAGCAATAATTGAACTGCGTGATAAATTTGGTTCTAGCGATGGACTTTCCGTCGTAAAACATTAAAATTAGCGACGGATATGTTTGTCCGTTGTTAATTTTGCTGTTTTATGGCAGAAACTTTTTTCTCTTCTCTCTTCTTTCACTCTCACGAAAAATACTACATTATACACATTTTCATCTATTCTTGGCATATAATTGATGTTGAACATTGCATTGAAGTGTTCTTAGCTACGGAACAACTCTGTTACTCATTGCCTTCAACTTCACCGTACGTTTTCACACTTTTAACCATTTAAATATCTTGTTTTAGAGTTTCAATTTTGGCTACAATATTAGATAATGATTAAAATATATATGTTTATTAGATGACGGGTGTGTGATATATATATATGTTTATTTAATATATATGAATTGATTTATGTGAAGGAAAAATTTATATCTCTATTTTTAGTCGAAACTCTGCCCAATTTTTTACAACTCATGTGATATTACTTTTAAATTGTAACAGATGCAATTTCCAGATCGTGGTTGGATGTACTCAATACCTAGAAAGATAAGAAGAGGCATTAATCCTGTTAATTGCAATAAAATTGATGAGTTTATTGAGTTTGCAGAACAACATCCGTACTGTAAGGATTATACGGATAATATTAGGTGTCCGTGTAAAGAAAAAAGATGTAGAAATATGAGATTCCTGAGTGTTGATGAGGTTAAAACTCATCTTGTGATGTCCAATTTTGTTCCCCTTCATTACATTGGACGTGTCATGGTGAAGAATGGTGGAATATTGACATCAGTATAATAGAATCCTATTATAATACTGGTTGGAGCGGTGGTGGAAGTTATGATGTTGGTGGTTCAAGTTATGTTCCTTATGATCAATTCGAACCACATATGGAGGACGAACCTGATAGATACCGGATGATGATTGCAGAATCAGTTTTGGATGATCAAGGTCAATTCAATGAAATGTCTACGGAGGAGGAACCAAATTATCGGTCAAAGAAGTTTATTGATATGCTTAAAACAGTTGATCAAAAGTTTTTTCCTGGTTGTGATACTGAGACGCAGCTGTCATTTAATGCTCAGATGTTGAACATCAAAACTGAAGGCAAGGTGAGTAAAAAAATGTTCAATCAATTTGCTAAATTGTTCAAAATACTCTACCTAAAGAAAACACGGCGCTTGATAATTTCTATCAGAGTAAGAGGCTTTTGAAGGATATGAGTCTACCGTTTGAGAAGATTGATTGTTGCACAAACGGTAGTATGTTGTTTTGGGATGAGGATGAGGATGAGGAGAATTCGACCCTTTCTTTTGGGAGTGTAAAAGACCGGAGTTTGGAATCCGTCTTTGAAGAAAGAAGCCGCCTAGCTCCTTCTTTCTCAGCATCGGGCAAATCCTTTTCTATAGCGCATGAAGGCCTATCCGCGTAGGTCATTACCCATGTTCCGGGGAAGTGGCATTCTGAACCTATCAAAGATGAGCATGGCGGAATGCATTTAGCTGCTGTACACCAAGACTGAAGAGAGGAATTGCCTCTACTCCAGAGGAGTACCGATTGGCTTCTCAATACCAGTACTAAGTAATGGGGGACTCTTAAAGGGGGAATTCTCACACCTTCGTAGGCGATCCTGATATCGATCTCATAGATACATATAGAATTCTGCGGAAAGCTGTATTCGATGAAAGTCGTATGTACGGCTTGGAGGGAGATGTTTCATATCTTTTGAGATCCACCCTACAATATGGGGTAAAAAAGCCAAAATAAGTGATTTTAGCCCTTATAAAAAGAAAACTGATTCTTAAACCCCCTTCACGCTCATGTCACGTCGAGGTACTGCAGAAGAAAAAACAGCAAAATCCGATCCAATTCATTGCAAAATGTGTGGGCACCCCCGTTACAAACCATCTGGTCGTACCAAAAGTAGGAAGAAAGTTTAGTTGAAGGCTTGGAAGTCAATGTATTATCTTCCCATCACACCTCGTTTGGAGAAGTTGTATCAGTCTAGTACCACTGCTAAAGACATGACATGGCATGCTGAGGAGTGTTCTAGTGAGAATTCTGGGGTGAATTAATTAGGATTAATTCATGCTAGTAATAATTGAATTTAAATTCGTATTTAAATTTCATCCCGAATAGTTCCCGGGTACCCCTATTTTCCCAACAACTAGTATCAGAGCCACGGTTTCGGGCTCTGGTCTTTAAATTGGAATTTAAATTGTTTGACATTAAATTTAAATTGGATAGTAGAATTGATAGATCTTTTTGCAGGTATCCAAGTGTCATGGTTTTTAATGTTATTTTTTTCATGCGTGTGAATTAATTGGTTTTAATTCGATTCGTTCGAATTTATTTTTCTCGTGAGAAAATCCACGAGTAGATTAGTTGTTTTATTTTGATTTGATCATTGTAATAGACTAGTCTAGATCTAGTATTTATTTTTTGTAAATAAATTGTAACCGGATTGAGACGAAGACAGAAACGAAGAATTAAAGACGGCGTACTCGGACGACGCATGCATGTGTGGCGCATGCGTGGACGTAAAATCATGCACGGCGTGAAAAATAAGAACGAACGGTGAAACCCGGTGCACGGCGTGCACGAGGCGCACGGCGCCGTGCACGACGGGTTCCGACGCTGCACGGACGCGCGCGAGGCCAGGCCTCTCGGCGCTCGGTGGCCGTGACCGAGAGGCGCGCAACCCACCTCTATGGGCTGATGCGCGCCGTATCTCGAGCCGTGGATTTTTTTTTATTTCTCGTTCTCAAATTTTTTGTGTGATTTCAAACGTCGTCCCGAACCCCAAACAAAGTTGTTTTTGATAAAGTGTTGCTGTTCGAGTGGGAGCGTGTCGAGACGAACAATGGAAAGCAACAAGGATGATTTTTTCGCATCAAGACGTGAAGAAATTAAACCGTGACAATTGGATTTGAGTGCTCCAATGTGTTTAATTTTGTTTTGATGGATGTTTTATTTCGTGCACTTATTATTATTTGTTAATATGTATTTGCATGATTTTAATTGTCCAAGAAAAACCTTACTTTTGAAAATTACTAAGTATGTTTCTTTAATCCCAATTTTATTCCGGATATTAAAATTGGATTAATTTGGCCTCTGACTTGAAGCGAACTACACTAGCTTCTACTAGTAGCTACCCCGCAAGAGTACGGGTTCACTGTAGTATGGGCAAGTATAGGGACCAAGTATTATCGAACCCAAGGGATGGTGTATATGCGAATAGATCCCTGAAGATCTACGCGTCGTAGTTAATATGAGTGTAATGTTTTTGGGTTTTTTGAAAGAATTAATTAAGAGCAACTAAAGTAAACTAATTAAACTAAAGAACGTAAGAAACGAATTAACTAAGATTGTTTTCTAATGGGAGATGGTGATGCTTAGGATAGGAATCCCTACGTATATTAACGGAGCAGGTACATAATCAAAGTAATTGTGACAAACAAGAATTAACTTAAGTATAAGAATGCAAGGTGAAAGCTCAAGATTCTAAACCCTAATACTTTACCCTAACACTCGACTTCACTAATCCACTAACAAGTTAATGGATTGTGCTCAATTAATGAGACCCTAATTTAACTAAGGTGATGCGGTCGTCCTCCTTCGCTAAACCGGTAGATGAATTAACCTTTCCTAAACCTTCTCGTTAAGACTACTAATTGTTATTGAGTGATGCGGTCGTCCTCTCTCTAACACTTTCATACTAAATTCAAAGGTAAAGTTAAGATTAATTATACGAATTCATTAATCAAGAGAATTAAAACTAACGTCACGAATTACCCTAATTACGTACCCACATCCTACTTCTACGAGTTCATCCTAACCTAAGCATGCAAGGGTTTTAGCTAGACATGACGTTAACAAACATTAAAGCAATAGAAGAAACGACGAACATAAACATGATGAATTGAAGAAAGAAAATACGAAACATGAACTAGGGTTTAAAGAAAATAAATACGAAGAACTGAAATTGAATTAATTAAAACGAAATTAAAAGCGTTTAAAGTAATCAAGCTAATGAAAAGAAACTAAGAAACGAAAAGAAACTAAGAATTCGTATGAAAAACCTCAACAAAACATAACTAAAGCTTGCTCGTTTCCTTCCTCTCCAAAAACTAAGTCTAAAATTATTTCTAAAAGTCGGGGTATCCTTCAAAACGTGTTTTGGAGAGGTATATATAGGCACGGGTCGAAACGGGAGCTAATGGGCCGAAAATACGCATCCGGAGGCAAAAATCCATGGGCGCTCGAGCAAAACGCTCGAGCTCCCGCTCGAACAGTGTAGCTCGAATGACACAATCGCTCGAGCGGTTCCGCTCGAGCTGGTCGAGCGATGAAATCTCACTGTATGTTTTGGGCGCTCGAGCGGTAGCGCTCGAGCTGCTCGAGCGCAAGAATAGTTCTGTACGTTTAAGCGCTCGAGCAATGCGCTCGAGCGGGGGCGCTCTACCTAGTCACTCGAGTGACTTCTAACTCCTCCCAACTGATACTTTTCCTCGTCCGCACTAATACCAATCGTATTTCTTCAATATCTTCTCATCCGGGCATCCGTTTGAGTCGATTCAAAGTCCTACGAACTCCGTTTTTCGTCCTCTATTCACCTATGAGCATCAAAGAGACAAATTCATCAATGTGTAGAAATAATGCTCAATTGACTCTAAATACTCTATAAACTCTACCAAAACTCGGGCGTTTCTAGCTACGAATCATGACAATTTCACGCCTAATCAGCCTCCATAATTTATTTATTTGTGAAGTCTTTTTAGAATACATTTCCCCCTCGGATCGGCCAAAAGGACGTATTTCACATGAATAAAAGGATGATTGTGGATTATTACTAGTGGCGGTATTTAATTATGGTTATTACTTAGGCATAAGAAATTGATATTAACCTACTCCCCTCGGAGTCCCTGTCAATTTTTATGTGGTCAAAGTGAGAGCCAACTATTAATTTTGAATTAAGGATTTGTAACTTTTAAGTTTTTAATCTGCTTGAACGTGTTTAAATGTATAGACCACCCCTCGTGGCGCATTTAAATTGTTTCGAGATGTTGGCTGATGCATGATTATATTGTTTTAAGGTTTCAATATAATTGATGTGATCGAATTATGTGATAATTTCATATTTTTCTAGATATTAATATGAATGTATGTTTTATTCTCATTTCATCATGTCGCAACCTTTTAATCCACTGTTTAAATATACTTTAAGTTAACAAACTTGCTGGAGACAATTATATCGATTGGAAATGTAATTTAAATTTTATCCTTACTGCACAAAAATGCAATTGGGTTATTCACGTTAATATACCCGGCAAGCCTAATGATAAGTCAAGCAATGGGAAAATGCAGTTTATGATTGGAAGCGTGACAATGAACACATGAAGTGCATCATCTTGACATCTCTGTCTGAGGATTTGAGGCGCATTCATGAGGACATTGTATCCGCTGTCGAAATCATGGAAAGCCTTGAAGGGATGTTTTCACATCAGAAACCCATGACTAATCAGTTCACCTAACATGACTCGGTCAAGTTGGAAATGGTGAAGGGAACGCCCGTGAGGGAGTACGTTCTCGAGATTATGGCATACCTTAACAAGTTGGAAGTACTTGGTGTGGATTTTGATGTCCCTTCTAAGGTCGATTTCATACTTCATTCTCTTCCGAAAAGTTTTGAGCAGTTTTAACTGAACTGTCAGATGAATGAACGGACAAGTCGTTTGCCCGAGCTCTTGCAAGTTTTAATTTCGGTGGAGGTGATAATGGAGCACCAGTCTAGTGTTATGGTGGCTAATGGTCCGTCTACCTCTTTTGGTCCCAAGGGAGGGAAAAAGAGGAAGAGAACCAAAGGTCGAATCCAAGCAAATCCAATTATTGCGAAAGGCAAAGCCAAGGCTAGCATCAAAGGGGAAGTATTTTAACTGCGGTAAGAGAGGACATTGGAGGTCTGCCTATTCCAAGCCTAAGAGGCTAGGAAAGTTAGGTAATTCACATGCCTTAGTCGTTGAAACTTGTGAAGTGGTGTATGCTGTCCATTCGTGGATAGTGGATACGAGAGCCGCTGATCACATTTGTTTCATTTAGCATAGGTTCAAGCTAACCCGATGTGAGATCCCCATCACACCGGGCAATGCTACGAGAAGTGGCAGCTGAAGTAGTGGGAGAAGTGTGCGTATCTTTTGAAGATAGAGTTATGGTCTTGAGAGACGTTCTTCATGTTCCTAGTTTAGAAAGAACTCAACCTTCAGTTTCTAAACTGTTTTGAATAGATACTCAGTTTCTTTTAATAAGGATGTTATTATTTCTTGAAACGATGAGTTTACCTGTTCCGGAATATTGTTGGATGATCTTTATACCATTAATTGGGCACACCACTCATAAATTGAATCTAATAACACATCGACCATTTCAAGTTATAAACGAAAGCGTTCTTTCTGGTATGAACGAAACACTTCTATGGCATCTTAGATTAGGTCATATTAATCTAATGCGAATACAAAGATTGGTGAAAGACGGATCCTTGGAGTTTCTTCAAGTTGAGTCATTTCCAACTTGCGAATTATGTTTAGAGGGTAAAATGACCAAGAGGGCATTTAAAGCCACGGGGAAAGGAGCCACGGAAGTGTTGGAACTCGTTCATACCGATATGTGTGGTCCAATGATGATCATAGCTTGAAGGGGGTATGAGTATTTTGTGACTTTTGTTGACGATTACTCGGGATATGGATACATCTACCTTATGTTGCATAGGGAAATAAGTATCAAGTTTCTACGATCCGATCGTGGAGGCGAATACCTCAGCAATGAATTCTTGAACTACCTATCGGACGAAGGGATCGTATCCCAGTTAACCACACCGGGAACCCCTCAACAGAACGGTGTGGCGGAACGAAGGAACCAAACTCTTTTAAAAATGGTTAGATCTATGATGAGTTATTCAGATTTACCCAAATCGTTTTGGGGTAACGCCTTGGAAACAACGACTTACATTCTAAACTTGGTGCCATCCAAATCGGTTTCTAAAACCCCAATGGAATTGTGGACCGGGCGCAAGCCCAGTCTAAGATACTTGCGGATTTGGGGTTGTCCGACATACGTGCTAGACAAGGAAGCCAGTAAATTGGATCCATGTTCGGAATTAAGGCTGTTTATAGGATACCCTACGGAAACAAAAGGGTGTATGTTCTATAGTCCCAAGGATCAAAAGACCGTATTTTGCACACACTTTAAATTCTTGGAAGAAGACTATATGAACAAAAGAAAGCCCAGAAGTAAGATTACCTTAGACGAACTCCTATACCAAGTATACAAGATGATATACCAATCATCACACCTTTACGACCAGAACCCCGTCGCAGTGGGAGGATTGCTAGGTAACCCGAGAGATTCATGGTAATAGGAAAATCTTCGGATTTGATTCCCGGTGATGAATCAGACCCATGGACATACGACGAGGCAATCCAAGACAAAGACGCGGAGTCATGGCAAACGACAATGGAAACCGAGATGGGTTCGATGGATCATAATCAAGTGTGGGAGTTGGTCGAACCACCCAGTGGGGTAAAACCCATTGGATGCAAGTGGGTGTACAAGAGGAAAAGAGTACCGGACGGAAGGGTTGAGACCTTCAAAGCAAGGCTAGTGGCCAAAGGGTATACTAAAAAAGAAGGGATCGATTATGAGGAAACCTTTTCGCCTGTAGCTATGCTTAAGTCCATCTGTATTCTCTTGTCGATCGCTGCGCACATAGATTACGAGATCTGGCAAATGGATGTCAAGACGGCTTTCCTTAACAGAAGTCTTGACGGGTTAGATATCCATATGCAACAGCCCAAATGTTTCATTTAAAAAGGCCAAGAGCACCTCGTATGCAAGCTTAAGAGATCCATTTATGGACTTAAGCAAGCATCGCGTACTTGGAACCAGTGTTTTGATCAAGTTATTAAGTCTTATGGGTTTTGATCAAAACAAGTTCGAAAGTTGTGTGCATAAAAGGCATGACGGAACTGTGGTGGTATTCTTAGTATTACACGTAGACGATATTCTGCTCATTGGAAACAATGTAAAGGTATTGTCAGACGTAAGGGTATGGCTATCAAATCAGTTTGATATGATGGACTTAGGGAAAGTCGGTCACATCCTTGGGATTAAGATCACTTGAGATCGCAAGAGAAGGATGTTGGGCTTATCGCAAGTTTCATACAAATGCACTGTTTTGAAGCGTTTCAGCATGCAAGATTCCAAGAAAGGTTTTGTACCTTTTATGCACGGAATCCATCTATCAAAAGAAAGAGGCCCTAAGACGCATATGGAGATAGATGACATAAAAGACGTTCCGTATGCTTCGGGCATAGGAAGCCTTATGTATGCAATGTTGTGTATGAGACCAGATATCTGTTTTTGCCTCGGGCATGATGGCAAGATATCAAAAGTAACCCCGTGAAAGCTTATTGGACTGCAATTAAATGTATTCTGTAGTTTCTAAAAAGAACTAGCGATGGAATGTTGATTTAACAGTTAGACATTCTAATTCCCATGGGATGCACGGACTCAAATTTCCAATCAGATATAGAATCCAGATTATCTCCCTTGGGTAGTGTGTTTTGCATGGGAGAAGGAGCCATGACATGGAGAAGCGATTAGCAGAAATACATCGCCGATTCGACCATGAAAGCCGAATAAGTAACTACTTGTGAAGCAGCGAAAGAAGCGGTTTGGCTCAAGTACTTCCTAGTGGACTTGGACGTTGTTGTTCCGAATTTGCCCAACATAATCACTGTCCATTGTGATAATGCCGGAGCAGTTGCAAATTCAAGGGAATCGAGAGCCCACAAGACCAGCAAATACATTGAAAGAAAATACCATCTTATACGAGAAATCGTTAAGAGAGGAGATAAAGAGGTGGCAAAGATAAACGTCGAAGGACAACCTAGTATATCCATTCACAAAGGGTCTGCCTCAGAGTACATTCGAGAGACGTGTGGATGGAATGGGAGTTAAGACTATTGTCAATCTGCTTTAAGTATAAGTGGGAGGAATTATTAGGTTGACATTAGATGTCACGTAGAGCTACTACACTAGACATGCATGATGATGTATACTAAAAAGCAGACTTTAAGTATAAGTGAGAGATTGTTGGAGTTATACGTGAAAGTATGCTTTTACTTTGTATAACTCATGTATTAAACACTTATTTTTTAGAATAATTCTTTTATCACATTTGCTTTAGATATGATTGAATGTTGAATATTTATTGCATCCAGTTCATTATAAGTGGTAATTGTTACATTGTAGTTAATGTGTTGATACCCGATCACGGAAAATTACATTAACAGTTTCCTTGTAACTAAACGTACAAATTCACGACCTAGGTGGAATTGAACAATCCGCCGTGAAAGGTCGATGTGTATATCTCAGATTGGCTTGTCTTGACCAAGAGATTGCACTAGCACATTTAGTATGTGTTGAAGAGGACCTACAGCGAGGATAAATTCTTCTGTTTTGAAATGTGAAGAATTAGACCTCAGTGGTTATTGATTTCTTAATCTCCGTCACTTAAATAGGACCGTGTGTGCTTAATGGTTACTGCTTTGATTCATGTTGGGTGAGAATCATCGTGACTTCGAACTTTGTGTTTTGGGCAGTAATATTAATCATACGACGGTTGCTAAGATTTAATACGGAGAAACGCGTGCGAGTACGGCTCTTGTGATTAGTCCCCTTGGTGGGCTCGGAAGTTTTATCGTACCAAATCTTGCAAGTGAAGAATCCGTTTCTTCGGTACGGATAATAATGTTGAGCTGTCTTTACTTCATGGTGAAATATATTAATTAATTTAGAGCTATTCAGAAGCTTAATTAATTAATGGACTTGATAATCTTAAACGCGGAAAATAATAACCGGGAGCCCATATCATCGTAATATGATAGTGGTACTAATTAATATCATCATATATCATCTTAAACGCGGAAAATAATATGGATTAAGATGGATAATGCAATATTAATTTATTAGTGGTACTAATTAATATTAATGGGTTGTATTATATTGGGGCTCAATATTGAAATTCAGAAGTCCATTAGGAGGTCCAATCTTAATTCTCCTTAAGGCCCCTCAAGTAGCCCATTAAGTAGCTCAATAATGATAAGGTGATTAAAATAAAAAGAAAATATATTGCTGATTTTTCTTTGTGATTTTCTAAAATAGCTTATTTAGGAGAGAAAAGATTTTGTTGATTTTCTTGAAAAGATATTATGGAAGATAAATATTCTTGAAATACAAGATTATCTCATATATTCAAGAAGATCCAAATCTTGGATTCTTTTCTTGTAAATTTCGAAAATTACATGAGTAAATAGGAGGGTGAGATTTTTGTGAATTCAAGATTTCTTAGAGACTAAGAAAAGATTTTCTCCAGGCCCTTAAAATACATGAAAATTTGGCCACTACTCTTATAAATAGGGGATAATTATTTCATCCCTAAGTACATAATTCCATGTGTTGGAAAAATCAAGAGCACATATATTTTTCTTTTCCTTAGTTATTTTAATTGCTTGAAAGCACTTCCCACCGGTGATCAAGTAAGGCGAAAGGGAAATACTTGAGAAGGTCTTTAGATTGGTAGCACGTTCGTAATTGTCCCGTGATAATCAAAGGTCATATCTACGAGAGGTACGTAGTCACATAATCTCTTAGTTTTTCCGCCATAGATTTTATGTGAATTAATTCAACTTGCATGCTGATAAAATTGTTGTTGGAATTATTATTTGAATTAATTAGGATTAATTCATGCTAGTAATAATTGAATTTAAATTCATATTTAAATTTCATCCCGAATAGTTCCCGGGCACCCCTATTTTCCCAACACAACCACTGATTGAAGAATTGATGTATTTGTGGCATACGGGAGTGGAGACCTACGACGTTATAGGAAGCAGAACTTTACGATGCGGGCTGCTCTTTTGTGGACCATTAGTGATTTTCCAGTATTTTCTATGTTGTCTGGGATGTCGACAGTAGGAAAACAAGCATGTCCGTACTGCATGGAAAGATCTGATGCATTCTATCTCCCATTGAGTAAGAAGGTGTCATGGTTCGACAACCATCAGAAGTTTCTTCCTTCTGATCATCCCTTTCGGAGGAACAAAACAGACTTTCTTAAGGGTAAAGATGCAATATGTGCACAAAGACCGGACATTCGTAACGGTATGTATAGTTAGCATTCAATGTTTTTTAAATTATTGAATCATTGTTATGTTTTGTTCTAACTAAATCCTAAAAAAATTATTTTAAGTGAAAGATTGTTGTATAAGATTACGGTCACTGGGTTGATGAAGACAACTGAGTTTGGTGCAATGGAGAACAATAAAAAAAAAAAAAGTTATTGGAAGAAGAGAAGTATCTTTTGAGATTTGCCCTATTGGAGCAAGTTGTTGATTCGACATAATTTGGATGTGATGCATATAGAAAAGAATATTTTCGACAACTTGTTTCATACAATCTTGAGTACTAAAGGGAAGACCAAAGACACTTCAAAGTCCAGAGATGAGTTGCACCTCTTCTGTTCTCGTAAACAACTACACAAGGATGAGCAGACAAAGATGTATACAAAAGCCTCCTACACAATTAGTAAAGCAGAGAGGAAGGAGTTGTGTAAGTGGGTGAAAGAGATGAGGTTCCCTGATAATTATGTTTCGAATTTAAGAGACGGGGTTGACATAGAAAATAGAAAGGTGTTTGGGAAGAAGAGTCATGATTGTCACGTGTTCATGCAACGCTTGTTACCGATTGTATTTCGGTACTCACTTATGAAGAATGTGTGGAGTGCCATCACAGAATTAAGTCTATTTTTCAAACACTTAACGGCCTCAATAATTACAGTAGAGGACATGAGGATTTTGAATTAGAAGATCCATGTTATTCTATGCAAGCTTGAGCGGATTTTTCCACCTAGCTTTTTCGACTCGATGGAGCACTTACCCATACACTTAGCTTACAAAGCCTTAATTGCTGGTCCAGTACAATATCGATGGATGTACCTTTTGAGAGGTAATTATATATTATATTTTAAGATTTATCCTTTTACATTATTATTGATGAATATTCACGAACAAAAATATTTTTAGGTATCTACATAACTTGAAGATCAATATTTCAAATCCGGTCCACATCGAAGCATCCATTGTTAACGCATATCTTACTGAAGAGGTTGGAGCATTTTGTTCTTACTACTTCGGCGATCAAGTTCAAACCAGAATCAGAAATGTGTCTCGCAACTACGATGGTCGTGGAGTAGATCATCCCCTTTGTGATGTTGAAGGTATGTTATCTATATTTTTGCATTCGGGTCGAACAATGGGCAAGGGCACCACACGACCTTTTAAGAACAATAATGAAGAGGAAACAATACATTCATACGTTTTGATGAATTGCCTTGAAGTCCAACCGTACATGGAGTAAGTAATTTTTTTATAGTATTCCATGTTTTATCTTTATAACTGAAAAATCATTAATTTATTTTTTTGATATATAAGGATGTTCTGTGAGTATAAGCGTGCACAAGAACCAGGCATCACTGATGCACAAGTTTCTCAGTCCATCCGTGGTGAATTAATGTATTGGTTCCAACGTTACGTGAGTATCACTTTATTCTATCTCTATTTTTTCAGAACGCATGTAATTATATCTTAGCTGATAATTTAATATTTACAGGGAGAGTGTGGTCTACTTGACAATCCACTTCTACAAGCTCTGAGTCATAGACCATTACGTAAAGTTGTTTCATTCCAAGGATAATACGCAAATGGATACAAATTTCATACACAAGTGTATGCTGAAACAAAATCATCAACAAACAGTGGTGTTTGCGTGAATGCTGGAATTTGCAACGAAGAACCAGTCGATTACTACAGAGTCTTGCTTGAGGAATTAATTTGATGAATAAAAAATGGCTAAATGGATACGTATACAATTAATTACGTACACGTGAACGGATTATAATATTAATTACGCATTTTCCGAATTAAATAAATTTACAAAACAAAAAAAAATTAGTAACAACATTTATTAAAATAAGTTAGAAACGAAAAGGAATTAATTTGATGAATAGTAAAAAAATGGCTCAATTTGGATACGTATACAATTAATTACGTACAAGAGAACTATTTATAATATTAATTATGCATTTTCTGAATTAAATATATTTACAAAACAAAAAAATATAATTGGTAACAACATTTATTAAAACAACTTAGAAACAAAAAGGAATTAATTTGATGAATGATAAAAAAATGGCTCAATTTGGATACATATACAATTAATTACGTACAAGTGAACGGATTATAATATTAATTACGCATTTTTCGAATTAAATAAATTTACAAAACAAAAAAATATAATTGGTAACAACATTTATTAAAACAAGTTAGAAACAAAAAAGAATTAATTTGATGAATAATAAAAAAAGAATGACTCAATTTAGATACATATACAATTAGTTGCAAGAAATCGAACAAAAGAAGCAAGTGTCCTAACGGTTCATGTCATCTCTATATGCAAGAGAGGTCATGGGTTCGATTCCCCTTGGATGCGAAATTGAAATTAATTGATCCAGGCCCAATAGTGCTAATATAAAAGTTGGGCCGGAGTATATAGCTTGGGGGCTAATGGCCCAGTGGTTCGCACCCACCCCGGGTGCCTGGGGGGTCCGGGTTCGAACCACACGAGCCAATTTTTTTTGTTCCAGGTTCGGTATTTACGATGAACATGTGTCTGTCGTAAATCATATATTAACGACGGTTTTGTGCCCGTCGTACATGTTTTCCTGGCTGATAAAAATAATGAAAATCGGATAACTTTAACGACGGCCGACGTCCGTCGTAAAGTTTGATGCCCGACTAGGTCGTTGAAGGGGCAGATTTACGACGACATTCCAAAAGCCGTCGTAAATTTTAGCTACGGTCGATTTGACTACGGGTCCTTGTCCGTCGTAAAATCCATCGTTAAGACAACTAAGACCATGTTTTGTGGATGGAAGGAGTATACACACGTGAAATAAGAATGAGTAAAATAATGACATGTGTCTAAATATATGTATATTTTTATAAATATACACATAAATCAAGAGTAGTGATATAGAACCCACCATTGAGTTTCTTATGGAACCCAATTAATGAGTTGGCATGCCACCTCATAGTCCATATAATCAAATTCTACTTAAATATATTACTACCGTATATAAACTTAATGTATATTTCAAATCTTTAAAATCTAATTTCCAATAGAAAACTAATTCCCTAATGGATATTTTCATATATTCCACATAGAAATAGATCTTACACTAATTGAATCTACTAAATTAATTGTCCGGCTCCAAGTGAAAGAATTAAAAAAAAATTGATAATTAAAAAGAACTTGGAAATTTAAAAAAAAAAAAATACCCAGTAATTAAATAGGGTAAAAAAAATACTCCATATATAGAGACAATATTAAACAAAGAGCAAATTATTGTGTGGAGAAGTTCATCATTAAACGTGTTTGAATGGTATTAATTGTTTCATTAAATATTATTAGTTATTTCATCAAAGGGTACTATTATTTTCACTAGTATTAATTGAAGATGATTAATTGTTTTATAAAAAAATTAATAGTTGTTACACAAAAAAGTATTAGCTGCTAACCAATTTCACCATAATTTTTTTTAAGTAATTACCTCTTACCAAAATTGGTGGTTGTTAAATTAATTAACGTCAACTTGTTTTTACATCTCGACTAAAGTAAATTAGAATCAATTACACCCATGTTCTCAGGGCCCCTTCTATAGTGAATCCAACGAGTCCGCTGACTCAGGGCCCAAAAATATCGAAAATTTTAGGGGCCCAAAATTATTAATTATACATATATATATATATATATATATATATATATATATATATATATATATATATATATTTCTACTCGGAATATTAAACATCGTTTCATATTGGCCAAGTGATTAACAACATTATTTTTTAATACCTAGTTACTAGAGATCAAGGGTTTGAACGTGGCTGCTACCATATTTTTTACTATTTTGTAATTTGTAAGTTGTAACTAATCCCCCTCAATTTTTTCGTTAATAATAATTATTATTTTCTAATTAATATGGATAATAATTTTTGAAATATAAAAAAAGAGGGAATGACATTTTATATTAAACAATAATATACACCTAATAATATTTATATATATTTTTTATTTTAATGAAGATTGTTAAGCTTTATTATATTCGCTATATTTTAATATAATCCCTAAAAAATCTCTTTTATCTTGAATTTGAATTGGCGATAAGTTAGGAAAAATCTAAAAAATAGCTAAAACGAGACTAATTTTGAAACAAAATTTAACCTTAACAAATGGAATATTTTCTTCTTTACTTATTAAAGAGTACATGAAAATTTTAAAATCTAATTTACGTTTAGCATATTCATTGTAATAGTTTGAGTTTTTTTTTTTTTTTTTTTAATTCAACAACTTATTTATACAAATTTAGTTAATACTTTTGCTTTATTTAAAAATGGGTGATATATAAAATTATTTTTAAAACATATTTTATGTACTCGTAAAATATTTTAATATTGTATTATATAATTATATATATATATAGTTTAAAATTTTGTTGTAATGATTCCTATATATAAAAAAAATTAATTTAAGGGGCCTAAATTTTTAGATTGACTCAAGCCTTATAATTTCTAGGATCGGCCCTGCATCATGTTCTCATAGGTATATTCTTCAATTATAATTTACAACTATTACTTTTTTTTTCTGAAATATAAGAACTTAAATTTCCCCTGAACAAATCATTTGCTATAATCAGTAAATTCATTAATATATTAATTATTTTTTTGGATAATATTTTGATGTAATTATTAATAATTAAACCACTCAAATCTGTTGATAGGCGAACATCAATCATTGTTGGACGAACAAGTATTAAGGCCTTAATAGAGATTACGAAGAATCAACTTTAAATCAAAGATGATTAACAAAGAAAATCAAAAGGGAGTGTACAAATCAATCCAGGAGGTGTACGAAATAACGAACAACTCCATCGACGAACAACTTATTGACGAACAGGTCCAGAGACCCGAGACCAGATATGGACCCTCCATCAAATCGCTAAGGACGAACAACGTTGATCCTAAGTGGCGTATTTACCGGCCTAAGAGGTGTATGAAGACGAACAAGAAACCAAGATTTCCAAGTACTCCAACAGTTTATTCTCAGGCAATCTATTCTTCCCTTTCAAACTAATAAAAAACAATGAATTCCAAGTACTATAATTAGGCACAATACCACTCTCCACCATTTGCATGAACACCATTAAAGCTTGTTGAAGCTCCCCTTGATTGCAAAAGGCCTCAATAATGAGTCCATAGCTTTCACAATCAACCAAACACCCCCTAATCTTCATGTCCTCAATTAACCTCAAAGCAACCCCACCTTTTCCCTGCTGGCAAAACCCCCTGATCAAGCCGTTAAATGTCGAAGCAACAGGCGAAAACCCGAGCCCCATCATCTCGTTCGTGAGCTCAACCGCCTCCTTCATGTGCCCCTTTTCGCAAAACTCCCGAATCAAGCTCGTGTAAACGGGAGCGCTCGGAACGTCGCCGTTTTCCTTCATCTCATCGAGAATTCGCCTCGCCACATCTGCGTCTCCCTCCCGTAGTATCATCAAACTACGGGAGGAAGCACGCGGGAATCGGTTTCCCATGTAGTTAAGAAACTCGGGCACTTTATCGAGACGGTTATCCTTGTATAAACCGTACAGAACGCTATTGTACGGAGCGATACGACCGCCACCACCACCACACCCCCGTTTTCTTTCCTCGTGCATTAGCTCGAAGATCCCAACCCCATCACGAACCCTTCCATCCGCGCAAAATCCATGTATTAGCGTCTCGAACGTGGCAAAATTCCGCACGACGCCGGCCCTATCCATTTCGTGGAACATATCGAGAGCCGAGTCGAACATTTGACATGCACAAAACCCCTCGATCAGAACGTTGTACGTCCCCGTGTTGGGGAGGCACCCCCTCGTCTCCATTTCCTTTAAAAAACCACGTCCTGTTTTCACTTTTCCCGCCTTAACGAAACCCTTCAACAGAGTATTGTAAACCACGGCATCAAGTGTCCCTCCTTCCGCCTCGACTCTCTCCAATAACTCAACCGCATCGGAGATTCTCCCTACATTGCATAGAAGCTCAACCGTCTTAGTTAAAGCAACAACATCGGGCACAAACCCGTTGATAAAACACTTCTCCATCATCACCAGAGCCTGGACGAGATTGCCCTCGTTGCAATACGCCGATACCACGATATTAAAGGTGACATCACTATACTTTTCCATTTCATTCATTAGGCTTCTACCTCTACCAACTTTTCCATTCTTGCAAAGAGCGTAAATCAACGTATTGTACACGACCACGTTTACTTTCATGCCGCGATTCTTCATGACTTGAAGAAGCTTAAACCCGTCGCGAATCCTATTCGTCGAGCAAAAACCCTTCATCAGAATCGCGTAGGTGTAATCATCGCCTTTTACACCATTCGCCATCATTTTCTTCCGGTAGAACTCCCTAGCGATATCGATGTCTTCCTTCACTAAAACATCAAGAATTGTGTTCAGTAGTTTCAAAGAAGGAACGCCTGATACCATATCAAACACTCTGATCACTTCCCTGATCATTCTAGCACGTGCGAAACCACGTGCGACGGTGATGAAAATGTCGTCATCGGGGAAGGAACCGATTCTCTTGGGCATTTCGTCGAGCAGGTGGTGGACGGTCTTAAATTGTCGAAAAATGCAGAGTTTATGGACCAAAGCTCGGTATGTGGATACACTGTGCGTGAAACTGGGGAGCTTTGAAGCCCATTCGAAGGTTTGTAACGCTTCGTTTGCTGATTTTTGGTCTAATATGAGCTCGGCTATTTGCTGGTGGGTTGGTACCAAAACAGGGGTGGCTGAGATGAATCTTGATTGAATTTTGGAAAAAAGCAAGACGCTTTTATATGGTCTTCTAATCAAGAGTTTAGACATATGGGATTGCCTATTAAACATAATCATCGAACTTCACTTACCCACTACAAGAAACTGAATTGGTCTTTGAGACATTTCATCGAACACCTTCTCTGCAAAAATAATCCCCATTTTCTGTATTGCAGATTAAAGAGTTGCTGGCAGAAATTAAAGTGGAAAAAAACAAATAAACCCCCTTCGCCTTCGCGCACGACTCAAGATTCGACAATTTCTCTAAATTCCCACTCTTACAGTTACTGAACATCACCAACAAAATCTTCGACTACAAAATGCCGATGTCGCCGTCCAGCACGTCAACGGGAGACTGAAACCCCCCAATTAATTCCGAGAGATGGCGATTGTTTGCGGGATTTTCTGGCGACGAAGCCCGATTTCTCGACGCCGGAGAATTAAACCGTGCCTTTAGAATTTAGGAGGGAATGGGCTGAGAAAAAAGGAAAACTAGCTAAGTTTCCTTTGGGCTGCATTTGTTGGGATACAAAATGAAAATGCAAGGCCTGAGTTATATTCAATCCCATACTATGTTAATACATTTATTCAAAAAAATATATATATATATATATATATATTAGGAAAATGTTGTGAAACAAATAAAAATATGAAGAGAAAACAAGATGACAATGTAAGAAGTAAATATTAAGGTGAAGAAATATAGGGAGAACAAAATTGTATTGATCAACTTTTCCATGCTTACAAAATGAAAGTGACACCATCTATTTATACACATGCATGTATCCTTCTAGGATCCTTTGGAGTCCAAATGAATAAATGAATTAATATTGTGAAACCAAAAGGACACCCCCATAATTCATGTAATTATTTGAGTAATCAAAAGGACATCCACTATTTTATTAGTTCATAACATTCCCCCTTGGATGTCAATTGTCGCACAAATAATATGTCTTGTTAAAAACCTTACTAGGGAAAACAAACTCATTGGGACAAAAACCCTAGTGAAGGGAAAAAGAGTACATATTACTTATTACAATAATTCTCCCTCTGATTCAAATATTATTTAAAATCCTTTAACCGTCGCATTCCAAGATGCTTCATCAATTTTTCAAATGTTGTCGTCGGTAAATGCCTTGGTAAATAAATCTGCTAAATTGTCACTTGATTGGATTTATTGCACATCAATTTCACTATTCTTTTGTAACTTATGAGTAAAGAAGAATTTTGGTGAAATATGTTTCGTTCTATCTCCTTTAATATATCCTCATTTTAGATGGACTATACAAGCTGCATTATCTTCAAATGACACAATTAGAGGATTTTCATTGTCATGTGACAACCCACAATTTTTTCGGATATAATTGGTCATTGATCTTAGTCAAACACATCCTCGACTGACCTCGTGTATTGCTATGATTCAGCATGATTCGAAGAGGTGGCGGCAAGCGACTGTTTCGTACCACCACATGTAAATACATATCCAGTTTGAGACCTTGCTTTATGTGGGTCTGATAAATACCCAGCATCCATATAACCAAGTAATTCAGGTCGAGATTTATTCGAATAAAATAGGCCAAGATCAATTGTTCCTTGGAGATAGCGAAAAATATATTTTATACCATTCCAATGTCGTCGTGTAGGAGGTGAACTAAATCTTGCTAATAAATTTACTGTAAATGATATATCTGGTCTTGTACAATTAGCAAGACACATAAGTGCACCAATAGCACTAAGATATGGTACTTCAGGGCCAAGAATTTCTTCATCCTCCTCTCGCGGTCTAAAAGGATCCTTATTAGGATCAAGAGAGCGAACGACCATTGAGGTACTTAATGGATGTGTATTTTCCATGTAGAACCGCTTTAATACCTTCTGGGTATAAGCAGTTTGGTGGACCAAAATTTCACTTTCTAAATGCTCAATTTGCAAACCAAGATAAAATTTAGTCTGTCCAAAATCTTTGATCTCAAATTCTTTCTTCAAATATGAAACTGCACTTTGGAGCTCTTCAGCCCAATTAAATTGAGATCATCAACATATACTGCGATTATTACAAAATTTGACCCATTTTTCTTTATGAAAACACATGGACATATTGGGTCATTGGTATAACCTTCTTTAACTACACATTCAATAAGCCGATTATACCACATGAGTCCAAACTGTTTGAGCCCATACAAAAACCTTTGCAATTTGATAGCATAAATTTCTCTTAGATTTGATTTATACGCTTCAGACATGCTGAATCCTTCAGAGATTTTCATATAGATATCATTTTCAAGACTAATGTATATATTTGTAATGATCGCATCATTTGACGCATTCCCAAATTTTCATATTTTCTGCCAGAGATATTAAATAGCGGAACATATTTTATACATAACAGGAGAATATGTCTGATTAATATCGGGTCTCTGCGAGAACCCTTGAGCTACTAATCTCGCTTTGTATCTCACCACCATGTTATTCTTATTTTTGTACAAATACACACTTCAGGGTGTACGTATATAAAATCAACACTTTATATTGTTTAGCGAGTCTAGCTTTGCCACAATTTGCTTCATACTTCTTCACCTAGTCAAAGTGCTTCTGGCACCCAACGTAGGTACTGGATCCAGATTTTTATTAATGATAGTAAACGCAATAGTGGACATAAATATATTGTCGACAATGATAATATTGTATTGTAAGTTTCTCCTGTATTTATTTATATCAACCAGATCTTCATTATTTCCCATAATATTGTGATCTGATCGTTCCGCAATCCTAGTATTTAGATTATTTTGTGCACGTGCTTCATTACTAGGATTTTTGTCTTCAAGACATATCACTTCAGGAGATTTCAAGAGTGACTTAATATTTAGCTAGCTTTGATTTACCACAGATTTATATCTTTCATGTTTAGAGGTCATTTACGTTGCTGGCGTATAAATAAATATACTTGATTTCCTTAGAACCTCTATACTTTATAGAGCATATACTGCAGGTATATGCGACGTAGTCACTCCTTTATGATTGATATACACATATGACATATTATTTACTTAATATTGCAAATTAATTATCTGTTGAACTTCCGGTTCAGTTCGACTAGTGTGTGGGTTTAAATATTGAAGATCTTTTTCCTTCAGGGAAATTTCTCGGCATTCATTATTGGATTCTTATCTCCCCTTAATGTCGGGAAATGATCTTCATCAAATGTGCAATTAGCCAACTGATTTGCTAGGTTTGTTGTGTGGTGGTGATACATATACTTACATAACTAAATATTCGCAGATGAGAAATGATTGTTATTTTAAACACACTAGTTATATAGGGGAGTAATTATTTTCTTTAGAAATTAGCTCTTCAGGAGCATCATCTTTAGAGTTAACCTCTTCAGGAGGCTAAATTTTCTCACTACATGTGAGTCCTTCATTTTTCTTTGATTCATCACATTTATTTAATCCTCTTTTTTTTCGAGAATTTTTATCTTTCAACCAAGAGGTCTTCCACGCTTCAAGCGTGCTTCGGGTTCATTATCACTTGGTATATGTCCTTTAGGGACATCAATCTTCTTCGAAACATATTCTAAAAAAAAAAATATGATTTAGTAACTCTTCTGGAGTCACTGAATGCATCCAGTAATTGCAATTGGATGCAAATGTATAATCCTTTGAACTTCAGTTCGCATTCTTTTGTTCAAGGATATGGAAATTCAATGTTATTTCCCAAATGATTTTCTTTATAGGTTGATCTTTAAAACTCAAAGAGTTTGAGACATGAGAGACAATAATGTATTACATATAAACAAATGTAGTTCTTTTAGGGAGAAAAACAGTGGCTCTTCTGGAGCCATAATTCAAGTTTGCACTACCATTTACAGTATTAACATTCGTCTCCCCCTTTTCTAAGTGAGAAAAATATTTTCTATTTTAAGTATGGTGTGTGTAGAAGCATAATCAACTAAACTAATATTACCATCATTGTTTAGCCTCAATATATAACATTCATTCTTCTTCAATAAGAACATATATTAGAAATATAAGTACTAGTCAAGAATTCTAACTAAATAGTGAATTTATATTGTGTTCCTAATCCTAAAGAAAACAGATTTATTTCAGTACATGTTTCATAGAAATCATTCGAATTGTTTGGCTTTAGATTAACTTCTATTTATTTTTATTATGCATGATTTACGAAAATTAAGTCTAATCAGACAAGATTATTCTCAAACATGCTAACATGAATTTTGGAAGAATTAAACCATAAATACAACAATATTTAAATTTATTTCCAGCTGCATGCAACTAAAACGATAAAACTTAGTTCTTGTTCAAGCATGTCATTTTCGAAGTTGGAGCTATAATGCATACATCAAATTTTCCTTATGTTTCTAGCATGATCTTAAGCAAGGATGAAAATATCGCTATCGCAAGTAATATCGCAACCTTAAATTTACGGATATATCGATGGATATATCGATATCGCATATCGATATCGCAAATTTTTTGAAAAAAAGACGGAAACTTTATTAAAATTTTGGAAATTTAACATGAAATTTTAGGGAGTATTATAATATGATATTATGCATATGTTCCTTTTAAAATCACTATAAAATTACATGTTTAAAGTAGGCATATAGATAATAAACTATATAAACACTGTTCAATGTAAAAAAAAAATGAAAATATAATACTTAATACTATACTATACAATACAATACAAGATATAAATACATAATATAATACAATATAAGATATAATGCATAATACAATACAAGATTATGAATATTACATGATACAATACACTTAGTACCAAAATGATGACCTATGAGGTTTAAATACAGAGTATGTAATGTCATCTTTGTCCAAATAATATTGACACCAACTCATTATATTGGAGTAATCCTAGATAAAGGGTATTAGTTGATGACCTATTAGTTGTTTTTACTAAATGATATTAGTTTTGGAGGGTATTAGTTGTATTCATTGAAGGGTACGAAGAACATTATTTATTTAACTAAAATGTATCAGTTGGTTACACTAAAGAATATTAATTGATTACACTAAAAAGTATTATAAAGTAATTTATATATGAATTAATTTCACTCTATACATGCTCACTTTAATGCTAAGTCAACTTAGAAAAATAATAAACATATAAACACATAAAAAATAAACATAAAAATAATAAACACAAAAAAATCGCGATATTTTGCGATATATATGCGATATTTCCCGATACTCATTCATTTTTGTACTACAAGTGAACCGATATCGATATTGATATCGATAACTTGCGATATATCGCGATATATCCGCGATACGCTGTAAAAAATACATTGCACCCCAATATCCGTATCCCAATCTCAAAATTTGCGATATATCCGCGATATATCGCGATATTTTCATCCTTGATCTTAAGTGATCTAAACATGAAATATCAAACATATTAAACAAGTAAGAATCATGGTTGGAACAAAGTAGATCATATACCACATCAAATATGAAATGATATAAACATTGCTGAAAATTTCGTGTATTTGCACTTCAAATTCAAACATGATTTTGATGATTCAACGAGATACTTTCACCATTTATCGTGAATGAAATCTTAAATTCATTGCAGAGCATATTTAACACAAAAAGTAGAGAATGTTTTCTCTAGTATGTCATTATCATTATCATTGTGGTTTCACCACATAACTTTAATTCAAAAGTATTTTGGAACATAACCGAATTATATTTATTAAGATGTAGGTGGAGACAATCATTCTAGGCTTTTGGAAGGATGACCATCTTCAAGTGGTCGTCCTTTTCTTTTAGATCACCTAGAAAATATAAGTGAATTTTTTTCTATTATGATGAACGAAAATCACTTCTTTGTTACTATTAGACATTCAATAATCTCAATTAATACAATTTCAATTGAAAGTTATATCAGATATACATATCAAACCGTCATTTATACTATTACAAAAGATAACATTTAGAGTTTAATTATCGAAAACATGAAATTTAATTACCTTTACTGAAAACTCTTTCTTTTAACCATTAAAGTTGACCCAACCATATTGTTATTATTATTATTTTTTTTAATCTTAAACATTCTTGAAAGTTATTAATATTAAACATGATACCACAATGGTATCAAGTATATGTAGTTTGCATATATCAAACAAGTTAAAATTACACAAAACACTAATCCTAAGTACACTAAACTTTCTATCATCCCATGCAGGACTCCTGTCATTACTACTTTTTTTCATATGATTCTCATTATATATGAATATCCAAGTATTTAAATACGTTTTGTTTCATTCCATTAAATCAATAAAAAAATTCAAATATTATGACTCTTATTTCATTAGCACTAAAATAATCTTAATTAAATCAAGAGGTACAAATTCCAATTTGTGAGTTTAGCCCTACTAAAAACAAATAGAGAAAAGGAAAAAGTATTACCTCAAAATTGATTAAGTATATAATATACTCTTGCTTGAATATCTTCAATATTTCTCAAGGTAGAAAATCGTATTGATAACGTGTTGTGAAACAAATAAAAATATGAAGAGAAAACAAGATGACAATGTAAGAAGTAAATGTTAAGGTGAAGAAATATAGGGAGAATAAAATTGTATTGATCAACTTTTTCATGCTTACAAAATGAAGGTGACACCATCTATTTATACACATGCATGGATCCTTCTAGGATCCTTTGGGGTCCAAATGAATAAATGCATGAATATTGTGAAAGCAAGACACCCCCATAATTCATGTAATTATTTGAGTAATCAAAAGGACATCCACCATTTTATTATTTCATAACAGAAAAAGAATTAAAAAATTTAGCAATTTTAGTAAATTTTTCCGAAAAATCAACAAAAACAACCAAACATATGCATTTTTGGAATAATTTCGGAATCTTTTTTTTTTAAAATTATTAAAAAAAATCGATTTTTTATATTTCAAACATTTTTTTGGGAGATGTGTATTAAATATATACTTGAGTCACGGTCCTCATTAATATGGATTATTTAAGTAACCTGGTAAAAAAAAAAATCATCTCACAGAGTAAAAATCATGAGACGATCACACGAATTATTACATAAAACTGAATCTCATAATACATATGTCTATGTTACTTATCCGACTTTCTTTTCTCTCATTGCATTTTCAAGTTTTTTTGTTCTTGTAATAGATCACACGCCCTTTCAATTGTATGGCGTGTGTATATAATTTAATTAGGTTATGATTCTTTATCTAACTCACGTTGAGATTGCAAGAAATCAAGTTTCTCATTAGCTATGACTTTTTGTCAGGTCACAAATTTATTTACATAATCACACTAGGAATAACAATAAACAAAACAACACGAACAATAATAAAACATGAACTGTTAAAACATAAATCTTATGAATATCCCATGCTTGCTACTTGCATTATAGTTATAGAGTTGTATAATCAATTTAAGTAGGTGTTATGTAAAACTATCTCATTCCATGAGTAGATGGAAGAAAGTATAAATTGGACATCACATATTAACACTTTGACAGAATTGAGTGTTAATTTATATTGTCTCATGTCCTTATACGGTCTCATGCAAATTTCTGTTATTTAAGCAAATGTACTCCATTATCATGTTCCCTCTAAATAAGGCACACATTTATGTGACTTCAAGAATGTTATTTTTTTTTAAAGCAAACGCAACTAAAATGATACAACTGCAGAAATTTCTTTTATCTAACAATTCTTGGGAATTCACATAAATGTCTACAAACAAAGAAGTGATGTGATGAAGCCAAATCTTTGATGGAAAATACACAAATTCTATATGGAAAATTTAATGCCTTCATCGTCAGCAGAAGTCCCTTTGAAGATCGCAAGCTTGCCCTTGTGTTCTAGGAGTTTAAGCGATCGCATTAGAATAGTACGGTCCATTCCATGAAGCTCTGTACACAACCAACGATCATTTTATTAAAAAAACGAACCTTAGAATACCCCGCAATACCCTCCGACATATCACATCAAACCACATGCAAAAAATGAGAACTATTTTATGTGGACGAAGATAGTATATCATTTTTATTAAATGGGGAGAGAAGGGATGGCTAAATGATGACTACATCAATCACAAGGCAAAAGTTCCAATCCCCTTAATCATATCTAAAAGACCGAAACAAATGGGTGAGGTTTGTTTTGGATTTTAAGTGACTTTTAAAAACTATGTTCTGAAATGTAGGGGATTTTGAAATCATAATAAATCGCAAGGTATATGCTTTTTTTTTTTTTGTTGGGGGGGGGGGGGGGGGGTGTTAGTAGGACGACATTTAACTTTATGTCAAATCATTATGTAAGAGTATATGTATTATTATATTGTTGTTGAAAGTGATTGTAATGATTGGATAATGTGGGTTATGATTTAAATATATTTACGTGTAAGGAGAGAGAATTGATTGCATCCTTACCAAATCCATCCTACCCCTACCATTTAGAAACTACAATAAGTAACAAATAGAGTTCCTACACGGATGTACTAAAGCATACTCTCTCCGTCCCAATTTTGTTTTTTCCGTTTGACTGTACGCGGAGTTTAATGCGAGAGTTTAATTGTAGTATTTAAATGAATAAAGTAGTCTTGGGAATGGTTAATGGTGAATAAAGTAGTATTTAAATTAATAACGTAGTTAAATTGTAGGGTGAAGTTAAAAAAGTAAATGTACTTTATTTCTATTTTAGGGATGAGAAAACAAAATTGGGACAAACTTTTTTGACAAATGAGAAAACAAAACTGGGATGGAGGAAGTATACTATAAGCAACTCAAAAGCTCAAAGGTTACCTGTCCCTCGAGACTCAACCCCTGAACGTATTTCCTCGACAGTCATAACACTGTCCTCAAGTCCGTTATCCTTCACCTAATGAAAAGTTAAAATAAAAAAAAGAAAAATCACGCACAAAGCAAACACTCGGAGATGAACCAACAATGACAAAAAGATAAGTGGTACTTACAAAGCTTATAATTAGGTCGGCCCAATCTTGAATCCTATGCCAAAGGATCAGACATTTCCTATGACTTTTATCCAACCATTCAGCACGTCCTATAAAGTGGAACTTATTATAGTGAGCAACTAAAGGTTCCATCAAATGTCGAACCAGCACGACAGAAACAAACCTTCGGAAACCAAGGCAGAGAGAAATGCCTCCCTCGCTTCATGACTAAGAGATCCTACACAAATCATAACTCAATCATTATATCCGTAAAAACTTTTCATTTAAGAGAATAAAATATCGAATGGGTCAAAGGGAGAATCCCACTGTTGCTTGTTACTTGAACTACTATTGATGTCATGCAGATAAAACGGAGTAAGGAGGTGTTTGGCTAAGCTTATAAGCTCTTTCAACAGTTTAAAAGTTGTTTAAGAGTTTATAAGCACTATCAATATGTTTGGCAAAATAAGATGTTTAATAGCTTATAAGATCATAAAATAAGCTCCTAACAGCTTATAAGATATAAAAAAATAAGTTGGGATTCCCCAACCACCTCCACCCCCAACCACCCACCCCACTCTAGAACCACCCCACCACTTCTACCTCAACATTAAAAATAAAATAAAAATTACTTTATATTAAAATTTAAATTTAAAAAATATTTATTATGAATTCTCAAAGATCTTATAAGTTGTATTAGCCAAACACTTTAGCAACTTATAAGCTTTTAAAACAACTTATAAGATGTTTCAAATAAGCTTAGCCAAACAGGCTCTAAGTGCATTCTGCTTATGTCTTAATCAGAAGCCATTGAATGTTACTTTACAATATAACAGGAGTCAAACAGACATTGCTTACTTTCAATAACCTGATTGCTAAACAACGGAAAGTCTTCATCAAGTCCAACTATAAAGATTTTTTGTGTCCGGCAATATTCAAGTATCAGCTCCTTCCAGAGTTGTATCTGCTTCTCTCTGGTGTCTTTTATAGGCTGCAAACTACAGGAATTGAAAATTTTACAAGCCAATAAATTAAGATTCCTATTTGAGCATTACCCAAGTATCCATTGTTGGCACCAGTCTCATATCCTCAAGTAAAAATTCAAAGTTGAAGTAAATAAAATTCAGTTCAGATTGAATAAAAACAAATCTAATTTGATATGATTTCATTTCTAGTATTTAAAACTGGCTTAAAAAATTCTGCATTTCTCGAGTGGTTTTTGAAAGTAAACAAGGGGCACGAAGGACGTAATTTGAAGAGGTGTTCCTCATAGAAATTCTGTAACACATTTCCCATAATATTCAAACACCAGAAAATAACAGCATTGTCACATTGCAAGAGAAAATTTAGTCACACGCGCCATTCAAAGCAGAAAAAGCTAGGCACCCTAGAATAATATAAGCTCAAGGCACATGGATGTAAAATTACCAAATAAAATTTATTATACAATCCCACATTGAAGCCCAACGTTTCCTAGTTGTTCCACCAAATACAAGCCCAAGACGAAGCCTATTTCAGCAGGAGAACAGTATAATACAATATGCAGCAAGAACCATCAAAGTATGAAAAGTAATTTCTCTTCTACTTTGACAGAATCATCTTTCTTATCATACAACCCAGAATTTTTTTTGGATTGTGTATCTTAAAAGAGCTGGCTCTGTTGGATTTGCTGGGGCTGGGTCTAGTTCATTTAGTTGGTAATGGCTTACAGTGAAAGGCAATAAATTTCTGCAACAAATTTACCCAAGTACAGCTGACGACAGCTTTATATAGGTGAAGAAGCAACTAGAAAGAGGCCAAATTACTGAAATGCTTGAGACGGATCATTTAACGGAGTTCCTTCATGTATCATCAGGTTGGGGAGGCAATCCTAAAGTTTACTCAAAAGAGAAAAATCATACTTCTGAAAGTTTATGGTGTCACATTGATGGGACTGATTCTTTTATACACACTACAAGCAATTCTGCACTATGCGGACTTCCACAGGTTTATGGGTGACAACTACCTACCTATATCCCACTATGTCAGCCGAGTTCTCGGATTATGATTTTGCCCACTTTGAGAACTAGTATGGCACAAGGATAACATCACTTGGTTCAGAGATACAATGTTCATTACTATTGGAAGACCTTGAAGATTTTAGTGATTAATCTACACTCTACAAGAATTGCACCTTGAGGACAAGGTGGTTCTTCAAGGCGTGGGAACTGATACGACCCAACATTGCCTAGTTGGTCCATCAAGTATAAGCCCAGGAGACCGAGCACTATTTCAACAAGATAATAAAGCACGGCAGCATGCAGGAAGAACTATCGAAGAATTAAAAAGAATGCCTTTTTATTCTGTATCTCTTTTCTTTTCACTTAGGAGCTGCACCTGCTCAAATAGTGTATTTATCTTCTCTCTTTCTGTAATTTCTAATGCGTTTACACACTCACTCGAAGTAGAGTTATAGTGAACATGTCCGTTTTAATAGAAATTGAACAAGTGAATTCTTTTTTCCTTTTCCTTGGCCCTAAAAGGAGGATCAATAACCTCACTGTATCAAACTTTCAGAGGTAAAGTTGGTAAATCACGTTTTCATCATTCTTAAAGACCATACAAAAACAAAAATAAAGAAGAAGATCAGAAACTCAAGCAAGTTAAGCCTAGTAAAATGACATTAACTTCTAAAAACACATTTAAATTAACCAAACCCAATTATTATTCACAGATTCTGCACAGGCAAAGATCATACAAAAAATTTAAGGAAAATGTAGAGAAGGAAGCAAGAAGTATTACGTGAAATAAGGGGGGTAATTGAAGAAATTGGGCAGCTTGAATTCACCCAATGTCTGCATATCAGCACTGAAAAGGCGTGAAATAAGAAGTATTACTGCATTGCATTACTAAAAAAATGAAAAGGCATAAAAACACATTATATTGAAAACACTAATCTACTATATACAATTCTGCACCTGAGAATTTAATAAACGCGAAATCAGAACTGAAAAGGCGAGAAATAAGAAGTATTACTGCGTTGAATTGCTTAAATCAAGTAATCTACCGTTAACTTCATGAACTAATCACAACAATCGTAGCTCCAAACCAAAATTCTACTATTCATAACTGAACCTCATTCCCCTAAGCCGAATTACTTTGGTGTTCTTTTTAGAATCATTACCCAATGAAGAAGAAGTGGAGCTCAGTTATGTGCCAGGATTAACTAGGTAAAGGGAAATAATACTTTCCTTGAAAGAATTAAACCACAATTTGCAATAATCTATTTTTCTAATCAGGAAAAGGTACTCATATTTCATAAACTTGTTACATAAGCAGCAGCCTTACAAATGCAAACGAACCAAGAGCAGCAATAAATAAAATTTAACCGGATCCGGATCTTAATTAATTTATTTCAAATGTCTACAATCACAAATGTAAATTGCACATTCAAAGTTTCAATTCGAGAAATTTGGTTTCCAGAAACGAACCGCGGTGCGTGTGATGGACTGGCGCCGGTGGCCGTAGCGGTGACTGATTGTGAACTCGGAGTGTGAGAGAGATGGGCCGCCGTGGGAGACCGGCCGTAGGCGGTGGAGAAGGAGCTGCGTCGGTGTGTGTGTCCGGGGTCTTGAAATCGGAAATCTGAAATCTGAAATAAGTCGTATTAATTTAGGTTTAATTGAAAATAAAATCTCAACCAATTTTTCCAAATTGCAATTGGGTTGCCTTTTGAAATGCAAGAATTCGATAATCAATGTCTTGCCAGGTATTTAAAATTCTTTCAATTTAAACATAAATTAATTACTTAATTTGAAAATTATATTAAAAACGTACCGTGAGTTTAAATTGTAAATTTAAAATTCATAGCTCAAATCTCTTCATCCAAAAATAATCTAAATTTTTTAATCTATTTATTTTCAAATGCATTGTATTTCAAATGACTCTATCCAAATACAAACTTAAATTAGATTACATTTTACAAAAAAATTATTATTTTATTTTTAATTAACTCTTATTATAATATTAAATATTAATTTATTATTATATTTTAATCTTAATACACTATAAAGGGATGAATTTTATATCAAGACCCAAATTTTAGTTTATGTCTCAATATAAATACTCATTTTAAAAGTGTCAATTCAAGTATCAATTTTTATTTTTTTCTCAATTTAAGGCTTGTTCTAGATTCTTGTGTCTCAATTCAAGACCCAACATATAATTATTTTTAAATTAAATTAATTATATATGAAAAATAATAAAAAAAATTAGAGACGTTCGTCATAAATAAAAAAATTAATTTTTTATTAATATAATGAATATTTCTAATTTTTATCATCGTGTATTAATTTAAAGTTTTAAAAATATGACAACTAGCATTTTAAAATTAAAAGTAACATTTTCCCATATAATATTTCTTAGTCGTATATGATAAAATGATACTTATTTATTTTAATTTCAAAATGCTAGTTATCCTTTTTTTAAACAATAAATTAAATCTTTAAATTTAATTAATACACGATGATATAAAATAAAATAGAAATATTATCATATTAAAAAAAGTTAATATTTTTTAATTTAATGATTTTATTTATGACGAACGTCTATAATTTTTTACATCTTTTAATATTGTATGAATTTAAATTGAAAAAAATTGTTTGTTGGACCTTGAATTGAGACACAACAATTAAAAACAAGCCTTAAATAGAGAAAAGCGCAAAATTAAGATTTGAATTGAGACACATTTAAAATGAATACTTATATTGAGATATAACCCAAAATTTGGGTCCTGATATGGAACTTTTTTCCACTATAAAGTTATATTGGGAACTTGATCATATGCAAACCATAAAAAGGAGAATGTGTATAAAGTAAAATTTGTTCACGCATAAACTATTTTGCAATATTTTTTAGTAAAATAATTCATACTTTTTAGTGTAAAAAGTTAATATTCTTTAGTTAAACAACTTATACTCTTGAAGTCATGGCCCCACAACTATGTAGAACCATGCATGGAAACACTTTTGGCATCATTTGGGTATCATCTCCATTGAGAAGGCTAAACTCTTTGAAATCAATATTTGGATTTGTATTGTGTGATTATTTTGAAAGAGGCGAAACAATTTCTTTTTTGAAGGGCAATTCTATAAATCCCAAAAAAATGTGAGAGAAATGAAGATTTAGGTCGTAGAGTTATATTTTTTCCCCCGAAAGATCCGTTAATTTGTAATTTGACTTTTAGAGAGTAGTTCAGAAACCCAGGAAAATTTATGTAAGGTGGATGTTTGTCTTCAGAATGCTTTTATTCATTATTTCCTTTTTTTTTTTTTTTTCACTTTTTAAATTCAACCCAAACAACACAAGGGAAAAACAAAAATAAATACACTTCAAAAAGTTCTTGTCACTCAGAATGACTTTAATTGAGAAAAATCATCCAAGGCGCAGGTTATTTGCACTAGCCTCTTTGTTAAAAACACTACCGGATGAATACACTTATTTTTTTTTCGAAATTTTTTCATTTTTTCGAACATTTTTTCCAAAAATAACTAAATTCACAATATTTCGAAAAAAAAATTAAAATTTTATGTTTATTTTTGAAATTTTTTGCCGAAAATGTATCAATTTTTCGGAAAAATTGATAGTGTATTCATCCGGATAGGGTATTTAACAAAGAGGCTAGTGCTAATAACCGTGGTCATCATCTAAAGGCTAGAAGTGATAATAATTTTTGAAAGATCAAAATCTTGAATTGAAAAGCCTCTACTCTAAGTAGGGGGCAGTTATACTTGTACACATCCGGAGTTTTACTCAATACACACATGCACAACATTTTTTTAGCACAATGTGACATCACATTAAGCTATAAAATGAGTGTATTGAACAAATATCCCGTTGTCAATTTTTTTTTTTAATCGAGCAAAAGAGTGACGCAAACCGGAATTAAAGAAACGGAAATAGCTCTAAAACTTACCTTATAAAAATTCACAAAAAGCATAGAAATACTAACTGTAGTTTGTAGCAGCAACATTTAAAACGTTTGATTTATCAACATTTATCACCACCACTCTAGTCTATACTAGTATTCCTTCATCCCCACCACCCTTTCATCTTAGCACCCCCTGGAGGCACTAATACAGGGAGGAAGATAATACCCTACCTCGACAACTGATCCCCCGTCCCGTTTTCCTGTGGAGGCTCGTTTCCCCACATTCCTTCCGCCTCAAGCGGCTCCAGCACATGCACCCCACCATCCGTTAGTCCCAACGCAAACTGTTTTGCCTCGCTTGGATGAGCCGTCACAACCAGCGGATAAACCCGGGAGCTGCCACAAAAACACCATTAGTGTGTGTGCTATAATGTAAAAAGAGATAACATCTTGTTTTCACATAAAAGTATTAGTTGTGCACCGTGCGACTGGTGTATGAGACTTAGAGTGTGTTTGCCTAAGCTTATAAGCTCTTTAAAACAGCTTATAAATTGTGTAAGAGCTTATAAGCACTAACAATGTGTTTGGTAAAATAAGATAGTTAACAGCTTATAAGATCATAAAATAAGCTCGTAACAACTTATAAGCTGTAACAACTCATGTGGGAATTTCACTACTTATTTTCCTAACCACCTCTATTCCCGACCATCCACCTCACCTTGGAACCACTCCACCCCTCCCCCACCACCCTCACCCACCTCTATCTCAACATAAAAAATCAAATAAATTTATTATATATTAAAAGTAAAATTTGAAAAATATTTATTTCAAATTCTCAAAGATCTTATAAGTTGTATTAATCAAACATTTTAACAACTTATAAGTTATTTAAAAATTACATCTTATAAGCTCCTAAAACAACTTACTCCCTCCGATTCGATTTTGATTTCCACTTTCAAAGTGACACGGGTTTTAATAAAGGAGTTGTTTATTAGTATTTGTGGGTATAAAGTAGATTTTAAAAAGGGATAAGAATTGTTTATTAGTATTTGTGGGTATAAAATTGATAAAGTAGTGGCATAAATGTAAATAAATGATGTTTTTAAGGGGTAAGTTAAAAGGGGTAGTGTTTGCTTTTTGCTATTTTAGGTAAGTGGAAAACAAAAAAAAAAAGACCTTCCTTTTATGGTAATACGGATAATAAAAAATGAATCGGAGGGAGTATAAGCTATTAGAGCTTATAAAATGTTTCAAATAAGAGAGTCAAACGCGCTCTTACTTGAAAGAGATTATTTAACACGCAATAGACTTGTATCATGGGGTTATTGACAAATTTGTCCCTCTTCAAAATAATAAAGTAGAAATTAGCGTTCTGTAGTAAATTGGGCATTACCTGGTAGTAGGCATGTAGGCTGTGGGGCTGATCCGACACCTTTGTTTCAATCCAACGGAAGTGAAAATAGACACGCTCCCATCGTCGAAGCAAGTGAAGATTGACTGGCCATCACACGAGTATGTAGCATCCGTAATTGCAAGACCAGAATCCTGGGTAAACCACTGTAGCAACAAGACCAATACTGTTCAAAATCTCCACCCTTCATTAATATAACACCACGAGGGGCAGGACTGGAAATCAATACCTGCTTGATGCACTCTAGTTTGGAAGCCTCATATACAGCTATTTGCGTCTCGTGAACAACCAACACGTGAGTTTGATCTTGATGAAACTGAATGCGCGTTTGTGCAAGAGGGTTTGATGTACGTCCAGAAGGTATCTGCAGGTACTTACTTGCCTTCTTTTCCCATTTATCTAGACTAAAAACACATAGCTGGAGTACACCACATACAACATAACGAATTAAAAACAAGATATGCATCCACTACTCTTATCACATTATACGGTAAAATATATTATGATTGGTACAACCCCCTTTCTAATAATAAAACCAAGAAAAGCCCAAGTGGACAAACCTGAGCATCAGCTCCTGATGACACAAGAATCTCCAGAGCATTGGAAAAGGCAAGGCCGGTTACTCTTTTTTGATGACCTTTCAGCTTGGATTTTACCTGTGTAAAAAAAAAAAAAATATCAGAACACAGAAACTATGACTATTAATGTTGAAGAGCAACGAAGTTAGACCTCGTCTACGCGAACATTGTAAATTTGAATTGAGGAATCCTCCATGCCAATAGCAATTATATTATTGTCCTGAGGATGGAAGGCCAGAACTGTTGCTGCTGGTGGAGGAGGCATGAAAGTAGTCATTGTCTGCAAACACAAAGAGTGTTAAGTATGGAGAACCAGAACATGCAACTAAAATTCAACTTACAAATCCAAGGGAAAAAAAAGACATAACCTTAAATGTCATCATATTAAATAAGGAGATTCTTCCTCCTGACGCAGACATAACATAAGAGTCGTTCTTCGAAAGTGCAAAGCATGGAATAGCTTCCTCAAGGTTTGTCTCGCTTATGTCATTCGTCATCAAGATCCCACTAGAAGGCTGCCAAAGTGTTGGTGCCACACTAGCAGTTGCCTGCAGGGGGAGGGGTGGGGGGGTTAAGAACAAAGGAGGCAACACGAGAATCATAGAAAACAAAACCACAAAGAGAAGTTAAAACCTTTCCAGTGGTGTTCCTCTCATTTCGTTGCCACTTCCATAGTTTGTGAACAGCATTATATGCTAGCGCCAAGATGGCACCACCAGAATTTGTATAGATTAACCGAATAATCTGAAATAGAAAGGGAGAAAATTATAAGACAGAGAAAGAAAAACTCAACTGATACAAAACATGGTATGGAGATTAAAAGAGCAGTTTATTCATAGAAAACCGTGTATAATGGAATCAGTACACAAACTTGCAGTACTCAATTTCTCAAATTCGTGAAAGGAGAGACTGCTATAAAAGCTTTCCACCCAACACCATCATAGTTCTGAGGTGCTGGCAACTCACTTCAATCAAAAAAAAAAAAAAAAAAGACTAACATACACCATACAGGGGTGGGGGGGGGGGGGGGGGGGGGGGGGGGGGGGGGGGGGTGAGAGAGAGCAAATTCTAACTTAAACACAGAGGTCAATTAGCAAGTTTATACCCTCACTGACAATAAACTATCAGGAAGCCTCAGCGAACGGAGTTGAGACTGTTCGTTAATTTCAGTCAGCTTCCAACTCTTGGGTTTCACCAACTCATCAGGAATTCTAGATTTTGTATCTGGCAAATTCTTGCTATCCCCACCATTCTGTCACAGAGATGAGTTATTAGGACATTGGTCTCATAAGATTCAAAATTGCACACACCCAAGAGAACACATATAAGACATAAAGATCCAATTTTTAAGAAGAAACTTGTATTTACTCTCACCAATGTAATTGTAGGACCCATTGGAGAACTTCTATCTGCACCAGTACTAGCCTCTGCTGCCGAACCAGAAGCGCCAAATATTCCAATCATAGGTGCCTGAAGGAAAAAGAATCAAACTTGAGATAACATGTAGTTTCTAGATTCCATTTTGGATTTATTTTTATTAAATAGTATTATTAATTTAATGAATACCTAATATTATGTACTATTAATTAATGACAGTCTTTAATATATATTATATAATTTTACTTTATTTCTAAACAATTAATGAATAATATAATAAACTTTAGAAAAGAAAAAAAAAATCAGATACTTATACATTTCGTGAGGAAATACTAAAATTTAAATTTTCGAATCAAATACTCAAATAATTTGAATACCTCTTTCTAATAGAATAATGAATGAGGTTTAAGGTTCGACTTAAACAAATACAAATATTTTATCAAAAAGAATACTGCAAAATTAGCTTCAGTTGGTTCATTTGCGTCCCTATTTTTACCTTTGAAGCAGCTCCAGCACGGTTTTCTACGGAGCGCATTTGTCGAATTCCTTCAGCATTGGCAAGTATTTTAGTACCACTATCACTAGTTGAAACAGCAAGTAGAGTCCCTTCCCTATTGAAACGAACACACGGAGAAGCCTGATAGATGATCAAGATTGCAACAGCATCTCAGTTTTTTCCTCACAAAGGGTAAAAAAGAAAAAGATATCAGCCAGCTTGACTTACCGGTAAACCACCATCAGCATCGATAATACTCAATATGTTTACATTGTCCATGTCCCAAAATTTGATCTTAAACTCATCACCAGCAGCCAAGATTCGATTCCTTGCTGTATCGAATTGCACCACTCCAACTGACCGTTTCCCTAGACCAAGATATGTCCTCCTTACTGCCCCTTCACTCTCGTTCCATTCAACGATGTATGATTCACCGTCCTTGCTTGAACCACAGGAGAATAACCTTAAAAAAATAAGGGAAAAGAGAAGTTGTCTTCTAAATAAAAAGGTGTTAAGCAAAAGATCAATGAAAGGGAACAGAAAACAAAGTTATACCTAGCCCCATCCGTACTGTATGCCATTGTAGTACAAGAGTGACCTGGAGCATCATAGTCCACCCTTGATCCCATATTGTCGTATAGCCATGCCTTGATCTTTCCATCAACAGCAGTTGAAAAGATGAACTGTAAAGCACAGAAAACTTACTGTACGATGAATACACTCAAAGAAGAACAGCAAAGAAGATGGAATAAAGAAATCATCGAGAAAATAAACGGTTAATTAAAAATTGTGTGCCCTTTAAGAAAACCATGTAGAAACAAAACAGAGAAATCTTTGGGAAAAAAATAAACGGTTAATAAAAGATGGAGTGCCCTTTAAGAAAATCATGTTGAAACAAAACACAACAGGTTATTATTTAATCAGCTCTTGCTTCAAGGTTTCAAGCTCAATTGCGAACACTAGATTATAATAGCGCGAGACAAATTAGGTGGTGCTTGGTTCATGTTCTTCAATGGGAATGAGAATGGGCTTTTCTTTTCCTTCTAAGCCCCTAGATATGTTGGAGTAAAGATTGTCTAAATTGTGGTTACATCATTAGTGTTGTGTTCTAATTTTGGAAAAAAGGGAGACAAAAAGGGTTATTGGTTATGACATAGGGGGTGGGTAATAAAAATGGGCAATAATTATATTACTTGGGGGGGAAAGTGTTGTCATTGATCATCTTTTTTCTATTTAACCACCATAATTACCCTATACCCATTTCCATTCCCATAGCGATTGAAAAGTTCCCAACCAAGCGCCTCTTAGTTTTGCACCAACTAACGGAATGTTGGTTGACTTGGAACATTAATTAAGACAAGGTAGGGGTTAGATATGAAATCTTTTTCTATAATCATGTAATGCTAGAAAACAAATGCCATTTTTAAAGCCTCACAAATACCTGAATATTTTCTTTGCGATGTGGGCAAACGGAATAAACAGGTGCTTCATGACCCTCAAATGTGTATTGCTTTGCACCAGTAGCTGCATCCCATACCTGTACAGTAACATAGCCCTAAGATTCTTGCAATTTCAACAAAATATATTTGTAATATCACAGTGATAATTTAGAAACTAAACCTTGATTATCTTGTCCTCCCCACAGGTTATAACAGACAATTGCTGTTTTGGATGAGAAAATGCAATATCGTTGACGCTACCAATGTGGGCATCAATCTGAATAACAACCAAAAAGCTCACCATGGATCATTTTATAAGACGGAATGGCCTGGTATATCTAAAGATAAGAAATAGGAATAGATTGTAGAAAACATAATCCTATGTTCCCAACACAAACCTCAAGGTGGTTCCTTAAATCATCGCCCCCAAAATAAGCATACAAGTGAACAATGTGCTTTGAGTATGCCACACCTGAAATGAATTTACAAAAACAAATATTAAGAGATCAGCATTAATTTGCAGCTGGACCTCTTTCAATTGACTGGACAAAGGAAGATTTATTATGAAAGTCCGATAAAGAAATACACAATACAATCTTCAGATAAGTTAAGAAATGAAAGCTCTCCTAGATGAGCCCATTTAGGAAATTGGGTCAAATAATTCAAATCCTGAAGTTGATGAAATGGTTGGGGTTATGGAAATTAATTTCGAACTAAAGCAATTAAAATGCTTCCAAATCCCAACTAAACATTCAATATAACCAATCCGGATTAGAAATGTTTATGTCCCGCCTATTATGCTGCTGCAGAATAAAGAAGTTGGTATTCCATAACTCATCCAAATCCAAGTTTCTAGCCTATTGTGGAGCCATTTATGTCGAGCAATTGTAAGAATACTTTAATAAAACATTTGAGGAAGGATTATCTGGTCACTCTCACTGCTCTCATGAATTTTTTATTTTAACGGACTATTCATACAACATTTGAACATTGAATTAGATAAGATAGTAATCAGTAACTTTCAAGTACATACCAAATAGTCTTCCATCAGGACTCCACAGGACTCGGTTCACAGAAGCAGTGTATTCTTTAGCCAAAGAAGCCTGCAAGCAAAACCCAGTAATTTATCCTCAATTAATTCATGCCTCAATAAAAGAATTATAAATCTCTAAATAGAATACCTGAAGTATCACTGTGCAAGCTCCCAAGTCCCACACATTAAATTTTTTGCTCACAACTCTCTCCCCGCTGCTCAAATCCCAGAGAGAAAAGTCACCAACGTTCGTTCCCACTAAAGAAAGGAAAGGACAGTTAAAAGAGCACCAAATATATCTTGTGCAAGTTTGGAAGACAGTTGAAAGAGTACCAAATACCTCTTGTGTTTGCAACTCTCAAACGCTACATTATATTCACCAGTGTGATGAATTCCAAAATGATAGAAGAAGCAACCAAGAAAGTGGTATGGACCGTTTTCTATTGAACTTAAAACTAAAAATAGAAAGACAGGGCAATGATTTCTTTACACTTATCCTAATCAACAAATGCCTATCAAGTGTGGACTGTGTGGGAAGGATATCCAAGAGTAGCTAGAGCAAACCTAGAAGTTGAGTTTGTTGCAATGGGTGGAAATCCATGCTCTTCACAGCAGAACCATGATTGAAATTTGCAATTACAGTCTTCGGTAAGTCATCAGCAGAGTACATTGAACGGGCATGGCTCTGACCAGGAAAAATGGCAGGCATTGTGTTGACAGGCAGACTGTTGGCCTGCAGATAACGAAACGAAACGAACTAAGATAATTAACATGGAAATCACAAGATGGGAAAGGAATTCAACACCATAAATTATAAGCAACTTAGTGTTAACAGTTAAAAAAATAAGAACAATCCAGCAATCATGCAAATTACACTCAAATATTTTTCACCAAAAGATGGAAGAGGTTTGCATTTGAACTTGCCTCCTCTTGAATCCCAGAAGATTTCGATCTCTTCAACACATGCTCAGAATCTGCAGTTTGATAGTCCAGTGCTGGATTGTTAGTGGGAGGAGTCCTAGGACGCTTTAGCATAGACACTATCATGACATATTGACACAAAACAAAACATGAATTAGGTAGAAGAAGTCTATTTAGGTGAAAGATGATATGAAAAAACACAGCATGCCTACTGGTCACTATTAGTTGTTACACCATTATTCCTCAGATTAAATCACAAAGATTTTGAGCAAAGAGATGTAATATTGAATATCAAGATAATGAAGTAAAATGCATACTGACACTGAATAAAAATATAGCAAGCATGAAAACACAAATTAAATTACCAGCAGCATTATTAGGGGGAGGTAAGCCCATAGGTCCCATGGAAAGAGATTGGTGATGGCCGTATGGGCCGTGTGGCATAGAGGATGGATTGGCCATCCATCCTGCAAATGAGTTATTCAGAGGACCAGGAGCATGCTGATAAGGCTGTTAACCAAGAATATAATATATAATCATCATATATGATATCTTTCACCAATAAATAAAGGCATCAAACAGATGTGTGCACGAGGACTTACAGGAGGACCTCCCATGGGTGGCATCCCACCAACTCTATGCATTGGACCCATCAAATGATTATTGATAGGGGGAGCTTGACCACCACTTTGCTGCCCACAAGTATGGTCCACAAAGAGGGTTTTTATATCAGGATTGGGTTTTGGATTCTTACAAAGCTGGTGCTGCCAATTTAAACTGCAAGAAAAGAGGAAGTGTGCTAATGTTGTCATGCTTGTCTCTGAGATTCAATCCAAAATATATATATATATATATATATATATATATATATATATATATATCAAGTCAACATTTGTGTCTTCAGAAAATTACCTCTGGTTAATCAGGGTTCTCAATCTTGAGTTCTTTAAGTTTGGGAACTGAAGCTTATCACGAAAGAGGGGATTTGCCTCAATTAATTTTTTTAGTTCAATGAGCATTATAGCCCGAGCTGTCTTTGTATCACCATACTTAGATAGTTGTTCATTTTCCCTGTACAAAAGAATCATTGTGTCATAAGCAAGATATAAGAAGTACTAAAGCAGAAGAACAATGAAGGGTCAAATATCTAAGTTATATAAATATGTTGTTTGCTGAGCACATTATTGCCTTCATTACTCCCTAAAATGAATGCCCTTTTCAAAATCAAAAGCTAATGTATTCATTTACATCAGTCGAGCTAATGTATTCAGACAACTGATTCCAAATATATTACATAGAAGAGACAAACTTCAGAGGATTTCTCCTGTCATTTAATTACAACAGACTGGATTTCTAAAAAACAAATATTGAATAAAGTACGACCCAACTTTCCATTTTTCAGTATCATCAAGGAGAAACATCAAATACAGATCCAAGCTTCAGTTCATCATTCTCCGACAGTTCAACATAACCTTAAACTTTTCTTTTAAATTATTATGGAGCAACCATTAATCTACACTCACTACACCCAACACATAGAATGAAAGAGATTATTATCATCAAATTCATAATTAATTCAAGGAATTGCAAACTAAATTGTCATCCAAATCGACACACTAACATTTAAAAAACAATACCTGAAATTCTGCAAGGTCAAGAGCATTGTGATTTCCTTAAAGAGATCTTCATTGAATGTCGAAAACACTTTCAAGTCTTTCGCAAGAATCTCCACAGCCTTTGCATGATCATGCCTGCCATAAAAATTACAGTATATTAACCGAGCAGGCACACAAGACATTGTTCTCTGGTCACCAAGTTTCTTAAACTACGAGAAATAAAATAAAATAAGATTAAATATAACTTACTTGTCGAGGGCTTCAAGGTACTTCTGCTTTCGGATCTCGAAGAAAATTTTCATGGAGTAACGGTTATCATCTACCTTAGTAAACCCTTGTAAATACTTCTCAACCTCATCCCATTCTCCATTTCCCACAGCATCCTCGAAATACTTCATATTGAAGAAAAAACCTGAGTCCTTCTCCAACCTTCAATCATTTCCAACACAAAAGTCAGCAGTGTTATCAAAATTAACCACCAGGATTTTTTGGGGGGAAAAACAGTAATAAATGCCGAGAAACTAAAATTTCATATTATAAAGTGGCCTTACATGTGCACAGTGTCCTTAAACTTCTCCTCATCTAAAAACTGAAGAATTAAAAAAACAAGCTCTCTGCTCAAAGACGACATCTCCTTCAAAGATCAAGTAAACAATCCTCAACACTCCTGAATTCCGCAAAATTGGGCTGAAACCCCAGTGATTCACGGCTTCGAAATCCTGAAACAAAAAAAAAAAAAAAAAAAAAACACACACACACACATCAAAATTTGCATGCGGCCATTGCAATTCCCAACAAAAGGAAAAAACACAAAACACAAAACGCACGAATTACCTTGTAAGTCGACAAGCGAGTGAAAGCAAAAGTACAGATCAAGAGAGTTTTTGGGTTTTTTCTTTCTGGCTGCGCCATGAGAGCGCGTCGTGAAAACAAACATGTAACAGTTCTAGGTAATCACGTGTGTTAAATTTTCAATGTTCATTTTCATAGGTGGGGATAAGATAAGATGCCACGTCGCATATGCCGCCAACACCCCCACACGGGCGCGTGGGGGTTCTTTTCACTCAGTGGGTTTTAAATTCGAGAGATAGGCCGGTATTTATCAATGGGTGGTGAAAAGAATTTGTGCATATCAAGAATAAGTCGATGTACTAATACAGTTTGATAAGCTAATGAACTTATCAGTGGGAAAAATTTTCGTGTTTCGGGAAGGAAGAAACAAAGAGGGAATCATGTTGAAGTTGTTTTTGATGAAAAATTTATACTGTAAAAGTGACATGACCAGACTTTTTAATGTGGAGGAGATATATTGCCTATTACGCGCTTAAGCTTAAATATTATTTTCATCTGTTACACAAAAATAGTTATGATATTATTTGGATAGGTGAGTCATGATTTTGTTTGGATATGTTTTATACTATATTCCCTTTGTCTATTTTTATGTCTCGCATTAAATAAAATGAAGTCTCTTTTTATATGTCACTCTACTAACATGAGTGTAAATTTGTTATATCTCTTTCAAGAATGCCCCTAGGATATGTGCAAAAATATTCAAGAAATATTAGGCATGTGGGTTATACTATTAAGGGTTAATTCTGTATAAATCACGACATTTAGGTCGAATTTCAATTTAATCATGGGGTTAAGGATTATAATAAAAAAACCACAACCTTTCAATTTCAATTTCAATTTTTATGTCTCACATTAATCACTATTCACAGATTCTGCAAAGGCAAAGATCATACCAAAAAATTTAAGGAAAGTGGCAAAAGAAGTGAGTAAGAAGTATTACGTGAAATAAGGAGGGTAGTTGAAGAAATTGGGCAGCTTGAAGTCCTGCATATCAGCACTGAAAAGGCGTGAAATAAGAAGTATTACTGCGTTGAATTACTAAAATAGATAATAAAAAAAAAAGGCATAGAAACACATTATATTGAAAAAGCTAATATACAATTCTGCACCTGAGAATTTAATAGACACGAAATCAGCACTGAAAAGGCGAGAAATAAGAAGTATTACTGCATTGAATTACTAAAAAAAAAAAGGGCCATACATGACATTATCCAAATGTCTCAATAAATCAAGTAATCAACATTAAGTCCATGAACTAATCACAACAACAGTAGCTCCAACTCTAACTCCTTAATTTTATATGACTGGTAGAAGCCTGCATTTTATGTTCTGTCCAGATATTTATATAGGAGGATGATCATTGGAATAACCAGATTATAACCAAAATTCTACCCTTCGTAATCAAATCCGAATCGTTTGGTTCAGTTTCAGTAGTAGAATCATTGCCTAATGAAGAAGAAGTGGATTCCAGTTACGTGCCAAGATAACTAAGTAAAGGGAAATAATACATTTCTCCACAATTTGCAATATTTTTGTTTTAATCAGGAAAAAGTACTTCTATTTCATAATAAAATTGTGGGTATGAGTAATACCCTCCATTCAGCAATAATAAATAAAACTCAGAGCAACCCCAAACGTAAAAGCAAACTCAAGCACTTTGCAAAACTAACAGTCCAGAATAAAAAACGTGGGTTGTACAGCCACAATTTGAAATATTAACCGAATCTTAATTAATTTATTTCGAACGTCACAATCACAAATACAAATACAAATTGCATATTCATAGTTTCAATTCGATTAATTTAGTTTCCAGAAACGAACCGTGTCCGTGCGGTGCGTGTGATGGTGGTCGGTGGGCGGCGGGCGGCGGTGGCGAATGAGAGGAGAACTGGAGAAGTGTGCCGCGTCGGTTTGTAACAGTCGAGCAAATCGCTCGAGAAATTCGCACAGAGGTTGCAGAATTGGGGGAAAAAGGGAGATCAAAGAAGAGCGACGAAGAACAGAGGGGAAATTGAAATTGGAAGTATCATCTAACTGCTTTAAAAGACGGGTGGGTTTAGGCGTATTTATATAGCCCAACACTTACCAAACTTATCTCCTATTGGGCCAAGCCCAGAACTTATCCCAAAGCCCAAACAGTAAGAATTCACGTATCTTACTTTTTCTTTTTTCTTTTTTAGGGTTAATGGTAAAAAAAATTAGGAACTTTATGATTTTTATTAATTAGAACATGAATTTTTTTCTTGTCAATTTAAAACATCTGATAATTTTTTTGACAACAATTAAATGACGTCGCTGCCAAAAATATCACATAAATATCCATGTACACTCCAATAAATAAAATTATTTTAAAATACATTTTTAAGTTATGTTTCTAAAGTTAGAAATGTATGTGAATTCTATGTGACAAATTTGACAACAATATCATATAATTGTTGATAAACATTTCAAATTGCAAAATTAAAAAGGTGGTGCATTAAATTGCAAAGAAAAAAAAATTAATGTTGTAATTGATAAAAAACATGAAGTTTGTAACTTTTTTTTTCCTTTTTTCAATGAACCTTATTTTTAATATGGGTGGAAATTATCGCATGCCCATGGTGGACATTAACTTGTATGTCCACCATAAATATAGTGATGAATTAACGATACATATAGGTGTCCACTAATAGATATAGTATCATTTCCGTAAGATGGGTATGTGAAGTCTCCTTCCTCCATTGATATTATATATATAACCAAATTTATACCGGATCGTATCAAACTATATCAATAGTATCCTGTGGATCTTTTCCAAACCAAATAGGACTGACTGAGAAATTCCATAGTCTATAAGTTAACCTGAAAAAAGCTTAACGCCCACAAACGCCTGCGCCTATTCATCGGCATAACGGCAAAAGGGCAAGCCCACATAGTTAACTCATAGATATCACTAGAAAACTCAAACCTATCGGTTAAACCATCGCTACCTTTGATATAGTAACATACAGATACAATAGAAACAAGCTAACAAATGCATCTGAAGGTAGAGTATAGCTATGCTAGGTCATGATTCAATACAAGATAAATTAGCCGACCATTAAGGCGGCGATAAAGAGTAAGAACTCAAAAAACAGGAAAGAAAAGAAAACAGTATACCTTAAAGAGCCACCAAGGCAAACAGTTTATTTATTCACAAAGAGAACAGCTTGAAAGATTACAAGGGGTTTGTAGAGAGAGAAAGAGAGGGCGAGTCTAAACTCAAGCGTGTTCTAAAACAGAAAAGAAAAGCCCTATATATAGGGGAGGAAGAGCCGGACATGAAACCCCGGATTCCAAAAATAAAAATGAATAGTAAGAACTATTCAGGAACAGAACTTATTCTGTTGGTGACGCAAGCAGTGACGACCTTGTTGGTGACGTATGCGATGACGACCTTTAATTCGTCTTCTTGAAAAATCCTCTGGTTTTTAGATTGCCAAAAGAGAAGCTTGCTTTTGCAGAAGAAAAAGAGCCTTCTTGAACCTCTCTATTTGTTGAGGATTGAAGTGAGATTTTTCGAAAATTGGAATATAAATCTCAAGGAGTCTGATCTTTTTACTAAGAATCTTAAGATAATTCTTATCTTTAATCAGATTATTATTTTCATCAAAATTAATATGGAAAGGGATCTGCCAAATTTTGTGGTGCAGACCACGATCATTTCTGAGGAGGAATCTCCAGTCTCCAGGGTAGATTTCTTCCATAAGGGCTAAACTTTATTTTTCCCTTTAAGGGATTCTTTGAGTAGATCAAAGCTTTCTTGGATGGAGAAGCAAACATCATCTTCTTCATTTGGGTCTTGAGAATCTTGCATATCTGACCCAGAAGCCACAGAGGATTCAGATCTTAAATCTGAGGAAAAATCAATGTCATTAAAAAAATTCTTCTTGAGGTGATCCATATAGAGATCAACAATTTTTCCTTTTTCGAGGATACCCTGATGTCTCTTGGTATACTCAGACAGGGTAGGAAGAGTCCCAGAGATTATCTCTTTGTTGAAGTCTTCAATCTTAGATCGAATTTTTTCAATATTTTCCTGAATGGGTGGTTCCTGAGAACCCTCCTGGACAACATTTAGGTTGCCCCAAAATCTGGTAGAACTTATTCTCCATAAGCAAGGTAACTTGAATTCAGTATAACCGAATTCTGGTCTCCACTTCCAGACCCAAGGAATACCTGAGTCAACAAAGAACCTGAAAGTGGTTTTCTCACAAGTATTATGAGTATTTCTTGAAGAAGCGGCAATAGAATATTCTTCAAGGAGGGGTTTCAAATGTTCAGGCAGAATATCTACCGAAGCCCCATAGGTATTCCACCAAGAGGTGAACCAGTTTGGAATTTGATTCCGTCCAATATTATCGCAGATTTTAATCAGCCAAGTATGAGAATGCTTAGCATTCTGATGAAGAAGAGTTTTATAAAAACTTTCAACATAATCCCAGTAATTATACTGGTAAGTTGTCTGACTATTCTTATTAGTCACTTTTCTCTCAGAAAGAGGTGAAGTTCCCCATTCTTGGATAGAAAAAATCTTCTTGATCACAAATTTTGAATAATTAATATTATTCTTGATCATAAAGTGAGAAATATCAACACTTCCCAGCTCGATGAGAATATTCTCATAAAACCCTCTGGGTTTATAAGTCTGGTTTGCCCAAGAAATATTTGGGATATATTTTTCCATGAGAGTCCATGGGGAATTTTTAAAATCCTCATCACCATCTTCTATAAGAAGAATCAAACTCTTGTTAGGAGAGTCAAAAAATTTACTCTCAGTTTGAACCGTGGAAGCATAAGAAACTTCCTCATCATTTTGAGAATTATTCTCTGTTGATGTAGAGGCTTTAGCCCTTTGTCTAAGGAATTCTTGGAACTCCTTTTGCTCTTTTGAAGAGCTGATACCAGAAATATTCTGGTTGTAGAGAGATCTTTGTCCCATTTGAATAATTGGAGGTCTCCCTCCTCTGCCTCCTCTTCCTCTAAAAGAGGAATAGGAACCTCTGCCAGATAGGCTCATAACTGTCATTCAAGAAATATATTCTCGGGTTAGAAAATCAGGAATATGATTATCATTTCCTTTAAGATGGACAATATTAAAATCAAAATAGGCAAGATGAGATTGCCATCTGGCAAACATTTGTTTGGAAACATTATGTTCCACATCCTTAGTAAGCATAAAAGTGGCAGCCTTACAATCAGTTTTAATAGTAAACTTCTGATTGTATAAATCATCCTGAAATTTTAGAATACTTTTAACAATAGCTAAAATTTCTTTAGCCACGGTAGAATAATTTTTCTGAGAAGTATTCCATTTCCCAGAGTAGAATCTGATAATATACTCCTGCTTATTTATAGGATTAATTTGTTTTAAAATACTACCATAGCCTAAATCAGAGGCATCTGTTTCAACCGTTTTTTCCCAAAGGGGATTAGAAATAGAAAGGCAAGGAATATTCTTCACCTTTTCTTTAATTTTTGAAACAGCTTTGGTATGATAATCATTCCAAGGTGGAGGATTCTTTTTTAGTCTATCATAAAGAATAGCAGAGTCTTCCGCAAGATTCTTAATATAAGAAGAAACATAATTAAGACTTCCAAGAAATCTCTGTAACTGAGTTTTATCAGTAATAATGTCTGGAAATTTATTTCCAAAATCAATACTTCTTTGAATAGGGATAATATTCCCTTTTTCAATAAAATGACCCAAAAATTTAATTTTTGTTTGGAATAAAACCATTTTAGGTTTTGAAACGACTAGACCATTTTTTATGACTATCTCCTTAAAGATATCAAGATGCTTAAAATGCATATCAATGTCCTTGGAGAAAACAAGAATATCATCAATATAGACAATAATGAAATCACTAAAAGGATTAAAAATATCATTCATAATTTGCTGAAATTCTGAGGGAGCATTCTTCAAACCAAAGGGCATGACAGTCCACTCATAATGTCCAGAAGGGACATTGAAGGCAGTTTTATACCTATCAGCAGGGTTAATTTGAATCTGCCAAAATCCCGATTTTAAATCGAATTTAGAGAAGACAAGAGCATTAACTAACCTGTCTAAGAGATCCTTTTTATTAGGAATGGGGTGCCTAACCCATTTCAAAGCTTTATTAAGAGGTTTATAATTAATAACTAACCTCGGAGCACCTCTTTCTTGTTCAGAATGTTTATTAACATAGAAAGCAGTGCAAGACCATGGAGACTTAGAAGGTGTAATAAGCTTCTTTTGTAATAAAGAATCAATTTCTTTTTTACAGAGATCTAAATAATCAGATTTCATTTGGCAAGGTCTGGATTTAGTAGGAATATTAGTATCTTTAAAATTTTCTTCATAAGGAAGAGAAACAATATGTTTCTTTCTGTTCCAAAAAGCATTTGGAAAATCATTGCAAATATCAATAGAAAACTTATTAAATAAAAGCCGAATCTTATCCTGGAGTTTAGGGTTTTTAATCCTATCCTCAATGGTAAAAGAATTAATTTCTTCTTTGAGAAAATTGATTTGACTTTTTTCATAATTAATTTGATTTTGAATGATATCAAAGATATTGTTATAAGGTTTAGTAATGAAACTAAAGGAGATAGGTGTTTCTTTATAAACACTAGAGATACCTGTTTCACTAACTTTAATCGGATAAATCTTTTGGATAAAAGGAAGACCAATAATCATTTGGCTGGAAAGATTTTTAACAATAAGAAAATCATTGGGAATGCAACAATTATTAATGCACACAGAAGCATTTCTGAGTTTATACTCAATCTTTAAAGAGCCTCCTCCTGCATGAGAAAGAGATTGAGTAGTTTTTTCAAAAAACTTAGTTGGAATAATGCCTTCCTGGATAACATTCTGGTCGGCACCACTATCAATCATAGCAATAAAATCCTTTTTAAAAGAATTATTGATAAGAAGAGATATCTTCGTGTACCATTTTCTAGACAAAACAATATTTATTGCAGAAAGATGGTTTTTATCAATATCAAGCTCACTTAAAGAAGTAGTGCAAGAATCAAAATCATTAACTTTTTCTTTACCTTTTTCGACAAGAGAAAGTCGAAGAGACAGATCAATATTCTGTTTTTGAAGGCTTTTAACATTATTCTTGATATTTTCAATTTCCTGTATTAAATCATTTATTGTAACAGGATTCTGTTTAATATTTTTACTTCTGAGAATTTTCTCTAATTCTCCCATATTGTAATAATTGTTATTACTGACCTTCTTAGAAAGGCTGGTATTGTTTTTAGAAATATCAAATTGTTCAATAATTTTATCCCTTAGACTGGGATCTTTGATTTGTTTAAGAAAATCAATAAAATTATTGTTATCATCTAAGACACTTATATTCATGTCTTGAAATTGACTTATAAGTTTATAAAAATCATCATCTTTTTTATTATTGATACAATTGAGATTTTGACAAGGTTTGCCATTTAAGCAATTATCACAATCTTTCTCATTATCAGAGTTTGACTCTTTAGAGAAATCAGTGTCAGAATTTTCAGAAATTTTTTCTTCTTCAGACACATTATTTTCAATATCCATAATAATTTCAGAAATAGTTTTCTTTAAAGCATCATCAATATCAAGGTTATTGATTTTATCTTTAGCATAACATTGGTTAGCATAATGGCCATTTCTGCCACATTTTCGACAAATAATACTGTCAAGGTAATTTTTTCCTTTAAAAGAATTTCTTTTTCCCTTGCCACGCCTATAGGCATGTCTTTTTTCACGATCATCACCCTGTTTATCAGGATAACTCTTATGCTTCTTATTCCTTCTTTTAAAAGTAGTCTCTTTCCGGTCTCTTTTATTCAGACTGGTTTTAGTTTTAGAATTATCTAAACCAAATTGGTCACAGAAATGACCTAACTGCTTCTTTTCTAAGAGATTATCTCTTTTCATTTGATTTCTTAATTTGAGCTCATTACAAAGATTTAATCCCTCTTGGACACAAATACTGATAATTTTTCCAAAAGAGTGTAATTCATAATGGATAGAGTCAGAGTCTTTTCTTAAAATTTTCTTGACTCTTTCAGCAAAAAGATAAGGAAGACCATCAATAAATTTATTCTTCCAAATATCTTGATTACAATCAGGGATATCATAAATTCTGGATAAAAAGGTATCTTTGTACCATCTGAAATCAGTCAGTGTTTTACACTTCATATTTAAAAGAAGAGTTTTAGTGTTTTCAGATTTATTAGTAAATCTACCAGTAAAGTGTTCTAATATAGTACACACAAGAGAATAAACAGCATCAGTTTTAACTTCATTATTCTCAGTTTTAATAGAAGAAAGAATTTCATTTCTATTATTGGGACTTAAATAATTATCCCACCAACCTTTGAGTTGGCCAGTAAAACCAACAGTTATTGCCTGAGCAGTTTGCAGATCATTATTACCACAAATTCTACAAGCAGAACTATACATTAGCATTCTATGACACTGAGCGAAAATATGTTTATCACTAGCACCATCAATATTCCATTCATAAATACTTTTCCCCGAATAAGAGGTAGTGAAAAAGTTTTCTTGTTCTTCATGGAGAACATCTAAAGGAGTAGGCCTTTGATAATAGTATTTAGTCAAGTTGGGTTTATCAGCCCATTTAATTTTATTAATACTTGGATTATCAAGCTCATAGGAACTAGAAGGTTTATCTTCAAGTTCTAAAACTGAAATATTAATATTCATTTTTTCAAGTTTTTCATTAAGAATTTTCTCAATTTCAGAAACAGAAGCTTCAGTTTTAAAATCCTTAATTTCAATAGGAGATTGAATAGAAGAGGCAGTTTTAATAACAGTGTCAATTTGACTGTCCTTTTCTTCAGACTTAGTCTGAGAGACAATTTTATTTTGTAAGGAAATAATTTTATCGATTTTTCCATGTAAAGAAATAATTTCTTCTCCGAGAATGGAAAGATAAATATTGCAGAAGTTATTCTGCTCAATCATATAATTTATATGCTTAGCCGTAATATGAAGAGTATCATTTTCAATAATTTTAGAGAATGGTAGAAAGTTAAAAGTTCTGCCATTCTTTTCCATTTGAAAAGGGATATGAGGAGGAAATATCGATCTTTGAATTCCTCCAGCAACGATTTTATAATCACGCTCAATCACAGATATAAAATCAATATAAAAGGTTTTCATGAACCAAGGAACATAAAAAGTGATTTCATTGTTTTCTTCACAAAATTTATAAAAACTTTTGACAAAGAAATCTAAATCATCTTTAGAAAAGGTTTTAAAATACCAAATTCTAAAATTATCCCATTTAGGATCATTAAACTCATTATTGATATAGGCTCTTGTAGAAGAACCTTTTGCAAAATCAAGGATGGGTTTAATATCCATAAATCAAAGTTTGAAATTGCATTCCGAAATTGTTTCGGGCTCTTTTTCAGCATTATGAATAATATTATTTTTATTAATAATAATATCGTTTTCATCAAAAACATCATTTTTAGAAAACGTATTTTCTCTGTAGTGAGAAGTAGAAGCTCTAGACGAAGAGGGAAAATTAACCTCGTAGTCTAAAGGAGAAATATAAGAGTGTCCTGAGAAGGACCTTGAGAGAGAATTTTGTCTCCTCTGGCTATTAAAACCAATATTGATAACACCATTATTATCATGTTTTATGTGACTTAAGTCACTGTTAACAAAAGGAATTTTTGGCACAGATTGTTCCAAAACCCAGTTATTAGGAAAATTAATTTCTTCCCATTTTATATGCTTTCTTTTGGTAATACTAGACTTACCAAAATTAGTTTCAATGAGAATAGTCTCATTATTATCCTTTTCACTTATCCTGCACATAGGATTTAGAGAAAAAAGAGGTTTATAGTAAATACGGTAGCAAATACATATAACTTGCGTACCTGGCATATAATCATAACCATGAGTTTTAACATTTAGAGTTAAAGCATTAAGAATATTTTCATCAGATAAAGAGAGAGCAAGGTTAGGATAAACATTGAAATAAACAGGTCCTAACGCAAGACTGGACTCAATAACTCCCATAAGAGATTGTTTCCAGTTACAGTTTCTGCCATCTCTTAAAGCAGCAAGAAAGCTTTCCGGGAGACCTTTAAGAGTAAGAGGTCTGAAAGCTATTTGAACACATCCAATATGGATAAACTTATGAGTTGATTTATAAGGTGAAATATCACTTTTATTAAGTAACTTAATAACCATTTCCTCATTATTTAAAGAAATCGAGGATTCAGTAGTTTTAACTACTTGTCTAAGACCTATTCTTTCAAAAGTTCCGATTTTGTAAACCGTTCTAGGTTCTATCCTTGGGATAGTCCATCTGTTTAACAGATCTAGGTTTTCAGGAATATCATACTCCTGGATCAAAGAGTTCTGGACATTATTGTCCTTAAAGCTGAATATATTCATCAAGAATTTATTGTATTGAATCATAAACACTAAACAAAAACTATACATCTACGATCAAATGGCTCTGATACCAAATTTATACCGGATCGTATCAAACTATATCAATAGTATCCTGTGGATCTTTTCCAAACCAAATAGGACTGACTGAGAAATTCCATAGTCTATAAGTTAACCTGAAAAAAGCTTAACGCCCACAAACGCCTGCGCCTATTCATCGGAAACCCCGGATTCCAAAAATAAAAATGAATAGTAAGAACTATTCAGGAACAGAACTTATTCTGTTGGTGACGCAAGATGTATAGTTTTTGTTTAGTGTTTATGATTCAATACAATAAATTCTTGATGAATATATTCAGCTTTAAGGACAATAATGTCCAGAACTCTTTGATCCAGGAGTATGATATTCCTGAAAACCTAGATCTGTTAAACAGATGGACTATCCCAAGGATAGAACCTAGAACGGTTTACAAAATCGGAACTTTTGAAAGAATAGGTCTTAGACAAGTAGTTAAAACTACTGAATCCTCGATTTCTTTAAATAATGAGGAAATGGTTATTAAGTTACTTAATAAAAGTGATATTTCACCTTATAAATCAACTCATAAGTTTATCCATATTGGATGTGTTCAAATAGCTTTCAGACCTCTTACTCTTAAAGGTCTCCCGGAAAGCTTTCTTGCTGCTTTAAGAGATGGCAGAAACTGTAACTGGAAACAATCTCTTATGGGAGTTATTGAGTCCAGTCTTGCGTTAGGACCTGTTTATTTCAATGTTTATCCTAACCTTGCTCTCTCTTTATCTGATGAAAATATTCTTAATGCTTTAACTCTAAATGTTAAAACTCATGGTTATGATTATATGCCAGGTACGCAAGTTATATGTATTTGCTACCGTATTTACTATAAACCTCTTTTTTCTCTAAATCCTATGTGCAGGATAAGTGAAAAGGATAATAATGAGACTATTCTCATTGAAACTAATTTTGGTAAGTCTAGTATTACCAAAAGAAAGCATATAAAATGGGAAGAAATTAATTTTCCTAATAACTGGGTTTTGGAACAATCTGTGCCAAAAATTCCTTTTGTTAACAGTGACTTAAGTCACATAAAACATGATAATAATGGTGTTATCAATATTGGTTTTAATAGCCAGAGGAGACAAAATTCTCTCTCAAGGTCCTTCTCAGGACACTCTTATATTTCTCCTTTAGACTACGAGGTTAATTTTCCCTCTTCGTCTAGAGCTTCTACTTCTCACTACAGAGAAAATACGTTTTCTAAAAATGATGTTTTTGATGAAAACGATATTATTATTAATAAAAATAATATTATTCATAATGCTGAAAAAGAGCCCGAAACAATTTCGGAATGCAATTTCAAACTTTGATTTATGGATATTAAACCCATCCTTGATTTTGCAAAAGGTTCTTCTACAAGAGCCTATATCAATAATGAGTTTAATGATCCTAAATGGGATAATTTTAGAATTTGGTATTTTAAAACCTTTTCTAAAGATGATTTAGATTTCTTTGTCAAAAGTTTTTATAAATTTTGTGAAGAAAACAATGAAATCACTTTTTATGTTCCTTGGTTCATGAAAACCTTTTATATTGATTTTATATCTGTGATTGAGCGTGATTATAAAATCGTTGCTGGAGGAATTCAAAGATCGATATTTCCTCCTCATATCCCTTTTCAAATGGAAAAGAATGGCAGAACTTTTAACTTTCTACCATTCTCTAAAATTATTGAAAATGATACTCTTCATATTACGGCTAAGCATATAAATTATATGATTGAGCAGAATAACTTCTGCAATATTTATCTTTCCATTCTCGGAGAAGAAATTATTTCTTTACATGGAAAAATCGATAAAATTATTTCCTTACAAAATAAAATTGTCTCTCAGACTAAGTCTGAAGAAAAGGACAGTCAAATTGACACTGTTATTAAAACTGCCTCTTCTATTCAATCTCCTATTGAAATTAAGGATTTTAAAACTGAAGCTTCTGTTTCTGAAATTGAGAAAATTCTTAATGAAAAACTTGAAAAAATGAATATTAATATTTCAGTTTTAGAACTTGAAGATAAACCTTCTAGTTCCTATGAGCTTGATAATCCAAGTATTAATAAAATTAAATGGGCTGATAAACCCAACTTGACTAAATACTATTATCAAAGGCCTACTCCTTTAGATGTTCTCCATGAAGAACAAGAAAACTTTTTCACTACCTCTTATTCGGGGAAAAGTATTTATGAATGGAATATTGATGGTGCTAGTGATAAACATATTTTCGCTCAGTGTCATAGAATGCTAATGTATAGTTCTGCTTGTAGAATTTGTGGTAATAATGATCTGCAAACTGCTCAGGCAATAACTGTTGGTTTTACTGGCCAACTCAAAGGTTGGTGGGATAATTATTTAAGTCCCAATAATAGAAATGAAATTCTTTCTTCTATTAAAACTGAGAATAATGAAGTTAAAACTGATGCTGTTTATTCTCTTGTGTGTACTATATTAGAACACTTTACTGGTAGATTTACTAATAAATCTGAAAACACTAAAACTCTTCTTTTAAATATGAAGTGTAAAACACTGACTGATTTCAGATGGTACAAAGATACCTTTTTATCCAGAATTTATGATATCCCTGATTGTAATCAAGATATTTGGAAGAATAAATTTATTGATGGTCTTCCTTATCTTTTTGCTGAAAGAGTCAAGAAAATTTTAAGAAAAGACTCTGACTCTATCCATTATGAATTACACTCTTTTGGAAAAATTATCAGTATTTGTGTCCAAGAGGGATTAAATCTTTGTAATGAGCTCAAATTAAGAAATCAAATGAAAAGAGATAATCTCTTAGAAAAGAAGCAGTTAGGTCATTTCTGTGACCAATTTGGTTTAGATAATTCTAAAACTAAAACCAGTCTGAATAAAAGAGACCGGAAAGAGACTACTTTTAAAAGAAGGAATAAGAAGCATAAGAGTTATCCTGATAAACAGGGTGATGATCGTGAAAAAAGACATGCCTATAGGCGTGGCAAGGGAAAAAGAAATTCTTTTAAAGGAAAAAATTACCTTGACAGTATTATTTGTCGAAAATGTGGCAGAAATGGCCATTATGCTAACCAATGTTATGCTAAAGATAAAATCAATAACCTTGATATTGATGATGCTTTAAAGAAAACTATTTCTGAAATTATTATGGATATTGAAAATAATGTGTCTGAAGAAGAAAAAATTTCTGAAAATTCTGACACTGATTTCTCTAAAGAGTCAAACTCTGATAATGAGAAAGATTGTGATAATTGCTTAAATGGCAAACCTTGTCAAAATCTCAATTGTATCAATAATAAAAAAGATGATGATTTTTATAAACTTATAAGTCAATTTCAAGACATGAATATAAGTGTCTTAGATGATAACAATAATTTTATTGATTTTCTTAAACAAATCAAAGATCCCAGTCTAAGGGATAAAATTATTGAACAATTTGATATTTCTAAAAACAATACCAGCCTTTCTAAGAAGGTCAGTAATAACAATTATTACAATATGGGAGAATTAGAGAAAATTCTCAGAAGTAAAAATATTAAACAGAATCCTGTTACAATAAATGATTTAATACAGGAAATTGAAAATATCAAGAATAATGTTAAAAGCCTTCAAAAACAGAATATTGATCTGTCTCTTCGACTTTCTCTTGTCGAAAAAGGTAAAGAAAAAGTTAATGATTTTGATTCTTGCACTACTTCTTTAAGTGAGCTTGATATTGATAAAAACCATCTTTCTGCAATAAATATTGTTTTGTCTAGAAAATGGTACACGAAGATATCTCTTCTTATCAATAATTCTTTTAAAAAGGATTTTATTGCTATGATTGATAGTGGTGCCGACCAGAATGTTATCCAGGAAGGCATTATTCCAACTAAGTTTTTTGAAAAAACTACTCAATCTCTTTCTCATGCAGGAGGAGGCTCTTTAAAGATTGAGTATAAACTCAGAAATGCTTCTGTGTGCATTAATAATTGTTGCATTCCCAATGATTTTCTTATTGTTAAAAATCTTTCCAGCCAAATGATTATTGGTCTTCCTTTTATCCAAAAGATTTATCCGATTAAAGTTAGTGAAACAGGTATCTCTGGTGTTTATAAAGAAACACCTATCTCCTTTAGTTTCATTACTAAACCTTATAACAATATCTTTGATATCATTCAAAATCAAATTAATTATGAAAAAAGTCAAATCAATTTTCTCAAAGAAGAAATTAATTCTTTTACCATTGAGGATAGGATTAAAAACCCTAAACTCCAGGATAAGATTCGGCTTTTATTTAATAAGTTTTCTATTGATATTTGCAATGATTTTCCAAATGCTTTTTGGAACAGAAAGAAACATATTGTTTCTCTTCCTTATGAAGAAAATTTTAAAGATACTAATATTCCTACTAAATCCAGACCTTGCCAAATGAAATCTGATTATTTAGATCTCTGTAAAAAAGAAATTGATTCTTTATTACAAAAGAAGCTTATTACACCTTCTAAGTCTCCATGGTCTTGCACTGCTTTCTATGTTAATAAACATTCTGAACAAGAAAGAGGTGCTCCGAGGTTAGTTATTAATTATAAACCTCTTAATAAAGCTTTGAAATGGGTTAGGCACCCCATTCCTAATAAAAAGGATCTCTTAGACAGGTTAGTTAATGCTCTTGTCTTCTCTAAATTCGATTTAAAATCGGGATTTTGGCAGATTCAAATTAACCCTGCTGATAGGTATAAAACTGCCTTCAATGTCCCTTCTGGACATTATGAGTGGACTGTCATGCCCTTTGGTTTGAAGAATGCTCCCTCAGAATTTCAGCAAATTATGAATGATATTTTTAATCCTTTTAGTGATTTCATTATTGTCTATATTGATGATATTCTTGTTTTCTCCAAGGACATTGATATGCATTTTAAGCATCTTGATATCTTTAAGGAGATAGTCATAAAAAATGGTCTAGTCGTTTCAAAACCTAAAATGGTTTTATTCCAAACAAAAATTAAATTTTTGGGTCATTTTATTGAAAAAGGGAATATTATCCCTATTCAAAGAAGTATTGATTTTGGAAATAAATTTCCAGACATTATTACTGATAAAACTCAGTTACAGAGATTTCTTGGAAGTCTTAATTATGTTTCTTCTTATATTAAGAATCTTGCGGAAGACTCTGCTATTCTTTATGATAGACTAAAAAAGAATCCTCCACCTTGGAATGATTATCATACCAAAGCTGTTTCAAAAATTAAAGAAAAGGTGAAGAATATTCCTTGCCTTTCTATTTCTAATCCCCTTTGGGAAAAAACGGTTGAAACAGATGCCTCTGATTTAGGCTATGGTAGTATTTTAAAACAAATTAATCCTATAAATAAGCAGGAGTATATTATCAGATTCTACTCTGGGAAATGGAATACTTCTCAGAAAAATTATTCTACCGTGGCTAAAGAAATTTTAGCTATTGTTAAAAGTATTCTAAAATTTCAGGATGATTTATACAATCAGAAGTTTACTATTAAAACTGATTGTAAGGCTGCCACTTTTATGCTTACTAAGGATGTGGAACATAATGTTTCCAAACAAATGTTTGCCAGATGGCAATCTCATCTTGCCTATTTTGATTTTAATATTGTCCATCTTAAAGGAAATGATAATCATATTCCTGATTTTCTAACCCGAGAATATATTTCTTGAATGACAGTTATGAGCCTATCTGGCAGAGGTTCCTATTCCTCTTTTAGAGGAAGAGGAGGCAGAGGAGGGAGACCTCCAATTATTCAAATGGGACAAAGATCTCTCTACAACCAGAATATTTCTGGTATCAGCTCTTCAAAAGAGCAAAAGAAGTTCCAAGAATTCCTTAGACAAAGGGCTAAAGCCTCTACATCAACAGAGAATAATTCTCAAAATGATGAGGAAGTTTCTTATGCTTCCACGGTTCAAACTGAGAGTAAATTTTTTGACTCTCCTAACAAGAGTTTGATTCTTCTTATAGAAGATGGTGATGAGGATTTTAAAAATTCCCCATGGACTCTCATGGAAAAATATATCCCAAATATTTCTTGGGCAAACCAGACTTATAAACCCAGAGGGTTTTATGAGAATATTCTCATCGAGCTGGGAAGTGTTGATATTTCTCACTTTATGATCAAGAATAATATTAATTATTCAAAATTTGTGATCAAGAAGATTTTTTCTATCCAAGAATGGGGAACTTCACCTCTTTCTGAGAGAAAAGTGACTAATAAGAATAGTCAGACAACTTACCAGTATAATTACTGGGATTATGTTGAAAGTTTTTATAAAACTCTTCTTCATCAGAATGCTAAGCATTCTCATACTTGGCTGATTAAAATCTGCGATAATATTGGACGGAATCAAATTCCAAACTGGTTCACCTCTTGGTGGAATACCTATGGGGCTTCGGTAGATATTCTGCCTGAACATTTGAAACCCCTCCTTGAAGAATATTCTATTGCCGCTTCTTCAAGAAATACTCATAATACTTGTGAGAAAACCACTTTCAGGTTCTTTGTTGACTCAGGTATTCCTTGGGTCTGGAAGTGGAGACCAGAATTCGGTTATACTGAATTCAAGTTACCTTGCTTATGGAGAATAAGTTCTACCAGATTTTGGGGCAACCTAAATGTTGTCCAGGAGGGTTCTCAGGAACCACCCATTCAGGAAAATATTGAAAAAATTCGATCTAAGATTGAAGACTTCAACAAAGAGATAATCTCTGGGACTCTTCCTACCCTGTCTGAGTATACCAAGAGACATCAGGGTATCCTCGAAAAAGGAAAAATTGTTGATCTCTATATGGATCACCTCAAGAAGAATCTTTTTAATGACATTGATTTTTCCTCAGATTTAAGATCTGAATCCTCTGTGGCTTCTGGGTCAGATATGCAAGATTCTCAAGACCCAAATGAAGAAGATGATGTTTGCTTCTCCATCCAAGAAAGCTTTGATCTACTCAAAGAATCCCTTAAAGGGAAAAATAAAGTTTAGCCCTTATGGAAGAAATCTACCCTGGAGACTGGAGATTCTTCCTCAGAAATGATCGTGGTCTGCACCACAAAATTTGGCAGATCCCTTTCCATATTAATTTTGATGAAAATAATAATCTGATTAAAGATAAGAATTATCTTAAGATTCTTAGTAAAAAGATCAGACTCCTTGAGATTTATATTCCAATTTTCGAAAAATCTCACTTCAATCCTCAACAAATAGAGAGGTTCAAGAAGGCTCTTTTTCTTCTGCAAAAGCAAGCTTCTCTTTTGGCAATCTAAAAACCAGAGGATTTTTCAAGAAGACGAATTAAAGGTCGTCATCGCATACGTCACCAACAAGGTCGTCACTGCTTGCGTCACCAACAGAATAAGTTCTGTTCCTGAATAGTTCTTACTATTCATTTTTATTTTTGGAATCCGGGGTTTCATGTCCGGCTCTTCCTCCCCTATATATAGGGCTTTTCTTTTCTGTTTTAGAACACGCTTGAGTTTAGACTCGCCCTCTCTTTCTCTCTCTACAAACCCCTTGTAATCTTTCAAGCTGTTCTCTTTGTGAATAAATAAACTGTTTGCCTTGGTGGCTCTTTAAGGTATACTGTTTTCTTTTCTTTCCTGTTTTTTGAGTTCTTACTCTTTATCGCCGCCTTAATGGTCGGCTAATTTATCTTGTATTGAATCATGACCTAGCATAGCTATACTCTACCTTCAGATGCATTTGTTAGCTTGTTTCTATTGTATCTGTATGTTACTATATCAAAGGTAGCGATGGTTTAACCGATAGGTTTGAGTTTTCTAGTGATATCTATGAGTTAACTATGTGGGCTTGCCCTTTTGCCGTTATGCCGATGAATAGGCGCAGGCGTTTGTGGGCGTTAAGCTTTTTTCAGGTTAACTTATAGACTATGGAATTTCTCAGTCAGTCCTATTTGGTTTGGAAAAGATCCACAGGATACTATTGATATAGTTTGATACGATCCGGTATAAATTTTTTTATAAAACTCTTCTTCATCAGAATGCTAAGCATTCTCATACTTGGCTGATTAAAATCTGCGATAATATTGGACGGAATCAAATTCCAAACTGGTTCACCTCTTGGTGGAATACCTATGGGGCTTCGGTAGATATTCTGCCTGAACATTTGAAACCCCTCCTTGAAGAATATTCTATTGCCGCTTCTTCAAGAAATACTCATAATACTTGTGAGAAAACCACTTTCAGGTTCTTTGTTGACTCAGGTATTCCTTGGGTCTGGAAGTGGAGACCAGAATTCGGTTATACTGAATTCAAGTTACCTTGCTTATGGAGAATAAGTTCTACCAGATTTTGGGGCAACCTAAATGTTGTCCAGGAGGGTTCTCAGGAACCACCCATTCAGGAAAATATTGAAAAAATTCGATCTAAATTAATATTATTCTTGATCATAAAGTGAGAAATATCAACACTTCCCAGCTCGATGAGAATATTCTCATAAAACCCTCTGGGTTTATAAGTCTGGTTTGCCCAAGAAATATTTGGGATATATTTTTCCATGAGAGTCCATGGGGAATTTTTAAAATCCTCAGCTCACTTAAAGAAGTAGTGCAAGAATCAAAATCATTAACTTTTTCTTTACCTTTTTCGACAAGAGAAAGTCGAAGAGACAGATCAATATTCTGTTTTTGAAGGCTTTTAACATTATTCTTGATATTTTCAATTTCCGGTTTGAGTTTTCTAGTGATATCTATGAGTTAACTATGTGGGCTTGCCCTTTTGCCGTTATGCCGATGAATAGGCGCAGGCGTTTGTGGGCGTTAAGCTTTTTTCAGGTTAACTTATAGACTATGGAATTTCTCAGTCAGTCCTATTTGGTTTGGAAAAGATCCACAGGATACTATTGATATAGTTTGATACGATCCGGTATAAATTTGGTATCAGAGCCATTTGATCGTAGATGTATAGTTTTTGTTTAGTGTTTATGATTCAATACAATAAATTCTTGATGAATATATTCCGGTATAAATTTGGTATCAGAGCCATTTGATCGTAGATGTATAGTTTTTGTTTAGTGTTTATGATTCAATACAATAAATTCTTGATGAATATATTCAGCTTTAAGGACAATAATGTCCAGAACTCTTTGATCCAGGAGTATGATATTCCTGAAAACCTAGATCTGTTAAACAGATGGACTATCCCAAGGATAGAACCTAGAACGGTTTACAAAGTCGGAACTTTTGAAAGAATAGGTCTTAGACAAGTAGTTAAAACTACTGAATCCTCGATTTCTTTAAATAATGAGGAAATGGTTATTAAGTTACTTAATAAAAGTGATATTTCACCTTATAAATCAACTCATAAGTTTATCCATATTGGATGTGTTCAAATAGCTTTCAGACCTCTTACTCTTAAAGGTCTCCCGGAAAGCTTTCTTGCTGCTTTAAGAGATGGCAGAAACTGTAACTGGAAACAATCTCTTATGGGAGTTATTGAGTCCAGTCTTGCGTTAGGACCTGTTTATTTCAATGTTTATCCTAACCTTGCTCTCTCTTTATCTGATGAAAATATTCTTAATGCTTTAACTCTAAATGTTAAAACTCATGGTTATGATTATATGCCAGGTACGCAAGTTATATGTATTTGCTACCGTATTTACTATAAACCTCTTTTTTCTCTAAATCCTATGTGCAGGATAAGTGAAAAGGATAATAATGAGACTATTATCATTGAAACTAATTTTGGTAAGTCTAGTATTACCAAAAGAAAGCATATAAAATGGGAAAAAATTAATTTTCCTAATAACTGGGTTTTGGAACAATCTGTGCCAAAAATTCCTTTTGTTAACAGTGACTTAAGTCACATAAAACATGATAATAATGGTGTTATCAATATTGGTTTTAATAGCCAGAGGAGACAAAATTCTCTCTCAAGGTCCTTCTCAGGACACTCTTATATTTCTCCTTTAGACTACGAGGTTAATTTTCCCTCTTCGTCTAGAGCTTCTACTTCTCACTACAGAGAAAATACGTTTTCTAAAAATGATGTTTTTGATGAAAACGATATTATTATTAATAAAAATAATATTATTCATAATACTGAAAAAGAGCCCGAAACAATTTCGGAATGCAATTTCAAACTTTGATTTATGGATATTAAACCCATCCTTGATTTTGCAAAAGGTTCTTCTACAAGAGCCTATATCAATAATGAGTTTAATGATCCTAAATGGGATAATTTTAGAATTTGGTATTTTAAAACCTTTTCTAAAGATGATTTAGATTTCTTTGTCAAAAGTTTTTATAAATTTTGTGAAGAAAACAATGAAATCACTTTTTATGTTCCTTGGTTCATGAAAACCTTTTATATTGATTTTATATCTGTGATTGAGCGTGATTATAAAATCGTTGCTGGAGGAATTCAAAGATCGATATTTCCTCCTCATATCCCTTTTCAAATGGAAAAGAATGGCAGAACTTTTAACTTTCTATCATTCTCTAAAATTATTGAAAATGATACTCTTCATATTACGGCTAAGCATATAAATTATATGATTGAGCAGAATAACTTCTGCAATATTTATCTTTCCATTCTCGGAGAAGAAATTATTTCTTTACATGGAAAAATCGATAAAATTATTTCCTTACAAAATAAAATTGTCTCTCAGACTAAGTCTGAAGAAAAGGACAGTCAAATTGACACTGTTATTAAAACTGCCTCTTCTATTCAATCTCCTATTGAAATTAAGGATTTTAAAACTGAAGCTTCTGTTTCTGAAATTGAGAAAATTCTTAATGAAAAACTTGAAAAAATGAATATTAATATTTCAGTTTTAGAACTTGAAGATAAACCTTCTAGTTCCTATGAGCTTGATAATCCAAGTATTAATAAAATTAAATGGGTTGATAAACCCAACTTGACTAAATACTATTATCAAAGGCCTACTCCTTTAGATGTTCTCCATGAAGAACAAGAAAACTTTTTCACTACCTCTTATTCGGGGAAAAGTATTTATGAATGGAATATTGATGGTGCTAGTGATAAACATATTTTCGCTCAGTGTCATAGAATGCTAATGTATAGTTCTGCTTGTAGAATTTGTGGTAATAATGATCTGCAAACTGCTCAGGCAATAACTGTTGGTTTTACTGGCTAACTCAAAGGTTGGTGGGATAATTATTTAAGTCCCAATAATAGAAATGAAATTCTTTCTTCTATTAAAACTGAGAATAATGAAGTTAAAACTGATGCTGTTTATTCTCTTGTGTGTACTATATTAGAACACTTTACTGGTAGATTTACTAATAAATCTGAAAACACTAAAACTCTTCTTTTAAATATGAAGTGTAAAACACTGACTGATTTCAGATGGTACAAAGATACCTTTTTATCCAGAATTTATGATATCCCTGATTGTAATCAAGATATTTGGAAGAATAAATTTATTGATGGTCTTCCTTATCTTTTTGCTGAAAGAGTCAAGAAAATTTTAAGAAAAGACTCTGACTCTATCCATTATGAATTACACTCTTTTGGAAAAATTATCAGTATTTGTGTCCAAGAGGGATTAAATCTTTGTAATGAGCTCAAATTAAGAAATCAAATGAAAAGAGATAATCTCTTAGAAAAGAAGCAGTTAGGTCATTTCTGTGACCAATTTGGTTTAGATAATTCTAAAACTAAAACCAGTCTGAATAAAAGAGACCGGAAAGAGACTACTTTTAAAAGAAGGAATAAGAAGCATAAGAGTTATCCTGATAAACAGGGTGATGATCGTGAAAAAAGACATGCCTATAGGCGTGGCAAGGGAAAAAGAAATTCTTTTAAAGGAAAAAATTACCTTGACAGTATTATTTGTCGAAAATGTGGCAGAAATGGCCATTATGCTAACCAATGTTATGCTAAAGATAAAATCAATAACCTTGATATTGATGATGCTTTAAAGAAAACTATTTCTGAAATTATTATGGATATTGAAAATAATGTGTCTGAAGAAGAAAAAATTTCTGAAAATTCTGACACTGATTTCTCTAAAGAGTCAAACTCTGATAATGAGAAAGATTGTGATAATTGCTTAAATGGCAAACCTTGTCAAAATCTCAATTGTATCAATAATAAAAAAGATGATGATTTTTATAAACTTATAAGTCAATTTCAAGACATGAATATAAGTGTCTTAGATGATAACAATAATTTTATTGATTTTCTTAAACAAATCAAAGATCCCAGTCTAAGGGATAAAATTATTGAACAATTTGATATTTCTAAAAACAATACCAGCCTTTCTAAGAAGGTCAGTAATAACAATTATTACAATATGGGAGAATTAGAGAAAATTCTCAGAAGTAAAAATATTAAACAGAATCCTGTTACAATAAATGATTTAATACAGGAAATTGAAAATATCAAGAATAATGTTAAAAGCCTTCAAAAACAGAATATTGATCTGTCTCTTCGACTTTCTCTTGTCGAAAAAGGTAAAGAAAAAGTTAATGATTTTGATTCTTGCACTACTTCTTTAAGTGAGCTTGATATTGATAAAAACCATCTTTCTGCAATAAATATTGTTTTGTCTAGAAAATGGTACACGAAGATATCTCTTCTTATCAATAATTCTTTTAAAAAGGATTTTATTGCTATGATTGATAGTGGTGCCGACCAGAATGTTATCCAGGAAGGCATTATTCCAACTAAGTTTTTTGAAAAAACTACTCAATCTCTTTCTCATGCAGGAGGAGGCTCTTTAAAGATTGAGTATAAACTCAGAAATGCTTCTGTGTGCATTAATAATTGTTGCATTCCCAATGATTTTCTTATTGTTAAAAATCTTTCCAGCCAAATGATTATTGGTCTTCCTTTTATCCAAAAGATTTATCCGATTAAAGTTAGTGAAACAGGTATCTCTGGTGTTTATAAAGAAACACCTATCTCCTTTAGTTTCATTACTAAACCTTATAACAATATCTTTGATATCATTCAAAATCAAATTAATTATGAAAAAAGTCAAATCAATTTTCTCAAAGAAGAAATTAATTCTTTTACCATTGAGGATAGGATTAAAAACCCTAAACTCCAGGATAAGATTCGGCTTTTATTTAATAAGTTTTCTATTGATATTTGCAATGATTTTCCAAATGCTTTTTGGAACAGAAAGAAACATATTGTTTCTCTTCCTTATGAAGAAAATTTTAAAGATACTAATATTCCTACTAAATCCAGACCTTGCCAAATGAAATCTGATTATTTAGATCTCTGTAAAAAAGAAATTGATTCTTTATTACAAAAGAAGCTTATTACACCTTCTAAGTCTCCATGGTCTTGCACTGCTTTCTATGTTAATAAACATTCTGAACAAGAAAGAGGTGCTCCGAGGTTAGTTATTAATTATAAACCTCTTAATAAAGCTTTGAAATGGGTTAGGCACCCCATTCCTAATAAAAAGGATCTCTTAGACAGGTTAGTTAATGCTCTTGTCTTCTCTAAATTCGATTTAAAATCGGGATTTTGGCAGATTCAAATTAACCCTGCTGATAGGTATAAAACTGCCTTCAATGTCCCTTCTGGACATTATGAGTGGACTGTCATGCCCTTTGGTTTGAAGAATGCTCCCTCAGAATTTCAGCAAATTATGAATGATATTTTTAATCCTTTTAGTGATTTCATTATTGTCTATATTGATGATATTCTTGTTTTCTCCAAGGACATTGATATGCATTTTAAGCATCTTGATATCTTTAAGGAGATAGTCATAAAAAATGGTCTAGTCGTTTCAAAACCTAAAATGGTTTTATTCCAAACAAAAATTAAATTTTTGGGTCATTTTATTGAAAAAGGGAATATTATCCCTATTCAAAGAAGTATTGATTTTGGAAATAAATTTCCAGACATTATTACTGATAAAACTCAGTTACAGAGATTTCTTGGAAGTCTTAATTATGTTTCTTCTTATATTAAGAATCTTGCGGAAGACTCTGCTATTCTTTATGATAGACTAAAAAAGAATCCTCCACCTTGGAATGATTATCATACCAAAGCTGTTTCAAAAATTAAAGAAAAGGTGAAGAATATTCCTTGCCTTTCTATTTCTAATCCCCTTTGGGAAAAAACGGTTGAAACAGATGCCTCTGATTTAGGCTATGGTAGTATTTTAAAACAAATTAATCCTATAAATAAGCAGGAGTATATTATCAGATTCTACTCTGGGAAATGGAATACTTCTCAGAAAAATTATTCTACCGTGGCTAAAGAAATTTTAGCTATTGTTAAAAGTATTCTAAAATTTCAGGATGATTTATACAATCAGAAGTTTACTATTAAAACTGATTGTAAGGCTGCCACTTTTATGCTTACTAAGGATGTGGAACATAATGTTTCCAAACAAATGTTTGCCAGATGGCAATCTCATCTTGCCTATTTTGATTTTAATATTGTCCATCTTAAAGGAAATGATAATCATATTCCTGATTTTCTAACCCGAGAATATATTTCTTGAATGACAGTTATGAGCCTATCTGGCAGAGGTTCCTATTCCTCTTTTAGAGGAAGAGGAGGCAGAGGAGGGAGACCTCCAATTATTCAAATGGGACAAAGATCTCTCTACAACCAGAATATTTCTGGTATCAGCTCTTCAAAAGAGCAAAAGAAGTTCCAAGAATTCCTTAGACAAAGGGCTAAAGCCTCTACATCAACAGAGAATAATTCTCAAAATGATGAGGAAGTTTCTTATGCTTCCACGGTTCAAACTGAGAGTAAATTTTTTGACTCTCCTAACAAGAGTTTGATTCTTCTTATAGAAGATGGTGATGAGGATTTTAAAAATTCCCCATGGACTCTCATGGAAAAATATATCCCAAATATTTCTTGGGCAAACCAGACTTATAAACCCAGAGGGTTTTATGAGAATATTCTCATCGAGCTGGGAAGTGTTGATATTTCTCACTTTATGATCAAGAATAATATTAATTATTCAAAATTTGTGATCAAGAAGATTTTTTCTATCCAAGAATGGGGAACTTCACCTCTTTCTGAGAGAAAAGTGACTAATAAGAATAGTCAGACAACTTACCAGTATAATTACTGGGATTATGTTGAAAGTTTTTATAAAACTCTTCTTCATCAGAATGCTAAGCATTCTCATACTTGGCTGATTAAAATCTGCGATAATATTGGACGGAATCAAATTCCAAACTGGTTCACCTCTTGGTGGAATACCTATGGGGCTTCGGTAGATATTCTGCCTGAACATTTGAAACCCCTCCTTGAAGAATATTCTATTGCCGCTTCTTCAAGAAATACTCATAATACTTGTGAGAAAACCACTTTCAGGTTCTTTGTTGACTCAGGTATTCCTTGGGTCTGGAAGTGGAGACCAGAATTCGGTTATACTGAATTCAAGTTACCTTGCTTATGGAGAATAAGTTCTACCAGATTTTGGGGCAACCTAAATGTTGTCCAGGAGGGTTCTCAGGAACCACCCATTCAGGAAAATATTGAAAAAATTCGATCTAAGATTGAAGACTTCAACAAAGAGATAATCTCTGGGACTCTTCCTACCCTGTCTGAGTATACCAAGAGACATCAGGGTATCCTCGAAAAAGGAAAAATTGTTGATCTCTATATGGATCACCTCAAGAAGAATCTTTTTAATGACATTGATTTTTCCTCAGATTTAAGATCTGAATCCTCTGTGGCTTCTGGGTCAGATATGCAAGATTCTCAAGACCCAAATGAAGAAGATGATGTTTGCTTCTCCATCCAAGAAAGCTTTGATCTACTCAAAGAATCCCTTAAAGGGAAAAATAAAGTTTAGCCCTTATGGAAGAAATCTACCCTGGAGACTGGAGATTCCTCCTCAGAAATGATCGTGGTCTGCACCACAAAATTTGGCAGATCCCTTTCCATATTAATTTTGATGAAAATAATAATCTGATTAAAGATAAGAATTATCTTAAGATTCTTAGTAAAAAGATCAGACTCCTTGAGATTTATATTCCAATTTTCGAAAAATCTCACTTCAATCCTCAACAAATAGAGAGGTTCAAGAAGGCTCTTTTTCTTCTGCAAAAGCAAGCTTCTCTTTTGGCAATCTAAAAACCAGAGGATTTTTCAAGAAGACGAATTAAAGGTCGTCATCGCATACGTCACCAACAAGGTCGTCACTGCTTGCGTCACCAACAGAATAAGTTCTGTTCCTGAATAGTTCTTACTATTCATTTTTATTTTTGGAATCCGGGGTTTCATGTCCGGCTCTTCCTCCCCTATATATAGGGCTTTTCTTTTCTGTTTTAGAACACGCTTGAGTTTAGACTCGCCCTCTCTTTCTCTCTCTACAAACCCCTTGTAATCTTTCAAGCTGTTCTCTTTGTGAATAAATAAACTGTTTGCCTTGGTGGCTCTTTAAGGTATACTGTTTTCTTTTCTTTCCTGTTTTTTGAGTTCTTACTCTTTATCGCCGCCTTAATGGTCGGCTAATTTATCTTGTATTGAATCATGACCTAGCATAGCTATACTCTACCTTCAGATGCATTTGTTAGCTTGTTTCTATTGTATCTGTATGTTACTATATCAAAGGTAGCGATGGTTTAACCGATAGGTTTGAGTTTTCTAGTGATATCTATGAGTTAACTATGTGGGCTTGCCCTTTTGCCGTTATGCCGATGAATAGGCGCAGGCGTTTGTGGGCGTTAAGCTTTTTTCAGGTTAACTTATAGACTATGGAATTTCTCAGTCAGTCCTATTTGGTTTGGAAAAGATCCACAGGATACTATTGATATAGTTTGATATATATATATATATATATGGTTTAGTTTATGGTTAATTGAGCCCGCATGGGTGTAGCTCAGTTGGTTCCTGGGTGGCTGATTGTTATAAAATTTATGGTTAATTGAAATTTTAATGCTAAAAACCCAAACCAAATACAGATTTTTGCGAAAATATTAACCATTATCAAATAAAAAATTATAGTAACCGAACCAAACGCATATTTCGGTTTTGACTTGCTGTGAGATACTGGGATATGCAATATTAGTGATGCTAATGGATTGGTTCAAGATGGACTCAGCTATTCTACTTTATTTTTAGTAAATGTAAATTCTATTATGCAAAAATATTTTAGTACATCTCATAAAAATTTTGCGAGTATTTATATATAGTACTCCCTCAGTTGCAATACTCCCTTCGTTGCATAATTTTTGGTAGGGATTTCAAGGGTAAATTCGTAAATTTGAATAATAAATAGGGGTCTAAGAGATAAATTCGCAAATCTTATAATAATATATTCTCAAACCTCTCCAAGATGATGTGTCAACACCACCTTATTCTTAGGCCGATGTGACATGTCTCAAATCTCTCCATTTTGAAATACTGCACTCTCATTAAAAGTTGATTAAACTTTTAATCTCGACCCTTCGTTCTATATCATTAAATATAAACCATTAATTTATATCTGCATAATTAATGCAAATAGATATTTTTTCCATTTTCTTATTTAGTTATTTTTAGAATTTATTATAAATCATATTTTTTTTTCAAACCTTAATGTAATTAAATATGATCTACTTATTGAATGAATCTAAATTTATCATTTCTAAGTTTGAGTTAGTATATATAGTATAATATAATGTTCGATTATTTTTTCCTAAAATAAAAGGTATATAGTTATATATTCCAAAGAATATTCTTATGTGATATATTCTTATTATGAACAAGATATAATATTGCATGCATTTTTTTATTATAAATAAGAGCATATTGTATTTCATTTTTTCACATCAAAGTTTCAATTGTTCCACTCTTTTGCTGAGATTTCTCCTATCAATTGTTGGTTAGTAATATATCTATTGTTATTAGTACATTTATTTTATAATTAAATTCATCATTTTAAGTGCTCACAATTTAATTAGATTTAAATATCAATATGAATATGAATATGAATGTAATAATGATTGTTGATTTATGATCTACATCGTTCAGTAAGAATATGCAAAAATAATAGATTTAACTATACCATATATTTTTATCTGAATAATTATGATGGTTTAATTGTTGTAATTTAAATCTCATTTTAGATTTCAAGAGTATGACACCTCAATTTTCTCTGATTTCTAATGTTAAGAGTGAGAGCCAAAAATTGACCGTTAAAGTTAGGATTGAAAAAGTTGGACAATATTTTTTAATGATTTTAATAGAAACAAGTTTTACTTGGAACTCATTTTGATCGATGAACAGGTATTTGTAACGTTAAAGTTTATTTCAAATTTTGTATTGTTTCTTATATAAATTAATTTCTTACCGTATACTCCCAATAACTAATAATGTTGATTAATTTATAAATTATTCAATATTGAAATGAAAATTGGTTATTATTAAATTATTAGTCTAAGTAATGTTATTCCATAATTGTTATTAATTTATGTGAATTTTGATTTTTTTTTTAATTATTTAGTTTGTAGGATATACCTATAGGGTTTAGTGAAGGGCACGGACCACAGCTAAACAAACCCCATAATTTATTGTATATACTTAAAAAAAATTAAACAAAAATACTCTTATATTAAATGTCTACAAAAAATAAATATAATATATTTTTTCAGTACGCGAAATTCGTGTGGGACACTCTAGTTTGAGTATAATGAGTAATAAAGTATGTTAGATTGTTTATATATGCAAGTCTAAGAGTATAGACATTTTTTTTGTAAAATTCTGAATAATATGAGAGTGGAGTATATGAAAGATTTTCTATTTTAAACATTCGAATGTCAGATTAATGTTACTCCTAATGAAATTATCGATACTTCTCGTCAAATATTTGATACTTTAAAACAATTTTATAATAAACTTATCATAAACAATTTTCATATAAAACCTCCCCCTCTTAAATAATTTGTCTTGATGAATGAGTAGGCAACTGAATAGATCAAGTAAATAAGATATCATACATAAATCAACTTATTTCATCTTGTGACATAAAGCTCATCAAAATATAAAACATTGAACCAACCCAACATATAAAAAAAAAAATACTTCTTCCATTTTGGAACATAAAGCTAATCAAAATATGTACATTACACCAACCAAACATATATAAAGGAAAGACTACATCAGATAATCACCATTCTTCTCAAACTAGTGACCGATGTTCGATATCATCGAGACTCGAATCACTCTGATGATATCCGTGAGCGAAATTAGGCCAGAAAGCATACCCGATTCATCGGCAACCCAAGCTCGATGCACGTGGTGGTTCACAACCTTGTCGACCACTTCTCCGAGACGGGACTCAGGGCAGCAGGTGATGAGTTCCTTGGTGGAGTTTCGGAAACTGGAGTGGTCGTGCAGTGGAATCTCCGACAGCCTATTGATGAAATCCACCACGCCTAGTTGCAAGCACGACCGCAGCAACGATAACGGGCATCCTCTAAGATCCGTGGCCGAGAATGTTCCGACAAGCTTCCTCTCTTTTGCCTGAAATCATGTCACAATAAAATTGCCATATAACAGCTCTATAATAATTTAAACAAGAATACCAAAATCATGTCACAATTAACTTGTCTAATAACTTTCACTTTTTTCGATATTTTGGTCTGATAACCTATATAAGAGGTGAAACATCTACTTGAGCTATCAGAATCTGCCGTTTGAACAACTCGGACTATGTCACGTCAACATCAAGTCGATGTGTCACCTCCTATAACTGGTTACCGGACCAAAAATTGGTTACATAATTATTTTCAATTTTTAAAGTCAACAGGACTAAAACCGAAATATGTATAACTTACAAGACTAAATAAAAATATTTTTCGTGTTCTTTTTAGGTTAGTACTTCGCTCACTTTTTACTTTGGTTCAGACCGTTTCCACATTTTGAAATTGGTCATGTAAGTTGACCATATTCGATTTTTTGTCCAGTGACCGGCTATTTTGGTTGACCAGACTGGCCACCGCGTCCAATGTTTTAAAAAAACTAATTCAGGAACCGAGGCGTTTTCTTGTAGTACAACGAGGCGTAGGAACCAATTCGAACCAAGGCGTAAATATATATATATATATATATATATATATATATATATACATATAACACCATAGAAATTCTAAGCTTAGTATTTTTAATTTATTAGATATTATTTAATTTTTTTCCTCAATTTTCTCATTTTGCCTTGATGTTTAAGAAAAAATAAAAAGAATACATCTTCATTTAGGGAAATATGAGAGCCCAAATTTTCTCTACAAGAAATATTATAGATATTTATTTAGTTAATTCATTTAAAATTTAAATCTTATTATTTTTCTCTTGAAACCTCCTTCTAAGTTCCTTCTAAGTTCAAGGGATAGAAGACCACGTCTTCACATAGTCAGTTAATTGGATTCCACAATTTTCTCAACCAATTCATCTTCCCTCATCTATACATAGCCGGACCTCCCTCATAAAATATTTTTATCTCTTCATTCTCCTAAAATCTCTCTCTCAGCAAAAGAATAGTGTGTGCCGCCTAGGTGCGCCTCGGACAGTGAGGCGCGCGCTTCGGTGCGCCTTGGGCAACTGAGGCGCGCACCTCTAGTTCTACAATTGAGGCGCACGCCTTTGAGGCGTTTTTTCCCATTTTAAGGTTAGCCTCAGTTCGTAAGCCTCAATAGTCTTTTAAAACATTGACCGCGTCTTTTTTTTAAATTGAATTGATATTGTAGGTTTATCATATTTGACTTTTTTCCGATGAACAAATGGATCAGCAATAATAACGGACCACTCGTAAACGGTAAACTTATAAGACCAATTTCAAAAAGTAATAACGGTTTGGACCAAAATAAAAACATAGGAAAAAGTTCCTGGCCCAAAAAAAATTGAACTTATCACCTATTGTCTGAGATCATATTTAAGCCTCGTCATTCCTAGGTGCCATACCAAGTACTACATCTTAGACCACATCATGTAATAACACTACAAGAAAATAGAAAATTGCCTACGCGAAATTAGAATTGTCTACAGAATTATACTACAAAAAAAATTTCATAGTATAATTGTCTACGAAATTTTCTAACCATGTAGGCACCTTCATTCTCAACCTACAAAATAATTTACTTACGAAATCAATTTGCCTACGAAATGAAATTCCGTAGGCAAATTTCTTTATAGGTAGAGAATGAAAAAACTTATATAATTAGACACTTTTGTAGGCAATTTCCACTACGAAATTTTTTGTTGGAAATTTTTTGTTGGAAATTTTTATGTTTTCTTGCAGTGTAAAGGCAGAGAACAATTGGAAAGTTTCAATCATTTTGTTCAATTATGACCAGTTTCTTTCTTCAAATTCTCTAAAACTTAATCTCCTAAGTCCTAACATTTACATAAAGCAATTCAACAAATATTGAAGTTAGTTAATTGGAAAAAAGACTTACATTAATAAGCTGTCCAAGTTCTTCCATAACTCCGCCATTAGATTGAACAATGGGCACAGCATTAAGTGAAGCTCGATTCATGCACCTTATAGCGTCGATAACTTTGGTTTTATCAAACACCCCAAAAACGGAATCACTCACCACTCCTACTTCCCTAACCGGGCGTGCAAGAATACCTCTAACCTCATTCTCATGAGCTTTCAAGTATTTAACGACGTCCATCTGTGTCACCATATGATAGCTCGATGCTGATTCCACGAGCTCGACTCCAGCTACATTCTCCGTTTGACCATCGACCGGAACTAATGCTCGGTGTATTCCTTTACTGAACACTTCCATACAATCTACCAAACTGCATACATAATAACATTCCCAACAATTACACAGTGTGCATAAGTTTTGTTTTAATGGAAATTAATGGTTATTACTCATATATATAGGAAATTATTGGAGATTTTCATAAGCTCGATCACTATAAAATTGGCATAGATAAATCATGCTCTCGACTTTCGATTACGGGGAGGCTTTGTGCACATCTAGACCTCGAATTTTCTAATCCGAAAAAATACGCTCAACCAAAAAAATGGGGATGCTAAAATGAAGTAATGGGAGTCTGACGGTGAATTTCTTACGGTGTCCAACATATTATAAACGTTTGTACTCCGCAACATGATACAAGTAGTCCGGGAGCATAAAATACTTGTACTCTTTGCGGCATATGGTACAAGTAGTTCATGCTGAAGTTGGATTTCATAAGAACCACAATTTTCATATCAAAATTGTGGGCATGTATGTGTATATATACAACACAAAAACTTGTATGAAATGACATGTAGTCTATTTTGTGAGACTAAACCACAATTTAGTTTGACTATGGATTTGAATGATGGTGTGGATTAACTATAGATCAATTGGGATCAAAACAAAGTCTTAATTGGCACGTGAAAAAAATTCTTAATCATCAATGAAATAAACACAAAAATTCCTATGAACAAGTTTCATAGTACGAAATTCATACCATAATACGTTTTTACTAATACCATTACATGCATTCTTTATAAACTTATAAACTGAAATTATGCAATAAAATATTACGGTATTAATAAATATGGCACATAATTGCATCAATGAATCCATGCATCTAATAATATTGGTTTCATAACCGGTACCATTACCTGCATTTGCTAGTAGCAGTACTTGTATTCACTGAATTCATATAATTTTATGCCGTGATTCCAATTTATATCAGTGAATACACGTAAATGATATAAATTTCATACTCGAAAACTCATTAGTAAGAGATTTTGCAATATAATTGTATCAATGAATGCATGCATATAATGATATTGGTTTCATAACTGATACCATTACGTGCATTGGCTGATACCAGTACATGTATTCACTGAATCCATATCATTTTATACCATGATTCCAATTTATATCAGTGAATACACGTAAATGGTATAAATTTCATGCTCAAAAACGTGTTAGCAGGAGATTTTGCAATAAATTAATATTTAGATATATATAGTCGGTCAAAATAAACAATAAATTAAATAAAACAGACATAAATAGCTAGCAAACCAAAAAAAAAAAAAAATGTATTATATAAAAATAGTTTATAATATATTTATCATGAAGTTGATTTAAAGCCATGAATATTTGACTAACCGTGTTCGATAAGATATTAATAATTTGAATATGTAGATTTTCTTGAACCATTGTTGTAAATTTTCTTGAATCAATACTCTAAAACAGTTTCATGATAAATTTATCATAAAACATTTTCGCGTAAAACTTATTCCAAAAAAATAAAAGTGGACCTACCCTGTATTAGAGTTAAGCGTCCACAAGCTAAGGCTCTCAAGACAATGCCCAATAATCGACGACACCGGAACCTGCATCCTCCGATCAAAATCGCCGCTGTCTCCGTTCGCCGCATCATCACCGCCGATATGCGCCAACACGTCCAGCATCGTCACCATCCCTATATAGTGTTTTCTGGCCGCCCCTGTTTGCTTATCCGACTCGATTATCATCGATCCGCCGGCGCCGATCCAGTGCCCCGGCGGCGCCGCCACCGGCGCCGCCAGCACGCGGTTGGCCATCAGCGCGTTCAGCGTGTCGGCCAGAGAGGCGGTGTGCGGGACCTCCACCAATCTTCTCTTTTGTGGTATTAAATCGCTCACTTTCTTCTCCGCCAGGCCCTGCGCGGCGGCGCCGCCGTGGATTTTGGTGGCTTGTTCGTCGGGTCGTGTGGATTGCATTATCGGGAATTTCGGGTTTTTTTGTTTTGTTTTGATTTTTTTTTTTTTTGGGGAGAAATGAAGACAATTTCTTGGGGGTCTTGAAGATGCGAAAAGAGGGATTCGTGTGTACACGTGTCGGCTTGTGGAAATGCATGAGGCATTAGGTTTTGACACGTGGTGATGTTCCGAAGGACGTAATTTTGTTTTATTAGTCCGTGAATGAAAAATGATATGTTTCTCTATTAAAAAGAAATATGTTCACTAAAAAAAAAAAAACCTCAAATAAAGAGGGAACTTAAAGAGGACTTCTATAACCCTCGTTATTAAAGAGGGGCGAGGCGAGGGATAAATATTTTTAAATTACGAGGGTGTGGGCCCCCTCGTTAGTTAAAGAGGGCGGTCCCCTCGTCTCGGTCACACGTTAGCAAAATTAACGAGGGCGTGGGCCCCCTCGTCAATTAACGAGGGTTTTTCCCTAGCCTCGGTCAAATTGCAGCAACTTAACGAGAGCGTGGATCCCCTCGGTAGGTAACGAGGGTCGTCCCCCTCGACAATTTCAAATTATAAAGTTAACGAGGACATTGCCCTCGCTAATTAACAAGGGCAAAATTGCCCTTGTTAATTAAAGAGGGCAATGCTTGCTCTTGTTAATTAGCAAGGGGCAATGCCCTTGGTAGACTCCATTACAATATTATGAGGGTTGACTACTCTTTGTTAATTATTATCCTTCTTAAAGCCTTCATTAAGTAATATTTAATTTCATTTTAATTAAAATAAATATTTATGTGTTAATATATATTTAAAATAAATATACATAATATTTTGATTTTATTCTAAATATTTTAATTTAAATGTACAAATATATATGTTGAATATAAAAGTGATAATTTATTTAATTTTAAATAAATATATATGTCTTAATATACAATTAATTTTTTTTACGAGTGATATATTAATTTTATTTTAAATATTTTAATTAGAAAGATTTTTAATGAATTATTTAGGTTAATTTGTATATGTGCTTTAATTATAATTAATATCTGATTAATTTATCCATAATATATTCAAAATATTTTAATTTAAAAAATAATATATATATATATATATATATATATATATATATATATATATATTCATGTATGCACAAGGGGGCGTTAATTTTTTATTTATATTAAAAAAGATTATATACATAAGTGAAATGTAATTTTGCAAGTGTTAATTTCATTTTATATGTGAGAATAAATATAAATTTCATTTTGAAATTGTTACCATAAATGTAAAGATATATAATAATTAATTAAAAAATGTAATCATAATAGAAATTAATAAATTATTAGAATAATTCAAAGTTTTAACATATAAATCAAAATATGAAAATCATGTAATTTAAAATGATAACATTAATTTAATTAATTTTGATGGTGTTATCATAAATAAAATGATTTATAATAATATTAATTAAAGGTATAAACAAAATAGGAGTTAATTAAATGTTTTTACAAAAAAAATCAATTTAAGAAATAATACATATACTATTACAATATAAAATATTTCGAATGATAAGTCTTGCCCAAACGGTAAGGAGAAAGTGATAGGTCTCTCCCTCTTGGGAGGTCACAGGTTTGAGCCTCCTTGCACGCGGGTCGCGCGCGGGTCGGGTCGGGTCTTGCCCGCCCGTGGGTGTGGCCCGCGATTTTTTTTTTTAAATTAGGCTGACGAGGGCGCCTCCCCTCGTTAACTAACGAGGGGCGAGACGAGGGCCGTGGTGCTCGCTAAGCTTCAGCCACCCGAGACGAGGGTCTTGCCCTCGTTAGTTGGCGAGGGCGCTCTCCCCTCGTTAGTTGGCGAGGGGCGAGCCGAGGGGTAGTTTGGCGAGACCTGTTTTGTCGAGGGTCTCTCCCCCTCTTTAAATCCTTCTTTAACCATTTGCCTCTCTCTATATCCCTCTTTAATTGGACAGTATTTTGTAGTGGTTTATTATTTTTTTCACTACTATTAAAAAATAAATATAATATATAAAAAAGAAAGAATATTGTTTCACTTGAGTACAAAATAAATTATTTTAAAAATAGTGTATCCGTTAAAAAAATGTCTATAATAAGGCATTTACGACCATTTTTTGTGGACGGAGGGACAAAGCGAGGGTCCAGGGGCAACTTGCTCATGGTCCGGGGTTTGCCCCTAATTTTCATGGTGTATATTATGTTTGAGCTCGTTTAGAATTTTGGGTCTCTTTTTGAGATCCAATTATGAGTTTATAAATACCTTTATTACTCGAAACACGCTAAGATCTTATCATAATACGGAATTGATTACATGCCCACCAGTGGACACATATTAATATACTCACCGCGAATGTGTTAATGACACATAAGCAAATATAAATAATCAATTTAAATAATACTGGGTTCTGTGTTAATGTGTCATTAACACATTCGCCCGGTGAACATATAATCATTTCCGTATAATAATATATGGACCATCTCTTCTGACCATAAATTTAGCCAGCACAACGTCGATGAATCACGTAAATATGTATCAATTATTTCTCATTTATATTTTTTTCTCACATCCAATTATAACAAAAACTTACCCCAAAAATAATTCACAAAACAAAGAAATACAAATTGTAGTTTGTAGCATCATGTAAAACATGTGGTTTATCAACATTTATCACCACCACTCTCATCTTGACTAGTAGTATCCCTTCATTCCCATGTAACCACCACCCATCTTAGCACCCTTATTATAATAACCTACGCCGATGACTGATCACCCATCTCATTCTCTTGCGGTGGCGCGTCACCCCACTTTCCATCCGTCTCAAGCGGCTCCAGCACGTGCACCCCGCCGTTCGTCAATCCCAATGCAAACTGGTTCGCCTCGCTTGGATGAGCCGCCACCACCAGCGGATAAACCCGAGAGCTGCCGCAAAAACACAATTCTTAGTTATTTTCAGTTGAAAATTTAGGTGTGCACCAAACAAAAATTTAAAAGTTTAATTTTAATACAAAATAATAATTTTATTTTTATATTGAGATAGAGGTGGAGGTGATTAGGAAAATAAGTTGGGAAATCTCAATTTATTTTTTATTGTCAGAAGCTTATTTTACATGTAAAAGATTATTTAACTCATGATAGACTTATCTCATGGGGTTATTGACAAATGTATCACTTATAAATTATATTTTTTGTCCCATGAAAATAGGTGGTCTGCAAAAATGTTTTTTTTTTTTTTTTGGATATTTTGGTCCCGTAGTTTTATTCGACATTTTTTGTCACAAGAAAAGTACAGTTTTGGTCCGAAAAGAATGTGTAAATTGCAATTTTAGTTCAAAAAAATTACAACTTTGGTCCCAAAAATTAACGGAAATGACCAAATTCAAAAAAATGGGACAAAAAAAAAGTTTGGGACTAAAATTGTAATTTAAAAATTCTCAATGGACCATATTCGCAATTTTCCCCTCATTCAAAGTAGAAATTAGGGTGTTATAGTATATTGGGCATTACCTAGTAGTAGGCATATAGGCTGTGGGACTGATCAGGCACCTCAGTTTCAATCCAACGGCCGTGAAGATAGACACGCTCCCGTCGTCGAAACAAGTGTAGATCGACTGGCCATCGCACGAGTACGTAGCATCGGTTATTGCAAGACCCAAATCACGAGTGTACCACTGCACCCACAAAACCAAAATAATGTTAAAAAACTTCATCCTTCGTTAATAGGTCTCAGGTTCGAAATCCACTTGGTGCAAACAATTCCTGAGATGGACCAGTACATACAGAGCTACGCTCTGGCTTGAAATGGGGCCCCCGCTAGTGGACGGTGGGTTATGGGTCCCCCGGATTAGTCGGTCAATGAGCCGGATACCGAGTACCAAAAAAAAAATACTTCACTCGTTTCAAAATAAGTGTCGTTTTAGCCATTTTTACACGTTTTTATTTCTGATTTACTCCCACTTCAAATTCAAAATATAAGTGATTTTTTAGAGATCATATTAAAATATAATAGATCTGTTAGGGATTATCAAAATATAATAGATCTTTTAGAGATTTATGTGGGGTATATAGGGGAAAAAGTAAATTTGGTCTTGTGAGAATTTTCCAATAACAATTTTGATCCTATGTTCTTTTTTTGTCACATTTTTTTGCAATTTTGGTCATTTCCGTTAATTTTTTGGACCAAAACTGCAATTATTTGGGACTGAAACTGCAATTTATACATTTTTTTTTATCAAAACAACACTTTTCTTGGGACCAAAAATGTCGAATAAAACAAAGGGACAAAAAATATAAAAAAAATGACCAATTTTGTAGACCACCTATTCTCATGGAACCAAAATTGCAATTTAACCGGGGTATATATGTCATTTTTAATAGTTCTTAATTTGATATGAAATTCCTAGAATGACACTTATTTTGAAACAAATGAAGCATAACGCAAGGAGTAGAATGGGAGATACATGCCTGCTTGATGCATTCGAGTTTGGAAGCGTCGTACACAGCTATCTGCGTCTCGTGAACAACTAAAAGATGTGTTTGATCTTGATGAAACTGAACGCGCGTTTGTGCTTGAGGGTTCGGCGAACGCCCGGAAGGCATCTGCAGGTACTTACTTGCCTTCTTTTCCCATCCTTCTAGACTAAACACACATAGCTGAGCATCAGCTCCTGATGACACAAGAACCCCTAGAGCATTGGAAAAGGCAAGGCCAGTTACTCTTTTTTTATGACCTATTAACTTGGTTTTTACCTGTGCAAATATAAAAGTAAAAAAATCAGAACACGGAAGCTACGGCAGAAAAATATCATAAATGGTCTTGTAACTTTGTTGGAGTTCAAATTTGGTCCTTTATCTTCTTAATTTTTCAATTATGGTCCTTTTATTATCAGAAAATATTAATTTCGACAAAAATTTTAAAAAATCATCCAGAATTTATACGTGCTCCAATGGTGTTCCAGGTCAATAAATTAGGTCCATGTCGCACTACATTTGGAATAAATTAGGTCCCCGTTGATGATGAGAAATTCCATTTTTAACCAGTGTGACTAGGACCTTATTTATTGATTTGGAGTGTCACGCGAGCACTAATACCGGAGCACGTGTAAATTTTTAGCGTTCTTTTTTAATTTCCACATTTTCTGATAACTAACACTACAAAAAATAAAAAATTGCCTACAAATTTATATTTGCCTACGGAATTTTTCTACAAAAAAAAACTCCATAGTAGAATTGTCTACAACTTGCCTACAAAATTTTCTAATCAATGTAAGGACCTTCATTCCACAACTTACAAGCAAATTACCTACAAAATCAATTTGTCTACGGAATGAAATTTATAGACATTAATTACCTACAAGCAATTTGTCTACCAAAATTTACCTACGAACAATTTGCCTACGAAAATTCCGTAGGCAAATTTCTTTGTAGGTAGAAAATAAAAATGTTTATATAATAAGAAACTTTTGTAGGCAATTTCGTAGGCAATCCCTACTACGAATTTTTTTTGTTGCAAATAATGTAGGTATATTGACAATTTCCGTAAGCAAATTCAAGTTTTCTTGTAGTGTAAAGGACTATAATTGAAAAATTAAAAAGATGAAGGACTAAATCTGAACTTGGACAAAATTACAGGACTATTTTTATAATTTTTTCAAGCTATGACTATAAATGTGTTAGAGTAATGAAGCATGACCTCATCTACGCGAACATTGTAAATTTTAATTGCGGCATCCTCCATGCCAATAGCAATTATGTTATTGTCCTGAGGATGGAAGGCCATAACTGTTGCTGCTGGTGGAGGAGGTAGACATGTAGTCATTGTCTGCAACCACAAAGAGTTTAAGTATCGAAAACCAGATTGTATAGGCAAAAATTTGCATGAGACCGTCTCATAAAGTGTTAATGCGTCATGCTCAATTTATACCACCTCTCACTGTCTCATGGCATGAGACGGTCTCACACAAAACCTACTATGCAAGTATAGTTTAGCAAACATAACCTTAAATGTCATCATATTAAACAAGGAGATTTTTCCTCCCGACGCCGACATAACATATGAGTCGTTCTTCGAAAGTGCAAAGCATGGAACGGCCTCATGAAGGTTCGTCTGGCTTATGTCGTTCGTCATCAAGACCCCATTAGCCGGGTGGTAAAGAGTTGGCACCACATCAGAAGTTGCCTGCAAAGGGGGCGCGAGGGAAGTAAGAAAGAAAGAAAGAGCTGGGCAATGCAGTGAAAGAATTTCATCTCATCTAAAAGTCTGAATTTGTAGAGAGGTGTGAAATTAATTCATTTAATTATTTTCCTTATCAAAGAAAACGAAACCTCAAACAGAAGTTCAAATTTAAAACCTTTCCAGTGGTGTTCGTCTCATTTTTTTGCCACTTCCAGAGTTTGTGAACAGCATTATATGCTAACGCCAAGATGCCACCTCCGGAATTTGTATACTTTAACCGAACAATCTGAAATGGAAAGTGTTATAATGATATGCGAAAAAATATCATAAACGTAAAACACAACACATGTTTACGTGGTTCGTCAATGTTGTGTTGACTATATTCACAGCCAGAAGAGATGACGAGTATATTATTATGAGATTTCTGTGTTTTTTTTAAGTATAAGGGCCCAGGCTAAATACAGTCTTAATACACTCCACCCAAAAAAATGTTCTCATTTTTTTTTCCAAAAAATATCACAATTTTCGAAAATTTTCGGATTCTTTTTTCGAACATTTTTATGGTGGAGTGTATTAACAAAAAATAGGATTATATATAACATTGGGCATTATAAAAGTATATATAAACCCCTAACACATTGGGCCTCGAAAATAGATCAAAACTTTAAACGAGCCCAAAAATAACATATACAGTGAAAATCGGGGAGACGAGAAGTGAGAAAGTTTTTACCCTGACTGGCAATATGCCATCAGGAAGCATGAGCGAGCGGAGTTGAGATTGTTCATTAATTTCTGTTAGTGTCCAACTCTTGGGTTTCGTATCTGGCAAATTCCTGCTATCCCCACCATTCTATAACAGACACAAATTATTAGGACATAAACATCCAAATTTTAACAAGAAATTAACTTGTGTTCCCTCTCACCACCAGTGTAAGTACAGGACCCGTCGAAAAATTTCTATCTGTAGCACTAGCCCCTGCCGCCGAAGCAGAAGCACCAAATATTCCTCCAACCATAGGTGCCTGAACAAAAAAGGCTCAAACTTGAAATAACATGATAGTTTCTCCATTTTGGATTTTTTAATTGTAATAGAATACAAACTTGAAATAATTGTAAATTGCACTTTGAAACCCTAAGCTTTTAAATCATTGCAATTAAAATCCCAACTTAATATTTAATTGCAATTCGAACCAACAAACGAATTTTGTTTTATCCGAAAATGATGTTGCTGACAATGAATAATTAATTATATTAATATGTTTATATTGCTTTGAATAACAACACATAATTAATTATTAGATTGAAATCTGCGTTCTGGTTAAATTGCTAACAAATTTTAAGTTAAGGTTTTATTAGCAATGTTTCAAAGGTTTAGATTACATTGCAATTGGCGAAAAATGTTGTGATTTTATTTGCAATTAACCCATTTATTTTTATTAAAAAGTAATATTAATTTAATGAATAACTAATATTTTGTATTATTAGTTAATGAACCGTAAGGTTTTTTAACAAATAAATTATTTATATCAAATTAATGTCTGTAAAATTTATTCGTTTGCATCCCTATATTTACCTTTGAAGCCGCTGCAGCTCGGTTTTCGAAGGAGCGCATCTGTCGAATGCCTTCAGCATTGGCTAATATTTTAGTACCATTATCACTAGTTGAAACAGCAAGTAGTGTCCCTTCCCTATTGAACCGAACACAAGGAGAAGCCTGATAGATGATTAAGATTGCAACCACATATCAATATTTTTCCCAAAGAGTACAAAAGTAAAAGAGCTTGAAATTGGTTCATATATAAATCATTAAAGTATATTAGTTATTTTTACTAAAAGAGTATTAGTTGTTTTCACTGAACAGTATTAGTTGTTTTCAATGATTCATGTATGAACTATTTTCATTTTATACTTTGTCAAAGTAAAAACACTTCATCTATCCATGAAAAAGTGTGCCCTTTTGTTTTTGACAGGTTTTAAGAAAACGTAAATTAAGTAGATAAAGTAAGTGTATTTTGTGGTATTGTGGGGTCCATTTAATATGAATTAAGTGGTTGTTTGTGAGTGTAAAATCAATGACATAAGAGTAAGTCTCTTGTGCACTTGGTGCATGGTGTACTCACTCAACAGTTGAGGTTGTTTACACTGAAAAGTGTGGGCTAATTACACTGAAAAGTGTGGGTTGATTAAACGAAAAAGTTTCGAGTTTTAGTATAAACTTTTTAGTGTAATCAACTCATAATTTTCAGCGTAAATAACTTCAACTGTCGAGTGGGTTTCATTGTGCCCAAGTACACATAAGACCTTGACATTAAATGACGATTGCATGGTATAGAAAACAATACTATTGTCAAGAACGAAAATGGCACAATTTTAATGGACGGAGAGTATCAGGTAACTTGTTTTACCGGTAAACCACCACCAGCGTCGATGATACTTAATACGTTTACGTGGTCCATGTCCCAAAATTTGATCTTGAACTCGTCACCAGCAACCAAGAATCGATTCTTTGTTATATCAAATTGCACAACTCCAACTGACCGTTTCCCTAGACCAAGATATGTCCTCTTTACTACTCCTTCACTCTCGTTCCATTCAACAATGTATGATTCACCATCCTTGCTTGTACCACACGAGAATAACCTAAAAAAAATAAGGAAAATGAGAAGTTGTGTCTTCAAAATAAAAAAGTGTTAAGCAAAAGATCAATGAAAAATGACCTTTAGTGACAATAATCCTGTCGTTTTTGTTTTTCTAGTTAAAAGTCTTTATTGACAGGATTTTGTCATTAAATCTTGTTTTCTATTATTAAAGGCTTTTAACTAAAAAAACAATAATGACAAACCATGACAGAATTGTTGACACTAAAAATCGATTTTCTCATAGTGGGAAGTTGTATTCTAAATAAAAAGGGAATAATTGCATTTTTAGTTCCAAGAAAAAGAGACCAAAACACTTTTGGTATGTGCGAAGGTAGTTCTTTGTTTTGCAGTTTTGGTCGCACCCGTTAATTTTCAGGGCTAAAATTGCAATTTTAGCGTATTTTTTGGGACCAAAAGTACAGTTTACTCATTTTTTTTTGGGACTAAAACTGCAATTTCTTGGGAGTAAAGTGTCAAAAAATAACTATGGAACTAAAATTGTTAAAAAATGACTTGTTTTGAAATGAACTCATTCTCTTGAAACTCAAAGTGAAATTTACCCAAATAAAAAGGTGTTAAGCAAAAGATGGATGAAAGGGAAAGAAAAACAAGGTTATATATACCTAGCCCCATCACTACTATATGTCATTGTTGAACAAGAGAGACCTGGAGCATCATAGTTTACCCTAGGACCCAAATTGTCGTATAGCCAAGCCTTGATCTTTCCATCAATTGAAGTTGAAAAGATGAACTGAAAAGCACCAAATGAATTATAATACATTGAAGACACTCAAATAAAAGCAAGGAAAAAAAAAAAAGTGGATGGAGTGCCCTATAAACATGTATAAACAAAACATAACAAATTACTCCTTCCATTTTCAAACACATTGCACACTTTCTTTTTTTTATAGTCCCCAAACATTTTGTGTAGTTTAAAAATGGAAATTTCTACTTAACTTTATTTTCACAATATTCACATATTTATACAAAATGTGTTTATTTTTTGCACTCACTCCAATTCAATTTCATTACTTTAATAATAAAATTTTACACATCACCCTTAATATTCTACTCATTACACTTTTTTTTAAAAGTGGGTTCCCTAAAATGTGAAGAGTTTTCCCATAAAAAAAAAAAATGTGAAGAGTTTTTGGAGACGAAGCTGAATATTATTAGATGAGCTCTTGATTTTGATGGCACGAGACAAATTAGGTGATGGTTAGTTCATGTTTTCAATGGGAATGGGAATGAAAATATTAACACTTGTAAGATTGGAAATGTGTAAATAAAACAAGATAATAATTACCTTATGTGCGAGGGTAGTGTCATTTATCATTTTTTTCACTAATTAACCAATATAATTACACTATACTCATTTTCATTCCCTATCCAATTGAAAAAATCACAACCTACCACCCCTTTGTTTTGCACCAACTAATGAAATGTTAATTGACTCGAAACATTAATTAAGATTGCATTGGTTAAATGCTACTCCCTCCATCCAACAATAATAGGCAAAAGTGTCATTTTGAAACATCCCACAATATAGACTTGTATTCCATTTCAATGAGTATTAACTATATTTTTTCCTAAAGTGCCCTTATTTTAAGTTCATAAAATGTATCTTATTTAATTTCATGGTTTAATGTGAATAAGAGTAAAATAAAAAGTTTACTATGAATAAATGAATTCGATCATGAATTTTATACATACCTTGATCTATATATAAAAAAACTTGTCTATTATTATTGGACGGAAGGAGTAGATTTTTTCTATAATCCAGAAACGTTAGAAGACAAATGCCACTTTTAAAGCCTCATAAATACCTGAATATTTTCCTTGTGATGAGGGCAAACTGAATAAACAGGTGCTTCATGACCCTCAAATGAGTATTGCTTTATACCAGTAGCTATATCCCATACCTGTGCAGTAATATATAGCCTAATTAAGATTCTTGAAATTCCAACAAAAGATAATAAAAATATCATGTGATAATTTTAGAATCCAAACCTTGATTAGTTTGTCATCACCACATGTTATAACACACATTTGCTGCTTTAGATGACAAAAGGCAATATCATTGACACTACCAATGTGGGCATCAATCTGAATAACAAACAAACAAGCTCACCATGTATCATTATATAGGATTGAAAAATAATAATTTTATAAGTTCTTATAAGCTGTAAAAAAAAATGGAAATTTTCAATTTTCTTTTATGATGGATCATTATGTGGATCAACAGCTTATAAGATCATAAAATAAGTTCTTATAGGCTGTAAAAAAAAATGGAATTTTTCAACTTATTTTCCCAACCACCTCCAACCTCTACCTCAACATCAACATCGGAAAAAAATTATTCCATATTATAATTTAAAAAAAAATATATTTTAAATTCTCAAAGATTTTGTAAGTTATATTAGTCAAACACTTCAACAACTTATAACCTACTTAAAAATTATATCTTATAAGCTTTTAAAATAATTTATAAGATGTTAGAGCTTATAAGATATATCAAATAAGTATAGTCAAACGTGCGCTGAATAGCCTAGAATAACAAAAGATAAGAAATAAGAACATATTGTAGAAAAAAAATTACTATGTTTCCAATACAAACCTCAAGGTGTTTCCTTATATCATCGCCCCCAGCATAAGAATACAAGTGAACAATGTGCTTTGAGTATGCCACACCTAGATTGAATTTAAAAAAAAAAAAAAAAATTGTATTAAGTGATTGCAAGCATTGAAAAAAAAAATATATATATATATGGACCACTTTCAATTAACTGGACATAGAAAGAATTATAATAAAAGATTGGTAACAAATTCTCAATACAATCATCAGACAAGTTCAGGAATGGATGTTCTCCTAGATGCAGCAATTTAGGAAATTAGGTCAAATAATTCACATCCCAAAATTATTAAAATCGTTGCAAATTAATTTTGAATTAAAGCAACCACAATGAGTCCAAATTCCAATTAAAGATTCAACATAACAATGAGAAGTTGGCATTTTACAACTCATCCAATTTTGGATTCTTCATACACCATTTGAACATTGAATTAGATAAGTGTTTAGGATATAAAATTCGTATAGGTGTTTTAAAAATGTTAAAATTAAAATGTAATAGGATTAGCTGAGCATGTTAGTCAACTGAATACTAGTATAGGTCTAGAGTAGGACTTAGGTTAAAGGGAACTCAAGTTAGAAGACCAGAAAAGATGACCAGAAGATCCCAACCAGAAGAGTCCAGAAGCAGAAGACCAAAAGAGTTACTAGTTCAGCTCATAGATGATAAAGGAAGCTAAAGCCTCAAGCCAGCTGACTTTAAGGAGAGACCAGAAGACTCCAAGGTTTTCTGGTAGCCACCCTTGAAAAAGACTGTCCTAAGATAGAAGACAAGGTTCATGAAGAAGCAGACTAGAACCAAACAAGGGTGGAGAAGAAGTTAGAAGACAATGCAAGATTAGTTCACCCACAATTAAGTGAATAATCAATCAAGCATTTTTCTGTTGGTGATTGAAGATTGAAAAATCTAATTACAAATCAAGAATGTGAAGTCAAATCTAATTATGTCAAAATTAATCACCAAATCAATCAATTAAAGATTGATTAAACTTCTAATTTATGGGAGATTGATTGACTGACTCTCTAACGCTCCTATAAATACAAGTTGTGGAAATGAAGAACACAAGAGACATTCACAAGAGACAACACAAGCACGCAAGTTATATTCATACATTCACACACGCTTTTATATAGATCCACTCTTTAAGAAGTTGTTGGAATTTTACTTATTCAATTATCACTGAAAGATTGTAATAAAGCAAGCCTAGAACAGTTGTTCGAAAGCTTGATTATAAACAAGGATTCGGTACTAGTCAATTCCAGTACGTGAGTTAGTGAGTGGGACCCCTTGTAGAAAGGGAGAGTGGACGTAGGATATTTTGATTCGAACCACTATAAATCTTATGTCTCTTTGGTTCTTTTATTTTTCCTGTTTGCAAATTCTATCTTTGTTTAAAAAGAATTTTCTTTAAAGTGGATTTTTCAACTTAGAGTTTTATTAAAAATTATTTCCGTAATGTTTAACTAGGTTTTTAATAGCAGAAAACTCTGACCAAAAGACAACAAATCTTTTGATTTTTTAGACTTGACCAAATCTTTTGAAAATTTATTTTAAGCATACGAAGTCTATTTAACCCCCCCTTTTGACTTCTAAAAGCTCGTTCAAAAATAAGATAGTATTTTGTAACTTCTAAGACATATTCTCTCCTATTCAAAATATATGTGATTCATATATTAAGAAAAAAGTTGCCTATAATAAATGTTTATCTTCTTCATTAAAATAACACATTTATCCAAATACTTTAATATCAGTAAGGGTAATTCAGGAAAAAATGTAATTAATGTATATTGAAAAGTGTAAAACGTCATATATTTTGCAAACGACATATAATAAAAATAGGAGGGAGTACCAAATAGTCTTCCATCATGACTCCACAGGACTCGGTTCACGGAAGCTGTGAGCTCATTAGTAAAAGAAGTCTGCAAGCAAAATCCAATAGTTCATTCCTTAGTAAAAGAATTGTAAAAATTCTCAATAGAATACCTGAAGTATCATTGTGCAAGCTCCCAAGTCCCACACATTAAATTTTTTGGTCGCGAATTTCTCCCCGCTGCTCAAATCCCAGAGAGAAAAGTCACCAATGGTCGTTCCTACTAAATAAAGGAAAGAAAATCAAATATATCTTGTATATTGGACATGCATATGTTTTCAACTCTATAACACTACATTACATACACTGAATTCCAAAATGATAGAAAAAAACAACTATGAAAGTGGTAGGGACCATTTTCTATTAAACTTAAAACTAGAAATAAAGAGAGGGAAAATGATTTTTTTTCGTCCTATAACTTTATCTCTTTTTTATTTTCGTCCAACTTACTTTCAAATTTTGATTTTAGTCCTATAACTTACATACTTTTTTTTATTTTCGTCCTGCTAACTTTTAAATTTTGATTTTAGTCTTGTAACTTTACTACTTTTTTATTTTAGTCCTGTAACTTTACCGCTTTTTAATTTTAGTCCTGTAACTTTACCCTTTTTTTTATTTTAGTCTTATAAGGTTAGTAGGTTGTAGGACCAAAATTAAAAAAATATGTAAATTACAGGACGAAAATTAAAATTTTAAAGTCAGCAGGACGAAAATAAAAATGAGGTAAAATTACAGGACTAATATCAAAATTTTAAAATCAGTAGGACGAAAATAAAAAAGAGGTAAAGTTATAGGACAAAAAAAAAACAATTTTCCCACAAGGCAATAATTTATTTACACTTATCTTAACCAACAAATGTCTATCAAGTGTGGGGAAAGATATACAAAAGTAGTTCGAGCTAACCTAGAAGTAGAGTATGTTGCAATGGGTGGAAATCCATGCTCCTCACAGAAGAACCATGATTCAAATTTGTCATTACAGTCTTTGGTAAGTCATCAGGAGAATACATGGAATGGGCATGGCTCTGACCAGGAAAAATGGTAGGCATTACGTTGATGGGGAGACTATTGGTCTGCAGATAATCAAATGAACTTGAGAAAGGATTTCAACACCATAAATTAGTGGCAACTTGGAGTTAACAATTAAAAAAATTAAGAGCAATTACGGGATTTAAAACAAATTTGTCCTCTATCTTTTCACCTTTATCTAAATGGTCTTTTATTTATTTGTTTTATCAATTTAGTCATGTATTTGTTCAAATTTCGCCAAAATGGTCCTAATGGATTTTTTGTATTTTATTTCAAGTTTATTTTTATTGGCAAAGATTGCTACCTAGTGTGTCACATTGAAAAAAAAAAACCACTTCATAGGCTTCCCCTGAAAAACTAGTGCACATGACTAAAAAAATGGCATTTTATGATTTTTATGTTCAATTAGGACCTAACGGAAAAATGTGAATTGATACGGGACAAGATTGGTAAATAAAATAAATAGAGAATCGAAACGGTGAGGATGTACATTTTTAGGTCAATTAGGATCATTTTGGCCAAACTTGAATAGATACAGGACTAAATTGATAAAACAAATAAATAGCGGACCATTTTGATAAAGGTAAAAAAATAGAGAGCGAATTTGGTTTAAATCCCTGTAAAATATGTTTCACCAAAATATGGGAGAGATTTGCAGTTGAACTTGCCTCCTCTTGGATCCCAGAAGGTTTCGATCTCTTCAACACATTATCAAAATCTGCAGTTTGATAGTCCAGTGCTGGATTGTTAGTGGGTGGAGTCCTAGGACGCTTTAGGATAGACACTATTATGGCATATTGACACAAAACAAAATGTGAATTAGGTAGAAGAAGTTCGTTTAGGTGAAAGATGATACATAAAAACATAGGAGTTTTATCAATTCAGGGCCTAAAAGATAGTAAAATTATCAATTTATGGCCTGAAAGATTTTTCCTATCGATTAGGGCTTGAGAGATTGAAAACTATTGATTCAGGACCTGAAAGATAAAACTATTAATTTAGAACTTACTCATTTTAAGATCGTGATTGGTCTTTTAAGATTTTTAATTATTTGATAATATTTTTATAAATTATATTTTAAAAAATATAAATATATATTAATTTCATGTGATTGAAAAAATAAGAGGCAAAAAAATAAAAAATAAATAATGTATATAATTAAAATAAGAATATAAATTATAATATATCAAACATGGTCTTAACATTCTTGAGTCTTAAATTGATAGATTCTATCTTTCAGGATTGATAGTTTTCTATCTTTCAGGCCCTAAATCGATAGGAAAAATCTTTTAGGCCTTAAATGATAATTTTATCATCTTTAATTCAGGTCTTGGATTGACATTATTTCAAACATAGGAGTTTTATTAATTCAGGGCCTGAAAGATAGTAAAATTATCAATTTAAGGTCTGAAAGATAGTAAAATTACCAATCTTTAGTGATACAAAGCATACGACGACCCGTGTTACAAATAAATTTGTATTTATAAACATAATATTACCTATTGGTCGCTATTAGTTGTTACACCATTGTTCATCAAATTAAACCACAACAAAGCTTTTGAGCAAAAAAGATGTCATACCTCATATCAAGATAATTTGGTAATATGCATACTAATACAGAATAAACATATAGCAAGCATTAAAAGACAAACGAAATTACCAGCAGCATTATTAGGGGATGTTAAGCCCATAGGTCCCATAGAGGATGGATTAGCCATCCATCCTGCATGCGAGTTATTCAAAGTAGTAGGAGCATGCTGATAAGCCTGTTAACCAAAATAATATATAATCATCATATATGATATCTTCCACCAATAAATAAAAACGAGAAAAAATTACAAATGGTTCTGTAACTTTATCCAAGTCCATAAAAGGTCCTGTAAGTTTTTATTTTATCAATTTTGGTCCTTTTCGCCGAAAATTTTAAAATTTGATCGGAAAGTTATCCTAATTTTTTATTTTTGGTCATATTGAGGGTCGTCGCTAATATAATTTGAATTGTCTCGGACTCTCGCATCCAAGAAGAAAACCCTCAATTAATTTCATTGTTCGATTACACCAACCCCAAGAATTGAGGTTTCAAAATTGTGAATTTTGTCTATTCTCATGGCTAATTTCCGAGCAATTTACTGTAATATTTGGGTCAAGACATATACTATTTTCTTCTTCTCGCTAAACTCGTCGTTTGATACTTTTTGGTTCATTATGTAAGCTATAACAAATTTTCGAGGTTAAATTTAAATTTTCCGGTGAAAATGACCAAAATTGATACCAAAGGACTAAAATTGATAAAATAAAAACTTAGAAGACTATTTATGGTCTTAGGCAAAGTTACAGGAGCATTTGTGAGATTTTTTCCCAATAAAAACATCAAATATGTTTCCACGAGGACTTACCGGAGGACCTCCCATGAGTGGCATCCCACCAACTCTATTCATTGGGCCCGTCAAATTGATAGAGGAAGTTTGAGCACCTATTTGTTGCTCACAAGTATGGTCCACAAAGAGGGTTTTTATATCGGGATTAACTTTTGGATTCTTGCAAAGTTGATGTTGCCAATTTAAACTGCAAGCAAAAGAGGAAGTGTATTAAAGTTGTCATGTTTGTCTCTGATAATGTTTGGATTAAAACCGTTTTCATCCCGTAACTTTTTAACTTTTTCTTATTGGTCTCATACTTATTTACTTTTTCAATTTAGTCCCACAACAATTCAAGTTTACCTAAATCAGTCCTAAGAGACCGATCACGTGCTACTATTTTCATGACCAAAATGGCATTTTTCGGTCACTTGGGACTAATTTGGGTAAATTTGAATTGTTGTGGGACTAAATCGAAAAAATAAATAAGTATGGGATCAAAAAAAAATGTTAAAAAGTTATGTGACTAAAACGGTTTTAATCGCAGTTACTGTTTGTGTCTTCAAAAAATCACCTTTGATTAATCAAGGTTCTCAGTCTTGAATTCTTTAAGTTGGGAAACTGAAGCTTATCGCAAAAGAGGGGATTGGCCTCAATTAATTTTTTTAGCTCAATTAGCAATATAGCCCGAGCTGACTTTGTATCACTATACCTAGATAGTTGTTCATTTTCCCTATACAAAAGAGGCATTGCGTCATAAGCAAGATATAAAAAATAAGACAGGAGAACAATGAAAGATCAAATATCTAAGTTATATAAATATGTTGTTCGCTAAGCACATTATTGTCTTAATTACTCCTTTAAAAAAAAAAAAACAATGCACTTAATATAATTAAAATTAGAATCTTAAAAAGTTTGTAAAATTCATTGATGTCAGTTGAGCGAATGCACTTTTAGGGAAATTGATGTGGTGATTTTTAAACGAGAAAAATTGTTTGTGGGTTAAAGTAATAGTGTTGAAGTATGGGTCATCGTGGGGTAGGGGTAAGGGGGCTGCTATTGGGGGAAGGGCGAGGGGGGTTTCTTGTTGGTGGAGGGATATTATAAATATTACTTCCAGAGTGGGGGTGGTTTTGGAGAGGTGTCAAGAGGAAGATTGGGGACGGCCGAAATACGCTCTTTTGGGAGAAGGTGTGGGTGGGAGATGAATCTTTGAAGCACAAATTTTCTAGGTTGTGTATAGTCTTAGTCTTGAGAAAGAAGGGTTAGTAAGTGATATGGGGGGAGGGAGGGGGTAGTTGGCACTGGGAATAGAGGTGGAGGAGGCAACTTCGTGATTGTGAATTAGTTATGCTTAATGATCTTATGTTATTAATTGACAGATTTACTCACAAGGAAGGTATATCGGGCCGATGGACATGGAGGCAAGGCACAAGTGGATCTTATACTACAAAGAAGGCATACAACGAGATCATGGCAAGGAGAAATGGAACAGGGAACCAGAGCATGAACGTCAGAGGGTTCAAGGTGATTTGGAGAAATTTTACTCCAACTAGGTCGCTCATGCATGAAGGGTCTTACACGACGGGCTACCTACAAAAGCGAACCTCAAAAGAAGGAATATTTTTAATCCTAATGTGAATACAAGGTGTGTGTTTTGTGAATAGCAAGAGGAATCAAGCAAGCATCTATTCTTCGAATGTAACAAGATATACGGAATTTGGATGGAGATCCTAAAGTGGCTAGACTACACGACGGCACTCCATTCAGATGCAAATTAAAAATCTTTTGGCTCTCTATAATATGTTACAAGGCAAGAGAGGTAAAAAGACAGTTGCTATGGTTTGGCTTGGCATATGGTGTGAATTTTATGGAAGAGCAGAAATGAAGTGATCTTTAGAAATGGCTAGACACAACTTAATTAATAGGGTGATGGACTAGTTAAAAGCGAGGGTATGGAGTTGAATTTATATAAAGGATTTGAGATGTTCTGGATTTACTTTTGAAGATTGGAATAAGAATCCTAGAATGGTAATTGGTTGTTGAATGTAAATGTAATATTTGGGTGTTTCATGTACCCACGTGATTAATGTTAAAATATTGACAAAGTATAGAGTAAAACTGGTTTATACATGAATCACAGAAGGATATTAATTGTTTTCATTGAAAAGTATTAGTTGTATTTATTGAAGAGTATTACTGATTTACACTAAAGACGCTTAATTGTTCAGTGAAAATAAACTCAGACTCTTCAGTAAAAACAACTAATATTTTTTAGTGAAAACAACTAATACCCTTCAATAATTTATATATAAACCAATTTCACTCTATAAATACTCTTAAAAAAAATTGCTGGTAAAAACAATTACATAAAAGAGTCAAAACTTCAGAGGATTTCTCCTATAAATAATTTACAAAACAAAAGTCCTAGTTTCTAAACAAATTTAAAATTGAATAAAAAATACGACTTTCCACTTCCACTTCGGTATCATCAACACCGAAGAAACATCAAATACACTAAACCGAACACATAAAATGAGAAAAACTACTATATCATTAAATTCATAATTTGTTGAAGGAAAATTGCAATCCAAATTGACACACTAGCATTTCAAAAAGGATACCTGAAATTCTGCAAGGTCAAGAGCATTGTGATTTCCTTAAAGAGATCTTCATTGAATGTCGAAAATACTTTCAAGTCTTCCGTAAGAATCTCCACAGCCTTTGCATGATCACGCCTGCCATCAAAATAAGGGTGAGCATTCGGTTATTCGATCACAAAATCGAACCGAATAACACTAAAATCGAATTTCAACCGGGCCGAAATATTTCGGTTCGATTCGGTTATTAACTGAAATGTACTATATGCAATTTTTTTGGATTTTCTTTAGATATTTTGGGCCCAAATAATAAAAAAAAATCTGATAAAAATCCATAAAACAACAATAGCTATTCATAAATCATTTACAAATTTATATTAACATCCTAATAAACTCAAAGTTCATAAATAATTAAAAATAACATCCAAGAATGAGTTAAATACTAAAATAACATAATAGTCCAAAATAGATTAATATGTGATTGATAGATTGACTTGATAATATGTATTTTAATTATAAAATATATTATTATAATTATTATTAATTAAATTCGATTTTCGATTATTTTCATACAAAAATCAAAATTGAACCAACATATCGAAATTTTAAATTTTAAAATTCATAACCGAATTGTAAATTTCAGTTCGCTTTGGTCGGTTAATTCGGTTTTAACCGATTAGCGTTCACCCCTATAGTAAATTAACTGGGAAGACACATAAAACATTTGGTTCGATGGGTTAATTCGGTTTTTACAGTAAATTAATTGAGCAGAAACATAAAACATTGTTCTCTAGTCACCAAGTTTGTTAAAGTATAAAATATAAAATTAAATAAACGACATAACATAACATACATATCGAGGGCTTCAAGGTACTTTTGCTTCCGGATCTCGAAGAAAATTTTCATGGAGTAACGGTTATCATCAACCTTTGTAAACCCTTGTAAATATTTATCTACTTCGTCCCATTCTCCATTACCCACGGCATCCTCGAAGTACCTCATATTGAAGAAAACACCTGAATCCTTCTCCAATCTTCATTCATCACCAACACAAAAATTAGTGTTATCAAAATTTACACCAAAAAAATTTAGGGGAAAAAAAAGCAAGGTTGTTAAAAGCGAGCGCTTCAGCGCTTAAGCGCTCAAAGCGAGGCGTGATTACATGTTACCGCTTCTCACTTTTGACCGCTTTTTGCGCTTATCAATAAGCCCATTAGAATAACTAAAAAGGCCAAGTGCCTATTTAATTAATAAAACTCAAAAATGAAAATATCTAGGCCAGTTATTGACGCAAATAAGTTATATTCTCAGATAAGTTGCGGGAAGCGAGTAACCAGAGAATGAATTGTGTAATCGATGATCAGGCTCAGCACGATCAATAATTTTTGCATGAAATAGGAACTTAATATTGTTATTGATCATTGTGAATTATGTTATTTAACATGTAATAATGTTTTTAGAATGGTACACATCACTTCAGCAAAGCGCGCTTTTTTTTGCTCTTTGCGCTTTGAGTGCGCTTATCGCTTTTAACAACCTTGGGAAAAATTAATAAATGCCGAGAAATTAAAATCTTCATTTATACAAATTGGAATTAGGAAGTAGACTTACTTGTGCATAGTGTCCTTAAATTTCTCTTCATCTAAAAACTGAAGAATTAAAAAAACAAGCTCTTTGCTCAAAGACGACATCAAAATTCCTCTCGCCTTCAAAATCCTAGAACAAAAGATTGCGCACACACATCAAAATTTGCATAAATTCCAAACAAAACACAAAACGCGTGAATTACCTTCTAATTCGGCAAGCGAGTGAGAGAATAAGTACCGATTGAGAGAGTTCTAGAAACTTGCCCTTTATTTTTGCCTCAATCTCTGGGTGTGCTTAATTTCCCCCTCGGGGACTGATTTTAAAGGCGATGTGAGAGGGGCGGTGTGTGTTGTGTGTGAAACAGAAAATTGAGGGGCTCTCAAAAGGAAGAGAACTGGCCTACACGCGCCATAAGTGCGTGTTATGCAAACAAACATGTAACGGTACCCGGTAATCACACGTGTTAAATTTTCAACGTTCATTTTTTGGCATACTCCATCTGTCCCTTTTTAATTGTTTCATTTTATTCAAATTGATGTTTTTTTTTAATTGTTATCTCACATATATCAATGCATTTTTTACCTACTTTTTCCAACAATACCCTTAATTAAATTTAAAGCTATTAATCATTTTGTAATAAATATGAAGAATAAATAAGGGTATAAGTGTCTTTTAATACCTAATAAATGAGAAAAATTGGTTTGTATGAACGGATAAAATGGGATAGATAATAAGGGACGGAGGGAGTAATACATTAAAGGCCCCTAAACTATCACATTTTGTTTCAAAAGACCCCTAAACTATTATTTATTTTAAAAAGCCCCTGAACTACTCCCTCCGTCCCAATTTTGATTACCCATTTCAAATGGGCACAATTTTTAAGAAATAAATTGTTTATTAATATTTTTGAGTATAAAGTAACTTTTTAGAAATTGTTTATTAATATTTTTTAGCATAAAATAGCATTTTAAGGGTTGAGTTTGAAAAAGTGGTATTGTTTTTTGTCATTTTAGGAAATGGGTAAACAAAAAAAAAAATCTACCTTTTTTGGGCTTTTGGGTAAATAAAATTGGGACGGAAGGAGTATTAATTTTTATTTCACGAGACCCCTGGTAACGAAAATTCACGAATATTAGTAAGCTATTTTAACCTTCTTCATTAAAATATGACAAATCAACCGAATTCAATGCTATTAAGATCGAATTCCAACAAAAAATGTGTCTCTAATGAATTTTCAGTAAGGACCTAATGAAACAAGAAGTATATACTTTAAGGGCTTTTTGAAACAAGCTAATGAAACAAAAATGTAGAGTTCAGGAGTTTTTTGAAATAAAAATTAGTTTAGTGGTCTTTTAAAATAAAATTCGATAGTTTAGGTATTTTTTCATACATTATGCCTTTATTTTTTTATGTGGTAATTAGATAAGATGCCACATGGCATATGTAGTTAACACTCTCGTATTGGTGCGCGTGGGAGTTATATTCCTAGGTGGGTTTTAAATTCGAGTGATAGGCAGATGGATTTATCAGTGGGTGGTGAAACGAACCTGTGGATATCAAAGATAAGTCGATGTACTTATAGAGTTTGATAAGTTAATTAACTTATCAGTGGGCAAATTTTTCATGTTTTGGAAATGAGGAAATAAAGAAGGAATCATGTGGAAGTTGTTTTTTCCAAGAAAACATTCGGGTTATGTTCTTTTTGGTTTAAAATGGTTTTTAAAATCAATTTTTTAAAATTAGTGGTTTTTATAGTCCATAAAATCTTTAAAATGTGTATTTTTTTGATATTGAGTAGAGTATGTTTTATTTTATTATGTAAAAGTAAAAGAGTGTTTCATAGGTTAATTTATAAGGTTGTAGGGTTAAGATTTCAAAAACCTAATTTTAAAACCCAAACTAAAATGAGTTTTAAATTTCAAAATTCAAATTCGGATTTTTAAAACCAAAAAAGAACATGACCTTACTGTAAAAGTTATGTGACCAACGACTTTTAATGTGGAAGAGATATTATTTTACCTGTTATGCGCCAAATATTAAATAGCACTTTATCTGTTTTAAAAAGATAGTCATGATTATTTTTTTATATGTTTTAAATTATATTCCTCTTGTCCATTTTTATCTGTCTCATTTTATTTAAAACAATGTACTCCCTCTATCCATAAAAATATGCATCATTTTCTGCACATGGATTAATGCAATATGTCAGAGGGTATTTAGGGGTCTTGTGAGGTTTGTTTCTGAATAAAGTGGTAGTTTATGGTAAGTATGCATAGAAACGTTATCATAAACAATCACTTTATTCATAAACGGATTTCAAAAAATCCCTAAATACCCTTCGATATATTGCATTGAACGACGTGCAGAAAATTGTGCATACTTTTCATGGACGGGGGAGTATCTTTTATATGTCACTCTACTAATACCAATACAAAAAAAATTATGTTTTTTCCAATTATGCCTCAAAGAAATGTCCACAAATATAAGAAATATTAAAATTGTAGGTTATACTATAAAAAAAAAACTAATGATTAAGTGTCTTTCAATATCCTAATAGATTTAAAAAATTGTGAGAATGGATAAAATGTACAAATAGAAGAAATGAATGCAGTAGTCATTATATATCAAAACTATGTAAGTTGTTTAAAATACTCTTATTTAATGTATATTGAGAATACAAATGTTTATTATTTCAAAATCTTTATTGTAAATAAGGGATATATCAGAATATTTGTAGATAAAATCCAGAATTTTCAAACGTAATAAATGATATTTTGTTGGTTTATGTAAAATTCTAAATATGACTATTTTTTGTGAGACAGATGAAATACAATAAAACTTTAAGTGGGTGGATATTGGTGAAAGCGAAAATTTTTATACTTCTTCTATCCCACAAAGATAGATTTATAAATTTTTTATACAAATTAATTAGAAATTAAAGTTACTATTGCCAGATTATTTAATTTTTTTATTTGTATTCTGATTTCATCCTTATGTTTGCTCATTTTCCTCGTAAATAGATATTGATTTGAAAGATAACAAGGTACATTAAATAAAATAAAGATAAAAAAAAATTAATGATATCATAAATATAATAATTGTTATATCTTGGTGGGAATGATGAAAATAGAACGCAAACCTATTTCCACAAGGTGGTTGTATTATTAGTCTTATCTAAAGTTTTGTGATAATTTTATGCTTAATTACAGAAAAAATATATAATTATTTGACAAATTGTAATCTAATCTAAATATTTAAATTTTGGTAAACAAGTCATCAATTTTATTTTTTTTGACAATTTGAACCAAAGAACATATTCGTTTTTATCCGAAACTGACATGTCACCTATCTAATAATAAATAATTAATTGTATTAGCATGTTTAGATTTCTTCGAATAGCAATAAATAATTAATCGTCATTTTTAGCCATGAGCAAATTTTATTGTTGGTTTGAATTGGATTTTTTTAAATAAAGTTTTATTTACCAGAATTTAAAATTTTAGATTAAATTGTAATTTGCGAGAAAAAATTGTAGTTAAATCTACAATTAAGTCATACTCCGTCAATCTCCTATTAATTTTTATATGTGGGGTGACACACTTTTTAAGAAATTTTATTTTATTGACTTTTTTTACCAATGAATGAAAATAAAATACTCCCTCCGTCCATTTGTAAGTTTCCCACTTCTTTTTGTTGAATGGTTTAAGAAAGTGTATTTGTTTATTAATATATGGTGGACCACATGTTGACTTTTGGGATAAAGTCATGAATAGTGTTGAAAAGTAAATTGAATGAGTGACACTTTTGGTAATATTGTGTGAATTTGAAGGTTAAAGTTTATGTATAGTGAAGTGTTATTTTTTCCATTTATAGAATGGAAAACTTATTGGGGGCGGCCCAAAAAGAAAAGTGTGAAGTTTACTTTGGGACGGATGAAGTATATAGTATAAAAGTATTTTATTTCATTTTTTTGGTGTGAAAATTATCATGGAACGTACTAAAAAGTCATATAATTTTATATATATTAAAAACATAGCATAAAAAGTTATAGAAAAGTCATGTAGATGTTAGTTGAACCATGTATATGTCAGTTTTAAAGAAAATATTAAGATAATATAGAATAGTATTAATACGCATATGCCTAATAAATGTTAATTAATTAAAAAAAAAGGAAAAATGTAAATCAAATGTCCAATAAATGTTATTTTATTAAAGAAAAAAAAAAGGAAAATGATACCACAGCCCCATCTACAATATATAGAAAAAAACTTATTTGAGATAATTTTGTGTATGAGACGGTGTCATATATGACACATACTATTTTTATAAAAAAAAAAAAAATTGAGTATTATCAAAACTTGTAAATGACTTTATCTAGATGGGGATGACTCATTCTTTTTTGGGGTGTCAAATAATATGTCACATCGAATTAATAAGAGAATATCATGGAATATATAAGGATGAGCAATATCTTGATGAGGTTTTTTGGGGGGTGGCCCGAAGTGGGCCTTCGTGAAAAGACCAGGTGGTTGTGGATTAGATGGGTTAACCTAGATAGGGTGGATCATTTGAGGAGAGGGGGTGTGGTCTTTGTTCGAGGGGATGATTGTTGGGGCGTTAAACAATATCACACATCGAATTAAGAAGGAAAGACCATGGGGTATATAAGTATGAACAATATCTTCATTGGTAAGAGACTTGAAAATAAATTTGTGGGGGCTTGGTTCAAGATGGACAATATCATACCAATGTGGAGATTGATGTCCTCCTAATGGCATAACACCCCCATCCCATTCAATTACTGATTGACATATATCCAATTTTTCGTCCAAATATTCTTTCACCAGTATAATACACTTCCACACATATATTTTCACACAACCACCTACAATCATATCACCCACTTATTTTCTCTCATACATTTCTTCACACTCGTTCTTATTTTTAATCAAATTACACACACTTATTCTCTCTCATATATTTATTCCATCAAATTCATTTTTCCTACTTTTCTTACACACCTACTGATTAACAATAATAAAATAATACAATATGACTTTTGATTTGTCGCTTTTCAAACCTAATAAAAAGGACAATTTTCCTTAAACTTCATCTACACAATATTTATATATTAATACAAAATGATTTTTTTATACTTAATCCGACCATTTTCTTTATTTTAATAATATTTTTTTGCAAATTACTCTTCAACATGACTCTATTCATTACACAATTTCTTTTTCAAAATTATGCCCGAAATGATGAGGAATGAATGGAGTACTATTATTCATTAGATTACATACACCCATTTTTTTCCATCTACATCGCATCCACCACTATCCCTAACCAAACATATTTTTAAGCTATATTTGGATGTGAATGATGTCATCCAAATGAGGGTAGATTATCCCATATTGGAATTTAGTGATACGAACCTCAAGTCCATAGCAGCGGAAGCATAATTTTGTTCACCAACAAAGAATATGATTTGACTACACACATAAACTGAGGATAATTAAATCTAATTTAATTAAAGAATTTTTACATTTTATATGTCGATTCCTCAACTACGGTATCCACGTAACTCTCGTCTATGAATTCGCGATTCAATTCATTGAAATCAATTTAATGGGATTACTTTAATTAGTTCTTTGGAATAAAAGTGATTGGGAGTAAATTTGTTGCTTAATGTATGGCTGAACCAGAATAATGAATAAGTTATCTATGTTTTTTTTATCGGTAAATGTTAGTAGTTAGAAGTTAGTTCACCAAGTCCCCAAGTGCTCCAAGAATTATTCAAATCACCTTATAACTCTCTTAATTCGTTCCCAAAGGGAATCTAGGCAAGAGTTAGATGACTAACAAATGGAGACTATATGTGCTTAAAAATGGATTGAGTATTGTGAGCAAGACTAATCACGAATGCTTAATCATTTTAAAAATTGTATAAAGAGACTTTGAATGTAAAGAATGTGATTTTAATAACCTATGATCAATGTTTAATTGAACTATATGTTTTGATATTATCATATTATATATTTTAAAATTCAGCTTTTTTAATATTCTTTATCATGCTAGTGACCCGCTTAGTCTGTAAACTGTTAGGATTAGAACTAAGTCTCAACTATTAGCGGTTTATTTCCTCCGTTCAATATAAGTAGCCTGGATTATTTTATTTATTTTTTTGTCCGTCCAATATAAGTTAATTGAGATAGACAAAAAAAATTAAAATTTTTACTTTATCTATACACTCTAAATATATCTTTAATCAGTCAAAATGTCATTGACTTTACTTATAAACCATCATATTATTGTTGATAGGTGAGCAGAATCAGCATTTGGGCGACCAGGATTAGCACAAAACACTTAAAGATTAAAGCGAAATTAACTCAAGATTCACCCAAGATATCTGGCGAGCAGAACCTGCATGCTACACCAAGACGGATAGGCGAACAAAATCAGATCAAAAGCTACATGATGAGCTCAATTAGCATCTCGCCGACCAGATCCGACCACAATACCAAAACAGCAACTAAGTGAGACAAGAGACCAACAGAATCAGACTAAAGACTCCTCCAGGACAAGTCCAATATGACGAGCAACTCTTGACTGCGAGCAAGTCCAACAAGATAAGGATAGAATTTAGTTTAGATAAGGTCAACTTAGTCAAGGTCCAGGTGTCGTGCATGCAGGCCAGGTAGGCCAAAAGTCACGACACCTCCTGCTAGGCAAATGTCTATAAATACTTAGATTTTTTCAGCTAATAAAATAAGTACAAATTATTATACACGTCCAAACTTCGTTTACGAATCTAAAGCAGCTCGATTAACTTACAATCGAACTTGAACACGTAAGCATTTAAACATTTTTAACTCGTCTAAACCCAAAAATTCGTATTCACTAATTACGTTAGTGATCAATCACACGTAATTGTTTGATGATCAATTAACCAACAAATACAGCCACTAATCTCCGAAATCAGAGACGGTCGTCAACAAATTGGCGCTAGAAGAAGGGTCCGAACCTTCGATTCATTGAATACGAGGAAATTATCCTAGGATTATAGAACAAGTTTGAACTTTTGAAGGAAAAAATCAAGAACACCAAGAACAATACTTGATACCTCATGTGAACATGCCTCAATCACGAGAAACACAACGTTCACAACATGTAACCAGGGATTCACACTCCCGGATGTCCCAAGCTGGCAGGCGAGCAAGAGCGAGTAGGAATGACCAGGAGAATCAGACCAATGTTGCTCGTCAGTTGATGCCACCTGAGTTGGACGCCTTTGCTCGCAACCCAGACGAATCGGCACGCACAATTGCCATGCTCCAGGCTTTACAAAGACAGCAAGCCCAACCTGGCCCTTCTTATGTACGAGCAAGGCATAGCCCCACAAAGACTCGTGAACATGAGAAGGCTAGGGGGGATCATTTAAATAAAGCAGATAGTGCCCAAGCTCGTAAGGCCAAGGACAAAGATAAGCAGCATGTTGAGGCCGCTAGCCAGGGAGGTTCAACTCAGAATCCGGTTGAAGGGGTGAGTCGGGGCACGCGTCAGAGTGCTCTAGAAAGACTAGGTCGCCACGGCCGAGGAGTCATGGAAGTTCATCCAACAGTAGGAGTGGCTCGCCCAGCTGTTGCACCTGCTCGTCGGTCAGTCCATGATAGGCTGACTAGGTCAGCTTTTGGTCGTCTTGGCCCAGATGCCGAGCCCAATCCCAGGAGGCCAACTCAGGGATTTCCCACGCTAAATGAGGGACTACAGCGAACAGATGGTCGTGCACCTCTGCTCGCCGAGCAGCCTCAGAGCCAAGGAGGATCCTTTGAAGAGCTCGCCTCCATGAGAAAGGCCATTGAGAGCATGCAAGGCCAGCTCGACCAACAGAGAGGATATGGGAACACAACTCTTCCAGTCTCTCCTCTATCTTTGGTGATTCTGAAAGCCCCGATTCAGCAAAAGATCTAGTTCCCAGCAAGCATTCAGTATGAGGGCACAGCGGACCCTCGAGTGCATCTGATGAAGTATACCAATTATATGGTATCAATGGGGGCAAGTGACGCAACACAATGTCGTAACTTTCCTTTAACTCTGGGGGATCATGTCCATAAGTGGTTTTCAGCTTTGCCACCAGCTTCAATTCATTCGTTTGCCCAGCTGGGCAAAGAGTTCTTGTCCCATTTCTCTACGGTCGGGTCTTATCTATCCCAAAGACATCGGTTGTCCGACTTGAAGCAAACTGATGACGAGTCAGACCGATCGTACTTGGAAAGATTCGATAAGGTCCTACTAGAAGGGGAGTCTGTCAATGAAGACACCAAGATTGTAGCCGTCCTAGCTGGACTAAAGAAAGGCACCGAACTCTGGAAAGATGTACACCTTAGATGCCCGAAGACTTATGCTAAGTTTCGAGATCGGACAGGAGTCTTTGTCTCCATGCACGAAGCACTGCAAAAGGACATGGGAGATAAAGGAGAGCAGAAAGAGGGTGCAAAGAAGCCCGGTGCTGGTTATCGAGCTCCCAAGAACATGAAAGCATTCACTGAAGGAACGGAGCTGAAGGATAAATTGAACCATGTTCTTACTGTATCGATTGATACAGTCTACAATAATGTTCGGGACAAAGAATTGCTCACACCTCCCCGTAGGATACGTCAAGATACGAGCAAGTTAAACCAGAACAAGTATTGTGCCTACCACCAGAGTGTGGGGCACTTTACGAGCGAATGTCGTGACTTACTGAAGCAGTTATGGCGTTTTTATGAGGAGGGAAAGCTATCCAAGTTTGTGAAAAGGCAACCCGGCAAAAGAGACAGAGACGAAGATTCTGATGAGGAGGACCTGGAACAGGCACCTCGTTGGAATCGAGTTGGGTGACCAGCTCAGGTGCCTGCCGGAGGGCCAGTTCCAGACATCTAGATGATGGAGCCTGCAGGACCCATAGGTGGTTATTCTGATGGACGACCACCAATTTCTAATCGTAAAAGAAAAGCAGAATTACGAGCGATCGGCATGTACAAGAAATGGGGATAATTCCACCCACCATGCAAACATCAGAATTGACTTTTACCGACAGAGACTTGGAAGGAGTACTGACCCCTCACAACGATTCGCTTGTGATATGCGCTAAGATCATGGAAACCAGGGTGCACAGACTATTGGTGGATACTGGAGCCTACACTAATGTCCTTTTCAAAAAGACGCTTGATCAAATGGGAGATTGTGCAGGCTACATCAGAGACACAAATCACCGTATTCTGGGATTCGGAAATGCTGTGACGGTCCCACTGGGAATAGTAACTTTGGCTATGCAACTTTGGCTATGCAACTTGTGGCGGTCAAAGAACCCAAAAAAATATCGCGAGAATGGTAGATTTCTTTGTCGTTGATCAAGAGTCAACTTACAACGGGTTCCTTGGTCGACCTTTCTTGAATGAGTTCAGGGCTGCATGTTCAACCTAACATTATTGCATAAAATTCCCAACAGCAAGTGGAGTTGGCACGATAAGGGGAGACCAAAGAAATGCTCGTGAGTGTCTCCTACAAATCCAGTCAAGACAAGGACAAGTATCTATGATGGAAGCACCAACCAGTCAACTTGAGAATGAACCCTCAATTTTGGAAGACATCCTTAGGGCCCAGAACGATAAGATGGACGTAGACGACCAGCCCTCGCCCATGGGCGAGCAGATGCTGCAGGGCGGTGAGCAAACCTTGCCAGAAGCAATGTTACCCCCCGTAACTGACAGTATACGTCCGAATGATAACCAGGAGAGCCCAATTATGGCGACCAAACCCAACCCGGAACCCGCGGAAGATTTTGACCCCCGGTTAGGTGCTGAACCCATGAACATCGAGGATGAGCTAAGTCCAGAGGGACCAATAGTTGACCCTCGATGGAAGGGGCAAAAACGATGGGCAACTCCGGTCGAAGAATTGGAAGCCATCAAGATTGATCCCGTACGAGATGACCTTGAACTTTATATCAGGTCTGAACTCACCGAGCCTTACAGAACCCGTATGGCGGATTTCCTGAAGGCTAACTTAGACGTCTTCGTATGGTCCCATGCTGACATGGTGGGAATTGACCCGAAAGATGCCTGTCACAGGTTGAATATCAACCCAGTCCGAAAACCTGTCCACCAGAAACGACGAAAATATGGACCTGACAAGTATCAAGCTTTAAACGAGGAGGTCAAAAAGTTACTGGACAATGACTTAATTAAACAGGCGTTGTGTCCACAATGGGTTGCAAATCCTATCTTGGTACGGAAGCCGAATGGAACCTGGAGGCTATGCATAGATTTTACAGATCTTAATGCAGCATGCCCGAAGGACAACTTTCCGCTCCCGCACATCGATCAACTGGTGGACAACTTTCCGCTCCCGCACATCGATCAACTGATCTTAATACAGCCGGGCATGAGATGTTCACATTCATGGATGCCTTTGCAGGTTACCATCAGATTCCGATGCATCCAGATGACCAAGAGAACACGGCCTTTTATACTAACAAAAATCTACTATGCTGGAAGAGGATGTCGTTTGGTCTAATCAATGCTGGAGCAACCTACCAGAGGCTGGTCAACAAAATGTTCGACGAACATATTGGGGAGACGGTGGAAGTGTATGTTGACGACATAGTCGTGAAAAGTACACAGAAGGAAGATCACCTCCATCATCTTTCCCAGGTGTTCGACATACTCCGGAAGTACAATATGAAGTTAAATCCAAAGAAAAGTAGTTTTGGAGTACATTCCGGGAAGTTCTTGGGCCATCTGGTCAGTAAACGCGGAATCGAAGCTAATCCAGCAAAGGTAAAAGCGATCGTCGATATGGAACCACCACGCTTTGTTAAAGAAGTGCAAAGGTTAACCGGTTGCCTAGCCGCTTTAAACAGGTTCATATCACGGTCGGGAGACAAGTGCCGTCCATTTTTTGAGGCCATCAAAAAAGGCAACTTTGCCTGGACGGGAAGCTGCCAGAAAGCCTTCGATCAACTAACAGAGTATTTGGGAGATGTAAAAATTCTGTCAAAACCAATTCCCGGCAAAAAGTTATATTTATACCTGGCAGCATCTGATAAGGCCATAAGTTCGGTGTTAGTTCGAGCAGAAGGCAAGTTTCACCTGCCAATTTACTATGTCAGCCAGGCCTTGCATGAAGCTGAGGTGAAATACTCACCAACCGAAAAACTGGCATATGCTCTCGTCATGAGTGTTAGGAAGTTAAGACCATACTTCTTTGATCATCAAGTCGAAGTATTGACAACTTTCCCACTAAAAAAAATACTACACCGACCCGACACCGCTGGCCGTCTTTTAAAATGGTCCATAGAGATAAGCCAGTTTGGCGTGACATATGCACCTCGAACCGCGATTAAGGGACAAGCGTTAGCCGACTTTATAGTCGAATTAACCTTTCCTCAAAATCCAACGAGAGGGCTGGATCACCCATGGCATCTTTATGTGGACGGTTCGTCAACAAATCTGGCCTCGGGGGCAGGGATAGTGCTCATCAGTCCCGACCGGCAAGTATTCACTTCAGCAGTTAGATTCGAGTTCATGGCCACCAACAATGAAGCTGAATATGAGGCCCTCATTGCAGGTCTCCACCTATCATTAGTTGTCGGAGTAAGACGACTCCAGATTTTTGGAGATTCTCAACTCATTGTAAGCCAAGTACGAGGTGAATATGAGGCCAGAGACGAACAAATGATTGAGTATCAACGAATAGTTGCTCACTTGGTATCTCTGCTAGACCAAGTATTTATCCAGCAGATACCTCGAACAAGTAACACACAAGCTGATGCCCTAGCAAGACTAGCAACAAGCGATGGGCCAGCAGATCTGACAGACATTATCATTACCAGAAAAGTCCAACCATCAACAATGGACTACGAAGTAAACCAAGTAGTTGAACAAAACAACGACGATGATTGGAGAACTCCTATAGCCAAATACTTAAAAAACGGGGAACTGCCAAGCAACTCATTTGAAGCTGTAAGAATCACGAAACAAGCAGCCATATATACTCTGGTAGACGAACAACTTTACAAAAGAGACTTTTCAGTCCCGTTACTCAAATGTTTGTCTAGGGGGCAAAGAAGGACAATTCTGGAGGACATACATTCTGGAGCTTGCGGTAATCACGCTGGGGGGGCAAGCTTTGGCCTACAAAACTATAAGGCAAAGCTATTATTGGCCGACCCTACGAAAAGATGCAATCCAGTTAGCCAGAGCTTGCCACCAATGTCAAATTTTTGCTCCAAGTATTCATGCCCCGGCCTAGGAGCTCGTATCGGTTTATAGTCCATGGTCATTTGCAAGATGGGGAATAGACATTATTGGTCCTTTCCCGACAGGAGTTGGAAATGTTCGATTTGCCGTCGTGGCCGTCGATTATTATACGGAGTGGGCGGAAGCAAAGGCCATGGTAAATATCACACAGCAAAACATGATCAATTTCATATGGCAGAACATTGTCTGTCGCTTTGGAATTCCACGAACAATTATGACGGATAATGGTCCGTAGTTTAATGGGAAAGAATTGAGAGACTTTTGTACAAAGTGGGGAATCAAGAAACACTATTCGACTCCCTATCATCCCCAGTCAAACGGGCAAGTTGAAGCTGTGAACAAGATCATCAAGCATACGTTGAAAATACGGTTAGCGGAGAGCAAGAGTGGTTGGTCAGAAAAACTCCCGGAGGTCTTGTGGGCATATAGAGTTTCTCCCAGGTCAAGCACCGGAGAAACACCTTTTGCAATGGCTTTCGGAACAGAGGCTGTGATACCAATAGAGTTAAAGACCAACACAGTCAGGACGACCAATTTCGATGAACAAGCAAATCACTCTGCTCTAGCCACAGAAATAGATTTGCTCGAAGAAAGAAGATTACATGCCGAGCTAAAAAATGCCACGTACAAACAAAGAGCAGAGCGTTATTATAATTCCCAAGTCAAGATAAGAAAGTTCGAATTTGGTGACCTTGTTTTAAGAAAGAAGCTTGCCCCACCTCCAGGCATATTTGGCCCGACTTGAGAGGGCCCATACAGAGTAACAGACAGGTTACCCAATGGAGCATATGACATAGAAGACTTAGATGGCAACTCGGCTCAGTATTCCTGGAATGCAGCTAACTTAAGGAAATACTTTCAGTAGGCGAGCAGTTTTACCTATGAAAGTATGAGTTCGAGGTGGGCGAACTACTAAGTCCGGTGGGCGAGCTAAAGTAACAAAGGTACAAGATGGATCCAAAAACTTGCCTAATTTTTTTGAAATTTTCACCAAGTATAAGTGGTCGAACAGAGTTGAATTAGGTTAAGTCTGGTCGCGATCTAGTATGCCAGCCTCTTGTATAGTTTTATTCCCTCTTGAGAGTTTAAAGATGCCTTGACAAAATGTATAGTGGTCGAGCAGCTTTGACTCCTGGTGTAAATTATGTTTTTTAATGGTTGGAAGTTTGGCATTGTTTTTGTCGAGCAGGTCCAACTTAGTTAGTACAGGTTTACATTCTTGGTCGCGTTTAATACTTGTAATTTCTTAAGGTTAGTTCAATCTTAAGTTGTTCGTTCAGACATAAATGCAAGCTCAAGGCGCAAGTTGATTATACAACCAAGCCCATTAAAGGTTGTTCGTTTTTAAATGAGCATAGCCTAAGGCCAAAAGCCCATCAAATTCTAAGGCCAGAAAAGTTCTTAAGGAACAAGGCCCAATTACATTAAGATTGTTAAAGCATGAATAAAAATGCAAAGAACAATTAATGTAAAGTAAAAAAGACGAGCAAAAGAAGACAAAATTGTTCTATTTAAAGACAAGGCTTGATCGCCCAAAAAATTACAGAAGAAAAGCGAACAACAACAACAAAAAAGAAAAAGTACAAGGCCCTAGCTAATCCTATCCGCTAAGCTTCTTGCCCGGCGGGAGGGGGAATGTTATCATCTTTAGGATCTTCCAGAGGAGATCCAGCGAGAGCAGGATCAACTAGCTAGAGATGCTCACGGTTCCGGAACCGCCGGTTCCGGTTCCGAACCGGCGGTTTCAAAAGTGGTAATGGAGGAACCGGAACCGAACCGGCTGAAAAACCGGTTTCGGTTTTGGTTCGGTTCCCGAACCGGCGGTTTTTAATTAATTTTTTTTTTTTTAGTTTTTTAGGGTTTTTACTTGTGTATTTGGGTTTTTTTAAATGGAAAAAAATTTCATTAGTGATTGAACTATTACAAATTAGTGATTGAACTATTAAAAATTTGCAATTCTAATTTAAAATAAGTATTTAATATCTATTATTACAAACTAATTGAAATATTACAAATTTACAAGTTTACAACTTAAAATCTTAATTTATACAAAATAAATTTTGGGGGGAAGAGTTAAAGAAATTGGACTTGAGCTTAATTTAAAAAAATGAACTTAGAAATTCTAAGTTTGAAACTAAAAAATCTAAGTCACTTTTAGTTTTTTTTTTTTAGTTTTTTAGGGTTTCTACTTGTATTTTTTGGTTTTTTAATCTAAATGTAGATGACATATTAAATGAAAAAAAATTCATTAGTAATTGAACTATTACAAATTAGTAATTGAACAATTACAAATTAGTAATTCTAATTTAAAATAAGTATCTAATATATATTATTACAAACTAATTGAAATATTACAAATTTACAAAGTGAATATTGAATTATTCCAAATTACTAATTACAAGTTTACAACTTAAAATCTTAAATTTTACAAAATAAATTTGGGGGAGGGGTTAAATAAATTGGACTTGAGTTTACAAAATAAATTTGGGGAAGGGGTTAAAAAATAAATTTAAAAATTCTAAGTTTAAAACTAAAAATTAAGAAATAAACTCAAAATTCTAAGTGTAGAACCGCCTCGAAACCGCCGGAACCGCCGGTTCCGGTTCCGACTTTTAGTGGAACCGGAACCGAACCGTGTAATTTACGGTTTCGGTTCGGTTCCGGAACCGAAACCGTGGAACCGGCGGTTCCAAAACCGGCGGTTCCGGTTATTTTTTAGCATGTCTAGGATCAACTGGGACCACTTGAGTCAGCTCAGCGATAAGCCCCTCGGCATCAGCTCGCTCTTGGAGAGCTCTCTCACTTTGATCGGCGGGCTGGATCTGCTCGCCCTCGGCAGCGTCACCCTCCTCTTCCTCCTCGTCCTCGGGAGGATTTGTGATAATGATCTCGGGATCGATGAAGTCAAGCTTGACCCCATAATCGGGCAGGTCGCCGATCTGGAGAGTTGTGCCCGGAGCTGGAGGGTTTGACTCAACAAAGTTGCAGAGCTCCTTGCCGATCTCTTCAACAACAGAGGCAGCTTTAAACTCGTGAGCAATTCGAATGCTCTCGGCATAGCCTGTCACATAACCCAGGATTGAGCTCACCTCCATCTTTGGAATAAGTTCCTCTTGAGTAATGGAGTTGGCGAGCTGGGCTTCGAGGTCGGCAATTTTAGTCGTTGCTTCGGTCGCGAATTTCTCCGCGACCTCATTCTGTTGTTGAGCGCGGGCAAGTTCTGCTCGCATCTGCTCGACCTCGGCCATCTTGACCTTCAGTTCTTCAGAGACCTTGACGTGCAGGTCCAGAGCACGTTGCTCGCTGATTTGATGGGCCTTGGCTTTATTCTCCAGGTCGGTAACAATTTTCTTCGCTTCTGCCTTTGCATCATCTCGCTCCTTGTCAATACGGTTGATAGTGGCCGCATGCTGACGAGAGTCTTTCTCGAGATCCTCAACCTGGTCGACCAGACGCTGCACGGCCGCCAAGGTGTTGCCCGCCTCGACGAGATACAGACGGCTATTGTCACGAGGCGCTTGTGCCTTGACAGTCTCGTTCAGCTCCTTAGTCCAGCTGCGGGCAACGACTTCAGAAGCACGGCAGACGAAGGAGTCCGGGATCTCGCGGAGGTTGGTCGGCACCTTCGAGCAGGCGAACCGGTGCACCAGGTTAGATCGCCCAGGATATTGCTCGGGCAAGTAGCTGGAAAGAAATCCTCAGTTAGTTAAAAAAAATGCTAAGTGTCCTGGGCGAGGAAAGACATACTTGTCAAGTCGACCCTTGTCCCAACCAAGATAGGTGGGGTCGGATGAAGGACCAGATCCTTCGCGAGCAGCGGCAACCAAAGCTTGCTCGACGTGGCGCTCCACGGATGGAGTTTGCTCGCTGTCACCCTCAGTTGAGCGAACAACTATGGTCACTTTCTCCTGAGCAGTCTTTGCTCGTTTAGCTGTTTTTTCTGAGTCGGAGACGGGAGTGCCGTCACCACGGAGGAGCCTCTTTGTCCTCGGAGTAGCAGCTTTGGGTGGGCTCGCCACTGGTGCAGGCGGCTGTGCCGAGCTCGACCCCCCGGCTTGTCTAGGGTCGCCTTTTCCACCCTTAGCCGCGAGGGCAATGATCTTCGAAAGGGGATCCGACTTCTTGCGGCCTCTTTTTGTCGGCATCTCCCACACACGATTATCGAGCTCGTAGAAAGAGGGGTGCATGGCAACGACGACGAGCTGGTCTGCAAGAAGAGTGTAAAACAAGTTAGATAACTCCAAGTATAATTTCGAACAGATCTGTTCGCCCAACAAGGAAAAATACTTACCCTCCGGAATAGGGGCTAGAGCCTCAAGATGGTGAGGATAAGTTGTGAGGTGGGCAACTCGTAATGTGGCCTCGGAGAAGAGATGGCCAATGATGCGATCTTCTCGGCGACGAAGAGCGATCAGACACGCGACGAACAAAAATTGGTCGCTGATGCTGTTCTTAACAGTTCGCCACCCCAAGTTCTTGGGACCTGAAACAAAACAAAAAGAGAATTAAAATTAGTCAAACCACTTCAAAATTATAGAAGAGGTAAGACTCACGCTTTAATTCCCTAAACTCCGCCGGGGTCTCAATCCGGACAGGACCCCCAGAAGGGCGAGCAGAAGCACGCCAGTCTCCTCTAATCCAAAACCCGTCATGCTTCCAATCTCGCACCTTTCCGGGGATGTCCTCCACCAGTTTCTGGCCGGGTCGCGCCTTTAAATATTGCCAACCCGCTTCTTCCCCGGTGCAACCCGTGATCGTCATCAGGTAGTAAACCTCATCGGCGGACAGCTTATTGGGGTATCCTTCTAGGGCGAACATGACCATCAGAGCCATCAGGTTTATCCACCCAACAGGGGTAAGTTAGGTGATGGCCAGGTTCACATCTTTTAAGAATTGGTCGACCAGAGGATGCAGCGACAGGGAAACTCCGGCATATAGGGTAGCAAGGTTGATAACCGTCAATCCGCGCGGTGGGCGATCAGATCTGTCATCCACCAAGGGAGCATACATCAGGATGTCGAAGGGAATCTTATAATCCCTCTAAATCCTGGGCAGGTCCTTCTCAGTAATGGCGGATACAATACAGCTCGCAGCGAACTCGGTCGCCTTGAGCTTTCGTACCCCGCGAGCAGAAATGACAAACCGGTCTGAGTGCTCCCTTTCATACCCCCCTCATTCTATACGGCGAGCAACTGCGACCGAAACTTGATGCTCAATCAGCCTGGGCATGGGGAATTGAATGTCCCTAAGGTATGCCCAGGTTAGTTCGTCGAGGTTCACTGGCTGAAGTACCTCAACCTCCTCGTCCTCGTCCTCATGAAGATCCGAGCTCGTTTCCTCCAAGAGCTGGCGAGCAGGATTTGCTCGCTCTTCTCTTTCCCCGGAGGGACGAGCTCCTGAGTTAATGGAGCGTGCAACCGAAGCCGCTGCGGGATCGGACTCCAGGTTTACGATAAGAGGATTCTCTTCGATGGGCCGTTTTTTGGGGTTCCTTGGAGGGAAAGATCCGGTCTCAGAATGCGACGACATCCAGTAAGTAAAGGTAAAAAAATTATATGTCTACAGATTCCGGCGAGGGAAAACTCGGTGATTTAGAACTTTCCACGGCAGAGTAGGAATTTTTGTGGAACTAGAACGCACATAACACAAGAATGAAGGAAGAAAAGAAAAAAAAAACTACCTTGCAGTTGCTTCGAAGTCACCGGGAACTGGAAACGTACGCCGGAAGTTTGAAAGAAGAAAGAAGGAGAAATTCGCGCTTAAGGAACAGTAGAAATGAGTAAAATCGAAAGTTTTTTTCCTTAAATACTCTCTGGAAAAACGGGGTTCCGGGCGAGCAAGTCCAAGAGTTGAAGGACTAAAGTGCAATTTTTTAGCGCGTGCAACACCTGTCCGACAAAGCGATAAGGCGCGTCACCTCGGGATCACGTGCGCGTGGGCGGCAGCAATCATTCCGCCCACGTCACACCTCGAGCCGTACCCAGACATTGGGATCCCAACCGTCACCAACCCAAGTCTGCTCGGCCAATATTGTCCGCCCGTGAAAAGTTGCTCGCCCCCTCGACATTCCTGCTCGCACCAATGACACTTAAAATTTGCCAACCCAAAAAGTGCTTGTTCATCATCTTCACAATTTATTGATCGGTAAGTGAGCAATTGTTGATAGGCGAGCAGAATCAGCATTTGGGCGACCAGGATTAGCACAAAATACTTAAAGATTAAAGCGAAATTAACTCAAGATTCACCCAAGATATCTGGCGAGCAGAACCTGCATGCTACACCAAGACGGATAGGCGAACAAAATCAGATCAAAAGCTACATGATGAGCTCAATTAGCATCTCGCCGACCAGATCCGACCACAATACCAAAACAGCAACTAAGTGAGACAAGAGACCAACAGAATCAGACTAAAGACTCCTCCAGGACAAGTCCAATATGACGAGCAGCTCTTGACTGCGAGCAAGTCCAACAAGATAAGGATAGAATTTAGTTTAGATAAGGTCAACTTAGTCAAGGTCCAGGTGTCGTGCATGCAGGCCTGGTAGGCCAAAAGTCACGACACCTCCTGCTAGGCAAATGTCTATAAATACTTAGATTTTTTCAGCTAATAAAATAAGCACAAATTATTATACACGTCCAAACTTCGTTTACGAATCTAAAGCAACTCGATTAACTTACAATCGAACTTGAACACGTAAGCATTTAAACATGTTTAACCCGTCTAAACCCGAAAATTCGTATTCACTAATTACGTTAGTGATCAATCACACGTAATTGTTTGATGATCAATTAACCAACAAATACAGCCACTAATCTCCGAAATCAGAGACGGTCATCAACAATTATATATACATGAACCCTTTATACGCCTTTTTTTTTTTTGATAAAAAAATATCACCAACAAATGTCTAATGTATTCAAATGTTATTACTTAATAGTTAATAAATACTCCAGATAAATGTCTATATAAATAGTTACATTGCATTTATTATGATCATTTTATACTGTGAGAATTCACGATTGTTGTTTAAAATTATGTACCGAGTAAATTGCAATTATGCGTTGTGCAAATTATTTAGTATCCACTCCATAACAATTTAGTCACAGTATAATATCGTACAAAAAAAAAATCATGAGTATATTGCGAATTTTAGAAAATTCATTTAAATATGGTGAATTTAAAAAAAAAAAAGATCGTTCTACTTCAATAGCTTACCTAAAATGCTAAAACTAATTGCTCCTTTTTTTTTTAAATATAGTCATGACTTTTTTTTTGGAGTGTCAAAATTATCATCTTTGTATTAAAAGTATGTAAAAAGGTTTAAAATATTTCTATTTAATTAATGACCCTGGTTTATAATTATTATTGTTTTTATATTCACAAAATAAGTATACATCAGGAATGTACAATTTAAAATTTCAAAAACAATAAATGATATATTATTATTTTATGTAAAATTCAAAATATGACTATTTTTGTGAGATTGATGGAATAATAAGCACCAGTATAGTATTGAGTAGGTATAGAGTGAAAATGGTTCATTCATAAACAGGTATTAGTTGTTTTCACTAAAAAAATTAGTTCTTCAACGAAAGTAATTAATATGGTTTAGTAAAAATAATTAATACCTAATGGTTCATGTATGAACCATTTTTTACTTTGTCTGTAGTATTTAGTCAATGACACACGTTTATGAAAAAAATTAATTTGTGTAAATCCTCAAATCATTGTTGATCTTATCCAAATTTCTCTCAATCGTATCCAGATATCGTAAATTAAAACACCCTTTCTTATTTGACAAAATAATTTAATTGTCGCATTAAACTCTACTCGTTTTATGGAGGATAAAAATTTACTCATTTCATAGAGAATAAAAATTTATGTGATATCGTTTTATCGTGAGATTGTAATTACTTTTCAATAAAAAAAAGAGTATTCCTTTTTTTAATATAAAGTTTTATTATTTTTAAAAAAATTATCTTGAAATGATATATTTTACTTTTGATTTTAAATTAAGTGATAAGTTTATAATCACCTTTCAATAAAAAAAAAATAGCATCCTCTTTTTTTAATGTAAAGTATATCACATTTTTTTAATTTTATGTTGAAATGATATATTTTTACTTTTGTTTTTATAGTAATTGATAATTTTATTTAATACAAAGCATATCATTTTTCAAAAAACACTTTAAAATGATAGGATTAATTTTTACACACATTTTTTCAAAAAGTGATACAATTTACTTTAAAAGTAATAATGATATTTTTATTAAAAAATGACAACGATTTCATGGTAAGACGATCACACAAATTAAAGTTGTTTGTTATCATTAATTGGGCTTTTACAAATTTCATAAGCAGATAATTATTTTTTAAAGGAATTTAACATGTAGATTATGATCTTTATATACCTCTTTTTTTTTATAAGATATAATCTTCATATACCAGAATACTCGTTTGGTTGTTTTTAAAAAAATTGATAAGTCACTTTTAACAAAAATAATAAAATGTAATAATATTTTTAAAGAAAATTGACAAGTCACTTTGAAGCCAGTTAAACTACAATTAAAACAAAATTCGTATTTTTATTCGCAATTAATCCAAAATATTATCAATTTTTTGTTAAAACATTATTATTTTTTAAAATGACACAATAATAGATATACTATGCATGTCATAAAATGTACTATCTGCATTGGAATTATACAACGAACAAATGGTACTATAATTTGTAGTACAATCGACTTTTATTTCTAATGCTGGCTAAAAAAATGGACATGTACTTCGAATCCAGAAATTCATTAAAGCAAAATTTAATAAGTTTGATGATTTTTTTTTTTTTTTTGAGAGAGAGAGATTCAAAATAAGTTTGAGGATTATATACAGTGTAAGGCTGTTCACGGAATTCGGAGATTACCGAACCCGTACCGAAAAATCGAATGTGACCGTACCGAACCGTACCATACCGTACCGAACCGAATAACCGAATTAAATATGTATTAATTTTAATTATTTTTTATTTATCAAACATTATTATAATGTTATTGAATTTAAGTACAACTAAGCAATTTCATAATTTCTCCTCATTTTCTTAACACAAACACTATATTATTTCTCTTTTAAGTTCTTAAAATGTTAACTTATGTTTAAATGTATATCAAAATGATTTAAATTTAATTTCTTATTCTTTTAATTTCATTGTCCATGTATATTCATTTCTAACAAAAACTTGAATATGGTGTACCTTGTGTCATGAATTACGACCAACATAATTTTAATATTGCACTTTTCATTCACAAGATATCTAATATATATATATATATATATATATTATATACTGTATTTTAAATAATTTATTGGTGGTGATTTACGTAAATATTTTAACCATTCATTATAATATAATGTGTTATATTCAAGCTTGTAATGATATATGTTTGATTATAGTTGAAGTTGAGTAGTATTCGTGAGTGTGCATGCATCGAATGTTTTTTTTATGATTAAAAAACGGAGAGAATGATAAAAAGAGGGTAAAAACTCCGTTTATCCGCTCCGAACCGTACCATACTGATCCGGTCCTTTTGTAACCGAAAATCCGTTCCGAACCATACCGAAAAATAAAATATTTGTACCGTACCGTACCGAAATTTTGGTACGGACACGGACACTCGAATTTTAAAATAACCGAACTTTGGTACGGACACGGATATTTTCAAATATCCGTTTTGGTCCGTACCGTGAACAGCCCTAATACAGTGTTAATTTAGAATCTATTTGAAATTCATATTCTCGATCACCTTTAATGAATTTTATGACCAAATACATCAAAAAAATTAGGTTGGGTAATTATTAATTTATTGAGATACCATTTTATCAAATTTGAGTAAAATTACATCAATAAGAAGGTGCTATAGTAGGAAGATCAGTTTCATTTATAAGTAACTGCATTTAATAAAGAAATGTTCCCTTGTAAGATGGGGTCAAATTTTATAATTAATACAAAAAAAAATTGGTAAAATTTGGCGAACAAATTAATAAGTAAAAATACATGTAATTAATTTACATCGTTTCTCAGAAAAAAATATTTTTTTTAATTTTGGAAGTGATTAATTTAAAATAATATGATGTCATGTGACCTCATTTTAAAATTTTATTTTCTTCATTGGATACTATCCGAACTCAATTCATTGGACCTACAGAAGATACATAGGGAGGCCCCAGTGCGGACTCGAATGCTCGAGTTAGCTTGAAGCTTATTTGAAATTGGCGCAGGTTATTTGCACTAGCCCCTTTGTTAAAAACACTACCGGATGAATACACTATTTTTTTCGAACATTTTTTTCGAATTTTTTTCTATTTTTCGAACTTTTTTTTCGAAATTTTTTCATTTTTTCGAACTTTTTTTCCGAAAATAACTAAATTCACAATATTTCGGAAAAAAAATTCGAAATTTATGTTTATTTTTGAAATTTTTTGCCGAAAATGTATCAATTTTTCGGAAAAATTGATAGTGTATTCATCCGGATAGGGTATTTAACAAAGAGGCTAGTGCTAATAACCGTGGTCTTTGAAATTTTCGGTACGGTACACGCCCTAACAACTTCACAATCCAATCCATTCTTGTTGGGCCTGATCCATTTTTGTAGATAGTATAATTGGGCCAGACTATTAATATGAATGATAATTGGTCCGGCCCATCTTTATAAAATGTACAATCATAACCCACATTCCGATGTGAACATTCATCTTGCTTTATTAAACGTGGAGTGAAAGATATTGATATGAATGCCATTTTGCAAAATTAAGCTACGTCTGAAAGTTTAAATAATTTGGAAAAATCATTGGTTACGTGTGTCTCCCTTTTCCCCTTTTTTTTTTTTTATTATTATAAGAGAATATTTAATATTTTTTAATAGAATTGCAGGGAGATGAGATTTTCTTTTTTACAGATTTTTGAGAATATATAAATTTTATGTTTTTCCTATGAAAAGAAATAAATCGAGATTGAGTATGTATAGAGTAAAATTGGTTCATACATGAAAAGAGTATTAGTTGTTTTCATTAAAGAGTATGAATATTTTTTGCTGAACAATATGCGTTGTTTATACCGAAGAGTATTAGTTTGTTTTCACTAAACAATTAATACTCTTTAATAAAAACAACCAACAATATTTTTCATGAAATTATTTATAACTATTGTTTAAATTATTACTAATAAATAAATTTATAACGACTGTGATTTCTTTACTCGGTTGGTGGGTCCCACAGAAAGTGTTCACAAATTAATTGAATGTTCTACCAAATGGACTCAAATTGCATCTGCATTGTATCTATATCTATTTCCCTTCCCTAATTGTACTCTCCATATGCAAAGAGCATCGATTTGGGGATAAAACGATTCGAAGCGAAGATGATGTCCGGCAATTATACTTCGATTGACAGCCAAAATGTTGCCGGATCTGTTCCGGTAAATTGTTCCTCTCTTTAATTTCTGATCTTCATGACTTAGATCTAATTTTTCTTTCCCAAAGTTTGATTTCCTTTTCAAACTAATTCGAGGCGTTGTTGCTATTGCAGGCAGTTTCCGAATCGCCGCCGCATGTTGCCGTAAAATTTTCCGGTACCTCTTTTTCTCAGTCTTTCAATTGTTTTTATTATGATTAGTGTAGTGGTATTTGATGTTTACATATTTTTGGATGGTAATGTTCTGTACAGATTCGAATCTGCAGACTTTTCCACCTTCGGGAGCTCAAGGGAAGATCTCCGGTGGTCGGGGACCGCCTCGCGATGCTGATGGTATTTTTCGTATTTGCTAAGTTTATGCAAGTGATATTTGGCTGTTCTGCATTTTCTTGAAATTGGAATAGTAGAACTGTTAGTTAGTTGATTAGTTATATATTATGGATTTTGAGTTAATCGATTTTTGTGAGCTGTGGTGCATTGGAAGTGTGGAACTGTTCTAGATTTTTTTAACCATGTTAAATTGGAGTTCTGTTGTTCACTTAAAGTACATATGCTGTGCTGTTTGCAGTAAACCAGAAAATAAAAGTGGAAGCACTTGTTGCTAGTTTGCTGCATTTTCATATCTTAATGTGGATCTTGGTCTTTTTGGTTGAGATGTCCATCATGCCGAGTTAAAGTAAACTCATATAGGACGTATTTGGAAAAGCGCAGGAATTAGTTTACAATGATTAGTGAAACAACGAGAGTTGATAGAAGCTACCACTGAATAGATAAAAATACATAAATGGTGATCATGACAATAAAAGTCTTGTTACTGCAGTAGAGTTGGGTGAAGCTTTCCTCTGTGTAGCTGTGAGGTTCATTTGTGGGCATCCTTCCAATTGTTAAGATTAATAGTCTATGAAAGTAATTGTTAAGGCTGAAAATATATAGATTTAGCTATGCCAGAGTTCCGTTGATTAGGTGCCAGCCCCACTTTTGGCCTAGGTGTATTGAATTTTACTTTTTATAAAAGAAAAGAATACTAAAATGAAGCCATTTGGTCTTCTTTTTTTTTTTTTTTAATAATTCTATTTCTATCAAAAATGGCTACTTATAAATTGATACAATACTATTTATTAAGGGCTTAGTAGCTATTTGAATTATTTATTTTAGTTCCACATTGCATTTATATTTACTTTCAACTATCATACCCCAATTTGGATCCCTTGCTTGTCGTCAACTTGTAAAATTATTGAAGTTAAAATATTATAGTATAAATTATTAGGTCACATTGCCTAGGTAGTAGGTACTCTAGCTGGTAGATGCAATCAGCAGCCCTGCTAATGTCTAGTGATTTTTGCCACCCTGTTTAAATGGAGTCACCCTTCCTTCTCACAAAAGAAAGTATAAAAAGTCAAGTTCATACCTTCCTTTATTCTTCTCAGAGGATTTTCCTCATGACATATGTCCAAATGCAGTAGAGTTGAGAGAAGCTTCCAGTCAGTTTTGTGAGAGCGAGAAGTTCATTTGTGTAACATTAGTTGCATGCTTTATGGGAAGCAATCAGATAGCTGATATATAGGTTTAGCTATACCAGAATTCCTAATCACCTTTTCTCTCTTTTCATAAAGAAAATTATATATAGATACCTTATTTCTTTGAAGACTTGAAGTTCTTCTCGGAAGCTTTTTCCCATTGCATATATCTCCGAGTGTATGTCCAAAATTTTTCATTATTATTTTTTCATTGGGAATTTAAAGTATGTAATTGTAATGCTCTTTCATGATACAGATACATTTAGCAAACCTGCATCTGGTTCAGATGAGCCCCAGCAAAGTGGTTGGTTTCGGGCCTTCACAGTTGCTGCATACAGTCCCTACTTTGATGTTGACACATCTGATGTTTTGGAGAGAATAAAAGATTCACTTTTTCCTTTCAAAGGAACCTTTTCTGAAAAGACTGCTGACAACCCAGATTTGTAAGTTTGCTGTATTTCACCCATTTCTAAAAATTGAGTATAATAATAGTTTACACAAACTAATTAGTTTGTAGGATTGTATAACTGTATTTTGTTATTATAGAGGTAGAGACACATGCATATCAGGAACAAAGTAACATCTTCCTTGTTATTTCTGCCTACATTCACATGTTAGTGCCCCAAGGGAACAAGTTCCAGCCTATGGTTCCTTGCTGGTAACAGTAGAGCACTGACAAGTTGTTTAATTGCTATCAACCTTACATGAGTTGTGTCCATTCTTGAATCTCTAAGATAGAGGTTTTAAGTTTGCCATGATATGGGTCATTTAGCATGTCATGATCAGCACAGAACTATTATCGTTTTGCTCTTTGTGAATTCTTTTGTCTTTCAAAATTTGATATTCCGTTGCTTTGCCTGTTTCTTTCCGTTATTTGTTTTCTTGATGTAAGGTTAAAAAAAAAAAAAAACTCCGCTTCTATTTTTTTCATGTAGAATAATGGCGATCTGGTGGAGCGTACTATTAAGTCAACTCCTGGAACTTTTCCCTTTTTTTTTTTATCATGAAAATGGCAAGCAGCATATTTCAAAAGGAACAAAAGGAACTATTACATGTTTTTTGTGCAGTTGCAGGGTCCAATGGCTTAAATGATCCGTAAATGGATGTGGTCATTAATATCTGAAGCCATAGAAGGCATAGGCTTCTGTCTAGATGCATATTCAGTAACTTAGGGGCATCAATTTTGTAACTGTGTGGAAAATTTTGAAGATAAACCTTATTCCAGAAGCTATAATGGTTTTTAAGTAATAATGGAAGAATATGCCATTGAGTCCCAAAATATTTTATAGCGATACTAACTTTCACTTTGCTGAATGTGATTGATGGTTGATTTTAAATTATGTCAACTTCTTAGGGTGATATAAGCAAAATCTCGTATGTTAATTTATCAGATTTTCTCTAGAGGAATAACTTGACACATTAGATGATGCCATCTCTCTCTCATACACACAATATTATTTTCATTCTTCTAAAATATCAAAGTATTTTGACTTCCACTAACTACAAGAAATAACAGTAACACTATGCTCCATAGTTGAATATATATTTTTTCTGACCACAACAAAACAATACTAACAAGAGTACAAGACATCTTCAGTGTAAAGTTATCTCCCAATAATATATGATTTTATTTTTTTAATAAAACATCCAAACGTGAATACATTTTCTGCCCATATTCCATCCAGCCGTCTCCACTGTCAAAATACAATCTCCCTAGAATGACATGGAAAAAGACCAAACTCAGTGTCTTTTCCCTATGTAGAAGTTGGTGGAGAGAATGGTTCCATGTATATCTTTTACGAGTTGTCAGTATTTTGTTATTTCGTTCTGCTTTAAATTTGTGTATTAGCTTGACCCACAAATGTCTGACCTGACTGTGAAATTCGTATGTCTGAAGCATAGGGTAACGGGGTTAAGTGTGGATAATTAAATTTGAGAAGATAATTACTCGTTCTCTGAATAAGTTCGCCTTCTTCCTGCCTATAAATCCAACTTCTGCTGCCTTTTGCTATTTGTTTAGCAATCTCATTTTATGCCTCTAATATAACCTGTGTGTGAGTTAGTCTACCTTTTTCTCAGGTTAATTCTGTCTGAATTGCATTAAACACATATAAAAGTTGTGTTTTCTGAATTACAGGTACGGGCCTTTCTGGATCTGCACTACCTTGATATTTGTGGCAGCTACCATTGGTACATTTGTTGCCTATATAGCACACAAACTGCAAAATAAGGAATTTGACTATGACATCAATCTGGTGACCTGGTCTGCTGGTGTGTTTTACGGCTATGTAACTATAGTGCCTCTTTCATTGTATATAATCCTCAAATACTTCTCTGCTCCATCTGGCTTCGTACATCTGCTTTGTCTCTACGGCTACTCCCTGTTTATCTTCATTCCTGCGCTGGTAAGATAAACATTGCATCTTTCTCCTTCTAGTTGTCTTTTGCATACACACTCTGATTTCCCCCTTAACCAATTATGTGGATCAAGGTATCATTGTTAATTATTTTTTTCTGTTGTAATTAACATAGCTAACACTGGAATTTATTTCTGTAATTGCTGGTTATGTTTTATTATTGCATAGTTCACACTTCATGCTGTGTACTATTTTATGAGTTTGACAAGCTTATGACTCACATACTTTGGAAAGTTAACTCACCCATAATTTTATGTTTGCCTATTTCTTATTTGCATATAAGCTCGACTTTAGTTTTATTGGAATTTTGATAATACTCAGGACAATTGAGAATTCTATTGAAGCTCTTTGATGGTATATACAACTGTGAGAAAAGTCAGCTATCCAAAAATATTAGCTACCTGTATCAAAGTCGTATCTTTGCTCACCGTAACTATGGGGTTAGCAATTGAAGGACAATACGTTTTCAGTTTAGAAAATGTAGGCCATTAAACTAATTTTTCGCACATTTAGGCTTATAAATTTTACTTTTCGCACATCTAGGCCAAATTGGCCCAACACTGCAAAAATAAAAAATATATTACATGTGTGGAAATTGATTTTTTGTTGTTGTCTTGTAAGTAGCTTTATCGTTTGGTTTGGTGATAATTTCTTCCTATTTGTTGCAGTGTTTATCTGTTATTCCTCATGAGATCGTAAGATGGGTCATCGCTGGTGTAGCTGGTTTCCTTTCCGCTTCGTTTGTCTCCCTCAACCTCAGAAACCACATTAAATCCGCAGGTGAAAGTTGGTTCCTCATTGTAGCAGGTATCTTCTTGTTGCAGGTAGCTCTTGCTTTGGTGCTTAAATTCTACTTATTCACCGTCTCTGTCGTATAGCCGCAATTGTTATCGTACATGGCTTCAACCTGTTACGAATCTAGAGAGAGAGAGAGAGAGAGATAGTTATGATCCCATTGCTTACTTTTTTGAAATCTGTATGCATGCATATGCTGGAACCTACGTACTGTATTCATTCATTTTTGACAGCTTATGTGTGCTCTGAGTTCCACCTTTGATAGATCAATATGTGAATACTGAATATACACAATAAATTCAATCGAATATAACTTTTGTGGATTTAGATTTGGTTTTGGGCGTTTAACCCTAGTTAATTTGATGTGAACCTTAATAGGGATTTGCAATGTAAAGCTCATTTTCATTTTGTTATGTTTTATTTACATTGATATATTAGGAATTTTTTTTTTTTTTTTAAAGAAGCCATGTACTCTTTCACAAATTTTGTTCCGTGCGATTTAAAAAAAAAAAAAAAAAAGTACTTTTCTGTTTTCAAGTGAAAAAGTATTGTTGTCTCAAGTTAAAAAAAAAAAAGCTTTACACTTCTTGCCCAAGCTTATGGGATTCTCTACCAATTCGTGAGGCGGATTTCCACATACTGAATGTGATTCATGAGATGACCCCACAAAAATTCAAATGTTCTGTTTGATACGTGTGGCATGAAATATTTAAATAAGTCTATATGCACAAAATGTGTGGTGCAATTAAAATGCATTTTTAAAAAAATGACATCTCCTATCACTAAAAGTTATTTTTACTACAAAGTCACTAATTATTCGATGGTAACGGGGGTAAATTTTCAGTGATAATCGGAGTAACTTGAGTTAATTGCGCACCTTCACACACCCCAATAATTCTATTAGTCTTTGATAAAATAAAATAATCTACTCCCTCGTTTCGGAGAAATTTGCACACCTTTGTGAACATTTTTTAAGAAAAGTCACTTTTTGAATAAAATTGCAGCATACAGGTAAATATGTGTAAATTTTTGTGAGTGTGTACGTATTAGTTTCTTTTTATGGAGTGTCCAAGTTTTTTTGGGATGGACCAAAAAAATAAAGTGTGTGAGTTCCTCTAGAACAGAAGGAATATTTTTTTTATATTGAATAGTTATTTAGTAATTTATAAATTTATTTTTAAATGTTAACACTGAATTAAATTTATTACGTTAGCATCTCAAAAATACCAAAAGTAAAGGAGAAGTATTTATTCACACTTGAGTATTCAAGAACGCTGTCTAAATTTTGTTATCAATCAGAATTTGTCATTTCAATTTAAGTAGCCAAAACATTTTGGAGTGTTATTCAATGTTTTCAAGATTTTGTACATACCATGATATCAACCTAATAACATTATAATTTTATTTTATTTTAAAATACACTAATTAAAATACTTGATACTTTTGGAATTGGATGGACGTTGGGGTCTCTTGTATCGTTCTGGAATTTAATGATAAAATTGATAAATAAATAAATAAAATGCACATACACTACAAAAAAAGAACTGTTCTGCGACGGAATTTGCGACGGAAAATCCGTCGCAAACAGTGTTTTGCGACGGATTCTGCGACGGACACGTATTCGTTCCTAAAACAGCCGTAGCTAATTTTTGCGACGGATTTTGCACTCCGTCGCAAATTAACGACGGACAAATCCGTCGCAAATTTGGCGGGTCAGACCCGACCGGGTCGCACAAAATTTGCGACGGACAGTAGTCCGTCGCAAATCTTTCGGGTTAGACCCGTTCGGGTCAACAACATTTACGACGGCCACATTCCGTCGCAAATGTTTATACTCCCTCCGTCCCACTATTATTTGCACACTTTCATTTTTCGTCCGTCCCAAGATTATTTGCATACTTTAAAAAAGAAAACATTGATTTGCGTGCACACTCACAATAATATACACATATTTACCCATATGACACTACTTTACTCAAAAAGTAACTTTTTCTTAATATGTGTGCTCATTTTTGTGTGCAAAAAATGTTGGGACGAAGGGAGTATATTTTATTTTTATTTTTTCTGTTATAATTTGCGACGGACTGTTTTTCGTCGCAAAATTCAATATTTGCGACGGAGTTCGGCCGTCGCAAATTGCCGAGCCTATACAAAAAAAAAAGTGGCTCGCGTGGTTCAAGCCCGGGCACCCGGGGCGGGCGCGGACCAGTGGGCCACCCGGCCCATTCCTTATTATATGCGGCACACCTTCTATATTAGTCTTATTAGGCCTTGAACAATTAATCCATTTTTGCGTCCAAGGGGAATCGAACACGGGACCTCTTGTGCAAGAGGAGGGGGCGCGCGCCTGACTTGAAGCAAAATACCAACTTCTACTAGTAGATTTCCCGCAAGCGGACGGGTTCACTGTAGTATGAGTAAGTATAATGGCCAAGTATATCGAACCCACGAGATGGAGTGTATGCGAACAGATCCCTGAAGATCTACGCGTCGTAGCTAATATGAGTGTAATGTTTTTGAGTTTTTTGAAAGATTAATTGAAACTAAATTAAACTAATTAAACTAAAGAACGAAATAAACGAATTAACTAAGGGTTGTGTTCAAGTAAGAGATGGTGATGCTTAGGATAGGAATCCCTACGTATACTAACGGAGCAGGTACATAATCAAAATAACCGTGACGTGCAAGAAATAACCTAAGTAAATGAATGCAAGGTGAAAGCTCAAGATTCTAAACCCTAATACTTTACCCTAACACTCGACTTCACTAATCCACTAACAAGTTAATAGATTGTGCTTAATTAATGAGACCCTAATTTAACTAAGGTGATACGGTCGTCCTCCTTCGCTAAACTGGTAGATGAATTAACCCTTTCTAAACCCTCTAGTTAAGTCTACTCGTTGTTAAAGAGTGATACGGTCGTCCTCTCTCTAACACTTTTCGAACGAAATTCAAAAGTAAAGTTAAGATTAATTTTAAGAATTCATTAATCAAGAGAATTAAAACCTAACGTCACAAGTTACCCTAATTACGTACCCACAACCTACTTCTACGAGTTCATCCTACCCCAAGCATGCAAGGGTTTTAGCTAGACATAGGTTTTACGTAAATGATAGCAATTGAATAAGTAACGAACATGAACATGATAATTAAGACGAAGAAGAGATCAAACATAAACTAGGGTTTAACGTAATAAAAGAATAAACTGAAATTAACTCAAGAAAAGAAGTCTCAACGTGTTCAAGAACAAAAATATAAAGAAACGAAACTAAAAAGTAAGATCGTAATATGAATTCGTAACGAAAACCTCAAAAACGTAAACGTAAAGCTTGCTTCTCTCCTTCCTCTCCAAAAACGAACTCTAAAAGTCTAAATCTATCAAGTGATGTGTGGTATTCCTAAAAAACGAGCTTGAGACGAGTATATATATGCAACGGGCCAAATTGTGAACTCATGGGCCGAAAAACACCTTTTAAAACGCCAAACGTGAAGGTGCTCGAGTAGACCCGCTCGAGCGGTCGTGCTCGAGCATGTAGCTCGAATGACACAGGTGCTCGAGCTGCTCGAGCGCTGAAAATCTTATGTACAATTGGGGCGCTCGAGCAACACGCTCGAGCGGTGGCGCTCGAGCTGCTCGAGTGCTCGAAATTTTCTGTATGTTTTGGGCGCTCGAGCAACGTGCTCGAGCGCTAGTGCTCGAGTGGTTCACTCGAATGCTCCCAAAATTTCTCCAACTAGTACTTTTCTTCTTCAACACTAACACCAATCGTATTCCTTCGATATCTTCTCATCCGGGCATCCGTTTGAGTCGATTCAAAGTCCTACGAACTCCGTTCTTCGCCCTCGATTCACCTACGAGCATTAAAGAGACAAATTCATCAATGTATAGAAATAATGCTCAATTGACTCCAAATACTCGACAAAATCGGCCAAAATTAGGGTATTTCGAGTGACGAATCATGACAATTTCACGCCTAATCAACCCCCCAAAACTTACCATGTTGCTTGTCCTCAAGCAACGAAATAACAAGTCAAGTGAAATTGTTAGGAATGAGTCAAAGAATCAAATCATGCAAGCAGATGAACTCGAGCTTCAAAGATCAATCACAAGTATACTCACTCACTTTCCTTCATCATACTCATGCAACAATAACAAGAAACACCAAGATCAAACATGGATGTGCACTCAACGATGTGTTTCACTCCCTCACAAGTGTATATCAATAATCAAGGGACTCACTCAAACAATCAATCACTCATATTGGCAGCAATAGGCTTGTAAGCGCTCTTAACTCCGACCATACTCTAGAAATCAATGTCGAATCAAAAAGGACTTTCTCAAGGTTGTAATGTAGGCTCTTTGGACAGGTGGGATAACAATATGGTAAAGTGACTCAAGTGAATGGAGAATAGAAAATCAAACTTCGGTACTTCGAGATTAGGAACAGACTACTTCAAACATATTCAATAACACACTTTCAATTCCAACACTCTCAACACTTCAATTTTTTTTTTCTTTCTCACTTTTTTCATTTTTTTTTCCAATCACTTCACTTCTTTTCTCGCACAAAACACATGAGCTCATTTTTTTTTCTTTTGCTCATTCTCAATTTTTTTCTCTTTTTCCCACATCTCATAACTTCATCACACCTTCTTCTCATATTCACTCCACAAACAATATTTTTCTTTTTCAACTCAATTCAACCCCTTCACATTCACACTTTTCCTATTCTCCACTCAGATTTGGACAAAAAGGCTTAGGAATTGGAATAGTGTTCATATGTGCTAGCAAATAAAATAGGTTTAAAGCTCAAAGGGGCTAACAAGGGGTCAATGTCATTGGTAAGGAAAATTTTGGCTAAGCGACTCAATAAAATCAAAGATGGCCTAAGATCCTATTCGGCATATCAAACTAGACACAATCAAGAAGCAAGAGCACACACAAGTTCTAGCATCCTCTAAGGTGACGATCCACTCACAAACGAAGAGATTAATTCATATATCAAAATCTCATAAGGCTCAAGTCTCACGGCTTTCACATCCATGCTAGTCCTAGTGAATTCTCACTCTCATCACACAAGCACTCAAAAAGAAAACTTGTAAGTATGCTAGTTCTCTCTCAAATCCACTCTAACTCAAACACTCGCACAAAAGAGTCCCTAACTCAAATCCACAAATCTACTCTACTCATCAAACATGCTCAAGAATAACAACTAACAAGTAGAAGGGGTCAATAAGCACGAAATAAATCAGATATCTCACTGAGTTCAACAATCAAGCACAACCCGAAATTCTGAATAACAATTCATCACAAACCCATAATCAGTTCAAACCACTCAAACAATGAAGCTCACTCAAGCAAAAATGAGAAAAGGAAATAAAATAAAAGATAAGAAAAACAAAGGAGCAGAAACTGGGGGGACTCCCCATGACCCTCAAGCATCAGGAGGCGGTGGTGGGCGATAGCTAGGGTGGTCCGATCCTAAATGGGAGACAAAGAGTGCCTCCATCCATTTCCTCAAATCAGAAACTTCTGATCGAACCTCCTGAAACTCTCCTCGTACACTCATCGCTTCCGTGTACCATTGGTTCTGGGTAGTACGAAGATCCGTAACTTCAGTTCGCAGGTCCCGAATGTCGATCCTCATACCATCCCACTCACTCTGGGTCGGGTACCACGGCTCCGGAGTAGCCACGTGAGGTGCTCCATCTCCATCTCTTGCGGGCCTTCACCCGCTGCTTCTTCTTCCTCAGCCTGTCCCGCTTCATATTCTTGTTCCTCCTCTTCTTGCAACTCAGCTACTCCACTCGCTCCCGCTCCGCTCGTGCCGGCACCACTCGTTCCTTCACTTCGATTCCTCTTCACCAGCCTCACATCGCTGAGTCCTCTGCTGTCAACCTCCACCGTATACTTACCACCTATAGCGAGGTGCTGCTCTCCATTCATTCCTATGTTCTGCTTCTTCTTTCCAATCAGAGTCGCGAGCTTGTTGTTCGGCAACAGAAAGAGGCTATCATCATTGAATCTTATGCAATAGCTTCCAAGCCAATATTCGAACATCAGAGTATTGTTCATCTGTTCGAACACTAAATCCATGCCTGGCAAAGGACCCGAACACGGCTCGAATCCAAGACTCTTCATGAATACCGAAATCAGTCCTCCTCCTCGAACCTTCGAAGTCCTAGCACCGAGTTTGAATGGAGCCTCGTAGTGGTGCTCTAGGAAGTCTCTTCCAAAGTCATGGTCCTTTTTGTACAAGAGACACCAGATCCCATATAGCTGCTTGTTTGTCACTGTTCCCATCTCAGAGCGGGCGTAGATAGTGTTTCCAAGAATCCGCTCGAGGTACCTAATGACTGGATTTCTAATTGCTGATGCTCGTGCATTCTGGCCTCTATAATCCCCCGCCATTCCTCCCGTGATGTCCTTCCAAAATCCATTAGCACTGTACGACTTCGACGCACGGTTCGGCCGAGATAAAGCTGGAAGCCCAAATGCGAGGTTAACAGCTCCAACCTCACAATACTGCCAATCATTCTGATACTTGAACTTGAATGGGTTCTCGTCCGTCTTCTCGACCGTGGCGAGAAACTGTTCAACCAAGTCTGCATTTGTCTCCATGTATAGCAGCATCTCGAAAAACTCAGTCATATTATTCCTCACGAAAATTCTCCTAATCTCTTCCTCAATCCTCAAATCTCTCATGAAGCTAACACTTGGTCTCCTGGTCTTTTCTACCTTCCCCGTGATCAAGCTCCATCTATATGCTATGTACCTCCAACTACCTTGGTAGTCCAGATTGTTCCACCTTGAGGGCAACAAACTCCTCCTCCTGAGATCATTCGTGAGTTCCTCCAACTCGGCAATGCTCAATACTCTATCCTCATTCTTTTTAGGTGTCATAGTACCTGAGACAACATAGAGCAATTCAATTTCATTCATATCATTCTATGCACTTCAAATCAATTCCACACATCTCAAGTAATAATCTCATTTCCTTTTCTCTCAATCTACACTTGAGTTTACTCACTCAATTCAAACCACATGCTTTCATCTCAAAGTTCTCAAGGAAATTTCAAACAATTCATCCTTCTCAACTCAATAATGCCTACAATCAAGTCTATCATGAAGTAACATTACCCCAAATTGTGTAATTTACATGCTCAAGACTCAATTCCTACCTATTCATGCTCAATTCAATCTCAATTCACAATAATTTCATCTCAAAATGCAAAAACCCATATCCTTTCCTCAAATTCCTACTTTCTCACTCTAGAAATTCACTCATTCTACACATTCAATCATGAAATTGAAAGCAAAATTAGCAAACCCATAGCATATTATCCACATTCATCAACAAGGAATCAAGAATCAACGAGTACTTGCAAAATCCCCAAAATTTCGAACACTCAAGAACCCTAGTTCATCAATTCATGCCTAAATCCACCTTCAAACTATGAATTGAAAGACAAAAGATAGAAAGTACATACCTTTCTTGAGGATTCAAGGGAAATATGCGAAGAAATCGAATGAAATAGGGAGTATTTCGTGAGAATCGTGTGAAATCCGCCGGAAATCGCCCCAAATCGCCCCTCCTAATGTGTGTGAGTGTGTGAAAATGTGTGGAAAGAGCTATATATAGAGGGGGCAAAATCTGGGCCGAAACCCGCGACCCGCTCGAGCAGACCCGCTCGAGCGGTCGCGCTCGAGCATGTAGCTCGAATGACGCAAGTGCTCGAGCGGTGGAAATCGTCTGCATGATTTGGGGCGCTCGAGCAACACGCTCGAGAGGTGGCGCTCGAGCTGCTCGAGCAGCTCCAAATTTGAACTTCAATTTCCGACGTTCCCGACTCGAAATTTCTCAACGAACCACACTCGAACAATCAAAACACTTTTCCAAAACATGAACTAACCTGAGAACTCCTCGATTTAAGCCAGGTCGCTCATTCGACCGGGGAGTTGGGGTCTCTTCCAAACGTGCAAATCACCAATCCAATTCACGCCGAACTTAAGCGACCACACTCAATTCGATCCATCCCCACTCTAACATCGATATTTTCGAAAAATTTGACCAATTTTTCATTAGAATTTCGTGTACGAACCCGAAGTACGAATACACACCCCCCAAACTTTGTTCTTGCTACGCACTAACAAAGTTTGAAAAGAATGAGTACGTACGAGTAAGTACACCAAATTCTTATGAACTTAACTCACTATCAATGCAAAGTAACAAACGAAAAGAAACACCACCCCCCAAACTTCGACTTCGCAAAGAGGTCTACGTTTGGGGTTCGGTTTACCTCAAACTCCAAAAATCGAATGCTTTCCTACTCGAAACGTGTTCAACTTCATGACTTTCTTCCTTAAGCTCTCTTGCTCCGATCAATCTCTACTAAGCAAGCTTATACCCAATAAACTCTAACACACGAGGTTAACACTTACGATTCACAAAAAACGACTAAAAAAAGAAACACATAAAAAAACACGTAAAAATGGGTTGCCTCCCATTAAGCGCTAGTTTTAAGGTCCTAATGCCGGACCGAGCTCGAAGGAGCTCACGGGACTTGAGAGTCTAAAATACCTTCCTTATTCTCATAAGAGAAGTTAAAGAATTTCTTCACTCGATGCCCGTTCACCATGAATCTCTGTCCATCATCCTTCTCGACGTCAAGGAATCCACTCTTGTGAACTCCCCTCACAATATACGGCCTGTTCCACTTGGACTTAAGCTTTCCACCAAATAGCTTCATTCTCGAATTGAATACAAGGACTTGATCACCCACTTTGAACTCCCTTTTCCTCAATCGTGCATCATGCCACTTCTTGGTCTTCTCCTTGAAAATTCGGGCATTCTCGTAGGCACTGTCTCGAAACTCCTCCAACTCATGCAATTGGAGTAATCTCTTCTCACCAACCAAGACACTATCAAAATTCAACTTCTTTATCACCCAATATGCCTTATGTTCCAACTCCACGGACAAGTGACATGTCTTTCTAAAAACCAATTGATATGGTGACATACCAAGAGGAGTTTTGAAAGTTGTCATATACGCCCAAAGTGCATCATCAAGCTTCATCGCCCAATCTTTCCTACTAATGCTCACCGTCTTCTCAAGGATCTCCTTGATTTGATGGTTTGAAACCTCTACAAGTCCGTTAGATTGAGGATGATAAGCAATAGAGATTCGATGACTTACCTCGTATTTTGACAGCAGCTTTTCCATCCATTTGTTCACGAAGTGACTTCCCCCATCACTAACCAAAGCTCTTGGAACTCCATATCTTGCAAAGATGTTCTTCCTCAAGAACTCGATAACCACTCGGGAATCATTCACTCGAGTCGGGACAGCTTCAATCCACTTCGAGACGTAATCAATGTATACGAGAATGTACAAGAATCCATTGCTAGGAGGAAATGGACCTATGAAATCAATCCCCCATACATCAAATATCTCGACTTCCATGAACACGTGCATCGGCATCTCGTCCCTCTTAGTAATGGAGCCAAAACGTTGGCACTTCTCACACCTCTTAACCCATTCCATGCAATCTCTCAAAAGTGTTGGCCAATAAAAACCAGATTGAAGCACCTTCATCCCGGTCTTTTCTCCACCCAAATGTCCTCCACATGGCAAGGCGTGGCAATGCCTTATGATATTACTCCACTCCTCTTCGGGCACACACCTTCTGAACACATGATCAATCCCTCTTTTGAACAAGTAGGGATCGTCCCAAATAAACTCCCGAACTTTCTTCAAAAATGCCTTCCGATGCACCGAGTCTATCTCAACGGGCAACTCTCCACTTGCTAAATAGTTAGCATAATCTGCAAACCAAGGCGCCTTCCCTTCAACTCGATATACAGGGATGTCTCCTAAGCCAAAGAGCTTCTCATCCAGAAATTCATCGTTCACCTCTCGATCCTCCACGGTGTTCTCCTTGGTGAGCTTCAATCTCGAAAGGTGATCTGCTATCACATTCTCACATCCCTTCTTGTCTCGAATCTCTACATCAAACTCCTGGAGCAACAAAATCCATCGAATGAGACAGGGTTTTGCATCCTTCTTACTCATAAGATACCGAATCGCCGCGTGGTCCGTATATACAATTGTTTTCATCCCTACTAGGTAGGGTCGAAATTTATCAAAGGCATACACGACCGCCAACAGCTCATTTTCGGTCGTAGTGTAATTCACTTGAGCAGAATTCAGCATCTTCGAGGCATAGTAAATAGCGTGAAAACGCTTCTCACGAATTTGCCCCAAAGCAACCCCCATCGCATAATCACTAGCATCACACATCAGCACGAACGGGCTAGACCAATCCGGTGTCACAAGTATTGGGGCATTCACCAACGCTTCCTTCAACCTATTAAAAGCCACTAAACACTCATTAGTAAACTAAAAAACAACTTTTTTTCAAGAAGCCGCGAAAGTGGTTTAGCTATTTGTGAAAAGTCTTTGATGAAGTGTCTATAAAAACCCGCGTGTCCAAAAAATGACCGAATTCCCTTCTCGGTCGAAGGTGGTGGAAGCTTCTCAATAGCAATCACTTTCGCCTTGTCAACTTGGATACCTTTCGAGGACACATGATGTCCAAGAACAATACCCTCTCTCACCATGAAGTGACACTTCTCCCAATTAAGCACTAAGTCCGTCTCTTCACACCTGCTCAACACAACTTCAAGATTGATTAGATTTTTATCAAACGACTTCCCGTAGACGGAGAAGTCGTCCATGAAAACATCCATAATCCTCTCAATCAAACCATGAAAAATCGCCATCATACACCTTTGAAAGGTGGCGGGTGCATTACACAACCCAAACGGCATCCTCCTAAAAGCAAAAGTCCCATAGTAGCAGGTGAAGGTGGTTTTCTCTTGATCCTCGGGGGCTATCATAATCTGATTATACCCCGAGTACCCATCTAAGAAACAGTAATACTCAAAACCACCTAATCTATCAATCATTTGATCAAGGAACGGTAGAAGAAAGTGATCCTTACACATTGCCTTGTTCAACTCCCTATAATCTACACACACACGCCAACCCGTCACTAATCTAGTGGCTACCAATTCATTAGACTCCATCTTAATCACAGTGGTACCCCCCTTCTTAGCAACTACGTGTAACAGACTCACCCATGGACTATCAGAAATAGCAAAAATCATGTTGCTATCTAACAACTTCAAAACTTCCTTATGAATCACCTCTTGAATTACCGGATTAACTCTACGCTGATTTTGCACTATCGGTTTTCTACCCTCTTCTAATCTAATTCTATGCATGCAAATCGAAGGGCTAATTCCCTTAATATCCGCGATCGACCATCCTATAGCAGATTTGTGCTTACGAAGCACCACTAAAAGTCTCTCTAGCTGATCATCAGATAAAAGGGCAGATACAATTACCGGATATTTGTCGGTCTCATCCAAGTAAGCGTACTTGAGGTGGTCGGGAAGTGGCTTCAACTCCTTTTTCGCCTCCAATGGTGGTGCTTTATCGAACATCTTCTCAAAGGTTGACTCCTCGGCTTCCAAGTCGTCCTCATCCTCTACTTTCTTCATCTCCAAGAACTTGACATCTTCATTGTCTTCCAAGCTGTCAAAATAATCAAGATCATAAGAATCATAAGATAGATCGTCAAGGATAGGATAATCAAACTGATGCACATAGAAAGAGCAAGGGTCTAAAAGTGTGTCTTCAACACAAGTGTCCGTGATGTCAATGAAGTGGCAACTCTCATCTCCCATGGGGTATTTCATAGCTTCGTAAATAGCTATCTTCACTTCTTGATCATCAACTTTGACCGTGATCTTCCCATTCGCTATGTCAAGTACCATCCCGGCGGTAGCTAGAAACGGTCTCCCTAAAATCAGCGGCACATGCTCATCCTCTTCCATCTCGAGTACTACAAAGTCGGCGGGAAAAACATGATTCTCCACCGTCACTAGAACATCCTCCACTACTCCTTGAGGTCTCGTGATGGACCTATCAGCAAGCTGGAGCGTCATCGTCATGGGTTGAAGTTCGCCCACCTCTAACTTCTTGAACAACGAAAGAGGCATCAAATTAATGCTCGCCCCGAGATCACACAAGGCTCATTTCTTGATCCCGTTCCCGATATCACAAAGAATGGTGAAGCTCCCGGGATCCTTCATCTTTGGAGGAAGCGCCTTGTGCACCATCGCGCTCACCTCGTGGTTCAAGTGCACTAACTCAGGTCCGTCTACTCTCCGTCTCTTCGCTATCAAGTCCTTCAGGAACTTGGCGTAGTTAGGCATATGTTCCAAAGCATCATAAAAAGGAATGTTAATATGTAGCTTTTTAAAAACATCAAGGAATTTAGCAAACTTTTCATCAAGCTTCTTTTTCATGAAGCGTTGTGGATACGGGACAGGTATCACAGATTTGGGTACCCCCCATTCATCTTTCTCGGTCTCTTTTGCATTCTTCCTTGCTTCCTTTGCCTTCTTCCACTTTGGAATTCTCTCAATCTCCTCTATCTCCTCTTCAGGCTCTTTGCTCTCATGAGACTCATCCACATCCTTACTCTTCTCAATCCCTTCACTTTCAATCCCCTTCTCAACTCCTACCTCCTCAATCTCATCTCTAACTGCCTCAGGCTCTTTTCCTTCTATCTCAACCTCTCCTTTAGGCGTCTCAGAATCAGCAGGCATCTCAGGACCATCATACTTGGTCCCACTTCTCAACTCAATAGCCTTGCAATGTTCCTTTGGGTTATCCTCGGGCATTGAAGGATACTTGCCAGGCTCTCTCGGCTGAGACTTTGCAATTTGACTAATTTGATACTCGATAGAAGTGAACCTTCTGTTGTTCTCTTGCTGAACTCGATTCCACTCTATGTCTCTTTTTTGGAGTTCTTGATCTCGATGATCGCCCTTTTTATGCAACTCCTTCACATCGTACTCTAAAGAGGACAATCGTTTGCTACCTTCCTCCACCTTCTGAAGGAAAGCTCTCAACATCTCCTCGGTTGAGGCACCGCCTTCTCCACCAGGAGGTTTAGAACCCGGATCAACACCTGGAGGAACTGTAATACCAGCTTTTGGATTAGCATATGAGAAATTCTCATTCTTTCTCCATGTGTTTTGAGGAGGCTGCTGGCCTCCTTGATACCCTAGTGTGTTCCTCCATTGATTTTGAGGTGGCTGTGGGCCTGGAGGTACAAATGGTTGGCCATAAGGAGGCCTTCCATACTGATTTCCACCTTGTGGATACCCGCCTTGCGGATAGTTAGGCCTTCCCATATAGTTGGCCTCTTCTTGCTGATTCGTGGGTGGGTCCACCTTCTCATTCACCGCTACATTCCCTCCAACCAGATTGAGTTAACGGAAAACCATCTGTGAGGACCGTCACCAAGAGTTAACGGAAAATTCCGACATTGAGTTGCGTCGGATGCTTTTACCGATATCATGTAATCGGTATACTTAGACAGGTGCACTTTCGGGTCTGAGTTTCCTTCATACAAATTAATGGCCGGGAATTGCACTTTCTTTTGTACCGGCGCATTAAGGATAGCCGGGGACAGGGGTGATGATGACAATATTGTCGATCCGATGCCTTTTTTGTCCTCCAACTATTTTTGCATTTCTTCCACCGCTTTCTTCAAAGCTTGCCACACATCTGGAGACGTTTTTCCACTAAAAGGATGTTCGTCATGATTGGGTTCAATGACCTCTTCATGACGCAGTCCCTTGCTAACGGGACGTTTCTCTTGAGTGGCGTGCCTAGCGATGTTACTAGCCCCATTGGGACCTAAACGCCCAAAGGCTGATCTTCTCAGCCTTTCGTGTACTGAGGGGCGAGCAGCAGGGTGTGTTTGTTTCTGTGCTCGCTCCTCGCTTCTCAGTTGATCCTCCCGATGCGCCCCGTGATAACTTGCCCTTCTTGTGTGATAGTGGCTTATACTCCTTGTGTCCCTGCTGCTCGACTCCTCACCCGTCGCTGGAGTGGACTCTCCCCGACTTCCCAGTCGCTCACTTATTGGTCTTTTGCCCTTAGTTTCTCTTACTTGTTCACTATCAACTTCTTCTATTCTTGTATCTTCTCGTTGTTTTGTTCTTTGCTCCATTGCCCGGTTGCTCGCCTCCGGGGCTTTGGATGGTCTTTGCCCTGTTGCCCGGTTGCTCGCCTCCCGGGCCTTTGATGGTCCCGCAACCTCCTATCGCCGTTGCAAGGATTGCAGAACGGCTATTGTTTTGGCCAACTCCTCCGGGTTTTGAGCCAATGCTTCTACTTCCGGGGGAAGAGTGTCAATGGTGACTTGAACATTTTGCCGGGACATTGCTCGTACCGTTCTTGCATGTCCTCCGGTTGATGATACCCTCGTTCGTGATTTATTTGACGGGTGATTGCTCGATTCTTGTGGTTCTTGTGATTGCACCATTTTCCAAATTTTAATGTTTCTTTGATGATGATCTTGTGTTTGTGAATGTATTCACCAATCAACAACTAGCCTTGTATATGAGAGTTTGGTCGTTTACAAACCCTTATTCTCACATACATGCATTCAAGTTTGTAGGTCTTGTGTATTACCACCCAAAAACACTTTAACTTACTTACAAATCCCTGTTTCCGGCGACTTGTTGCCGGAATATTGCAATTTCCGATGAGTCTTTGTAGAAACTCCTTCAAATCTTCAACCAACGGAGGTTCGAACCCTCCTTCTAGCGCCAATTGTTGATGACCTTTTCTAATCAAAGATGATTAGTGGCTGTTTTTCCTTATGAAGATCATCAAACAAGATCTAAGATTAAAATTTGGTTAAGTAATATTCAAGAAATAGATTTGCAAGAGTTTAGCTACTTTTTTTTTTATTCTTCAAAAAAAAAAAAATCCTCCCCCTTCATGCAAATGAAGGGGTATTTATAGGCATACAAAGAGGCTAGGTGTCACCATCTTGATGGCTTGGCCATTGGATTTTTGCCAAGTGTTAGGATACTTGTACAACATCTAAACTATTGCCCAATGAATGGGTGCCAAGTGTTAAGACACATGGACTATATCTAAAGTTAGTGACTCTTGAAGTTCCCAATGTTGTACTTGGTCTTTAGAACCACTCAGCTGCTCTCCATGGTGATCAGCTACTCGTTTGTATGCCTTCGTTGGGTGTTGGAAACCTTTACAGTCCAAGCTGCCCGCCTGCTCGCCTGCTCGCCTCTTGTTGAGTTTTTGGGTCCTTTTGTTCTTGTTGTTCGCCACCTTATAGGGGCTTCTATGGCCAGCTGCTCGCCTCCTTCATTTGAGCCTTAGTCCCTGCTGCTCGCCTCCCAGGGCCCTACTCCCTGTTGTTCGTCCTCCTCACAACTGCTTATTTTTAATGATTTTATAATCTTATTAGATTAACAATTTTATTCCTAATCTTGGTATCTCTTATTTTAATACCATGTCCCTGTTGGTCGTCTATCAACAATGCCCCCTAGTTTGGCGTATAAGGATGAATTTTTATCCTTTTACGTCAAACTATAAGGTAAGATATGCTTCGCGGTGGGAGGTGAACAGCAGGGAGCTCGCCCTTTTTCCATTTTGTATGGAGCGAGCAACTGGGTTTTGAATTTCTTTTAGGCGGGAACTTTGGGAAGCGACCAGCGGGGAGCGACTCTTGAACTCGCGTCGTTTCGCTTCCCGAGGCACGAAACACGAATCGACGTGGGCGGTTGGTGACTTCACTGCCGCCCACGCGCATGCCCTCTAAATTGCATCTAGGGGCCTCAACTTTTCAATTTCCTCAATTTCGCCCCCGAATCCATATCTATAAATAGCTTCTCCCTTCACTTTTTCATTCTTTTCCGATTCTTGCACATAAATCCGCCATTGACGAACCTTCGAGCTTTTCCTTTTGTTGTTTTCTTCGATTCTTTAGTGAATATCGTCCTAATCAAAGGTGAATCCTTTGATTCTTCTTATTTACTATCGTAATTGCTTGTTTTTACTTTTCAATTTTGCAATTTCCGTTCTTCATATTACTCATCCGCCATCGCCGCCGCCGTATCGCCGCCATTTTTTTCTTTTTGATCTGAAATACGCCACCATTGACGCCGCCTCCAAAGTGGTTTCCTTTTTTATTGATTCTAAAAAATTTTAAAATGGCATCTCCATCCTCAAGAAATACCCCATCCGTCGAATTTGTTGGACGAAATCTGGGAAAGAGGCCCATGGAAGATGAACCGTCAGTCCCTCCTCATCGCCGCTCGCTCCGGCGAGCAACTGGCCAAAACCCAAGAACTTTGCTTGTTGATGAAGAGACGGGCTCTGAAGCGAGCTCTGTTGCTCGCTCTGTTGACTCTTTCTATGCTGTGGAAAGCTCGGGCGAGCAGGACATCCAAGGCCCCGTTGCTCGCTCCTCGGCTCGAGAAGGAACTACCTCGGATTTGGGTGAAGATTCTGCTGAGGTCGCTGCCGAAATAGAAGAAATGAGTCTTCCCGAAGACACGGGAGCGAGCAGTGAGTATCAGGCAAGGAGCGAGCAGCGAGCAACTGGATCAGGGGGCGAGCAAGTGGGAGTTACATGGGAATTTCTCCGAGAGATAAATTTTCCCGTTTCAAGGCCAACCCCCGAGTCTCTTATTCCTAAAGCTGTAGTCCGAAGGCAAGATTGGATTGACTACGCTAATAAGTATCACAAAACTTTCCCTACTCCCGCTCGACCTATTATGGAAACTCGTCCATCAACATACACAGCGAGTAAGGTAGCCAGCGCGGTCCTAGAGGAGGATTTGGTTCGGATATGGTCTCGCTACCGTATTCTGTACGATATCCATCTGTACGCCCCCCAACAAGGAGAGAGAGCTGACGACCCACCTCCAGGCTGCACTGCTATCAATCTCGACATACTCAACTCGGGGTTCCCTCTCCCTCTACACCCAGTGATCAGGCAATTCCTGAAGGACATAAACCTGGCAATCACCCAGATTACTCCAAACGGTTGGAGTAGTCTGTTGGCTTTTATCACCCTGTTAGGGTTGGAGGGATATCGGAATAAGATCAGCACGGCGGAGATACATTACGCACTGACCATCTCTTCGGCCATTAATGAAGACGGGCTTGGTTGGTCTTACATCAAAGCCCGTAGTGGCGTTAAGTTAATTGAAGGGGTGCCTAATAAGGTCAAAGGTTGGCATAGGCAATTTCTTTATATCGGCGGCGATTGGCGGGCGTCCTCCGATTTTTCGGGAGGACCGGGACGTATAGACTCTCCTACACATTTCGGCAAAATTCGGCGTATGTCTTAATTCTTAGTTCATCAAATTTTTAGGTGAACTAATTTTAATCTTTTTTCTTGTTTTGCAGGTCCGCGTATCTTGAGGTGGGGGCATCCGGATTTGAGCGAAGAGTTTTTGTACGTCCTTGCGCTGATTTCTCTGCGGGACGCTAAAGATCGGAGTGTTGATCATCTCTCTCAAGCACACTGCCGCAAGCTTGCTCAGCTCACTACTAGTGCTCATCACTTGGAAACACAGGCGGAGATCCCTGAAGGTAACTTCACATAATTCTTGATTTTCTCCTTGTTGCTCGACCTATACCTGCTGCTCGCCCCCACCCCTGCTGCTCGCCTGACCCCTGCTAGTTGCTGTTATTATGCCTGTTACTTCAATTCTTTATGTTTTTTGTTTTTCAGCTCAAAGGGTAACGGTTGCTGTTCCCTCGATTCCTGAGAGTTATCATCTGCTCGCGCGCCGGGTCAAGCAAATGGCAGCTAATCAACCTTCAAGGAAGAAGAAGTTTGATCCTTGCACTTCCTTGATCAGACTTAGAGCCGAAGCAGACGAGGAAGAATAAGAAGCTCCTCAGGCTCCTGCTCCCGTTCCTCGCCCACCTATTCGCTCCTCGCCACCTCCCCAAGACACGAGGGGCAAGAAAAGACTTGCTAAGGAAACTGCCCCTCGCAAGGGAGATGACCGTGCCAAGCGAACAAAAGAACAGGGTTCTTCCCAGGTGGGTAAGACTACTGCTCGCTCCTCGGCTTTGGAGGAGGTGACCGAGCAGCAGGTTGTTGGTGCGATGATTGCCGGTCAGGGCAGGGGCTCATCTCCTGACAACTCGTACTTGGGCTACGACCCCGTAAAAATGAGGGAGTGAGTACCTTCTCCTTCTTTTCGACTGTTCGTCCTTTTAACTCTGTTTTCTAAAGGTTTTTTACTTTGTATAGGTACCGAAAAAACGACTACCCTGGTCGTGCGAAAGTACTTCACCAATTTAGTTGCGTGAAGTCCCCTCCGGCACCCCACGAGATCAAGGACTCCCACGTCCGCAGAGCCATGGAGTATTTTCCTCGTTCGTGGACTAAGACGGGCGAGGAAATCCTTCAGAACCAAAGCCTTAGCGATAATGCTCGCTTGTTGGGCTATAACGCGAGCCATCAATCCATCACTGCTCAGCGAGTTCTGGACCAGGCTATCGAGCTTAAACGGACGAATCGTGGTCTGGGGTGGAGGATCGAGCAAATGGAAGCGGAACGCGACGCTCAACTTGCTCAATTAAAGAAGAAGGATGAAGAACTGATGATGAAGGATGAAGAGCTGGCCAAGCTGAAAGCTGACTTTGAGAGAGCCAAGCTTACCTGGACACGGGAGGTGAAAGCTGCTGAGGACCGGGAGATGGTAGCGTCCAATGCTTCGGAAAAGCTTAAATTGGATTTGGGCGTCGCTACTGATCGTCTGCAGGTCTTAGAGACGGAGTGAGTGGGTCTGGTGGAGAGAGTGGAGTCTCTAAAGGTCCACGTCGACCAGCTGGAAAAGAAGAACAAGCGGGCCATCTCTTACACTACGTATGTGCAAGATGTTACCGATAATACCAATCTCGGGTATATCTGTGCATATGCTGACAGTGTGAGGAATATGAAGTACGCTCTGGATAATGGTCTAGACGTGATGACTTCGACCATTAAAGACTTCACGGACTACGTTACTGACAACCCTCCGGCTCCTGGCTTTGAGATCCCGGTGGCTGATTTAGGAGAGATGGGGGTTAATTTGGGTGTTTTTAAAGACGATGTCCGCATAATAGCCCCTAAGGAGAGAGTGGAGGCGGATAGGGACATGACAATCTTTGAAGCTCTAGGCCCCCTTCTCCCGAATCCTCTCGGCGAGACGAGCTCCTCTGCTGTTGCAGGCGAGCAGCAGGTATCCGGGGTCACTGTGCAAGACATTCAGCCTCCTCCTCCTCCCCAAGATCCTCAAGCACCACCTGCTGCCTCAGCTCCTGAGACTTATATTTTATTTTCTGTCTTTTTTAGTTGGTTATTAGGATAACGATCGTATGCTTTCCATTTCTTTGTAGCCTTGTTTTGATGAATAAAGATCGTTCTTTTACTTTACCGTTTGCCTTTTATTTGCCCTTTTCATTTTTTGCTTAAGTATTTCTTTCTTAAATTGAAAGTAAAATACTTTTCCTTGCAAAATTATGTATGTTGTTCATGTATGGGTCTATTTGGTTCTTAAAGAACTTAACCTCTTATTATGCTTCTTTTTATGTCCTGTTGCTCGCCACTTGCTGTGTTTGTGCTTAAGTGCATTCAGCCTCGGGACGAGCAACTATGTGTTGATATGTGCCCTTTTGCTCGCCTCCACTATACTTGTGCTTTTATGCATATAGTATCTTCGGCGAGCAATATTGTGTAAGGGTGATCATGTGGGCTCCTTGGTCTTATGGACCCTGCTGCTCGCCTCCTTCTGGACTTGTATTTTTTATACTTGTTTGTCTCTGGCGAGCAGTTTTTCTGCTTAGCGAACAGTTGGATTTTAACACCTTTTGCTTTCTTATGTACATAATTCACTGAACAATCATTTATCTACTTACAAATTTTGCCAAAAAAGTGTGAAAATTTCATCGATCTTACACCTTACAAAAACATAAACGAAAAGATAATCTATAAAAAACTTTACATTGGTTTCCTAATTATTGATAATATTTCTTCAACAAAGCCGTGTTCCAGGTATATTGGGCCGAGTTGCCTTCCATGTCTTCAAGATCATACGTGCCGTTGTGCCACTTTTGAGTTATCTTGAATGGGCCCTCCCAAGTCGGTCCAAATACACCTGGAGGTGTTGCTAGGATTTTTCGGAGTACCAGATCCCCGACTTCAAATTCCCTGATTTTTACTTGCGAGTTGTAGTACCTTGCAATCCTTCTTTTGTATATCTCGTTTTTTATTTCTGCTGAGATTCTTTTTTCGTCGATTAGATCCATTTCTGCAGCTAGTGCCTTGTTGTTTTCCTGTTCATTGAACTCGGCTATCCTCTCAGTTGGTATTTTGAGCTCTATAGGTATAACTGCTTCTGTACCGAATGCCATAGCAAACGGTGTCTCTCCAGTGTTTGTTCTATGTGATACTCTATATGCCCAAATCACCTCGGGCAGTTCTTCCGACCACTTGCCTTTCTTATCCACCAGACGGATTTTGAGGATATGCTTGATTATCTTGTTAACTGCCTCGACTTGACCGTTAGACTGAGGATGATATGGTGTCGAAAAATACTTCTTGATACCCCACTTTTTGCAGAAATCTCTTATCTTTTTTCCTTCAAACTGCTTTCTATTGTCTGTTAATATTGCTTGTGGGACTCCGAATCGGCACACTATACTCTTCCGTATAAAACTGATTATTTTCTCTTGTGTTATCGTTACTAGTGCTTCAGCTTCGGCCCATTTCGTGTAATAGTCCACGGCTACTACTGCAAATCTGACATTCCCCTTTCCCGTCGGGAAAGGTCCTATGATATCTATCCCCCACTTTGCGAATGGCCATGGACTATTTACCGAAATCAGTTCCGTTGGGGGCTTATGTATATTGGGGGCGAATAACTGGCATCGGTGACAAGTCTTCGCAATTTTAATTGCGTCTTGCAATAAAGTTGGCCAGTAGTATCCTTGCCTTACTGTTTTGTATGCCAATGCCCGTCCCCCTGCGTGATTTCCGCATACTCTTTCGTGTATTTCCTTCAGAACTTCCTGGCCTTGCCCCCTTGCTAGGCATTTTAATAGGGGCAGTGAAAATCCTCTCTTGTAAAGTTGGTTATCCATGATTGTGAACCTTGCTGCTCGCTTGGCTACCTTTGCTGCTTCTTGGGGATCTTCAGGTACTGTGTTATCTTTGAGGTATCTATATATCGGTGTTCTCCAGTCATCCTCTGTCAATTCTTCTTCGATCTGATTGACCTTATAGTCACTGGTGGACGGGTTAGAAATTCTTGTGATGGTGACTTCTGAAAGTTTTGCTGGTCCCGTACTAGTAGCCAAACGAGCAAGTGCATCTGCTTGCGCATTGTTGTCTCTTGGCACTTGTTCGATGTAAATTTGCTCGAAAAGCGAAACCAGGTGAGCAACGATCTTTTGATATAAGGCCATTTTCTCATCCTTGGCTTCGTATTCCCCACGGACTTGGTTGACTATCAGCTGGGAATCTCCATAAATTTGAACTCTCCGAACTCCCACGGCTAGAGCTAGTCGTAACCCGGCTATCAATGCTTCGTACTCTGCCTCGTTGTTTGTTGCCATGAACTCAAACCTTACGGCTGAGGTGAATACTTGTTCGTCTGGACTGATCAACACTATCCCGGCTCCTGCTGCTGTGTTATTTGATGATCCGTCTACGTACATGTGTCATGGATGATTATGACCTCTCGTCGGATCTTGAGGGAATGTTAATTCGATAATAAAGTCGGCTAACGCTTGTCCCTTGATCGCTGTTCGAGGTGCATAAGATATTCCAAATTGGCTTACTTCGAGCGACCACTTGAGGAGGCGACCAGCGGTGTCAGGCCTTTGTAAGATTTGCCTTAATGGAAAAGTTGTTAAGACCTCCACCTGGTGATCGAAGAAGTACGGCCTTAGCTTTCTCACACTCATCACCAGTGCATAGGCTAACTTTTCCATGGGCGAATACTTAATCTCTACCTCATGCAAGGCCTGACTCACGTAGTAAATTGGCAAGTGAAATTTCCCTTCTGCTTGAACTAAGACCGAGCTGATGGCCACCTCTGATGCGGCTAGATACAGGTACAGTTTTTCTCCAGAGACAGGTTTCGATAGAATCTTAGTATCGCTCAGATATTCTTTCAATTGCTCAAACGCTTGCTGGCAATTACTCGTCCACTGGAATTGTCCCTTTTTTATGGCGTCAAAGAAAGGTCGGCATTTGTCTCCAGATCTGGAAATGAACCTGTTCAGGGCCGCCAGACATCCGGTTAGTCGTTGAACTTCCCTAACGGACCTTGGCGGTTGCATATCCATGATTGCTTTGACTTTTGATGGATTCGTCTCAATACCCCGTTGACTGACCAGGTGCCCAAGAAATTTTCCCGAGTGTACCCCGAAGCTACTTTTCTCTGGGTTTAGCTTCATGTTATATGCTCGAAGTATCTCAAATGTTTGTGCGAGGTGTTCTAAATGATCTTCTTTTCTCGGGCTTTTTACGACTATGTCGTCCACGTACACTTCCATAGTTTTGCTGATGTGCTCATCGAACATCTTGTTAACGAGTCTTTGGTACGTGGCCCCTGCGTTGATTAACCCGAACGGCATTCTTTTCCAACATAATAAGTTTTTATTGGTGTAGAATGATGTGTGCTCCTGGTCGTCTGGGTGCATTGGTATTTGATGATACCCGGCAAATGCGTCCATGAAGGTAAGGAGCTCATGCCCTGCCGTGTTGTCCACCAGCTGGTCAATATGAGGTAGTGGGAAGTTATCCTTGGGGCAAGCGGCATTCAGATCAGTGAAGTCGATACATAACCTCCATGTACCATTTGATTTCTTCACTAACACCGGGTTTGCTACCCATCTAGGACATAAGGCTTCTTTGATAAGATCATTATCGAGTAATTTCTTTACTTCTACGTCCAATGCTTCATATTTGTCAGGTCCAAATTTTCTTCTTTTTTGTCTCACCGGTTTCTTAGTTGGATAAATATTTAGCTTATGACAGGCATGCTCAGGGCTGATGCCTACCATATCAGCATGTGACCATGCGAATACATCGAGATTGGACTTGAGAAACTCTTCCATTCTGGATCTGTATGTCTCAGGGAGCTCAGATCCAATGAATAATTCCAAGTCTTCCCGATTCTGGTCAACTCTTATTGCCTCCAACTCCTCTACCGGGGTTGCTCTCCTTTTCTGGTCTTTCCATCGAGGATCGATAATGGGTCCTTCAAGGTTGATCTCATCCTTGATCATTGGTCCTGCTCCTAGCCTTGGCTCTAAATCTTCAACTTGATTTAGTTCGGGTACGGCCTCTCTTCCCTGTTGCTCGCCAACGCCCTCCTGCTCGTCCACGCCCTGCTGGTCGTCCACCTCCATCATTTCAGTGTCGACGGACTCCATGATTTCATCTAAGATGGAGGGTTCACCTTCGTCCCTGCTGCTCGGCTGCTCGTCCATGATGGATATTCTGTTGTCAGTGGGTTGAATTTGCAGGAGGCATTCTCGGGCTTTCCTTTGATCACCTTTAACCGTACCTGACCCTTTTGGAGTTGGAAATTTAAGACAGTAGTAGTACGTTGAAATGGCCGCTTTGAATTCATTTATGAAAGGTCGACCGAGAAACCCGTTGTAGGCAGACTGCTGATTTACAACTAAGAATTCTACCATTCTAGTCAGTCTCCTTTCGGGATTCTCGATCGATACAAGTTCAACCGACAACGTAACTAATCCTAAAGGAATGGTTACAGCATCTCCAAATCCTACTATCTTATGATCACATTCCTTTATATATTCCTCACAATCATCTATCTGATCTAGTGTGCTTTTAAACAAGATGTTTGTGTAGGAGCCGGTGTCCACAAGCAAACGGTGAACTCGGGCTCCCATGATATTAGCACAGATGATTAGTGAGTCATTGTGCGGGGTGAGTATCCCGTCTAGGTCCTTCTCAGAAAACACCAACTCGCCTGTCTTTTTAGTAGCTTGGTTTACCCCGACTTCTCTGACTTGAGCTACCGCCCTCAACTCTGCTTTCCTTTTTCTTTTAGACACTGGTGGCCTACCGTCAGAACAGCCCCCTACCGGTCTGGATGGCTCAAGCATTAAGATTTCTCGGACGGGTTTCAGCTGGGGCTGTCATCGTTTTCTTCCTTTTTTGATCCCTCCTGCTCGACTGTTCGTCACTCTCATCATCTTCCGAGCCGGAGGATATCGCCACCCTTGGTTTCTTTCCTGGTTGTCGCTTTACAAATTCTGATAACTTTCCTTCTTCGTAGAATCTCTATAACTATTTCAGGAGATCTCGGCATTCACTTGTGAAGTGACCTATGGTCTGATGGTATGCGCAGTATTTGTTGGGGTTCATTTTTCCTCATTCTTGTCGTATCTTACGGGGTTCAGACAGCATATCCTTATCCTTCACGTTGTTGTATACAGCCTCAATTGATGTGGATTGGACATGGTTCAACTTCTCCTTCAATCGGACCCTTCACTGAAAGCTTTCATGTTCTTAGGGGCCTTGTATTCCCCTCCTGACTTCTTTCCTGATTTCTTGGTATCAGCCTTGTCTCCTAGTTCTCTCTACAGAGTCTCTTGCATCGAAATGTATACTCCAGCCCTGTGCCTGAATTCGGAGTAAGTTTTAGGGAAAGCTAGATGCATCTCCTTCCACAGATCTGTCCCCTTCTTAAGCCCTGCCATAACTGCCACTATCTTAGTGTCTTCACTTACTGGTTCTCCTTCCAGTAGGACTTTGTCGAATCTTTCAAGGAAGGCTCTATCAGACTCCTCGTCTCCTTGCCTCAGATCTGCCAATCTATGTCTCTGCGTAAAGTAAGATCCGACTGTGGAGAAGTGCGAGAGAAATTCCTTGCTGAGTTGTGTGAACGAACTGATGGAGCCGGGAGCAAGTGCGGAAAACCATCTGTGAGGACCGTCACCAAGAGTTAACGGAAAATTCCGACATTGAGTTGCATCGGATGCTTTTACCGATATCATGTAATCGGTATACTTAGACAGGTGCACTTTCGGGTCTGAGTTTCCTTCATACAAATTAATGGCCGGGAATTGCACTTTCTTTTGTACCGGCGCATTAAGGATAGCCGGGGACAGGGGTGATGATGGCAATATTGTCGATCCGACGCCTTTTTTATCCTCCAACTGTTTTTGCATTTCTTCCACCGCTTTCTTCAAAGCTTGCCACTCATCTGGAGACGTTTTTCCACTAGAAGGCTGTTCGTCATGATTGGGTTCAATGACCTCTTCATGACGCAGTCCCTTGCTAACGGGATGTTTCTCTTGAGTGGCGTGCCTAGCGATGTTACTAGCCCCATTGGGACCTAAACGCCCAAAGGCTGATCTTCTCAGCCTTTCGTGTACTGAGGGGCGAGCAGCAGGGTGTGTTTGTTTCTGTGCTCGCTCCTCGCTTCTCAGTTGATCCTCCCTATGCGCCCCGTGATAACTTGCCCTTCTTGTGTGATAGTGGCTTATACTCCTTGTGTCCCTGCTGCTCGACTCCTCACCCGTCGCTGGAGTGGACTCTCCCCGACTTCCTAGTCGCTCACTTATTGGTCTTTTGCCCTTAGTTCCTCTTACTTGTTCACTATCAACTTCTTATATTCTTGTATCTTCTCGTTGTTTTGTTCTTTGCTCCATTGCCCGGTTGCTCGCCTCCGGGGCTTTGGATGGTCTTTGCCCTGTTGCCCGGTTGCTCGCCTCCCGGGCCTTTAATGGTCCCGCAACCTCCTATCGCCGTTGCAAGGATTGCAGAACGGCTATTGTTTTGGCCAACTCCTCCGGGTTTTGAGCCAATGCTTCTACTTCCGGGGGAAGAGTGTCAATGGTGACTTGAACATTTTGCCGGGACATTGCTCGTACCGTTCTTGCATGTCCTCCGGTTGATGATACCCTCGTTCGTGATTTGTTTGATGGGTGATTGCTCGATTTTTGTGGTTCTTGTGATCGCACCATTTTCCAAATTTTAATGTTTCTTTGATGATGATCTTGTGTATGTGAATGTATTCACCAATCAACAACTAGCCTTGTATATGAGAGTTTGGTCGTTTACAAACCCTTATTCTCACATACATGCATTCAAGTTTGTAGGTCTTGTGTATTACCACCCAAAAACACTTTAACTTACTTACAAATCCCTGTTTCCGGCGACTTGTTGCCGGAATATTGCAATTTCCGATGAGCTTTTGTAGAAACTCCTTCAAATCTTCAACCAACGGAGGTTCGAACCCTCCTTCTAGCGCCAATTGTTGATGACCTTTTCTAATCAAAGATGATTAGTGGCTGTTTTTCCTTATGAAGATCATCAAACAAGATCTAAGATTAAAATTTGGTTAAGTAATATTCAAGAAATAGATTTGCAAGAGTTTAGCTACTTTTTTTTTTATTCTTCAAAAAAAAAAATCCTCCCCCTTCATGTAAATGAAGGGGTATTTATAGGCATACAAAGAGGCTAGGTGTCACCATCTTGATGGCTTGGCCATTGGATTTTTGCCAAGTGTTAGGATACTTGTACAACATCTAAACTATTGCCCAATGAATGGGTGCCAAGTGTTAAGACACATGGACTATATCTAAAGTTAGTGACTCTTGAAGTTCCCAATGTTGTACTTGGTCTTTAGAACCACTCAGCTGCTCTCCATGGTGACCAGCTACTCGTTTGTATGTCTTCGTTGGGTGTTGGAAACCTTTACAGTCCAAGCTGCCCGCCTGCTCGCCTGCTCGCCTCTTGTTGAGTTTTTGGGTCCTTTTGTTCTTGTTGTTCGCCACCTTATAGGGGCTTCTATTGCCAGCTGCTCGCCTCCTTCATTTGAGCCTTAGTCCCTGCTGCTCGCCTCCCAGGGCCCTACTCCCTATTGTTCGTCCTCCTCACAACTGCTTATTTTTAATGATTTCATAATCTTATTAGATTAACAATTTTATTCCTAATCTTGGTATCTCTTATTTTAATACCATGTCCCTGTTGGTCGTCTATCAACACTTTAATAGTTCTCGATGGAGGGTAGAATCGCTCAAGAAACAGACGCTCGAGCTCGGCCCATGTGGTTACACCTCCCCGTGGGAGCGTGTTGTCATACCACTCTTTAGCTATTCCCGTCAATGAGAATGGGAACAGCCTAAGCCTCTTGGCATCTTCAGACATGCCGTTATAATTGAATGTGGAGGCTATCATGAGGAAACTCCTCAGGTGAGTATGAGGGTTCTCCTTCCTAACTTCCCCTTTGAACTGGTTCTCGGTAAGCAGCTTAAGAATTCCCGGGGAAATCGAGAAGTTATTTGCCTCAACAGGAGGCAATGCCACTCCATCATAGTACCGTTGTGGCTGGGCTACAAACCTCCCTCGAATAGCCATATTTTGATCTACGTTCTGAGGAACGTGTTGAGGATTAGCAGCTGGTACGGGTACTTGTTGGGGTGGTGGTTGGTAAACAGGTGGTTGATTGAAAACTGGAGGTGGAGGATACGGGTATGGTGGGTAAGGATAAGGTGGGTATGGGTAGGGTGGATAAGGTAAATTGTTTTGTGGTAAGTTGGGATGTGGGTAAGCAGGGTTGTTATGAGGATTTTGGACAATGTTATGAGCTGGGCTATTTTGGTTCTGAGTACCCGGGTTTTGGCTCTGGCTTTCTCCTAACGGATCTTGATTCTTACTGGTATTGCCATCAGTGCCGTCAACCCGGTTCAATGCCTGATTGAACTCATTCTCGACATCATCCAACTCATTAGTGATGTACATCGGTTCTTTCCCCCGGCAGCATTCATCCTTCTTAAGAAGGCTCAGTTTCTTCTTGCTATTGTCTTAGGATCTAATGGTAACCTCTCTTCGCTCGTATTGCCTTGTGAGCGTGTTTTCAAAAACCTGAAATACTAACAATAGAATCAAAACGCAACTGCCGAATATGTACGAAATAAAAAAGACAGAAAAGAAAATCACTCACTACTAACTACTAAGCTATCTACAAGTCCTATTCAAAAAGCATACAACGCCATCCCCGGCAACGGCGCCATTGACTTGAAGCAAAATACCAACTTCTACTAGTAGATTCCCCGCAAGCGGACGGGTTCACTGTAGTATGAATAAGTATAATGGCCAAGTATATCGAACCCACGAGATGGAGTGTATGCGAACAGATCCCTGAAGATCTACGCGTCATAGCTAATATGAGTGTAATGTTTTTGGGTTTTTTGAAAGATTAATTGAAACTAAATTAAACTAATTAAACTAAAGAACGAAAGAAACGAATTAACTAAGGGTTGTGTTCAAGTAAGAGATGGTGATGCTTAGGATAGGAATCCCTATGTATACTAACGGAGCAGATACATAATCAAAATAACCGTGACGTGCAAGAAATAACCTAAGTAAATGAATGCAAGGTGAAAGCTCAAGATTCTAAACCCTAATACTTTACCCTAACACTCGACTTCACTAATCCACTAACAAGTTAATAGATTGTGCTTAATTAATGAGACCCTAATTTAACTGAGGTGATGCGGTCGTCCTCCTTCGCTAAACTGGTAGATGAATTAACCCTTTCTAAACCCTCTAGTTAAGTCTACTCGTTGTTAAAGAGTGATACGGTCGTCCTCTCTCTAACACTTTTCGAACAAAATTCAAAAGTAAAGTTAAGATTAATTTTAAGAATTCATTAATCAAGAGAATTAAAACCTAACGTCACAAGTTACCCTAATTACGTACCCACAACCTACTTCTACGAGTTCATCCTACCCCAAGCATGCAAGGGTTTTAGCTAGACATAGGTTTTACGTAAATGATAGCAATTGAATAAGTAACGAACATGAACATGATAATTAAGACGAATAAGAGATCAAACATAAACTAGGGTTTAACGTAATAAAAGAATAAATTGAAATTAACTCAAGAAAAGAAGTCTCAACGTGTTCAAGAACAAAAATATAAAGAAACGAAACTAAAAAGTAAGATCGTAATATGAATTTGTAACGAAAACCTCAAAAACGTAAACGTAAAGCTTGCTTCTCTCCTTCCTCTCCAAAAACAAACTCTAAAAGTCTAAATCTATCAAGTGATGTGTGGTATTCCTAAAAAACGAGCTTGAGACGAGTATATATATGCAACGGGCCAAATTGTGAACTCATGGGCTGAAAAACGCCTTTTAAAACGCCAAACGTGAAGGTGCTCGAGCAGACCCACTCGAGCGGTCGCGCTCGAGCATGTAGCTCGAATGACACAGGTGCTCGAGCGGTGGCGCTCGAGCTGCTCGAGCGCTCGAAATTTTCTGTATGTTTTGGGCGCTCGAGCAACGTGCTCGAGCGCTAGTGCTCGAGTGATTCACTCGAATGCTCCCAAAATTTCTCCAACTAGTACTTTTCTTCTTCAACACTAACACCAATCGTATTCCTTCGATATCTTCTCATCCGGGCATCCGTTTGAGTCGATTCAAAGTCCTACGAACTCCGTTCTTCGCCCTCGATTCACCTACAAGCATTAAAGAGACAAATTCATCAATGTATAGAAATAATGCTCAATTGACTCCAAATACTCGACAAAATCGGCCAAAATTAGGGTATTTTGAGTGACGAATCATGACAATTTCACGCCTAATCAGCGCCACTAGGGCACAAGCTACTTTCGTTCATTTTTATGCAATTAATTATATATGTATTCAAATTAAGTCTTTTTTTTTTATAATTCACCAAATTAATTTCTTTTCGTATCTAAGTTGTTTATTAAAATATTTTGCCCAACTATTTTTTTTTATTTTGTAAAATTATTTATTTCGACAATGCATAATTTTATAATTCGTTCATTTGTACGCAATTAATTGTATATGTATCCAAATTGACTCATTTTTTTCTATAATTCACCAAATTAATTCATTTTTGTTTCTCACTTGTTTTTATAAATGTTGTGGCCATTTAATTTTTATTAGTTTGGTAAAATTATTTATTTCGACTCCCGCTTAAAATTATAATTCGTTCATTTGTACGCAATTAATTGTATATGTATCCAAATTGACTCATTTTTTTTCTATAATTCACCAAATTAATTCTTTTTTGTTTCTCACTTGTTTTTATAAATGTTGTGGCCATTTAATTTTTATTAGTTTGGTAAAATTATTTATTTCGACTCCCGCTTAAAATTATAATTCGTTCATTTGTATGCAATTAATTGTATATGTATCCAATTGACTCGTTTTTTTTCATAATTCACCAAATTAATTCATTTTCGTTTCTAACTTGTTTTTATAAATATTGGGGTCATTTAATTTTTATTATTTCTGTAAAATTATTTATTTCGACTCCCGCTTAAAATTATAATTCCTTCATTTGTATGCAATTAATTGTATATGTATCCAATTGACTAGTTTTTTCCATAATTCACCAAATTAATTCATTTTCGTTTCTAACTTGTTTTTATAAATATTGGGGCCATTTAATTTTTATTATTTCTGTAAAATTATTTATTTCGACTCCCGCTTAAAATTATAATTCGTTCATTTGTATGCAATTAATTGTATATGTATCCAAATTGACTCGTTTTTTTCCATAATTCACCAAATTAATTCATTTTCGTTTCTCACTTGTTTTTATAAATGTTGTGTCCATTAAATAAAAGTAAATTCAAACTAAAATAAATTCACAAAATTATAAATTAAAGTAACAATTCAAAAATTAAATTAAAGTAAGAATTCAAACTAAAAAAAAATTGTACTTCATAGTTATTAAAAATAAAATTTTTTTAACCATCGGAATTAAATCCGTCTTCCTCCTCATCCTCGCCCAGGTTAACAATCGGTGGCATCGATGGCTGGGTAGGCGGGATCGGCGGCATCGATGGCTGGGTCGGCGGCATCGGTGGCGCAGGCATTTGCGCTCGTGGCATTGAATCAGAGGCGAATATCTGCCACCACGCCTGCATGGCGGCTGTATACTGATTAGGCGTGAAATTGTCATGATTCGTAGCTAGAAACGCCCTAGTTTTGGTCGAGTTTATAGAGTATTTAGAGTCAAATGAGCATTATTTCTATACATTGATAAATTTGTCTCTTTGATGCTCATAGGTGAATAGAGGACAAAAAACGGAGTTCGTAGGACTTTGAATCGACTCAAACGGATGCCCGGATGAGAAGATATTGAAGAAATACGATTGGTATTAGTGCGGACGAGGAAAAGTATCATTTGGAAGGATTAGAGATCACTCGAGCGCATTGCTCGAGCGCCACCGCTCGAGCGCCTTAATCGAGCGCGCAAACGTACAGAACAATTCTTGCGCTCGAGCAGCTCGAGCGCCACCGCTCGAGCGAATTGCTCGAGCGCCCAAAACATACAGAGAAGATTCAGCGCTCGAGCAGCTCGAGCGCGACCGCTCGAGCGAATGCATCATTCGAGCTACACAGCTTGAGCGGGACCGCTCGAGCATTTTGCTCGAGCGCCCATATACTTTTGCCTCCGGATGCGTATTTTCGGCCCATTAACTCCCGTTTCGACCCGTGCCTATATATACCTCGTCCAAACACGTTTTGAAGGATCCCCAACTTTTAGAAATCACTTTAGACTTAATTTTTAGAGAGAGGAAGAGGAGAAGAACGAGCAAGCTTTACTTTTACGTTGTTGAGGTTTTTCATACGAATTCTTAGTTTTCTTTTCGTTCTTAGTTTCTTTTCATTAGCTTGATTACTTTAAACGTTTTAAACTTCATTTTAGTTAATTAAATTTCAGTTCTTAGAATTATTTTATTTTAAAACCCTAGTTCATGTTTCTTATTTTCTTCGTTCAATTCATTATGTTTTTGTTCGTTGTTTCTTCTATTGCTTTTATTTTTGTTATAACCATGTCCGGCTAAAACCCTTGCATGCTTGGGTTAGGATGAACTCGTAGAAGTAGGATGTGGGTACGTAATTAAGGTAATTGGTGACGTTAGTTTTAATTCTCTTAATTAATGAATTCATATAATTAATCTTAACTCTACCTTTGAATTTCGTACGAAAGTGTTAGAGAGAGGACGACCGCATCACTCAATAACAATTAGTAGTCTTAACGAGAAGGTTTAGTAAAGGTCAATTCATCTACCGGTTTAGCGAAGGAGGACGACCGCATCACCTTAGTTAAATTAGGGTCTCATTAATTAAGCGCTATCTATTAACTTGTTAGTGGATTAGTGAAGTTGATTGCTAGGATAAAGTATTAGGGTGAGAAATCTTGAGCTTTCATTCTACGATCTTTTACTTAGGTTAATTCTTGTTTGTCACGATTACTTTGATTATGTACCTGCTCCGTTAGTATACGTAGGGATTCCTATCCTAAGCATCACCATCTCTCATTAGAAAACAACCCGTAGTTAATTCGTTCTTTTTCATTCTTTAGTTTACTTAGTTTAATTCAGTCTTTTAATTAATCTTTCAAAAACCCAAAAAACATTACACTCATATTGAGTACGACGCGTAGATCTTCAGAGATCTATTCGCATATACACTATCCCTTGGGTTCGATACTACTTGGTCCCTATACTTGCCCATACTACAGTGAACCCGTACTCTTGCGGGGTAGCTACTAGTAGAAGCTAGTAAAATCGCTTCAAGTCAATGGCGCCGTTGCCGGGGATGGTGTTATATGCCTTTTGAATAGGACTTGTAGATAGCTTAGTAGTTAGTAGTGGGTGATTTATTTTCTGTTTTTATTTTTATTTGTATTCAATCGGCAGTTGCGTTTTGATCCATCTGCTAGTGTGTCAGGTTTATGAAAACACGCTCACAAGGCAATACGAGCGAAGAGAGAATACCATTGGACCCTGAGACAATAGCCAGAAGGAACCGAGCCTTCTTAAGAAGGATGAACGCTGCCGACTTAGGGAAGGAACCAATGGACATCAATAATGAGTTAGACGATGCTGCCAACGATTTCAATCAGGCAGTAGACCGAGTTGAAGGCACTGGAGTTAGTGGTAGCCAGAATCAAATTCCATTAGGGGATAGCCAGAGCCTAAACCCGGATACACAAAACGTAGGGAATCTAGCTCAGAACCTTGTCCATATTCCTCATAACAACCCTGCTTACCCACAAAACCCAAATAACCCTTTTAACAACCCAGTATACCAACATTACCCATACCCACCTTATCCTTACCCACCATATCCATATCATCCACCCCCAGTCTACAACCAACCACCTGTTTACCAACCACCACCCCAACAAGTACCAGTACCTGCTGCTAATCCTCAACACGTTCCTCAGAACGTAGATCATAATATGGCGATTAGAGGGAGGTTTGCAGCGCAGCCACAGCGGTACTATGATGGAGTGGCTTTGCCTCCTGTTGAGGCGAACAACTTCTCGATATCACCGGGGATTTTAAAGCTGCTGACTGAGAATCAGTTCAAAGGGGTGATCGGGAAGGAGAACCCTCACACTCACTTGAGGAGCTTTCTCATGATAGCCTCAACATTTAATTATAATGGCATGTCTGAAGATGCCAAGAGGCTTAGGCTGTTCCCATTCTCATTGACGGGAATAGCCAAGGAGTGGTACGATAATACGCTCCCGCGGGGAGGTATTACCACTTGGGCCGAGCTCGAGCGTCTATTCCTCGGGCGATTCTACCCTCCATCAAGGACAATAAAAGCTAGAATTGAGATCTCGTCCTTTCGTCAGAAGTCTGGAGAGGATTTACGCCAAGCGTGGGAGAGATACTCAAACATGCTGATTGAGTGCCCGCAGCACGGGTACAATGAGGGAGACATTATGGCGTTCTTCTACAGTGGTGCCAACAAGGCGGGGCAAGACCATTTAGATGCCTGTGCGGGTGGAGCATTCCTCAATCAAGGCATAGAGAGGTGTAGAGAGATCGTTGACAACATCGTCACGAATGCCGGTGCTTGGAGTGGAGATGCAGATTTTCAGAGAGTGCATCAGGTTGAAGAGGGAGAAGGAACGAGAAGGCTGCTGATGGCCATGATGGAAAAGATCAACAACCTCGAGTTGGGGAAGAGTTTGGGTGGAGAGCAGGCAGTAGAGAATGAGAGAGTAGACCAACCCAGTGGACAGCAAGAGGTAGCCAATTACATGGGAGGCCCATATTACAATCAGAATGGCTACCAAGGTGGAAATCAGTATGGAAGGCCTTCTTATGGCCAACCATTTATGCCTCCAGGCCCTCAGCCACTTCAAAATCAATGGAGGAACACACAAGGAGCTCAAGGAGGCCAGCAGCCTCATCAAAACACATGGAGGAAGAATGATAATTTTTCTTATGCTAACCCAAAAGCTGGTGTTACTGTTCCTGCAGGTGTTGATCCGGGGTCTAAACCTCCTGGTGGAGAAGGCGGTGCATCAACCGAGGAGATGTTGAGAGTGATCCTTCAGAAGGTGGAGGAAGGGAGCAAGCGGTTGTCATCCTTGGAGTACGATGTGAAGGAGCTGCACAAGAAGGGTGATCAACGTGATCAAGAGCTCCAGAAGATGAATGTTGAGTGGACTAGAACTCAACAAGAGAACAATCGAAGGTTCACCTCTTTAGAGCTCCAGATGAGCCAGATTGCAAAATCAGTGAATAGAATGCCGGAGGGGAACTCAAAAGAGCAGTGCAAGGCGATCCAGCTAAGAAGTGGAACCAACTACGAAGGTCCTCAGATGCCTGCTGATTCTGAGACGCCCCAAGAAGAGATTGAGCCTAAAGGAGATGAAGTTGAGAAGGGGATTGAAAGTAAAGGGATTGAGAAGCATGAAGACATGGATGAGTCCCAGAAGGGCAAGGAAAGTAAGGAGGATGAGAGAGTTCCTAAGTGGAAAAAGGCAAAGGAAGCAAGGGAGAAAGTGAAAGAAACGGAAAGAGATGAATGGGGGGTACCCAAATCTGTGATACCCGTCCCATATCCACAGCGCTTCATGAAAAAGAAGCTTGATGAAAAATTTGCTAAATTTCTTGATGTTTTTAAACAACTGCATATTAATATTCCCTTTTATGATGCTTTGGAACAGATGCCGCATTATGCGAAGTTTTTAAAGGACTTGATCGCGAAAAGACGGCGAGTGGATGAGCCGAAGTTGGTGCAGCTGAACCACGAGGTGAGTGCATTAGTGCACAAGGCGCTTCTACCGAAGCTGAAGGATCCCGGTAGCTTCACGATCCTGTGTGATATTGGGAACGGGATCAAGAAGGGAGCGTTGTGCGACCTCGGAGCGAGCATTAATTTGATGCCACTGTCGCTTTTCAAGAAGTTGGAAGGTGTTGAACTTCAACCCACAATGATGATGCTTCAACTAGCCGATCGGTCTATTACTCGACCTCAAGGTGTGGTTGAAGACGTCCTCGTGAGAGTTGGAGATCACATTTTTCCAGCCGACTTTGTAGTGCTAGAGATGGAGGAAGATGAGCACGTACCCCTGATCTTGGGAAGACCGTTCTTAGCTACGGCGGGGATGGTGCTAGACGTGGCGAATGGGAAGATCACGTTGAAGGTTGATGATCAAGAAGTGAAGATCTCCCTCTATGAAGCCATGAAACACCCGAGGGAGGATGAGAGCTTGTATTGCATGGATGCAATCGATCCTCGTGTTGAAGACACGCATTCTCTCCCTAATCCTTCTCATATTCATGATTTTGCTAGTCCTTCAATTGATAATTTAACCCATGAGCGTTATGTTCTTGATTATTTTGATAGGGATAAAGTGAGGAAGTTGAAGGATGAAGAGGTAAAGAAAGTGAATGTGGTCCAGCTAGAAGGAAAAGGAGGAGTTAAGAAGAAGAAGTCCAAGCTCAAGAAATTGTTTAGTAAGACTCCTCCAGATAGAGGCAAGAAGGAGTTGAGACCCATAACACTTGGGAATGAGAAAAGAGGAAAGGAACTCATGATGGAGGGACATCAAGGAAAGAAGTTCAAACACCACTCTTATGAGAGTGAGGGAGGTAAATTTGAATTTGATGTCCCATAAGCTCCTTTGAGCTCGGTCCGGTATGAGGACCTTAAAAATAGCGCTGAATGGGAGGCAACCCATTTTTATTTGCTTTTGAGTGTTTTTTAGTTATTTCCCTTTTATGTTACTAGGATGTTGTTGAGTCGTATGTTTAACCTCGTACTTGAGAGTTTTATTTTGTAGGCTTGTCTCTAAAGGAGTAAAGGTATCAAAGAAGTGGAGATTGAAGGAACCAACTTGAGACAAGGGAATGTGCAAAGCTATTGAGAGAAATTGAATTATTTGGTTGAGGTAACCCACAACCCCAAACTTAGACCTCTAGCAAGGTCGAAGTTTGGGGGGTGGAGTTTTTTTTATTTGTTTTATGATTACATTGCACATGCATGCACGCCCTTATCTTTGAGTTGAGTTTGATTGATTATTGGATTGTTGAGATGCTCCTTGGGCTATTATTAATTTATTTTGTTACTCAATATTTTATGCCTATCAATCATCTTATGCTTGTTGATTGCTATCTTTGAGTATGATTTGATGAGTAGGGTGAGTTGTAAGGTTGAGTTAGAAATTCTTTTGTGTGAGTGTTTGAGTTCGAGCTGATTTGAGAAAGAACTTGTATGCTTGTGAATTTTTCTTTTGAGTACTTGTGTGATGAGAGTGAGAATGCACTAGGACTAGCATGGATGTGAAAGCCGTGAGAGTTAAGCCTTATGAGATTTTGATGCATTAATTAATCTCTTCGTTTGTGAGTGAATCATCACCTTAGAGGATGCTAGAACTTGTGTGTGCTCTTGCTTCTTGATTGTGTCTAGTTTGATATGCCGAATGTGATCTTAGGCCATCTTTGTTTTTATTGAGTCACTTAGCCAAAAATTTTCCTTACCAATGACATTGAATCCCTTGTTAGCCCCTTTGAGCCTAAAGCCTATTTTATTTGCTAGCACATATGAACACTATTCCAATTCCTAAGCCTTTTGTCCCAATTTGAGTGGAGAATAGGAAAGTGTGAATATGAAGGGAGTGAATTGAGTTGAAAAAGGAAAATGTTGTTTGTTGAGTGAATATGAAAAGAAGGTGTGATGAAGTTTTGAGATGTGGGAAAAAGAGAAAGAAAATTGAGAATGAGCAAAAAGAAAAAAAAATGAGCTCATGTGTTTGTGCGAAAAAAAAAAGAGAAAAAAAAAGTGATTGAAAAAAAAAAGTGAAAGAGTGAGAAAGAAAAAAATTTGAAGTGTTGAGAGTATGGAATTGAAATGATGTTGATTGAAAATGTTTGAAGTATTCTGTTCCTAATCTCGAAGTGCCAAAGTTTGAATTTCTATTCTCCATTCACTTTAGTCACTTTACCTTATATTGTTATATTGTTATCCCACCTGTCCAAAGAGCCTACATTACAACCTTGAGAAAAGTCCTTTTTGATTCGGCATTGATTTCTAGAATGTGGTCGGAGTTGAGAGTGCTTACAAGCCTATGGCTGCCAATATGTGTGATTGATTGAATGAGTGAGTCCCTTAAACACTGATATACACTTGTAAGGGAGTGAAACACATCGTTGAGTGCACATCCATGTTTGATCTTGGTGGTTCTTGTTGTTGTTGCATGAGTATGATGAAGGAAAGTGAGTGAGTATACTTGTGATTGATCTTTGAAGCTTGAGTTCATTAGCTTGCATGATTGAGTTTTCCTACTCATTCCTAACAATTTCACTTGACTTATTATTTCATTGCTTGGGGACAAGCAATATGGTAAGTTTGGGGGGGTTGATTAGGCGTGAAATTGTCATGATTCGTAGCTAGAAACGCCCTAGTTTTGGTCGAGTTTATAGAGTATTTAGAGTCAAATGAGCATTATTTCTATACATTGATAAATTTGTCTCTTTGATGCTCATAGGTGAATAGAGGACGAAAAACGGAGTTCGTAGGACTTTGAATCGACTCAAACGGATGCCCGGATGAGAAGATATTGAAGAAATACGATTGGTATTAGTGCGGACGAGGAAAAGTATCATTTGGAAGGATTAGAGATCACTCGAGCGCATTGCTCGAGCGCCACCGCTCGAGCGCCTTACTCGAGCGCGCAAATGTACAGAACAATTCTTGCGCTCGAGCAGCTCGAGCGCCACCGCTCGAGCGAATTGCTCGAGCGCCCAAAACATACAGAGAAGATTCAGCGCTCGAGCGAATGCATCATTCGAGCTACACAGCTCGAGCGGGACCGCTCGAGCGTTTTGCTCGAGCGCCCATATACTTTTACCTCCGGATGCGTATTTTCGGCCCATTAACTCCCGTTTCGACCCGTGCCTATATATACCTCGTCCAAACACGTTTTGAAGGATCCCCAACTTTTAGAAATCACTTTAGACTTAATTTTTAGAGAGAGGAAGAGGAGAAGAACGAGCAAGCTTTACTTTTACGTTGTTGAGGTTTTTCATACGAATTCTTAGTTTTCTTTTCGTTCTTAGTTTCTTTTCATTAGCTTGATTACTTTAAACGTTTTAAACTTCATTTTAGTTAATTAAATTTCAGTTCTTAGAATTATTTTATTTTAAAACCCTAGTTCATGTTTCTTATTTTCTTCGTTCAATTCATTATGTTTTTGTTTGTTGTTTCTTCTATTACTTTTATTTTTGTTATAACCATGTCCGGCTAAAACCCTTGCATGCTTGGGTTAGGATGAACTCGTAGAAGTAGGATGTGGGTACGTAATTAAGGTAATTGGTGACGTTAGTTTTAATTCTCTTAATTAATGAATTCATATAATTAATCTTAACTCTACCTTTGAATTTCGTACGAAAGTGTTAGAGAGAGGACGACCGCATCACTCAATAACAATTAGTAGTCTTAACGAGAAGGTTTAGTAAAGGTTAATTTATCTACCGGTTTAGCGAAGGAGGACGACCGCATCACCTTAGTTAAATTAGGGTCTCATTAATTAAGTGCTATCTATTAACTTGTTAGTGGATTAGTGAAGTTGATTGCTAGGATAAAGTATTAGGGTGAGAAATCTTGAGCTTTCATTCTACGATCTTTTACTTAGGTTTGTTGATGATCTTTTCTAACCAAGATGATTAGTGGCTGTTTTCTATAATCAAGATCATCAAACAAGATCAAGAAATTATAAAATTTAGCTAAGTAATGCTCAAGAAAGAATTTGGCAAGAGTTTTGCTATGTATTCAATTGTTCTCCCCTTTTTCATGTACAAGAAGGGAGTATTTATAGACATACAAAGTGGCCATGTGTCACCATCTTGGTGGCTTAGCCATTGGATCTTTGCCAAGTGTTAGGACACTTGTACAACATCTACACTATTACTCATTGGATGGGTGCCAAGTGTTAGGACACTTGGACCATATCTAAGCTAGTGACTCTTGGAATTCCCCATGTTGTACTTGGTCTTTGGCACTTCTGAGATGCTCTCGATGGTGACCGGCTGCTCGCTTGTACGTCTTCGTTAGATGTCATGGTCCTTTGCGTTCTGAGCTGTTCGCTCCTCGCTTGGGATCATTTTACAATGCTGCTCGCTTTACTACGAACCTACTCGCCCAAATGGGCTTTGGCTTGAGCCACTGGCACAACTGTTCTTTGCAAGGCTGCTCGCCACAATTCTGCTTGCCGCATTAGTGCCCTGCTACAAAGCTGTTCACCCTATGAATCTGCTAGCCCTGCTACAAAGCTGTTCGCTTTCACGAAACTGCTAGCTCCTTTGATTTGTTATCCTGTTACTAAGTCTAATAATCTCCTGTTTATTAATTACTTAATTGTTCGCTACCCAACAATTGCCCCCTAGCTTGGTCTCATGTTGGGCATGGATTGATCAATTGGGACCAAGCTATAATTTCTTTGAACATTGGGCGAGCAAGAATGGAACATGGATGTTTACATGGGCGAATATCTGAGCAGTTGGGCGAACAGGCGAGCATGAGAGCTCACGTGCGCGACCAGCAGCGAACGCTTTTTCGTGTCGCGACGGATGGATTCCCGAGGCACGGAATGTGAGGCGTCGCGTCAGTCACGCGCGACCCCTAATTTGCCCATAGGGGCCTATAGTATTTTGCGGAAATTGCATTTTTGCCCCAGCCTTGTCCTTATAAATAGGCGTCACTTTCTTCTTCTTTCTTCTTTCCGCATTTCTAGGATTTTCGCCATTGATAAGCATTTCAAAGCTTTATTTCTTCTTGTAATTCTCGTGCCCAGATTCCTCCATATTTGCCCCTGATTTTGATTTCTTCGAAGGTAATCTATCCTACGTTCATTTTTCTTTTTTAATTTCGTAAATTATCTCTTTTTAAATTTGCACTTCTTGTAACCGCGACTGTAATTCCGGCCGCGAACCACCGTAGCGCCGCCGTACTGTTGACGCCGTCGCCGCCATCATAACTTCTCCGGTGGCATCTTTATCCGTATATTACCCCACTTAGCAAAATTCTTCCATCATTTATTTTTAAATGGAGTTTTCCCCCTCAAGTTCTTCTCAACCCGGATCCGGACGAAACCCGGAAAAGAGACCCACAGATCTGGATTCTCCGCGCAGATCTGTTCGTCAAGCATTGGCGAACAACCCACACACATTGTTGGTGGACGAAGACACGGACTCCAATGCGAGCTCCGTTGTTCGCTCGGTAGAGATGTACGCCGCTGATCGCTCTGGCGATCAAGATGAGACTCACCATCTTGCTCGCGAACCTGAAACGTCCTCCGACCTTGGCGAAGACTCTGCCGAAGTGGCCGCGGAGATAGAGGGTTCAATCGATCTCGAGGGCGACCAGGCTGATACTGCTGGCGAGCAGCAAGTTGGCGAGCAAGAAGATCCTACGCTTTCATGGGAGTTTCTAAGGGAAATCAATTTCCCCATCTCTCAAACTACACCAGAATCCCGGATCCCAGAAGGAGTTGTTCGCGACAACGAGTGGGCAGACTATTCTGCTCGCTACTCGAAGACTTTTGCCCCCACATCGAGGGTAATCATGAAAGCTCAGGACGGGGACTATGCAGCGAGCAAAGTTGCCAGTGTTGTCATTGAGGAGGATCTGGCGAGCATTCGTGCAACATACAAGATTCCTTATGACATTTTCATGTATGTGCCGAAGAAGGGAGAGACTGCTGATCGCCCCCCACCTGGTTGCACGGCGATCAACTTGGATGTGCTGAACACGGGTTTCCCGCTCCCCGTTCATCCTCTCATCGGCCGCTTTCTGTCCGACATGAATCTGGCGATCACTCAAATCACTCCAAACGGTTGGAGTACTCTTCTAGCTTTCATGACTCTTTTTGGTCTTGAGGGCTACAAGAATAAGGTAACAATTGTGGAGATTCTCTATGCCCTGACCATTTCCGAGGACGGTGCTGGCTGGTATTACGCTAAGGCGAAGACCGGATTAAAACTTATTGAAGGTGTTCCAAATAAGATCAAGGGTTGGCATAGCCAATTCTTCTTTATTGGTGGAGATTGGCGAGCAACCGAGGGATTTGCTGGCGGGCAGACGCGCATCATGTCGCCTAAAGGCTTTGGAAAAATCAAACGTAGGGTTAAATTCGTCTTGCTAATTCATAAGTAGGACTAATTTTAATCCTTTTCGCTGTTTTGCAGGTCCAAGAAACTTGAAGTGGGGGCACCCCGATCTCAGCGACGAATTTCTATTTACCTTAGCCATCATCTCTCTTCGCGACGTTGCTAGTCGCGATATACACCATCTCTCGAAGGCTCATTGTCGCAAACTTGCTGGTTTGGTTACAAGTCCTCACCACCTTGAAGCTCAAGCCGTCGTTCCCGAAGGTAACTTTTTTATTTTTGCTCGCCAATCATTTTTGCTCGTCCATCATTCTTGCTCGCCTAACACTTGTCTTTTTCTTGTCAGATCAACAAGTCACTGTTGCTATCCCGGCTGTGCCTGAATCGTATTATTTGCTCGCCAGAAGAGTTAAACAGATGGCCGAAGCGTCAAGAAGAAAGATGGACCCTCCCCTCGCCATCATGCGCCTCCGGGCAGGGGAGAACCCTTCTGGTCGCCCAGCAGCCGGAGCTGGTCGCCGCAAACCAGCGGCCAAGACTACGTCCTCTCCACGGGATGCGAGGAAGGAGAAGGAGAGGGAACGGGAGATAGAGAAAAAGAAAGCGCCGCGGGGTGATGATGCTCGCGGCACTCGTGGCGATGATCGCGCCTCCAAGCGATCAAAGACTATGGCGGAGGCGAGCAGTGCTGCTCCCCGATCTCCGGCCTCCAAATCCACTTCTTTAGAAGTGGTGGACGAACAGCAGGTGGTCGCCGGTTTGGTGGCGACCAGGACAATGGACAATCCCAGGGACACTTCTTACTTGGGTTGGGATCCAGTAAAAATTAAGGAGTAAGCTAATCGTCCCTGACTTTCTTATTGTTCGCCGCTTAATACCATGTTGTTCGCTCACTTAACATTTATTTTTGTTCGTCAGGTATAACCCAACACTTTACCCCGGCCGAGGGACAACACTCCACCACCTCTCCGTGGTAAAAAATGCCCCCTCCTCGCTCCGTGACATCCCAGATCTACCTGTTCGCCGGGCTACTGAGATGGTTCCAAGGGCTTGGACAAAATCGGCGAACACCCTTGTAGGTGGCCAATCTGCTAGCGACAATGTTCGCCTGGTGGCGTATAATGCTAGCCACCAGTTGGTCCAATCTCAGATGCTGCTCGATCAAGTCCTGGATCTTGAGCGAACAAACCGCGACTTGGGCCGTCGCGTGGAGAAGATGGATGAAGAGAGAGTCTCTGCCATCAAAGAATGCAAGGCCGAGCATGCTAAGGAGCTGGCCTTGATGGAGAAGAAAATGGAGGCCTCCTTGGCCGGTGAGAAGAGTGCCTTGGACAAGGCTGAGAAAATGCTATTGGAGGTGAAGTCCTCAGATTTGAGAGCTGAGAGAGCTGAGAAAGAGCGAGCAGACTTGGCTGCTCGCCTATTGGCCGCTGAGGAGCAGATTAAGCGGTTGGAGGAGGAACGCAAGGACATGATCGATTTCGAAGTCCACGAGCAGGAGGTGTTGGACAAGACCAACTTTGGGTACATTTGTGCCTTTGCCGAATGCTTGAGGTCCGTTCACTTCGCCCATAATCACAACCAAGATATTCGTGATGCGGTGAAGGCGGACTTCATTGAATATGTTAAGAATTACCCCCCTGCTCCTGGCTCTACTCTGTTCGTCTCTGATCTGGCCGATCTTGGCTTCCCCTTGGACGTCTTCGGCGAGGAGGTTGACATCGCCGCCCCTACTTATGGCGGCCAGCCCGACCCCGCTCCAGCGACGACCAGTGTGGCGGCCACTGATGAGGTCTTCGAAGGGTTTGCGTCTCTTCCCCTAACACCAATAGATGGGGCCGGCACAAGTGCCCCGGGCGAGCAGCCGAGCGCGCCGGCGACCAGAACTGAAGATGCTCCTCCTCCACCATCCTCTTGAAGACTTAGTTTTTATTTACAATAGGATATACAACATTTCTGTATTTCTCATTCCTATTGTAAAACTTTTTGATCTAATGATATGAAAAATTTTGTTCATCTACAAGCTTATGCCTCTTTATTTGTCTTACTATATTGCTCGCCTCTTTGTTTGTCTTACTTAGTTGCTCGCCTGTTGCTTTTTGCTCATGACAGTTTCTAAGTGTTCCTTTTTTCTTAAGGTAAACACTTAAATTTTAAATTGGTCATTTGGTTCTTATAGAACTTGACCTTTAGTTGTTTGGGCCATTTTGGTCGCTTGTGGACTTGGCCTTGCATTAATGTGGGCTATTGGTCCATTATGGACTTAGCCTTATTTTTGCTTTTAATAAGCTTTTCTGTTCGTCTTATAACAGACTTGTATTTTGCCAATTTTTGGGCGAGCAACTAAGTAGTTCGGACTTAAGGCTCGAAAGCTAAAATTCAGCAAGACAAAAGATAAATGCAATTCTGCTCGCCTAGTAAGATAAATGCAAATCTGCTCGCTTATAAACTTGCGCAAAAATTTCAAAAATTTACAAAGGATCTATTTACAAACTTTCTAAGACTTACAGGACTTCATTGGTAGTACTTCTTGAGTAAAGTTGTATTCCATGAGTATTGGGACGACCTGCCTTCCATGTCTTCAAGGTCGTATGTGCCGTTGTGCCACTTATTCGTCACCTTGTATGGGCCCTCCCAAGTCGGGCCGAATACTCCTGGTGTTATTAAAACTTTTCGAAGTACTAAGTCCCCAATTTCGAATTCTCTTGCTTTTACTTGAGAATTGTAGTACTTTGCTGCTCTTCTTTTGTAGATCGCATTTTTCAATTCTGCTGTTATTCTTTTTTCTTCAAGTAAGTCCAACTCTGCTGCCATTGCGGAGTTGTTTATTTCTTCGTCAAACGCAGTTGTTCGTTTTGTTGGGACTTTTAGCTCAATCGGTATTACTGCTTCTGTCCCGAACGCCATTGTGAACGGTGTTTCGCCTGTGCTTGTTCTGTGGGATACTCGGTATGCCCACAACACCTCTGGTAGCTCTTCTGACCATTTTCCTTGCTTGTCAACCAAACGAATATTCAGTATATGCTTGATTATTTTATTCACTGCTTCCACTTGACCGTTCGATTGGGGGTGGTATGGTGTCGAGAAATGTTTCTTTATTCCCCATTTTTCGCAAAAATCTCTGATCTCTTTTCCCTCAAACTGTCTTCCGTTGTCCGTCACTATCGCCTGAGGGACCCCGAAACGACAAACAATGTTTTTCCATATAAAGTTGATCATTTTCTCCTGTGTGATCCGCCCGAGTGCTTCTGCTTCCGCCCACTTTGTGTAGTAGTCAACAGCCACCACCGCGAATCGAACATTTCCTCGTCCCGGGGGAAAAGGCCCAATGAGGTCAATTCCCCATTTCGCGAACGGCCATGGACTATTGACTGAAATCAGTTCATGTGGGGGTTTGTGAATGTTTGGGGCAAACAATTGACATCCATGACAAGTTCGGGCAATCTTGATCGCATCCTGGAGGAGAGTTGGCCAGTAATATCCTTGCCTTATTGTTTTATGTGCCAAGGCCCGTCCTCCGGCATGATTTCCGCATACACCCTCATGGATCTCTTTCAGTACTGCTTGTCCTTGCCCCCTAGCCAAACATTTCAGAAGTGGGAGCGAAATTCCTCTCTTGTACAACTGTCCGTCCATCATGGTGTATCTTGCCGCTCTTTTAACCAACTTGTTAGCTTCAAATGGGTTGTCTGGTTTTCTATCGTTTTGCAAATATTCAATAATTGGCCTCCTCCAGTCGTCTTCCTCGAAATCTTCGTCGATCTGATAGATTCTGTAATCTTCGGTTGATGGTTTGGACATTCTTGTTAGCATCACTTCCGACAATTCTGCTGGTCCGGTGTTGGTTGCTAGCCTGGCTAATGCATCTGCTTGAGCATTATTGTCTCTTGGTATTTGTTCAATGTATATTTGTTCGAACAAGGAGGCCAAGTGAGCAACAATCTTTTGATACAAAGCCATGTCTTCATCTCTTGCTTCATATTCTCCTCGGACCTGGTTGACGATCAATTGCGAATCTCCAAAGATTTGTAACCTTCGTACTCCAACTGCTAATGCTAGGCGTAACCCAACGATTACAGCCTCGTACTCTGCTTCGTTGTTCGTCGCCATGAACTCGAATCGAACAGCTGAAGTAAAAACTTGCCTATCTGGGCTTATCAAGACTATACCTGCCCCCGATGCTGTATTAGTTGACGACCCGTCCACATACATGTGCCAGGGATGGCTATGTCCTCTCGTTGGATCTTGGGGGAAAGTCAGTTCGACTATGAAGTCTGCTAAGGCTTGCCCCTTGATCGCTGTTCGAGGAGCATATGAAATCCCGAACTGACTGATTTCCAAGGACCACTTCAGGAGCCGACCAGCCGCATCGGGTCTGTGCAGTATTTGCTTGAGCGGGAACGTTGTCAACACTTCCACCTGGTGGTCGAAAAAATATGGACGAAGTTTTCTGACGCTCATCACCAGCGCATATGCTAGCTTTTCTGTTGGTGAATATCTGAGCTCTGCTTCGTGCAAGGCATGACTCACATAGTAAATGGGTAGGTGGAACTTTCCTTCTGCTCGAACGAGCACTGAACTGATTGCCACTTCTGAAGCCGCCAAATACAAGTATAACTTTTCCCCTGGGATCGGTTTGGCAAGAATTTTCGTATCGCTGAGATATTCTTTCAATTGCTCGAACGCTCGCTGACAGGCGTCTGTCCATTGAAACTTTCCTTTCTTGATGGCCTCGAAAAATAGCCTGCACTTATCCCCCGATCTCGGGATGAACCTGTTCAAGGCTGCTAGACATCCGGTTAGTCGTTGGACTTCTTTAATCGATCTGGGTGGTTGCATCTCCATGATTGCTTTCACTTTCACCGGATTTGCTTCAATTCCACGCTGACTAACCAGATGACCCAAGAATTTCCCAGAATGGACTCCGAAATTGCTTTTCTTGGGATTCAGCTTCATATTGTAGGTCCGAAGTACCTCAAATGTTTGAGCCAGGTGCTGTAGGTGATCTTCCTTTTTTGAGCTCTTGACAACAATGTCGTCCACATATACTTCCATCGTCTTCCCGATGTGATCATCAAACATCTTGTTAACCAGCCTCTGATATGTAGCTCCAGCGTTGATTAGCCCAAATGGCATTCTCTTCCAGCATAGCAAGTTTTTGTTGGTGTAGAACGTTGTGTGCTCTTGATCATCGGGATGCATCGCGATTTGATGATATCCTGCGAATGCATCCATGAACGTTAGCAGCTCATGTCCGGCGGTGCTATCAACTAGCTGGTCAATGTGAGGCAATGGGAAGTTGTCTTTCGGGCAAGCGGCGTTAAGATCTGTGAAATCGATGCAGAGTCTCCATGCTCCAGTCGCTTTCCTGACCAATACTGGATTTGCCACCCATTGCGGGCATAACGCTTGTTTGATTAAGTCGTTATCCAGCAACTTTTTAACTTCCACGTCGAGCGCCTCGTATTTGTCGGGCCCAAATTTTCTCCTCTTCTGATGGACTGGCTTCTTCCTCGGGTCGATGTTGAGTCTGTGACAGGCATGTTCGGGGCTGATGCCCACCATGTCTGCATGCGACCATGCGAACACATCGAGGTTCGCTTTAAGAAACTCAATCATATTGGTCCTGTACGGTTCTGGTAGCTCGGACCCTATGAAGAGTTCTAAGCCCTCTTGGTTCGGGTCGACTTTTACAGTTTCCAACTCTTCGACTGGGGTAGCCCTTCATTTCTGGCCTTTCCATCTGGGGTCAATAATGGGCCCTTCTGTTTTTTGCTCATCTTCGATCTCCATCGGTTCAGCCCCTAGTCGTGGCTCTATGTCCTCTGCATCAACGTTCATTGCCCTTGTCTGTTCTTCCTCGTTGTTGGTAGTAGCAGCTTCTCTACCTCCTGTTTGGGCAAGCTGTTCGTCTCCGCGTTTCTGCTCGTCCTCGTCCACCTGTGCGCCTACGCACATCTGCTCGCCGATGCGCAGCTGTTCGTCTGCGCACAGTTGCTCGTCGCTGCGTGGCTGCTCGTCGACTTCCATTATTTCAGTATCAACGGAAGTCATGGCCTCGCTATCATCTCCGTCCTTGTCTGAGCACCTGTCCGCCATGTTGACTTGGTGATCCTGCAACTGTATTTGCAACAGACACGCACGAGCTTTCTTTTGGTCTCCTTTGACTGTACCTGCACCCTTCTTTGTTGGAAATTTTAGACAATAATAGTACGTTGAAACAGCTGCTTTGAATTCATGCAAGAAAGGACGGCCGAGGAACCCGTTATAAGTGGACTGTTGGTCTACAACCAAGAAGTCTACCATTCTATTCATTTTCCTCTCCGGGTCCTCGACTGATACAAGCTCAACTGCCAACGTAACTATTCCTAGCGGGGTGGTTACAGCATTTCCAAAACCTACAATCTTGTGATTACAATCTTTGATGTACTCAGCGCAATCTCCTAGCTGGTCCACCGTGCTCTTGAATAGGATATTCGTGTAGGAACCAGTGTCGACAAGTAGACGATGCACTTTTGTCCCCATAATATTGGCGCAAATGACCAATGAGTCGTTGTGGGGAGTAAGTATCCCGTCTAAGTCTTTCTCTGAGAAAGTCAGGTCCCCTGTTCGTTTGGTCGATGGATTCACACCCACTTCCATTACCTGGTCCACTGCTCTCAGTTCTGCTTTCCTCTTTCTTTTCGATACGGGTGGCCTCCCATCAGAACAACCACCTACTGGCCCAGTGGGTTACAGCATTAGAATTTCTGGGATATGCCTTGCTGGGGCTGCTGGGACCTTCCTTCCTTTCTTACCAACTTTGCTTGGTTGGTCATCACTGTCTCCGTCATCCGAACTGGATTGTACCGGCGCCCTTGGTCTTTTACCTGGTTCTCTTTTAACAAATTCGGACAGCTTTCCTTCCTCATAGAACTTCCACAACTGCTTCAATAAGTCTCGGCATTCACTCGTGAAGTGGCCGATACTTTGATGGTATGCACAGTATTTGTTTGGGTTCAGCTTACCTCTCTCTTGCCTTATCCCCCGTGGCTCTGACAACATCTCCCTGTCTTTAACGTTGTTGTACACAGCGTCCACGGACATGATAAGGACTTGGTTCAGCTTTTCTTTCAACTCGGCTCCCTCATTGAATGACTTCATATTCTTCGGAGCCTTGTAATCACTTCCTTCCGACTTCTTGCCAGACTTCTTCGGATCAACTTTGTCTCCCATCTCTCTGTGTAGGGCCTCCTGCATCGAAACATGAATTCCAGCTTTGTGTCTGAACTCCGTGTATGTTTTCGGGCAGGTCAGATGCATTTCCTTCCACAAATCCGTTCCTTTCTTCAACCCAGCCATCACTGCCACTATCTTTGTGTCCTCACTCACCATTTCGCCCTCCAGCAAGACTTTATCAAATCTTTCCAGAAATTGCTTGTCAGACTCCTCGTCTCCCTGCCTAATATCTGCAAGACGGTGTCTGTGGGTCAAGTAGGACCCGACAGTTGAGAAGTGGGACAGAAACTCTTTGCTTAGTTGGGCAAACGAGTTGATGGAGCCAGAGGCTAATGCTGAGAACCATCTGTGCGGGCCATCTCCAAGGGTGAGTGGAAAATTTCGGCATTGTGTGGCGTCGATTGCCCCTATTGAAATCATGAAATCTGAATATTTCGTCACATGAATTCGAGGGTCCGACGTTCCCTCATACAAGTTGATGGCTGGAAACTGTATCTTCTTCTGGATCGGTGCACTGAGGATAGACGGAGATAATGGTGAAGATGGGAGAACGGTTGATCCGACACCTTTCTGAGATTCCAACTGTTTCTGCAATTCTTCGATTGCCTTTCTCATTTCCTGCAATTCATTTGGGGGAGTCCTCCCGTTGGAAGGCTGTTCATCGTGATTGGGTTCAGCGACCTCTTCACGATGCAGTCCCTTGCCAAAGGGGACGTTTCTCCTGAGTCGTCTTCCTAGCAGCGTTGCTAGCTCCATTTGGCCCCAGTCGGCCAAAAGCTGACCTCCTGATTCGGTCATGCACTGATGGGCGAGCAGGATGGTGTGATCGCTCCTCATGCCTTCGGGATGGTTCCCTCCTGTTTACGTTCCTTGTACCTAATCTTTCCAAAGCACTTGTTCGGGAAGTACTTTTGCTTGACTCATCTGCTCGACTTGATGATTCTCCTCTGCTTCCTAGGCGCTCGCTCAGTGGAGCTTTTCCTTTACCTCTACGAACTTCCTCGCTGTTGGCCTCGTCCCGACGTGCATCTTCTCTCATTTTACTTCTTTGTTCGCCCGTACGTTCCTGCTCGCCTGTTCGTCTGGTCGCCACAGGTGCTCTTGACGGTCCTGCTGCTTGTCGATTTTGCAGGGATTGAAGGACAGCAATGGTTCTTGCTAGCTCTTCGGGGTTTTGGGCAAGAGCTTCAACCTCCGGTGGAATCGTATCAATGGTGACTTGTATATTCCTCTGCGAAGTTGCTCTCACTGTCCGTGCATGTCCCTCGGTGGAAGAAACCCTAGTTCTTGGTCTACGACTTGGAGATATACTCGAATGTCGTTCCTCTTGCGATCTAACCATTTTGATTATCAAAGTATAGATAATGAACAAATGGATGAGGTAATCTTGTTCTTGCAAACACCTTTTCCAAGGATTACTAGCCTTGTGTGTGATTGTAAAGGTTTGAAAACCCTAGTTCATGCACACATGCATTAAAACCCTCAAAAGTGTTGTATATTTTTGCCCTAAGAAAATGCATTCTTGTTTTCCGGCAACTTCTTCCCGAGTTCCGGCGAGATTATGCAGATTCCGGTGGTAGTCTTCAAACTTTCTTCTAATTTTTCTACAATCGGAGGTTCGAACCCTTCTTCTAGCGCCAATTGTTGATGATCTTTTCTAACCAAGATGATTAGTGGCTGTTTTCTATAATCAAGATCATCAAACAAGATCAAGAAATTATAAAATTTAGCTAAGTAATGCTCAAGAAAGAATTTGGCAAGAGTTTTGCTATGTATTCAATTGTTCTCCCCTTTTTCATGTACAAGAAGGGAGTATTTATAGACATACAAAGTGGCCATGTGTCACCATCTTGGTGGCTTAGCCATTGGATCTTTGCCAAGTGTTAGGACACTTGTACAACATCTACACTATTACTCATTGGATGGGTGTCAAGTGTTAGGACACTTGGACCATATCTAAGCTAGTGACTCTTGGAATTCCCCATGTTGTACTTGGTCTTTGGCACTTCTGAGATGCTCTCGACGGTGACCGGCTGCTCGCTTGTACGTCTTCGTTAGATGTCATGGTCCTTTGCGTTCTGAGCTGTTCGCTCCTCGCTTGGGATCATTTTACAATGCTGCTCGCTTTACTACGAACCTGTTCGCCCAAATGGGCTTTGGCTTGAGCCACTGGCACAGCTGTTCTTTGCAAGGCTGCTCGCCACAATTCTGCTTGCCGCATTAGTGCCCTGCTACAAAGCTGTTCGCCCTATGAATCTGCTAGCCCTGCTACAAAGCTGTTCGCTTTCACGAAACTGCTAGCTCCTTTGATTTGTTATCCTGTTACTAAGTCTAATAATCTCCTGTTTATTAATTACTTAATTGTTCGCTACCCAACAAGGTTAATTCTTGTTTGTCACGATTACTTTGATTATGTACCTGCTCCGTTAGTATACGTAGAGATTCCTATCCTAAGCATCACCATCTCTCATTAGAAAACAACCCGTAGTTAATTCATTCTTTTTCATTCTTTAGTTTACTTAGTTTAATTCAGTCTTTTAATTAATCTTTCAAAAACCCAAAAAACATTACACTCATATTAACTACGACGCGTAGATCTTCAGGGATCTATTCGCATATACACTATCCCTTGGGTTCGATACTACTTGGTCCCTATACTTGCCCATACTACAGTGAACCCGTACTCTTGCGGGGTAGCTACTAGTAGAAGCTAGTAAAATCGCTTCAAGTCATATACTCCTGCACCTCGACCCGATACCGCTCCATCTCGGTTGTATACCAGTCGTGCGCCTCTCGCTGCTGCCTCTCATACTCTTCCTTCTCTCGCTGCTGCCTCTACATGTTCTTCATCTGCTCCACCACCATGGCAAGCTGCCTCTCGACCTCACTGGGATGAGAGTCGATGGAAGACTGAGAGGAGGATGAGCCTGAGCCACGAGGTCGGAAAAAGTTCTTTCCGAAGCTGCTCAATCCAGCGAACCGCCCCTTTTTAGCCTTGACGTTCTTGAAGTACAATTCATTTTGAACGTCAACAGAAGGCTGTGTGGGGGGCATCGACCCCGACCCCGACCCCTCTGTCGTTTCCTCAGGCTGAGGCTGAGAGGCAAAGTCCTCGAGCATCTTTCTCTGCAAATTAATTATATAAAAAATTAAATAAATTGAACACAAAATATAAAAAATACTTTTAATATTAAAATTTTAAATAATACTATTAATATTGAAATAATACTTACGTGGATCTCGGTGGTACGACCGTAGGTAGACTTCCTAGTCTCCTCGACGAATGGGTGGGCGAGCTGCAATCTCTCAAAATGAGAGGGCTCGTGTCCTTGCTCCGCCGCCTAATTAGAAAAAAAGATAGTAAAAATTAATAACACTCATAAAAATTAGGAAAATATAATATAAATTAAAAAACTACAAAATTGAAGACGAAACTTACAAATCTCAACCCGTGCTCATAAATGGACCGAGAACCGGCTCGATGTCTTGCCATCCCTTCTCCATCAGGGTCACTATGCCGATTCGCCTTGTTTTTCGCCGACTTCTCTTGGAATTCAGGGGAATTCCAGTAGCGGAGGAATTGGTGCCAAATCGACCGTATTTCACTGTCAAGCCCCAAGTCGGTGGCCTCTCCCTTCTTGTACCACTTGTCCCTCATTCTAAAAAGCAGGTCCCTGTATCTTTCTGTCGCATATTTTTCAAAATTCCTCAACATTTGGTCATCGTGCTCCGGTGCCCAGACACATTCTTTCTGCAATTACAATTTAAATGTAAATATTTGTTTATATATTTGATATTAATAAACGGTGAATTAATAAATTAAATTAATACCTTAAACTCCTCGAAGTATGTCTTTTTTCTTGCATCGGACACTAACCCCCAACTGTAAGCGGTGGGCTCGAATCCACCGTGAAAGATGGACTTGGAAACCTGATTAGCAGCCTCATGACCCGGAATCCAACTGTAAAATTAAAACTTCAAAGTTAGTAAAATAATTAGGTTTTAATTAATAAAAAAATTGAGTATAAAATATTAAAACTTACGTATGACCACATGGCTGAATAGGCATCCGTGCTTGAACAACCGGATGCTGGCGGGAGGAGGATGAGTCCTCAGCAGCCTGCTGTGAGGAGGAGGAGGAGGAGGAGCCCGCACCAGGCTGTGAAGAGGTTTCTGATAGAGACCTCGACCTGAAAATATGTGGAACCACGGGTCTTAGTGAGGTCCGTCGTCTCCTCCCTCCTCGTCCTCCTCGACTCGCCTCCTCATCCCTCGGAGACTGCTGACTGTCGTTGCCACTGCCTTGTCCGCTCATCTATAACAAATTTCACGAATTATTCAATCAACTAAACTAAAATCAATCAACTAATAATATTATTTTGTAAAATTATTAAACTTAAATCAAGCAACTAATATTATTCAAACTACCTACTCAACTAAATTCATTCAACTAAACTAAAATCAATCAACTAATAATATTATTTTGTAAAATTATTAAACTTAAATCAAGCAACTAATATTATTCAAACTACCTACTCAACTAAATTCATTCAACTAAACTAAAATCAATCAACTAATAATATTATTTTGTAAAATTATTAAACTTAAATCAAGCAACTAATATTATTCAAACTACCTACTCAACTAAATTCATTCAACTAAACTAAAATCAATCAACTAATAATATTATTTTGTAAAATTATTAAACTTAAATCAAGCAACTAATATTATTCAAACTACCTACTCAACTAAATTCATTCAACTAAATTAAAATCAATCAACTAATATTATTTTGTAAAATTATTAAACTTAAATCAAGCAACTAATATTATTTAAAATCATTAAACTAAAATCAAATAACTAATATAATTCAAACTACCTACTCAACTAAATTCAATCAACTAATATTATTTTGTAAAATTATATATTAAACTTAAATCAAACAACTAATATTATTTAAAATCAAACAACTAATATTATTTAAAATCAATTAACTACCTACTCAACTAAATTCAATCAACTAATATTATCGTGTAAAATTATATATTAAACTTAAATCAAACAACTAATATTATTTAAAATCATTAAACTACCTACTCAACTAAAATTAAACAACTTATAAATATTATTTTGTAAAATTATATATTAAACTTAAATCAATTTACTAATATTATTTTGTAAAATTATTAAACAATTCAACTAAAATCAATCAACTAAAATTATTTTGTAATATTATTTAAACATGCTTAACAATTAAAAATTAACAAATTACTAAAACAATTCAACTAAAATCAAACAACTAAAATTACTAAAATTAAAAATATAATATAAACTTAACAATTCAACTAAATTCAATCATAAACTTAACAAATTCTAAACATGCTTGGAAATTAAATTTTAAACGGTAAAAATGAAGAAAACTTACGATTTAATGAAGAAACGAGCACTCGGTTGGGACGGATTGGCTCTACAGCGACTGCACCCGACTTCTCCCTCATTTTCCTCTCTTTTTCCTCTTCTTCCTCTTATTCTTCTCGCCGCCTGCGCTGTCCTATATATAAGGGGAAAAAATTTGCGACGGACGCCTGTCCGTCGCAAATTGCGACCGCCAAACACCTGCACGGCGTCGTTTTTTAGTATTTGCGACGGCCAAGCCGTCGCAAATGTGAAATTTAAAATTTCGCGACGAACACTTCGTCGCAAATCAGTCAACGCGACGTTTCCCGAAAGGTCATGCAAAACCGGGTCAATATTTGCGATGGAATAGGTCGTCGTAAATTCGAAGTTAAAAATTGCGACGACAATATCTGTCGCAAAATAGTCAAGTGGACCGTTTCCCCAACGGGTATTTTTTAACGGGTCGGTTTGCGACGGACACATCCGTCACAAAATTGAAATTGAAATTTGCGACAGCTAATCCGTCGCAAAATTTGTCGGTATGCAACGAAGTTAATGGATCCCACACTTTGCGACGGAGTAGCCGTCGCAAAACAGTGCAGCTTGCGAAGGTTTTTTATTTCCGTCGCAAATTATCTTTTTTTCCGACGGGTCTCCAATATCCGTCGCAAATTCATGAAATTTGCGACGGATAATTGTCCGTCGCAAGTTTCCCGTCGCAAAACAATATTTTTTTTGTAGTGATATAATGGTCGTCTGGTTCAATGAATTGATATTATAATGATACTATTATATTTTCTGTCTAATACCAATGATTAGTAGGCCACCAGCCAAGGTAAGTTGCATTGAATTATGGTTATGGGTGCAATCAAAGCAAATAATTGGCTAATAGCTACACGTTTTTAAAAATATTTATATAACTTTGTAAAATTTAAATTGTAGCCCTTTTCCGCAATTATTTTTGTCTTCATTTGACTACATTATTAATAGAATATTCTTCCATATTTTATTCTCATAAATTGTGCTCCAATTGAATCGTCGAAGTCTATTTCAGCTTAAATAATGGAGTCGAGCAGTAAATAATTTTTAAAATTTAGTATTATAGATATTATCACGGGACTTATGGTGTGGTATTTAATTTCTAAATTGGGGGGAGGGGGACCTCAAAATATACAGTCAACAGTAATTTAATCCCATCTCCCAAGTAATTAAGCAAGTCAATTGAAAATTGAGATTATATTAAAAAAATCACTATGTATGTATATAATTGTGTAATATATTAAAATATATATATATTATTTATTTGGCACTCGCGTAAACGGGGCAAAGGATATGATTAGGCTTGGCAACGGAGCGGGGTGGGTCCGGGGGTAATCCCCATCCCCGTCCCTGGGAACTTCACGGGGAAAATTTTGTCCCCGTTCCCCGCTTCTTTTTTTTTTTGAAATTTAAAAAATTCTAAAAAATATCACCATAAAATGCATAAAAATTTATAAAAATCATGTCTAAAATTTAAAATACAAATTAAAAGCATCAAGTATATATATCTATAATTTATATATTTATATTTATATTTATTTATTTTATTTATAATTTATATATATATATATATAATTAAGCGGGGCCCCACGGGGAACAGGGCGGGGAACACAGTCCCGTCCCCGCTCCGTTCCCGCCCACGGTTAAAAAATTTCCCGTCCCCGCCCATAAAAAATTACCGAGGATTTTGTATTCCGTTCCGAGAGAATCACCGCGAAGATTGGGATTCCTTGCCCTATTGTCATTTTTTATTACATTTATCCATTTCTTTAACAACCAACTCCTTAAGTGAAAGCCAACTTCTAGAACCTCGTGAGAATGATCTTTATAATAACCAAATTAGTATCTAGTAATAATATTAAGTCGGTGTCATGTGTACTAATTGTGCGACAAGGGTGAAATATATTGATCTCATATAAAACTTTGGTGAATTATAATTAATGTTACTTGATTGATAAAATATATTGACCTGTATAAGAACCAAATTATTATCTAGTTATAATAAAAGTTACTCGATTGATCATAATGTGGAAAGAGATTATGGTGCTTCTTATTTAGTACTCTACAATTTTAAATTAATTTACTAAGTTTTCCAAGTGGTAGATATTGCAACCAGATATTTAAAAACGCTTAAAGCTCACTACCAACTAAACTCATAATAATTATTTCAAAGTTTCAACATTATTGATGATGTCATCATTCAATTTAAGAATAACTCTCATCCACGATCTAAGCTAGGCGTTTAGGATTGAATTTGTCTTCTTTTTGTCCGCCAAAAGAATTAGTGATTTTGGATGAGTTTGATTAAAATTTTGGAGAAATAAGTAGTCGAAATAGGCAATTTAAAACTTGAAAATTTATAATATCAAGAATTACAATAAAAAAGATATCTAAAATATTGTTAGAATCTTTCTAGATGAGTTCTCGTACTTTGCAGCAGGCAAGAATGTCATCATTGTTTATTTCTGAAAATCTATCTCTTTATATAAGTAATTAATCAATAATTTGTAAAGTGATCTCCGTTATTTTGTAGCTTGGGAAGTGCTATTCATCGTCAGAAATTCAAATTGAATGGTTGAAGTTGTTTCCACTAAAGAGTATAAGTTCAAGTATATTAGTTGTTTTCACTAAAATATATTAGTTATTTTCACTAAAATGTATGAATTATTATTCAAAAAATTATTGCAAAATTATTTATGTATAAATAAATTTCACACTATAGTAATTTATTTGGAAAAGAAGGGTATGTAGTGTATACCTTTGAATATCCGCCACTAGTTGACAATGTAATACCGTGAATTAATTTTATTGTGAAATTAAATTAACATTTTGTGAGTATTTTTAATAATAATTTAGTTTTTTCATAAAAAGATAGTATTAATTTGACAATGGTAAATATTGTTTTGAGTTTTACAGGTGAAAATAATTTATATAAAACTATTGTTGTAAGTACACTCTCGATTTGAATAAGTCACTTGTCCGAAATTTGCTAACTTGAGTTGTTGTAACTTATCTAAAGAGTGTTCGTACAGTTTCCAAAGATATCTTATTTCATTTCATTATTAAATAATACAAGGAGTTTATAAATTGTTACTTTAAGATGACCATATTTCATTTTAAACTCTTTTAAAATTTCAAAGCTCCACCATCACTCCATCTTATAAATTGTAATAAAAAAAATTATAGAATGTGAGAGGAGTTGTGCTAATTTAAATTCCTTTCACATTTCTTACCTATTTAATTTATCCACTCGATTTATATTTTTTAACTAATAAATTTTGATTGATCAAAGAATGTCTCAATAAATAAGTCAAACAATCTCTAATTATATTGTTAATATAGTTCAACAACATTATTTAATTACCAAAATTGTGTTAGATTTGAAATTTTCTTGAGAAGAAGTCAACAAAATCAGAATTTGTTTCCTACATTCCGTTCTGAACTATAATAACTTTTTATTAACAAATATATTTTTGGTAAGTTAGTCAAATCTTTACTATTAAAAACAAATTAACCTCAATTTCGTAGACTGAATAAACTCTACACTATGATGGTAAATATTTTTTTGTTAGGAAATCGAATTTTTACTATTTAACACGAATTTTCATCAATTTCGTAGACTAAATAACTACCCTTATTTAGTCTATAGGGAAAATATGTAAATTATTAAACTTATTAATTTATCATAATAATGATACACTATATACAGAAATGATCACGGGACACAAATTTATGATCTACCGCAAATTTATTTATGACACATAAATATACATAATCAATAAATTAAAATAATAGTAATTTCTTTGTTTTTGTGTCATTATCATTATTTGGTACTTTATAATAAAATTAAGCTAGTTGATACATAGTTTTTTGAGCAAGTATCATTAAATAGTAGTATCATTAAAGTAGGTATATTAATTGGATATTGCGAAGTATATTTATAAATAAAATAATTTTTTATAGATAAAGTCAATAATAATTTAAGTAATTAAACTAATATTTGAAGGATAAAAATGATATTGGTATTACATTTTAATACATAATAAATCCGGATGGACTAAAAAGAAAAATAAACATCCTAATATTGGACAGAAGAATATTTGTAAATAATATTTTTTTCAACTTTTATAGAAAATTCAATTCACAATATGAATTAATATATTCTTATTACTTCCCGTTAGAACTATTTTTATTTTATGTAACAAAAAAAAAAAAGGTTAAAATAATAAATTTGAAAATCTCAATCAGATGATCCCAACAAACATTCAAAACAAAAGTGGAGAGAAACAGAAGAACGCACTTTCTCTCTCCTCTCTCCTCTCTCTCTTCTGCAAACCAAAACCGAATCAGCTTTAACGTTTCACATTTCTCCATTAATAAAGCCTCTGCTTTTCAACTGTTATTCCTTCTCAACACCTTTACTCAATCAACCAACATTTTGTTGCAAGCATTATTATAATTTAGTTAAAAAAAATCTGTTGTCGCCATCACAAGGGTCTGTTTGGAATTCAACAAAAAAAAAAAAAAGTTTTCCCGTTTACTTGCTAGCTTCGTCCTTGAATCCTTTCACTTGTTAGCTTTAAACTGTTTTCATGGCGTTTAGTGGAGAGGAAATGAACAATAAGTAAATCCTTGTGAAGATTTGCATAAAGGGGCTTATTTCGAGCTGTGGCCGTTGGAAAAGATTTATGGATTTCCGCTCAATGTTTTGCTGTTTCACGCGCTCAGATCGGTATGTGCTTTATTGTTTAATTTAATTTGGAATCGCTTTTAAGCATTCATATTCAATTGTTGCTTTGAATTCAGTTTATTGAAGATGGAAACCGCCGTTAGACTAATTAGTAAATGCTTAGGTTTTTCATTTTCTTCGCTTCATAAATAATTAGGAAAAGTGGAAAAATAGGTCAATTCGAATTAGAGGTGTCTATTTTCTGTAATCGTATGAAGTTTATTATACCTTTCGAATGTCGATTAATTTTTTGAAATTTTGAGCAGGAAAAACCAAGGGAAAAAGGAAACAACATGGAGGATTTTTTCTCTGAAAGAATTGCAATTAGCTACGAATAATTTTAACTATGATAACAAGCTGGGAGAAGGTGGATTCGGCAGTGTTTATTGGGGGCAGAGCTGGGATGGTTCTCAAGTAAGATGATCTTGCTTTTCTTCGACTTTTCGTCGTAATATTATCGAACTGGTTCTGTTTATAGCATGCTTGAATGATCCAGAATGTTGGAATAGGAAAGATACAGTTAGTGTTTTGTGGACAAATAGTACTTTTTGATGACCTTGCTTTGCTTAATATCTAATTCTTGTAATGTTTCGACTTTTCGTCTTGCTGTTATTGAACTAGTTCTGTGTATAGCATGCCCAAGTGATTTGGAATGTTGGAATAGGAAAGATCTAATTATTGATTTTGTGGATCAATAGTAATTTTTTATGACCTTGCTTTGCTTCATATCTAATTCTTGCTATTTTTCGACTTTTCGTCTTGCTGTTATTGAACTAATTCTCTTTATAGCATATTATAGCATACTCTAGTGATCCAGAATGTTGGAATAGGAAAGATATAGTTACTGATTTTGTGGATAGATTTTTTTTTTTTAAATTGATAAATAGTAATTTTTGATGACCTTGCTTTGCTTCATATCTAATTCTTGTTGTTTTTTGACTTTTTGTCTTGCTGTTATTGAACTAGCTCTCTTTATAGCATACTCGAGTGATCCAAAATGTTGGAGTAGGAAAGACATAGTTATTGATTCTGTGGATTAATAGCATTTTCTAATAAAGGGAATCTTGTTAAGCTTTAAAAGAAGGGGTTCTTTAGAATGTTATGTTGAGATTTGTTTTCTTGTTTTTTCATCTCTATTTTAAGATAATAAAATTGATGATAAAGAAATCATGATGGTATTCTTGCTTCATATCTGTTTCTGTTGGTTGTAGTAGTAGGTTATACTTGCTGTTACACGTCGTATAAAAATGCATTTGGAGTTGTAAAGTGGTGAATTTTTAAGAATAAATAGAAATGGTTATTGAGTGGTATGTGATTTTATTTGGTGAAGTCAGACTACCATATTGATCCATTGTGAAGAAATTTGGACAAATACAAATATAGATGTTTTTTAAGGTAATAAGGCGTCACTTTAGTAATAAAGGGTGCTTTCGTATGATTGTTTTCACTTTCATTTAAGATCATAGCACTAGCAGACAGATTCATGATGATTACAATGATGGGAATCAGTATAGGAACTTTGCTTGGGTAATCTTAATAGTGATATATAAACAGTTTTGGCATTTTAAAGCTCCATTATTGAGCACCAGAGCAAAATGCAAGACTTAATCTAAGTCTTCTACATACTCCAACGGTTTATTGGTCTGAGTATAAACAGTGAAAGTTATCACTTCAGTATTGGCTAAACCGTAAATATTATTCAAGTCAATGATCGCAAATTGTAGAAGTTAGAAAATTGTCTTGCCTTCTATTCCGTATGTATAGTGAATCATTGCAAACCTAACATAGTACAAGTAGCAATAGTTTGAAGTTTCCTTTCTGGGAATGTTATCTCAATACTATGTAAGAATAAGACGACGCATTTTCCTTCTTCTATGTTATAAACACCCTATCTATTTTGCATCTATAGATTGCTGTAAAAAGGTTAAAGTCATGGAGCAACAAAGCGGAGTTGGAGTTCTCTGTTGAAGTCGAGATGCTTGCTCGTGTACGCCACAAAAACTTGCTCACTTTGCGCGGCTATTGCGCCGAAGGGCAAGAGCGTCTTATTGTGTATGATTACATGACGAATCTGAGCTTATTGTCTCATCTGCACGGACAGCATTCTGCCGAATGTCATCTTGACTGGACCAGGCGAATGAGCATTGCCGTTGGAGCTGCTGAGGGCATCGTGTAAGTACTCCAACCCCCACCCCACCCCTCTCCTCTCTACAATTTTTTAGGTTTTTGGTAAGGGCCCGACTATTAACACCCATGAAAAGATACTGTGTAATTAGAGCTGTCAAAAGGGCCAGCGGGGCGGGGCGAGCTAAAACCCGCAAAAGCCCGCCTTTTGGCAGGGCGATGCGGGGCGGGCCAAAAATTTGGCGGGCTGCAAAATCTCAACCCAACCCACTTATTGGTGGGCTGCGGGTTTTGGCGGGCCGACCCATTTTTAATTTTTTAATAAGTATATTTTTTATTTTAAATTTTTTTAAATATATATATTTTAAAAGCTCTAATATATAAAATTCATCAAAATAAAATATAATCAAACAATTTATCTTGATAACTATCACTATAAAAATATTAAAATAAAATTTATTATTTTTAATTAGAAAAATAATTTTCTACAAATTGAAGTTCACAATATGTTAACAATAATAATTCATAAAAATAGACTCCGATAATGCAAATTCATCAACTATGAATATATATTTTACAAAATAGCCCTAAAAAGATATTATAATAGTTGACAATGTACAAAAAATACAAAAAATTATTTTTTTAAAAAGACTTTTATTAATGCGGGCCGACTCACCCCAACCCGCCCCCAACCCGCAAAAGCCCGCGGCCCAAATGGGCCAGCCCATTTAGACCCGCTTCCAAACGGGTTGAGAAATCTCTAACCCAACCCTCATTTTATGGATGGCGTGCCCGGCCCAACGGGCCCAACCCATTTTGACAGCTCTATGTGTAATTGTCCCCCCATTTTCAAGAAAACAATTTGTGTGGGTAGTAGTAATAATTGTGCCTGTAATGACCCGACTATGAATACCTATGAAATTACGCTATACTAATACACCCACTTTATAGCTTGTTTGATTGTACAAGTAGCTAAAAATGTTGTACATATATGGGTGTATAAGTATTACTAATAGAGCTAACTCTTACTCTATACCAGCTACCTACACCATTATGCAACCCCACACATAATCCACAGAGACGTCAAAGCTAGCAACATATTGCTCGACAGTGATTTCAAAGCTCTTGTTGCTGATTTTGGATTCGCCAAGTTCATACCCGAGGGTGCAACACATGTAACCACCCGAGTTAAGGGTACTCTCGGTTATCTTGCCCCAGAATACGCAATGTTAGGAAAAGCATCCGAGAGCTGTGACGTTTACAGTTTCGGGATTCTCTTACTCGAGCTTGCAAGTGGTAAGAAGCCCCTGGAGAAGCTCAGTACAACGATGAAACGCCCCATCACAGAGTGGGCCCTACCCTTGGCTTGCGAAAGAAAGTTTAAAGAACTTGCTGATCAAAGGCTAGATGGGAAGTACGACGAAGAGGAGTTGAAAAGGGTCGTCTTAGTTGGACTAATTTGTGCTCATAATCGACCCGAGAAGAGACCAACGATGCTTGAAGTCGTTGAACTGCTGAAGGGAGATAAAGAGAAGTTTGATGCTTTGGAAAGCGATGAGATGTTCCAGAGCAATGTTGTTGCGGAATCGGGCGCTGAGGATAGTTCTGAGTTCGTCTCGGTTGAGAAGGAGCCGAAACAGGAAATCGAAAATGTGTAAGAACGATTGTTTTTAGTGTTGATTTTGGTTACTTTTGGCAATGCAATGGAAGAATTGATGTGATTATTGGCTTTTTCTGAGATTTCTTTGAGTGATTATTCTTGTTGAATGATGATTTATTAGAATTTTAATCTTGTTCTATAGTTTCATGGATTGCTTGGAGAGGGATGGATTGTTTGGAAACGTTGACAAGGTTGATTTTCATGGAGTGATTATTCTTTCTTTTTGCATGATTAGAGTGAGTATTTTTTAGTTTATTTTTACATGTTTTTGGAAGATTTTTCACAAAAGGTGCCTTCTACTGCTACGTTATAGATATATACTTATTTGTTTTTATAAATGAGGGGATAATTTTGGGTTGGTTTGATGGTCTAAAAAACAAAAAAGTATTTCTAGTGTTGGATTTTGGAAAAAAATACTTCAATAATAAAAAATAAAAATAAAAACAGTTCAACGTGTTAGTGTGTTTTGAAAAAATTTAAATTGAACTTAATATTCACAATAAGTATTATCCAAAAAGCAGTTGGTAATACTCCAATTGTAAAAACAACCGTTCAACGTGTTAGTGTGTTTTAAAAAAATTAAATTGAACTTAATATTCAAGTATATGTTATAATTTGTGTTTGCAAAAATATGCAAACAACTGAACATTATCAGTAAATTCTAGTGCATTTTAATTTGCTTTAAAAAGTAATAAATAAATCTCAGTATATTTTAACTGAAAAGTTAGTATTTATTTTTTTCTTATTAATTATTTTTGACAGTGTATCAAAAATTATCACACTTTGTACAACTAGTAATTTTAAGTTGGGGATTCTTTGTTTGTAAAAAAAATTGAAATGAGAATGAGTCATAATAGTGATAGTCTGGAAGACAAAAAATGGAAATACATCTATCTCTTGTTATTGAATAATTTTATTGATAAATATGAATGAGTACCATGGACTCATGGTAGATTATGACTGGTTTAATAAGAATCTTTAGTAATAGATACATAAAAAAAATTTATTAAATAAAGAACATATACAAAAAAAAAAATGGATGAAAACAATAAAAAAAAAAAATTGATTTAATGTACAAAGAGAAAATATTATACCCCTAGTCAAAGTATTAATTTCTACATACAATAACATTAGCTTTTTTTTTTTTTGCAATAATAGTAAAGTGGTAATTTTTTACTAGCAATAATATTAGTGAAGTATACTACTTTGTCAAAAAAAACTCTAATTTTCAATATACAAACTACCTTATTTATACTTTCTACAGAAATTATTTGTGTGTCGCAAATTATTTTTAGCAAAAATTAGTCAATTACTTAATGCTTACAAGTGTTACTCATCATTTTAAGATTTAAACCTGCTTACCAAATACAAATTGCCTACTTAATATCTTTCAAACGTAATTTTTTTTTCCCCAAATGTTACCTCCTTATTTCATCGCACGTAACAGATTGCGTTAGATCGCAACAATCACGAGGATTTGTATTCCAAATTTAAAAACACGACAAAAATATTAAATAAAAAAATTATCCGGATTTTGGTCTACTTGCCAAACATTCCCTCCACGCCTGCAAAAAAAACAGAGCATAAATACAACAGAAACCCAACGGTCACCTTTTTCAACTATTTCCACTCCATTCCATTCCAAAACCTAATCTCCCCTTCTTCTTTTGAGAAAATCTTCACGAATTAGGGCTTTAATGCTGGACGTTTTGCCCAAAAGGAGGAGGAGGAAATTTCGACCAGCATTTTTGACCCAATTTTCTATGTACAGCCGGAACCTTACATATCAGAAGCTTTCGGAGAAGGATCTCAAGCTCTCTGTCCTTAAATTGGACGGCTCTTCTTTCAGTAACGATTGATTTGACACTTTTCGCTTCTCTAGTTTCAGTAATTTCGTATCTAGGGTTTAGTTTTGGGTTGAGACGTTGATTTTGTTGCAGGTTTTCACGTGGAGAGGAACGCAACAGTCGGGAAGCTTAAATTGGCTATCGAGGACGAATTTAGTCTGTTTCCCAAGGATGAAAGGGAACCATTATGGTATGGGGACGAATGAATGGCTCCTTAATTTATTTCTGTTGATTTTGACGTAATGTGTGCATTTTGTGTCACTCGAAAATCTGAATTCATAACCAGGATAGTGGGTAAAATATATTTAATTTAGATCTGTTTCACAACTCGAACATCACAATGTTTCACACAAAAATTGGTGGAGATTAATTGTCTAAGCTAATGATAAGGTTTTATGGAAGAAGGATTTGAATTACCAGTCTAATGACCTTTCACTTTCGTCTACTAATCTCTATTTTTGTATTCCCTCCATCACGGGGTAAACTTCTCCTCTCTTTTCGTTGTTTTATTTAAGAAAGTGTATTTGTTTATAAATATATGGTGGACCACGTGTTGACTTTTGGGGTAAAGTAATAAATAGTGCTGAAAAGTGAATGAAATGGATGACATTTTTTGTAATACTGTGTGAATGTGAAGGTTAAATATTATATGTAGTGGAGTGTTGTTTTTGCCATTTTTGGAATGGGAAACTTATTGTGGGACGGACCAAAAAAGGAAAGTGGGAAACTTATTGTGGGACGGACCAAAAAGGAAAGTGGGAAACTTACTTCGGGACAGAGGGAGTATGTAAATTGGATGAAATCCAACATTTTTCCAACTTCAAATGGTGAAATTATACTCCTATATAGGCCTGAATCACTCATTCTGCGTAGAAATAACTAAACGGTTGTGCCTAGTTTCCTCGAGAGTCTTCACTCGAAAACATTATGAATCAAGAGAAGTTTAGGGCCCTTTGCGTTTAGTTGGCAGTAGACCTTCAAATTCTCAGTTCCATTATTTATGTTCCCCTCTAAGCAGTATTTAACAAAAGCATTTCTTGATTGTTATAGTCAATTTCTATTGAACATATAGATAAATAAATAGAATTAAACTCTTTCCTTGACAGGTCTCTTGTATGGAGCAACTTTTGTTTATGTTATGAAGGTCAAAAGCTAATCCGGGATACAGTTCCTATTAAAAAATATGGGATAAAAGATGGCGATCAGGTCTATGTTTTGGCTGTTGTTCTTGTTGCTTTCTCTCTCTCTCTCTCTCTCAAGATCTTTAAAATCTGTACTAATCTGCAAGATTGTTATTATTATCTTCACCGTTTTGTTATAATCTTGCAGCTTCATTTCATCCAGCACCTGAACATCGACCTTGCTCCAACACCACAGCTGTCTAAGAATCTGAATATTGAGTCTAGACAGTGTTCAGCGTAAGCATATCTGCATGACGTATTATTTTTATCACCATAAATAGGTGATTGAAGTCGAAATAAAGATAGTTTTGCACCTTCTACATGCTTAATATTTATGTAGCTTAATTGTTTGCTACCCATTTAAGTGTATTTGGTTTGAGCAATGTACGTTCATTTTATGTTGAGTGATGATAAATTTGAGAAAGCAAATGAACTCATGCTTAAATATCGAAATAAAGATAGTTTTGCACCTTCGACATGCTTAATATTTATGTCGCTTAATTGTTTGCTACCCATTTAAGCGTATTTGGTTTGAGCTATGTACGTTAATTTTAAGTTGAGTGATGATAAATTTGAGAAAGCAAATGAACTTGTGCTTAAATGAAATCGAAATAAAGATAGTTTAGCACCTTCTGTACATGCTTAATATTTATGTAGCTTAATTGTTTGCTACCCATTTAAGCGTATTTGGTTTGAGCAATGTACGTTCGTTTTATGTCGAGTGATAATACATTTGAGAAAGCAAATGAGCTCGTGCTTAAATGAAATCGAAATAAAGATAGTTTTGCACCTTCAACATGCTTAATATTTTTATGTAGCTTAATTGTTTGCTACCCATTTAAACATATTTGGTTTGAGCAATGTACGTTCATTTTACGTCGAGTGATGATAAATTTGAGAAAGCAAATGAACTCGTGCTTAAATGAAGTCGAAATAAAGATAGTTTTGCACCTTCTACATGCTTAATTTTTATGTTGCTTAATTGTTTGCTTATTTGGTTTGAGCAATGTACGTTCGAGCGATGATAAATTGAGAAATCAAATGAACTCGTGCTTACAGGACGAAGAGTGGTGATGCAATAAAGAAGCATCGTGTTACTCATGAAGATCATCAGCATATGGAGCTTTCGTCCTTCAATTATGGAGAAGACTCGCCTTTTTTTCCAGAGCGAAAAATGGGGCTAACTCGTCCCCTGATGTGGTTGCTGCCATGGTTGAAGTTTCATCACTGGAAACGAACGAGTCATTCTTGATTCTGTAAACAAGCTAAGTTTTATGATAGTTTTGATTTAGGAGTTTCAGCTGAAGGTATTTGGTATCTAATTTAGATGCAATCATTATTGCATTCATATTTTTCTGGAAATATTATCTACAAATTCTCATGAGATGCATTCATCTCTCAAGTGAACATCTATCGTTTTTCTTTTCTTTTCTTTTAAATTTGGTCCTACTGAATAAATATATTTATGATTGAATTCGTCAAGTCAACATTTTTTTAAGTCAACTTGGTTTAAAGAATAAAAGTTAATTATTTTAGTATTCTTTATTTGTTCTTTGGGAATTCATAAATGTTCGAATACAAAGAAGGGCGGCTGTTGATCCAAAATATTTGTTCTTTGCACAATTACACGCCGCTATATACTATAGTATTTGAAAATATTGTAAAAGAGGATGTGTTACTTTTTTAATTAAGTGCGGAAAATACTCTAATCATTATTTTAGGGGAATTTGGTTTTTTTTTTTTTAATGAAAATGGTTATAATGTGATAATGGAAAAAAAATTTATAAATTCATCTTTATCATGCTGCATATGAGATGAGACTCAATATAAATTTCTGTGTAATTAAAGTTTTAGTCTTGTACATGTACTTGATATATTGTGCGATTCAAGTGCATTTTTAAATTGTATCAACTATTGTATACTAAATAGTTACAGACCTATAGTTGTTTTAGCTGAACAATTACAGTTTAATTGTTCAATAGTGTGTCTTGTGCACCAAATGCACTATACAATTCAAGTGCAATTTTAGACAGTCAATGTTATTTTTACTGAACAGTTATATTTGTTTACATCGAACAGTTTCGACAGTTCAACTATAACTGTTTAGGATAATTAGCCATAATTGTTCAGTAAAAATAACACTAACTAATTTAAAAATGTATTTGAATTGCACAATACACCTAATATATATAAAACATTGACTTGTTAAATAAATACATCTAATATTGTTTAAAATAAACTTGAATTTTACTATCTCTTTTATAAATTATTTGACATTTACTCGTGAATCAACAATTTTTTTTATCTCTCCAAATTCAAAAACTAAATCAAAATACTAAAAATATAATTATTTCGAGTATGTATAAAGTGAAATTGGTTTATATATGAATCACTGAACGGTATTAGTTGTTTTCACTGAAGAGTATTAGTTATTTTTACTGAAGAGTATTACTGGTTTACACTAAACAACTAAGACTCTGCAGTGTAAATCAGTAATATTTTTCAGTAAAAACAATTAATACTTTTAAATGAAAACAACTAATACCCTTCAGTGATTTATATATAAACCAGTTTCAGTCAATACTGTCAATTATTTCTCAGTGTAAATCGATATTTCGTGTTCTCATTAAGAATTAATTAATAAATAATAATAATTTATTTTTATAACAGAAAAAGTTCGTCGGAGTTCATTTGACGGATACGCCTCTCTGATTACGACGTCTTCTCCTCTCTCTCTCTCTCTCTCTCTCTCTCTCTCACAGTAAAAATCCAGCTTTCTGGACTTCTTTGTACGGTCACCTCTCTTTACTGGTATATGGTACGTTTTTGCTGGAATTTTTTTACAGCTTATTATGAAATGTTTGTTGTTATTCTATATGAAATTGACGGTTTTATGATGCATCAGTTCGTAATAGTTATCCCCTGTTGATTTGTCATTTCCCCCCTTTTTTCCCTTTCGCTGATTAATTGTGGGCTTTAACATGGTTAAAGCTATTGAAATGTGACGATGAGCTATTATTTGGGCAAAAATCGGAAAATAAGTAATAAAAATGATAATTCAATTGATTAGAACTTACAGTCCTAGCTAATTGTTTCATTTTTGTTCTCTATAATCTTCACAAATTCATGAAAAGTATGTTGCAATTGCCTTTGATGATATGCATAAATCTTGCTCTAGCTTTTACTGGCCGTACAGCTAGAAAATCTTAGGTTGTGTTTGGGTTGAAGGATTTGATTTGAAGTCCATAGTAGCAAAGTGATGGTTTCTGGAATTGATATCTACTGATTTTTGAAGGATTTTGGTGGATTTAAGATCCACATTTAAATTTGACTGGACTTGGAATTTATTCATTTCAAATCCCTCGATCCAAACGCAACCCTAATCAGTTTAATGGAAAGCTAGGACGACTGGGGGGTAAATCGATATTTGGCTCGTTTGATAGTTGTTTTTCCAGCCATCGCGGGCTTGGATGTTTTCTGGATTCACTTTTGGCCTCTTTTTGGTCACTTGGGGTCACTTTCGGGCCCCTGACTTGTTGGGTCACTTTTGGTCCCTCTTTACCTTTTTTTTCGTTTTTATAATATGACCTTATTCGTTCTATATATCTGTGTGTGTGTGATTGTCATGTGATGTGTGATTCCTAGTGTAATATAGCTTTCAAAATATGAATAAGTTAATTAATGTTTATGATTATCGTTTGTGTGCTAGTGAGCTAAATGGCAGAACATATACAAGCAATCTTACCAGCAGTTCCTTTCGATTACGAGCTTTACGAAGGCAATCCCGATCAGTTAACAACTGTTGATGCTACACCAGCTTTGCCCAATTCATACATTGATCCCGAAGCGTTGAAACTCAAATACAGGATTGGGCATGGCCTCTTTGGTGATGTGTGGGTAGCCACGCATCACCAATCAGGAAAGGACTACGATGAGTATCATGAAGTTGCAGTTAAGATGCTACATTCGGTAAAGGAGGATCGTGTGCATGAGTTTCTTCACAAGTTCGAAGAAGTGTGGAGAAATTTGAAATCCAAACAGTTGAAAGGTGTTTGTTTGCATGGTATCTCGATTATATCTGGCAAGGTTAATCTCCTTTGTGAATTGTCATTATGTATGGTGATAATAGATCTTATTTGTAATTTTCACCAGTAAGCAATTAAGTTGTATGATGTCTCTTTGACAGATCTGCATAGTTTTCAAATCGTACGAGGGGTCCGTAGGTGATCGGATTGCCCGCACGGATGGAGGAAAGCTTCCACTACCAGATGTCCTGAGGTAAACCAACATTGTATAATCTCTCTCTCTCTCTGAATTGTTAGAAGCAAAGTTGAAAATATCGACATTGAAAGAACTATTGAGATTTTAAATTTGTGAAAGTATCGATGGGCATATCAATATCGGTAACTTTAAAACACTATGAAAATATAATAACAAACTTTTAATACATGAATTTGAACAAATTTTACATATGTGTTAGATGTAGATAAATAGAATATACTATAATTTTATCTCATATGTAGTCATTTGTCCTTATACGTTGTTACTTTCTAACAACTACTCCCTCTGTCTCAGTTTTGTTTGCACATTCCACTATTCATACCCCTTTAAACACTTCTAATTTACATCTCATTCCACTAATAATTACATAGAAAAACATCTTCATTTTGTGCACTTAAATTGAATAATTCGCCATCATAAAAAATAATTTTAGCTTTATGCCATTGATATTTATTGACATTTTTTGAAATTTAACAACATTTCTCGATATATTATCGATATTAGACTCAATTTATACAATAAATTTACCAATATCGATATTGTCAACCTATATTTTATCAATAATTTTGATATTTTTACGAGCACGGAAATATCATTCTCCCCAATATCTTTCAGGTATGGTATTGAATTGGCTAAAGGAATACAACAACTTCACCGAGTAGGCCTCATGGTACTGAACCTCAAGCCAAGTAATTTCCTCCTTGATGAACATGATCATATCGTGCTTGGAGATTTTGGGATCCCGTACCTGCTTCTCGGGATTCTTTGGAGTGATTCTCGTTTGGCAACGAGGCTTGGAACCCCCAATTACATGGCACCGGAACAATGGGAACCTGGAGTAAGAGGTCCAATCTCATATGAAACCGACTCATGGGGATTTGCCTGCAGCATGATCGAAATGCTGACCGGGTCCCCACCCTGGTTCGGGAGATCCCCGGAAGAGATGCACCACGCGGTCGTAATACGTCGAGAGAAGCCACAGGTTCCAACTGGCCTCCCCCCTGCAGTAGAAGATGTTCTGAAGGGCTGCTTTGAGTATGATTTTCGCAATAGACCAATAATACCCGACATTTTACATGCACTTGAAAGGTTTCCCCCTCCTTATGTGTTTCATATAGTTTTTTTACGGCATAATGCATCAAAAGCCCCTCAAACTATTAACTTTTGTTTCAAAAGGTCCCTGAACTATTTGCCCTTAAACTATTAATTTTTGTTTCATGAGGCCCCTGATAACGAAAATTCACGAATTTTGTTGAGTTACCTTAATTCATTTCATTAGAAAATGATGAATCAACCAATTTCTATGTTGTTAAGATCGAATTCCAACAAAAAATGTGTCATAATGGATTATCAAAAAAGGGTCTCATGAAACAAAAATATATACTTTAAGGGCTTTTTAAAACAAAAGAAATAGTTCGAGAACCTTTTGAAACAAAAGTTGATAGTTCAGGGGCTTTTTAAAACAAAAAATCCTTTAGGGGCCTTTTGATGTATTATGCCGTTTTTTTACTACTAGTTTAGATTTTTTAGGGGATCTCAACTTAGAATTCTGGACTTGCAGCTCGAGGAAAGCCGTCTACAGTGATGGATCGTGGAGTGTTCAGGGAAGCAATCTGTATGTGAATAAACCGCGCTTCAAAAGCTATAGCACGTGGTTTCTGTCAAAAGATCGTCTCCGAGTAGGCGATACTGTTCGATCAAGAAAGGATCCAAACACATGCAAACCTCTAAGTTTGCCCGTAACAGAAGGAATTGTAGTTGGACTAGAAAAGGAAAACGAAAGGGATGGATTTGCTCTGGTGCAAATCCCGAACATGCAAAACCAGCTCAGATTAAACATTTCAACCTTACAGAGGGTCACTTGGGGTTTCGCATCAGGGGATTGGGTACAACTCGTTAAAGCAAACGAAAGACATCCGTCTCTGGGGATACTACATTACATGCATCGTGATGGGGTTGCTGTTGTCGGGTTTTTAGGGCTGGAAACGCTTTGGAGGGGGCATTGCTCCGAGCTGAAATTGGTGGAACCGTTTTTCGTGGGGGAGTTTGTGAGATTGAAGGCTAATATCACTACTCCACAATTCGAGTGGCCTCATAAGAGAGGGGCGTCTTGGGCTAGTGGAAAAGTATCAAATATTCTTCCAAACGGGTGCCTAGAGGTTAGATTCCCGGGAAGATTTGTTATTAGGGATGAATGCACTCATTTCTTGGCTAGTCCCGAGGAAGTGGAGCATGTGTCTTTGGAGACGTGTTCGAGTATTGTGGAGAAGTACGAACTTGTTGAGGATTTTCACTGGGCTGTGAAGCCTATAGCGATTGTGTTAGGAGTACTAACAGTTGCGAAAGTTGGTACCGTAGTTGGAAGAAACGTGCTTGCACGATGGAGGAGGGCGAAGAAAAACGAGGTCTGCAATGAAGAGGGCCAACGGAAAGGCAATTCAGCATGGCTCCCACCAAAAGTTGCTAATATCATCTTCAAAGAAGGGACCCCAATTGCAAATTCTGGGTAAATATTCTAATTCTGTGCAGATATGATCATATACCCCCCTTGTACATATGGATAATCTGATTTAGTTAGAAATTGTTTTTACTTCCTATGTGTAAGTATTCTACCACTTATTTGCCAAGTATGTGTATAGTTTGATCAGGGTTGTAAATGAGTCGAGTCGAGCCGAACGCACTAATGTTCAAGTTTGTTTGAAATGTTATCGAGCTTTGATTTTTATGTTTGAGTTTGTTTGATAATTAATCGAGTCGAGCTCGAGTAGTTTAACATTTTTACACTTGTTTTATATTTTTTATTTATCGAGCTCGAGTTCGAGCTGAGCTTTAGACTATTACGAACATAAATTTATGTCCAGGTTTATTTGATATTTATTTCGAACCGAGCTTAAACGAGCTTGAACGAGCTTTTATTGAACAATCTTGAATTGAGTATTGAATAATTTGGTTTGATTTTCTACCCTACTGATTGATGCGTTTTTTATGTTTTGAGACGAAGAGAAGAAAAAGGCTAATTATATTATAAAGGGAAACATGAATCTAATAACAAAGGTGAACTCTTTTTTTTTTATCATATACGAGATTATTTCACACAAAATTTCTTCCAAAGTCGGATACCAATTCACTCAACTTTAATATGCAATTTCAGGCACGTGTTTTGCTTCTAATTAAATAATCTCGTTTTTTTTTATAAAAATCACAAAATAAATATTCTATTCATTTTAAATTCAATTAATCAATTTAGTGTAAATAATGAATAAAATCCTATTAAATTAATTATATGAATATTAAACAATTATCACACTATTTAGGATGTCTCACCATTATAAGGAAATTCCTCATTAAATTTTACCCTCACAATATTCACTTATTTACATAAAATATCATTACTTTTGGAACCTTCACATTAGGGATGTAAACGAATCGAATCGAGTCGAATACCACAATGTTTGAATTCGTATTCATAAAATTATTTCGAATATCGAATTCGAATCGAATATTTTTCGAATAGTAAATGTGATTTATATTTGATTTGAAACTCATATCGAATTATTAAAAAATATACGAATACTTGAGTCGAATATTCGAATCGATTTTTTTTCTCAAGCATGTTCCTAACAAATAATATTCAAGAGAAGGTATTATGTAAACAATATTCACAATGAAACTTGTTTGAAGGGTATTAGTAAATTAAACTAAAAGTATCAGTGAATTGCACTAAAGTTATCAGCTCCAAATGGTATTTAGTTTTTTTTGTTAGAGTTATTAGTTGTAGTGATATTAGTTATTCTCACTAAAGGTATTAGTTATTTTAACATAAGGTATTAATATTTTTTATCGATAAAGTTGTGACTCGAACCCATGACCTTTGTATCATAGGTAGTGAGATTTTAGCCACTTGACTTGAGTTATACCACTTCGTCATATATTAGTAATTTGTTGTTCACGGTAATAGTTACCGTGAATATTATTCACATAATACTTTGTCAATATTCAAATATTCATTTCAAAATTGTCATTGTTTGAATTCACAAACAAGTTATAAACTTAAAAATTTGCATAACATAATCAAGTAAGTAAATGAAAAAAATTTAATTATCAAATTCATGAAAAACACTTTAATGATCAAATTAAGAGTGTTGACCTGCAATTCTTTTTTAATTAGTTAAATTTTTTAATAATTAAATTACATTATATATTTTATAATTAAAATATTTAATTAAGTATTGCCTATAAGCCCACTTGTTGGATGAAGTTATAAAGGTTAATATCCTTAAAATAATTATAATAAACTTAAATTTATAAATAATTATATTTATTATTAGTATTAATATATAATTATGAATTATATATTTAACCGAATATTTAATCGAATATTTACGAATATCAAATCGAATATCATAGTATTTATATTTGTATTTGATAACTAATCGAATCAAAAAATTTATTTGTACTCAAATTCGAATTATAAATTTTCGAATACGAATACAAATATCAAATCGAACCAAAATTATTTGATTAGTTTACAATCCTACTTCACATACATTCAATCCAACTAATTTACTATTTTATATAAAAAATTACAAAATTACCCCTAACACTATATTCATTACTTTTTTTTTCTTATGTCCCAGTGGAACTTAAATTTTATCTGCTATATATGTTGCTTTTTTTATTAAAAAAAATCATATTGTGAATTCATAAAATTTTATTATTTTATCCTTCATGACGCCATTGGAACGAAATCATAGATCCGTCTATAGTTCTAATCCAAGGGGAGTATAAACTCTTATATTTTAGAGGAACAATGTCTCAAGTATGAAATTATCTCTCTCGCTTCATCAATGTCGGAGTTAGCTTTACACTTTGTTGGTACACATATTAATAAAGTGGAGGGATGAATACAAAGTTGAGAAGTAATTTTGCAAACTTTTTATGTATAAGATCAAAAGCAGTTATAGAGAAATTATAGATCATTTTTTATTTAAATAGTAAACGAATAAAAAAAGGGTGAAGTTAATTTTGGGGTAATTTTGACGTATTTCGTTTCTCATAACCCTATATAATTTACTTAAAAAAAATTACGCTCATATTTACCAGTCAGTAAAACCAAGGTGCATTTGAGATTTAAGCAGATGATATTTTCATAGAGGGTTTTTGAATTTTGGCGGCTTCCACCTAAAAACGGTTAACAACATTCAGTTTCTTCTTCTGCTAAATCAACCCCCCTCTCTCATAATCACAATTTAGGTCGAAAGAAGAGACAGAAAATGAGGAGATCTGCGTCTCACCCCCTACTGTAAGTTAACATTCAATAATCTTCAATCTCTCTCTAAACAAATCTCCGCTGATTTCGCAATTTCTGTGCAGGAGTGATTTTCATGAAGGCGATGAAGATGAAAAAGGTAAACACAATTTCAGAATTAAAGGCAAAAAAGCGTTCAGAAGATCTTGTAATACTCTCCCTCTCTCTCTCTCTGAACCAATCAAAACCTCAATTTCTAGTAAAATTAAAGTGCGCGAATGATCTTCTGCGATTTTTTTTCCCCAAATCTATCCGGTCGCAAGTTGCGTACCAATCACAGTCTCTCTGAATCCGATTTCACTTTTCTCGATTATCAGATGAAGCTTTTTGCTCTCCTCAAGAATACGGATCGGAGAGGCAAGAACAGAGAAGAGAACCAAGCAATCGCGAACAGCAGATTCAAGCAATCTCACCAGCAGTTACTTACGGTTATGAGCTTTGCGAAGGAGATGAGTTAACAACTGTTGATGCTGCACCACCGCTGCCAAATTCATACATCGATCCCGAATCGTTGAAACTCAAACACAGGATTGGGCATGGCCTCTTTGGTGATGTATGGGTAGCCACACATCATCAATCAGGTAAGGACTACAAAGTTGCAGTTAAGATGTTACATCCGATGAACGAGGATCATGTGCGCAAGTTTCTTCACAAGTTTGAACGAGTATGGAGAAATTTGAAATCCAAACATTTGGATGATGTTTGTTGGTTGCGTGGTATCTCCATCATATCTGGCAAGGTTAATTTTCTTTGTGAACTGTCATAATATATTGTATACTGATGATAGATCTTATTAGTAATTAAGCTGTATGATGTCTCTTTGACAGATCTGCATAGTTTTCAAATTGTACGAGAGGTCAGTAGGTGATTGGATTGCCCTCACATATGGAGTAAACCTTCCACTACGAAAGGTTCTGAGGTAAACCAACATTGTGTTGATGCATAACTCATATTGTTCAACGAAAACAACTAATACTTCCTTTGTCCAATTTTAGTAGGCGTAAACATTTTGCACGGGGTTTAAGAAATATTAGTAGTTTATGTACAAAGTACATATATATGTTGGAGGTATTATGGGCTTATTGTGGAATCCATTTATAAATAAAATGATTGTTTATGAATAAGGTCAATTGCATATTGAGTAATTAGAGAAAGTGTTATGGAGTATTGTTATTCCATGCATACTGAAATTGGATTGACCAAAAAGGAGAATATTGATTAACTAATACCTTTAAGTAACAACTACTAGTACCATTTAAAAATACACTTGAATTGCACGTTGCAACTTGTGCATAGAAGTATTTGCCACAAACACTCTAAATTGTGCAGAAGTACCTTACTCTTGGAGATGGGATTGAAATTATTTCAGGTATGGTAGTGAATTAGCTAAAGGAATACAACAACTTCACCAAGTAGACCTCCTAGTGCTGAACCTTAAGCCAAGTAATCTCCTCCTTGATGAAAATGATCATATCTCTCTTGGAGATTTCGGAATCCCATACCTCCTTCTCGGGATTCCTTGGAGTGATCCTTGTTTGGAAATGAGGCTTGGGAGCCCCAATTACATGGCACCGGAACAATGGGAACCTGGAGTGAGAGGTCCAATATCCTACGAAACTGACTCATGGGGATTTGCCTGCAGCATGATCGAAATGCTGACAGGGGCTCCACCCTGGCTCGGGAGACCCACCGAAGAGATCCACCATGCTGTTGTAATACGTCGAGAGAAGCCACAGGTCCCTACTGGTCTCCCCCCTACAGTAGAACATATACTCAAGGGCTGCTTCGAGTATGATTTTCGCAACAGACCATTAATATCCGACATTTTACATGTACTCGAAAGGTTCTCTCTCTCACTCTCTCTCGTTAAAATGTAGAACAATCAAAATCTCAATGTCTTGATAAAATTTGCCATAGATTCTTGAAAATGCATAACTAAAAATTTTGTGGAATTTTCACCTAAAACTTTCCCATCACATTTTGGATTCTTGAATATGTGCTGAAGGGCTGCTTTGAGAATGATTTTTGTAACAGATCATTAATGCCTGACATTTTGCATGCACTTGAAAGGTTTCCCCCCACCCCTGCAGTTATAGTGCGTGCTTTTCTAATGTGTTTCATTTAGTTCTCTACTACTCCATATGTCCTAATTATCTGTCTGACTCTATCCAAAATGGTTTTCCTGTTTATTTATCACTTTGCTCGTATCAACAAAAAATTCCATTTTCTGTTCCATCAATGCCCTTGATATACTAACCATCTTCTTGTAATCTATAAGCTTATTAGTTTCATCAGGTAGTAATAAGTAACGACATAATACTCTTTTGATATTACAAGTAATGAAAACTCTAGATAAAATCAGACAGATAATTAGGAACGGTGGGAACACCATAACTTTTGGGGTGTTTCAATAGATTAAGTCAATTAATATATTTAGTTATTTGTATAAAATGACAATATACCCTCTTGGTGCAGGCTATCATTGAATCTTGTATCTCAATAAATTAGACATATCACAAGAATTAAGAAAATGGCAAAGTTTGAAAAAGTATTTCATTTATCATGAAAAACTAATACTGAAGATATTTGGAACAATTTATTCTCTCTAATATGGCAGTTAAATTGGAACAAAAGGAATTGTTTAGATATATTTTTTTTGTTTAATCTCAAATTTGAATTCTGGACTTGTAGAGTAAGGAAGACTGTTTACAGTGCCGGATCATGGAGTGCACAGGGAAGCAGTCTGTATGAGAATAAAACATTTGCCACATGGTTTCTCTTGAAAGATCATATCATGGTTGGTGATACCGTTCGATCACGAAAGAATCCAAACAATCCTCCAATTTTGCCTGTAGCCCAAGGAGTTGTGGTTGGACAACGAGGACTGGACATGTGTGTTGAAAGGGATAAACGTGTAATAGTGCAATGCCCGAACATGCACATCCAGTTCATAGTAAAGGTTTCAACCTTACAAAGGGTCACCTCTGGTTTTGCATCAGGGGATTGGGTACAACTCATTGAAGCAAACGAAAAACATTCGTCTCTGGGGATAGTACATCACATTCATCGTAATGGGGTAGCTCTTGTTGGGTTTGTAGGGCTGGAAAAGCTTTGGCAGGGGGGTTTGTCTGATCTGAAATTGGTTGAGCCGTTTCTTGTGGGGCAGTTTGTGAGATTGAAGGCGGATATCACTAATCCCAAGTTCGAGTGGCCTTATAAGAGGGGGGCGTCTTGGCGCAGTGGAAAAATATCAAAGATTCATCCAAACGGGTGCCTAGAGGTTACATTTCCCAGTAGGTTTGTTCTTGGAGATGAATGCAGTTGTTTCTTGGCTAATCCCGAGGAAGTGGAGCCTGTATCTTTCGAGACGTGTAGGGGTATTGTGGAGAAGTATGAATTCGTTGAGGATTGTCACTGGGCTGTGAAGCCTATAGCTTTTGTGTTTGGTCTCCTTGCAGTAACGACAGTTGTCACTTTCGTTGGAAAAAACGTGCTTTCAGGAGTAGGTAAACGGATGAGTAATGAAACGAAAAACGAACTGTGTCATGAAGAGGACCAAAGCAAAGGCAAACCAAAAGCTGCTAATACCACTTTCAACGTGCTTTCAGGAGTAGGTAAACGAATGAGTAATGAAACGAAAAACAATCTCTGTCATGAAGAGGACCAAAGCAAAGGCAAATCAGGATTGCTCCCACCAAAAGCTGCTGATACCACTTTCGTTGGAAGAAACGTGCTTTCAGGAGTAAATAAACAAGTGAGTAACGAAACGAAAAACGAGCTGTGTCATGAAGAGGGCCAAAGCAAAGGCGGTTCAGGATTGCGCCCACCTAAAGCTGCTAATACCTCTTTCGTTGGAAGAAATGTGTTTTTCAGGAGTAAATAAACGAATGAGTAATGAAACGAAAAACGAGCTCTGTCATGAAGGGACCCCATATTTCTATTTCTGATCATCAACTCTGCTACTGTTGTACCCTTGTGTGCATGGGATAATCAGTCTGATTTAGTGGTAAATTTCTAATTCTGGTCATGAATTCTGATCATACCCCCTTGTGTATATGGATGGATAAATCTGATTTAGTTTTGAAATTTGGTAGTAGTACTTCATAAGTGTCAATATTTTCTAACTTTTTTGCCAAGTATGTCATGCATGCATTGTTTATGTTTTGAGATGAAGAAAAGGGCTAAGTTGAATGGTATATTTGGCACTTACAACATGCAGTCTGCTAACATTGTTTTAGCTAAGAAACTGACGAAAAAAAATCACATAGCAACTAATAACAAAGATAAAAATATAAAATTAAAATTCCAAAGTTTAAAATACTAAAAAATTATAATAATAAAAATTCGCTAGAAGGAGGGTTCGAACCTCCGACCTTGTGGTTAACAGCCACACGCTCTAACCAGCTGAGCTATTCCAGCTTATGCATTCAAATATTACATATTATAATATTAATACTAAATTAAAATAATTAAAGTATGCGAAGAAAGAGATTTAAGCAGATTATATTCATCGCTCGAGTTAACAAGATTTTTGAATTTTGGCGGCTTCCACCTAAAAACGGTTAACATTCAGTTTCTTCTTCTGCTAAATCAATCCCCCCCTCTCTCTCTCTCATAATCACAATTTAGGTCGAAAGAAGAGAGAGAAAATGAGGAGAGCGGCGTCTCAGCCCCTACTGTAAGTTAATCATTCAACAATCTTCATTTTCTCTCTAAACAAATCTCCATTGATTATGCAACAGCTCGGAATTTCTGTGCAGGAGAGATTTCCACGAAGGCGATGAATCAGAAGATGACGAACACTTCGGAATCAAAGGAAAAGCGTTCAGAGACATCGACTCCATTTCCAAGCATATCACCTGCATCACTCTCCATAAACGCCAACCCAGACGACCCTGTAAATTCTATCTCTCTCTCTCAATCAATCAAAATCTCAATTCCTTGATTAAGTTTTGTGAAAAAAATTCCCAAATCTATCCGATCACGCTTTCGTATAAAATCTGGTTGTACTCTGAACCAATCAAAATCGAAAATGCACAAATCATCTTTCTAACACTTTATTTTTGGTCAGACGAGGATTTTTCGTCCCCAGAAAAATGGGGATCGTGGAGGCAAGAACAGAGAAGCGGAGCAGCAAGGCTGAAGAAACAGCTCAAGGCAAGATGGGCGATTCAGAAACTGATCGACAAACAGCTGGAGCGTGTCCAGGCCCATTACAATCGGGCGAGGGGCCCAACGAAGATGTCCGACGTGGGGCATCTCCTCATGCCCAAGTGGGCCCATCCCCAGGAGGTAGCGGCCCTGTTCTGGCTGGGAGACTGGCGTCCCTCCACTATTCTGGAGCTGCTCCGGTCGATGGCCCACACCCTGTGGGACCCAGTGGGCGTGGAGCGGGCCCTATCCCACCTCATCAACGACATACGCAACGAGGAGGCTGTGATCGATGAGGAAATGACGGAGATCCAATCGAATTGCGTCCTTCATCTCCCCTTCACAAATCACCACATTGGGCCTCGCCTGCCTGGGATCCGATCCGAGTTCAACAAGATCCACCGCCTCATCATCAAGGCCCAAAACTTAAGGTCCAATACTACTTACCCTAAATTCCAAAACAAAAACAAACTAATTCTGTTTCATTCATCCAAAAATCCATTTCACTCAGGAATGTAAAATTTTAAACTCTTTTATTTTTTCATTCAATTTGTTAAATATTCTAATATAAGAATGTCCTAGTAATATTTGTATCAGCACTTCATAATTATTAAATCTGTTTTCGTCCCGTAACTTTTTAACTCTTTTTTTACTTATTTACTTTTTCGATTTAGTTCCACAACAAATTAAATTTACCCAAATCAGTTTCCAGTGGCCGGAAAATGTCGTTTTGGTCATCCTACTCCGCCGAAAAATAGTAGCACATGACCAAAACTACGTCGTTTCATGCGTTTTCCGGTTGACTTGGGTAAATTTGAATTGTTGTGGAAGTAAATCGAAAAGGTAAATAAGTATGGGACAAAATGGAATACGGTTTTAATCCCTTTCTTATGGTGTTTTAATTTTATTTATAGCGATAATGACATAGTGTAGGAGTTAAAATTCAATTTGGGCCCTGCAATTTAGTTTCATAATTTTCGATGTTGGTGTTATTTTTACGAAAATGTGAGACCATTCTGATTTTGTATTGATAAGTTATGTAACTAAATTGAATTTTACGAAAGAATCCTAGGTTATGGGAGGAAATTGAATTTTAACTCCATTATCCATTACTAATATTATGGTAATGCAGAATGAAGGCATTGGAAGTGGCTGTGAAGCAGGTGTTGAGCCAGAATGATGCAGCAGAATTCCTGGTTGCATTTGTGAGAATTCAGGATATAATACATGAGGTTTCTATTAAAAATAATAATACTCGAAAAGGTAGTAGTTACGTCAAGGAATTTGGAGTTTAGTTTTGGAATTTGTTATCTGGATATATGAGACACACGGTGCGATGAATGATGTGAAAAGTGAAAACCATTTGGATGGAGAATTGACAATGAAATTTTGTTGTGTTTTCTTTGATAATTGTCTTTTCTGTTGTTTTGTCCATGCGGTTTTGTTCAGAATTTTGTTCTACTTTTGTTAGGTGAAGGTCCCATTAATATGCCAAACTATTTTTTTTCTTAATAAAATAAAGGAACATTCATGGAAAATATTGTTTTATGGGATTTTGGAATGCAAAGTTCGTCCAGTTTGAATTTTTCGCCAGGTTCAATCTGTTATAAATTTATAATTAAGTTTAGTACTTCTAATGTGCACTTAAATTTGATTAATATCATGATAATAGATAATCGCCCCGAACATGATACTGTCTCATAAGTCTTTGTGAAAACGGAAAAGGACGTTGGATTTATGATAATATTAGGAAACATTAGTTCTTTTAGATAACTTAATTTGATATTTTTCCCTAACCAATTGTATCTAACAATTTGTCTAATATTAGATTGTATAATAAATACCTCTGGACAAATAAATCAATCATCAAAAGAGTACATCCAACAATATCCAACATGTACCAACTCGACCTAGACATCCAAATATTAAACATCAAATACTCTGCCTTGTCTTGTCTTCTAGATTATTATTAGGATTAAGTGCAGGATGATACAATTCCAAACCACTTTTTACAAATTGGTACAACATAATTGAACAGACGCACAAAAAAAAGTTGAACATAAGTATATATTTTTTGAACACTGTACTATCTTGTAAATAGTGGTGTTCAATTGTATTATTTTGTGAATGCCCCTTATTATTACTGTTATTAATATTTTTTTCGAATACATTATTGTTGTTATTATTAAGAAGTTAGAAGTGCTTGGATAGTACATTTGAAGATGGAAATTTGAAATTAATGTTTGGTTGATGAGTTTTATTATATTTACCGTAATCTATTTCTAAATATGAGTTAGAAAGTATGTTGTACGGATTTGATGTTTAAAAAAAATGCCAAAATTCATCTCACATACTTTTGGTAAATTTTGTTTATAACATGCAATTTAAATCATTATAATATTTATTTAGTGATATTATTGTACTTATAAATTATAGTAGTTCTAGCTAGTGTGTACTTGAGTGTATATGCACTTAGATTTAAAAAAAAAAAAAAAAAAAAAAAAAAAAAAAAAAAACCCCTAAAAGAAATCACTAATAAAAAAAACAATTCGGCATGTTAGTGTGTATTATGAAAAAATCAAAATATAAGTCAAAATTGAGCTTAAGATCCAAATGCATGCTAGAAATTGTGTATAAACTAATATCTAGTGTAAAATGTTATGAATTTTAGTTTAAATGAACATAAATGTACTCCCTCCGTCCCAGTTTTGTTTTCCCGTTTGACTGTGCGCGGAGTTTAATGCGAGAGTTAAATTTTAGTATTTAAATGAATAAAGTAGTATTTAAATGAATAAAGTAGCATTGAGAATGGTGAATGATGAATAAAATATTATTTAAATGAATAAAGTAGTTTCCATTTTAGGGATGGAAAAACAATATTGAGACAGACTTTTTTGGCAAATGGGAAAACAAAACTGGGACGGAGGGAGTATGAATTTTAGTTTAAATGAACATATTATATCACTGAATGATAGTTATGGTATCATTTTTATACTATGAACCAGTTTCACGGCGAGTGATTCCATTCATAAAAAGTGAAAAATATTAGTTATAATTGATAATTTGACTTTACTTATATTTTATAAAGTATGACTTGTATAAGATTGTTTCATAGCATGAGACAATGAGAATGTGTATAATTAGGATATTGATTAATCATCACTTTGATAGGGGCAGATATTAATTTGTATGATCTCATAGCATGAGACGGTCTCATATAAGTTTTTTACTACTTTAAATTGGTCTTGAATAAATGTCGGGTGAATTAAGGAATAAGTGTTTTTTCTTTCTTTAATGTTATGAGAAATGAAATTTCGAAACGTGGAAAGATAAATCAATCACATCAAGCGGTTCAAATCAGACACATGAAATAACAATACTTTGAAACAAAAATATTATTTCACATGGGATATATATTACTTAGGGGCACTTTCAATGGGGTGTATTTTGAAAGAGTTTATTGCAATTAGGTGTACACCTTTTTCAAAATAGCAATGAGGTTAACTTTTTTGATTTGATATTTTCTTTTTTACTTTTTCTTTCAATTTTTTTTTTATTTATCAAGTTTTATATTATTTTATTTGTAAAAAAAAGTCAGACATTTATCTATCTGCATTTCTTTATTTAATAATTATTCTCGCAAATGTAAAACACAAACAACAATACCATAGTACAAATTCGAATAATAGTAATTTTTTTTACCAAATATATCACAGTACAAAAATTTGAGCATTAGTACAAATGAATTATTTGTAGTACAAATGGATTATTTGTACCATAGTGTAAAATGTAATACCATATTACAAATTTGACAATACTATATGATAAAAAGTTCTTCTATGCCTTCTTTTTCTTCCGCGTCTTGTTTGTAAATCTTTTTTATCTATCTTTCGCATCTTCCTCTTCAAGTTTGCAGAGTCCTCTACCAACAACATATTTTCCCTATCACACAAAAAATACATATTTTGGTTATCAACAAACAATTTCATATCTGGAACCAATTTCATATCTCAACAAACAATTTTCCCTACCATCGATCTGGAACCAATTTCATATCTCAACAAATAATTTCAGACCCATTTATCATCAGCTTCGTCTATTATGTTTACTAATTTCTTTTCTTGTTGAGCTATAAAAAAACCTAATTTACAAGGCCAAAATCCTCATTTATTAGCCCTTGATATATTCCCTACAATTAAAAAATTCAACTCCATTGTTATCATCATAGCACACCCCCAAGAAAAAGAAACAGAGAAATGCAAAAGTTCAGTGGAAAAATGAAAGCCCCAATTTTGCATCAATTTTGAAACGAAATCATGAATTAATTGAAGAAAAAGAGGATATATGAGTTCGCAAATTTACAACCCCCTAACATAAAAAATTAGAACAGGACACAGAGACGAGTTCGGTGGGCGACGAAAGCGACAAAAAATTCACACCCACCCCCCTTCTGTAACAAATAGCCCTCATCTTCAAAAATCCCCAAAGAAAAAAACAAAACGTAATCAAAAGAAAACTCTAGTCCATGGTGTTTTTGTGCCTACCTTACTAGCCCGTCGCTGGAAAATACTCGATCCTCTAGATGCCGAACAGATCGGCGGTGAGAAATTCCTTGAGAGAGTTCCAAAGCTTGGCGATACGTGGGAGCTTGGAGGGGGAGGGCGATGTGCCAAAGCTTGGAGGCGGAGGGAAATCGCTGATCCGATCGCCCGATGTTGCGGTAGCCGGAATATTTTGGCCGGAATATTTCTTTGAGAGAGAGAGAGAGAGGATGTATTTTGAATTTTGAAGTCTGATATCTATTTGAGAGATGAGAGATAAAAATAGGTATATGTATATTATTAAAAGTAAGTTAAAAGATATAAATATATTATTAAATTGAAAAAGTTAACCTATATGCAATTTTAAAAAGGTACTACACTACAATGCATTTTTAGTTCTCAGAGGTAAATCTAGATGCAATTATCTCTATTACTTAATACTTACCAAACATTGTGTGGTTTACAATATAGTTCATATCAAATCCTTCACATGCAACCAAATCATCTTTATAATAGACTACTTTGGATTTTTTAGAATGTCAATTGCATGACATCATCTTCTTTATTGCATTTAATTGACCCGTATGCTATTTTATCTGCATGTTTGGATACTATTTTAGCTCAAATTACATTACTATTAATCTAATTGTAGTTCTCAATAATTTATTTTATGACAATATCTTAATTAAACTATAAAACATATTAAAAAAACATGTAGTTAGTGTGCTAATTAGATATTAATTAATTTGGTTTATTTCTTTCTAATAAATCATTTATTTTTATTAGAAAATCAAATTCTAATTTTATTTTTTGTAAGAGTAACTCTCTTGTGCACTTGGTGCATGGTGCACTTACTCAATAGTTGAAATTGTTTACACTGAAATATATGGTTAGATTACACTAACAAGTTTACATTGAAAATCGGTTTTCAGTGTAATGTAATCATATTTTTTAGGGGGTGCTTGGTTTGTCCAAAAGAATCGTAATGGGAAAGGGTTTGATAATAGTGAGGAATGGTAATGTGTATGCTAATTATTATTAAATTGTTTGGTTTGTATATATGTATGACTATCATTACCATAGAAAGTGTTTGGTTTAATAATTATTACTAATAGTATAAATATTATTAAATTTTTATTGGTGTTAAAAAAATTATATTATGCACTATTAATCATAAGAATATTATAAAAAAATTATAAAACAAAAATAATTTTAAAAAATTACATAATAAATTTTAGATGGATTACACTTTTTCATTCCTCCCAAAATAGTGAGGAATGAATCTATACCTTTAATTCCATGGTTTCAAGATATCAAAATACTATTCAAGATATAATACCCCTCAACCAAAAAATCTACTTTTATTCCATTACTAGAGTGTACCCACGCGAATTTCGCGTACTGAAAAAATATATATATTTATTTTCTGTAGACATTTAATATAAGAGTATTTTTGTTTAAAAAATTTCGAGGTATATACAATAAATTATGAGGTTTGTTTAGCTGTGGCCCGTGCCCTTCACTAAATTCTATAGGTATATCCTACAAACTAAATAATTAAAAAAAAATCAAAATTCACATAAATTAATAACAATTATGGAATAACATTACTTGGACTAATAATTTAATAATAATCAATTTTCATTTCAATATTGAATAATTTATAAATTAATCAACATTATTAGTTTTTTGGAGTATACGGTAAGAAATTAATTTATATAAGAAACAATACAAAATTTGAAATAAACTTTAAAGTTACAAATACCCGTTCATCGATCAAAATGAGTTCCAAGTAGAACTTGTCTCTATTATAATCATTAAAAAATATTGTCCAACTTTTTCAATCCTAACTTTAACGGTCAATTTTTGGCTCTCACTCTTGATATTAGAAATCAGAGAAAATTGAGGTGTCATACTCTTGAAATCTAAAATGACATTTAAATTACAACAATTAAACCATCATAATTATTCAGATAAAAATACATGGTATAATTAAATTTATTATTTGTGCACATGAAGAATATTTAAACTGAACGATGTATAGCATAAATCAACAATCATTATTATATTCATATTGATATTGATATTTAAATCTAATCAAATTGTGAGCACTTAAAATGATGAATTTAATTATAAAATAAATATACTAATAACAATAGATATATAACTAACCAACAATTGATGAGAGAAATCTCAGCAAAAGAGTGGAGCAAATGAAACTTTTATGTGAAAAAATGAAATACAATATGCTCTTATTTATAATAAAAAAAAATGCATGCAATATTATATCTTGTCCATAATAAGAATATATCATATAATATACCTTTTATTTTAGGAAAAGATAATTGAACATTATATTATACTATATATACTAACTCAAACTTAGAAATGATAAATTTATATTCATTCAATAAGTAGATCATATTTAATTACATTAAGGTTTGGAAAAAATATGATTTATAATAAATTCTAAAAATAATTAAATAAGAAAATGGAAAAAATATCTATTTGCATTAATTATGCAGATATAAATTAATGTTTTAGATTTAATGATATAGAACGAAGGGTCGAGATTAAAAGTTTAACCAACTTTTAATGAGAGCACAGTATTTCAAAATGGAGAGATTTGAGACATGCCACATCAGCCTAAAAATAAGGTGGTGTTGACACATCATCTTGGAGAGATTTGAAAATATATTATTATAAGATTATTTCTTAACTTCAAAGTCATTAATCAAACACACCCTTGGTGTAATCAGTCAATACTTTCCAATGTAAATAAACATAACTATTGACTTTATAGAATGTGGTATCCTATATTGTGGCATTCTTTGTCGTCCGTCTAACTTGAGTAGGAAAAGTCGAATTCAAAGCTTTTTTTCCCCAAATTTATTTAACGATCAAATCTCTTACTTCCAATAGTAAATAAATAAAAATAATAAATGGACTTAATTGGTATGCTTTTGATATGCACCTAACCTTTCATACTAAATTTTTCACTTCATAAATGACAAAAATAACATTTTACCATGTACAATCTTTGACATTTAAATTCACACAATATTACAAAAAATGTCATTCATTTCATTCACTTTTCAACATTATTCATTATTTTACTCCAAAAGTCAACATACAACCCACCATATTAGTAAACAGATACATTATTTTTTAAAATATTCAACAAAAAGAAGTAGTAAGATTATTTTGGGATATAGGGAGTAAAATGCTAAATATAATCTAAAAAAATGTTAAATTGAAAGTTTCTATTTTCTAAACTCTAAATTGCTAGTTTTTTTAATAGTTTTGAAAAACTATTAATATAGGAACAGAAAGATATAAACGTAATATTAATTTATGGCTCACACATTTTAGTATAAACCTAACAATATTTTTATAAATCATAATTTCATAAAATAAAAGATATATTAATTTCACACTAGTGAACATGTAAAATAATGTATAATACTACATAAAACCGTAAAATTATAAAATGCTAAATATAATCTTAAAATTTGTTAAATTTTAAATTGAGAGTTTCTATTTGCGAAACTCTAAATCAATAGTAGTTTTTTATTTTTTTAAGTTTGGAATTGACATAAAGATTTGTAATTCGATTTCCCATTGTTTGGGTTTACTATATTGAAGCACTAAATTGACTAAATTCCTATCAATGATATATTGTAGCATAGTTTTGGACACATAGCTTATCTCATCAAACTAGTTTACCACATTGCAACCTTAGCCTGAAATTAGGCTTTATATCCTAGGTTTAGACTCAACAGCCAATCATTGTGGGCCCATGTAAAGGGTGAAGGATAAAGATAGAGATCAAAAGTTATTTCATCCCATACATAAGCATTGACTTAATTACAGCAAAAAGGCAACATCCCAAATCTACTCAATCTTTCTTCCTAACTCATTCTAAGTGTTAATAAGCCCCTAATTTTGAATAATATAAACATCTAACTTACATTGATATATTTTAACCTTTTTTTATATATGTGAATGATTTTATGCGTTGAGGATTAAATAGACTCTGAACATTCTTTTGCTATATTTCATTTTTTTAATGGTTGGGATCAAATAACCCTCATAAATAAAATAAAACAACCGCTCCCTATCAATGGAATAAACTTTTCTAATAAAATCACATCTTAGGGGTGTTTTGGAACAATTAAAAGTGATGATAATCACTTAGAATTATGTTCAGAAGTAATTTGTAGTGTTTTGTATTTCGTTTATTAAATTAAATTAGTTGTCAAAAGCTATAAGCGAAACACAGAAGAGGTGTGCTTTTGATATATAGGTTATTGGTCTATTTTAATATTGACAAAAATTTGTGTGAGACCGTCTCATAATATGAGACCTATCAAATTAAAAAAAGTGATAGGATTATCATAAAATGTGATAATATTTTTAAAGAAAAGTGATAAGTCACTTTTAACAAAAATATTATCACTTTTTGTTTAAACTTTATCACTTTTTAAAAGTGACAACTTTTTAATTAATAAGTGACACAATTTAAATTAAAAGTGGATCAAATATTATTGGTCTCATACTATGAGACGGTCTCATACAAGAATTACTCTTTAATATTTCATTTGTCCCACGATTATTCACATTTTTGTCGTATCCGTTTATCCCAAAATTATTTGCACATTTAAAAAAAGAAAATATTGATTTTTGTGGATAGTCACAATAGAGAAAAAAAATTATAAATGGTCCTGTAACTTTATCCGAGTTCATAAATGGACCTGTAAGTTTTTATTTAATCAATTTTTATCTTTTTTATATCAATTTTGGTCATTTTCACCAAAAATATAATTTTTTACCAAAAAAGTGACCTAATTTTTATTTTTGTTATGTTGACAGTCGTCACTACTATCATCTGACTGTTTCGCATCCAGGAAAAAAATTACCAATTAATTTTATGTTTTCGATTACACCTACCCCAAGAATTGGGGCTTCAAAATTGTAATTTTCATCCATTCCCGTGGCTAATTTCGAGCGATTTGCGGTGAGTTTTGGGTTAAACCATATACTATTATTTTCTTCTCGTTGAGCTCGTCATTTCGATACCTTTTTTGGGTCATTATGTATGCTACAAAAGATATCCAGTAACTTTTCCGGCAAAAAAAGAATAAAATTGATACAAAAAATACAAAATTGATAAAGTAAAAATTTACAGGACTATTTTTGGGCTTAGACAAAGTTAAATGATCATTTACGATGTTTTTTCCTTCACAATAATATAAACATATTTACCTATATATCACTATTTTACTTTTTAAAAAAATTCTTACAAAATGTATCCTTTTAAGTATGCGAATAATTTCAAAAGGATGAAGTACTAGTAACCTTCTTTTACAAACACTATAAACTTTTCTTTAATTTTTTTTTACTAAAAACTATCAACTTACACTATTAAGCAACTCACTCATGGTCACCCATTTTAATCAACACTTGCATAATTTTGTTGCAAAGACCCTATTAATATTGTAAAGAAAGGCAATGATTAATGTAGGAAGAAAGGGGTGAGAAAAACAGAAAAGTGGGGAAAGGGAGGGGCCTATGCTGAGTTAATAATGAGGTGATCATGCTTGACACTACACCACGCGTGCGCTTCAACAGTGTTGTACCTTCTCTTTGTGGGGGTCCTTTAATTTCCTCATCACCTAAATCTATTTCAAATATTTTGACAACATAAATAGTAAAATTTTACTATTATTAAATAAATCAGTCACACTATACGTAGTTAATTATATTGTACAATACTTCAATGCACACAGTACAACACTATAAGACAGTGATGTACACTACCGTGTTGTGTAGTATCCAGAAGGGTTTTATAGTGTTATAAGTACTATATACACAGTTAATTGTATTGTACAATACTTCAACGCACACAGTACAACACTATAAAACAGTGATGTGCACTGCCCAACAGGGTAACACCGATCAAACTAGCTAATGGGCGTCTAATTCAAATTCAATAATGAGAATGGTAATGAAAATATGGAATGGTAACGATTACATTGTTAGTGTTTTATTTGAATTTTGGAATAAATGAGTGGAGATAAAAAAATAATTGTTGGTTGATGAATAATTTTGTGATTGAGAAGAAATAGTTATAGGAGAGAGATAATTATTCAGAATATGACAATGATTAACCTATTTTGAGTCGCATTGTCACTTATGAAGTATGGTTAAAGTGCATTTATCATATTTTGTTCTCATTAACTATGACAATTACATTTGCTCATTCGCATTATCATTTTTATTGAAGAATTTTGAATAATAAGTTCTATCCCCCTTCACTTTCAATACATGAAGAAAAGACGAAAATTTTACGTGAATCCAAGTTCACGCAAACACCTTCTCACCACAGATGAGATCGTGATTTGAGATAATTATACGAACATTTATAGAATCAAGAAAATTATATTTTCTTTGTTACTTATTTATATTTCGTAGTACGTAGGAGTATTATAAATAGGAGTTTTGAGATTATTGTAATTCAGTTGGTTGAGATTATTGTAATTCACTTAGGAGTTTTATCTTTTTACGTGCTTTTATCGTTATTACTCAAGTATTCTTGCGCGAATCAATAAATTAACATGTTATTCGCATTTGCGTCTATTCAAATATTTTCTTAATCAACGGATAATATGTTATATCGTACTCCCACTGCATCACCATGCTTACACAACCTTCACATTTACTTTAAAGTTTACAAAAGGAATTTTATCAATTCAGGGTTTGAAAGATAGTAAGATTATCAATTTAAAACTTAAAAATTTTTTCCTATGGATTCAAGATCTTAGAGATTGAAAATATTGATTCAGGACGTGAAAGATAAAACTACTAATTTAGGACTTACTTATTTTAAAACTGTGTTTGGTCTTTACTAATTTTTTATTATCCGATAATATATTTCAAAAAATATAAAAGATATATTAATTTAATGTGATTGAAAAATTAAGAAACAAAAGAACTAATGAAAAAGTAAGAATGAATATATAAATATAAAATAAGAATATAATTTATAATATGTCAAACATAGTCTTAATATTCTTGAGTCTTTAATTGATAGATTCTATCTTTTAGGTTTTGAATCAAAAGTTTCTGTCTTTTAGGTCCTGAATTGAAAGAAATTTTTTTTAAGCTTTAAATTGATAGTTTTACCATTTTTCAGGCCTTGGATTGACATTATTATTTTACGGGCCATTTGGTTTGAGAGATTGCCTAGAATTATCTTTATAATCCCAGGTAATCTCGTGCTTGGTTTGAGAGATTGCAAATGACCATAACCCTGGATAGACTAGAACGACTGTCTCGTGTACAATTCGATCCAGAAAATTTGGTTATAGTCCAAATTTGATGGTTCTAGTCTATCCGTTTTCCTATAGTCGTTCTAATCTAATCCTAGCTAATCCAATCCTATCCCGCAAACCAAACAACCCCTTATAAAATTATGATGCCATGATAATTAGTTTTATGAATTTCAAAATAAATTTTAAAGTTCAAAATTTTAGTCAAGTGGCGATTCAAACTTGACATGTGTGGACCATGAGGTCCGACGTATCGAAATCGGGCCACTATGTTTCCTCTTATCCCATAAATACATTATAACACTCTTATGGAATTAATTCACGTTTTACTCAAAATAGGTAGATAATTGAATATGAAAATGCATGTAAAAATAAAAATAAAACGTGTCGCCCATTTCGGGACGAAAGCACATAATATTATCTCTGTCATTCTTAGTATTTCACTTTATATTTCATTTCACGTGTTAAAAGATTCAGTAGGAGAATTACAAAGTAAAACCTAAAAAGTGGCACAGAAGAATTGAACTAAAACGAAAAGACCCGAACATTAACATTTTTCGTAATTCACTAGTTCTTCGATCGAAATTCACAATTTGATCTCTAGAATTTTGTTCCCTTCTCTAATGCTCCACCAATTATAACTAGGGTTAAACCTAGCTAACAATGCTAAAGGAATCTTGATTTCAAAAGAATCGACTTAATTTCTTGTTTTGCTAACATTGCCCTGTGAAAAAACATGCATAATAAACTCTAGAAACCAATGCACAATTTCTTCCAAGCAACTTTAATGTATTTGTTCTCTTTTGGCCCCACAAAATTAAAGGGCAAAAATTTGCTCGAAATCATCTCATGGTATAAGATAATATTGATTAAACTCACCCTATCACAGTGTTAGGCCCAACCATAGACGTCTGTTGAATGGTCTAGCCTATTTCCACCCCTACACCTCAATAGTCTCAACCATCGATTTCTTTGTGCAATTATTATATCCTTCTTTTATGAAGAAAACTTTGAGTTTTTGAAGAAGGTCTATAAACCCCCAACCTTCCCTTTGGAACCAACATTTTTTATTCACTTTTATACAAAATGATCCTAATATTTATGTTTAACGAAATTATTTCTACCCACATGGCCCCATTATCACACCCATGGAGCCAACCTTTCCATATAGTCAAAATATCCACCCAAATTCGTTCTAGTTTCTTGATTCGTTCCATGTTGTAGAAAACAAAAAAAAAAAAAATATTAGAACGGATTAAAATTCGTTCTACATCTAGAACGGATTTGTTCCACAACTCTTCCTTTTATATGAAAGTGGTTAGAAAACTATATTCTCGGTAAATACATTTGAGATTTGAGTATGTATCTTGTGCATTAGGTGCAAGTGGAACTCGATTATATTTTTGAACAACATCAATTTTTTTTAATTAAAATATGCAATTGCTTTTACTAAAAAGTGCAGTTGTTTTCACTTGAATTTTTAATAAAAACAACCAATGTTATTAAAAATTACATTTAAATTATACGGTACAATTGATGCATACAAGACTTTATCTTAAAATTGTGAGTATTTACATATATTATTCTTATATTCTAATTTAAAATACATTAATGTCCTGTTTGTAATTTGAAATAAACATCAAGGGATCATTCTCCTCAGCAGCAATCACATGTTTGTAAGCAATTTTAATATTAAGTCATCTCACATGCATCAGTTGTACAATATAACTAAGCAAAATAATGAAACATAGTATATGTTTTAAATGAAACGTGAAATCACATTTTACTAAAAATATAAAAGAAAACGTAACAATAACTTTAATTAAAACATAGCCAAAGCTTAAATATTTTAATATTTATTTGCAGCTTAACCTAAACAATCAATTGTATTCTTGACCCTACTTCATAAACCAATTAGATCATTGGAGAGTAAATTTACACATAATTCAATGGTGATTATTATGCGTTTTGCAAAATTTTATAAAATTTAGGAGTTTGTCATTCACTGTGTGACAAGACCTCACTGTCTAACATAAGTGATTACTTACAAAAAAAACAGACAAAATGCATTCAAGTTCCTATCCAAGCATCGGATACCAGCCTTTTTATGCAAATTTACAGAGAATTAAGAGCCCAAAATATATTTTCCCCATTCATTATTATCCGCACACTTTTTTTATTCGTACATTTCAAAATTATTTATACATTTTATAAAAAAAAAAAATAGATTTATGTGTACAATCTATACATATATAATAACAAAAACTTGTACTAAAAATAGAAAGAAAATTTTGAAACCAAGAGTCTATTGCTATTTTTGGCATGAATTCATATTAATTTATATAATAAATATCAATTAATATGTATATTAAAAAAGTGTGATATTTTTCTTAGAAACTTTTTATTTGGTTAAAAACTTTTGATATTCTTTTATTGTTCCAATTAATTAAAATGCATATTTCATTCACTTAATTTTTTTATTCTAATTAATATATAAATATTTTATGTATTTGAAATTTTATCATCATGATAAATATATTTAGGGTTAATTAAAATTCACAATATTTTGAGTGTTTATCAATTACAACATGTCTTTTTAAATTTATAATTTAATATATGAACTAATTAATTGTAGCATTAATTCGATACATAGAGCTAATTTTTTATGTGACTAAAAATTATATAGCAGCCAAAAGTTAGTCCGGTGCAAGACTGACAAAGATTTTATAATCTGAATTGAAGCATATATGAATAAAATTGATATTAAATTAAATATTTATGTTAAAATAATATGTGATTATAGGAATTAAAATGCATAATTTGTTTAGCTCAAATGGTTAGAACTCCACTACCTATAATCGACAGGTTATATGTACAAGTCAAAACTCCCGACAATTTTTTAAAATTAGTATGCATTATTTAAAAAATGATCGAATAAGCATAATTTGACGGAGTTGTATAATATAAATTGATGTGATTTAAAATCTAAATCAATTTACTTATATTTATATATGTAGATTTTTTTCTGGCAATATATTATAACATATTAAAAACTAAAATAAATTATGTGTGTGTGTGTGTGGGTGGGTGGGTGGGTGAGTGCGTGTTTGTGTATATATCAAGAATAGTAACTAAATTATGCATAATTTTTTTTTTTTCTAAAAAATGCATAAATATTAAAAAAAATCTTCTACTAATATTTAAAATAACTTTACCATTCTAATTATAATATTACAAAATTTTAGTCAAATAGAAAATAAAAAATTAACAATTGGTATTTTTTAAATTTATTTGCGATAAATTTAGAAAATATATATAGTGCTCCAAAAATTAAATATGGACAATCATCTTGGAGACAGTGGTGTGTGAGATACATCTAAATTGACTGTAGTTTTATCTCTTACCCATTTACTCACTAATCCTACATTTTTTTTGATTAATTAGTGAATTATAATTATCTACTCAAGACTGTTTCATAGGTGGGTATCTCATTATATATAAATTGCAAAGTTATAGCTTAGTAACTCTTTTAATTACAATTCAAGTAATAATTTGAATAACATTTAATAAGAGTTATACGTAATCGCTAAAAAATGTCGGACCTTTTTTTAGGAGGGGAGGTCAGTTTTCAGTCGTGGACAATTACACTTTTGTCCAGGGAATCGAGTGAGAAAATTTGAAAATCCTAATATGCGACAGTAATGCCAATAATAAAAAACAAAAAGTAACATGATTTGCGATGAATTATTTCAAAATTTATAAGCAAATATCTTTTATATTAGGTCTACCTAACACGGTAAATTATTTTCATATTTTTAGCGTAAAACATTTTATGCGGTTGATTTGAAGAATAAAAAAAAAGGTTTGACAAGTAGAGCATCACATCAAATAATAATGATTTATGGTATATCACAAAAGAAATTCGAAAATAGAAAATTAACAACACATTAAATGTAAGAAGAAAATGAATAAAAAATTATAGATAATAACTATTTCTTATTCATTTAACACACACAAAAAAATAAGTATACATTTTTCCTCAGTCGAGATAATTATAACAAAAAGAACGTCATATTTATTTAATACTTACAGACCGTGTGTACACACGGGTAATATTCTAGTTACAATAATATATACTCCTTTCGTCCTTGAAAAATAGTCCGATTTTTTTACGTAATTTAATGCGATATGTCGGAGAGTATTACGAAGTTTTCTGAAATTCGATTTTTAATAAAATGATTGTTAATGGAAAGTTTATTTCTCATATTTTTCATAAACGGTCGTTTTATTAAAAAATGGACCTATGAAAATCCCGTAATAACATCCGAAGTACATATCACATTAAACCACATATAAAAAAAACAAGATTATTTTTTAGGGACGGAAGTAGTACATATTTATCTTATAATTACACTATTTTATTCGGATTTTTTTTATTAAATGTATCATTTTAACTATGCCAATTATATCGGGATGGAGGATAAAAATATACAAATGATTAAGTGCAGGATAATACAATTTCAAACCACTTTTTATAAATTGGTACAAAATAATTGAATAGATGCAAAAAACAAATATATATTTTTTTAACATTGCACTATTTTATAAATAGTGGTTTGAGATTGTACCATTTTATGAACGCAGTATACAAAATCATTTCTATCTTTTTTATTTTAGTTTTAAAAGCTTTTGTATAAATTATATCACCACTCACCAATTGGATCTTCCTCACTCATCAGTGGAGAGCTTTTGCTCACCAACTCAAAGATACAGTCTTTTTATCACTCTCTCTCTCCCCCCCTTCTCCCCTCTCTCTCTTCCACCCTTTTTCCCACTCAAGAGATAGAATATACAAAGAGGGATTTTTGTCAGAATTTTTTCTTTTCTTGAATTTCTTTTAATCAGAAAGATCAAAGATGTTTGCAGCTGAAAATGGATTAAGGGGTGACCCAAGATTGAAGGCCATTTCTGATGCTATAAGTGTTGTACCCAATTTTCCTAAACCAGGTCCATTTTATGCATAAAGATTCAACCTTTTTCACTCCCTTTTCACTTTTGATCTTTTTTCTCTGCTCCCTTTTGTGTGCATGTTTGCTTAAAGTTGGATTCTTGAAAGAAAAATTCCATGTTGTTTGATTGTGTAATATGTTGTCTTTAATTTATTTATTTATTTATATAAATATTTAAAATGTGCAGGGATTATGTTTCAAGATATTACAACACTTGTCTCTAATCACAAGGTCTTCAAGCACACTGTTGATATCTTTGTTGATAGATACAGGGATATGGGTATCTCTGTTGTTGCTGGTAAAGTTTTATTTATTTTTCAGAATTTTTATTTATTTATTTATTTATTGAAATGGGGTTGTGAATTTTGCAAAGAAATTGCCCTGTTCATCTTCTTCAAGATTCTGGGCTTTTGTGAATTTGATTAAATTTCATCACATTTTATTTATTTATTTATTTATTGAAATGGGGCTGTGAAATTTGCTAAGGAATTGCACTGTTCATCTTCTTCAAGATTCTAGGCTTTGTGAATTTGATTAAATTTCATCACATTTTATTTATTTTTCCCACAATTTTATTTATTTATTTATTTATTGAAATGGGGCTGTGAATTTTGCTAAGGAATTGCACTGTTCATCTTCTTCAAGATTTGGGCTTTGTGAATTTGATTAACTTTCATCACATTTTATTTATTTTTCCCACAATTTTATTTATTTATTTATTTATTGAAATGGGGTTGTGAAATTTGCTAAGATATTGTTTTGTTCATCTTCTTCAAGATTCTGGGCTTTTGTGAATATGATTAAATTTCATCACATTTTATTTATTTTTCCCACAATTTTATTTATTTATTTATTTCTCGGTGATATGGAAATGGGGTTGTGAAATTTGCTAAGAAAGTGCCCTGTTCATCTTCTTCAAGATTCTGGGCTTTTGTGAATTTGATTTGATTTCATCACATTTGAGAATGTATGTGAATTTCTGGTGAAAAAAGGCTCTTTTTTGTCCCAAAAATGTTTATTTCTTGGTGTTTTTGGATATGAAAATGGAAATGGGGTGATGACTTTTTCTAAAAGTTGCCCATTTTTAAATTTGATTGAATTTTCATTGTGCTCGGAAACATTTATGAGAATGTGTGAGTTTTTAGTAAAAAAAAAAAAAAAGACTCTTTTTTGTTCCAAAAATGTTAATAATGTTTATTTCTTGGTGTTTTTGGATATGAAAATGGAAATAGGGTGATGAATTTTGCTAAAAGTTGCCCTTTTGTAAATTTGATTGAATTTTCATTGTTCTCAGAAACATTTATGAGAATGTGTGAATTTTTGGTAAAAGTTTAAAAAAAAAAAAAGACTCTTTTTGTCCCCTCAAATAAGTGTAGAAATCATTGACAAATTCTTGTGGGGCAGGCGGTGTAATGTCCCGTTGTGAGATGGGGTCCGTTTAACTCGCTCGTATTTTGATTCGTTTCGTGTGAGATGGTCTCAAAGTCTTTTACTCTGGTTTCAAGAATTGTAGTTTTAAGGATTGTTGAATCTTATTGTAGGAGTTGAGGCACGAGGTTTTATATTTGCTCCTCCAATTGCATTGGGAATCGGCGCCAAGTTCATTCCTCTACGTAAACCAGGGAAGCTCCCGGGTAAATTTCATTTAATCTTGATCTAAATATTCAAATTTACATCATGATTTTAGTTGAGAAATTGCGTATTGATTCGTTTCGATAATAATCCACAAAATAATTCCTAAGTTGTGTAAATATGGTATTTGTATGATCCAGGTGAAGTTATATGCGAAGCGTACGAGCTGGAATACGGGCACGATCGTTTGGAAATGCACGTGGGGGCTGTTAAAAAAGGAGAACGTGCATTGATAATCGATGATTTAGTTGCTACGGGAGGGACATTATCTGCAGCCATAAAGCTTTTAGGTGATGTTTCTTTAATTCTCTCGTTTCGTGATATAATTAATATGGTTATTTGTTGTGTAAAATACATTGCTTCAAACTCAAATCGTTGTCTTAGTCGTGCAATTATTCTTTATATTGTGTAGAACGCAACGGCTCCAAGGTTGTAGAGTGTGCATGTGTTATCGGATTACCAGAGCTTAAGGTACTAAATTGTTTCGTACGAAATATTTGAAGTAGTTTTTTCATCATTTGTGCCTTGTTTTCTATACTTCCTTGACCTTGATAGGCTTGTTTTGTTTCTCCTAACTCTTATGAAAAATATAGCCACAATTTTAATAAGGGATTGCTCCCAAATATGTTCAATTATAGAACTAAAGTTATGCAATAGTCGTTCCTAATCCGTACGTTGATTGAACGAAAGCGCTACAACGAAACGAATGAACACACCAACTCGGTTATAAACCTAGTTACTGTAGTCGATCTACCTCATCTTCTTTCAAGCGTTTGTTTCAAGTTTTCCTTTTCTTGTCTTACATTAGTACTCTTGACGGCTTCTAAGATCATATTGTTTTCCACAAAATCTCCTATGAACAAGTTTCACAGTATGCAATTTATACTATTACACTAGATTTATAAACTGAAATTACATTATGAAATATTATGGTATCAGGGAACGCATACAATTACTATGAACAAGTTTCACATACCTACTCACTGTTTTCCCTCGTTTGCGTATAGTATCGGTGAATGTATGTAATGGTATCAGTTTCGTACTATGAGACAAGTTTCACAGTATGAAATTTATACTTATAAACTGAAATGAGAGTATGAAATGTTATGGTATCAGTTTCATTCTATGAACAAGTTTTATAGACCTGCTCATTGTTGTTTTCTGTCGTTTACGTATAGGAACAACGATCACTCAACGGAGTACCATTATACGTGTTGGTGGAACCTCGTCAATAGAAGAAGTTCCATTTGTGCTACTTACCATCTTGTGGTATCCTAAATGCAACTTTCTTGACAAATAATTACTTGTGTTAATTAATTCCATTCCTATATATCTCTTCACTACAATTGTATTTGTACGTGCTTGGTGAATAAAATGCAGTAATTTACACCATTTCCTCTGCTCTGAATTATTTTTTCTACGTGCTATGCATATGTACTATGTTCGTTTAAAGATCAATCATATTTTGAAATAGTGATATTTGAAAAAAAAAAAGAGTTTACGTGAATATCGGTTCACAGAAAACCTACTCTTTTTCCAAGACACACATATATATATGTTAATGTTAGTACAAATACATAATAAATATATGTGGCGGGTTCTATAAAATCACGGTCTGTTCCATTTCAATTTAAATTAATTTAGTTAAAAACTTGTAAAGGGAGGGAAATTAAATGCGACAAAAGAATGGATAACGGTAAAGAACAATTGAAATAGCGTGATAGAAAAATTCAAATCTGAGCTCTATATTTTTTTTGGTAATAAACTTATTATACGGGATGAAATTTATTTATAGAGCCGGATCCTTTAAACGTGATTCACAAAAACTCCTATGAATAAGTTTTATAGTATAAAATTAATATTATCACATTCACAAGAATTCCTATTAATAAATTTTATAATATGAAATTAATATTATAACATATATTTATTGATACCAATAAATATATTCATTGATACCATTAAATTTATAAACTGAAATCACATATTGCTATAATATGTGAACGTATCTAATGATATATCAATAAATGTATATAGTAGTATTGGACAACTTACTAAAAATGTGTTTTGATTCCATTAAAACATCCATACTACTATATAGAGGAAACATTTTTAGCCTAGGTGGCACCTTTGTTTTGCCTCTCTTTTGTATTTTCTACATCCTCCTTTGTCCATGGTTTTAGTTTTAATCATAACATTTAATCTATTTTTCTTTTGATCTCATCCCTTGGTTTTGTAAGGTTTTTTTTCAATAAATTCCTATAAATTCAATTATTAAAATCACTTGCCATGTTTGTTTATAAATTTTGGAATTATAATTTATTTTTTGGTAGGTGCTTTTTTATTTCATTACAATAATGTTTCATTAAATTTAATTTGACATTACAATAATGTTTCATTAAATTTAATACGACATTCTATAAACACATTTGTATTATATGCATGTGCATGTTTATATGCATATTTGTGTATATAAATTACCTCAGATTTTTATTTTTCATCTTGACCGTACATTCTCTTCATCAATCTTAGCCGTCCACTTTATTTTTTTCCCCCTATAAATTGCATTATCCTCCTACACATTTTTCATCATCTTTCTCAATTTCTCCACTACAGATTAACAAGATGTGTGAATCTCTCATGTTTCGGATCATGTAAGTCATCGTGCATTTTTTCAAATTTTTGTGAATATCTCATATTTAATATTCCCCCTCCATTCATCTTAGTTGTCCATTTTGTTGTTTTGCCCTGTGTAAGTTTGCTAAAGTTTTACCTCATCTTTCTCAAATTTTCTCTTTTGTTCTCATATATTCTTTATGTTTTGATGCAGATTAACTAGATTTATGAAATTCGTAGGCTCCGGATCGTGCAACTCTACGTGCAGATCATCAAGTGTACTAAATTTCATAGACTTCATATTCTTCTTGTGCTTATACTTTTTCTGATGCAGATATTTTTAGGGTTTTTTGGTCTCCATTGTCAAGATTTTTAAATCTCAGAGACTTCGTTCTTGATTGCCATGATTTTTTTACGAATATTGTACCTTAATCATGTCGACCTCAAGTTATCATCTTCTCCCTTATGTATGGTCCGTGACTTTGACTCTAGGTTGCAATAATATTAATGGTCGGAAAATAGTCAAATTCCGGATATGAAATTGTAATCTCATTGTTATATTGTCTATCGTGTAATTTTATATTTAATGGTGTTAATCTTAATCGATTATGTATTATTCTTTAATATAAAATTTCAATTAATATGAAGATGTTTCAATGTATTCTATTACTAATTAATCTACCTTACACTATTTTTTATGATCTTAAGCAATTACTAATTTAGTTTAAAGAAATAACATCTCATTACTATCTTTGAAATGATTTTTTTATGGAATTTTACATTGTCTTAGATGCAAAAAGTTATCCCTAAATTAGTTGCAAAATTTGTGTCATTAAATAAAATATCATAAATGCAGTAAATGTATTATATGTCATGGTTGAAATATATTTTAATTTCCCACAATTTTTATCTAGACTATGTTTGTGTTATGAATCTTTTATGGATTTAAATGACTAACTTATCACATACTTTTCCGTATAAATTAGTGTTTCATTTACGTATCTAAGTTTTTTTAAAACTATTGTCATAGTACATTCATTCGAATTACTTTAATTTACTAATATCTAATCAAGAATGTTTAACAAATCATATGAACATTATAATAGTCACTTAAAGATAATGTCATAATATTAAAGATAATTATAATTATTTTAAAATACAATAAAAAATATTATATTAATTGAATATTCCTAAATTTAGATTCACTGTTAATACTTGGTCTGTGTGTATTAATTTGCTTGATCATGTTTGTATTCATTAGCAAATAGGGTATAAATTAATTCACCCTAATTTGATATATAACTTATTAATGATAATAAATTTTATTTAAAGCTATTTAAAAAAAATTGACTCTCATACATATAATCACTTAAATTAAGCACCTAAAATTAGAGTAATAATTGTTAATCCTAATAATATTGATTTAAATGTATTATATATATTTTTCGTAATTTTTTTTAAAATACAAAAATATATTTAAATCATCAATTTTTATACATACAATTTTTTTCCAGCTCGCGAAATTCGCGAGGTCTTATCTAGTATTTTTATAAAGTTACTGTATAATTTCTTTTTTAGAAAGTGTGTTAAATTTGTATTTTAATCAAAATATTTGATATTTGATCAAAATATATTTTATAATTTGAATTAGAGTAATACACATCAATTGTACCATGTAATAAATGCAATTTTGATTCACAAATTTCTAATCAAAATTAAAAATAATACTACCTCTATCTCAAATCCGTTTTTATATTAATTTGAGCACAAACTTTAAGAAAATAGGGTGATTAGTGGAATAGTGATGATTAATTTTGTAAGTGTGTATTATTAAAGTTTAAAAAAATTGGTTTGATGGAGCGTAAGAATGGTTCGTAACAAGGCTTTTTAATGACACTCTGAACATAAAATCGACATGTGAGTATAAAACTATGTCCTTTTTCTTTATTTTTTGGCAAAATATTATGTGAACGATACTTACATTAATTATTACCGTGAACAACAATATACTAATATCATATATTGAAATAATTAATGCCCTTATCCTTCAAATCACTAATACTTTTTAGTATAATTTACTAATACTGTTCAAATAAGTTCCACCGTGAATATCATTCACATAATACTTTCTCATTCTTTTTATATACCGTTTTTATTCGCTCGCTAAAATGAATTATATTTTCATGATGCAACAGATGTACATAAGTTTTTTTTATTTATAAAATATAAATAATCAACAACATTATTTATTGATATTTCCATAAATACTCAATACTCTCGTCCACAAAAAATGGTATTTGTTGTTTTATTTGTCCGTCCCCCAAAAATAATCTTGTTTTTTAAAATAGAAGTAATAAATTTTATCTACATTATTCAACATACACACATAACATTTTTTTTGTAGTCATGTACTTGAATTTTAAGCTCAATTTTGATTTTTTTTTTTCAAAACACACGCAAACACATTGAACTGTGTGATTTTTTAAAGTTGGTGTATTACTAATTACTTCTTTGGATATTACGGATAATTTCTTGGGGTATCATTGATTACTTATTGGGGTACTATTGATTTCTGCTTGAGGTATTTTTTCAAAATTCAAGTGCACACTAAAACTACTCTTCTAAAATAATTTATTTTATATTTGATTTGACACTATATTTTTATTTTTGACATATTATATCAATTTTTTTATTAACCGTGATAAAAGTAGCGAGTTCAATTTTTGTGCATAATATCCAACCAAATTTCAATTTATTCAAGTTTTCAATTTTCATTTTTTTTTTTGCTGAAAAAAAATTGAAAAACTTTTTAATTGCGAAATACCGCCCTACCCCCTACAAAGAAAGCTCCGCCACTATATAAAGGCAGCATCGCTTGATAAAAAATTGATTTCTCCATAAGCAAAAAAGGAATAAAAAGTAAAGTACCCCTTGAAGCAAAGCTTGGAATCACCCCTATGCTGCCCCAAAACCCTAATTCCTGATTCAATTCATTCCTTTTCCGTTGTTGAATTTCGGAATTACATTGAGTTATTGAATTTCAATCGCTTTATTTTTTTTTTAAATGTCTGCAATCGTGTGTGGCAAGAGATCCTTCTTCGATGATATCGACGCAGCTGCGTCGTCGCCGGCGTCTGCATCGCCGCCAGCTTACAAGAAGCTCCGATGCTCTTCGTCGACGTCACCGGTCCGGTTCTCGTACTCTCCGCCGGTTCAAATGGCTCCAGTTGATCAGCTCAAGGCTTTGTTTCCTGAGCTGGAAACTCAGGTGAATTTTGAATTCTTTATGTGGAGATTTTATGCTTGGTTTAGGATTTCTTTAGTTCCTGGCTTTGGTAGATCTGAATTGTTGATGAGTTGTTCGTTTTGTTCTGCTGGAAATGATTGGTTTTAGCTCAATGTTTTTTTGATTAATTATTTAACTCTACTGTTTTAGCTATTATGATAACAATTTCTGTCTGTTTCAAATTCAATGTTTATATTTATGCATGAAGAAACTTCGCAGAATTAGTTTGATTAGGAATTCAAATTTCTCTATAGGAGCTCCTGTTAAGTGGTGTCACCGATCAATCCTGATTTGTGTGTTTTATTTTCTATCATTGTACTGCTTATTGCCTGCTCAAACCCTAATCTTTCCATACCTCAAACATGGTGGATAATGATGAATACTTGCAAAAACATTTAACTGGCAACTCTTGATGGAAAACTGTGGTGGTGTTATTTTTGTTCTGTTGTCCTGTTATTAGTTTCTGCTAGGTAGTTGGCATTTCCGTGATTTTATAAATTTATGACGGACAATTTTCACAATGTTGGCAAATTTTCAATATTGACTATTTTTTTTGGATATCTGAAAGATGTAAAGTTGCATAAGTCAGCTTCTATGAACAATGATAGACGACTTTTTTTCTTTTCTTCTTTTGTTTTTCCTTACTCTAATGGATGCTATTTGCTATTAATATCACCCTTTGATTGCGTGGCCAGACGATCAATGGACTCTTATCATTTTCCCAACTACTTTCAGGTTTTAGAGAAAGCTTTAGAAGAGTCTGGCAATGACTTTGATTTGGCTATTAAGAGCCTTAATGAAATTTGCCTCCAATATTCCAAGGGCAACTCAGGCACAGGCGCTGAAGAAAATGCAGAAAAAGGTTTCTTTAATTGCAGTTACAAAAAAAAATGGCACGTGGCTAGATACATTTAGTATTTCTTGCATGCTTGTTTGGCTTTTAGCATACGTGGCGCTCCAAAGTTCTGATTAATTTATTTCACCGTTTTGATCAAGATGTTTGCTTCAACCGTCACATGTCTATCTCTATCAGAATTATTGCATGTTTTTTTTATTCTTATGATCACATCCACTGACTTACTGCAAATAAATATAGGCAATCAAGCTTAAGTGTATCTTTGAGTCATACTTGGGTTAAGTTCACATGGGAAGTTGGCTTCGCCGTCATTCAAAGTGTTCAGAGCATGTGGAGTCCACTTTTACAACCTTGTATACATAGGCTCTCTGAAATTAGCAGATGGATGAGTTAGTCAATTGAAAAAACTGCAGCGGATAACCAACTAATTGCTACATTACTTCGAGGCTCGAGCGAGGTTTCAACAACACGACTTCCTAGAAATACCGTCCACATTTGTGATACACACACACACACACACTTATGAGTAGCTGAGTTAGATAATATCAGAGGATTAGTATGTAGGGAGATTATAGAATCTATTTTATTATTGCTAGGCAAATTTCCTTTGGAAACAGTCAACACTGAAAATGATAATAAGGGTATAAGGGTTTTTGGAGGTCAACCAAGAGAGTATATTTGATAGTTGTTGCATGCCCATATGAAGGATTGATATGCCAGATTCTCACGAGCTGGCATGCTGTTAAACTTGCAATGGTTTGATCTCTTACTCTACTAAGCCTTGTCTCAAGAGAACGTGTATTCCAGGATATGATTCTATAGTCGACCCTACATAGGGGAGTAAAGGTTTATTTTGTTGTTTTCTCTTATTACTCCCCAATCCTTAGCATCTCAAACCTTTATCTAACTACATTGTCGATTTTGAATTTCTGCTTCACATTGAAACATTTGTGCATATGTGCTAATTTTGGTAAATTATTACTGGCAGCTGCAACACTGACCGGTGGGGATGCAATTCCTTTGGAGGAGCCTCAAACCCAGAACCTTCCAGCAAATGGTGCAGAATGGGTGGACTTATTTGTTAGGGAAATGTCTAGTGCCACTAGCATAGATGATGCAAAATCTCGGGCTGCCAACATATTGGAGAGTTTGGAGAAATCCATCAGGTCCCAGGCCGGTGCTGAGGCAGCTCAAAGTTTTCACAAGGTCAGTATCCACAATTTTTGCCATACATCCATTCAATTTTTAAGGGACTGGGTGCTGATTAGTGATTAGTTATGGAAGGTTTTACAAGTTTTAACATAGATACTATCTTGACCTTTTTATACTGGTTGAAGTTTGTGCCGCAAAATGATGAATCGGATTCTCTCCAGTGTTTACAGTTAACATCGTATGTCTTCTAGGAAAATCTGATGCTGAAGGAACATATTGAGGTGCTTCTGCGAGATAATGCCATCCTTAAACGGGCTGTAGCCATCCAGCATGAACGCCAAAAGGAAAACGACGAGAAGAACCAAGAGGCGCATCAATTGAAGCAGTTACTGGGGCAGTATCAAGAACAGCTGCGAACTCTGGAGGTTTGTTATTTTATCCTTACGTAATTCTTTACCGGGATATTAAGAACTTCCGAAACAACTAAATTTGTACGTTGAAGAGTAAAACCCATGTTTCGCTGGCTGTTGTTGCAGGCGAACAACTACGCACTATCGTTGCGTTTGCACCAGACGCAGATGAGCAACTCCATCCCTGGACGTTTCAATCCAGATGTATTCTAATAGAAATGTGGAAATCAGTTATATCATCATGTGTGCGTTCTCGTATCATTTATACATGACAAAAGTGCAATACTCTTTAATACTTTGATCTTTATATAGAGTTGATATATACCAGTTGGGAGCCATTTTCTTGGTTGGTTGGACTTATAATTGATATATACTAGTTGTTCGGTTCCTGATTTGATCATTAATTTACATTTTACAATAGTTATTTTATAATATGCCAATTAATACTTTTGAATGAAATAGTATAATGTCCTGATGAAACAATTAATAGTGCTTGAAAATACAAACTAATAGGGGTGTTCGCGGTACATGCTAAAATAGATATATAAAACTATTTGTGTCCGTATCACAATTTTGATATGGATCGGTATGGTTTGAAATGGGTTCTCGGTGAGTTGCGGATTAAATTGGAGAAGTAGTATCATTAGGTTTTTTGGTTGAGCTAAATCGGTAATATTCAAATTCCTAAAATATCGCATAAAACTCAATAAAACAACGGTCTCAACAATCCGGCCCAAAAAAGCCCGGGTTTTAATCAGTCCATTAGACCCCTCGAACCTAACTCTGTGCGGGTCAGGGTTAAACGGGCTGGTCCGCCAACCCGCGGTCCGTTTAACATCCCTATAGGCTGATTATATATATATATATTTTTTATATGTAAATATAAGTTTTTGTCTAAAAATAATTGTCAAATAAAAATAATAAACCGAAATAATTCGGTTCCATTTCTGCACAATTCTATTCTCAGTTTTAAAATTTAAAATATCAATCATATCAACCGTGACTAATCAATCCGGCGTCGTTTCTTACGTAATTATCGCTATTCATCACTCTCTCTCTCTCATGGTTCATGCAGATACCATATATTCTGCCATATTTGATTTTATCATAATTTTTGGCAAATATTCTGCCAAATGCGATCTATATATATAGGCGCAGCATAATAACCCCTTCCACAGCAACAATCAAAACCCTAGGAAACAAACTCGATTCGACTACAAAATTGCCAAAAATTAGCGAAGATGGTGCTCGGGCAATTGGGGGAAAGCATTTCCCGCGCTCTTCAGCAGATGAGCAACGTGACGATCGTTGACGAAAAAGCGCTGAATGATTGCCTCAACGAGATTACGCGCGCGCTTCTCCAATCGGATGTGCAGTTCAAAATCGTTCGCGATTTGCAGACCAATGTGAAAAACAGGGTCAATATTGGTGATCTCGCTGCCGGCCACAATAAGCGCAAGTTAATTGAACTGGTTTGTGGATTTTTTCCCCCTAGTTTTTTGTTAAAGACATTTTCGTTGATTTGAATTTATGATTTGAGGAAAGAAGTTTTAGTCTGCTAGTTTAATATGCCCAAAATGGACGAATACAGAACTTACTTTATCTTGTAGGCTTAAAAAGTGCTATAGAGTAAATTTTTCTTTAATTTAAGCATAAATAGGGAAAAAGCGTTGTTATTCGATGGTTATTGGGCGTGTGATTTCTTTTTTTTTGGTGAATTGGAAAATAGGATGTGTTAGGATACTGGAAAAGAGAGTTTGTCTTTGGAATTGAAGTTAAAATTCATGTTGGCCCCATGACTTTGTCATAGTTTGCAAAAGGTTTCAAAATATTTAAGTTTTTTAACTTAATCTCATTAACTCCTGAATCCTGATCTGATTTTGGTCCCAAAGAGGTCGGAATTTGAAATTTGACGTCGTTTTTGGACACTTTTTTTGCAAACAATGTTCGAAAAGTAATGGAACCAATTTACCCCCCAATTTGCCAAAAATGTGCCCCAAAACGACATCGTACTTCAAATTTCAGCGAGTTTGGGACCTAACTTTTGCACACCACATGCCAAAAAAAGGTGCCCCAAAACGACATTGTACTTCATAATCAAACCAACTAAAGAGTTATGAGACTAAATTGAAAAACTTAATCTTTTGGGACCGTTTGTGGTGAAGACTTCAAAATGGATTTTAACTCATTGGAATTGCATAGTTAATTTCTTTCTTGAGAAACTTTTTTAAGGGTGATGGGGGTGAGAGTGAAGGTGAGAGGGAATAAAAATGGAGTTAAACCATAATTTGATTAGATTTCATTTCTTGGATAACAAAAGGATGTTTTTGTTAAATTAACTGCAAGAATGTGAGCTTCTAGCTAAATTTAGTCTGAATCTTAATATTATTTTCGTAATTGTGAAGAAATAAAATGGAGTATATGGCAACTGTGCTTCTGCTACATTTTAGATATCGTATGGATATTATGTCAGCTGCTGAATACTTGTTAGATTTTTGCTCTACTCTTATTATATAAATCTCATGGTGCTTCATTGTTGATATTCAAGTTGCAACTCTGGTTAATATGGGCACTGAACAATGTTCTGCATATATTAAATACTAAACCAAATAGAAATGTATCTAACTTCAAGACTTGACATGATATTTCTGTTTTTGCAGAAGTTGCTGGGGATAAAACCAAACTGATTTAATTTTCAAAAGAAATACTGGGCATGCAGTTTATAACTAAATTAATTTCTATGCCATGCCTTTTTACAATATAGACATCAAACGTATATTTAAAAAGTTCAGATTTTCCAGAAGACGTTAACCTTTGAACTCTAGATCATTTCTTCAGTCTATAGTGATGTCAATTATCAATTGATACTTGCCAGGAAGAACACTACTAGGTCCTTGAAATTATTATTTCTTTTGTGATGAATTCGAATTATAGAATTTCACCCCTTATATTATATTTTCTTGAGATTTTCATTAAATACTCTAATTATGGTCCTGTAGCATTCATTGAAATTCGATCTATTGAAATTATTTCTAGCTGAATACAGTTAATGATACGTTGTAGCTGGTTTAAAACACGAGAGACTGAAATCTTAGTCCAAATTCTATATGGTGTTTTCTCAAACACAGTGTACATGTTGTTTGCACTTTTCTTTTTTGACAGATACATGTTGTTTGCATTTAGTCCTTCCCTTCATGGGCTATTTGGCTTGTGCCATTATGAAAATGAGCATCTGGAAATGTTGATAATATGTACATCATGATTTTAGGATGCAGATCAAGCACTGTCCTGCTTTTATCTTGTAATGCTTCTCTTACCACAATTTTTTTCGTCTTTTTTTTTTTTGTAGGCTGTTTCCATTGAGCTATGCCAGATGTTGGATGCAGGGAAGCCTTCTTTCACTCCAAAAAAGGGGAAAACTAGTGTTATTTTGTTTGTTGGTCTGCAAGGTATGCTGCCATCATGACTTTACAGTTGGTTGTTTAATTTATGCTCATATATATAAGATTTATTGTGGATGTAAGCATATTTATAAATGTTAAGTGGACTTTTCCTATCAAAAAAAAAAAGGTTGACTGGCATTCATATTTTTGCAGTCACATGTTAACTGAGTGAACATGTGGTGTTGTATATGATTTAGTATTTGCGCGTTGATTCTGAATTTTTTCCCAGAGAGAGGAATTAACATTGGTATCGATTTGATTCCAGGATCTGGGAAAACAACAACCTGTACAAAGTATGCATACTACCACCAGAAGAGGGGATGGAAACCTGCTCTGGTTTGTGCAGATACCTTCAGAGCTGGTGCTTTTGACCAGTTGAAGCAGAATGCCTCTAAAGCTAGAATTCGTTTTTATGGGAGGTGCGATTTTTGTCTAGTATGAATTATTTTATTCCTCAGGTTTAATTTGTTGTGGTTGTGATTGGGAGGAGGCAGTGCAGAAAACATAGGATAATGTATTATTTAATTGATAAATCAGGCAATAAATATATAAAGTCATTATTGTTAAAACTTTTAAAAAGCTTTTGGGTGTGAAATGATGTATTCTGTAACAGCTATACAGAATCCGATCCTGTAAGAATTGCAGTCGAAGGGGTTGAAAGATTTAAGAAGGAAAATTGTGATCTCATAATTGTGGATACTAGTGGACGTCACAAGCAGGAAGCAGCTCTTTTTGAAGAGATGCGTCAACTTTCTGAAGCAACGGTACAACTTTCTGGGATTGTCTTCCCTACTCACTTGTGCCCCCCCCCACTCTTGAGGGGGAGTTCTAACTTAATAATAATTACTACATCATATATAAATTTCAGAAACCCGATCTTGTTATATTTGTCATGGATAGCAGTATTGGTCAAGCTGCCTTTGATCAAGCACAGGCATTCAAGCAATGTGTTGCAGTTGGAGCTGTGATTATCACAAAGATGGATGGGCATGCTAAGGGAGGTGGTGCTCTTAGCGCGTAAGTAAAAAAAGAAAGTTTTATAATTTCTTGATCTAAATGGAGTAGTAATTAATATATGATGCTCATGATCTCATGATAAGCTGGTGTCTTGGCATCTTTTCGTGGAAGGGCTACATCAAGTGTTTTACTTAGTAGTATATCCTAATGTCGGTGACCTAGCATCTTCCGAGGAAGTATCAACTCTGGTTAAGATTGGGGACAGTTTTGATGATGGGATCATGAGTACAATTTGTTGTTGTATTTGAAAGCGCCATGGCATTGGACAGGATATATAGTAATCAAATTCCGACCCAATAGTAGTAGAAAACTGAGCAGGTTCCTGGTTAATTACTTTTAATGCATAGGGTCCACAGCTGTCACGTGTATGGTTGGCTTTTAAAAATCAAGCAACAATTGAAAGTAAACCTATACTGATTACGCCAAACACTAAGTTGCACATGTAGTTGATGAGTTTATGCTATTGAATTCCTACGCTTTTTTATCTTTGTGCTTGGACTTTCCGGATGCATTTAAGTTCTGTTTGATGAATAGAATAAAAACAATCTGGCACGTATTGATTTAAATTACCTCATATGCTGTATTTTTGGAAATGTGTTGAGAGTTTTCCTCCATCTACAGAGTGGCAGCAACTAAAAGTCCAGTCATATTTATTGGGACGGGCGAACACATGGATGGTTTTGAATTATTTGACGTTGAACCATTCGTCAGGCGTCTTTTAGGTTTGCAATTTTGCTCCCTAGTTAATAGTTGCAATAATTTTGTTGCTAGTCCTGTTCAAACAAGATTTTTCTAATATTTTGGTTTCCACTTTCCAATTTCCACAGGTATGGGTGACTTGTCTGGTTTCATGGACAAAATGCGTGAAGTTGTTCCGACGGATCAGCAGCCTGAGCTTCTCCAGAAACTTTCAGAAGGCAACTTTACTTTGAGGATTATGTATGAGCAATTTCAGAATATACTCAGAATGGGTCCTATTGGTCAGGTCTGTTGCATACCTATCTAATTTTTGCTCTATTATGCAGTGATTGTTGTTGGACAATCTTCTAAGCGTGTAACTGTTTTTCTTGGTTCATTCTTAAGTCCGTTCCCATAATTTTTATATTGATGATGCCTGCCGAAACCAAAGGAGCCTTTAAAGAATCACTTTTATTGCCTGTCAATGCGAACCTGTTAATTAATGGGAGAATGATTTGCTTCTATTTCTTATGGATTATGGAGGATACCAGATTATGTTTATTTATCAATGTTTTGCTTCCATTCTTCATTATTGGTATACATTCTCTTTTGCATGAACATATATTGGTCTTTTTTGGCTGCAATGGCGTGCATTTGCATTTTTGTGAACTAATACATTTTACTAAACATGTTTCTTGATTGTAGGTATTCTCCATGCTTCCAGGTTTTAGCCAAGAGATGATGCCCAAAGGCCATGAAAAGGAAAGCCAGGCAAAGATTAAAAGATATATGACAATGATGGACTCAGTGACCAATGAAGGCAAGTTCTTTGAATGTTTGTATGTTCATAACTTATTAATAAAATGGGCAAATTACAAGAATTGCCTTATCAAGCATGCTTAATATTGCACCAACTTATGAGTAAATATTTGCAGAGCTGGACAGCACCAACCCGAAGCTGATGAACGAATCGCGAATCACGCGGATAGCCAGAGGGTGCGGTCGTCCATTAAGGGACGTAATGGAAATGTTGGACGAGTACAAGCGGTTGGCCAAGATTTGGAGCAAGATGAAGGGTCTCAAGATTCCGAAAAAGGGACAGATGAGTGCATTGAACGCACAACAAATGAACAAAGTGTTGCCACCCCAGATGCTGAAGCAGATCGGCGGAATGGGTGGTTTGATGAAGCAAATGGGTTCTGCCAAGGACATGATGGGTATGTTTGGTGGTGGTGGAAAGTAAATATTAGCACGAAAAACGAGCTTGCTGGCCAACTACACTACTTGTATGCACACACTTGGACTCAAACGACCCGGTTATCTGTAGCTATCTGGTTAGCTGTTGAAGAAATTTTCATGTTCAGGAAAAAGCTCCCTAAGTATAGAACTTTTGTTACACCGGATTTTATTAAAATATACCATATTCTAGTAGTCTTATAGTGCGGTCAAATAATACATGATAGTTATTCACCATATTTTGTTCTATTTTTAAAAAGTAGGAATTTACGAACGAAAATAAACTATCCTCGATATTTAAAAATAAAAAATAAAACCAAATATGAGAGAAAAATAAATTAACTTTGGATTTTCAACCATTAAAATTGAAAAGGAATAAATTAAATTGATGGAGTCGACTATTCATCTTTTTATTAATTTACATATTAATGACATCATATATATTTACACCGAAGGGAGGCACATTATTATTATCAATATTTTCCAACTGACGTGGTATAAAATATGTTCTTAATTAAAGATTGATATTATTTTTTTTGACATATTGAGACAGTTTATGGGTGATTTTTTTTTATCTTTTTTACAAGTGTTACTATTATACTATTACCGTTATTTATATTAACTATCACTATTTAAATAAATGTTTAATTTTTTTTTATTGTAACAGCGTGTTTGAATAACAGTGATAGTGTGTACACATAATATTGATATTTGAAAAAATTGATTTCACGTTAACTCGACTTAACACAAATTTTTGTTTGGATTACTAAGTCTCTTGTAAATCAAGTTCACATGAACTATTGATTGGTATACTAAATATAACTGTTTAGCATACTAAGAGGGGTGTATTCAATTGGGATTTTATCGGATTTTTTTGCACTTTAAAAAGTCTGTGGATTTAGAAAATCTATAGACTCCATGTAGAGTTTGACTGACTTTTTTTATTGATTTATTTGGATTTTCATAGACTTTACAGGATTGTGGAATACATTTTTTTTTTTTTTATTGATTTACATGGATTTACATAGATTCCGGTGCTGTAACCACTGATGCAAATATATATGGGACACACTTATATATAAAAAAAAGTTATCCAAATTATTTAGAAAAAAAATACATTAGTTAAAAAAATATATTATTATTTCACCTTCATTTCCATCACCGTTATACCTCGCCCTCATTAGAAGTCTCAGGTAGTTATAAGAGATTTTGGAGAGTAAAATTTATTTATATTTTTTGAAGAGTAGACTTGACAACGGGGCGGGTAATCCCCAAAGCAAACAGGGACGGGGAATTTTTTTGCCCCGTAGGCGGGGACCCGGATGGTATTCTCAGCCCGGAGGATCCCCGTCTCGTTCCCCGCGGAGAGCCGCATTATTTTTTATATAATTAATATATTTATATATAATTTTAATGTTAAAGTAAATTACAAATAAATATTTCATAGTTTCCTACTCAATTAACTATTTATTAAAAAAATAAGTAGGTGGGGACCTGGGAATCGCCGCGAAACGGGGATCCCCGGTGAAGCGGGGATGGGGGGAAAAATTTCTCATTTATTTTGCAGGGACGGAGATGGTGGATGACCCCCCGTCCCTGCCCCGTTAACATTCCAATGGAAAGAGAATCAAATAAAGTCCATAGACTGTTGAATACTTAAAGACTATTTAAGACTTTTCAAAATCCGTAGAAATCTCTGGTTATTAGAAGATATTTTGAAAAGTGAAATCTATTCATATTTTGGAAGGAAAATCTAAGAAAATCCGTGGAGTATTAAAATTCATAAACTGTTGAATATCTAAAGATTTTTTAAGACTTTTTAAAATCCGTATTGAATACCTCAGGATTTTTTAAAGACTTTTGAAAATCTAGATTGAATACACCTAAACTTTAAAAGTCTAAAATAATCCTACAGACTCTATAACTAATACACCCCTCTAAATATCACATGTAAAAAATATTTTATTTTTCCTAAAATAACTAAATTGTGATACGTTTCTATTATAAAAAATATTACTTTGGATGTTAAATTGTATTATGTCGCATATTTAATTGTGAATTAAGTTCATTGAAAAAAAAAATCAATCCTTAATTTGGTTAAAACTCCACGGTCCATTTCTCAATCCGACGTCGTTCCTTATGTGTAAATATCGCCCCCTAAATCCTAATATGATTCATCTTTCGTATCTGTCTCTCTTAATACCGGACACCCCCTTTGAAACCAAAACTATTCCCCCAAACCCTAATCCCAAATTCAGTCGAGAATTACCAGAAATTAGTGAAGATGGTGCTCGCGCAGTTAGGGGGGAGCATTTCCCGCGCTCTTCAGCAGATGAGCAATGCCACGATCATTGATGAAAAAGTGCTGAATGATTGCCTCAACGAGATTACGCGTGCACTTCTCCAATCGGATGTGCAGTTTAAGCTCGTTCGCGATATGCAGACCAATATAAAGAAGATTGTCAACCTTGATGATCTCGCTGCTGGCCACAATAAGCGCAAAATAATTCAACAGGTTAGTGGATTTTTTTCATCGTTTTGGGTGATTGACATTTCCAATTGTGTTAGAAATTTGATCCGGTGCAAATTATTGTTTGGAATTTAAATTTATGATTTGAGGGAGTGAAAAAAGTTTTAGTCTGACAGTTTAATTTAACACAAACAGGGAGAAAACGTTGTTATTTGGTTATTATTAGGCGTGTGATCATCTGTTTTTTTTTCGAAAATAGGATGTGGATGATGGGAAGAATAGTTTTTATCTTTTCGAGCTGGGTAGTTAATTTTTATTTTGTTATTGGAAAAGTTAGGCAATTTTTGTGTTGTGTGTGTGTGTGGGGCGGGGGGGGGGGGGGGGGGGTGGGGGGTGGGGGGGGTGTTACAGTGGGAGTGGGAGGGAAATTGAAAATGGAGCTAGAACCTAATTTCGTGGATTTTATATCTTATTTAACAGAAGGATGATTTTTGTTATATTGACTGCAAGAGTATGACCTTAATTGTGAAGAAATAAAATGGAGTATTATGGCAACTGTGTTTCTGCTACATTTTAGATATCATATGGATATGATCGCAGATGCTGAAAACTTGTTAGGTTGTTGCTCTATTTTGGTTACTATAAATTTCAAGGTACTTCATTGTTGATTGGCGAGTGGCATCTCTGGCTAATTTAGGCACTGAGCAATGTGCGCTATATATTAAATATTAAAGCAAACAGAAATGTCCCCATGTTCAAGACTTGGCTTGATATTGCTGTTTTGCAAAAGTTATTGGAAATGAGTAGAAATAAACTGATTTAAGCTCCAAAAGATTTATTGGGCATGCAATTAAAACTGAATACGTTTTATGTCATTTCCTTTTACAATATAGACATCACATCTATTATTTTAAAGATTAGGTTTTTCAGAAGACTTAACTTTTGAACTCTAGATTGCTTTTTCAGTCTATAGTGATGTCAATTATCAAATGATGCTTGCCAGGAAGAACACTACTAGATCCTTAAAATATAAATTTCATTTGAGATGAATTTCAATTATCGAATTTCAACCCTTATTTTATCTTTTCTCAATATTTTCATTAAATACTCTAATTATGTTCCAGTAGCAGACATTGAAATTCATCTAAATGGTTCATTGGAGCTGGTTTAGAACATGAGAGCTCTGAAATATTAGTCCGAATTTCATATGGTGTTTTCTCAAAATACAGTGTTAATGTTTGCACTTGGCCATTCCTTTCCTGTGCTAGTTGGCAAAGCCATTCTGAAAATAAGCATGTGGAATTGTGAATAAGATATGCATGATGATGTGAGGATGTCTGACAAGCACTGTCCTGCTTTATCTTTTAATGCCTCTTACTATCGACTTTTTCTTCTTTATTTGTAGGCTATTTTTAATGAGCTATGCCAGATATTGGATCCAGGGAAGCCTTCTTTCACTCCAAAAAAAGGGAAGCCTAGTGTTGTTATGTTTGTTGGTCTGCAAGGTATGCTGCTATCATGACTTTACAGTTGGTTTTCTAATTCATGGTCGAATTTATGTGCATGTATATGACTTATATTGTGGATGGGAAGCCTATTTATAAATGTTGATCAGCATTCACATTTTGCATGTACATGTTAACTGACTGAACATGAGATATTGTAATGACTTAGTATCAGCCCATTGCTTCTAAATCAATTCTCAGAGAAAGCAATTAACTATTGGTATCAATTTGATTCCAGGATCTGGGAAAACAACAACCTGTACAAAGTATGCATTCTACCACCAGAAGAAGGGATGGAAACCTGCTCTGGTTTGTGCAGATACCTTCAGAGCTGGTGCTTTTGACCAGTTGAAGCAGAATGCCACTAAAGCTAGAATTCCTTTTTATGGGAGGTATGATTTCCGTCTAGTATGAGTTATTCGGGTTTAATTTGTGGAGGTTGTGGTTGTGGTTGGGAGGAGGCAGTACAGAAAAAATGGGATAATGTAAGATTTAATTGATAAATCTGGTAAAAAGTTATAAAGCCATTATTGTTAAAAACTTTTAAAAAGCAGAGTTCATTCGTCTTTATCAATAGAACTGTTTTACAAAGGTTATGTTGGAGAATTATATATTTACCATTCACTTTATGATTTGTTAAGGATTGCAAGCATTTGTCATTTTGTGGATTTATATTATTTTGTTTCTTTTGATGTTATGGTCGTTAGCCTTGATTATACTTTGGGTATAAATTGATATATTCTGTAACAGCTATACAGAATCTGATCCTGTAAGAATTGCAGTCGAAGGGGTTGAAAGATTTAAGAAGGAAAATTGTGATCTTATAATTGTTGATACTAGTGGACGTCACAAGCAAGAAGCAGCACTTTTTGAAGAGATGCGTCAAGTTTCTGAAGCAACGGTATGCCTTACTGGGATTTTCTTCTGCCCTCTTTTATGCCTTCTTTTTTGGGATTCTAACTTTACAATAATTACTACATTGTATGTAAATTTCAGAAACCAGACCTTGTTATATTTGTCATGGATAGCAGTATTGGTCAAGCTGCCTTCGATCAAGCTCAAGCATTCAAGCAAAGTGTCGCAGTTGGAGCTGTGATAATCACAAAGATGGATGGGCATGCTAAGGGAGGTGGTGCTCTTAGTGCGTAAGTAAATAAGTTTTTAATTTCTCTATATAAATGGAGTAGCTACTAATATATGTTGCACAATATCTCATGATATGCTGGTGACCTTGCATCTTTCATGGAAGGGCTGCATCAAGGTTTTACTCATGGGATGCTTGGTTGAGAGGTTATGGAGATAAGGAATGGGAAAAATGAATGATAGTTGATGCTTGGTTGTGAGGTTTGGAAGGAATAAGTTAAATATATGTATTTTGTATAAGTGAATGGAATCACAATAGTGATTGATTCCCCACTTTATGGGAATCCCATTCCTCACCATTATGAGAATCAAACCGTCACCCATTTCCGTTCCTATCAACAAACCAAGCATCATAGTATTAGCGTTGTTTTGTATATCCTAATGCTGGTGCCCTAGCATCTTCCGTGGAAGTGTTGGAGAGTTAAGAGAGGTTTCATCAACTCTGGTGATTGTGGACAGTTTTGATTATCGTATCATGAGTACAATTTGTTATATTTGAAAGTGTGGCAATGGACAGGATATGTAGTAATCTAATTCGGATCCAACAGTAGTAGATAACTGAGTAAGATTCACGGTTAAAAATTACATATAATGCATAGGGTTCTCAGTTCTGTCACATGCAAAGTTGGGTTGGAGTGATGTAGATTTGGGAATAGATGTGGTGATATGCAGTGGTTTCAATATAGTGATGCCCATCCGGGTGATTGCTGCAATTAGTATTTTTGCTTTGAACTGGCAGTTTCTTGTGGTCTTTGTGTGATAACCTTTTCATGCAGAATAATTTTGATCCATGAATAAGCCCATGAATGCAATTGTACTCTGGCACACATTGATCTAAATTACGTAATATGCTATATTTTGGAAAATTTCTTGATCTTTCTCTTACATCTACAGAGTGGCAGCAACAAAAAGTCCAGTCATATTTATCGGGACGGGTGAACATATGGATGAGTTTGAAGTATTTGATGTTAAACCATTCGTCAGCCGTCTTTTAGGTTTGTATCCCTAATTATAGTTGTAATAATAATGCTGCTAGTTCTGTTCAAACAAATCTTTTCTGATATTTTGGTTTCCACTTTCCATAGGTATGGGTGACTGGTCTGGTTTCATGGACAAAATTCATGAAGTTGTTCCGATGGATCAGCAGCCTGAGCTTCTCCAGAAACTTTCTGAGGGGAACTTTACTTTAAGGATCATGTACGAGCAATTTCAGAATATACTCAAAATGGGTCCTATTGGTCAGGTCTGTCAGTTGTATACCAATCTAATTTTTGCTCTATTATTGTATTTGCTCCATAATGCTCTGATTGTTGTTAGTCAACCTCCACCCCTCATTTTTCCTTTGTTTTCCTACCTTTTCATGGTTCGTTGTTCTAAGTGTGTTTAGCTGTTTTTTCTTGGTTTATTCTAAAGTCCATTCCCTTAATTTGTATATTGATTATGCTGCCCAAACCAAAGGTGTCTTGAAAGAATCACTTTTATATTGCTGTCAATGCGAACCTAGTAATTAATGGGAGAATGATCTATTTTTTGCTTCTTAAGGAGTATGACAGATACCAGATGATGTTGCTTTATCAAGTTTTTGTTTCCATTCTTAATATATAGTTTCGAAATTTTTTTTTATACAAATTCCCTTTTGCATGAACATATCTTGGTCTCTTGTAATTTTTTGGCTGCCATGGTTCTCCCCGATGCTTTATCTTCAATTTGCTCTGTGGATGTGCATTTGCACTTGCTAGCTAATATATATTACTAAGATATGTTTCTTTATTGTAGGTATTCTCAATGCTTCCAGGATTTAGCCAAGAGTTGATGCCCAAAGGCCGTGAAAAGGAAAGCCAAGCGAAGATTAAAAGATATATGACAATGATGGACTCAATGACCAATGAAGGCAAGTTCTTTGAATGTTTGCATGTTCAAAACTTAATAATGATATGAATAAATTACAAGAATTATAATATGGGTAAATTACAAAAACTACTTTAGGGTCCTATTTACAAAAAAAAAAAAAAAGAAGTAAAAAAGCCTTTTTTTAGAAATTGCTAATACCCCCTCGAGGTGGTGGTGGTGGTGGTGGTGGGGTAATGAAACACTTCCCTCTGCGCCCTCTTAATGAAAAGGAGGAAGGATATTGTCTGAGTGGTGATTATATCGCTAGTGTAATTTATGCTCTAATTTTGAAATGAAGAGGACAAAAAATGATTGTTAAATAGTGTAATGATTGAAGAAAATGGTTACAGGAGAGGAGGCAGTTAATCTAAATGAGACAATTATTAACTTATTTTGAGTTTCACTATCTCGTAATATGAGGAAGGTGAATTAGTCATCTTTTATTCTCATTAACTACCACAATTACCCCATGTTCATTCTCATTAAGGAATTTTGAACCAAGCTCCCATTTATTTATTTTTTATTTGCAATATTGCATCATCATGCTTAATATTGCACCAACTAATGAGTATATATTGCAGAGTTGGACAGCACCAACCCGAAGCTCATGAACGAATCCCGAATCATGCGGATAGCCAGAGGGTGTGGTCGTCCATTAAGGGACGTAATGGAAATGTTGGAAGAGTACAAGAGGTTGGCCAAGATTTGGAGCAAGATGAAGGGTCTCAAGATTCCAAAGAAGGGTCAGATGAGTGCATTGTCGCAAAACATGAATGCACAACACATGAGCAAAGTGCTGCCACCCCAGATGCTGAAGCAGATTGGTGGAATGGGTGGCTTGCAAAACTTGATGAAGCAAATGGGCTCTGCTAAGGACATGATGGGTATGTTTGGTGGTGGTGGTGAGAAGTAAATGTATTTATGAAAAAGCATGTTTGATCGAAAAATCTGGCCAAAGAACATTCGAACTTGTTGGCCTCGACGGAGAATCAGGCCAACGATCTACGATTATCTGTTGTTTACTAGTAGCTGGTACAAATTTTTCATGTTCAGGGAAAGCTATTATTTTTAATGGCAAATTACAGTTGAGGGGAGGGGATTATTAACTTATCTGTAAAAGAAACTCTTTGATGAAGAACCTTTTTTCCATTTACAGTAAGAATTGTTGATTCCTATAGTCATGTTTATCATATTAGTTAGGGGGAGTGGTTTTTTTGGTTTAAGTAATTTTGCCAATTTTTGGTTTTAGAATATCCTGTTCTGAATTGAATTTGGTGGTAACTTTCAAATTTTAATTTTGTAGTCTTGTTTAATCTTTTGATAGATCATATTACATTTGATTTTGAGCTGATTAGAACCAACAACCAAAGCAGCAACCTGTAGAATTCTGGACTTGCAATAATTCAAATTCTGCATTTTATTGTGAAGCGGTTAATTTTACATTACACGGAGCTGCTTTTTTTTTTTTTTACGTATTCAAAGCACTCCAGACGAGAATTTTGCCGTTTTCTCAAAATGGCATCGTCGATCAAAACATCTGTGCTAGCATCTTCCTCAACTCATCATCCGTTGTCATCAAATCGTCAACGGCTTGTGCCGGTTAAATATATATAGGGTTGATATGATAATATACATTAGAACTTATTCGGGTGCACATAAATACATTGGAGATAGTGTAATATCCTATAACAATATGATCAGCCACAATAAGCCCAGAAAAAGTACTAACTACGGTTTTCAGAAGTTGCTAATATATCAAGAGTCTTTTAGCATGTTTTCTTGCTCATCCAGAAAATTAACACTTCATTTCATTCTTCAAGCCGACCACGGAGGATTTCACATTCACGCAGTAATTTTCTGTTGGCAGCATCAACAGATTCCCTCTCCGCCCTTTCCTTTTCTAGTCTTGTCTGTAGAGAAGAGCATCAGCATGAATGGTCTATTACTGATATGGTTAGTGAAAGCAGTAATAAAATCAAGGTCAAAGAAGATAATAGCAATCAATGTTGTAAACCGATTACCAAACTTCTCTAACTTCAGATCCAGGCATCACATGGGTCCCACAGTGATAAAACACATACAGGTCTAATATAGCTGTCCAGTACTCCCTCCGTCCCACCACAGTTTTCAAGAAAAAAATGTAATGAGTAGTGTTTTGTGGGGTATAACGTGAAGAAATTGGTTGAATTGAGTGTATTGTGGGCCCAAAAGGCAAAAAGTAATGACAATTTCTGTAAATATGTGAATCAATTGAGGGGTGGAGTTTATAAAAGTGTTTCCTTTTTTGGGTGTGCAAACAATTGTGGGACGGACGAATAAGGAAAGTGTGCAAACAATTGTAGGACGGAGGGAGTAAATTTTTAACCCAACATTATGATTATACCAACACAGCCATATATGTTGTGCTTGCACAAATTATTTGACATTGCCATATGTTCTGAGCATAAATTTGAGAACTGTAGTATATAATTAGATAAACTATTACCTCAAAATCCATCTTCTCTTTTGACACTCTGTCAAGCTCCTGCTGCAGTTCTGATTGAGATCGTCGAACTGATTTAACCTCCTTCACTAGAAGTTTAACATCTGATTTTGATTTTAAATCTGCCTCTTCATGACATTTCTGCAATTTCTTGAGCTGCTCTTTAGCGGATTTCAGCTCTTGCTGCAACGCTTCATTCTCTTCAATAACATGAGCTTTTTCCGTCTGAGAATAGGGGGTTGGGGGATCACAAATATCCTATTAGCTTTTCCTAAACCTGGAGAACATGAAAAAGTGCACATAAGAACAAATCCAAACCTGCTCAGCGTTGAACCTGAATTCCATTTCCACACACTTTGTTCTAAGTTCCTCCAAATCCCACTGCATCTGCATAAATCTTTCCCTTTCAACTGAAATTTCTTGCTCCAGATTTTCTCTGACAATATGCTTTTTAGATTCAAGTTCGGTTTCCATATCTTTGACCTGCAGAAGATAACATTAACAATAGTTTATATGCAGTACATAATTGTATCTTGGCACTCATATATATTCAAAGAGGGGAAAATCATGAAATTGGGGGGTCTCTTGACTGATATGGAGGGGAAAGAATTTATTCCAGAATTTCGGGGAAAATACAAGTAAATATTGACAGTGTTTAGATTCCAAATTAGGTGAATATCAGGAAATTTGAAAAAAAATATAGTATCTTATAATTGACTTGCTAAATATGTGAAACGAAAGAAAAGAATAAGAATCCAGAGTGACTAATTATATAGAAATAGAACGGTGTCGTGTGTATTCAACACATAACACCTTACTGTAGCCGTGCATCAAGTAATTGTGAGTTCTTAATGTATCATTAGAGAACATTTATACGTTTTATCATCTATATATTTTTCCATAAACACCACTTTATAAAATTTTGGTGTTAAATTTGTGAACTGAAGTTGTTACAAATTTACAATATTCTCTTAAATTTCTAATTAGAATTGCAAATTATTTGAAATCCGATTATTTTTAAAAAATTTACCGATGCTAATCGATAAATCCATCAACATTTTCATAAAATTGAGCACTGATATCAATGTTTTCAGCTATGCCTATATTATTGAAGAGTTCCGCTGGGATGTTTCTATCTAGTGGTGAACAAACAAGGAACCAACATAATCAACAAGACATGTTTGAGGAAATTTGGTAAACATTGGGGAATGCAGAAATTATTACATTAATTGCAAAGATGAGAGTCAAGTTAGTAACTGTAAGTCTTCACAAGTTACTTGTTGTCTTACAGAAACCAGAAATGCATTTAACAGTTCATTATCCACTCTCCCCACACACCCAACCCAAAAAAAGCAAAAGAAAACAGAACATATCTCAGTTTAGGGCTGGTGTAATGGAAAGATGAACCAAATAAGAACATAAGCAAACAGAAACTAGTTCAAATAGTGGTTTTGATGGATACAATTGTTCAGTGTATGTAACATGTTGATACGCATCACTTTAGTTATACTTTTAATTATTATTGTTATTGGGCTTTTATTATAAGTTGAGTCTTTTAATTAGAGTCTTTTAATTAAGTATTAAGTCTAGAATAAATAGTCTGTGGGCTTTTGTAACTTGGGGCATAAGTTAGGTTAGATCTTGGAGTCTATTTATACTTTAGATTTCCAGCAGTAGGAATCATTTTTGGATTAGAAAATTTTAGGCAACTTCGGTTGTGGCAGAGATTTATCTCTGTGGCAGAGTGTAGCACTCTGTGGCCTCGTTTGAGGAGTCCCGTTATTATCAATAATATATTACGTATTTGTGTTCCATTCTCTTCGCATCCCTATCACTTAGGTCATCAGCCACGGCCTTAACCCGAATCTCCCCTGGAAGCCATTGCAAGATGGTTGGGGGTTTCCGCCCATAAACCACCTCAAAAGGTGTACGGCCTGTTGCAGAATGGTAACTAGTATTGAAACAATATTCAGCCCAAGGGAGCCATCGCGCCCACTGCTTTGGATGTTCCGATGCAAAACACCGCAGGTACGTCTCCAAGCAACGGTTCATAACTTCTGATTGTCCATCCGTTTCCGGGTGATAGGAGGAACTCATGCGCAACTGGGTACCAGTAGCTGCAAACAGTTCTTTCCAGAAGGCACTCAGGAAAATGGGATCTCTGTCCGACACAATAGACCGAGGCACCCCATGGAGGCGCACCACCTCACGATAAAATGCAGCGGCTACAACCCGAGCTGTATACGGATGCGTTAACCCCACAAAATGAGCAGCCTTTGATAAACGGTCAACCACCACAAGAATAACATCCCAGTGATTGGAACGAGGAAGGCCCGAGATAAAATCCATGCTAACATCTTGCCATATCATATCCGGTACAGGCAGGGATTGAGGCAGACCGGCTGGGCTACGGGTATCAGATTTATTCTTCTGGCAAACCAAACATTCCGAGACAAAGCGTGTAACGGTTCTCATCATACTCGGCCAGTAGACATTAGAGGCCAGCCGTCGGTAGGTCCGGTAAGCCCCTGCTCCTCCATTGATAGGTCGGACCAATTTGTTAGAGTTAAGAGAATGGAACACAAATACGTAATATATTATTGATAATAACGGGACTCCTCAAACGAGGCCACAGAGTGCTACACTCTGCCACAGAGATAAATCTCTGCCACAACCGAAGTTGCCTACAATTTTCTAATCCAAAAATGATTCCTACTGCTGGAAATCTAAAGTATAAATAGACTCCAAGATCTAACCTAACTTAGGCCCCAAGTTACAAAAGCCCACGGACTATTTATTCTAGACTTAATACTTAATTAAAAGACTCTAATTAAAAGACTCAACTTATAATAAAAGCCCAATAACAATAATAATTAAAAGTATAACTAAAGTGATGCGTATCACATGTAATGTGACCAATTAAGCAGATGTCTTAGACATGAGCTGTGAAGAACTATTTCAATTAAAAATTGACAGAGAATTAGAAATTGCTCTGATGAAAATTCTGAAAATACCTTTGTGGTTAGATACTGTCTCAAAGCAAGCTCTTGAGTTAACCTTGCCGTAAGATCTTCAATGTCAGTCTTTGATGTGACTAATCGTTGTTGCATGGTGCTGAGAAGCCTGTTCATCTTTTGCTGCTCATCTAATGAAAGAAGTACCTGTGTATCAGGCGAAAATTGCAAATCTGAGATGGCATGTGTATCTAGAGCTTCTGATGTTTCAGCACTTTCTACACATTTAGCATTAGTGCCTTTCAGAGAGCTGTTTAGGTCAGTGGAATATTCAACACTATCATGATGGTGTGAATGAGTATATGATTGGCCTTTCTGAATCTGTCCCAAGTGAGATTTTTCATTAGAGGACTTTGACAGAAATTTGTCTTCCTTCCCTTCACTGATCTCTTTGGAGAGGGTAGAATTATTATTTTCAGAAAAGGCTTCATTTTCGGTTGCTTCAGTCAGACCGACACGATCATTGTCTGATGAACTGCTGCTGTTGCTACTCAAATTCATATTTGGTGACTGATAACTTGCCTCACGGAAAGCTGCAAGGCAAGTATAGCCAAATGAGCTAAATTAGAATCTTATATTGCATTTGAATGGAATGCAAGAATAGCAAATCCAGTAGTTGTTGGGATTGATCATTCTCAAGCGGATTTGAACTCCATCACTCATATGATCTATTTATTTGAGTGATTTGGGTAAAATCCACTCTTTTGAAATGCTTCAATCCAATCACAGCCTTATTGTTTTATTTTTGCAGCAATAATTTTGATCAGCAAGGAGATGCATACATGATCTTGCAGCAGCTTCTAATTCTAGAAAGCACGCTATGGGAGCACTTCTTGAGATTTCAATATCTGAAAGTACCTTTTCCATCCATGCCTCTAAAGAACACCTACGCTGTGATTGGACTTGATAACTTAGGACAATTTTGAAATATATCAAAGTGATAAAATTAATAGCTACCACAAATGTTGTTTCAGATCATAACAATTAACTGTAGTTAACAGACTAACAAGTACAATTCAGAAAACAACACACGTTTTTAGCACCTCGCATTAGCATATCGTATTTCCAGTTTACACCATTTATTCAGATTCTGATAAGAGAACATAAATATAAGATTCCATTTAGCAGCAATTAAAATTGAATGTTGCTAATCCTGATTTTAACACAATTTTCCCAGCGAAAGCTTACACGTGTACCACACAACAAGTTTAGTATGTACATTCTCAATCCAAATGACACATTCATACAACCAAATGTGATTACAGATTCACAAATCAAGGTTTCAAATATACATGCTATGGTTTTATTGGAAACTCTGATAGTGTGGGTAGATGGATAAAAACTAAATGAAAGCAAGTCCTTGCAAATACTATGATGTCAGAAAATTGTAAGACCCAAATGCATCAATTATGTGATTTCCATTAGTTATATTGTAGTTTAAACAAAAATTATCTTCATTTATAGGAAAAAGATAATAAAGTAATAAAGAATGATCTCATGGAATCTCAATATATGACTCACATAACTATCTCATAAAAGGTCACATGATTCAGGGATGCTGAAGGCGATGAATTGACTGTCAAGAACTTTTTATTGATTTGATGTTGGCTGTATATATAAACAATCACATTGTTAATCTTTGCATAAAGTTATTACGTATTGTTCTAACAATGAGATGAGGGTTTCTGGTTAAGGAAATCGAGATGTTCAGAGTCAAAATTGCATAAAGATTATCATTAACATAAGAAAGTGTTTTTTGGAAAGCAATGCCTAATGCTAAATATCACTTAAAGGACTTGTTCCCCTCTACCTAGATCCAATAATAGACTAGATGATCATGTTTACTTATTGCTACATGGAAAAAGTTTCTATGAGAATATGCGATGAAGTGAATCTAAAATGCTTACATTGCATATCATAAATGTGAAGGCAGTACAAGGCAATTATAATCAAAACAATCAGTTTTACTAATATATGTCATTGGAAGTTTATTTAGCTATTTAAAGTGCAAAAAGACTATAGAGTGTGTGTCCTCCTAAATGAGATGACTGTCTGCGTAATTTTGTACATCAAGCATAAAGATACATCAGTCCAATTTACCTTTAAGATTTTCCCAATTAAATAAAGGGGATAGCAAGTATTTATTGCAATAAAATAAATTCATAAACTGTACAACAAAAGCAAGGGATGAAAAAGTTACAAACTTCCTCCAAAAGTGTTCTGTTTTTCATTTTCAGAAGCCCCTTCGGAGGGCCAGGCGGCAACTTTTTATTGCGAAAGGACCGCTTGAGCTGCAAAACAAAATGAACAATGCCACAGATCATGTCGTTCTCATCAAAAGAATCAGTAAACAAAGCACCTACTCTAGACACATCAGAAATGAAGCTATGATGAATTTCATAGTCCAATCAGAAGACACTAATCAATTGCCTCATAATTTTCATGAAAATATGCAACTCACATCAGAGTACAGCTTCAGGAAATCACTAAATCTTCTCAACACTTCGTGTGTGGTGGTAACTCCTTCTGGTGATTGCAAACCAATTTGAACCCTATAAAACTGTCATGTAGGAATGTTAACACAAATACAAAACCTCCAGCTCTTAATACATGTATGATTTTTTGGCATAGAAAAGGAGTGGCGTCTTTTAGATTTAAGATCTAGCTTACTGCAACAATAAGTTCAAAAACTTTTTAAAGGACAACTATTCCTACTCAACCTACTCAAGCAGCATCTCCTTTTTATTGAACAGTAGAGGACCAATGAATCATACACAATTTTTTTTTGTCCGAGTACGTTCATAATTTGAACCATTTTAGAGTTTCATATTACGATGGAAATGGCAGCAATAACATATAAATAAGACACTACTAATCTACTATACACACCAAAGCAATAGCCTTATGTTCAGAAAAGGATACACAGAATAAATTAAAACAACTAACAAACTCTACCACTACAGGCTCAGAATTTCTTGATTCCGCATAGAGGTTCCACGAAGGAACTGTTACGCAATAACTCCAACCTGTGTGGAAATCATGGGGCCAGACAGTGTTTGGCCCATCCTGCATCGGAAACACAAGATTTGTAAACACACAAAGCATGACATTATATATGCAGTCGAAAAATCACAAAACAGTTAAAAAAATTAGTAGATTTCTCCCAGACAAAGATGATAATGGGCACAGTATTTACTGCGAGGGAATTTAGTAAAGAAAAATGTGACTTCAGGTTAAGTTTGACAGTGTATATCATTTTATGATTCATTGAAGAAAGCGAAGCAATCCTTATTATGGCTATTCCAGCAAATGCATATAGTTCACAAAATATTCAGAATGAATTGAGGTTAGTGTTATGGAGTAACCAAAGCTGTGGGAAGGAGGTTAGTGTTGGTATATCCAAGAGTTCATTTTGGCTTTGGGAGAGAAGAAAGAAGACAGTGGTTGGTTCTAGTCACTTTTTTGTATATTAGAGGTTGTTGAGTGGTTTAAACACGTAAATAATTTAAGTTTTTCTGGAATTTATCAAACACGAGGGGGGGGTGTGGGGGGGGGGGGGGGGGGGGGGTGGCAGAGTCTGATTCAATGTGTTTATGAAAGGGTATCTATGAGAGATTACTGTTACTTACTAAAATAAAAAATAAACCACACACGATAGACTGGACTCTAAGATATTGATTTTCAAACTCAGTCCCTTCCCACATGCTGAAAGCTAGTACTCCAGCTGATTAATTATTTTCCAAGTTTCATATATTAATGATAGAGTTGAGAAACATGCACAACTTTTGCATCCATACTTGAAATTTTTCATTCAATTAAAGACGAACTTACAAATTTTGGCTTTGTTTCATTTTTACATTTTTCCTTCAATGTTTACAAGTCTTTTTCATTTTCCATTGATATATGAGCGAGGATAAGAATATTTTGGACATATGGTAGAAATATAAACTTTATTGATTAAAATTACATGTTACTAAGGGAGTAATAGTTAATGGATCTCATCACTTTCTTTATGTAGGAGATGAGCATAATAATGAAAATGCACAGATAAACACTGATAATCACGTTTTCACAGTACAATGAGCCTGTATACAGAGGAATTGCGTAGGAGAAGAACAAATATAATGAAGAAATCACTCCAAAATTAAACGATATAAAATAAAAAACATAACAACACACTATTGAAACTGCTGTAAAACTGTGATATTGAAATTATCTCAATATATCTACTCCGAGTGACTGAAATCCATCAACGAAATCGGCTGTACGATCAAGCATGCAAATAATCCGAGCAACAAATAAATTTCTCAACAAAAACCGAAACCTAAGATATAAAATATACCCAATTACGAGGAGGAGGGCTCCAATCCATTCCAAGAGGCAGCGGCGAAGTGCCGTCGTGTCGACGCTTCGGTGGACTATCATTCCTCTTAATATCCTTCAAGATAGAATTCGAAAGTCTGAGCAAATTCTCTTCCTCCCTTTCTGCGTACCTTCTATCGGCGATCATATGAGAGCTCGAAATGGATTCAATCAGAGCGGCGTCCGACAGATCAAACAGCGAGTGATTCAAACCGTACAGATTCATGATCGCAAAGTGTTTGATGAATCGCTTGTGAGAATTTTCGCGCGAATGATGACGAACATGGAAGAGTAAAGAGTGGAAAAATTTCAACAGGTGAGAAGTGTACATCAATGCCCAGTACCAGCAGCTTCAGGAGTTTGGATAAATTGCAAAATGCTCCCTAAATTTTATATATGGTGCTTTGAGGACCCCTTAGTCTAAAATAATAGCAAAATCAACCCATGTATAAATTTTCTCTCTCATTTTTTTTTTTCGAAAAGGAACACCTATAGTTCGGATTAATTGCACTTTTTTTTTAATTGGAAAATAAATTTTATTGAAATTAAGATAAACACTATGGCGTACAAAACATAGTTTCTAAAAATTGATTTTAGAATTCTCAAACCAGAAGAATTACACGCAATTTTATTTTTCACTAAAAAACCAATTTCAGACTCTTCATTTCATCGATGAGATTTTCCGAATTTATCTCCAAGTCATAAAAAATATGTTTATTCCTTGCTTTCCACAATACTCAAACTACACATTCCCAAATAGCAACTGCATACTCCTTTCTTTTTTTCTTCCGAAACAAACCCGAAAAAAAAGTAAGAAGGGGTCAATTATATGAAAATGCAAAGTCACGGGTACTTTGAGCCAAAGAAGGCAGCTCGTCCAAATCTTGAAGCAATGCCACAATTGATTTAAAAAAAAAAAACTAGTGCGTATCCCCGCGAATTTCGCGGACTGATAAATAAATGTTATTTTTATCTTCAAATTATAAATATAAATATTTTTTAGTTTAAGGATATTTTAATGTCGATATAATATTAAAATTGTAATTATAGTTCAACGAATATTGAAAAATACCAAATATGAATAAATAGAAAATTAAAAAAATTCCAACTAATTTACACATATATAAACTTATCATAACAAAAAGTTACTTAAAATTACATGTTTCAAAAAATTTCTCTGTAGACTACGTTGGTTGTATACTTACACGGTCTTCCATTAGAATCAAGACATATAATTTTCAAACCTCTTTAATTTTTAACTCTCGAGACTGCAACATATAATTGTTCATGTGTAAAAACTGGTTTCGGAAGGTACACACCGACAGTAGACAAAGACTGGCCTTGACTTTTATTTATATTCATTGCAAAACACAAAAGAACCGAAAATTGTCTCCTCTGAATTCTAAAAGGCAAAGTATCACCCGAATTAGTAAGGGTCATTCTGGGAACATATACCTTACTTCCTATGATTTTTCCAGATATAATTTCAACTTTCAAAATATGATTTCCAAGTCTTGTAACAACCAATCTGGTGCCATTACATAGTCCTGACTTTTGATCGATATTTCTGAGAAGCATTACGGGGACACCAACCTTCAATATCAAACGGTGGTGTGGAAGTCCGAAATACTTGACCGAGTTCAAGTAATCAATAGAAAACAGTTCTCCAAGACCACCGGATCTATACTCGGATCTACAAAAAGTATCAGTTCTCAAATACTCTCTTATTTCACCATGTATCATAGACAAAACCTTCTCATATATAAGATTTTCTTCAGGAATCTGAATATCAGCACAACCATCTCTGTTATTCCCAAGTTCACCATCTCCAACTTTCAAAATCCAATCTGAAAACTTAGAAATCTCATCAAAAGTAGACAGGAGAGTAGGGTTTCCAGTTTGCAACCTCATGTTCTTGGTTAATCTTAATACCTGGAAACAATAAAGATAACTTAATTGTGGATTAAAATAATATATATATATATATATATATATATATATATATATATTATAAAATAATAATTATTATGTACCTTGCAATGATCCCATAGATAAGATGAATTAATTATGGAATAGACAACATCTTTTTTACTACCATTTGGTACAACAGGAAGTATTTGTCTGAAATCTCCACCAAAAACAACAATTTTTCCTCCAAATGGCAAATCACATTGCTAGTTTGCTACCCATCGGGGGACCTCACAATATCTCCGAGAGTTCTATCTAAAGCTTCAAAGCTGAATCTGTTAATCATTGGTGCCTCATCCCAAATTATAAGTTTTGTCTTTAATATAAGTCCAGATAAATTTGTACTTGGTCTTATATTACAGGTAAACGACTCATCTATATTTAGTGGTATAGCGAATCTCGAATGAGTTGTACAACCTCCGAGCAATAGAAGAGCAGCTATACCACTTGATGCAACGTTGAGAACTATGTGACCCTGCGATCTTATAGCCGTTGTAAGAGTTCTCCATATGAATGTTTTTTCTGTTCCACCGTAGCCATATAAGAAAAATATGCCGCCATTATTCGACCACACTGCTTCTAGTATCTCTTGAAGCACATTATTTTGCTCAGCAGTTAGTGTTGAACTCAATATTTCGTAATCCTTCATCAAATTTGTAATGTCATAACATAGTTCTCCTTGTATGAGTTTATTAAATCCATCTGACACTGATGCTTCGTCCGGAATTGGCATTGTGGGAAATTTGCTTAAGGTGTTGCCATTCATTTGTAGTAGTTTTTCAATCTCCATCAGCGCATGATTCTTCAATTCATCGTCGCTTAAATGCAAATCTAGAGATTAAAAATGGACTTCAATAAATATATTGATAAAAAAATGAATCATTGTAGTACTAATAGGGTTATTCAATATTAAAATGGATTGGTTGGAACCCCAATCATAGAATTTTTAAAGTTACCTTGAGGACACCCAAGTTGTTCAAGACAGGAATATAGGACGGACTTGTAACAAATAGTCACGACAACACCCGCCATTGATATCAATCTGCAAACATAAACCAAATTAAATAAATTACCGAATAATCACTATTATCTTAAGATATAATAATTATAGAGATAAATAAATTATAATTTAGCTATCAAATGACTACTCATTCATTGACCTCTACTTGAATGACTCCTCATTCACTTTTATTCTCATTGCCCTATAATGATTACCCCAACCAAACGGACCCTAAAAATCTCGAATTCCGTAATAGTGAAAGCAAATTTACAGCAACACCCACAAAGAAAATTATTGCTAATTAATTCTTCTTTCGTATAATAATAAAAATTCCAATTAGATCCTTTAATTTTTTATAACACAAATTATTATTTTGATAGGAATTACACTCCAGACTATTAAGAATTCATCATCTAGATTAGAAACCCAGTCTCCAATGCTGCTTCTTTGCTTTGTAAGTATCTATTTTCCTCTACGATATCAATTGTTAAATTAAGAAGTATCGAACACTTAGAGCCATAAATAAAAATTCTCTCACTCGGGCAACGCATATATACAAATATTAATAAAATCTCCAACCATATGCATGCATGTAATCAAAATTCATTTCATAAAAGCTCCAACAATGCATGCAATCTTCATCAATTACTTATTCCTTTAAAATATGTGAACGAAAATTTTGGAAAACGAATGGTAATATATCGAAGAATAACATAGCATCACAACGAATTCGTAAATTAAGAATAAAAATAATTAAAGATGTTAAACTAACCAAGAATCGATCGGAGAAATCTAAGCAAATAACCCGCACAACTTTTGTGTTGATAAAAAAAATAAGTACAATAGGGTTGTATTTATAATGAAATAACAAAGTATCATATCAAGACCATAATAGTAATAATATTTAATAAAAAATAACATATACACTACTTTTCATAGCAACTAAACCCTAAACCATATACACAAAAATTAAAAAGTAAAGTAACCAATTTTGTTGGAAAAGGGAAAAGATCACATCCGTAGCCTTTTTCTTAAATTAAATTAGTTTTTTAATTAGTCAATCTAATTAGTGACATAGATTGTATGCTTAAATTTTTAAGTCGGCATAGTGAAACAATAGCTAAAGTAAATTGAGTCGGCAAAAAGATTATAAGTCGGCAAAGCTTTTAACAATCTAATTTTAAATTTTCAAATTATTAATCAAAGCGACGATTGCTAGATATAATAATGATATATCTTTGTTCACGACTTCTTATAGAAATTACCTTACGCTTTTTATTTAACATTGTATGCATGAGTTGGCATACACATGTTAAGCGTCACAAAAATTATTATAGTTCGCGGGTATTTTTTTGGTATGCTTTATTACATTATCAATTTTTTTAAAATTTAATACGATATTATATCATATTCTATATAGATATCGAATGTAATAAATTTAAAAAAAAAAAAGCAACATCAATATCATTTGAAAATATTCATAGTTAAGATACTCAAAACTTAGAACACAACTGTCTGGAAATATCAGCAAATACTGAAATAATTGTAGCAACGCAAACATACTCAAATTAAAATCAAACTTAAAAATAATATTGTCTAGTATGAAATGATCAAATCTTCATCAAGCCGAACATATCAGACAGATCCACATTGACATGCATCTTGATAGCCATGATATCATTTGTGAGACATTTCTCTGGAAAAAAAAAAAATATTTAATATAAATATATATATTAATAATAATTTCGGTTGAATATAAAAGTACAAACCTCCATTCAGATGGATGATTTTTGAATATTCAAGATAAGTGTCACGGGAGGCTCAAGTTCTCGCACAACACAATTTATAAATTGTTCGCATAGATCTCGCTCCAAAATACATTTCATAGTCGTACCTCTATAGAAAAAGAAAAAAAATGAATACTTACATGAAATTAACAAAAAGAAAAATTGTTACCTTTCATCTTCAAGTTCAAGTTCAAGTTCTGTTGTCCTATATATGACATCACCATATCCATAGTCTGTTACAACTTGTCCAACGAAAACGATATGTGTGCATGGATATCTGGAAAAAAAATGAATTTAATTTTATGTGAATAAAATATTAAATAATTTTAGTCAAAATATAAAAAAAAAGAAAAAAAAACTTACCTTGAAGAATTGAATCTTCTTCATAAGTCTGATTAAGTATATCTTGAAATGTAACAAACTCAAAAATATGTCTCATAATAACAAATTCACCACATTTAGTCATTTGAGTTGAATTAAGAAATTCAAAGAAGAAGTTATGTTTGGTGAACTTTATGATATTAGAATTTGGAGCAATTATAATATATTGTAAAATGTACTCCTTCCCCCCAATCACAACATTCTCATACATAGACATAAGATTCTTATGAATAAAAGCATGAATTCTCGAGCCCTGCAAAAATAATGTAAATATATTAATTTCATAAAAAGTTTGACAATAAAAAATAAATGTTATAAATATGTATGCATCAAATAGTAAAAAATGTAATTTTTTAAAAGGATGAAATATATAATTTGTAAAACTTAACCTGCATATCCAAGAATACCATCACCATACCGAGATTCCCCCCATAGTACGAAGATACAACATAAAAAAAATGTAAAATTTAACTCTAAACATCGATTCACACATTTTGAATCTAAATGTAACATTTGATAAAAGAGAAGTCATAATTGAAATATAATAGTGTGTAGATGTTTGTGTGGGAACAATTGATCAATATGTTGGTATTTATAATGGAAAAATTCAACCCTAAGAATTACATTTAAGCGTCAATTCGAATTATTTAAAAAAAAAATCAATTCCCACCTAAACATTTCATTTAGACATGTATTTTGAAAATAATTTTTTTATTAAAAATATTGAATTGTTTAAAAAAATTGCTACTTTTAAGTGACATAGTATTATACATGGTAAGATATTGTATATTATTGCAAGATTTTTTTGGAATAATATGTTATTTCAGTGACAATATCTTTTGGGTAGTAAAATCTTGTCCAAAAAAAATAATTAATGTTACAATCTTATTATTCATGGTAAATAATGATATTTGATGGCAAGATTCTTTGAGAATCTTGAAAAAAAATTACGTGATCTTTTGCAAAATATTTCAATATCCTCCTACAAAATTAAAATATATAAATATTTAGCAAAAATATTTCCAAAAATATCAAAGTAAGAAAATTTAATGTCTTTCTTTTTTAATTTGAACTCAATCCCATGAGTACTTGAATATAATATATCAAAATAAAAAATGATATAGTATATCATATCGAATTCAATCTGCCATGACTTAATGTAAAGCTTGTCATAAATAAATGCATATAAGTGTTAATTTTATTGGATGATTGTAGTGTTCTCTAAAATTAGATGTTTAATTTTAAGTTATGGTACATCTCGAAAATTGTGGGAGTCATACCACATTACTCTCAAATTCTATGGATGAAGATGTGTGATAAAACAGAATACACACTCATTATCAGGAAAGTACAGAAAATACATATACAATGACAAAAAGAATTATTAATTGATGTTATACCCAACATTAAAAATATAGTACATAATGCAGATGCCATCAGGAGCAATTCTTTTGAAATAAAGTCTCAAAATGAAATTATACAGAGCAACAACACCAGAGCAAAATGCTAATAAAATCATTGTATTCCACAATACAAAACTGATATCCAAAAACTACAGAATGAACACTAAGACACAATTGTTAGAGATGTTCTTTGGGGACGTTCATCATCTGGAGACACCTGTTAGACAGTTGCATGTTCTGGGATCTTAGTACGCTGTGGTAGGGTAACCGCGGAGATGTCTCTTTAGATGTGACACCCTTATCACGAACCAATTGGCAAACTGGCGATAGCATCTCTTCAATCCATTCTTCGATGCTAGCGCTTCCACTACCTTCTCCACTCTCTTCTCTGAGGTTTCAACACGTGATTCAATATCATATTAGATGTTCGAAGCTTTTAAAGCTGTATTAAAAGCTTCCTGCCCTTTTGCAGGTAATACCTGCAATGAATAAAAAGATCAACTGATAAGATTCCAAATAAAACAATGGTAAATGGAGACGAAAAATAATCAATTAGCCTAATCTAATATGAGCTCATTATACCTCCACTCCCCTGTCCATCATTCTTTGTTTTAAACTGAACATCACTTCATCTGATTCAGTGGGCTTCTGATTAGTGATCCGCACAACACTTGTGCCAACAACTCTCAACAGAAAAGCAAGCTCCATTAACTGTAACGGCCCACCTATTAATATTAATAAAATGACATTATCAGTTACAGTTCCTAATATAGAGATTTATCAATTTTTCCTGATCATTATTTTACATTATTCAGGCTTGTCGTGTAAATACAATGCAATAAGACCATATGTTTAAAAAAATTAATCAATCGCCTAAATAACATAAGTTATACTCCCTTTTATGCCTTACATTCACTTGGTTATATGATCTCGCCATAGCAAATTGAACATTGAAGGATTTATTTCAAATTCTTTTCTTCTAAAAAAAAAATTTATGAGCAGACTTTGGGCAAGAATTACCATAGAACTATGAACCATGCTTCAAGTTCAATCCGAACATTCCTTGAGAATATAGTTTCATAAAACATATGGTGCACTTAATCTAAAAAACAATGCCACCTGACCCAAAAAATATAAGTTACAGGTGGACATTTCAACTTAAAACAGTAGAATGCAAGAACCAAATACCACCCAAAATAAAAGTTTTTAGGACATATTACCTTCAACTTGTGCTCCGTTTCTGTCTGAATTTTTTGTAGCTCCTCAAAATCTCTTTGAGCTTTTTCCAAATCGAACTTCAGCTGCCTCATTTTATGCAGTAATTTCATATGGGTTTCTTGTGGCCTGGCTTCAACTTCCATGCTCTTCAGCCAATTGCTTTCCCAACATCAGAGCGTCTCTCGTAGCTTTGACTCGATCTTCCAGTTATTATGACTTGAAAACGAACATTAAGAATAAGCACAAAATATAGAAGAAAATTTATTAGTAAGCAAATGTATTCCCTGCATCTAAAACAATATTTTAGTAAGCAATAAAATAATTTCATGGTAAATTACTCGTTTTCCGCATATGGCAACGGGCAAACAGGGCTGCCAATTCGGTGACTTTGGCGGTCTCCCTCGCTGCAAATCAAGTATCACCACAATCGAATTTCCTTTTAGTGCCATATATAGTTAGATTTAACTTATTTCCTCGAGCGAGAGCGTACTGGGGTTTTGAAGAAAAATAAAGATGAAATTAGGATCTAATATTTACCAATTTCTCTACAATCAAATGGATAATAACAGTAAGCAAACTTTGGGCAAGAATTACTATAAAACTATGAACCATGCTTCAAGTTAAATCCGAACATTCCTTGAGAATATAGTTTCATAAAACATATGGTGTACTTAATCTAAAAAACAATGCCACTTGACCCAAAAAACATAAGTTACAGGAGGACATTTCAACTTAAAACAGTAGAATGCAAGAACCAAATACCACCCAAAATAAAAGTTTTTAGGACATATTACCTTCAACTTGTGCTCCGTTTCTGTCTGAATTTTTTGTAGCTCCTCAAAATCTCTTTGAGCTTTTTCCAAATCGAACTTCAGCTGCCTCATTTCATGCAGTAATTTCTTATGGGTTTCTTGTGGCCTGGCTTCAACTTCCATGCTCTTCAGCCAATTGCTTTCCCAGCATCAGAGTGTCTCTCGTAGCTTTGACTCGATCTTCCAGTTAGTAAGCAAATGTATTCCCTGCATAGAAGACAGTGTTTTAGTAAGAAATAAAATAAATTCATGGTAAATTACCCGTTCTCCGCATATGGCAACGGGTAAACAGGGCTGCCCATTCGGTGACTTTGGCGGTCTCCCTTGCTGCAAATCAAGTATTACCAGCAGTTAGTGTTCCTTTTAGTGCCATATAGTTAGATTTGACTTCTTTCCTTGAATAATTTGAAGGAAAGAAATTCCCCTTACTTTGGAACTCTCAAATTCTCTAGAGCACCACTGAGATTTTGATTTTGAAGAAGGAAGATAAAGGGGACACAATTTTTCTTCTCACTGTAATTTAGCGGAAAAATCTAGAAAATTTGGCGATTAAACATAGAGGGGATTGCTTAAAAGCATTCAATCGTACAACAAAACAACATCTTGGACCAAACTCGACATACATAGTGAACATCATTGCTATCCGATGCTAGCAGAGAAACTAAGATCCCATTTTTCTAATTAAGTAAAATATAAGATAACTCCTAACCCCATTGATCACTATGTAATCCCTTTCAATTACCACCCAAATTTAATATAATAACACTCTTACTATAGCAACATAAAGGTTAAGAAACATATTAACAAATAGGGTGTGGGTTCCAAGCATATTCACTAATAGGCTACATATAACACAGATCATGGAATACAATAAATCTAATATTAATAAATCCATCCCCCAAAACAAAAGATCCATTTTTTTCTAATAAAAGACAACAATATATTGTATTTCCGAAGACATCAATCAGATTAACAGTTAATACATAAATATACTCATATCCAAATTGCAGAACACATATTCAACTCATAAAAAATACAATTTTCAATTAAATTAACAAATATTGAACTTAATGAACGAAAAAGATTGGTCAAATTTTGAAAAATCTACCAAACTTCTCTGGATTTTCTCGTTTGAGAAGAACCATAGTAAGAGACGGATGATTGCGGAGGAGCTGGACGATTGGAGAGGAGACGGATGATTGCAGGGGCGAAGGCGGGCGATTGGAGAGGAGGCAGACGATTGGAGAGATTGGAAAGGAGGCGGATGATTGCGGAGGCGGGCGATCGAGGAGACGGAGGCGGACAATCGAGGAGGTGGATGCGATTGCGGAGGCGGGGGTGGATGTGATTGCCAGACGGTGGATGCGATTGTGAAGGCGGAGGTGGATGTGATTGCGATACGCAGTGGGAGATATAAGAGACGGTACAATTGTAGTAAACCCTAAAACATAGATTGTAAGGTTTAGATTTAATTGTGTAAGATCAAGGGTCGAGATTAAAATTTAAATCAACTTTTAATGAGAATAGATTATTTTGAAATGGAGAGATTTGAGACATGCCACCTCATCCTTAAAATAAGGCGTGTTGACACATCACCTTGGAGAGGTTTGGAAATATATTATAATAAGACGTCTTGCTGATTCCTCCTCCACACTACAAGAGAATGACCCATTTCAAAATGGTTACTTTTTAGGCACTTTTGGTCCCATAATTTTTTTTATACACTTTTTGTCCCAAAAGAATATGATAACTTGAAATTTTGGTCCCAAGAGAATGGATAAAATGTAATATGATCCCAAGAAAATTGGATAAATTTGCAGTTTTGATCCTAAAATTTAAAGAATGGGACCTAAATTGCAAAAAAAAAAAAAAAAAAACTACTTTTGCATATAGGTACCAAAAATATTTTGCACACATTCTCTTGGGATTAAAAGTGCAATTTTTCCCTAATATTTCAGGACCTGAAAGATACAAACTTATCAGTTTAGGATCCAAATTTTTATGAATTGATAATTAGGATTTGAATTTTTTTTTTCCAATATCGATTCATAACCTGAAATATAAAACTACCAATTTAGAGTAATGTATCAAACGTAAGTGAAATAGAAATATTGAATGAAAGCTATAATATTACTAAGGGTATATTTGATTTGGGATGTGAAAATGAAAATTGAAATTTTAAAATCTAAATACCGTTCTACTTTGTGATTTTAGAATTCTAATTTTGAAAATTTAACCCAATAAATACCTATAAACTCAACAATACTATTTATTCTCAATCACACTCTTTCTAATGAATTATTAATCCATATATAATTTTTTTTATTCTTAATCTTCTTATATATATCACTTTTGCACACGTTCTCTATCACTTTTGCAACTTCCAATTACAAATGTTAGATAAACAATCAATCATTACATTTACAATTAACAATAATATAATAATATCTGATACAATATATATATGTATATACACATATATAATTATATATATACAACACAACACACTCTCATACAAAGTTTAAATCTTATTCTACTTACATCACAAAACAAAACATACTCATTATTTATTTATCAAGATTTTGAAATTCACTAGATTTCAAAATAAATTACAAACCAAACACCCTTATATGAATATAATGATATTAATTTTTTATGGTGAACAAATTTCACAAATATATAGATATATGTGTGTGAGTACATATCACTTATTTTTACGGTGAACAAATTTCATAAATATTAAAATTTATTCTACTTAAATCTTATTGAATTTTATTGTTAGGAATTATCAAAAGTAATACATTTGGAGGGATTTTGATATGATAAGTTCAAATTTCCCAAAACAAGATGACATGATAAAAAGTAAAAGGATCATATAATTCAAGAGTCACCCCAAAATACGATATAACATATATGGTTAAAAGTAAAAGAATCACTGGCATATGATCATATACACACATACATACATTCATATATGCCATGAATTTCTCAGTTATGATTATTACATATTACAAGAATCTTTTTCTTCCCAGATGATTTAAGGTACTTTTCACCAGGTGAAAGATGCAAAAAGTCAGGTCCCAAATTTCCATTTTTATCAACCAAAAAAAATAAAATTATCTTCACATTTTATTTCACCACACCATGCATCGTTAAGTTTATTACCTTAAGAAGATGATGAATCATGAGCATGAATGTAAGAAGGGGTCACAACCTTTTGGGAAAATTGTTATTTCAGTATTGTAACTTAAGGGTGATGGCAAAAAGAGGACCATAACTTTTTGGACTGGCAAAATGAGGACCATAGCTTTTCAAATTGACAGTTTAAGGACCATAACTTTTAAAGTTGCAAAATAAGGCCAAATTAAGCCTGAATTTAGGCCAAATGGGCTTGACTTGGGCCCGACATCTAGCCTAAATCTGGCAAATTGGTCCAATTTGTATTGATTATGGTTGATTTGTCATCAATTTACCAGATTATAAAATTATTGTCCTCATTTTGCTACGGTCCTCATTTTACTAACCCCTGAAATCATGGTTCTAAAAAACAATTTTCACTAACCTTTTTAAATGCACCCTTTTGACCTCATTTCATAATAATTTTAATAAGTTGATAAATGCTTTTTCAATTTTCTTTTCGGCAAAGTCTTTGTGTAAATCCATTTTTCTGTGTAACTGATTAATTTGTATGTTGCATGATTTAATTTCTTTACTTTTCAAGGTAAATATATAATAAGTAGCTTTATGATCTTTTGGTGGGAAAATTATTTTCTAGGAATGTAATTTAAGGGAGTAGTAAAATAAGGACCATAATTTTTTAGATTGGCATATTAAAACAATAACTTTAAATGTGGCGAATTGGGCCCAAATCAATGCAAATCGGGCTAATTGACCTGATTTGACTAGAATTTGGGCCCAAATCGGACCAATTTGGCTCTAATTCGTCTAAAATTGGCTTTAATTTGCAACTTTTAAAAGTTACTGTCCTTAAATTATAAATTTTAAAAGTTAATGTCCTCATTTTGCTAATTTAAAAAGTTACCAACTCGAAAAGTTGTGGACCTCATTTTGCTACTCCCTTAAATTACGGTCCTAAAAAAACTATTTTCCCATCATTTGGTAGCAATTGTCACGAAGCAAGAATGCATGTGTGGATATACAATGCAATACATGAGTATGCAACTCTGGTATGAAATAATCTCATGCCATGAGATAGTGAGATGGAGTATAAATTGGGCATGACGTATTAACACTTTGACAAGTGTTAAATTATGTTGTTTCATTCCATGAAATGGTCTCACACAATTTTTTGCCGTATCATGGTGTAACTGCAAATTTCGAATTTATTAAATATAATAAACACGAAAAAGATTACAACTTTAATTTATTCGGATCGAACCGAAAAACTTGTGTGCGGGTTGACTAACTCTAGATCTGGTCCTCTGATTCTTCTCTTCGGAGTTGACTTTGACTTGGATGTTCTTCGGGAGAAATCCTCGCCCTGATCTTCGTTTGGGATTGATCTTTGAATTTATAACATTAATCCAAGGACGAAAATGCCTTATTTTGGATTAAATATTATTTTCGGGAATTTGGGGGATGGACGTCTTCGAAGGCGGGATGAACGCCTTTGAATTTGCTGAAGAACGTCCTTTGAATCTTCGAGAAGAAACGCCGGATCGGAGGGGTGTTGAACCTTTATCTCGGATCGGAGGCCGTTTGTCGTAGACTTGCGCGAAGAACGCCTTTGAATCTTCAAGGAGAAACGCCGGATCGGAGGGGTGCTGGACCTTTATCTCGGATCGGAGGCCGTTTGTCGTAGACTTGCGCGAAGAAAGCCTTGAAGCCACGAAGAACGCCTTTGAATCTTCAAGGAGAAACGCCGGATCGGAGGGGTGCTGGACCTTTATCTCGGATCGGAGGCCGTTTCTGATCGCTTTCCACGAAGAACGCTTTGACTTTGACAAAGAACGCTTTGAATCTTCAAAAGCTCTCTAACTTCTGAATTCCTTGTGTTTCTGCCTGTCTGGATGTGTGTGTAAAATGAATGAATGAATGAATGAAGGATCCTATTTATAGGGTGAGGAGATGAAAACTTTCCTCCTTCATGGTGCCACGTGGCGCTTTTTGATTGGCCGATGCCGATTTGATGGGCTTTTATAGGCCAATTTCCAGATTTAGTTGATTCTCATTAATTTCTTTCCTTCTTCATGCAAGATACGATTTGATTTTTTCTTGGGCATTAAGTAAACCGTATTAATTACTGCAGACTCGTATTTTTGGCAAGTTTGTACGTGTATATTAAATATCAATAAATTTAATTATTTAATTTGAGATTAATTTATTTAAATTCCCAAAACAAAATAATAAATTTATTTTGATATTAATATTTATTTGTACACGTGTCATTATTTAATTGGGTGCAAAATTAATTTGCTTACAAATGCCCCCTCGTGCTTTGTTCACGGTCATTTGTGACTTGGAGTGAACGGAGCACGAAAATCTTTACGCCCTCATTTGCTTTTGGACTTTTGAATCATGACTGAACTTAGAAGATGTCTAAGCTGCCTACGTACCTCTTTGGTCTAAGAGGATCAAGTCATAACGCAGTTCAAGGGGAATTTGATTTAATTTGGGGGTGCCATAAACAGTTTATACTCGTGTAGGCTAGGAGTGACATACAGTTTAAGCTCGTGCGTCAAGGAGATTTGATTTGAATTTGTTTGATAGTTTATACTCGTATCAGGGAGATATACTTTGAACTTGTTTGATAGTTTAGACTCGTATCAAGGAGCATCATTTGATTTGGAGAGACTTCAGTTTGATCTTTAGCTTGAGAGCTTCAGACAGTTTTGTCTTTCGCCAAGGAAACTTGATTTGGCTTTGAGATAGTTTTCACTCGTATCAAGGAGCTTCATTTGATTTGGATTTTAGAGAGACTTCAATGTGATCTCCGGCTTGAGAGCTTCATACAGTTTTATCTCTTATCAAGGAGAATTTGATTTGGCTTTGAGATAGTTTTCGCTCGTATCAAGGAGCTTTACGGCCAGTTTATGCTCTTGTCAAGGAGATTTGATTTGAATTTGTTTGATAGTTTATACTCGTATCAGGGAGATATACTTTGAACTTGTTTGATAGTTTTCGCTCGTATCAAGGAGCTTTACAGACAGTTTATGCTCTTGTCAAGGAGCATCTTATTTGACTTTGGCCAACTTCAGAAAGTCTCTTCGAGCACTATGTCTCCTTGCTTGACTAATTGCATGACCTTTTCTTTGAAGATAAAACAATCTTCAATTGAGTGGCCCACTAGGCGGTGATACTTGCAATATTTTGGATCGTCAATGCGTCCAGCTTCTTCCGGCTGTTTCATCTTAGGCAACTCAATGAGTTTTGCCTCCATCAAGTCATCGAATATCCCTGAGACGTCAGAGTCTAAGAAAGGATATTGTTTTTGTTTTAGCTCTTTCAGTGTCAACCCGCTTTGCCCCCTATCACGGGGAAGATCCGTTATGTATTCCTTACTTGAAGGCTTAACATATATCATGTCGTGATGCTTTTGACTTGGTGGTTCTTCAACTCCACTTGCGGTCATACTTAACTCCATGTCATGAGCTCTTGTAGCCAATTCTTCAAAGGTTCTCGGTTGGATGCCTTGAAGAATGTATCGGAGACCCCACTGCATGCCTTGGATGCACATCTCAATGGCTGAAGTTTCGGAGAGTCTATCCTTGCAATTCAGACTTAGGTTTCTCCATCGATTAATATAATCGATGACGGGTTCTTCTTTCCACTGACGTGAGTTTGTCAACTCAATCATGCTAACCGTTCTTCTCGTGTTGTAGAAACGGTTTAGAAACTCTTGTTCCATCTGATCCCAACTGTCGATGGAGTTAGCCTCCAAGTCGATGTACCAATCGAACGCGTTCCCTTTCAAGGATCGGACAAATTATTTGGCAAGATGGTCTCCATAAGTTCCGGTATTGTTGCATGTTTCGACGAAGTGGGCCACGTGCTGCTTCGGATTTCCCTTACCATCGAACTGTTGGAACTTTGGAGGTTGGTAACCGGTTGGCATTCTCAAGCTATCAATCCTCTTTGTGTAAGGCTTGGTGTAGCTGAAGGTTGATTTGGAGGTGTCATCAATCTTTCCTTTTACCGTCTCCAAGATGAGCTCCTTGAGTTGGTCAAGTTGGATCCCTCAATTCGATGAAATTTGTAGCTCCTTGGCGGTTGCCTCGGTTTCACTGACTTGGCGTTTAGTTGAGGTCTCTTCATCACCGTGCTCCTCAACTTGCTTCCCTTTGACGTGGCTTGCATCGTCGCCATCCACCTTATTCATCAGATTGGCTATCTGGATATCCTGAATTTTCACGTGCTCCGTAAGCCCCGCATGGCCTTGATCAGACTGTCAAGCTTTTCATCAATAGTTGAAGCATCTGTCATCATGGCTGGCGCTATGCTTGAGTCTGAAGATGAGCCCGATGATGAGTGTGGGGTAGAGCATGCAGAGTTGACTTCCTCATCTTCGCCGATGTAGGGAGACTTGTTCATAACTATCCCGGATGAGGGGCTTCCTTCTGAAGAGGCATGTGCCGACGTCTTCTTCGACATGCTTCTTGTGATGACGTTGGCGTTAGGAGCCGTTGAGGTTTTGGTCCTTGGCAAAATGATCTTGCGTGGAGAAGTCATTTCAACGATCCTAAGCTTGCTTGAGGAGAGAAGAGATGAGAGGTAGAGTAAGTCCCACCGGGCGTGCCAAATTTGTAACTGCAAATTTCGTATTTATTAAATATAATAAACACGAAAAAGATTACAACTTTAATTTATTCGGATCGAACCGAAAAACTTGTGTGCGGGTTGACTAACTCTAGATCTGGTCCTCTGATTCTTCTCTTCGGAGTTGACTTTGACTTGGATGTTCTTCGGGAGAAATCCTCGCCTTGATCTTCGTTTGGGATTGATCTTTGAATTTATAACATTAATCCAATGACGAAAATGCCTTATTTTAGATTAAACGTTATTTTCGGGAATTTGGGGGATGGACGCCTTCGAAGGCGGGATGAACGCCTTTGAATTTGCTGAAGAACGTCCTTTGAATCTTCGAGAAGAAACGCCAGATCGGAGGGGTGTTGAACCTTTATCTCGGATCGGAGGCCGTTTGTCGTAGACTTGCGCGAAGAACGCCTTTGAATCTTCAAGGAGAAACGCTGGATCGGAGGGGTGCTGGACCTTTATCTCGGATCGGAGGCCGTTTGTCGTAGACTTGCGCGAAGAACGCCTTGAAGCCACGAAGAACGCCTTTGAATCTTCAAGGAGAAACGCCGGATCGGAGGGGTGCTGGACCTTTATCTCGGATCGGAGGCCGTTTCTGATCGCTTTCCACGAAGAACGCTTTGACTTTGACAAAGAACGCTTTAAATCTTCAAAAACTCTCTAACTTCTGAATTCCTTGTGTTTCTGCCTGTCTGGATGTGTGTGTAAAATGAATGAATGAAGGATCCTATTTATAGGGTGAGGAGATGAAAACTTTCCTCCTTCATGGTGCCACGTGGCGCTTTTTGATTGGCCGATGCCGATTTGATGGGCTTTTATAGGCCAATTTCCAGATTTAGTTGATTCTCATTAATTTCTTTCCTTCTTCATGCAAGATACGATTTGATTTTTTCTTGGGCATTAAGTCAACCGTATTAATTACTGCAGACTCGTATTTTTGGCAAGTTTGTACGTGTATATTAAATATCAATAAATTTAATTATTTAATTTGAGAATTAATTTATTTAAATTCCCAAAACAAAATAATAAATTTATTTTGATATTAATATTTATTTGTACACGTGTCATTATTTAATTGGGTGCAAAATTAATTTGCTTACACATGGCATGATACCTTTATCACAAATTAACACCCACCTCTAATTAAAGTGTAGGTGCGCATGCCCAATTTATACTTTATCTCATTGTTTCATGCATGAGGAGGTGTCACATAAAATCTGATATATATATCTCATATATGATATTACAGATAATAGGATGTTTTGCACGGAGATATGTAAATACAAAAATATAGATGCAGAAAGCTAGGTATAGAAAAGTATAGGTTTTTTTTCTGAAAAATTAAAGGTACTGGAGATCCGTAGAAAACGGAGATGAATATATCAATATATGAATGGGTGAGAGAAAGAGAGTTGGTGGGTGGGTGGATGTTGTTGGGTGGATTAAAGTAAGGAAACAATTTTAGCTATTTTAGTGATAAAAACCAAACTCCTGAAGTGACATTCTTCACCTACTCTTGTTTCACTCCAACTACTATCCTAGCCCCCCCTCATGCATCCAGTAATTCTTTCCAACTTGCGGTAAAAAAGAAAAAAAAAAAATATATATATATATATATATATATATATATCATGACATGGATATGTTTCGAAACTATGTGAAATTAAAAGTGACTTTAAAAAAAAAATCAAGTGTGAGTATTTTCAAGTAAAGTGATTTTAGACGAGGGTAGTGTTTGTAAACAATCACTTAACCAATACTCAATCCCTTTGTCCAAAAAAAATAGTTTTATAGATTTTTGCATGAGTTTTAGAAAAAATAAATAGTAAAAATATTGTAGTCAAATCAAGTATAAAATAAATTATTTAGTTAAAAAATATTGTGTGAGGTTCATTTACAACTTGTGTATATAAATGTATATCGAAGTATGTAATAAAGGTAATTGTTATATTTTAGAAAACCACATAATTTTTCACTGAAGTGGGTCCCAACAAGAAACACTTCATCATAATTCAAAAGTACTTATGGACTGTTTCTCTAAAATAACTTTTAAGTGTTTAAAGTAGTAGTTGTAAATACTTTAGTATGGATTTAAGCAGTAGTTGCAAACATTTTAGTATGATTTTTTTTTTTCAAAAATAAAAGTGATTTTACTTATAAAATAGAGTTTGCAAACAAACACCATGCATGTTTCGTTACTCTATTCCATTTATATATTTCATATTATGTTTTATTGCTTTTGATCAATAAGATGTAAAATTAATTCATTTTAATTATTTTTCTGTACACTCTCTTTCTCACTAATTGGTCGGAATTAACTTTCCCTCCTAGGGGAGGCCCAATAAGTTGACAATTTAATATAAAATTTTAAAATTGTAGAAATGTGTGAAATTAATTCATTTGAATGGTTTTCCTTTAAGATTCGAATCATATTCTAAAACTAATTTAATTTAGGCCAAAAAAATTGTTAATAGTATTAATTACCCATGGTAATTACTACGCAAAACACAGTATTACCGTACATGCATACGTACGTATATACACGTTACAATATTTATTTGGATAGTAAATCCTCACGTTAATGCTTAAATTATTTTTACCTTTTAAAAATCAGATTTACGTCTTTCACAGTAATACACAAGTCAACTAATTTTCACCACCCTAATAAATTGGTCAGTTATTAATTCCTACATGGCTACATATCAACATAAAAAATTGCTAAATAATTATGAAAATTGTCACAAAGTTTCATTTCTTTCAGCTATAGAACCTCGTCGTAAAGATGAACATTCGAACCAGTAAAAAATTATGCATGCTTAATATAATCACGTTTATCATCATCTCATCAATATTAAATAATTATAGCGTGAATATGGATTTACTTTTGGGATTAATAATGGAAACAATATAGGTATATGCTAAATCCTGATTATCGTCATGGTCGTTCTTAAATTTATTTGCAAAGGCAAAAAAAAAATATATATATATGATTCCATCATATTCAGAAAAATATTAGTTCATACAAAATAAGAATATTAATTTTTATATTGAATATATATAATTCGGGGTGAATATATGTAATTCTTTTTTGGCACAATCCAAGCTATTTTGGTTTCTACTCTCTAATTTATTTATTTCTGTATAATCAATCAAGCAAATAAATGGTGCATTTCTGCAAATTAATTGTATGAATGTAACACAATTATTAATCTTCACCTTTAGAACATGTTAATTTGGAAGCATCACTATGAAAGAAAATCAATACTTCTGAATTTCAATTTAATTTTTTCGTGTTTAATTATATTTTATTATATTTAGCCAAACTCTTAATTAACAGCAAATTGAATCAAATTATAGTTCCTAAAATTTTAATTAGTTGACAATAAGTGATAGATGTTTAAAGTTAGGCAGGAGGTCATGTTTAATTATCATCAAACTGCAGATATGCAAATTAAAATGCCAATGTTTTGCATAATTCACACACACCAAAAAAAATAAGCAATTAAATTTTATAAAATAATTAAAGCTTAATTCAATATTTAAATAATTATTTTAATTTTTAAAATATAAAGACAGGACATTCTCACAACATAATTGCCCAAAATTACCATTCATACCCATGAATTAGTTAATAATTAATTTCCAAACAATTAATGTAGAAAGAAAATGGAAAAACAATAAACTAGTGTAACAAACAATATTAAGTACATAAATATTTTAGAAAATTCACTTCAAGCTGATTTAAAAATTGGATAAATTTTTGTATAAAAACTCAAATTCACGCAAATTGCAATATATTCTCAAAATTTTATTAAAAAATACACATAGAATATAAATTAATTGTTTATATATATATATATATATATATATATATATTTATATATATATATATAAGACCTTGCCTCCAAAAGATATATATAGCAATACAATTAGGACTATATAACAAATTACCTCGTTTTTCTAAAAAAATTACCATGAAGCTTGTTCTTCACTTCCAATATACAAATTAATCCCACTTTGCCATGTCTTCCCACAGCATTCTTGAACTCCTACATGAAAATCCTTGAATAATTAATATAATACATGTGTATATATATATCTCTCGATCTCTCAAAAGAAGTTCAAGAAAGCTGTGGAAAAGCATGACTGGGAACCATCCCATTCCCCATTGTATATATACATAAGCTGGAAAGATAACTTCAAAAAGGTAGAAATTAATTAAAGAAATCAAAACCCTACAAGTGTGAGGAATTATGGAATAAGGAAGGGAGAATGGGTCATGGAAAACAGGAGCAGCAAAACCATGATATTTATAAAGAGAAAAGGATATAGTATATCATTATTAATATTTATTATTATCATTAGTAATATTTTGTTATTATCATAATAAATATTATGGAGAGAAGTATGTATATATATAATTATCATATCATATGTGTAAAATACGTTCGATTTTGTGGAAGGGGAGGACCACTCTATATAATTCAGCAAACAATATATGTGTATAAAAAAAGATGCAGCTTTAGCAGAGCGTGGAGAGAAAGGTAGGGTTACCCTTCACGTTCTACCTCTAATACATACAAAAAAGTGAGTGCGCAGGTGGGGTACTAAATACATATCACACACACATATATATATATATAACATCATTTTATGTGAAAGATACTCATGGTAAAACTTGTTTGAAGGGTACTAGTAAATTATGTTAAAAGTATCAGTAAATTGCAATAAATATATTAGTTCCGAAAGATATTAGGTATTTTAACAAAGTATTTGCTAAAGTAGTACTCCCTCCATCCCAATTTTAATTGTTTTTCCGTTTGACTTTACAAGGAATTTAATGCGAGAGTTGAAATATAGTATTTAAATGAATAAAATAGTTGAATTGCAAGGTGAAATTTAAAAAAGTATGTGTACTTTATTTCTATTTTAGGAATGAGAAAATAAAATTGAGACGAATCTAACAACTGGGAGAATAAAACTGGGACGGAGGAAGTATATATAATGGGGCCTCACGTGAACGATATTCACGGTGAAACTTGTTTGAAGGGTATAATTAAATTATACTTAAAAATATAAGTGAATTGCGCTAAAAGTATCAGTTTTGAAAGGTATTAATTATTTCACAAAGTATTTGCTAATGTAGTAGTATTAGTTATTTTTGCTAAAAGTATTAGTTGTTTCAACGTAAAATATTACTCCCTCCGTCCACAAATTTTTTATCCGTTTACTGTTGGACACAGTTTTTAATTAAACTTAATATTTATTGAAAAAGTTGATAAAGTAAGAGTATTGTGGGACCCATTTATTTGTTTGTGAGTGTAGTTTATTTCCAAAAGAGGAATGTGTAAAAATTTGGTGGACAGACCAAAAAGGAAAGCGGGTAAAAATTTCATGGACGGAGGGAGTAGTAAATTATTGTTCATGGTAATAATTACCGTGAGTATTCAGATTTTATCAAGTATATATAAATATAAATATTTATTGTATATGTAGTCTTCAATTATTTTATTTCTTTCATCACCAATATATCCCTTTCTTTTCTATTTTAAATTAATTGACAACAATATGATAACAAAGACATATTGATTTTTGACATCCCATCACATGTCAACACCACATTTGATATTTGTACTTGGATATGACTATGTGAAACCACTATTTATTCTCCGTATAATTGGCCCCAATTTTTATGGCCTTTCACTCCTTCCCTTTCTTCACTTTATTATATTTTTATTTTTATCCAGCTGAGTATAATCTAAATCATATGTTACACAATGACAATGGTATGGTAAGATAGGGCAGAAATTTATATGTTCAATAATAATATATAAGGAGAGGTTTTATTATTATTTTAATTGATTATTTAATTTTTTTTATGTATCATATACTAACCGATGGACATATGATCATTTTCAAAGTACACATTACAACATCTGATAAAATAAATTTTTAAAAATGTATAGTGTTCAACTAATCGCATTTATCATTCCTTTTCATTTACACTATTCATTCATGTAGGTGATGTAACAAAAAAATATTACATGAAACGAAGAGGGATAGAGAGAAAGAAAGAGGGATAGACATTCATTGTAAATAAGAATGAAGTGTGAAGATAAAAGTGAAGAGTATTTTACTAATATAGAATGAGAAGTTTCTATAGAGTCAAATCAAATTGAAAATTTTAGAAGCTTCTACTAGGACGGAGGGAGTATTATATATGAGTTGGTATTATGTAAAACAATTTTATTGTGCAATTGATTCGCAGCTATATATCAAATTTTAGGAAACAACTAATATTCATAACTAATATCACTATTAAAATGCCACCAACAACTTTAAAATACTTAATTGTTTTGAGAGTAATTTTCATGCATAATTCATTAAAAAAAAATTAAAAGAATTTAAAAGGCATGATCATGAAATTAACTCACAAATTTCTCAAGTGCTTATTATTAATTAAGCAATTAATTTTTGTAAAATCTTAACTATAATAAATTAGAAAATCTTTTTTTTTAATGACATTCATAAGCCAATACGCTTTTTCATATTTTTTTTTAAGAATTGAAATATAGATAAAGAATAAATTTTCATTTATTTATGTTTAAAGAACTAGGAAAATTGATAAATCAAATTTAAAGAGTGTTTGGAAATATTTTTGAAGGGGAAATAATTACTTATTTTATGAGCTATCCCTCACATCTTTAACTTTTCAAAAGTACTTATTAATCCAATAAATTAATTAATTTCTAAACAATTAATGTTGAACTCAACAAAAAGAATGGTAAATCACAGTCAGAGTACATAATAATGTTAGAAAAAATCGGTTCAAGTTGATATGACAAAATTTTATATCAAACCATCTCACAGATCAAATATCCAATTGAAATTGAGTACTAACATATAATGTTAAAAAAATACACATAAAATGTAAAACAATTGTACGATTGTTTATATAGAAGACTTTGCCTCCAAACAAATATAGTAATGCAATCATACGTATATAAAGAGGAAAAGCACAAAAGAAAAGAAAAAAACACAGAAGCAATTGAAATGATGCAATTAGGACTGTATAATAATAAATTATCCTCGTTTTCCTATAAAAATTACCATATATACCACATTTACGTATAGATCGTATGATGAAAACAAAGGTAGGCATCATACGTAGTGGCTTGTTCTTTGTTGATAGACGAGCAGCCGAGCAACAGGATTATATTAATTAAAGGTAAATAAAGGGTTAAAAGGTCATTAGAAGTAAAAAAGATCAAAAGGGGCGAGCAGCTGGGACTTGTTATTAACAAACTAGACAAGACGAGCAGCTGGATAAAGTGTCAGAACACACCAGACGAGCAGCTAGTCAAGAATGAATAAAACTAAGTGAGCAGCACTAACAAGAAGATTCAATACAGACAAGCAACAGGACACCTCGAAGGATCATCAAGAATCCCACTAATTAGGCATTAAATTAGGAACAAACAAGTGTCTTAACACTTGTGATTGTGTAACATGTAATAGCTTAGGACTAAAACAAGTGTTTAAACACTTGTCAATATGTATATTAGGATGACTAAGGAGGTGACACCTCATGCTTGCTTGTATCTTATAAATACCCTTTATGAGAGGGGAAACATAAGTTCAATTATTAAAAAAAAAATGCTCAAACTCTTGCAAATTCACCCCTCAATCTTTACTTAGATTAATCCAGTGTTTAATCCTAAATTATACACCTTGTTTGATGATCTTCCAAGCCTAAACAGTCACAAATTATTTACATTGAATCAAGATCATCAACAATTGGCGCTAGAAGAAGAGTCTCGAACCTCCGGTTGGTTGAATATTTGAAGGAATCTTGCAAAAAATCGCCGAAATCTGCAAATTATAGCTAAAATCCGGCAAGGAGCCACCGAAAACTGGGTATAAAGGGGGTTTTAGTTATTTGTAATAGGTTCAAAATTTGAGGACTTGAATGCATGCACGTATGAATTAAGGTTTGTAAATAACCAAATTCACACAAGCAAGGCTAGTTATCCTCAAATAGACAACCACACATATGAATCCTTCATCAAGAATATCCATATTTGACAAATGACGAGATCACAAGAACGACAATCCTCGAGTACGCACCCGTCACACAGATCATGAACTAGGGTTTCATCAACGGGTGAACATGCACAAACGGTACGGACAACATCCCGGAGAAATGTGCAAGTTACCATCGACACTCTCCCTCCGGAGGTGGAGGCTCTCACTCGGAATCCAGAAGAATTGGTGAAAACAATTGTCGTCTTACAATCGTTGCAAAGACGTCAAGAAGCTGTCGGGCCATCAAGGTGGCCAAACAACGTGAAGATATACGAGTGGATGAAGCAGATAGTGCCCAAGCTAGAAAGAATAGAGGCAAGGCCCCGATGAGCGAACGATTGGGTAGCCGAGGTGAATCCACCCCTGGAGGAGGTGAGGAGTCGAGCAGAGAGACAATCAGGGATACAGGCCGCACCCAGACAAGAGTAAGAACAGAGAATCGTGGAAAGGATATGAGAGAAACTCTCCAGAAGAGTGAGGAGCGAGCACACCCTGCTGCTTGTCCCTCGGTCCACGACAGGCTAAGAAGGTCAGCCTTTGGCCGTTTGGGTCCCAACGGAGCTAGCAACATTGCTAGGCAAGCCACACAGGAGAAACATCCCGTTGGAGAGGGACTGCATCGTGGGGAAGTTGTGGGACTTAATCACGATGAACAGCCTTCCAATGGAAGAACGTCTCCAGACGAATGACAGGCCTTGAAGAAAGCAGTGGAAGAGATGCAGAAGCAATTGGAGACTTAAAAGGACATTGGATCGACGGTGTTGCCATCATCACCATTATCTTCCATAATCTTGAATGCTCCCATACAAAAGAAGATACAGTTCCCGGCTATCAGCTTGTATGAAGGGACGACAGACCCGAGAGTCCACCTAACAAAATATTCAGATTTCATGATATCCGTGGAGGCTACGGATGCGACTCAATGCCATAATTTCCCGCTTACACTTGGGGATAGACCTCATCGATAGTTCTCGGCACTAACCCCGGGATCCATCAAATCTTTTGCACAGCTAAGCAAGGAGTTCCTATCCCACTTCTCTACTACCGGGTCTTATTTGACACAAAGATACCGGTTGGCAGATCTAAAGTAAGGATACGATGAGTTTGACAGAAAATTTCTCGAGAGATTTGTTAAAGTTTTATTGGAAGGAGAAATGGTAAGTGAGGATACAAAAATTATAGCCGTGATGGCGGGACTCAAGAAAGGAACCGACCTATGGAAGGAAATGCATCTGGCCTTCCCTAAGACCTATGCAGAATTCAGACATAAAGCCGGCATATACATCTCAATGCAAGAGACTCTTCAAAAGGAATTGGGAGACAAAGCTGACCAGAAAAAGTCAGGGAAAAAATCAGGAGGAGAATACAAAGCTCCCAAAAACATGAAAGTCTTTAATGAAAGAGCAGACTGAACCAAGTCCTAACTACATCAGTAGAGACTGTGTACAACAATGTGAAAGACAAAGACATGCTATCAGAGCCTAGAAAGATTCGACAAGAGCGAGGAAAGTTAAACCCAAACAAATACTGCGCGTATTATCAGAACATTGGCTACTTCACAAGTGAATGTCGGGATTTCTAAAGCAGTTATGGAGGTTTTACGAAGAATGAAAACTATCAAAATTTGTAAAGAGGCAACCAGGAAAGAGACCAAGAACAGCAGCACCATCCAGCTCAGAAGATGATGAGAGTGACGAGCAGTCGAGTAGGGTGGATAAGAAAGGAAAAAGACAATGACGGCTCCAGCTGAACCAATACGAGAAATCTTGATGCTCAAACCAACTGGACCAATAGGAGGTTGTTCAGACGGAAGGCCACAAGTTTCTAAAAGAAAGAGACAAGCAGAACTTAGGGTCGTAGCTCAGGTTAAGGAGGTTGGAGTGAATCCGGCTACCAAGAAGACGAGAGACTTAATATTTTTAGAAAATGACTTGGACGGGATACTCACTCCTCACAATGATTCGCTGATCATTTGTGCCAACATCATGGGAACTTGAGTACATCGCCTACTTGTCGATACCGGTTCCTACAAAAATATTTTGTTCAAAAGCACACTAGATCAGTTAGGAGATTATGCTGAATATGTAAAAGAATGTAATCACAAGATAGTGGGATTTGGAGAAGCTGTAACCATTTCCCTTAGGTTTAGTTATGTTATCAGTTGAACTTGTATCGACTGAGAACCCAGATAGGAGGTTGACCAGAATGGTAGAATTTTTGGTTGTAGACCAACAGTCTGCCTACAGTGGGTTTCTCGGTCGTCCTTTTATGAATAAATTCAAAGCAGCCATTTCAACGTACTATTATTGTCTTAAATTTCCAACTTCGAAAGGGTCATGTACAGTGAAAGGCGACCAGGAGAGAGCTCGAGAGTGCCTCCTGCAACTACAACCAAAAGACAACAAAGTGTCCATCATGGATGAACAGCCGAGCAGCAGGGTTGAAGACAAACCTTCCATCCTAGACGAAATCATGGAATCTATAGACACGGAGATGATGGAAGTAGATGAGCAGCAGGGTGAAGGTGAACGGGAGGTCCAAAATGAGCAGTGGGGAGAAGAGGTTGTGCCTCTCTCAAACGAAGTTGAAGACATCGAGCCACGGCTAGGAGCAGAGTCGATGATGATTGAAGATGAGATTAACCTAGAAGGACTCATAATCGATCCTCGTTGGAAAAGCCAAAAGAGAAGAGCAACGCTGGTTGAAGAATTGGAGGCAATAAGAGTTGACCCGAACCGAGAAGATTTGGAACTTTTTATTGGATCTTAGCTCCCCGAGCCATACAGATCCAAAATGAAGGAATTCCTCAAGTCTAATCTCGATGTGTTCGCATGGTCACATGTCGATATGGTAGGCATTAGCCCTAAGCATGCTTGCCATAAGCTAAATATTGATCCAACTAGGAAACCGGTAAAGCAAAAAAGAAGAAAATTTAGACCCGACAAGTACGAGGCATTAGATGTGGAAGTGAAGAAGCTACAAGATAACGATCTTATCAAACAAGCCTTATGTCCTAAATGGGTGGCGAACCTGGTGCTAGTCCGAAAACCAAACGGAACATGGAGGTTGTGCATTGACTTCACCGACTTGAATGCTGCCTGCCCAAAGGACAACTTTCCACTTCCACATATTGACCAACTGGTAGACAATACAGTCGGACACGAGCTCCTCACATTCATGGATGCGTTTGTAGGCTACCACCAAATCCCAATGGACCCGGACGACCAGGAGCACTGATTAGGCGTGAAATTGTCATGATTCGTCACTTGAAATACCCTAATTTTGGCCGATTTTGTCGAGTATTTGGAGTCAATTGAGCATTATTTCTCTACATTGATGAATTTGTCTCTTTGATGCTCGTAGGTGAATCGAGGGAGAAGAACGGAGTTCGTAGGACTTTGAATCGTCTCAAACGGATGCCCGGATGAGAAGATATCGAAAGAATACGATTGGTGTTAGTGTTGAAGAAGAAAAATGCTAGTTGGAGGAATTATGGGAGCATTCGAGTAAAGCACTCGAGCACTAGCGCTCGAGCGCCCAAAATATACAGAAAAGTTTGAGCATTCGAGCAGCTCGAGCGCCACCACTCGAGCGTGTTGCTCGAGCGCCCTAAAATATGCAGAAGAATTCCACCATTCGAGCAGCTCGAGCACGAGCGCTCGAGCACTTGAGTCATTCGAGCTACAAGCTCGAGCGCGACCGCTCGAGCGCCTTCAACTTTTGCATTTTCAAAGGCGTTTTTCGGCCCATGAGTTCACGATTCGGCCCGTTGCATATATATATTTATCTCAAGCACGATTTTGGGGAAATACCACACATTACGAGATATTTTTAGACTTTTAGAGTTTGTTTTTGGAGAGGAAGGAGAGAAGCAAGTTTACATTTACGGTTTTGAGGTTTTCATTATGAATTCATACTACGATCTTGTTTTTTTAGTTTCGTTTCTTTAGATTTTTGTTCTAGAACACGTTGAGACCTATTTTCTTGAGTTAATTTTAGTTATTCTTTTATTTCATTAAACCCTAGTTTATGTTTGATCTCTTCTTCATCTTGATTATCATATTTATGTTCGTTACTTATTTAATTGCTCTTATTTACGTAAAACCTATGTCTAGCTAAAACCCTTGCATGCTTGGGGTAGGATGAACTCGTAGAAGTAGGTTGTGGGTACGTAATTAGGGTAACTTGTGATGTTGGGTTTTAATTCTCTTGATTAATGAATTCTTAAAATTAATCTTAACTTTACTTTTGAATTTCGTTCGAAAAGTGTTAGAGAGAGGACGACCGTATCACTCTTTAACAACGAGTAGACTTAACTAGAGGGTTTAGAAAGGGTTAATTCATCTACCAGTTTAGCGAAGGAGGACGACCGCATCACCTTAGTTAAATTAGGGTCTCATTAATTAAGCACAATCTATTAACTTGTTAGTGGATTAGTGAAGTCGAGTGCTAGAGTAAAGTATTAGGGTTTAGAATCTTGAGCTTTCACCTTGCATTCTTTTACTTAGGTTATTTCTTGCGCGTCACATTTATTTTTGTTGGGAAAATGTATAAGACTTGTTTTGATTAGATGCCAACATGTCCCTCCTAAGTTGTTTTGTAAGTAAATTATTCAGTAGAGTTAGAGTTTAAATTAAACAGTTCTAAGTGTTAAGAACTGGAGTACAGTTAGTAATAACTAGAGTGTATTTTAGTATGAAGTCCGCTGAGATGAAGTCCGCTGAAGACTAAGTGATCTGAGAAAGAAGTCGAAGTCTTGAATGTTTTCTAAGTACATTCTCACTAAGACTAAATCTATCAGTAGAGGACGAAGGTCCACTGATAAAGAAACTAACAAAGTACATTTAATGCTAAACATATTTAAAGCTGTTAGTTAATCTGGTTGGAACAAGGCAAAATGAATTTCAGTGAAGCTTACAATAAATGAAGGAATAAGAAGGTTCTCTCAGAGGAGTTCCACCTTAAAGCAAGACAAGAATCTGGGCATACAGACTTAAGGTCCAATGAGAAGATGACACGTCAGTGTACTTTACTGACAGCCGACCTACCCCAGCCTGACAAGTACCAAAAGTCTTTCACCTAGCAATCTACAGAAAGTTGGTGAACAAGCATGGTCTTGCAGCCGTTTCTTGACAAGACTTAAAGCTTCAAAAAGAGCCGTTTGAACCAATCAGATACAAGAAGACTTACTTGAGAAGATTCAAATCCAACGGGAAGATTTTCAAGGAAGCCTATAAATACAGAAGGACGTGCACATTTACAAGCACGGGAAACTCACAAGATCAAAGCTATCTCTACATTCATAACCATCTAGAAGCACTCGAAATTATCATTGTTTCCCAAGTGTTTCACAGTTGTAGAGAGCCTAACAAACCTTCTGTAACCAAGCTTAAAGCTATATCCAAATCTTAGAAAGAGATAATCCAATCCTAAGCCTTGAGCTAAACTTGTAAGGATTATCTCAAAATAGTTGGAACCAAAACCCTACTCAAAACCCTACTCAGTGTTTAGGTTGAGAGCTAGTGTTAAGTGGTGTTAGTAAGCTGATTGTTGTATCAGTCTGAAAGCTGGTTTGTTTTGGGAACTAGGACCTGGAATTTCCTAGTGATCAATCATCCTAAGAGAGGAGAAGTTGATCAGTGCACCTTGGCACTATAACACAAGGAATTCCAAGTGAAAGGAATTCTCCTGTTTGATCAGGCCAGTGGACGTAGGAGATTTATCTCTGAACCACTTTACATCTTGTGTACTTACATTCTGCTATTTCATAAGTGTGTGTTAATCTCAAGTTTATCAAAGTAAAACGAGTTTTCTAAAGGGCTCACTAATCCGCATCTGAAAGCTAATTAGATAGTAGTTCAACTGAAAGTCATGTGCTTTAAGTGGAGGTATTATCTCAGTAAGCTTTCACAGAGTAACTCTCAGCAGACCTCAAGTCCACTGACGAGCTATTGTCTTAAGTAATCTGATAAGTTTAGAAGAAGTTTTAATTTGTAACCACAGGTGTATTCCCCCCCCCATACACCTGTTTACTCGTTTCGGGACCAACAATTGGTATCAGAGCAGTGGTTCAAAAGACCATTGTTCTAAGTATATCTTGTGCTTAAAGGTATTTTATTAAGGTCACCTGAATTGATCTTTTGATAAACTTGCTTTTATACTATGGCTGACAACACAGCTAGGGTTGCACCACCAGTAGAGAACAACATGGGAGTTAATCCCTTGAACCATATGTCTCATCATAAGCTTCCACAATTCTCAGTGGAAAACTATGATTTCTGGAAGATCAGAATGAGAGCTCATCTTGCCTGTGTGCATGATGAAATGTTAAGGGTTATTACTAAAGGTCCATTTGTGTTTATGACACCTAACCCTAGAACTACAGCTGAAACTATTGCAGATCCTAGAGAAGAATGGCCCAAAGATGAAGATAATTTCACTGCAGATGAGAGGAGGAGAAACAACCTCAACTTCATTGCCATGAACATTCTCTACACCACTATTCCAGATTCTGTAATGGGAAGAGTGATCCACTGCAAGACAGCAAAGGAACTATGGGACACTCTTGCTCTCATGTGTGAAGGAACTGACAAGATAAAAGAGAACAAGCTTTCAGTAGCTGTTAAAAAATATGAGCAGTTCACCATGGAGTCCACTGAGACCATAGACCAGCTTGATGGGAGGTTCACTGACATCATGAATGAGATAAATTCTCTGGGAAAGGTCTACACCAAAAGAGAAGTTGCCTTAAAGATCCTGAGAGGTCTAACCTCAAGATGGGATGTGTACTCTGTGATGATGCAGAATACCAAGGATCTATCCAGCATGTCTATGCAACAGGTATTCTCTGAACTTAAGGCTTATGAGTTTGATCTGAATAGGAAAAGGGCTCCTGATGAGACCTCAGCTGAGAAGGGAGTTGTCTTCAAAGCTAAGGAGTCTGAGCCAAAATCCCCAAAGCCTCAGAAGAGTACAAAGGCAAGTAAGTCTCAAAGCAAGGCTGAGATGCAGGAGGAACTCAGCCTCATGGCTAGAAGGTTTGAACAACTTAACAGCCACTTTGGCAAATACAAGAGATTTTACAGGGATAACAGGGAAGGTAGAAGTTATCCACAAAAGACTACCAGAGAAGGAGAGAAAAGCTCATCTGAGCTGGAAAAGAAGAAGGAATACAAGAATTACACCAAGGCCGAAGGATCATCATCAAAGACCAGAGAGTCCACTGAGGAAAAGAATGATGATGCCAACAGGTGTTTTCAGTGCAAAAAGATTGGGCACTTTCAATATGACTGTCCTCAACTGAGCACAAAAGAAAGAAGAGAAAGGCAAGTCAAAAGAGACAGAAGATATGGAGAAAGGAAAGCCATGATGGCTGGGGATGTTGATGAAAACCTGGAGTCACCTGATGAACTGTTCTCTGACAGCAGTGAAGATGACATGTGCCTCATGGCAAGAGAAGAACCAGAGGTACAATCTAAACCATCCATTTCTCTAGAACACACACCTGAGCTAAGCTCAGAGTCAACTGAGGAACTCAATCTTCAATCCGCTTTGGAACAATTGATGATTGATTTCTCAAGGTTGCAAGAAGCAAGTTTCTGTCTTCAAGATGAGAACAAACAACTCTTGAGTGAAAACTCCAAGTTAATTGAGTCTGGGAATCAAGCAGATCTAAACTCAGCCAAATCTACCATTGAACTGACAAAAGAGGTGGAAACCCTCAGGAGTCAAGGAAATGGTAGAGATCAACTGATAAAAGATCTCAATGAATCTAAGACAAAGTTAACTGAAGAGAATTTAAAATTGGTAAGCCAAATAAAGGATTCTCTCCTGAAAATTGATGTCTTACAAAAATCTGAAGAGACATTGTTAAAAAGGATTGATGCTCTAAACAAACCCTCTCTTGCCATAGAGGAGATCCAAAATTTTCAAACCAATCCAAATAACAAGTGTGGGATAGGCTTTATTCCAAAACCTTCAGAAGGTCCTCTGAGTGTTGCTTCTTCAAGTGGCACAAAGAGAGTTTTTGTCAAGTCTGTGACATTTCAACCACAGACTGTGGATAAAGGAAAAAGACCAGCTGAGATCACTCAAAAGAAAAGTCAATCTAAGCCAAAACCAAATGGAAAGGCTCAGGTGACTTATCAGACTAGATCTCAGCAGAGGTACTATCAGCCGAGGTCTTCACAGGTGAAGCAACCTCAGCTGAGAGCACCCAGGCATGAGCAGTCCTCATGGAATGACTCATACGGAAGACCTAGTCCTTTTGTGCCTAAAGGAAAAGGTCCTTCATACCTTTATCAACAAAAACCAAGACCAGGTGCACCCAAGCCAAAGAGAAAGAATGTGAAGAAGGTTCCTGTTCCTTCAAAGGCTGACACCCATAGAAAGTTTACTCCTAAGGCACCTAGGGAGATAACAATCTATGTAGATGTTTATGGAAGACAAATTAGCCAATCTAAAGTAATTAGAACTGTGAGGCAAATTTGGATTCCGAAAGGTACAACTAACCTTGTAGGACCCAACACCAAATGGGTACCTAAAGCTTGATCTGTGATTGCAGGGCTCAGTGGACCTCAACAAAGGAGAAGCTCTTAAATCATCAGTCTGGTATTTGGACAGTGGATGTTCTAGGCACATGACTGGCAACAAAGATCTCCTGACAGAATTTGTTGAGAAAGAAGGTCCACAAGTCACTTTTGGTGACAACTCTCAAGGAGCCACTAAAGGTTATGGTACTTTAATTATTGGCTCAGTAAGGGTAAACAATGTATCCTTTGTCAGTGGACTTAAGCATAATCAACTGTCCATAAGTCAATTCTGTGATAAGGGATACAGTGTTGAATTTTCATGTAACCTGTGTTTTGTTAAGAATGTATCTTCACAACAGGTATTACTAACTGGGTCAAGAAAGGGAAATATCTATCTTGCAGATTGGAAGTCTTGCACACCAAATGCATGTCTTATTGCTAAGAGCTCAACTGACACTAATTGGTTGTGGCACAAAAGGCTAAGTCATCTGAACTTCAAGATGATGAACAGGATAGCAAGACATGGACTGGTAGAAGGAATGCCAAATGAAGTTTATAACAAAGAACATATCTGTAAAGCCTGTCAGGAGGGGAAGCAAGTAAAGGTATCTTTCAAAAGCAAAGTAGCAACCTCTACTGACAGAGTACTTCAACTGTTACATATGGATCTTTTTGGTCCAGTAACCCCTGTAAGTATCAATGGGAGAAAGTATACACTTGTTGTTGTTGATGACTTCTCCAGGTACACATGGGTAATATTCCTTGCAAGCAAAAAGGAGACTCAACTGAGACTGCCAGAGCTCCTGAAGAAAGTTAGCAATGAAAAGAGCCTGAACATTGTAAAGATAAGATCAGATAAGGGCACTGAATTCATAAATTCTATTATATCTGATTATTGCAAAGAATTAGGTATTTCACATGAGACATCAGCTGCAAGAACTCCACAACAAAATGGAGTAGCTGAAAGAAGAAATAGGACTCTCAAGGAGGCAGCAAGGACAATGTTAGCTGAAGCTCAGGTTCCTAAAAGATTCTGGGCTGAAGCTATTAATACTGCCTGCCACACTCAAAACAGATCCATGGTAACCAAACATCAAGGAAAAACTCCATATGAGTTATGGAATGGCAGAAAGCCACAGGTATCTTACTTTCATATTTTTGGTTGCAAGTGTTTCATTCACAACAATGGGAAAACACAACTGAAAGCTTTTGATAGCAAAGCTGATGAAGGAATTTTCTTAGGATATTCCCAAATCAGTAGAGCTTTCAGAGTTTACAACTGTAGAACTCTTGTTGTGGAAGAAACACCTCATGTGGTATTTGATGAATCTACTTTTGAGTCCAGAAGTAAGGAGAATGAGGATGTGATAAGCAAAAGGCTAACTAGACTGAGTATCAAATCAAAAGGATATCCTGAGAATTGTGTTGATACATTCATCCCAACCTGGGACAACCTCAATGATCAACAATTCAAAGAGGACACTCAAAATCAGACCACTCCTCAAAGCTCACCTGAGAGCTCTCCTGAAGATGTAACTGAACTGATGAACACCATCCCAATGTTAATGAAGATGTGGTCACAGCTGAGACATTCACTGAACCCATCATTCAAGGGGGAACCAATGAAATTACCATTGAGAATGAAAATACCTTGAATGATGACTCAGGACTTCAACCCTCTGTCTTATTTCCTGAATTTGATTTCATTCCAATATCTAGTGACTCAACTTCAGAAGAGTTAAACTCTACTGAAGGGCATCAGCCTAGGAGAACTTGGCTCTCAGATCACCCTGTTGAGCAAATCCTAGGTGATCCTACCTCAGGAGTCAAAACTAGAAGTTTTCATGGTGAAAGTGCTTTGTTTTGTTGTTTCTTATCAAACCAGGAACCAAGTTCCATAGCAGAAGCACTTCAAGATTCCAACTGGATTATTGCCATGCAAGAAGAGCTCAACCAGTTCACAAGGAATCAAGTTTGGGAGTTGGTGGACAGACCATATCACTGCAATGTGATAGGAACCAAGTGGGTATTCAAGAACAAGAAGGATGAGAATGATATCATAGTCAGAAACAAGGTCAGGCTAGTTGCAAAGGGCTATTCTCAAGTTGAAGGATTTGACTATGATGAAACGTTTGCTCCAGTAGCCAGATTGGAGGCAATAAGGTTATTTCTTGCATATGCTGCTCACAAGAAATTCAAGGTGTACCAGATGGGTGTTAAAAGTGCCTTCTTGAATGGAGTACTCAATGAAGAAGTCTATGTGGAGCAACCCCCAGGTTTTGAAGCACAAAGTATATAGACTGAGGAAAGCTCTATATGGACTGAAACAGGCTCCAAGAGCTTGGTATGATACTTTGTCACAATTCCTTTTGGATCATGGTTTTATCAAAGGGAGAGTTGATAGAACACTTTTCAGAATCACAAAAGGAGAGGACACATTGCTGGTTCAAATCTATGTGGATGATATCATCTTTGGTTGTCCTAACCAAGTCCTCTGTGAGAAGTTTTCTCAACTGATGAAGGGAAAATTTGAGATGTCAATGATGGGAGAAATGAATTTCTTCCTAGGACTTCAAGTCAAGCAGTCCACTGAAGGAATCTTCATCAACCAAGCCAAATACACAAGGGAGCTGATCAACAAGTTTGGATGCCAGACCAGCAAGGTTGCAAGGGTTCCACTCAACACCAACACCAAGATGGAACCAGATGAAGATGGTGAATCAGTAGACCAGACTCACTACAGAGCCATTATTGGATCTCTACTGTATCTCACAGCTAGCAGGCCTGATATCACATTTGCAGTTGGCATTTGTGCTAGATATCAAGGAAATCCCAAGAAAAGTCACCTGGAAGCTGCCAAGAGGATTCTCAAATATCTTAAGGGTACTGTGAATATGGGATTGTGGTATCCCTCAGATGACAATCTGGAACTCACAGGATACTCAGATGCTGACTATGGAGGATGCAGAATTGATAGAAAATCAATCTCAGGCACTTGTCAATTCTTGGGAAGTAAACTGATTTCTTGGTTTCCCAAGAAACAAAACTCAGTAGCCACAAGCACTACTGAAGCAGAGTATATGGCAGCTGGAAGTTGTTGTGCTCAAATTCTTTGGCTTAGACAACAACTGAGAGATTACAACATCTTTGCCAATGAAGTCCCTATTTTCTGTGACAACAATAGTGCAATTGCTATTTCAGAAAATCCAGTTCTCCACACAAGATGCAAACATGTGGATATAAGGCATCACTTCATCAGAGATCATGTGGAGAAGAAGGACATCAAAATGCTCAAAATCCACACTGACAAGCAGAAGGCAGATATCTTCACTAAACCTTTGGCTGAAGCAAGGTTTCAAGAATTGTCAGTAGAGCTTGGTCTCCTAGATCCAGGAGAGTAAAGAAAGAATTTAAGCTCAGAAGAGTTCTCTTGAACTCACAGTGGAGGCTCATAATCAGAAGATGATTCTTCTCAGTCGAAGTCTCCTCATCTCAGAAGTGATTTGAATATCAGACGAGGTCAAACCTCAGTGGAGGTCAAAAGCTTGTTACTTATATTATTTCAAATTTAAAGCCTCTTAGTTTTTAAAGAATATATTTGGTTTCAAAAACTTACTAATGAGTGCTTTCTGGGAAATTAAATCTTTCTTCACTGTTCCGAAGAGATTTTGGTATGGCAAGCATTTAATGCGCGTGGTACAAGTCAGACATGCTTTTTCAATTACCTATCTCACGCGCCATAAAAGCCGGATGATGTGACCTTCCGGCTACCAACCTTTTCAATCCATACCATCCATATTTGACGGTTCACTCCTAACCGTCTAGATCTTTCAAAAACTCCCCACTACCCCTTTTCATCTATCCACGACTTTTTACTAAAATCAATCTCAGTCGTTGATTGCGGGATTAGATCCAACCGTTTACTTCTCTTATAAAAACCCCAAACTTAAGCTTGCAAACCTTTTCGAATACACTTCCAAGCAAGCACCTACTATCTCTTCTGCAAATTTCCCATCTCTTGTTCAAATGGCTAAACTTAATCTTAGTTTCCTTACCAATAAGGATAACTTCTGGTATGAACCCATTGTGGTGTTTGATACCCCAGAAATTGAGACAAAACCTGAATTTGCCCATATCAAAGAAGCCCTAGATATGCTCAAATCTGCAGGGTTAGAGAAATTTCTATCTGTTCATCCAGAGAACTGTTTTGACAGACAGGTTCTTGAATTCTACAACAATGTCTCCAACTCAGACACAAGGATCAGGTCTCATCTGATCTTGCAAAGGAAGAAGAAAGTTATGAGAGATGACATGGAAGTCACAGAGCACCAAAAGATAAAGAAGGAGATTCGTGTGAGCGGAGAAGTTCTGAAGGAGCTATTTGATCTTCCCTCTGAAGGTCCCAATCCAGACACGTGCATAGTGGAAAAAGAGGAGGAATGGGTTAATACCATTATGCAGAGGAAGGTGAAATATAGCCCAACCATGAATAGAAGTATACTCCTGCCAGTATACAATGTTCTGTGTGAAGTTGTGGGTAAATGCATTCTTGGGAATCAAGGAAGTACTGAGCAAGTGAGCAAGCCAAAGCTCAGATTGATGAAGGCCATTGTGGAAAGCAAAGAAAGGACTTTCAACTGGCAACAATTCTTTCTGAGGGCCTTGAACAAAGAGAACTCAAAGCTCCAACCAGACAAAACTCCCCAACTATCAAGTAAGCTCAATTATGCTACAAAAATCTCTTACTTGATAGAGAATGTAGACCTGGGAGTGGATTGGATCCCTGATAGGAAGTGGAGCAATTTGAAAGCCCTATTCAAGCCTGGAAAGAATCTTGAAGGGAGGATGATTAAGCCTGCTGTGGAAAGCCCAGAGGCAGTTGAGGAGGAGGAAGATGCCCCTGCTGAAGGGAAGAAGACCAAGCTCAAGAGGAGGCTAGTCAAGTTGAGTGACAAAATGGCTCAACATAAGGAGGCAGAGGCAGAGAAGGCCTCAAAGAAGGAGAAGAAGAGGTCTTCTGAAGCAGAAAAGGAGGTTGCCTCAAAGAAAGTCAGAGTCACAGACTTTACCGATGAGTCTTCATCAGGTAACCCTACCTCTTCTCCCAACACTATCTCAACTGAGTCTGACTCAGATGTTCCTGCACCCACCCCGTCAAACCTAAAACCACTAAACCTCGCACCCCTGCCGCCAAAACCAAACGCATCTCCTCATTACCCAAAACCCCCACTGATGGCTCTCAAAAGCCAGTAAGTGGATCCCAAACAACCCCTACTGAACCCATCTCCACCCCAACTGAAACCACCCCATCAAACCCTGCTGAACCCATTCCATCAACCCCATCTGAACCCACATCATCAACCCCCACTGACCAAAACCCAACCTCACCTGACACTCAAACCTCATCTGAATTAAACCCTCCTGAAATTCATCCAACTCAACTGGAGTCTATCCCAGAAGAGCCAACAGAAAGCAGATCCCCTACCCCTTCCCTTCCTTCAGACGATGAAGAAGAGTACTCTTTCCTTGATACTCTCAAGGATGAAGTTGCATACTCTTTAGAGTCTAAGTACCCTGAGCTTGATGGGTACCCAACCCTGAAAGCATTATTCTTGAGACTGAGACTTCTTGTCCAGCTCAAAGACAGAAGACTGGGTGAGATCTTGCTGGCTGTCAGAGGCAGCAATGCTAATGACTGGAAAAAGGAGGAGATGGAGTTGATGCAATTTGCTGGAATGACCAAATCTAGACTTCTCTGTGATGAGAAAATTTTTGAGAGTCTAGTGATGGAGAAGATTGCTGAGGTGATAGCTGAAGGAGAGGAGGTGAAGGAGAAAGAGGAGGAGAAAGAAGAAAATGTACAAGGAGGAGGGACCTCACCAAGGCAAGGTGATGGTGAGGTAGCCAAGGATGTATCCAAGGCAAGGGATACTGAGGCTCAAAATTTGCCACAGGAGAGTCCAGTAGAGGTGTCTACTGAGATTCTCCCACAACATCCCTCAGTGGTGGCTTTAGAGTCAACTGAGGTGTCTGGAATCGAAGGAGTTGAAAAAGAGAAAGAAAAAACTGAGGGTGGTGAGAAAGATGTGGAAATCACTGAAGTTGTGAGTGGTCAAATAAAAGCAATCATCCCTGTAAAGGGTGAATTGGCTGAAAAAACCATAGTTGAAAAGAAGAATGAAGAGAGAAGTAAGATGAGTGAGGAGGAGAGAGTTCTAATGGAGTTAGAAGTTACAGGTGACTTAGGTGGTGAGATTGAGGGAGGAAGAACTAACACTGTCTTAAATGCATGTACTCAAACTAATGAGATCCCCCCAGTCCAGGTCAACCTAACTCCACTGAGGGATGCAGTGCTTAAACTCCAAGATGAAAGACTTCCTACTCTTGAAACTGAGCTGAGAGATCTTCAAGAAGTTGTCCAAGAGGAGGTAGACGAAATGGTCATACTCTCAGACCATGTTGATGAATTGATGGAGTCAACAACTACTTCACTTCAAAATCTAACCCTGAAGGTGCAAGACTCAACTCACATGGTGTCTGACCTAGTTGAAGGCAACTGTGTCCTCATGCTAGAAGGTCTGAAGAACCTGGAGAAGAAGGAGGAAGAAGCCAGAACTCAATTCCTGAAGGACTCAGTAGAGAACATGTCCATCAACCTAAAGTCTTCTGTTGAAGCTTTCTCAGCCGACCTTATTGGGAAAGTTGAAGGGTTATGGAACCAGAAGATGCAGGAGTTCGAGGCAAAGCACGAAGAACTTGGAGCCAAGCTTGGTGAAGTTCTCAAGAAGGCTGCTGAGGACTTCCCAACTCAGGAAAAGACCAATGTGCTAATTGATGAGAAGCTGGCCCAATTTGTGAAATTTGGTCAAACTGCTGGAGCTGCACTAGAAAGAATGGAAGATGAAGTTGACCACTGCTCTACTGAACTTAAAGCCATCGCTCACGATCAGATGAAACTAAACATCAATGTGGCTGAGTGCATGATTAGTGTCGGAAAGGGGGAAAGAAGGATATCTTCTAAAGAGATGAAGGCTGATCCAAGGAACAAAATGCAAATCATCTTTGAGACCCCGGAGTTCGATAGAGGTCAACAAATCAAAAGCACTATCAAGAAAACTAATGCTGAGGCCCAGAAGCTTGCTGAGGAAAAGAAAGGCAAGGAGACTGCATCAGTGGACTACTCAAAGTTCAAGGAAGCTCATCTGAAAGAGAAGGAAGAGAGAGCTGCAAAGAAGGGGGAACCTGCAAAGAGGAAGGCATCTGAAACTCTCTCAACAGAGGTTGCCAAAAAGACAAGAACCTCAGAGAGGTTGACAGCCAAGTCCACAACCTCTACTGATGAAGTTGAGGTACTCCCTATTCTAAATCCTGAACCCTTATCCTCTGAACCTTCCAAGTCTGCACCCACAAAAGTCACAGAGCTCGCTGAGCTAATTAAAGAGGCTGGAGGTATGAATGAAAGAGCAAGGAAGCTAACAGCCCAGCAGCAGGAGAGGAGAGATAAGGTGGTTGATAAAATAGAGACCATTGCAGAGCTTGCAGAGAGGAAAAGAAAGGAGAGGCTAGCCACATTTGATAAAACTACTTCTAAGAAGTTCAGAAGTGGTTATCTTAAGTGGGCTGCCAAACTGAAGAAAGACAAGATCACTCCGTCTCAGAACAGATTCCCTCACCATGATGCCTGGGTTCCTAAGAAGCTCAATGATGCTTGGGAGACTGCTAAAAGGGAATTCGTTTATTCTTTTTATGTCAGTGGAGAGTTAGGAAGGGACAATGCACAAGAAGTCTTCAACTTATGGTTGTTTGATGCCTATCCCAAACTCTATCCCGAGATCAGTGGTGCTTGGAATGATGCCTTCCCTGATCATGCTCTGAAGGCCCCTGAGCCAATCACCTACTGGCCTCCTCAAGATGCAACAGGTGCTGTTGATAGAGAAAGGATCACTGAAGAGTGGACATCCTTATGCGAGCATCTTGGTCTCAGAGGACATTCGAAGGAGATGATGGAGAGGAAGAATGAGCTGAAAATCAGAGTCTTTAAGCAATATGGACTTGAACCTCTTTTTGAGTCCATCTGAGAAAGTTGTATCTTTTGCTGGTCATTTGTTTATAAGTCCCAGGTGTGTTTAAGTTTCAAACTTTTTGAGAGTTGACTTCATGTAATTTGTACTTCATCATTTTTCAATGAAATGAACTCTGCTGATGTTTGCCCAAGATAATATCTCATTATCATTTAGGCTTATGTACTTGAATGTTTTTTACTTACAAAATCTGTGAACCTTGAATGTCATCTGAAGAACCTCATCTGAAAGAAGATATGTAATAAGATAGGTTCCGGCATAATCAAAAAGGGGGAAATTGTTGGGAAAATGTATAAGACTTGTTTTGATTAGATGCCAACATGTCCCTCCTAAGTTGTTTTGTAAGTAAATTATTCAGTAGAGTTAGAGTTTAAATTAAACAGTTCTAAGTGTTAAGAACTGGAGTACAATTAGTAATAACTAGAGTGTATTTTAGTATGAAGTCCGCTGAAGACTAAGTGATCTGAGAAAGAAGTCGAAGTCTTGAATGTTTTCTAAGTACATTCTCACTAAGACTAAATCTATCAGTAGAGGACGAAGGTCCACTGATAAAGAAACTAACAAAGTACATTTAATGCTAAACATATTTAAAGTTGTTAGTTAATCTGGTTGGAACAAGGCAAAATGAATTTCAGTGAAGCTTACAATAAATGAAGGAATAAGAAGGTTCTCTCAGAGGAGTTCCACCTTAAAGCAAGACAAGAATCTGGGCATACAGACTTAAGGTCCAATGAGAAGATGACACATCAGTGTACTTTACTGACAGCCGACCTACCCCAGCCTGACAAGTACCAAAAGTCTTTCACCTAGCAATCTACAGAAAGTTGGTGAACAAGCATGGTCTTGCAGCCGTTTCTTGACAAGACTTAAAGCTTCAAAAAGAGCCGTTTGAACCAATCAGATACAAGAAGACTTACTTGAGAAGATTCAAATCCAACGGGAAGATTTTCAAGGAAGCCTATAAATACAGAAGGACGTGCACATTTACAAGCACGGGAAACTCACAAGATCAAAGCTATCTCTACATTCATAACCATCTAGAAGCACTCGAAATTATCATTGTTTCCCAAGTGTTTCACAGTTGTAGAGAGCCTAACAAACCTTCTGTAACCAAGCTTAAAGCTATATCCAAATCTTAGAAAGAGATAATCCAATCCTAAGCCTTGAGCTAAACTTGTAAGGATTATCTCAAAATAGTTGGAACCAAAACCCTACTCAAAACCCTACTCAGTGTTTAGGTTGAGAGCTAGTGTTAAGTGGTGTTAGTAAGCTGATTGTTGTATCAGTCTGAAAGCTGGTTTGTTTTGGGAACTAGGACCTGGAATTTCCTAGTGATCAATCATCCTAAGAGAGGAGAAGTTGATCAGTGCACCTTGGTACTATAACACAAGGAATTCCAAGTGAAAGAAATTCTCCTGTTTGATCAGGCCAGTGGACGTAGGAGATTTATCTCTGAACCACTTTACATCTTGTGTACTTACATTCTGCTATTTCATAAGTGTGTGTTAATCTCAAGTTTATCGAAGTAAAACGAGTTTTCTAAAGGGCTCACTAATCCGCATCTGAAAGCTAATTAGATAGTAGTTCAACTGAAAGTCTTGTGCTTTCAGTGGAGGTATTATCTCAGTAAGCTTTCACAGAGTAACTCTCAGCAGACCTCAAGTCCACTGACGAGCTATTGTCTTAAGTAATCTGATAAGTTTAGAAGAAGTTTTAATTTGTAACCACAGGTGTATTCCCCCCCCCATACACCTGTTTACTCGTTTCGGGACCAACAATTTTGATTATGTACCCGCTCCGTTAGTATACGTAGGGACCCCTATCCTAAGCATCACCATCTCACATTTGAAAACAACCCTTAGTTTATTCGCCTTCTTTAGTATTTTAGTTTACTTAGTTTATTTTAGTCTTTCAATTAATCTTAAAAAAAACCAAAAACATTACACTCATATTAGCTACGACGCGTAGATCTTCAGGGATTTGTTCGCATACACTCCATCTCGTGGGTTTGATATACTTGGTCATTATACTTACTCATACTACAGTGAACCCGTTCGCTTGTGGGTAAGCGACTAGTAGAAGTTAGTATATTCGCTTCAAGTCAATGGCGCCGTTGCCGGGGATGGCGTTGTATGTTTTTTTAATAGGACTTATCGATAGCTTAGTAGTTAGTAGTGAGTGATTTTATTTTCTATTTTTTTTATTTCGTACATATTCGGTAGTTGCGTTTTGATTCTTCTGTTAGTGTTTCAGGTTTATGAAAACATGCTCACAAGGCAATACGAGCGAAGAGAGGTTACTATTAGATCCTGAGACAATAGCAAGAAGAAACCGAACCTTCTTAAGAAGGATGAACGCTGCCGGAGGGAAAGAACAGATGGACATCACTAATGAGTTGGACGATGTCGAGAATGAGTTCAATCAGGCATTAAACCGGGTTGACGACACTGATGGCAACACCAGCAAGAATCAAGATCCGTTAGGAGAGAGCCAGAGCCAAAACCCGGGTACTCAGAACCAAAATAGCCCAGCTCATAACATGGTCCAAAATCCTCATAACAACCCTGCTTACCCAAATCCTAACTTACCACAAAACAACTTACCTTATCCACCCTACCCATACCCACCGTATCCTTACCCACCATACCCGTATCCTCCACCTCCAGTTTTCAATCAACCACCACCCCAACAAGTACCCGTACCAGCTGCTAATCCTCAACACGTTCCGCAGAACGTAGATCAAAATCTGGCTATTCGAGGGAGGTTTGCAGTGCAGCCACAACGGTACTATGATGGAGTGGCATTGCCTCCTGTTGAGGCAAATAACTTCTCGATTTTCCCGGGAATTCTTAAGTTGCTTACCGAGAACCAGTTCAAAGGGGAAGTTGGGAAGGAGAATCCTTACACTCACTTGAGGAGTTTCCTCATGATAGCCTCTACCTTCAATTATAACGGCATGTCTGAAGATGCCAAGAGGCTTGGGCTGTTCCCATTCTCACTGACGGGAATAGCTAAAGAGTGGTATGACAACACGCTCCCACGGGGAGGTGTAACCACATGGGCCGAGCTTGAGCGTCTGTTCCTCGAGCGATTCTACCCTCTATCGATAACTATTAAAGCAAGAATTGAGATCTCGTCCTTCCGCAAAAAATTAGGAGAGAATTTACGCCAAGCGTGGGAGAGATACTCAAATATGTTGATCGAGTGCCCGCAGAACGGGTACAACGAGGGAGATATTATGGCTTTCTTCTATAGTGGAGCCAGCAAGGCTGGCCAAGCCCATTTAGATGCATGTGCGAGTGGAGTTTTTCTGAACCAAGGGATAACGAGATGTAGAGAGATCGTGGACAACATTGTCACGAATACCGGTGCATGGAACGAGGATCCTGAGTTTCAGAGAGTCTGCAAGTTGGAGGAGAATGAGGGTACTAGGAAGCTGTTGATGGCAATGATGGAGAAGATCAGCAACCTTGAGATGGGGCAGAATCTGGTTGGAGGGAATGTAGCGGTGAGTGAGAAAGTGGACCCACCCATGAGTCAGCAAGAAGAGGCCAACTATATGGGAAGGCCTAATTATCCACAAGGCGGGTATCCACAAGGTGGAAATTAGTATGGAAGGTCTCCTTATGGGCAACCATTTGTACCTCCAGGCCCACAGCCACCTCAAAATCAATGGAGGAACACACAAGGGTATCAAGGAGGCCAACAGCCTCCTCAAAACACATGGAGGAAGAATGAGAATTTCTCATATGCTAACCCAAAAGCTGGTATTACAGTTCCTGCAGGTGTTGATCCGGGGTCTAAACCTCCTGGTGGAGAAGGCGGTGCATCAACCGAGGAGATGTTGAGAGCTATTCTTCAGAAGGTGGAGGAAGGTAGCAAGTGATTGTCCTCTTTGGAGTACGATGTGAAGGAGTTGCATAAGAAGGGCGATCATCGAGATCAAGAACTCCAAAAGAGAGACATAGAGTGGAATCGAGTTCAGCAAGAGAACAACAGAAGGTTCAATTCTATCGAGTATCAAATTAATCAAATTGTAAAGTCTCAGCCGAGAGAACCTGGCAAGTATCCTTCAATGCCTGAGGATAACCCAAAGGAACATTGCAAGGCTATTGAGTTGAGAAGTGGGACCAAGTACGATGGTCCTGAGATGCCTGCTGATTCTGAGACGCCCAAATGAGAGGTTGAGATAGAAGGAAAAGAGCCTGAGGCAGTTAGAGATGAGATTGAGGAGGTAGGAGTTGAGAAGGGGATTGAAAGTGAAGGGATTGAGAAGAAGAAAGATGTGGATGAGTCTAATGAGAGTAAAGAGCCTGAAGAGGAGATAGAGGAGATCGAGAGAATTCCAAAGTGGAAGAAGGCAAAGGAAGCAAGGAAGAATGCAAAAGAGACGGAGAAAGATGAATGGGGGGTACCCAAATCTGTGATACCCGTCCCATATCCACAACGCTTCATGAAAAAGAAGCTTGATGAAAAGTTTGCTAAATTCCTTGATGTTTTTAAAAAGCTACATAATAACATTCCTTTTTATGATGCTTTGGAACAGATGCCTAATTACGCCAAGTTCCTGAAGGACTTGATAGCGAAGAGACGGAGAGTAGACGGACCTGAGTTAGTGCACTTGAACCACGAGGTGAGTGCGATGGTGCACAAGGCGCTTCCTCCAAAGATGAAGGATCCCAGGAGCTTCACCATTCTTTGTGATATCGGGAACGGGATCAAGAAAGGAGCCTTGTGTGATCTCGGGACGAGCATTAACTTGATGCCTTTTTTGTTGTTCAAGAAGTTAGAAGTGGGCGAACTTCAACCCACGATGATGACGCTCCAGCTTGCTGATAGGTCCATCACGAGACCTCAAGGAGTAGTGGAGGATGTTCTTGTGATGGTGGAGAATCACATTTTTCCCGCCGACTTCGTTGTACTCGAGATGGAAGAGGATGAGCATGTGTCACTGATTCTGGGGAGACCGTTTCTAGCTACTGCCGGGATGGTGCTTGACGTAGCGAATGGGAAGATCACGGTCAAAGTTGATGATCAAGAAGTGAAGGTAGCTATTTACGAAGCTATGAAATACCCCATGGGAGATGAGAGTTGCCACTTCATTGACATCACAGACACTTGTGTTGAAGACACACTTTTAGACCCTTGCTCTTTCTATGTGCATCAGTTTGATTATCCTATCCTTGACGATCTATCTTATGATTCTTATGATCTTGATTATTTTGACAGCTTGGAAGACAATGAAGATGTCAAGTTCTTGGAGATGAAGAAAGTAGAGGATGAGGACGACTTGGAAGCCGATGAGTCAACCTTTGAGAAGATGTTCGATAAAGCACCACCATTGGAGGCGAAAAAGGAGTTGAAGCCACTTCCCGACCACCTCAAGTACGCTTACTTGGATGAGACCGACAAATATCCGGTAATTGTATCTGCCCTTTTATCTGATGATCAGCTAGAGAGACTTTTAGTGGTGCTTCGTAAGCACAAATCTGCTATAGGATGGTCGATCGCGGATATTAAGGGAATTAGCCCTTCGATTTGCATGCATAGGATTAGATTAGAAGAGGGTAGGAAACCGATAGTGCAAAATCAGTGTAGAGCTAATCCGGTAATTCAAGAGGTGATTCATAAGGAAGTTTTGAAGTTGTTAGATAGCAACATGATTTTTGCTATTTCTGATAGTCCATGGGTGAGTCCGTTACACGTAGTTGCTAAGAAGGGGGGTACCACGGTGATTAAGACGGAGTCTAATGAATTGGTAGCCACAAGATTAGTGACGGGTTGGCGTGTGTGTGTAGATTATAGGGAGTTGAACAAGGCAACGTGTAAGGATCACTTTTCTCTACCGTTCCTTGATCAAATGATTGATAGATTAGGTGGTTTTGAGTATTACTGTTTCTTAGATGGGTACTCGGGGTATAATCAGATCATGATAGCCCCCGAGGATCAAGAGAAAACCACCTTCACCTGCTACTATGGGACTTTTGCTTTAGGAGGATGCCGTTTGGGTTGTGTAATGCACCCGCCACCTTTCAAAGGTGTATGATGGCGATTTTTCATGGTTTGATTGAGAGGATTATAGAGGTTTTCATGGACGACTTCTCCGTCTACGGGGAGTCGTTTGATAAATGTCTAATCAATCTTGAAGTTGTGTTGAACAGGTGTGAAGAGACGGATTTAGTGCTTAATTGGGAGAAGTGCCACTTCATGGTGAGAGAGGGTATTGTTCTTGGACATCATGTGTCCTCGAAAGGTATCCAAGTTGACAAGGCGAAAGTGATTGCTGTTGAGAAGCTTCCACCACCTTCGACCGAGAAGGGAATTCGGTCATTTTTAGGACACGCGGGTTTTTATAGATGCTTCATCAAAGACTTTTCACAAATAGCTAAACCACTTTCGCGGCTTTTTGAAAAAGAAGTCGCCTTTGAGTTTACTAATGAGTGTTTAGTGGCTTTTAATAGGTTGAAAGAAGCATTGGTGAATGTCCCAATACTTGTGACACCGGATTGGTCTAGCCCGTTCGTGCTGATGTGTGATGCTAGTGATTATGCGATGGGGGTTGCTTTGGGGCAAATTTGTGAGAAGCATTTTCACGCTATTTACTATGCCTCGAAGATGCTGAATTCTGCTCAAGTGAATTACACTACGACCGAAAAGGAGCTATTGGCGGTCGTGTATGCCTTTGATAAATTTCGACCCTACCTAGTAGGGACGAAAACAATTGTATATACGGACCATGCAGCGATTCGGTATCTTATGAGTAAGAAGGATGCAAAACCCCGTCTCATTCGATGGATTTTGCTACTCCAGGAGTTTGATGTAGAGATTCGAGATAAGAAGGGATGCAAGAATGTGATAGCAGATCACCTTTCGAGATTGGAGCTTACCAAGGAAAACACCGTGGAGGATCGAGAGGTGAACGATGAATTTCCGAATGAGAAGCTCTTTGGCTTAGGAGACATTCCTGTGTATCGAGTTGAAGGGAAAGCACCTTGGTTTGCAGATTATGCTAACTATTTAGCAAGTGGAGAATTGCCAGTTGAGATAGATTCGGTGCATCGGAAGGCATTTTTGAAGAAAGTTCGGGAGTTTATTTGGGATGATCCCTACTTGTTCAGAAGAGGGATTGATCATGTGTTGAGAAGGTGCGTGCCCGAAGAGGAGTGGAGTAATATCATAAGGCATTGCCACGCCTTGCCATGTGGAGGACATTTGGGTGGAGAAAAGACCGGGAGGAAGGTGCTTCAATCTGGTTTTTATTGGCCAACACTTTTGAGAGATTGCATGGAATGGGTTAAGAGGTGTGAGAAGTGCCAACGTTTTGGCTCCATTACCAAGAGGGACGAGATGCCGATGCACGTGTTCATGGAAGTCGAGATATTTGACGTATGGGTGATTGATTTCATGGGTCTATTTCCTCCTAGCAATGGATTCTTGTACATTCTCGTATGCGTCGATTACGTCTCGAAGTGGATTGAAGCTGTCCCGACTCGAGTGAATGATTCCCGAGTGGTTATCGAGTTCTTGAGGAAGAACATCTTTGCAAGATATGGAGTTCCAAGAGCTTTGGCTAGTGATGGGGGAAGTCATTTCGTGAACAAATGGATGGAAAAGTTGCTGTCAAAATACGAGGTAAGTCACCGAATCTCTACTGCTTATCATCCTCAATCTAACGGACTTGCAGAGGTTTTGAACCGTCAAATCAAGGAGATCCTTGAGAAGACGGTGAGCATTAGTAGGAAAGATTGGGCGATGAAGCTTGATGATGCACTTTGGGCGTATATGACAGCTTTCAAAACTCCTCTTGGTATGTCACCATATCAATTGGTTTTTGGAAAGGCATGTCACTTGCCCGTGGAGTTGGAACATAAGGCATATTGGGCGATAAAGAAGCTGAATTTTGATAGTGTCTTGGTTGGTGAGAAGAGATTACTCCAATTGCATGAGTTGGAGGAGTTTCGAGACAGTGCCTACGAGAATGCCCGAATTTTCAAGGAGAAGACCAAGAAGTGGCATGATGCACGATTGAGGAAAAAGGAGTTCAAAGTGGGTGATCAAGTCCTCGTATTCAATTCGAGGATGAAGCTGTTTGGTGGAAAGCTAAAGTCCAAGTGGAACGGGCCGTATATTGTGAATGGAGTGCACAAGAGTGGATTCCTTGAAGTCGAGAAGGATGATGGACAGAGATTCATGGTGAACGGGCATCGAGTGAAGAAGTTCTTTAACTTCTCTTATGAGAATAAGGGAGGTATTTTAGATTCTCAAGTCCCATGAGCTCCTTCGAGCTCGGTCCGGCATTAGGACCGTAAAACTAGCGCTTAATGGGAGGCAACCCATTTTTACTTGTTTTTATGTGTTTCGTTTATTTCGTAGTTTTTTTTGTGAATCGTAAGTGTTAACCTCGTGTGTTAGAGTTTATTTGGTGTAGGCTTGCTTAGTGGAAATTGATTGGAGCAAGAGAGCTTAAGGAAGAAAGTCATGAAGTTGAACACGTTTCGAGTAGGAAGGCATTCGATTTTTGGAGTTGAGGTAAACCGAACCCCAAACGTAGACCTCTTTGCGAAGTCGAAGTTTGGGGGGTGATTTTTCTTTTCGTTCGTTACTTTGCATTGATAGTGAGTCGAGTTCATAAGAATTTTGTGTACTTACTCGTACGTACTCATTCTTTTCAAACTTTGTTATTGCGTAGCAAGAACAAAGTTTGGGGGGGTGTGTATTTGTACTTCGAGTTCGTACACGAAATTCTAATGAAAAATTGGTCAAATTTTTCGAAAATATCGATGTTTGAGTGAGGATGGATCGAATGGAGTGTGATCGCTTAAGTTCGGTGTGAATTGGATTGGTGATTTGCACGTTTGGAAGAGACCCCAACTCCTCGGTCGAATGAGCGACCTGGCTTAAATCGAGGAGTTCTCAGGTTAGTTCATGATTTGGAAAAGTGTTTTGATTGTTCGAGTGTGGTTCGTTGGAAAATTTCGAGTCTTGAGCGTCGGATTTTGAAGTTGAATTTTGGATGCGCTCGAGCACTTGCGCCATTCGAGCTACATGCTCGAGCGCGACCGCTCGAGCGGGTCGCGGGTTTCGGCCCAGGTTTTGCCCACTCTATAAATAGCCCTTTCACACGATTTCACACACTTTCACACACCTGGAGGGGCGATTTTGGGAGAATTCGAGCGGATTCGAACGATTCTAACGTATTACTCCCGAATTCATTCGATTTCTTCACGTATTTCACTTGAATCCTCAAGAAAGGTATGTATTTTCTCTCTTTTGTCTTTCAATTCATTGTTTGAAGCTTGATTTAGGCATGAATTGGAGAACTAGGGTTCTTGAGTGTCGAATTTTGGGGATTTTTACAAGTACTCATTGATTCTTGATTCCTTGTTCATGAATGTGGATAATATGTTATGGGTTTGCTAATTTTGCTTTCAATTTCATGATTGAATGTGTAGAATGAGTGAATTTCTAGAGTGAGAAAGTAGGAATTTGAGGAAATGATATGGGTTTTGCATTTTGAGATGAAATTATTGTGAATTGAGATTGATTGAGCATGAATAGGTAGGAATTGAGTCTTGAGCATGTAAATTACACAATTTGGGGTAATGTTACTTCATGATAGACTCGATTGTAGGCATTGTTGAGTTGTGAATGATGAATTGTTTGGAATTTACTTGAGAACTTTGAGATAAAAGCATGTGGTTTGAATTGAGTGAGTAAACTCAAGTTTAGATTGAGAGAAAAGGAAGTGAGATTACTACTCGAGATGTGTGGAATGATTTGAAATGCATAGAAGGATATGAATGAAATTGAATTGCTCTATGTTGTCTCAGGTACTATGGCATCTAAAAAGAACGAGGATAGAGTATTGAGCATTGCCGAGTTGGAGGAACTCACGAATGATCCCAGGAGGAAGAGTTTGTTGCCCTCAAGGTGGAACAACCTGGACTACCAAGGTAGTTGGAGGTACATCGCCTATAGATGGAGCTTGATCACGGGAAAGGTAGAAAAGACTCGGAGACCAAGTGTCAGCTTCATGAGAGAGTTGGGGATAGAGGAAGAGATAAGGAGGATTTTCGTGAGGAACAACATGGCTGAATTCTTCGACATGCTGCTATATATGGAGACAAACGCAGACTTGGTTGAACAGTTTCTCGCCACGGTCGAGAAGACGGACGAGAACTCGTTCAAATTCAAGTATCAGAATGACTGGCAGTATTGTGAGGTTGGAGCCGTTAACCTCGCATTTGGGCTCCCAGCTTTACCTCGGCCGAACCATGTGTCGAAGTCGTACAGTGCTAATGGCTTTTGGAAGGACATCACGGGAGGAATGACGGGGGATTATAGAGGCCAGTATGCACGAGCATCAACGATTAGAAATCCAGTCATTAGGTACCTCGAGCGAATTCTTGGAAACACTATCTACGCCCGCTCTGAGACGGGAACAGTGACGAGCAAGCAGCTATGTGGGATTTGGTGCCTCTTGTACCAAAAGGACCATGATTTTGGAAGAGACTTCCTAGAGCACCACTACGAGGCTCCATTCAAACTCGGCTCTAGGACTTCAAAGGTTCGAGGAGGAGGGCTGATTTCAGTATTCATGAAGAGCCTTGGTTTTGAGCCTTGCTCAGGTCCTTTGCCAGGCATGGATTTAGTATTCGAACAAATGAACAACACTCTAATGTTCGAATATTGGCTTGGAAGCTACTGCATAAGATTCAAGGATGACAACCTCTTCCCGTTGCCGAACAAAAAACTCGTGACTCTGGATGGAAAGAAAAAGCACAACATAGGCATGAATGGAGAGCAACACCTCGCCATTAGTGGTAAGTATACGGCGGAGGTTGATAGCAGAGGACTCAGAGATGTGAGGCCTGTGAAGAGGAATCGAAGTGAATGAACGAGTGGTTCCGACACGAGCGGAGCGGGAGCAAGTGGAGTAGCTGAGTTGCAAGAAGAGGAGGAACAAGAGTACGAAGCGGGACTGGCTGAGGAAGAAGAAGCAGCGGGTGAAGGCCCGCACGAGATGGAGATAGAGATGGAGCCACCTCATGTGGCTACTTCGGAGCTGTGGTACCCGACCCAGAGTGAGTGGGATGGTATGAGGACCGATATTCGGGACCTGCGAACCAAGTCACGGATCTTTGTACTACCCAGAACCAGTGGTACACGGAAGCGATGAGTGTACGAGGAGAGTTTCAGGAGGTTCGATCAGAGGTTTTAGATTTGAGAAGATGGATGGAGGCACTCTTTGTCTCCCATTTAGGATCGGACCACCCTAGCTATCGCCCACCACCGCCTCCTGATACTTGAGGGTCACGGGGAATCCCCCCAGTTTCTGCTCCTTTGTTTTTCTTTTCCTTTATTTTATTTCCTTTTCTTCTTTTTGCTTGAGTGAGCTTAAGTGTTTGAGTGATTTGAATTGATTATGGGTTTGTGATGAATTGTATTCAGAATTTTGGGTTGTGCTTGTTGATTGAACTTAGTGAGATATCTGATTTATTTCGTGTTTATTGACCCCTTCTACTTATTAGTTGTATTCTTGAGCATGTTTGATGAGTAGAGTAGATTTGTGGATTTGAGTTAGGGACTCTTTTGTGTGAGTAGTTGAGTTAGAGTGGATTGGAGAGAGAACTAGTATACTTACAAGTTTTCTTTTTGAGTGCTTGTGTGATAAGAGTGAGAATTCACTAGGACTAGCATGGAAGAGAAAGCCGAGAGACTTGAGACTTATGAGATTTTGATATAAGAATTAATCTCTTCGTTTGTGAGTGAATCGTCACCTTAGAGGATGCTAGAACTTGTGTGTGCTCTTGCTTCTTGATTGTGTCTAGTTTGATATGCCGAATAGGATCTTAGGCCATTTTTTATTTTACTGAGTCACTTAGCCAAAATTTTCCTTACCAATGACATTGAATCCCTTGTTAGCCCCTTTGAGCCTAAAGCCTATTTTATTTGCTAGCACATATGAACACTATTCCGATTCCAAAGCCTTTTTGTCCCAATTTGAGTGGAAAATAGGAAAGTGTGAATGTGAAGGGAGTGAATTGAGTTGAAAGAGGAAAAGGTTGTTTGTTGAGTGAATATGAGAAGAAGGTGTGATGAAGTTATGAGATGTGGGAAAATGAGAAAGAAAAAATTGAGAATGAGCAAAAGAAAAAAATGAGCTCATGTGTTTGTGCGAAAAAGAAAAAAAAAGTGAAGTGATTGGAAAAAAAAGTGAAAGAGTGAGAAAGAAAAAAAAATTGAAGTGTTGAGAGAATTGGAATTGAAAGTTTGTTGATTGAATATGTTTGAAGTAGTCTGTTCCTTATCTCGAAGTACCGAAGTTTGATTTTCTATTCTCCATTCACTTTAGTCACTTTACCATATTGTTATCCCACCTGTCCAAAGAGCCTACATTACAACCTTGAGAAAGTCCTTTTTTGATTCAGCATTGATTTCTAGAGTATGGTCGAAGTTAAGAGCACTTACAAGCCTATGGCTGCCAATTTGAGTGATTGATTGTTTGAGTGAGTCCCTTGATCATTGATATACACTTTTGAGGGAGCGAAACACATCGTTGAGTGCATATCCATGCTTGATCTTGATGTTTCTTGTTATTGTTGCATGAGTATGATGAAGGAAAGTGAGTGAGTATACGTGTGATTGATCTTTGAAGCTCGAGTTCATCTGCTTGCATGATTTGATTCTTTGACTCATTCCTAACAATTTCACTTGACTTGTTATTTCGTTGCTTGAGGACAAGCAACATGGTAAGTTTGGGGGGGTTGATTAGGCGTGAAATTGTCATGATTCGTCACTTGAAATACCCTATTTTTGGCCGATTTTGTCGAGTATTTGGAGTCAATTGAGCATTATTTCTCTATATTGATGAATTTGTCTCTTTGATGCTCGTAGGTGAATGGAGGGCGAAGAAAGGAGTTCGTAGGACTTTGAATCGTCTCAAACGGATGCCCGGATGAGAAGATATCGAAGGAATACGATTGGTGTTAGTGTTGAAGAAGAAAAGTGCTAGTTGGAGGAATTATGGGAGCATTCAAGTAAAGCACTCGAGCACTAGCGCTCGAGCACACGTTGCTCGAGCGTCCAAAACATACAGAAAAGTTTGAGCATTCGAGCATCTCGAGCGCCACCGCTCGAGCGTGTTGCTCGAGCGCCCTAAAATATGCAGAAGAATTCCACCATTCGAGCAGCTCGAGCGCGAGCGCTCGAGCACTTGAGTCATTCGAGCTACATGCTCGAGCGCGACCGCTCGAGCATGCATGCTCGAGCGCCTTCAACTTTTGCATTTTCAAAGGCGTTTTTCGGCCCATGAGTTCACGATTCGGCCCGTTGCATATATATATTCGTCTCAAGCACAATTTTGGGGAAATACCACACATTACGAGATATTTTTAGACTTTTAGAGTTCATTTTTGGAGAGGAAGGAGAGAAGCAAGTTTACGTTTACGGTTTTGAGGTTTTCATTACGAATTCATACTACGATCTTATTTTTTAGTTTCGTTTCTTTAGATTTTTGTTCTAGAACACGTTGAGACCTATTTTCTTGAGTTAATTTCAGTTATTCTTTTATTTCGTTAAACCCTAGTTTATGTTTGATCTCTTCTCTGTCTTGATTATCATGTTTATGTTCGTTACTTATTTAGTTGCTCTTATTTACGTAAAACCTATGTCTAGCTAAAACCCTTGCATGCTTGGGGTAGGATGAACTCGTAGAAGTAGGTTGTGGGTACGTAATTAGGGTAACTTGTGACGTTAGGTTTTAATTCTCTTGATTAATGAATTCTTAAAATTAATCTTAACTTTACTTTTGAATTTCGTTCGAAAAGTGTTAGAGAGAGGACGACCGTATCACTCTTTAACAACAAGTAGACTTAACTAGAGGGTTTAGAAAGAGTTAATTCATCTACCAGTTTAGCGAAGGAGGACGACCGCATCACCTTAGTTAAATTAGGGTCTCATTAATTAAGCACAATCTATTAACTTGTTAGTGGATTAGTGAAGTCGAGTGTTAGGGTAAAGTATTAGGGTTTAGAATCTTGAGCTTTCACCTTGCATTCTTTTACTTAGGTTATTTCTTGCGCGTCACAGTTATTTTGATTATGTACCCGCTCCGTTAGTATACGTAGGGATTCCTATCCTAAGCATCACCATCTCACATTTGCAAACAACCCTTAGTTTATTCGTCTTCTTTAGTATTTTAGTTTACTTAGTTTATTTTAGTCTTTCAATTAATCTTAAAAAAAAACCAAAAACATTACACTCATATTAGCTACGACGCGTAGATCTTCAGGGATCTGTTCGCATACACTCCATCTCGTGGGTTCGATATACTTGGCCATTATACTTACTCATACTACAGTGAACCCGTTCGCTTGCGGGTAAACGACTAGTAGAAGTTAGTATATTCGCTTCAAGTCAAGCACACAACATTCTACACCAACAAAAACTTATTATGTTGGAAGAGGATGTCTTTCGGATTGATTAACGTGAGAGCCACGTACCAAAGACTTGTCAATAAAATGTTCGATGAACACATTGACAAGACAATGGAAGTATACGTGGATGACATAGTTATCAAAAGTCCAAGGAAGGAGAATCATCTAGAGCACTTATCACAAGCATTTGAAATACTCCGGACTTACAACATGAAGCTAAATCGAAAAAAGAGTAGCTTTGGAGTTCATTCAAGAAAGTTCCTTGGATACCTGGTCAGTCAGTGAGGCATTGAAGCAAACCCGTCAAAGGTGAAGGCAATCATGGACATGCAGCCACCAAGATCAGTCAAGGAAGTCAAATGGCTCACTGGATGTTTAGCAGCCTTGAATAGATTCATTTCGAGATCCAGTGACAGATGCCGACCTTTCTTAAATGCTATCAAGAAAGGACAGTTTCAATGGACAAGCAGTTGTCAACAAGCATTTGAGCAACTAAAAGAATACCTTGGCGACACCAAGATACTGTCAAAACCTATTTCGGGAGAAAAGTTGTACCTGTACCTGGCTGCCTCAGAAGTAGCGATCAGCTCGGTATTAGTTCGTGCAGAAGGGAAGTTTCACTTACCAATCTACTATGTGAGTCAGGCCTTACACGAAGCAGAAATAAAAATACTCACCGATGGAGAAGTTAGCCTATGCACTTGTAATGAGTGTAAGGAAGCTACGACCATATTTCTATGACCATCAGGTAGAAGTGTTAACAACATTTCCATTGAGACAAGTTTTGCAAAGGCCTGACACTACTGGTCGCCTCCTCAAATGGTCCCTCAAAGTAAGCCAGTTTGGAATATCTTATGCACCTCGAACAACGATCAAAGGACAAGTGTTAGCCGATTTCATAGTCGAACTAACCTTTCCTCAGGATCCGACGAGAGGTCATAACCATCCATGACACATGTACGTTGACAGGTCATCAACGAATACAACATCAGAAGCTGGAATAGTACTGATCAGCCCTGATAGGCAAGTATTCACTTCAGCTGATAGATTTGAGTTCATGGCGACGAACAACGAAGCTGAATATGAAGCACTGATTGCCGGACTTTGGTTAGCATTGGTTGTGGGGGTACGAAGATTACAAATATATGGAGACTCGCAGTTGATAGTCAACCAAATCCGAGGGGAATATGAGGCAAAAGATGAGAACATGGCTCGGTATCAAAAAATTGTAGCTCATCTAGCCTCCTTATTCGAACAGATCTACATTGAACAAGTGCCAAGAGACAATAATACCCAAGTAGATGCACTCACTCGCCTGGCTACCATCACGGGACCGGCAGAACTTTCTGAGGTTACGATAACCAAAATACTTCACCCCTCAACTAACGATTACAAAATTAGTCAAGTTGAGGAAGAATTTGGGGAAGATGACTGGCGAACACCAATATTCAAATATCTCAAGGATGGTAAAGTACCTGAAGATCCACAAGAAGCAGCCAAGACGACCAGGCGAGCAGCAAGGTTCACTATCATGGATGGGCAACTTTTCAAGAGAGGATTTTCACTTCCCCTACTAAAATATTTGGCAAGAGGGCAATGACAAGAAGTCTTAAAAGAAATTCATGAAGGCGTGTGTGGAAATCATGCAGGAGGGCGAGCATTGGCATACAAAACAGTAAGACAAGGATATTATTGGCCAACTCTGCTGCAAGATGCAATAAAAGTTGTAAAAACATGCCATAGGTGCCAGTTGTTCGCCCCAGCATTCATAGGCCACCAACTGAACTAATATCAGTAAATAGTTCATGGTCATTCGCAAAGTGGAGGATAGACATCATAGGACCTTTCCCAACCGAAAAAGGGAATGTAAAATTTGCGGTAGTGGTCGTGGACTATTACACAAAATAGGCCGAAGCAGAGGCACTCATGACAATCACGTAAGAAAAAATGATCATTTTTATTTGAAAAAGCATAGTGTGCCCATTTTGGAGTTCCACAAGCAATCTTAACAAATAACGGAAAGCAGTTCGAAGGAAAGAAGATAGGGGACTTTTGTAAAAAATGGGGGATCAAGAAACATTTTTCAACTCCATACCATCCCCAATCCAACGGTCAAGTCGAGGCAGTCAACAAAATAATAAAACATATTTTGAAAATCCGATTAGTTGATAAGAAAGGCAAATGGTCAAAAGAATTGCTAGAAGTACTCTAGGCCTACAGGGTATCATATAGGACGAGCACCGGGGAAACTCCATTTACTATGGCATTTGGCACCGAAGCAGTCATACTGGTAGAGCTCAAAGTGCCAACGGAGCGAACAACAGGGTTCGATGAGTAGTCGAACAACGTGGCTTTGGATACAGAGATGGATTTGATCGATGAAAAAAGAATTTCAGCAGAAATGAAGAATGCGATATACAAGAAAAGAATCGCAAAATATTACAATTCGCAAGTAAAAATTAGAGAATTTGAAGTCGGAGATCTGGTGCTTTGGAAAGTATTAGCACCACCACCAGGAGTATTTTGACCGATTTGGGAGGGCCCATTCAGGATAACTTACAAGTGGTATAACGACACGTATGACCTCGAGGATATGAAAGGCAACTCGGTCCAATACTCCTGGAACGCGGCCTTATTGAAGAAGTATTACCAATAGTCAAGAATTTATGTAAATCATGCATATCACTATTGTATGTTATAAATTTGGGTGTGAATTTTTTTTTTAAATTTTTTAGTTTAAAATGCTAATAAGATTGTCAAATTCGAGCAACATAAATGATCATTTGATGTATTTTATATTATGTGTTAAGACTAACTTAGAGAGGCACCAAGGCCCACCTGCTCGCCCAAACAAAACGCACTAAGCGCAAACGTGATATGTGGCGAGCATCAAGGCTCAAATGTACAAACGTAAAGAATAATGGAGGCTAAGTCCAATAAGGACCATAAAAAGCCCAGTTAATGAAGGTCAAGTTCCTTGAGAACCAAAAAGACCCGTACGAAGTTATACATACAGATTTGCAGACAAAAAATACTTTACTCTTGAAAAATAAAAGAGAAATATTTAAGCAAAAATATGAAGCATAATAGAGAGGGCGAGCATTAAGATAAATACAAAGGAAATGTTAACACAAACAAAGCTATGGAAAAGGACAAGTTCATTGCATCAATACCAGATAAAGTACAATCAAAAGGATAGTTGATAGAACAAAACCTACTACAAAGCTAGATTCAAAAAAGAAAAAACTAAATTCTTCATCCCTGAGGAGCCGAGGGAGCAGAAGTGGTTTCAGTTGGAGGAGCGACATCGGTGGTGGCCGGTTCAAGGACCTGCTGCTTGCCAGCCACTGCAGAAGTGGTTGCCTCATCCAAAGGGGTTGGGAAGAGGGGGCTAAAAGCATCAAAGACCGAGGCGTCCTTATTCACCTCCTCAGTCCTTAGCTTCAGGGCAATCACCCGGACATCATCCTTGTAGACATCCAAGTTCACACCCATATCCCCTAGGTCAGCAACGGGGATATCAAAGCCGAAGGCATGAGGGTTCTCTATAACATAGTTTGTGAAGTCCTTCGTGATCGAAGTCATAATATCAAGACCGTTGTCAAGCGCATACTTTACAGATCGAACACAATCAGCATATACGCAGATATAACCGAAGTTGGTGTTATCGGTCACATCCTGCACATAGTTGGTGTAAGAGAAGACTCGTTTCTTCTCCGCCTCCAGACGAGTAACGTGAACCTTCAAGGAATCGACCCTTTCCACTAGGCCGACATGCTCAGTCTCCAAGACTTGAAGGCGATCAGTTGCAACCCCCAAATCTAACCTCAGCTTCTCAGAGGTATTCAGAGCAACCTTCTCCCGGTCCTCAGCAGCCTTCAGACTCCTTTCCCAGCTGAGTTTAGCCTTCTCGTATTCACCCTTCAACCGAGCCAGCTCCTCGTCCTTCTTCTTCAAAAGAGCAGTCTTATCTGCCTCGAACTGGTCAATTTTCCGCCCCAAGCTCCGATTTGTCCTCTCCAACTCTATGGCTTGGTCGAGGAACCTCTGGGAAGACACAGCCTGGTGACTAGCGTTATAGCTCAACAGGCAGGCATTGTCACTCAGACTCTGGCCCTGAACGATCTCCTCACACAGCTTGGTCCGTGAGCGAGGAATGAGCTCAGTTGCTCGCCTAACATGCTAGTCAGGAATATCTTGGTAAGGGGAGCGGTTTTGACGCAGCTCAGTTGGTGGAGTACCTTTGCTCACCCAGGGTACTCCTCAGGTTTATACCTATAACAAGAAAAATTAAAGTTAATAAAGGGTAAAAACAGCAAGGTGGCGACCAGCCGAGCAGTAGAGAACAAGACTTGCTCCTTCAGCTTGACAGGATCATAGCCCAGGTAGGAGTTATCTGGAGAAGACCCTCTTCTCTTGCTCGCCACAACGGCGCCAACCACCTGTTGTTCGCTCACTTCCTCTACAGACGAGGAGTGCAGCACGTCCCTTCTGCTCGCCTGGGATTGCCCTCTAGCCCTTTTCGAGCGCTCGTCTTCTTTACGGGCGGGGGCAACCTCCTTGGTTAGACTCTTCCTGTCCCGGTTATCTTTCTGGGCCATAGGGGGCGAGGAGCAAGGAGGCGGGCGAGGAGCAGGGCCCTTTGCCTGGGAAGGTTCTTCTTCTTTTTCAACCCTCAATTTGAAGAGGGAAGTGGGAGGATCGTATTTCTTCTTCTTGGAAGGATCATCGGCGGCCATCTGTTTAACGCGGCGAGCAAGTAGGTGATATCACTCCGGAATTTCGGGAATAACAATGGCCACTCTTTGCTCTGAAAATAAATAAAAAATAAAGGATTATACAATGAATATGCGATCAGGCGACCAAGCGATCAGGAGGACACTAATGCAAGATAATAAAAAATGTTAAGTTACCTTCCGGGATGGCAGCCTGAGCCTCCAAGTGATGAGCACTCGTGGTCAACAAGGCAAGCTTTCGGCAGTGAGATTTGGAAAGATGCTTAATATTATGGTCATTCGCATTCCGAAGAGTATTCACGGTGAGGACGTATAAGAATACTTTGCTCAATTCAGGGTGTCCCCACCTCAAGATACGCGGACATACAAAATAAAAAAAGAGAAAAATTAAAATTAGTTTCACCTTGGCCATAGCAAGTCAAAAGTGAAACATATGCCGTATTTCGCCAAAGCCCTTAGGGGATTTAATATAACCGGGTCCGCCAAAAAAGCCAGAAGACGCCCGCCAATCACCATCGATAAAAAAGAATTGTCTGTGCCAGCTCTTCACCTTATTGGGCACCACTTCAATTAGTTTCACACCACTGTGGGCTTTGATGTAGTACCACCCCACCCCATCTTCATTAGTAGTCGAGGAAATGGTCATTGCGTAATGAATCTCGACGGTACTTATCTTGTTCTTATAACCCTCAAGTCCAAAGAGAGTTATAAAAGCAAGCAAGTTGCTCCACCCGTTAGGGGTAAATTGAGCAATCGCCAAGTTAGTGTCCTCGAGAAAACGACCAATCACAGGGTGTAGAGGCAGTGGGAACCCAGCATTCAAGACGTCAAGGTTGATTGTTGTACAATCGGGAGGTGGGCGATCAGCTGTTTCTCCTTTCTGGGGGCATACAGAAAGATGTCGTAAGGAATTCGATAGGCAGATCGAATACGAGCCAAGTTGTTCTCCGTGATTAGACTCGGTATTTTGCTCGCTGTATACTTAGTCTCTTGATCCGTCATGATGGTCCTTTCAGGAGGTGGGAAGGAGTTATGATGGCGAGTGGCGTAGTCAATCCATTCTTATCTACGTACAATCCCTTCTGGTATCTGAGACTCGGGAGTCGGTTTGGAGATGGGAAAATTAATTTCTCTAAGGAACTCCCAAGTCACCCCACGAGAAGGTTGGCCCTGTTGGTCGCCTCTTGATTCACCCAACTGCTCGCTGCTCGCCCCAACGACCTCGGGTATGCTCATTTCGTCAATCTATGCGGCGACCTCCGTGGAGTCTTCCCCCAAGTCAGACGAAGTGTTTTCTTCTACATCCGGGTGAGCAACTATTTGGACGACGTCCTGCTCGCCTGAACTATCCACAGTGTAAAAGGCATCGATGGAGCGAGCAACAGAGCTCGCCTCCGAACCAGTGTCTTCATCAATAAGTAGAGTGCGGGGATTCTGAGCAATGACTTGACGAAGCGAGTGGCGAGGAACAGAGAGTGACTCTCCACCTTCCATTAGACGTTTTTCTGGATTTCGGCCAACGTGTTCACCGAAAATCGTTCTACTTGAAGACGGAGATGCCATAGGAATAGAAATAGGGTTTTTTTTATGGTGAATGGTTAATACGAAAAAATAAAATAGAGGACACGGCGGCGATGGTACAGATACAGCGGCGATAGAGGTGGAGACACGGTGGTGATAATACTCAGAGGTGGGGATAATCGAAAAAATTGAAGAAATAAAAAATGAAAGCACAAAGAAACGAATTGAAAGGAAAAAACAACAAATTACCTTAAAGAACAATCAGAATCAATCAGAGAGAGAGTGGAGATTGAAGAAATTAAAAAGCTTGAGAAGTTAGCAATGGCGGTATCTTGTGTGAGGAAACGAAAAGAAATGAAAGAGGAAAAAGATGGATATTTATAAGAAGAGAAATGGAGGCTAAGTGAAAATTCACAAGCAATAATAGGCCCCTATGGGCAATTTTTGGAAGCACGCGTGGGCAGCGGTGACATCAACAACCGCCCACGTCTCCTCGTAAGGCACACCTCGGAACTCGAACTGTCACCAGCCCAAACCTCACGCCCTACTGGTCGCCCAATTTTCCCGCTCAAAATGTTTGAATCCATATTGCTCGCACACGACTTCAGAGCATTGCCTAATAACTATAATTTGACCTAAGAGTGATGATTCTCATTCTAATATGTCAAACTAGGGGGCATTGTTGATAGACGAGTAGCCGAGCAACATGATTATATTAATTAAAGGTAAATAAAGGGTTAAAAGGTCATTAGAAGTAAAAAAAAGATCAAAGGGGGCGAGCAGCTGAAACTTGTTATTAACAAACTAGACAAGATGACAGCTGGTCAGACGAGCAGCTGGTCAAGAATGAATAAAACTAAGCGAGCAGCACTAACAAGAAGATTCAAGAATAAACCTAAAGGGCAAGCAAGCGAGCAACAGGACACCTCGGAGGATCATCAAGAATCCCACTAATTAGGCATTACATTAGGAACAAACAAGTGTCTTAACACTTGCCATTGTGTAACATGTAATAGCTTAGGACTAAAATAAGTGTCTAAACACTTGTCAATATGTAAATTAGGATGACTAAGGAGGTGACACCTCATGCTTGCTTGTATCCTATAAATACCCCTTCATGAGAGGGAAAAAATAAGTTCAATTATTAAAAAACAAGCTCAAACTCTTGCAAATTCACCCCTCAATCTTTACTTAGATTAATCCAGTGTTTAATCCTAAATTATACACCTTATTTGATGATCTTCCAAGCCTAAACAGCCACTAATCATTTACATTGGATCAAGATCAACAACATTCTTCACTCCCAATTGAGTCATTAATTACCACGATTTTTTTTAAAAAATAAATAAATTAATCTCACTTTAAAAGTTTGTGTCCATCGGTGGATATATGATTGTTGATAGGCGAACATCAAGCATGATTATGCGAACAAGTATTAAAGCCTAAATGGAGGTTAAGAAGCAGAGCAAATCACCTACAAATAATTAGCAAGAGTAATAAAAAAGTGGTGTATGAACCAGAAAAGGTGGTGTATCCGGCGACTGACAACAAACTTGACGACCAGCATTTTGGCGAACAGGTGTTGAACTCCAGACATACCCAAATTATTACTAAGACATGGATGATGAACAGGTGTAATTAAGGGACGTGTATAAACTATTCAGAGGAGTGTATGCCACCCAACCGCCCACAGCTGACGAACAGGCACTATACGAACAACTTCAAATATAGAGATCCAGAAGCTAATCTATGAAGAGCTTGTGGGCGAACAACTAACAAATAATCAATCCATCAAGTGAACAACAAATAAAGAGGATTGCCAATAAAGAACCATTACGTAATCAATGACGAACAACTTTAAAGACGTGATAAGACAAAAAACAAGACTTTGTAACTAAGTTTCAGCTTAGATAAGGTCAAGTGTAGTCAAATGACACATGTCAAGCATGCAACCTTGTATGTCCAAAGGTCATGTACACCACCTACTTGGTGGTTAGTATAAATAAGCTGCTCTCCATTAATAAAAATAAGTTCAAATACACAAATTTCTCCCCTACACACACTCAAACACCTTCAAACGCACACATACGAAATAAATACGAATTCAATACATGTATTTACAATTTTATAGCCCTATTTTCCGTATTTACTATAAACGGTAGTAATCAATAACACGATCTTGTTTGGTGGTCCCAAAACCGGTTAAAAACAGTCACTAATCCACGCGATTAGAACCGATCACCAACAATGACCGTTTTCAAAGTATACAGTCAACTTCTGATTTTAAAAAAATGTATATATATAGTTTAAATAACCACATTTATCATATATGGGGTTCCTTTTCAATTACACTACATATGTTTCATACATGTAGATGATGTAACAAAAAATGTTACTAGGTGAAAGGGAGAGGGAGGGAGAGAGAGAGAGACTTTATAAATAAGAATGAAGTGTAAAGATCAATAGTAAAGAACATTTTACTAAAATTAGAATGAAAAGTTTGTATTGAGTCGGATCAAAATGGAAAATTTGGAAGCTTCTACTAGGACAGAAAGAATATTATATATTAGTTGGTAGTATTAAAATAATTTCGTTGTGCAACTGATTCGCATCTCTATATCAATTTTTAATAAATAACTAATATTTTTTACAATAAACTATTTCTCCATCTTATAATAAACTTTACATTTTTTTTTCTGTCTGTTCCACAATAATATTCACACCCTAAAATGAAAATAACATTCTCTCATAATATTAGTTTATATTCAAAATAAAAACATAAAAAATCACTTTTTCAATAACTTTTCTTAAAAATTGTGTTCAACTACATGTAAAATTTAACAGGGGAATTGAGGGGTACATATTAATGAAAAAATGTGTAAATATTGTTTAATTACACACACAAAATGCAAATCAAGTGGCTTACATAAGAATTTGTCAATATGTAACATATATTTGTGTGAGATTCAAGAATGATAATTTGCTCAACTTCTTTTCCCCACATTTTTATAAGATAATGACATGAAAATAAATATGCGAATTAATTTCCATCTACTGATATCAATCTGACTATTAAGAGTAACTCTCTTGTGCATTTGGTGTATGGTGCACTCACTCAACAGTCGACATTGTTTACATTGAAAAGTTTGTTCCAATTACACTGAAAAATGTGGTTGAATTACACTAAAAGTTTACACTATAACTCAGTGTAATTCAACCACACTTTTCAGTGTAATTGAAACAAACTTTTCAATGTAAACAGTATCGATTGTTGAGTGAGTGCACCGTGCACTTGGTGCATATGAGAGTTTGCCAACTATTAATTAGCTCTAGTGTTTGCCATCAATAACTAGAGTAATATACTTTGTCCACATCAAAATAATTATTTTTCGTCCACAAAACATCGATATCAATTTGATGAGGGTAACCTTATCTAAGTGCTTAGGACGAATTTGGTCCTGATCAAACATGATCTAGATAGGTACCTATTTTTATAGAAACGTATTGCAACTCCGTTTCTAGACATGCTACATATTTTTATTTTTATTCATATATGTGTGTGATTTTAATTAATATATTATCACTTATTTTATTTTAAGCAGTTACATGAATATTAAGTGCGTGTTCGAAAATTCTTTTAACAACTAATGGCTTTTAGAATTACTTATTTCAAAAGTTGTGAGGAGTAAAAAGAGGGATTTTAATCACTACTAAATGTTGAGAATCACTTTTAGAAATCAAAGTTTGTGAGTGGACAATTTAATTAATATGGATAAAGTTGCTATCAGCGAAAACCAAACCAAATTTTTTTTAAGTGAATCTTTTGACTTTAATACTATGAAAGAATTTCACCTTATTTAAAGTTAGAATTTAAAGATTGAGAGGGGTGTAAAATTATATTCCCAAAGTTTCAACTTGCAAGCTATGACATCAAAAGGGAGGGAGAGAAAAAAAGAAAATGAGGAGTGATGATATGATATGCAATGGTGGTGGAGTTAAACAAAAAAGAATGATAAATGGAGGCAAAGGGATGGGGGATTGTCAGGAAATGCGTAGCTATTTTGGAGAGGGATGCGATAGATAAGCAAATGTGTGGGGCCCGGCACTAGCCCAACCAAGCGTGCTGTTGCACGGACTATATCTCTGCATATATCTCCCCTCTCTCCAATTTTCTTTTCAAACATGAGTACATCACCTAGGGTACGACACATTCATTTAATAGTTAAAACTGTTTGCATTAAAATATATAATTTAATTATATTAAAAAGTGTGGTCAAATTATATTAAAAAAATTCAGTGTAATCTAATAATATTTTTTAGTGTAATCAGTCTACATTTTTCAATGTAAACAACTTTAACTATTGAGTGAGTGCATATGATAGTGTGTGTTTCAACATTGGTGATTTCATTTCATTTTAAGTGACAACTTGGATCTTAAGAAAATACTGCATTAGATTATTAGGTAGATCTCCCGTAAAATTTGTTCATAGTATGAAATTGATATCATTAGATACATGATACCATAATAATTTACACTGTAATTTCAGTTTACAAGTCTAGTGATATCAATGAATGCATGTACTAGTATTATTTAATGCATCTAATGACATTAATTTCATATTACAAAATTTGTTCATAGGAGAATTTATATAGTTGGTGGATTTTTTTTTAACATCCATTTATGTTAGGTTTTGAGCCCACGAGGGTAATTGTGTATTTGCTGAAAAATAGTCAAATTTTGGTCGTTGGAAAATTAACGTAAATGGATCATTCAAACTTAACCTTTTGGAGTTGTAGTATGCATAGCGAACAATTGGACGCACCAAATTGACGGGCTTGGAGTGATGGACAATTGATATATGACTTGACTTTTGATTTGTTGGAGAATAGTAGAACTTTGATAGTTAGAAAATTGACGTGAATGAATCGTTCAAACTTTGATTTCATAAATTAGTAGTATACTGTATACATATAATAGGCAATTGAAGGTACCAAATTGACGAACTTGGAGAGATGAAACTATTTGATACATCACTTTGTTTTTTAATTTACATTTTCCACCCATTTAGGGTATAAATTGCAAAAAAAAATAAAAATGATAGGCATACCCCCTAATATAACGGTCAATTTTCGCCACACCATAACCTAATGGATACATTTTGCAATTTTCCATAATACATATATCTTCTCCATTTATACTGAATACTCTCTCTACTCTTTTTTTTACCTCATTTCGTGTTAAAATATTTCTCATGCCAACTAACCTTTAAGCCTCATGCTTATATGTGCAACTATGGACAACATTGGAGCGCGTTTAAACTCGGACCCACATTGAACCCGTTATATCTAGATCGTGATTTTATAATACTCGTGACTTTATTTTCGAACACTCCATATATATAAATATGTATTTAATTATATAAATGTATATTCATATTATTTTATATATGTTTGTTATATATAGATTTAAAGTGTATTTTAAGTCTTTTTTTATCAAATTTAATTAATTTTAAGTATGGAATGAATATTAAATGTCATCTTAAACAACTATATGTTTAAATTTTTTTTTTAAATTTTAAAATATAAATATTTTGTATGTTATAATTTATAATTAATTATATACAAGTGGCTGGTTGGACCTAACCAATTCACAGGATGGGCTGGATTCCGATTTCGTTATTTTCTAGTGGGGTGGGTCATGGGATAGACTAAATCCTTCTTGTAGTCACCCATAAGCAACCACATATGCATACTAAATTATTTCTAACGGATGTGAGCTAACTTCAACATTTCGGGTCTTCATATTTTCCATCGGGTACGATCCAAATTCGATTTGTAGACCCTGCAAAAGACACACCGGCACATGGAATCCCACACTTTAAGTCAGTTCTGGCCTCATTTTATATGAGTTTCATGCCTAAGAGCATTAGAGTCGTTTCAGGTATAATTAGAGCACAATTGATGTTGGGCTTGCCACAAACTTTCTTTCATTTAAGCATAAACCTTTATTGATTACTCACTCCCCTTCAAATTAAATGACGCTTTACTTGTTCACTTTATATTCAATTTAATAACATTTTGCATTTTTCAATGTTAATTAATTACACTATTTTCTTAATTCATCAAAGTCATTAATAATAACTAAGAGAGCTATAATTTTCAAAGTTTTATGTAGAATATTAAAGTAATTAATTAAGGGTATAGTTGGAAGTCAATAAATTTTTTTTAATAGAAGGGAAATTTATTTAGTTTAGGCCCAAATTAGGTCTAATCAAGGTTGGGCTAGTTCAGGCACACCTGACGTCTGGCCTACTCTGGGTCCATAGGGTTGAGCTTGACTTAGCTTTTGGATGTACTGAACTCTGGAGCTGGATCGATATGAGTTAGACTTTACCCAATAAAGTCTATTCTGACCTAACTCTTATCACTAACGACAAAACATATGATTTGTCGATCACTTGATGCTAAACCCCTCACACTTACAGTTACACAATTATATTCATACGAGTAACTAGGGATGTGCAACAATTGATTCGATAAATTAAAAATTATGAATAAAATGATATTTAGAAAATTTAAATCAATACCAAAATAAATTATATAAGATCGAACTATAACAGAACTGATTTTTAAATTAATATTTTTATAACATTAAAAAAAACACATTTCTTTTTAGAAACAAGGATAAAAAAAAGTTTGATTAATATGAAACAGAAGACTAGAATGAAAATACGTTTGATTTCACATAATATTGATCACTATTTTTAATTTAAAAACTATAGAATTTTGTTTTTTTTACGGGAAAATAAACTTCATTAATTTAAAAGGCCATAATGTCAGCCTCAACGTCAAGAACAGTGGAACCCGGCCCTTGGGTTGAAATAAACAATGAAGAACACGAAAAAACAAACAAAGCAAGTTTATGAGCAACTATATTACCCTACCGTCTCGTCCAAACAAACGAAACATCAGTAAACGATCCTCTCATCCCCAATATCTCCCCAATGATCCTTCTTTTATAAGTAAGATCGGGAAGTGGCCTCAAGAGGCCATTGAAAAAACACAATTAATTCACACGCATGAAAAAATTAACAACATTAAAACCACGACAATTGGATACCTGCAAAAAAGATCTAGCAATTCTACTATCCAATTTCAATTTAATGTCTAACAATTTAAAGATCAGAGCCCGAAACCGTGGCTCTGATACCAGTTGTTGGGAAAATAGGGGTGCCCGGAATCTATTCGGGATGAAATTTAAATACGAATTTTAATTCAATTATTACTAGCATGAATTAATCCTAATTAATTCAAATAATAATTCCAACAACAAATTTTACATCATGCATGTTGAATTAATTCACATAAAATCTAGGCGGAATAAACAAGAAATTATGTGACTACGTACCTCTCGTAGATATGGCCTTTGATTATCACGGGACAATAACGAACGCGCTACCAACCCAAAGACCTTCTCAAGTATTTCCCTTTCGCCTTGCTTGATCACCGGTGGGAAGTGCTTTCAAGCAATTTAAAATAACAAGGAAGAAAGAAAAAAATAGTGTTGCTGATTTTTTTTTCAACGCTGTGAAAAGTAAACTGGAGATGAAATAATCATCCCCTATATATAGGAGAGGGGTGAACGAAATTTAGGTGTATTTTATGGGATAGAAAATCTTTTTCTTGGCCTCCAAGAAATCTTGAATATATCCCATATATTCTTTTCTCCATAAAAAAATATTCCACAAAAATCTCACCCTCCTAATATATGCAATTTTTGAAATTTATAGATTGAGAATGCAAGATTTGGATCTTCTTGAATTTATGAGATAATCTTATATTCCAAGAATACTTATATTCCATAATATCTTTCCAAGAAAATCAACAAAATATTTTCTCTCTCCATATCTCTTATTTTCGAAAATCTCAAGAAAATCAGCAAATATATTTTCTTTTATTTTAATCACATTATTATTATTGGGCTACTTAATGGGCTACTTGAGGGGCCTTTATGAGAATTAAGATTGGACCTCCAATGGGCTTCTGAATTTCAATATTGAGCCTCAATATAATTCAGCCCATTAATATTAATTAGTACCACTAATAAATTAATATTGCACTATCCATCTTAATCCATATTAAGATAATATGGGCTCCCGGTTATTATTTCCCGCGTTTAAGATTATCAAGTCCATTAATTAATTAAGCTTCTGAATAGCTCTAAATTAATTAATATATTTCACCTTGGAGTAAAGACAACTCAACATTATTATCCGTACCGAAGAAACTAATTCTTCACTTGCAAGATTTGGTATGATAAAACTTCTGAGCCCACCAAGGGGACTAATCACACGAGCCGTACTCGCACGCATTTCTCGCATTAAATCTTAGCAACCGTCGTATGATTAATATTACTGCCCAAGATACAAAGTTCGAAGTTACGATGATTCTCACCCAACATGAATTAAAGCAGTAACTATTAAGCACACACGGTCCTATTTAAGTGACGGGGATTAAGAAATTAACAACCACTGAGGTCTAATTCTTCACATTTCAGAACATAAGAATTTATCCTCGCTGTAGGTCCTCTTCAACACATAATAAATGTGCTAGTGCAATCTCTTAGTCAAGACAAATCAATATGAGACTTACACATCGACCTTTCACGGCGGATTGTTCAATTCCACCTAGGTCGTGAAAATGTACGTTTAGTTACAAGGAAACTGTTAATGTTATCTTCCGTGATCGGGTATCACCACATTAACTACAATGTAACTAGTACTATTATGAACTGTTTGCAATAAATATTCAACATTCAATCATATCTAAAGCATATGCGATGAAAGAATTATTCTCATAAACAAGTGTTTGATACACGAGTTATACAAAGTAAAAGCATACTTTCACGTATAACTCCAACACTTCCAGCCTAGCCTCTCATCCAACCACACCTCCGAAATCCGAGTACAATCATGTAAGTGTTGGTGAACGAATCTAATCGTAAAGATTAGTGACTGTTTTAATCCGTTTTTACGTCACCAATCAATAACGTGTGATTGATTACCACCGTAAATGGTAAATCGGGGTATGAATTTATTGAATTTGTAAATTCGGTAGTCGAAATTGGACTTATTTCGTGTATGTGTAGGTTTTGGTGTATTTGTGTGTGTTGGGAGTGTTTATCAATTTGAACTTGTATTTCACAGCTGGAGAACAACTATTTATAGAGACTAGCAAGCATGAGGTGTCCAAGACTCTTGGTCTCCCTAGCCTGTATGCTTGACATGTGTCCCTTTGATCTTATCTAAGCTGAATCTTAGTTACAAGGTCTTCTTTGGTCTTATCTCGGACTCATTGTTGTTCGCCTAGGTCGGCTTGATTGATCTTGTTGATTCTACAACTGAAAGTTGTTCGCCTCTTGAGGTTGTACTTTGGAAGTTGCTCGCCTTATGGCTTTGTTCAGCTTGGCTTTGGGATCTTTATCCTTTGTTCACTTATACACACCTCCTTGGCTGTTTGTTGTATCATAGTTTGACCAAGTTGTTCGTCATTGATGACTTCACAGTTGGCTCATTCTTGGTCTCGGATCTTAATACCTGTTCGCCCATTAGTTGTTCGTCGGGGGAGTTGTTCGTCACTTCATACACCTCTCAGATTGGTTAATGCACCCGAATCGTGATTTTCTTTGTTTAGACTTCAATAATTGTTCGCTCCATATTTAGATGATGTTCGCCTATCAACAATTGCCCCCTATCCTGACTAGATGTTGCATCAGACGAGCAACTTTGTGCCGAGCAACTGTAGTTAGGATATCGTCTTGGCCAAGATTTGGACGAACAGTATCTTTGTGGCGAGCAACATTGGAATAATCGTTTCGTCTTCCCATGGTCTGGGGAGATCACGAAGATGACGCCAGCGCAATGATTGCGCGCCGTTCACGCGCGAGCAACCCCGAGGCCACGCGCTCCTATAATTGTTTATAGGCCCTTCAATTTGTTGTTTAGCTAGGAATTAACCCCGTTTTCTTTCAATTTTATCCCCGGGGCTTTTGGGAAATTACGCCTGGGACCCCATTTTTGCTTGGGGTACAAGTAGTGGGGAAACTGAAAATTTTCCCACTTTTCCCCCTCTTGATACAGTGCTCCGGCGAATCCTTCCTTCCTCCGGCGATTTCGAGCTTTCCGGCGTCCGTTCCACAGTATTTGGCCTCAAATTTCAACTCCCAGGTAGTTATTCTTCTTCTCCTATCTTCTTCTTTACTTTTTCTCTCGAAAATGCCATCGCCGCCGTGTGGGTTCGAGCTCCACCGTCTTCTCCGGGATAGCGCCGCCGTCTGCAACTCTTTCTACCACCGTTTGGATTTTTCTTCCTCTTCTATGTCTTCGCAATCGAGCAATAAAACTGAGGAGACCCTAGATCCCCTTTTTCCCATTGTTGCTCGCGATCTAGAGCCAGTTGAAGTTTCTTCAGCGTCTAACGCTCACGTGGATTCTGTTGTTCGCTCTGTGGAGGACATCGGTGCGGGCCCATCTGGAAGAGAATTAATAGTTGCGGCGAACAACAATTTTGACGTAAGCTCTTCGTCTTCTGCCGAATCTAGAGATCCAGACCTTAACGAACTCACTCGCGAGTTCCTGGAAAGTATTAACTTCCCATCCCCAAGGATGCGGGAAAATGAGATCCCAGCTGGGGTTGCTCGACTATTTGAATGGCGAGCATATGCTGAAAGGTATGCGAACAACTTTCCCCGTCCTCAGAGAAAAATAATGGACAAGGTGAAAACTGGTTACCAGGCGAGCAAAATAAAAAGTGTTGTTCGCGAAGATGAACTGGACTCTATCCGGAAGGACTACAAAATCCCATACGATATTCACCTGTGGGCCCCCCGGGGAAAGGAAAGAGCTGATCGCCCACCCCCCGGATGTACGGCGATCAACCTTCACACCTTGATTGCCGGATTAAAGCTGCCTCTTCCACCCGTTGTTGGTCGATTCCTGGAGGCGACCAACTTGGCCATCACCCAAATTACTCCAATTGGGTGAATGAACCTTCTAGGCTCTATGTGCCTGTTCGCCTTGGAGGGGTATGTTGATCGGATCACTGCGGAAGAGATCAACTACTTGATGACAATTACAAGGTGCCCCTTGGGAGAAGAAGGCTATCACTATCTCAAGGCAAGAACTGGATTGAAAATGGTGGAAGAGGTGCCGAACAAGGTTCGTGATTGGAAGCAACACTTCTTTTGGATTGGGGGTGATTGGCGAGCATCTTCTGGTCCACACGGCGGCCCTGGACGAATAAATTCTCCAGCAGCCTATGGAAAACTGAAACGTAAGTTTGTTTCTTGCTCGCCTTTAGGCTAAGTAGTTCTAATTTAACTTTTCTTGTTTGTTCGCAGGCCCTCGTCTACCCAAGTGGAATTCGAAAGAGGAGTAGTTGAGCTCGGAGTTCCAATTTACTTCGTGCTTGGTTGGCCTTCGCAATAAAGCAGATAGAACCATTGACTATCTCTGCCGAACAAGGTGTCAAAAAGCTGCTCGCCTTTTGACTTACCCACACCACCTGGAGGCTCAAGCTGAGGTGCCCCCAGGTATGAAATTTTCTAACTCCTTGCTCAAGTCTTGTTCGTCGTTAACTTGTTTAACTTGCTCGTCTAATTCTAACTTCTCTTTTTTTTTTTTTTTTTTAGCCGAACAAGTTACAGTTGCCATTCCTCCCTCATACACCCTCCTAGAGCAAAGGGTTCTCGAAATGGCGCCGCCTCGAGGGAAGAAAAGGAGAGGGGACCCTCCACAAAAGGTGCTCGCGATGACGAACAAGCCCGAGGGGGCTAAGGTTCCAAGGCAGGCTGCTCCCCCCATTCAAATCCGTTCTCCTCCTACCTCTCCCCCCCATGGGGGGAAACGTTTAAAGAAAGCCGACGGGACTCCCTTGTCCCATGATGTCCCTGGCAAGGGGAAGGAGAAGGTGGGTTCGAGCCATGCTCGCCCAGAAGGGGACGTTGTTCGCCGTTCATCTGTCGAGCTCACGGAGAGGTCCGGCAAGGCGAGCAAAGATATAGGTTCCCCCAGAGGCCCCGAGGACACCACATACTTAGGCCGGGATGAGCGAAAATTTTCTGAGTAAGTTTTTACTTTCTTGCCGAACAAGTTTTTTATTTGCCAAATCTTTCAAGTGTTGACCTTCTTTTTGTTCGCAGATACCGGCCCAACGATTATCCAGGGCGAGCAGATCTGATTCACCAGTTTGCCTGCTCTAGGACGCCGACGAGCTTCCGTGATATTACGGACGACCATGTTCACCGAGCAACTGAAATTGTTGCTCGTGCCTGGTCACGGCCGTTGAACAAAGCGGTCCTCGCCCAGGGCCCCATTGATAATTTTCACTTATCAATGGTCCAAGCTGCAAACTCCCTTGTCTCAACTCAAAGGGGAATGGCTCAAGTAGCCGAGCTAGAGGAGACTGCTCGTCATCATGCCGCCTCCATCCGCCAGCTCACTGAGGAAAAAGATAAAATGGCGAACAACTTTAATGGCCAGATTGCTCGCCTAAAGGATCAATTGAAGTTGGCTGATGACCTGGAGAAGAAGCGCATTGAGGACTATCAGCTTGTCTCCGGCGAGCTTAAGGATACAAAGGCCGAGCTACTCTCCTCTAAGACTGCGCTGGATGAAGAGAGGAAGAGGAGAGAAGGAGCAGAAGAAGAAGTTGCTCGGCTAAAGAAGCAAATGTCTGAGATGCTCTCAAGGGAAGAAGCCGAGCAAGAATTTCAAGCTCGGAGTGGGCCCATCTCAAACTTGGGTTATATATGCGCCTATGCGGACAGCATTCGCACGGCGGATGCTTATGACTTCAAGGATTTAGTTGAAGAGATGAGCAAGGATCTGAATGAATTTCTGGAGAACTATCCTCCGCCGAACAATATCGAGATTCAGTTGGCGGATTTGGCAGTACTAGGGGTTAAACTTGACAAACTCGACCCTAGTATTTCCATTACTCATCCTCCTCTTCCAGTTGATGAAGGCGAAGAAGAGGAAGGGGTGGCCGCGGCTAACGAGCAGAATGCAAAAGAGGCCGAGGATAAAGCAGCTGAAGATCTGGCCCGTGAAATGATTGTTGAACCCCCTGTTGAGAAGGCTCAAGATCCTCCACCCGCCGAGCAACAATAGGCTTTAGACTTAATAATTTTTTTTTTGTAATAGTTGTTCGCTCCTTTTTGTAGTACTTGTAATGGCTGCTTCCAGCTTGTACTATTTTTTGGGCTTAAAGCCTTTCTTTAATGGAATGTCTTTCTTTTGTTCGCTCATTTTCTTATATATGTTAATTGCCTTTACATTTGTCAATGCCTTTATAATTATAACATATAGTGTTGGGCTTTTGTTCGAATTGAACTTTGCCTTTAGTGGAATCAGGGTTCAGCCTTAGGTTCTGTTCATTTTTTTTTTAAAAACGAACAACCTTTAAGTGGCTTTGGTCCTTAGGTTCTGTTCATTTGTAAAACGAACAACCTTTGAATGGACTTGTACCTCGAGCTTTTGGACTTTTTCCTTTGCTGACGAACAACTACTGTATTTACATTTTGAACAAATTACAAGTGTTATAAGACTGTTCATCACTTACATATACAATATGACGAACAACTTTGAACATAAACTAAAAACTTGCTCGCTTATAGATTTTTGCCGAGCAACTCTATTCAAAATTAAAAGACGTAGCACCAGACTATACAAATGTGGCGAGCAACTTTTTAATCTAAACTTAACCAAATTTTCAAAAAATTATGCAAGTTTTTTGATCCATTGATCCATTCCGATCCATTCCGATCCATTGATCCATTCCATTTGCTTCCATTTGCTTGATTCACTCGCATTCGCCATACTTGCCCCCAAGATAATTGTTCGCCCATTTACTGATAGTACTTCTTGAGATGTACGGCATTCCAGGAGTATGAGGCCGGCTTGCCTTCCATATCTTCGAGATCATATACGCCATTTACGAATTTTTCCGTTATACGATATGGGCCCTCCCAAGCTGGTCCCAGTACTCCTGAAGATTGGGCGAGCAGTTTTCTTAGAACCAAATCTCCAACTCTGAATTCTCGGACTTTTACACGGGAATTATAATAACGCTCCGCTCGTTGCTTGTATGTTGCATTTTTTAACTCAGCATTGAGTCTTTTTTCTTCGAGCAAATCCATTTCAGCACTTAGAGCAGAATTATTTGCTTGTTCATCAAAGTTGGTCGTCCTAATCGTACTGGTTCTTAACTCAATAGTTATTACTGCTTCTGTTCCGAAAGCCATAGCAAAGGGTGTTTCTCCGGTGCTAGACCTGGGAGAAACTCTGTATGCCCATAAGACTTCCGGGAGTTCGATAGACCAACCACTTTTGCTCTCCGCCAGTCTAATTTTTAATGTATGCTTGATTATCTTATTCACAGCTTCAACTTGTCCGTTTGACTGGGGATGATAAGGTGTGGAGTAATGTTTTTTGATCCCCCACTTTGCACATAATTCTCTCAACTCTTGTCCATCAAACTGTGGACCATTGTCTGTCACAATTGCCTGTGGAACTCCGAAACGGCAGACAATGTTCTTCCAAATAAAGTTGATCATCTTCTGTTGCGTGAGGTTCACCATGGCCTCTGCTTCTGCCCATTTAGTGTAATAATCGACTGCTACAACGGCAAATCGAACATTTCCTACTCCAGCCGGGAAAGGACCAATGATGTCCATCCCCCATTTTGCAAAAGGCCATGGGCTGTATACTGACATGAGCTCCTGGGCCGGGGTATGAATATTTGGGGCAAAAATCTGACACTGATGGCAAGTTTTTGCTTTCTTGATCGCATCCTGACGTAATGTCGGCCAATAATACCCTTGCCTGATGGTTTTGTACGCCAAGGCTTGCCCCCCAGTGTGATTTCCACATACTCCGGCGTGAATTTCTTCGAGTACTGCTTGCCCTTGCCCCCTAGGCAAACACTTGAGAAGTGGGACTGATATTCCTCTTTTGAAGAGTTGCTCGCCTACCAGAGTATATCTGGTGGCTCGCTTTACTAGCTTGACAGCTTCAAAAGGATTGTTTGGTTTTTCCCCACTTTTCAAGTATTTGACTATACTTGTTCTCCAGTCTTCTTCACTGGTTTGATCGTCGAGTTGGTTGACATTATAGCTTACTGTTGATGGATCTTTCATCTTTGTAACTATAATATCTGCCAACTCTACGGGTCCTTCACTTGTTGCTAGTCGAGCAAGCGCATCTGCTTGAGTGTTGCTCGTCCTTGGAATTTGTTGTATGAAAACTTGCTGCAACATGGATATTAGGTGAGCAACAATCCGTTGATACTCGATCATGTGATCATCTTTTGCTTCGTATTCACCTCGGACTTGGTTCACGATCAATTGTGAATCGCCAAATATTTGCAAGCGTCTGACACCAACTGCGAGAGATAGGTGGAGACCAGCAATAAGAGCTTCATACTCAGCTTCGTTGTTGGTTGCCATGAAACCAAATCTGATTGCCGAGGTGAATACTTGTCTATTTGGGCTGATTAAAACTACTCCTGCCCCCGAGGCTATATTGGTTGATGATCCGTCCACATAGAGATGCCAAGGATGATCAAGTCCTCTCGTCGGATCTGGTGGGAAAGTTAGTTCGACTATAAAGTCGGCTAATGCTTGCCCTTTGATCGCTGTTCGAGGAGCATAGGTCACCCCGAATTGGCTAATCTCCAGTGACCATCTTAAGAGACGACCTGCAGTATCTAGGCGATGGAGAATTTGCCTGAGCGGGAAAGTTGTTAGAACTTCGACTTGATGGTCAAAGAAGTATGGTCGTAACTTTCTCACGCTCATAACCAAAGCATACGCCAACTTTTCGGTTGGAGCATATTTAATCTCTGCTTCGTGTAAAGCCTGGCTGACGTAATATATAGGTTGGTGAAATTTGCCGTCTTCGCGCACCAAAACGGAGCTGATGGCAACTTCTGATGCGGCTAAGTATAGAAAGAGCTTTTCTCCTGGGATTGGTTTTGATAGGATTTTGACATCTCCCAGGTATTCTTTAAGTTGATCGAAGGCCGCTTGGCAGTTGTTAGTCCATGCAAACTTTCCTTTTTTGACGGCCTCAAAGAATGGACGGCACTTGTCCCCTGACCTGGATATGAACCGGTTCAATGCTGCTAAGCACCCGGTGAGTCTTTGCACTTCTTTCACCGAACGTGGTGGTTGCATATCCATGATGGCTTTAACCTTTGAAGGGTTGGCCTCAATCCCTCGCTGGCTAACAAGATGGCCCAAGAATTTCCCCGAGTGAACTCCAAAGCTGCTCTTCTTTGGATTCAACTTCATGTTATAGTGTCGAAGAATTTCGAACACTTGAGTCAGATGTTGAAGATGGTCTTCCTTCTTGGGACTTTTGACTACGATATCGTCTACATAGACTTCCACCGTGTCTCCGATTTGTTGGTCAAACATCTTGTTCACCAGCCTTTGATATGTTGCTCCCGCATTGATGAGGCCGAAGGGCATTCTCTTCCAGCACAGCAAGTTTTTGTTAGTGTAAAAAGCTGTGCTTTCTTGATCATCAGGATGCATTGGGATTTGGTGATATCCTGCAAAAGCATCCATGAATGTTAGCATTTCGTGACCCGCAGTGCTGTCCACCAATTGATCGATGTGCGGGAGTGGAAAGTTGTCCTTCGGGCATGCTGCATTCAGATCTGTAAAGTCTATGCATAGCCTCCAGGTTCCGTTTGATTTCCTCACCAGCACAGGGTTTGCTACCCATTGTGGACAAAGTGCTTGACGGATCAGATCGTTGTCTAACAGCTTTTTAACTTCTTCATTCAACGCTTGGTATTTGTCTGGGCCGTACTTCCTTCGTTTCTGATGGACGGGCTTTCTTGCTTGATTTATGTTCAGCTTGTGGCAAGCATGTTTCGGGTCTATCCCCACCATATCTACGTGAGACCAAGCAAAGACATCTAGATTCTTGGTGAGGAACTCTTTCATTCGGGATCTGTAAGGCTCTGGGAGCTCAGATCCTATGAATAATTCAAGATCTTCGTTGTCGGGATTAACTTTGAACGCCTCCAGCTCTTCGACTGGAGTCGCTCGTTGTTTTTGTCCCTTCCAACGGGGATCAAGTATGGGTTCCTCAGGGTTGAAATCATTTTTGATGTCCATGGGCTCTGCCCCCAGGCGGGGTTCTAGATCATCAGTTGGCTCGGTCCCATTGTTGTTCGTTTGTACTTGGCCCTCCAAGTCCCCCACTAAGGGTTGTTCTTCATCACCCCTTTGTTGTTCGTCAAATGGAGGTTCCTCGCGGGTGGTAACGAGTTGCTCGTCCAACACTTGCTCGTCCAAGTGTTGTTCGTCCGTATCCATGTGGTCGTCCGTGTCCATCATATTGTTCAGTATTGATGGTTCGTTGACGAGATAACTTGTTGCTTCCATCATGGATATTTGTACAAATTTTGCTCGTAGCTGTTGAATGCATTCTCGTGCTCTCCGTTGGTCTCCTTTAATTGTGCCTGCTCCACTAGCTGTTGGAAATTTCAAACAATAGTGGTAAGTGGAACATGCAGCTTTAAATTCATTGAGAAAAGGTCGGCCAAGAAACCCGTTATAGGTCGACTCCTGGTCTACAACCAAGAAATCTACCATTCTTGTTATATTTCTTTCGGGTTCATTAGCCGTTACAAGTTGTACTGCTAATGTTATAATTCCCAACGGTGTTGTCACAGCATTCCCGAAGCCTATGATTCTATGTGTTGTATTCCGAACATAACCCGAATAATCTCCCAGATTATCGAGGGTCTTCTTGAATAAGATGTTGGTGTAGGCTCCGGTGTCCACCAACAGTCTGTGGACTCTGGTCCCCATAATCTTGGCGCAGATTACGAGTGAATCATTGTGCGGAGTTAAGACGCCTTCAAGGTCTTTTTCGGTGAAAGTTAATTCTGCCGTTTGCATGATAGACGGCTTAACTCCCATTTCTTGTACTTGGCCAATCGCTCGTAGCTCCGCTTTCCTCTTCCGATTAGAATCGGGTGGTTGTCCATCAAAACACCCTCCCGCAGGACCTGCGGGTTCCATCATGAACAGATCTTCTAAAGGTTGAGCTGGCATACTGGGAACTGGTCGCCCGGGTTTGTTGTTTCTCTGAGGTTGACCATCCTCTTCGTCTTCTGAGCTGTTCTCCCGAGCTCTTTTCCCAGGTTGCCTTTTAACGAAATCGGAGAGCTTTCCCTCCTCATAAAATCGCCAGAGTTGCTTAAGCAAATCTCTACACTCACTTGTAAAATGCCCCACACTTTGATGGTAGGCACAATACTTGTTTGGGTTGAGTTTGCCAGTATCCTGGCGGATTTTACGTGGTGGGGAAAGCAACTCTTTCTCCTTTACGCTCTCATACACAGTATCAACCGATACTGTCAATACTTGGTTCAAATTTTCCTTCAAATCCGATCCTTCAGTGAATGCTTTCATGTTTTTCGGGACCCTGTAGCTTGTCCCGACGGGCTTTTTGTTATTCTCCTTAGGATCAGCTTTGTTCTCCCCTAAATTTGTTTGTAGGGCCTCGTGCATGGAAACGAAAATGCTAGCTTGGTTTCTGAACTCGGCATAAGTCTTTGGGCACTTCAGACGTACCTCCTTCCATAACTTCGACCCTTTTTTCCATCACAGCGACGGTCTTTGTATCTTCGCTCACCGGTTCTCCTTCTAGCAAAACTTTATCGAATCTTTCCATAAACGCCCGGTCAGTTTCATCATCATTTTGCCTCAAATCTGACAGCCGGTGTTTTTGGGAAAGATACGACCCCGCCGTTGAAAAGTGAGAAAGAAATTCTCGACTTAGTTGGACGAACGAGTGGATTGATGCCGGCGGCATTGATGAAAACCACTTGTGAACCCGATCGCCCAATGTTAAAGGAAAATTCCGGCATTGGGTGGCATCGCTGGCTCCCACGGAGACCATGTAGTCCGTATACTTCGTTAAGTGGACCCGGGGGTCGGCGATGCCTTCATATTGAATGCTAGCCGGAAATTGAATCTTTTTCTGTATCGTGGCCTTCAAAATGTGAGCTGCCAAAGGTGAGGATGGCATGCTGGTCGTTCCCATCCCACTCTGTTGGTCTAGTTGCCCCTGCATGTTCTCCACAGCCCTCCTTAGGCTTGATAATTCATCAAGAGGTGCCCCCTGACTTGGAGGCTGTTCGGCGAGCAAAGGCATTAACCTTTCTGCTCGTCGCAGTCCCTCGCTTGGAGTGGGCACTTCCTGGGCTTGCCTCCTAATGTTGTTCGCCGCATTTGGCCCTAGGCGCCTAAAGGCTGACTGGGAGAGTCTTTCATGGACGGATGGGCGAGGCTGTTCAAAAGTTGCTCGCCCATCTTCTGCTCCCCGGCGAGCAGCTTCCCGTTGGGGTTGGCTAAGCCTGTCTTGGGCACTGGAACGTGTTGTTCCATGGCTAGACATAGTTGTTCGTCCGCGACCAGACTCAGCCTGTACTTCTCGTTGGTCGACCACCTTGGCCTTTCCCTTGTTCCGTCTGACTTGGGCACTATCAACCTCTCGCTGTTCGCCCCTAGTAGTCCTGGGTCTAACAACCTCTAGGGACTTGTCCCTTGGCGTTGCTTGTGTTGGCCTAATCTGCTCTTGTTGCCTCTGGAGGGCCTGGAGAGCAGCTATGGTTTTAGCCAACTCGTTGGGGTTGTTCGCCAAAGCCTCCATCTCAGGGGGGAGGTTATGTGTTATGGTTGTATGTTGCGACATGTTCACATGTCTCGGGTCACGGTCTTGGTGGTCGGCCGAAGTGGCCCGGGTCTGAGATGGTCTTTTTGACAACCGTGATCCTTGGGTCTCTTTAGATTGAGGCATTTCAATTTAAATTACTTCTTAATTTATAAATTGAAGAACACCAAGAACACCAAGAACACTTTTGTTTGTATCTTCAAATATTTCTTGAGATTTCTTAGGAATCTTCAAGTTTTCAACTTGAAGTTCTTGTGTAATCACACTAAACCGAAGGTTCGAACCCTCCTTCTAGCGCCAAATTGTTGGTGAACGAATCTAATCGTAAGGATTAGTGGCTGTTTTAATCCGTTTTTACGTCACCAATCAATAACGTGTGATTGATTACCACCGTAAATGGTAAATCGGGGTATGAATTTATTGAATTTGTAAATTCGGTAGTCGAAATTGGACTTATTTCGTGTATGTGTAGGTTTTGGTGTATTTGTGTGTGTTGGGAGTGTTTATCAATTTGAACTTGTATTTCACAGCTGGAGAACAACTATTTATAGAGACTAGCAAGCATGAGGTGTCCAAGACTCTTGGTCTCCCTAGCCTGTATGCTTGACATGTGTCCCTTTGATCTTATCTAAGCTGAATCTTAGTTACAAGGTCTTCTTTGGTCTTATCTCGGACTCATTGTTGTTCGCCTAGGTCGGCTTGATTGATCTTGTTGATTCTACAACTGAAAGTTGTTCGCCTCTTGAGGTTGTACTTTGGAAGTTGCTCGCCTTATGGCTTTGTTCAGCTTGGCTTTGGGATCTTTATCCTTTGTTCACTTATACACACCTCCTTGGCTGTTTGTTGTATCATAGTTTGACCAAGTTGTTCGTCATTGATGACTTCACAGTTGGCTCATTCTTGGTCTCGGATCTTAATACCTGTTCGCCCATTAGTTGTTCGTCGGGGGAGTTGTTCGTCACTTCATACACCTCCCAGATTGGTTAATGCACCCGAATCGTGATTTTCTTTGTTTAGACTTCAATAATTGTTCGCTCCATATTTAGATGATGTTCGCCTATCAACAGTAAGGTGTGCTCTCCAGTCTCCACCTCAATGCCACAGCCCGTATAAATGGGATCCACATCCACGAATCTAGCAATCAAATTAATATTCGTAGGAAGAATTCCATGAGCAACTCTCCATGAGAAATATCTAATTTTTAGCATAACATCCAACGTCCAAATCCATTTTCCAAAGCAACTTATCCCAATCCAACAGCAGCTCCGGCTCCATTGCACGCAAAACATTCGTTTAGCCTGATTTGACGGAATACTCTCCATTCTTGGTGAATCTCCAGGCAAGTACATCCCTATCCCGATTCAATCCCACAGGAAGCGTCGCAATTCTATCCACCAATTCATCACTAAAAATATCATGCAGCTTCGGGAAATCCCAACCAGTGGAGTTACTAAGCATTAGGTCCGCCACCTTCAGGTCCTCAAGACCCCGTTCAGGTTCACCAATAAAAGTATTGCCGCCATCGAATACCCATGGTTCCCCCCAGACATCAACTGCCTTCCCATCCCCAATTACCCAAGTTAATCCTCCTTCTAACACCTTCCTCCCATGCAGGATACTTTGCCAAGTGAAACTGGAGTTATACCCAACCTGAGATGTCCTAAAACACCCCCTTGGGTAATATCTCAATTTCAATCCCGAGCTAACAAAGATTCCTCATTATGTATCAATCTCCACCCTTGTTTGGCCAATAGAGAATCATTAAACTTTGCTAAATCCCCGAGCCCCAATCCTCCTTCATGCTTTGGTTTACACAGGACACTCTTTCTAAGCCAATGAGTGCGTCTTTCCTCAACCTTTTGTCCCCATAAAAAACCCATAATAGCTGACTCAATTTTAGCGATAGTCTTCTGTGGAATCTTGAAGCACGTCATTAAGTAAGTAGGAATTGCATGTGCCACTGATTTCACTAAAGTAAGTTTCCCGGCATAGGACAAAGTCCTACTCTTCCAGTCCTTAAGCTTTTTATAAACCATGTCAACCAAACTTCGGAAAATTTGATCACAAGACCTCCCATACGAAGTAGGAATACCCAAATAGACCGAATGTTGGTCCACTCGACGTACACCTAGGACACCTGCCAGCTCATCCCCTCTTTCCTGTGAAACACCCCCACTGAACATAATATCAGATTTCATCAGATTAATTTGTTGGCCCGATGCCCGCTCATAAATCTCCAAAATGCCTCTGACTTTGTAAAGCTCCTGATGTGTAGCCCGTCCAAAAATCAAGGTATCATCTGCAAAGAAAAGCTTTGAGATAGCTGGCGCACGCCTGCAAATACGCACTCCATGCAAAACTCCACTTTCAACATTTTTCCTAATCAAACTAGATAGAACATCAGCACAAAATAGGAACAGGTATGGTGACAAAGGATCACCTTGTCGAATTCCCCTAGTCGGACGAAAAGACTCCGAAGGAATCCCATTAATCATGACTGAGAAAGAGACAGAGTTAATACAACGCATAATCGTATCCACTAAAACACCATGCATTCCAATTTTACGAAGAACACCTTCCACCCTATCATAAACCTTACTCATATCCAATTTGAAAGCATAAGACCCATGTTTTACTGCTTTATTATGTTTCATATAATGAAACACTTCAAAAGCAAGTAAAGCATTATCAGTGATCAATCTACCCGGGACAAAAGCGGACTGGCAAGGATCAATAATATCAGGCAAGAAAGTTTTCAAACAATTGGCAATGGTTTTAGTAGTTATCTTGAAAGACACATAACAAAGACTAATAGGCCTAAAATCTGTAGGGGATTTCGGCTTCTTAATCTTTTGGAATCAAAACTATGTGTGTATGATTGAAAATACGTGGATCAACCCCGTTATTAAGCACATCCAAGACCGCGTTAATAAAAGATTTCCCCACAATATTCCAGAACTTATGATAAAAAATAGCAGACATCCATCGGGACCCGGTGCTTTTGTGGGATGCATTTGAGATATTGCCTCTGTTACCTCTTCTTCTGTAAATGGGAGGGATAACACATCATTCATCTCAGACGTAATCCTGCAATCCACAGCCTCGAGTGCCTCCTCCATTTGTAGCTCATCATTAGCCGAAAACAGGTTTTTAAAATAATCCACAAACACCTCCTCAATCTCCTCCTCCTTCTTTCTTAAAATCCCAACCTTATCCTGAATTGCCCGAATGGTATTCCTACGTTTCCTCCCACTAGCAGTCTTATGAAAGAAAGACGTATTCTGATCCTCTTTCCTCATCCAACTAATCCTAGAACGTTGGAGCCAAAAAAGCTCTTCCTGGCGAATAAGTGTAGCAACTTTATTTTCCAACACACGTGCCTCCTGCACCACTTCATTTGTTTGTGCTCTACTTTGAAGCCTCTTAAGCTCATTCTTGTGCTTCTCAATTTCCCCAGGCAGCTTACCAAAAATATTCATATCCCAATGAAACAACCGCTCTCCACAATCCCTAATAGTTTTATCTAACCTCGACAAGCTGTCCCCACCACCGAAACTCCATGTATTGCCAATCAACTTTCCACATTCCGGCTCCTGCAACCACATCGTTTCAAATCTGAATCTCCTACCTCTAAACCGTTTTCCTTTAGAACGTCTTACCTCCCATTGAATCCATACTGGGCAATGATCTGATAAAATTATGGTCAGGTGTGTGACAGTGGCAGTGTGGAATAACATGATCCAATCAACAGTAGCCACACCCCTATCCAACCTCTCCTGAATACTTCCCGCCCCCGCTTGTTTATTCGACCACGTGAAATGAGATCCCACAAACCCCAAATCTACCAACCCACACTTGAACAAACAATTCCTAAAGTCCTCCATGCGCGATTCCCTTCTGTAGTTGCCCCCCATTTTCTCATAATTAAAAAGAATTTCATTGAAAACCCCCATAACCATCCATGGGAGAGTACTCAATCCAGCTAAACGTTCCAACATCCTCCAAGTCTTCCACTTCTCCCCATTCTCCGGAAATCCATAAACTCCAGTTACCCTCCACTAACAACTCATATTCACTAACGCATCAATATGATTCTATGAGAAAGACAAAACATTCAATGGACATTCATCTCTCCACAGCATCCCCAGGCCTCCTCGATGCCCACGATCCGAGCAAACACAATCAACAGCAAAATACCCTGCAAAACCTAATTTCCTCGCCACCCCCTCAAGCTCACGTGTCAACAATTTTATTTCGCATATAAACACGAAATTGGAAACTTTGGAAATAATTTCTTTCTTTAGAATCGGAACTTTTCGAGGGTTCCCAAGCCCCCGACAGTTCCACATCAGGCAACTCATTAGGCTCGGCGGGGCTGCCCCTGGGCAACCGCTGCCGTTTGATCATCAAGTTGCACGATCGTACACTTTTGCTTCTTCTCCACGTTCACCTCTTGTGGTAATATATCAGCGCTAACCTCACCCAACTCTCTTTTCCTTCCTATATGCCGCGCCGGGCCAACCTGACTATGCACGTATCCGGTTCCCCGAGAACGAGCCTCCCTCTTCCATGCACGAGTTTTCCTACCCACTTGAATATGGGCATCTGTAGTTAGCCCGAAACCCGGCAAAATATCTTGACCAGTAGGAGTCAAATGCGAGGCAGATAACCCAGTCATACTGGGATTAGACGCACCAAACGAGTTTCCCACAGAGACCGTGGGTGTCATAGTGAAATGACCAGCAAGCGAAAATAGGTTTTGGGCATCAGGAATAGATGTGGGAAAAGTGAAAGAGACGGGGATGTTATAAAGTAGGACTGGTAGGGCAAAGACTAGGTGTAAGATCGATAGTTTGCCGAGAATGGTTGGTGGTAATAGGATGTGATGTGGTAGGATTTATAATCTGGGGTTCAAGCAGAAGATTACTCTCCAATGTATTCGCCAATCCCGATATATCATCAAGATGGGTCCGTAGGGTATGGAAAATATGGGTTACAGGTATAGTTGATAAAGATGGGTTAGGATTTTGGGAACCAGGGGTATGCTGACCTTGAATCACATTACCATCATGCATGTGTGATGATATCCCCTCTCTCCCCTCCGGGCAATCATCAACAGGTGGAACAAAAGAGGCTGAAGGCTTCTCACGCGCATCAACAACGTCAACCGCTTGACCCTTGTATCGACGCAGAGGCGGTGCTTTGATCGCAGGGCCAAATTTCAGATTGTCAAAATCTGGATGCAAACACGATCTGACCAGATGACCCATAACACCACAGTGATAGTAGTAAGCGAGAAGGGATTCGTACTTCAAAGGTACCCAAAGGGGAAGACCTCCACACCTAATATGGATACCTGGAATCAATGTTTTAGTAATATCCATCTCCACCTTAAAGCGCAAAAAAGATTCCGGTATCGCCTCAGACGGCTTATCGTAATAAACCAACGTTCCGATCTTTCCTGCAATGGCCCGTAAAACCCCAACTGAGTGGCAGGCTAATGGCAAATCATATGCACATATCCATAGTGAAACCTTATCAATGCTAATCGTCGATGGTTGCTCCACTCCCGAAATGGACTTAATCGCAAACAGATGATTATCAAAGTGCTAGGGTTGATTGTTAAGTACCCAATCCCTATCCTCCGATTGTTCAAATGAAAAAATCCACATCCCCTTCCCCCAGTCCCTGCTACTTAGTTTCCTTTTCGGCTTAAAAGCCTTCACCATCACCTCTGCCATGGCAAAACCGTTGTAAGATTTATCCGTGCATAACCGCCCAACTAAGCACATCGGGCCCCCCTTCGACTCTAACTTTCCAACGAGACACCCCACATCCAACACATCCTCCACAACTCCACATCCCCCGGTTGTGGATCATTAAAAGCCTGTGTGCGACTCATGACATGTTACGAAATAGTGAATCACAATCGAGACCTGTCGATCACAATCAAAGCAAAAGAGATAAAAGTTGTTAATCTACCATAAACAAAGAGAGAAAAACAAGGACGGCTCTCAACTGCGAAAAGAAATCAAAAAGACCAGAAGGATAAAGAAAAAAGAAGAAGAAAGGCTGTGAAAAAAGAAGAATAGAGGTTGAAAAACCGTCGCGGTGGCTCCGGTTAACAGGCACGGGCCCCAAACCCTAACAAAACCTCACAGGAGAGAAATCCTAACTCCCGCAAACTTAATTTTATTTAAAGACCAGGATTATTATTTTATTTATTTAAATATATAGAATTTGATTAAAAAAAATATGAGCGATGTTAAAAAAAAAAAAAAAAGTGACATTAGAAGCCCAATTTTCCTTCTTTTTGTCCTTTTTTTTTTCGCTCAAAATGCAAAAACATTTCCTTTTTCCCTCCAATTCCATTTCTCCCCCAAATTCCAAAAACCCTTCTTCCCCAATTCTCAGAACCGCCGCCGCCGGACCGCCATGAAATTCAAAGCATTCCTGACAGACAACGGCATCAACCTCCTGGAGAAGCGGATCCTCCCCGCGCTCGACAAATTGGGCAAAACCTGCCACCTCTACCTCACCCCCAACCACGCCTTCTTCCTCCACAACCTCCTCAACTCCCACGGCGTCCACTCCGTCGCTCAATTCAACATCGCCGCCCTCTTCCACGACTACCGCATCTCCAGCCAAAACGACAACAAAATCGCCTTCTCCATCGACCTCCCCCTCCTCCACCGCGCCCTCCGCTCGATCCTCACCATCTACGCCGACAGCCGCGACCTCAATTCCAACGGCATCCTAATCAAACTAGTCAAAAAGCTCCCCCCGCAGTCCACCCAAGCGACGCCGTTCCTCACGCTCGAAGCCAAGGGTTACAGATCCGCCGTCGTCCAGGACGTCCCCGTCTCGAAACCGCTCTCACGCGCCGACGTCGACGAGCTCCAATCGGCGCTCGAATCCAGCCAGGAAATGCCGGCGACGCTGGTGAAAGCGCCGGATCTCGCTCTGCTGCAGATCTACGTCGACAGAATGAAGCATCTCGGCGATGTCATGGCGGTTTCAGTCAGCAAATACGGCGATCTCCATTTGCAGATCTCGACCTCGCTCATCACATTAGGAGCTGAATTCAGGAAATTAATGATACTCGGCGAAAAATCCGATCCAATTGAAGAAGATAAGGAATTGAGCGGACAGATCAGAATGGAAAAAGCTATATTAAGAGAAGATGCAATGAGAGTGGAAGTGAGTGTTAAGCATTTCTTCAAGTGTCTCCAGTACAGTCTGGCTAAGCCCGATTGCGCTTTTTACGGGATTGCGCCTCGAGGATCGTCGTTGATCGTGATTTTCCAGTTCTTCGTCCCCGGGACGAGGCAGACGGATAAATCCTTCAGTATGCATTGCAGATTGCCTGTGCTTGATCCGGGGTCTTAACTGAAGAAGCATTTTGTTCTTGATGTTGATTCTTTGGATTTATTTGATGAATGTTTGGTTGATTTTGTTGATGGAATGTGGTATTGAAATCCAGTATCTAAAGTTTGATTTAGATATATATCAATTCATGAATTTTGTGTATTTCTCCTTTCAATTGAATGAATTATGAAGATATTTTGAGAAAAATATCATTTTTGCACGATAAAAGATTAAGTTTAGTGGTTTATGTGCCAAAATTTGATAGTTTGTATCCATCGTAGTTAATAGTTTGGTAGGTTTAGTGTAATTAGGACATTAACTTTCTTTTATTTCCTTGTTGCATGATCAACTGTTCAGAAAATGATCAGTTGTAAAGTGCACATTATTTTTTATGATTTTCCGGCCAAAAATCGAACGCTTGACCAATCGAACATGTGAGTGACAAATGGTGTAAGGAAAGTTGGGGTAAATTTTTGCCAATAAAGGAACGGCAAAACTTACATTGGAAAGCTCTAAATGACGAAATGTAAAGCTTACCTTGGGTCAGTGGGAGTGCATAATATTGTAAAAATAATTTTTAGATACACATGGTCCAAAATGCTCCAACTCAAAAGCATTTCATTCTGATGACAAATACTTTCACTATCAGGACTACAATCTAATGAGAATGTGCACCTAATGAATACATAAAACAATGTTGAGTTCTATCATTTATTCCTATATCAAGATATGCAATACAAAGCACACAATCTACACAGGGTTTGCTTGATAAATCTACGAACGAACCTTATTCAGAATTTCGTTCAACGATAGAAGAGTTAACTTGTACCGATCATGCGATTTCCTCCCTTCCTCAACGGTCTTCAGCACGCTCTTGTACAAGCTGTCGTATCTATGCACAGGGTTATTGATGTCAATTCCATCACATCCATAGCTAAAAGAATAATCGCGCTCAACGTCCTTCCTCCATCGAGCGAGGACATACTGAGGTGGAGTTTCCTCCAAACCTATCTGGTTGATAACACTCAAGGCATGTCTACACAAATATCCCCTAAAATTGAACAAAGCACATACACAGACAATTTCAGCATCACAAGTGTTGTACATTACCTCAAACTCTTTAGTGTTTTCCCCGTCTTCTTTGACTAGGAAAGTCACGAACGAGCCCTCCACGTTCATCTGTCGTATACTGACACACGAGTACATACCCTCTACTTCGTCTTGAAATTTCAAGAATATGTTGTTCGTGTACACTTTCGAGAGCTCCAACTCCAAAAAGAAAATCGATTTGAGAACAAAATTAGGTTTCCTAGATTCTGCATCGGATAATCTCTCCCTTTGTTCGATTTCCACCACAGCTCGATCGTAACTTCGAAGAAAAACGCTAAGACTAGTATGTGGGGTCAAGTAGTCCTCAAACGGTGAAGTCAATAATATATCGTTCTCCTTAATCGGAATCATTCCGGCCAAGAAAACCTCCTTCAAATAAACCGGAGCCCATCTTTTACGATCTTCGTACAATACTTGAACCCATTCGAGTTCCATAAGTTCGTAACTTTCCACCGTTGCCCCCCAAGCCGCTTCGAACTCGTCTACGGTCAACGAATGATAAACTGCATTAACAAGCCCCGTTCTGATCGCATCGCGTTGCTCCATCCCGGCTAGTTCATCCGAAACCGCCTTCATAACATTCGTCAAAGAAAGACAATGAAAAGCTCTAGGAAAAACCTCGGCAATAGCAGTTTGCACGGCTTTACATCGACTCGTAATCACAGTTCCGGGAGGGCGTCCGATCATATACGTCAGCCATGCTCTGAACAGCCAAATAAACGACTCGACAGTCTCGCCGGAGACCAACCCACACCCTAGCGGCACAGCCTGCCCGTGGTGGTTGACACCGGTGAAAACCACCAGCGGAACCTCGTATTTTTCAACCAAACACGTGGTATCAACGAACACAACATCGCCAAAGTAATTATACGCACCCCTGCACCTTTGATCAGCCCAGAATACGTTACGCGAACATCCTTTCTCGTTTATATCAACCACGTAAAAAAAACAAGGACTGTTCAGCTGCATCCTCGTGAAAAAATCGAGCAGCTCCCGAGCATCACCCCGTTTAAGATTCAATTTGCAATGGCCTAACTCAATATCATGGTTCCTAAACTCATTTTCGTCGAAACTTGAAACCCGATTATTACTATCCTCCGCGTCAATGACCACCGTTCTAAACAACCTGATTTTATGAACGTCGTCACCACAATTAACCGGCAAAGGCCTCTTACTTCCAGGATCCATTATCCTATGAGACTTATAAATGTTACCGTTACACGGGGTGGTCAAATGATTGTGATCGAGTTCGATTTCGATAATTCTCCACCGTTTGTTCTCCATCAACCTAAATTTGATCATCGCGGGACAGCCCGTTCGTGTTTCGGGTCTTGGCCGGTTGGCTTCGGTTTTCTTCTTGAACCCTGCACTACTACAGCTTAATTTCCCTCTGTACTTCTCCTTGCTCTTTCTATACCAAGTATTACTCACTCTTACTCCGAATCCTTGCTGTTTAGCATAACAATTGTAAAAGTAATAAACGTCGTCATATGACTCGAATTCCATCCCGACAGATGGAGGCAGAGGATTGTCACCTTGTAAAATGTTACCGGCTTGACCAACGTATTCGGTCATCGTGCATTCTCCTTCAATCTCGTATTCTTCAGCCTCGTCGTCACATGCCGGTTCGCTATTGAGGGAAACTTCATCCATCTAGTGAAAGTAATAAACAGTATAAGTACTACTCCAGAGTGAAAGCTTCTAGATAGTAAACATGGTAATACTGTTTTAGCATACAATCAAGCATATTTAAACGCGATACTCTGTATGCTAAACAGTATTACTTCGTATACTAAATATTAACCACTTTGAAGAATAGAATTCATGTGATATTGAGAGAAACTTCATCCATCTAGTGAAAGCAATAAACAGTAAAAGAAATGTGAAAGCTTCTACGAACTTGGTTCACAAAAACTATATTGTAAACGTGGTAATAATGTTTAGCATACAATCAAGCATATTTTAAACGTGATACTCTGTCTGCTAAACAGTATTACTTCGTATACTCAATATTAACCACTTGGAAGGATAGAATTCCCGTGAACCTAGTTCACAGGGGACCTGCTCATACTCTAGAAGCTACTTAACAGGGATACGTAAACATATTCGAAAGTAGATTTCAACTATCAAATGAATCATAGTATAAACCAGCAATGGACGATAACAACACAACTTCAAATTATCTGGCTAATGATTTATACATTTTTTATGGCTAAAACAAATGTTGCCTAGTCTAGATAAGCTACTGATCAAATTTGCATTTCTCAAACGGTAAGAGACGAAAAGAATGAGCATACTTCTCATCTTAGCTCTAATACCAAATTATTTACACCAAATGAACAAAAAGCAACATTTTGCTTGCCAAAACATAGCACACGCATGCTTCATTTGATTGTACGGATAGCTTGAAAACGTTGTACATGTGAATGTATTTAGCAATTCAATGAGCGTCAACAGCCTCACCGGCTTCAATTTTTTTCGATTTTTTGGGTTGTATTCATCCCAGGACAAAAGTACAAGGACTGTTAATCTCTCCATTCCCACTGATAGATTATGAAAATTATGGTTTGGAAAATAGCATCAAGCAAACCTAGAATTAACTTTCAAATTATAATATAGCAATCTAACATAGTTCCATTAATGCAAGCAAATGGTGGTAATACATAACCCATATTCATCAGAAAAACGAAAGTTAAAGTAAAGTTTCAAAGTAGCTGAGTAAAATTTCTTCAAAGTTCAGAGAAATTTCATCGCACAGGTATTCACAAAAGGCCATCGCCAACTCGAGAAATTGATCAATTACAGTCGATAATTGTGAACGATCTTAAACTCAGAGCCAAACAGAGAACTACTCCACATCAAAATAATAAAAAGTAGTACTATTTCTTCTTTTAATAATTAAATTAATATGAAAATATATACTCCTATAATACAAGAGAACGCGCCGAAATGATGCTTACTATTGATCAATGGTGCTGCTCAATCGGCGGCGCTGCTCGGGAGATTGCGGCGATGCGCGGCGGAGCGCCCAAGTACGAGTGGTTGTACAGAAAAAGTGTGCCCCCGAGTTCCATTTAGCATATCGACGTATGTTCGAAATGAATTGTCAGATTTACCCTTTGCTAAGTTTTCCCTTTTTTTTTTCTTAATTGAATTCAGCAATTTTAGAAATCGATTTGCCCTTATACTGCTTTATACCCCATAACAAACAAGGCCTTAGTAAATTGTGTAATACTCCAATTTGACTCGTTCCTTGAGGATAAAATAATGGATTCTTTTTTAAATAGTTAAATACAATTATTCTTCTATTGGAAAAAAAAAATAAAAAATTCAAAGAGACCATTTGCAGAAATGAGTAAAAATTTGAGGAACAATTTCAAAATTTTATGTATAAGGAAATGAATTAGATAGAGTGAATGTGTTTTTGTTTGTATCAGTAAAGTTGTGACGTAAATCCACTTGAACTATAACACTTTATCTATTTTAAAGGTGTAAAAGTAAAATTAATTTGGAACACAAAAAAAATGTGTGGAAATTTTCATGAAACAAAAGGAGAATCAAACGTAGGATACTGTGAAACATTTACACTCAAATTCTTAAGCTAAACTCTATCCCTCCTCCAAATAGGGTAGGGCTACGGATCGGATTCGGGTACCCAAAATTTGGGATATCAGCAATTGAATCTTCAAAAAATATCAAAGAGTAGGATGATAATAATCAAAATCAATATCATCAGACTTGGATAAGCAATTGCTTCTTCAAAAACACATATGCTACATAACTTGGAGCGTAGACTGTTTTATGTTAAAGAAAACTAACTAAACAAGACAAAAAAGATCAGTGTCAACACTATGTAACAGAAGACGGCGTAACGCGTGTTTCTTCAACGCTGTGAACTCGTTCCAACGACTCTTCAAACACTTCCAACGCGACCTTGTAATGTTCTAGCGAGACCACCCCCTCCTCCACAACTTGCAACGCACTTCTACACAATTGATCACAAGTATCAAAATCACCACGCGCCTGGTCTTGAACGAATACCCGTTTATAATCCTTCTTCCATCTCAATAGAATGTATTTAGACGGGACTTCCTCCACCCCGTTGAAGTTCAACACACACATAGCGTGCCTACATAGATAACCGTAGAAGTTGAAGCAGCTACAAATGCAACGAACCTCAGCAGCAGCTCGATTGTAAAGAACTTCGAAGTCTCTGATCTCTCTACAGTTCCCTTCCTGCAATACCCTCTCCTTGACTAGAAATATCGTGATTGGTCCATCCACGTGTATCTGTGTTGTACTGAAACACGAGTACATCTCCTCGACTTCTAACTGGAATCGTTTGAATATCGCCCTGGTGTATACTTTGGACAGCTGTAGTTCAAACGAACATCGTGTTTTCAGATCTGGGCTTGAGTTTCGTGACTCCATATCTGCAGCCATTTCTTCCTTTTGTTTTTTCTGCAAGACTAATTCATACTTGTCGAGAAATTCTCTCAGCGGTGTTTGCTTGTGCAAGTACTTGTCGAAAAACATGTTCATTGTCTCACCAGGCCTTGTAGTAGCCATTCCCATAAAGAAGGACTCCTTCAGGTAAACGGGAGCCCATAGGGCTCGATCCTCGTATAATGATCTAAGCCACTCGTTATCAGCAACTCCAAACCGTTGGATCATAAACCCCCATGCTGCTTCAAAATCGAATGATTTTAACGTCTCGTAAACCCCTTTCAGCAACGCCTTTCTTATGGCATCGTAGCAGGGCAATCCTCCTAATTTCTCGGGGACTTTTCTCATAACTTGAGACAAGCAAAATCTGTGTTGAGACTTTGGGAACACATCAGCAACAGCACTCTGCAAAACCTTGCATCTGTCGGTGATAATGGTTTGTGGGGAACGTCCAGACGTACTAGTAAGCCACGCTTTGAAAAGCCAAACATATGAATGCAAAATCTCACTTGAAAGCAGCCCACAACCAAGTAAAACCGATTGACCATGGTGATTTATGCCAACAAACGAAACGAGGGGTACCTCATATTTGTTGGACAAACACGTTGTGTCAAAGAAAATCACATCGCCAAAGTAAGCATTCGCAGCCCTGGACCTAGCATCCACCCAGAAAACATTCCTCAAACGCCCTTCATCGTTTAAATCCATCAAGTAAAAGAAATTTGGGTTAGTCAACTGCAGACGGCAGAAATAGTTGTACATTGCTTGCGAATCTCCTTTTCTCAGGTTCAACTGATTGGCCTCATCGGGGGTAGTTTTGGCATGCTTCTGATTGAAATTGGAGGCCCCGTCACTGCCTGCATCTATCACAAGTGTACGATACAGCTTTACTGGTTGTACTTCAGTGTAAGAATTCGACAGCAACTTCCTCTTGATTCCACTCTTTATACCCTTGAGAACTTCCGCTCCTAATAGATGATTGTGCTCAAGAGTAACTTCAAGTATTCTCCACCTTTTGGAATCCACTAATCTCATCCTCATCATGGCAGGACAACCCGTTCTTGTTTCTTTTCGTATCCGGTTTACATCTTTAACTCTTTTGAATCCCTGGTTACTGCAGCATAAGACGGCACCATATTTCTCTCTGCTATTTCTTTTGAACCAAGAGTTTTTCACTCTTACACTGAAGCCTGCCTCTCTGGCATAACAGTTATAATAGTTGTACGCGTCGTCATAGCATTCGAACTCCATTCCAACAGCAGGAGCAACAAATTCTTTCCTTCCTTCAGAAGGGTTCTCTTTGATAATGCCATTTTGACTAGTGGTTTCCGGTGGAGTAGAACAGCCTAGTATGTCTGTGGTTCCCTCAGAGTTGACAGATATTTCTTCCATACAAATCAGAAATGATCTCAATGGAACTGGAAAAGCACGAGACACGTAGAAATATAAACAAATGCTTCAGAGGAAAAATTATGATACCAATTGCAAAATATGTCAACTGCAAAAAAACACAATTCTTGTTTCTTTCGTGATTTTTAACTCTCGATAAATCTAGGTAAACGTTAAATCAGAGAAATCAACAATGTGAATCATCTTCCTGCCAACACCAACTGTAATTAGATAATGCCGTCTTTTCATCTCGGATTTAGCTGATTGAGTCTAAATCGAAATAGAGAATTCTAGATTAAAATGCCCAGCTAAATTCATTCAATACCTTCATCTCTAGAGACAAATACCTCTCCCCAACCCCGGCCCACTGTAAACACGCACAGTCAAAGCACAAACTATCGAGCAATAAAAAATCAACACACTATTCATCACTGAAGCATGGGGATTCATTCATCAAGCAAAATGCAGATTTAAATAATTCAGTGTGATTATATAAACCTCAAGAAACTACACGAGATCTAGCAATGTATTCCCTTCATCACTCTTGGCCTATTAAACCCCCTAATTAGTCTTCTCTATTCTCACTAGTCCATCAACCAACAAATTACAAACAGATCAATCAACAATGATGACAAACGCAAGTAAATCAAGAGAATTACTTATCAAAGCTAACCAATGACAGAATCAAGCGGACAGAAAATGCGGAAGCATTATAAAAATTAGAACTCTTACAATTGGCCCTAAATCATGAATTCTGGAAAATAGTCTAACGGTTAGAGCTCTAGGATAATAACTTGGATCGAGATCAATATGTAAAATCAAACTTTTTCCAGCTTCTGAAACCTAAAATTATTAGTAATACACATCGATAATCAACTGAACGAAATTCTCCGTAACATGCAATTTTTCCTACTAGCTCTCTGTTGCAATCAATTGACAATTTAAGAGAAATGATAATAACGCGGTGTACCTGATATTAGAGACGGCGGATACCCGGCCGCCGGAGAAAGTTACCGGCAGCGCTCCGGCGAGAACAGAAGAAACGCACCGAACTTGGGTAAAGGAGAAGGTAAAAATTACTCTTCCTACTTATTGCTCTTGAATGTGTATAATAATTATAATTATATTTAAAAATAAAACTTAAAACTGCAAATAATTTTTTTATATTAAATATTACTGTTTATATATCCTTTATAATTTTTTTTTTTTATTATTCCATGGATAAAATAATTTAGATTTTGACACTGCTTTACTTCAGCAATTTGCAACCCGAAATTTAAGGAAGAAAAAAGAAATTCCAACCGCTTATAAATTTATATTGGGACAACTTCTAATTTAATTTATTATACACTAGTTTTTTTTTTCTTGTGTTCATTATAAAAGAATTTTTAAAGTTAAGTGTGCTTAACTTGGATTATTCATTTAAAATAAAAATTTAAATATGATTCGAATATTATATTTCTAATATATTTAAAAATAGTTATATATATTTATGTGAAAATATGGAGTATTATTTTATAAGCAAAGAGATATTACTTGATAAGTAATAATATATTGAATTGATTTGTTTAAAATACTCAAATAGGCAAAAACTTGTATGAGACCGTCTCATGGCATGAGACCACACAAAATAATACTTACCCTACCAAAGTGTTAATGAGCCATGCCCTAGTGACACTCATTCTCATTGTCTCATGCCATGAGACGGTCTCATGCAAGACCACGAGATATTGCTTAATACTCTCTCTATTTCAAAATAAGTGTTGTTACAATGATTTTAGGACAAATTAGAAATCTTGAAATATATACCCTCATATATATATCACTATTTTTTTTTATAATATTCTAATAATTCCTTAAAGATCTATTATTTTTTAAATTAAGATTCGGAATAAATTAGAAAAAAATGTGAAAAAATTAATTAAAACGATACTTATGTTGAAACTAAATTTAACTTTTAAAACGACACTTATTTTGAAATTAAAGAAAGAAATGATAAAGTACTGTAAATTGCATTTAAAAAAAAAAAAAAAAACCAGTGTCATAAAATGCATCTTGGGCATGGAAGAATTAGTGCTAAAGGATATATTATTAAGAATTGGCACTTAATAATCAACAATTATTTGCCAATTTCCAAATATTAAAAGACCAAAACATCGAATTCTTCCAGGAAAAGAAAAAAAAGACCAAAGCATCATAAGTCATAACCCCCAACTACAGAAATATTTAAAATCTCCATCATCCAAATAACAGTAACAGAATGTCCATTTGGATGGATTTCTTGTAAATTCAAACTGAACCATTTCCATTTCCATTTCCATTTTCAGAGTAGATGTGGTTCCTCTGAGCATCTTCCAACAAAACATCAGTAGCAGAATCTTCAGGAGTGGTAAGGATCTCCGAAACGAACTTGATCAACGAGCAAAGCCCACCTAAGAAGTTATGATCGATGACACCCTTGCCTTCGAAAACATGGGCAAAATCGACAAGCCTGATCTCCGGACAGGGGCTCTTTCCGTTCAACGCGAGCTCCTTTTCAAACATCATAAGAATCGAGCAAGAACAGAAATGGTACATAGTTTGATCCTCGAACCACGCCTTTAGTTCCAGCAATTGCGACAAAATGCCCGTGGAGCCCCCATACACAGTCGACGCAAAAGCACAATCGGGCTTAGAATCGACCACTTTGGAAGAAACGAAGTTTTTCAGATATAACCTAACTTCATCGGCCGAAAGACACTGAATCATTGACCTGTTCTCCGGCTTCCAGAACCCCGTTTCCACGTTTTGAAACACTTGCATACCTGATAGCCTGAATCCTAACGAAACGCTCGAAGTTGCTCTATCCTTCTTCAAGCACTTGTGGAAGTAGTCCTCGGTGGATTGCGGGGCCCACGTTCTTGACCCAATTTTAATGTCCATTACTGATGGGTTGGCCCGACCGAAAGTGAGGTCTTCTAGGATGAGATGTGGTTGCATGCCTGATCCATCAGACGCTTCCACCAGCTGAGTGCCGTTAAACTTGGGGAAGAATCTGGCTATGTGTTCGGGGACCTTTGTGTTTGAAGAGAACGATGTGTAAAAGGAAACCTCGTTGGCCCCACGTTCGTCGCCCTGGAGAGGCTTGTAAAAACGCCCCGAATCATCGGTGAGTGGTCCAAGACGGCCCGTACCAGCTTGGTGTCCTGCAACCTGATGATCCGGGACTTTAAGCATAGTGCTTACTTCCAAGATTTTCCCAGAAAGAAAAAAAACTTGCTTCTAGTTACAGAACACAGCCCTTCTCATATATTCCCTGCAATTATATAGAGATGAAATTAACCTTTCAACAAAGAATCAGCCAGAAATTCTCAGAAAAAGGTGTTGGCCTTTGAGATTCTATTGATTTATTCCAGTCTATCCAACGGGGAAAGAATAGCATTTTACTAAAATTGTATGAGTCAAGTTACACCTCTGAACAATCCTTAGCCTTACCTAAATTGGATAATTTCGATATATACTCCAAATTACTGTTTTGCTATCTAGTTACACAAGTAATCTACAGCAAAATAGAGAGAATTCTTCTAAAGTTATTCCCAGCTTTCCATTATCCATGTGCAAAGCTAGTTGCGGTTAAGCTATCAACAACAACCAATCACCCTATATTCCTTCTCCACTTCCAAACCATCTTTCTGGCAGAAAGAATGATTAACAAGAAAACTTCACAAACAATAAATCATTTGAACTCATACCGAAAGACTTCATAGACATGATGGAAACACCAAACACACTTAACTATCAAGAAACGTCCACAATTGGAAACCAAATAAATTCAAACCAAGTATAGATCATTTCTATATAGAGACTACTTTCTTTAACAATATTAAAATCAGAGTCAACCCAAAGATGGCGTAAGCATTTCAAAATAGATCAATAAAGAGAGCCAAAGAGATGCTTTGAGAATCCAGATACAAATCCTCACCCAATTTTTCAATTATTCAATATAAAGTTGCTTTACAAATGTTCAGTATGATAATGGAATGCGGTACCAAGATTCTGTGCAGTAACATACCTAATAAATTTCTGATTGAGCTACAAACCAAGGGATTAATTATTTAATTAAGGAAAATTCCACTAAACAAACCAAAAAGTAGCTGACCTTTATGGTTTTTCCCCGCAGATCCTATGCAATCTGAATTGTTTTTAACTCACACAAAAATAGGTAAACGAATCGATGCAACAAAGCTCAGAAATTCCAACAAAACATAAATCAGAAAGCATTCAAGGGAAAGGGAAAAAATATCACCCCAAAACGAAACCAAACAGGCAGAAATACTGAATCCACTGCGAAGAGTAGAATTATAACTAAGAAAACTAAAAATTAGCTAGCGATTGAAACTCAGAGGTAACTGCATTGAGATCAAATTACGCATTTGAACATTATTCAGTGTCGGAGAAAATCAAGTGAAGGAGATTTTCAGCAACATGCATAATTCCGAATCAATTGACGCAATATTTTAGAGTAAATGCAAATCGATCGGTTAAGATATGGTGACGACGGCGGATCCCGGCCGCAGGAGAATAGAAAACGTACCACTTGGGCGGAGAAAAAGTGACTTTTGTTCATTTTTCTCCTCGGGATCTTCCTATATAATGATATTTAATGCATATACAGTAACATTTATTATAAAATACTATAAATTGAGAAATCTGTGTGTACACTTTACACCCACCAATTTATTTACGGAAAAATATTTAATGATAAATTCATCATAAAATTTAAAGTATCGATTATTTAATTAGAAGTATCAATAATTTTATAAGAAGTATCATTAATCTGAATCAATTGTATTATATTGTAATTGTTGTAAATTTTCTTTAACCCAAACTAATGACATTTCTGGTGAAATTATCGATAATTTTGGTTAAATATTCGATACTATAAACAGTTTTATGATAAATTTATTATGAACTATTTTCATATAAAATTTACTCTTGAAAAAATGATGGTGTGACGATGAGACAATTCACAAATTGACATAAATTAGAGTAAGTTTTGTGTAAGATCATCTCATGCTCATAGTATGAGATTGATACTATTTGATTCACTTTTAATTTAAAGTGTGTCACTTATTAATTCAAACTTATCACTTTTAAAAAGTGATAACAATTCAACAAAAAATGATAGATTTTTGTTAAAAGTGACTAATCACTTTTCTTTAAAAATATTGTCACATTTTATTATAATTTTATCCTTTTTTTTTATAATTTGATCGTTCACATACTATGAGACAATCTCACACAAGTTTTTGTCAATAAATTAATTTCATCTCTTCCAAAATATATTTTTATATATACTATGTTGGTTAGAATATTCTTAAATAAATGATAATATATCCTATTGCAGAAGCAAAAATTAATGATTTCCAAATGATAAAAAGATATTATATATGTACACTTCATCGTGATAAAATTGAGTAACTTAAATGGTTAGAAATGTACTACTTACGATCTTATGCTTATAAAATTTATAATACTTTTTTATAGCGCAAATAAAAATTCATATTCATAACCTAATGATGATAAATAGTGAATTTACCATTTCATATATTCCAGATTGTCCATTTTAAACAATACTCAACTTCAGGAGCCAATTATGAATTGCAAAAGCATTCCAAGCAATAAATGAAAATTTATGAACTATTGATTGGACTACACGTAATTGATGTAATATTTTTTTTTTTTATCAAATAATTGATGTAATATTATTGCACAATTAATTTGTTTGTGTGCATTAACTACACTAAATTGGTTAATTATACGTGAAATCGTCCTCATGTTTCGCAGGACCCTACGTTATTTAATGAAGTAAATTAAAAATGCATGTCTAAGGAATCGGGCAAACCAAGTGTTGATAGGCGAACATCATCCAGCATGGAGCGAACAAGAATTAAGGACTTGAGCAAAGAAAATCAGGATTGGGGTGCATCTACCAATCTGGAAGGTGTATAAAATGACGAACAACTCCATCGACGAACAACTAATAGGCGAACAGGTATTAAGACCCGAGACCAAGAATGAGCCAACTATGAAGTCGCCAATGACGAACAACTTGGTCAAACTATGATACAACACAGTTAAGATGTGTACCAGTGAACAAAGGACTAAAATCCCAAAGTCAAGCTAAATAAAGCCAAAAGGCGAACAACTTCCAAAGTACAATCTCCAGAGGCGAACAACTTTCAGTTGGAGAATCATCAAGATCCGTCAAGCCGACCTAGGCGAACAACAATGAGTCCGAGATAGGACCAACGAAGACTTTGTAACTAAGATTCAGCTTAGATAAGGTCAAAATGACAAATGTCAAGCATGCAAGCTAGGGAGACCAAGAGTCAGGAACACCTCATGCTTGCTAGGCTCTATAAATAGTTGTTCTCCAGCTTATGAAATACAAGTTCAAATTCATAAACACTCCCAAAACACACACTAACACACCTAAACGTGCACACATACGAAATTATTTCGATTTCGACTTTTGTATATCCGACTTCATAACCCGAACCTCGATTTATCATTTATGGTGGTAACCAATCACACGTAATTGATTGATGATCTTTAAACCGGAATTAAACAGTCACTAATCCACTCGATAAATATTGATCACCAACACCAAGCAAAGTTTGTGAAGGACTAACATATTATTTTGTAGCTGACAAAGTATCATGTGCATTTTGTGTGTTGTACACAATTAATATTATTACTTGTAAAATTAAAGAGATGTTTGGTTGGTAAGAATCTCATATTATACTAATAGGGAATTTTACTTGCTTATGTGTTGACCTGTGGTTGATTTGAATGATGTGTAGTATTTTAATGAAGTTTGTAAATTTTATAAATGATGTGTTAATATTCTATTGGTGTGTATTCAATATGTGACATTCATGTGACATCATAACGATGAGTCTAATTAAAACAAATATAGTGACATAGATTTGAACTTTGCACCTCTTGCATAATTTTAAGTATTACTTACCAACTAAACTAATTTATAGGCTTTTACATATTTTCAACAACTATTTAGCTTATGTCCATAAATGTTATTATATAATCTATTGTATCTCACTTTATTAATGAATTGATTAATTAAATTTTAAAAATTCTATTTACGTGAAAATTAATATTTTAATTAAATTATTCATATTGTCTTAAAATCAAAATAATTTTATTTATTTAATCTTATCATATTAATAAGCATTAGACCTCGAATTGCACGATGCACCTGAGTTGCACTAAAAACTTCATATTAGTATAATAGGGAATAAGAGATATTCAACATACTTTAATATGTTTGTAAGGAAATATATTATATGCAAAAATATACAATATTAAAAATTAACTTTACTTGAAGTATTTAATATATTTATATATATGTATATATATAGATACACACACACTCTCATATGTACCAGATGCACGGTGCACTCACTCAACCGTTAAAATTGTCTACAATGAAAAGTGTAGACTGATTACACTAAAAATTTTACATTGAAAACTGATTTCAGTGTAAACTATATGTGTGTGTGTGTTTAATAAGTCTCTTGTGTATTAGGTGCAATATGCAATTCAAGTGTACTTTTAAAATGTTACAATTGTTCTTACGGAACATGTAGTGTTGTTTACATTTAACAATTATTGCACCCCTAATTGTTCAGTGTAAACAACTCTTATTATACAATATAAATAAATTCTCTAAAAATATATTTAAGTTGCATGGTGCACTTGGTGCACATAAGACCTTGACATATTTAAAAAGAAAAAACTTATTTCAACCCGCGTATTACGCGGAATTATGTTCTAGTTTTTTTAATAAAAATGAGAATGAGAATTTGGTTAGGTGATTAATAAAAACAAAAATATCAATAACATTACCCCTCCTAAATAAAGTAGTAATTATCCATTTTAATTTACATTTTCCCCTCCTACAATCATTTCTCCATAATTATCACCAACAACAAACGTCCTTTTTTTTTTTGGAGCTCAACATTTATGAGTGAGCCACCATAGAAATAATTCTTCATCCATCTGGAGTATAGAAAGAAAATAGCAAATTCTCATATGCACTAAGTGCACGGTGCACTCATTCAACAGTTGTCCATGTTTGTATTAAAAAGTTTGTTTCAATTACACTGAAAAATTTACACTAAATCTAATTTTCAGTGTAATCCAACCACACTTTTCAGTGTAATTGAAACAAACTTTTCAGTGTAAACATGATCAACTGTTGAGTGAGTGCATCATACACCAAATGCACAAGAAAGTTACTCAAAAAAAATATGTTTCTATACACATTTTTATTAAAGATTTTGAAATAAGCGTTACCCAATACTCCCTCCGTCCCGAATCTTTTCTCATAAGAGTACATGAAACAATTTTTAAGAAAAATGAAGTATGTGAGTGTGAAGTTAAATAATAAAATAAACAAGATGTGTTTTATTGACTGGTCTGTTTTATTGACTTTTGTGAGTATGTATTATTTCCTTTTTAAGGGTGTGAAAAAAGAGTTGGGACGCCCAAAAAAGGAAAATGTGAAAAAAGATTTGAGACGGAGGGAGTATTATATTATATTATACTCCCTCCCTTTTTTTATTAAATGTCATTTTAGGTTTTTAACTATTTTTTAAATAAATGTTATTTTGATGAATTTTCCTCAATCATTCCAATTTTACCCATAATATTCTTTTCTTTTTAAATATTTTTTCACAAATCTTTCCATTAAATTAATATTATATTTTATAAAAATTAATATTGATAATATCTTATCACGTCGGCTTATAACACTAATACACTATTATTTTGGGCACATTTATTGAGTCATTTGTAGCCATTAATTCCCAAAAGCAGCCCATGTCGGCAATGAGTTCTTATAAATTGATGGACCCACACCTGTCGCTTTATTCCTCAGCCAATTGATTCGCAGGTCAATAATTCCTATTCTTACAAATGATTCACATGAAATGAAAATAAATAATTAAGAATCAAAGAATAACAATTCAAGGGGTGTTTGGTTTGTAAAAAAAAAAAAGGGGGAAATGGCAATGAATTTAATACTCCCCCATCTCAAACTCATTTTCTCATTTATTGTTTACACGAGTTTTAAGAAAAGAGTTGTTTATAATATTTAAAATGATAAAATAGATATTTTTAATTATTAATGTATGAAGAATATAATTTTAAAAAGTATTATTACCTTTTTGCCAAAAGTAGATGCAGCAAACGAGTATATGACGAACTTTTTTGACAATGTAGAAAATGAGTTTGGGACGAAGGGAGTAATAGTTGGGAATGATAATATATATATTAGTTATTTGTTGATTTGCTTGATTTGTGTATATGATTATCATAAGTATAAGTAGTGACTAGTTTAATAGAAATTATTGATGATACTCCCTCCGCCCCCTAATAATATTTACACTTGTGTGGGCACAGATTTTAAGAAAACTGTTTTATTGACTTTTTGAACCAATGAATGAAGAGTATTTTGAATTAAAGTAAGTAGTATGAGAGTGTTTTATTTTCTTTTTTGGGGTGTGAATATTATTGTGAGACATTCCAAATAGGAAAATGTGAATATTAAGAGGGGACGGAGGGAGTATATATTATTATTAATTATATTTCTTATATTAAAAAATGTATTATATATTAATAATTATTAAAATATTATAAATAATAATAAAAAATAATTTATAAGACAATTTTTAAAAAAAAAATTACACTCTCCGTTACAAAGGAACTTGCACACATGCTTGTGGACACAAATTAAGAAAATGTATTTTTTTTAGTAAAATAGTGGTATATGAGTAATTATGTGTGTATTTTTATGAGTATGTACATAAATCAATATTTTTTTTTTTGGAGTATACAAGTTATAATGTGACGAACTGAAACAACAAGTCTACAAGTTTCTTTGAAACGGGGGTAGTACATGAGATTTTAAGGAGTGACTTTTTCAAGATATCGAATTACTATTGATATATCATTATACTCAACCAAACATCATTTTCATTTCATTATCATTCCTCAATTTAAAATTGTTAACCAAGCACCCCTAGGTCACAGTCTACATTGCAAAAGAGTGACATTTACTTATTTATTAATGTACTCCCTCTATTCTACTATATGTTTTTCGCTTTTTTTTTTTTTGGTGTTCCACACTAAATTTTTTATTTCATAAAAAAACAAAACACAACACTATTTTACTGATAAAATCTTATACTTTTCACAATTTCCAACAATTTTACAAAAGTTAGCATGTGGTCCACCATATATTACTAAAAAATTACATTTTTTTAAACAACAAATAAAATATATATATATATATATATATGAAACTTACTTTGAGACGGATGAAGTAGTATAAATTTTCATTTTGACATGGAACCAAAATCTTATAGGGCGTGAACTAAAAAATTCCTCGGTAATTCAATAATGAGTATGCATATAGTGAAAATTGTTTATACATGAATCATTTAAGGGTACTACTTGTTTTCAATGAAGAGTATCAATTTATTTTTACAAAATAAATTAATATTTTTCACTAAAAACAATTCATACACTTTAATAAAAACAACTTATATTACCTATAAAAATAACTAATAAATATTCTCCGATAATTCATGTATAAACAATCTCCGCTCTATATTTTGCCTTCAACTTATAAATACACATTATTATGCCAATTAATGTGGAACTTAGTAGCACATCCGGCGGTTCATTATACTTTAATTATTAAAGTCAAATATCCAGCGGCTATATTGTATAACCGAAGTCAAAGCACGTGGAGAGCACATGTCACGGCTAGTTGCAACTTATAAATATGCTCAGTCATAGAGTGAAAATTATACCTTCTTTAAAAAAAAAAAAAAAAAAATATATATATATATGCTATTATACTATCCGCACATGTTTAAAAAAAAATTATTTATTAATATTTAAAGTGATAAAGTAGATATTTTTTTGTCAGGTCTGTATGAAAAATATAATACTAAAATAATATTATTGTTTTTTTTTTCTTTTTTTTGCCAAAAATTGATATAGCAAATAAATATGAAACAATTTATTTTGACAATTTATTTATGGGACGAAGGGAGTATACCTTATCACTGGTCTCACTCGCCCCGATTACTTTTAAATAATTAAATGTGTATAATTTCCGTCTCACGAAATTTTATTCTATATGTGTATATTAAATTTATAACGTCAAATTTATATAGTTAATATATTTAAGTGAAAATATGATAAAATACTACTTAGAAATTTATTTGTGATGATTTCAAACAAAATTTCTCTTCTAAATTGACTGTTTTCTCTTTTATCATAACTTAAATTAGGGAATGCTTGATTTAAAATTTCTCATTGAAAATGATCATGAAATAATTATAGTGATTAATAAACATAAAAAACAATCTTACCCTCAAATTATAAAAATATATTTGTGTTTGTGTATTGATTAGTGTGATTTTTGCTTGACATTCGTTTACTTAAATTGCTTATTTTATTGGATTTCTTGCAATTATTTGCATTAATTGAACCATTTACTCTTAATTGTCAAGAAAGGTATTTGTGATTTATTTTGTAGGAAATTGAGCATTTTTGGATCAAATACGTGATTATTGAGATCGATCAAGAAGTGGGCTTAAGAAAGAAGAAATCGATCTAAAAAGGTCAATGCAAGCTCAAGGAGATGATTATTGAAGACAAGAGATGAAGAAGAAAGGGAGAAAAGGAAGCAACAATCAGAACCGGGGTTCAAATCGAACAAACGATGAAAATTCACCTTGATCGTGCACCTTGAAATTTCATATTTTTCCATTCTAAGATCGGGACACGTGCCAAAGATCGGGAGGGGAGTATTTAAGCATAAAATTTGGATTTTAGAAGAAGAACCCGAGATTTTGAAGACTCACATTCTATTGGGGAGAGCCCCTCTCCCCACACACATCCCACACACCAATTTAATTTTATTTCACCTTCATTCTTAGATTTTTATTTTTCTTTCAAGTTTTAGAGTAATTTAGCTTAGGCTTTGAAGATTTAAGTTCTATTTCAAGCTTGTAAACCAAAGAGGTGACTTCTTTCCTTATTATTGCAATTTCATTTTTATTTAGTTATGTGTTTAATATTTTGTTCTTGTTTAACTATGATTTTTCCTTGTAAAACCATGAGCTAATTGTTTCGTGCTTGGGATGTTAGATACCATGTGAAATCTTGAGTTGGGATTGTTCTTTGCCTATTCTATGTTGATATTTGGATTTTGCTTCTAATGATGGATTTGTATTGAGCTTTGATTGTTGATCTCTTGTAGCTTGTTTGTCGAGACATGTTTAGCGTACACGAGAGTTACATGAACATGATTAGATGAATGAGTGTGAGATTTATGATTGAATGCGTCTATTTTGCATTTGATTCGTCGAGAGAGAGTTAATCGCAAAGAACCCCATCATTAGACATCAATTACTTGGATGGTTGTTTAGGTAAGTGGTGAAGTCTCCTAGTAAATCCAAATTGATGCATAGAATTGACTTGACAATCCTACTTGAGTTTCACTAGGTTGAAGATATCCTAAGCATCACCACCTTCTTATGCCTTGAATAGTGGAAGTTATGTGAGAATTAGGTTTGAGTTGTTGATTTATGCCTAATTTTGATTGTTTTTTGAATTATATCTTTATTGATTGGAATTTAGCTTTGCTCTATGCATGAATTGTTCATATTGATGTGTGAATTCATCTTAGTGTAGACGAGAGTTACATTGATTTGATGAAACCTTTGTGTATGAGCAAAGAGTGTTTAGATGCGTGTTGTAACTGCAAATTTCGAATTTATTAAATATAATAAACACGAAAAAGATTAAAATTTATATTTATTCGGATTAAACCGAAAGACTTGTGTGCGGGTTGACTAACTCTAGATTTGATCCTCTGATTCTTCTCTCTGGTGTTGACCTTGACTTGGATGTTCTTCGGGAGAACTCCTCTCCTTGATCTTCGTTTGGGATTGGGCTTTGAATTTATAACATTAATACAAGGGCGAAACGCCTTATTTTGGATTAAACGTTATTTTCGGAAATTGGGGGATGAACGCCTTCGAAGGTGGGATGAACGCCTTTGAATTTGGTAAAGAACGTCCTTTGAATCTTCGAGGAGAAATGCCGGATCGGAGGGGTGCTGGACCTTGATCTCGGATCAGAGGCTGCTTGTCGTAGACTTGTGCGAAGAACGCCTTGAAGCCGCAAAAAACGCCTTTGAATCTTCAAAAGCTCTTGAACTTCTGAATTTCTTGTGCTTCTGTCTGTCTGGATGTGTGTTGAATGAATGAATGAAGAATCCTATTTATAGGGTGAGGAGATGAAAATTTTCCTCCTTCATGGTGCCACATGACGCTTTATGATTGGCGATGCCGATTTGATGGGCCTTTATAGGCCAATTTCCAGATTTAGTTGATTCTCATTAATTTTTTTCCTTCTTCATGCAAGATACGATTTGATATTTTCTTGGGCACTAAGTCAACCGTATTAATTACTGCAGACTAATATTTTTGGCAAGTTTGTACGTGTATATTAAATATCAATAAATTTAATTATTTAATTTGAGAATTAATTTATTTAAATCCCCAAAACAAAATAATAAATTTATTTTGATATTAATATTTATTTGTACACGTGTTATTATTTAATTGGGTGCAAAATTAATTTGCTTACAAATGCCCCCTCGTGCTTTGTTCACGGTCATTTGTGACTTGGAGTGAATGAAGTACGAAAATCTTTACGCCCTCATTTGCTTTTGGACTTTTGAATCATGACTGAACTTAGAAGATGTCTAAGCTGCCTACGTACATCTTTGGTCTAAGAGGATCAAGTCATAACGTAGTTCAAGGGGAATTTGATTTAATTTGGGGGTGCAATAAAAAATTTATACTCGTGTAGGCTAGGAGTGACATACAGTTTAAGCTCGTGCGTCAAGGAGATTTGATTTGAATTTGTTTGATAGTTTATACTCGTATCAGGGAGATATACTTTGAACTTGTTTGATAGTTTAGACTCGTATCAAGGAGCATTACAACTTTGCAGACAGTTTAGTCTCTTATCAAGGAGATTTCATTTGACTTGGGGAGACTTCAGTTTGATCTTTAGCTTGAGAGCTTCAGACAGTTTTGTCTTTCGCCAAGGAAACTTGATTTGGTTTTGAGATAGTTTTCACTCATATCAAGGAGCTTCATTTGATTTGGATTTTGGAGAGACTTCAATGTGATCTCCGGCTTGAGAGCTTCATACAGTTTTATCTCTTATCAAGGAGAATTTGATTTGGCTTTGAGATAGTTTTCGCTCGTATCAAGGAGCTTTACAGACAGTTTATGCTCTTGTCAAGGAGATTTGATTTGAATTTGTTTGATAGTTTATACTCGTATCAGGGAGATATACTTTGAACTTGTTTGATAGTTTTCGCTCGTATCAAGGAGTTTTACAGACAGTTTATGCTCTTGTCAAGGAGCATCTTATTTGACTTTGGCGAACTTCAAAAAGTCTCTTCGAGTACTATGTCTCCTTGCTTGACTAATTGCATGACTTTTTCCTTGAAGATAAAACAATCTTCAATTGAGTGGCCCACTAAGCGGTGGTACTTGCAGTATTTTGGGTTATCAGTGCGTCCGGCTTCTTCCAGCCGTTTCATCTTAGGCAACTCGATAAGTTTTGCATCCACCAAGTCATCAAATATCCCCGAGACGTCAGAGTCTAAGAAAGGATATTGTTTTTGGCGTAGCTCTTTCAGAGTCAACCCGTTTTGCCCCCTATCGCGAGGAAGATTCGTTATGTATTCCTTACTTGAAGGCTTAACATATATCATGTCGTGATGCTTTTGACTTGGTGGTTCTTCAACTCCATTTGCGGTCATACTTAACTCCATGTCATGAGCTCTTGTAGCTAGCTCTTCGAAAGTCTTTGGTTGAATTCCTTGAAGAATGTATCGGAGACCCCACTGCATGCCTTGGATGCACATCTCGATTGCAGAAGTCTCAGACAGTCGATCCTTGCAATTTAGGCTCAAGTTTCTCCATCGATTTATATAATCGATAACGAGCTCATATTTCTTTTGTTGAGTGTTGGTTAGCTCGATCATGCTAACTGTCCTCCTTGTGCTATAGAACCGATTTAGGAACTCATACTTCATTTGGTCCCAACTGTCGATGGAGTTAGCCTCCAAGTCGATGTACCAGTCGAACGCGTTCCCTTTTAAGGATCGAACAAATTGTTTGACGAGATGGTCTCCGTAAGTTCCGGCATTGTTGCACGTTTCAATAAAGTGGGCCACGTGCTGCTTCGGGTTCCCCTTACCATCGAATTGTTGGAACTTTGGAGGTTGGTAACCGGTTGGCATTCTCAAGCTATCAATGCTCTTCGTATAAGGCTTGGTGTAGCTGAAGGTTGATTTGGAGGTGTCATCAATCTTTCCTTTCACCGTCTCCAAGATGAGCTCCTTGAGCTGGTCGAGTTGGATCCCTCCATTCGATGAGATTTGTAGCTCCTTGGTAGTTGCCTCGGTTTCACTGACTTGACGTTGAGTTGAAGTTTTCTCGTCGTGCTCCTCAACTTGCTTTCCTTTGACGTGGCTTGCATCGCTGCCATCTACCCTATTCATTAGACTAGCGATCTGGATGTCTTGATTCTTGACATGATCCGTAAGCCCCGCTACGGCCTTGATGAGGCTGTCAAGTTTTTCATCAATGGTTGAGGCATCCGCCATCATGGCTGGCGCTACGCTTGAGTCTGAAGATGAGCCCGATGATGAGCGCGGGGTAGAGCATGCAGAGTTGACTTCCTCATCTTCGCCGATGTTGGGAGGCTTGTTCATAACTATCCCGAATGAGGGGTTTCCTTCTGAAGAGGCGTGTGTCGATGACTTCTTCGACATGTTTCTTGTGATAATGTTGGCGTTAGGAGCCGTTGAGGGTTTGGTCCTTAGCAAAATAATATTGCGTGGAGGAGTAATTCTGACGATCCTAAGCTTGCTTGAGGAGAGAAGAGATGAGAGGTAGAGTAGGTCCCACTGGGCGTGCCAAATTTGTAACTGCAAATTTCGAATTTATTAAAAATAATAAACACGAAAAAGGATTACAAATTATATTTTTTCGGATCAAACCGAAAGACTTGTGCGGGTTGACTAACTCTAGATTTGATCCTCTGATTCTTCTCTTTGGTGTTGACCTTGACTTGGATGTTCTTCGGGAGAAATCCTCGCCTTGATCTTCGTTTGGGATTGGGCTTTGAATTTATAACATTAATCCAAGGGCGAAACACCTTATTTTAGATTAAACGTTATTTTCGGAATTTGGGGGATGAACGCCTTCGAATGTGGGATGAACGTCTTTGAATTTGGTAAAGAACGTCCTTTGAATCTTCGAGGAGAAACGCCGGATCGGAGGGGTGCTGGACCTTGATCTCGGATCGGAGGCTGTTTGTCGTAGACTTGCGCGAAGAACGCCTTGAAGCCGCGAAAAATGCCTTTGAATCTTCAAAAGCTCTTGAACTTCTGAATTCCTTGTGTTTCTGTCTGTCTGGATGTGTGTTGAATGAATGAATGAAGAATCCTATTTATAGGGTGAGGAGATGAAAACTTTCCTCCTTCATGGTGCCACATGGCGCTTTATGATTGGCGATGCCGATTTGATGGGCCTTTATAGGTCAATTTCCAGATTTAGTTGATTCTCATTAATTTCTTTCCTTCTTCATGCAAGATACGATTTGATATTTTCTTGGGCACTAAGTCAACCGTATTAATTACTGCAGACTCGTATTTTTGGCAAGTTTGTACGTGTATATTAAATATCAATAAATTTAATTATTTAATTTGAGAATTAATTTATTTAAATCCACAAAACAAAATAATAAATTTATTTTGATATTAATATTTATTTGTACACGTGTCATTATTTAATTGGGTGCAAAATTAATTTGCTTACACGTGTATCTCGTGCTAACTCGTCGAGAGAGAGTTAGAACGTAGGATACTGATTAGGCGTGAAATTGTCATGATTCGTCGTTTGAAATACCCTAGTTTTGGTCGATTTTATCGAGTATTTAGATTCAATTGAGCATTATTTCTATACATTGATAAATTTGTCTCTTTGATGCTCATAGGTGAATCGAGGATGAAAAACGGAGTTCGTAGGACTTTGATTCGACTCAAACGGATGCCCGGATGAGAAGATATCGAAGAAATACGATTGGTAATAGTGTGGAAGAAGAAAAGTATTACTTTGGGAAATTCTGGAGTCACTCAAGTGGCTCAGGTCGAGCACTAGCGCTCGAGCACGTTGCTCGAGCGCAAAAAATTTACAGAAGATTTCTCGCGCTCGAGCATCTCGAGCGCCCCAAAACATACAAAGAAATTTGAGCGCCACCGCTCGAGCGTGCTAGCTCGAGCACTTCCAACTTTTGTGCTTCCGGATGCATTTTTCGGCCCACGAGTTCCCGATTCGGTCCGATGCTTATATATACTTATCCCGAGCTCGTTTTTACGGAGACCTTGACACCACTTGATACCTTATTACTTTTAGAGTTAGTTTTTGGAGAAGAGGAGATGAGCAAGCTTTACTTTACGTTTAATCGAGGTTTTAGTACGAATTCTTAGTTTATTTTCGTTTCTTAGTTTCTTTTTATTAGTTCGATTACGTTAAACACTTTAAACTTTATTTTTATTAATTAAATTTCAGTTCTTTGCAAGTATTTCTTTAAACCCTAGTTTATGTTTGATCTTTTATTTGTCATAGTCATTATGTTCATGTTCGTTACTTCTTCTATTGCTCTTGTTTACGTAAAAACCATGTCTAGCTAAAACCCTTGCATGCTTAGGGTAGGATGAACTCGTAGAAGTAGGTTGTGGGTATGTAATTAAGGCAATTTGTGACGTTAGGTTTTAATTCTCTTAATTAATGAATTCTTAAAATCAATCTTAACTTTATTCTTGAATTTCGTACGAAAAGTGTTAGAGAGAGGACGACCGTATCACTCTTTAATAACGAGTAGACTTAATGAGAGGGTTTAGAAAGGGTTAATTAATCTACCGGTTTATCTAAGGAGGACGACCGCATCACCTTAGTTTAAATTAGGTTCTCGTTAATTAAGCACTATCTATTAACTTGTTCGTAGATTAGTGAAGTCGATTGTTAGGATAAAGTATTAGGGTTTTAAGTCTTGAGCTTTCATCTTACAATCTTTAACTTAGGTTATTTCTTGCGCGTCACAATTATTTTGATTATGTACCTGCTCCATTAGTATATGTAGGGATTCCTATCCTGAGCATCACCATCACTTATTTGAAAACACACATTAGTTAATTCGTTTAATTCATTCTTTAGTTTAATTAGTTTACTTTAGTCTAGAATGAATTCTTTAAAAAAATCCAAAAATATACACTCATATTAACTACGACGCGTAGATCTTCAGGGATCTATTCGCATACATACCTTCCCTTGGGTTCGATAATACTTGGTCCCTATACTTGCCCATTCTACAGTGAACCCATACTCTTGCGGGGAAACTACTAGTAGAAAGCTGGTATATTCGCTTCAAGTCAGATACCGTCAATAAGCCTTAAACGTTTGATAGTCTGTTGAATGTTTAGGTGAAGTGTTACTTGTTCTAATCCATGAACAATTGAGATTTTGACATAATTCAATGTTTGATCATAAGGATTACATAACGGAAATCATTTGAGGCATTCAAATTCCCTTGCACTTCGTCTCGAAGTTAGATAAATTTCTTTTATTGCTTGCTAGTTTGCTTGTTTTAATTTCCTTGTTTAGTAGCGTGATCAACCCAAACGTGTCCTTTAATTTTCCTTGCATGCCAACGTGAATCGACTTAGCTAACCACTTGCTTCCTTTGGGTTCGATAATTTTATTACTTGGTCAATTGTCTTACTATAACAACGATCTCGTACACTTGCGAGTGAGTTCAAATTTGTGCTTTAACGAATTTGGCAATCAAGTATGTGTATGTAATATGGTTTGATATGGATCCAAATAATGATTTTTAAGGAAGTAAAATAGAAAATGGATCCTCTACAAAAAAAAAAATTGTAAATTTTTAAAATATAAATAAGTAGGACTTATATAATGTGTTTCTCTTTGAAATTTACAAGAAATTTAAATAAGAAATTTAAACACACAAAATGAAAAGGGTCCGTCCATGTCCAGGAAAATATATCATATTTCAATAATTTCTTATAAATATATGATGCCAATTATACGTATAACTTTTAGAGTACATCCAGCGTTACATTATATAACTTGCGTTACGTCGAAGCACATGGTGAACACATGCAGGTTTCACGTATACATACATAGTATGATAGTATTACATTGAAGTCTAATTTAAGACAAAGTATTATATGAAAATAGTTTATGATAAGTTTATTATGAAACAATTTTAAAGTATCATTAATCTCATCGGAAGTATCATTAATCTGAGTTCAAGAAAATTGTTTTAAATTTTTTTGAACTCAGACTAATGATACCCCTGACAGGTTTAATGATACTCCTGATGAGACTAATGATACTCTAAAACTATTTCATGTTAAGCTTATTATGAAGCGTTTTCATATAATACCTACTCCTAATTTAATACTTATTTTTACTTTTAACTAATTTTTTTTTAATTAATAACACAATACACATGTGGAATATTGCATGAAATTACTGTGTAATTTGAAAATGGCTCAAAACCTTCTATGGTTTATCCCATTTTCTAAAAAAAAAAAAACGAGCGAATGATTTTCTTTATTTTAAAATTTCAATAATCAATATTTTAAATAGATAACAATGTGAGTGTGAACTCATATTTGAAAAGAAAAAAAAAAGAGAATTCTCTTTATTTAATACCGGGGGGGGGGTGTGTTTGTGTTCCAACCCAAAAGGGGTTTGTGCAATTAACCCATCTTTTTTTAGCAAACCAGATTGTGAAACAAGGACATTGATTTTTTATTTTTTATTTCAAAAATTTGCCAGAATTACACCATGGAAAAATTACCAAAACCTAAAAAATGATCTACTTGTATGTATCAGTCATAGGATAACTTTGATTATTTAGGTGAGGATGTGTTCAATCTGTCCTTTAAATTTATAGGGAAAAAACAATAGATTCTGTTATTGGATAGCTCAGATAAGTAATTCTCTTGATATACTTGTCATCATTATCGATTCTAGTGAGAATTGAGAAGGGTAATTAGGGGGTTTAACAGGCCAAGAGTGATGAAAGGAATACATTGCTAGATCTCGTGTAGTTTCTTGAGGTTTATATATTCACACTGAAATATTTACATTTGCATTTTGCTAGATGAATGAATCCCCATGCTTCAGTGTGTTGATTTTTTTATTGCTTGATCGTCTGTGCATGTTTACAGTGGGCTGACTAGTTCGTGGATGAATTTAGTTGAGCATTTTGGATCTAGAATTCTCTATTTCGTTTAGACTCTATCAGCTAAATATGAGATGAAAGACGGTCTTTATCTAGTTACAGTAGGTGTTGGGAGGAAGACAATGCACATTGTTGATTTCTCTGCTTTACCGTCTACCTAGATTTATCGAGAGTTAAAAATCACGAAAGAAAAAAAATTGTGTTTTATTTTTATTTTTATTTTGTTATCCATCAACATAAGAAGCAGTTGACATATTTTGCAATTGGTATCATAATTTTTCCTCTGAAGCATTTGTTTATATTTCTACGTGTCTCGTGCTTTTCCAGTTCCATTGAGATCATTTCTGATTTGTATGGAAGAAATATCTGTCAACTCTGAGGGAACCACAGACATACTAGGCTGTTCTACTCCACCGGAAACCACTAGTCAAAATGGCATTATCAAAGAGAATCCTTCTGAAGGAAGGAAAGAATTTGTTGCTCCTGCTGTTGGAATGGAGTTCGAATGCTATGACGAAGCGTACAACTATTATACTACCTCCGTCCCCCTAAAGTATGGCTTTCTGTTTTTTTTAACAATTTTATTTTCTTTACCATTTATTGGTCACTTAATATTTTCACATGTAATCGGTCAAAATACCCTTACTTTATCTATTTTATCTAAGTTTTCCTAAGACCTGACAAAAACAAACGACCATACTTTTGGGGGACGGAGGGAGACAAGCTTCAGAGTAAGAGTGAAAAACTCTTGGTTCAAAAGAAATAGCAGAGAGAAATCAGTGCCGTAGTAGCCAGGGATTCAAAAGAGTTAAAGATGTAAAGAGGATGCGAAAAGAAACAAGAACGAGTTGTCCTGGCATGATGAGGATGAGATTAGTTGGAGAATACTTGAAGTTACTCTTGAGCACAATCATCTACTAGGAGCAGAAGTTCACAAGGGAATCAAGAGGAAACTGCTTTCTAACTCTTATACTGAAGTACATCCAGTAAGCTGTATCGTACACTTGTGATAGATGCAGGCAGTGATGGGACCTCCAATTTCAATCAGAAGCATGCCTGTTGGATTTATCGATTAATAAAAAATAGGGAGTTGGAACGATCAACCTCGTAATTACAGTGGAAAGAATTCGAGCCGGTTGGATTCTACGTATAATCCGTGATCCTTATAGTCAGAACTCAATTACTAGAATTAATTCACGAATTGGTTCATAATCCACAATATAAATGTCTTGGTTTGAGTATAAGTATGATATGAGTAAACTGCACTTTTGGTCCCAGCAACCACGCACCTCCCCGATTTTGGTCCCATAATTGCAAGAGTGGTCCCAAAATCTCAATTTTTTTACAATTTTGGTCCCAACGTTAGTCAACCGTTAGCAGTTTTGGTCCCAACACCACCAAAGTCATACCATTTTTTTTCCATGTCTCCAATTTTCACTTGGAAATAAATTCAACCTTTATTGATTCTAGATAAAAATATTGGATTCTCGGATTTGCCATATAAGAATAACAACAAATCAAACAGCTTCTCTAGCCATTATTGAACTGGTAAACAGACGACGACGTTGTATTCGGCTTCGAAATCGCTCTGTTCTCTTCTCATCTCTCCGGCACCAAACCCTAATCCATCACTCCCCAGAAAATTTCACCACCACAACCTCCCCAATCATGACGATCCGCCACCTAATCAACCTCACCCGTCATTCCGGGAGATCCATCCATGCCTTCATCCCTCGCCGGACCCTCTCCACCGCCGTCACCGCTTCTCCCGATGCCTCCCTCCCCTCTCCGCCACCCCCAACAGCTATGATCTACGATCGATTAGCGAAGCCGTCAAAGAGAAGCTGAAGAGATTAGAACACTCCGATAATCGGTTTCTCAAGCACAATTCTCCTCACCCGACTGTGACTTCTCACACCGATATTCGGTCCACTCCGCTCACTCGAGTCACGACTCTCCCCAATGGCCTCCGTATCATGACCGAGTCGACTCTCGCATAAAAAACGACCACCGTCGGTGTCTTCATTGAGGTTGGATCGAGGTTCGAAAGCGAGGAGACGAACGCCACCGCACATTTTTTGGAACATATGATATTTAAGTGCGAAGTGTTAAGTTTTGGGGGAGGGGACGGACTAACGGGCAAGTGATTTGCATGTTGATATGTGAGCAGAAACACTATCGCAGCGAGCAGAATTATCACAAAGTACATATTCTTAAGATCAGATTAAGCCGGCAAAGCCAGGTTAAGCTGGAATTAATGGGCGAACAGAACCAACTTGACAAGCAACAATGACCAGGCTAGCAATTTTAAACCCCAAAGACCATGTGGACTCAAGTGATGCCCCGACGAGCAAATTTAATCCACCGGCGAATAGATTTGATTAAAGTATCAAGATATCAAATCATCAAGAAAAATGACCAACAAAATCAAGTTAAAGACTCCTCAAGGACAAGTCCAGCATGACGAACAACTCTTGAATACGAGCAAGTCCATTATTAAAGGATAGAATTTAGTTTAGATAAGGTCAAATAGTCAACATTCCAAGTGTCATACATGCACACTTGGAATGTTAAAGGTTTTGTACACCTCCTGCTATGCAAACTTGTATAAATACATTGAATTTCAGCTAATAAAGCAGACACAAATTCATATACACGTTCAAACTTCGACTTTACATACCCAAGCTCCTCGATTTATAGAAATACGAATAAATACGTAATCAATATACGTGTTTAATCTTATTCAATCTCAATTTTCGTATTCACTAATTACGTTAGTGATCAATCACATGTAATTTTTTGGTGATCTAATTAACGAATAAAACAGCTACTAATCCCTTTGATCAGAAAAGATCATCAACATGGCACATGGCTTCCACCGTTAGACGTTAACGTGCCTGAGATCACATTTGCGAAATTGGGACATTGTTGGGACCTAAATCGCAAAAAAAATGAGATTTTGGGACTAAATGTGAACTAATGGGACCAAAAGTGCAATTTTCTCAAAAACGAACTAACGGCCGCCGTTAGAAGTTAACGTGTTTGGGATCACATTTGCGAAATTGGGGCATTGTTGGGACCAAAATTGCAAAAAATTGAGATTTTGGGACCATTCTTGAAATTATGGGACCAAAATCGGGGAGGTGCGTGGTTGCTGGGACCAAAAGTGCAATTTACTCAGTATGATATATATTTGTGTGATGAAGAATTCTCCCAAAATTCTTCTGCAATATTTTTGCTTAGGAGAGAAGTCAATATTCGCTGAGAGTTTAGAGAGAGAATCAGAATTCTCATCATGATCCTATTAAAACTCCCGTATCATCTATATATTGGTTGAGAATGGAAGTTATTCACTAACTTCCTTCAATCATATCCACTTCATAGGTGAATTTATTATTTATTTAATAAATTCTTATTAAATAACTTTCATCTCCCACTCACACATGAAGTTTGAGCATTACGCTCATCTACTTCACATCTTTATACTTATCACATCATACTTATTCATACAGGCAAATATATCGTGTGACCCTCGAGAATATGAATTTTCTCGCTATACACTTGTTAAAGATATATAGCAACTCAACCTGATTTATTTGAAGAATTCAATTCTCGTTATACTCCAAAACTCTTGTCGATTAACACAAGTTGACATATCTCTTTCAATCCCCTGAAATTATTAGAGCATATTCAACCTTTATCGAATCTATTTGTTCATAATCAAGTTCTCAACTCGATTGACCGGTCAATGAACACAATAGAATGTGTTAATAAAGATGTCCTTCCTTTCACACAAAATGTCTACAGACTCCCACTATAGCTGCTTTCCTAGACATGCACCGCATCGCCATTATAATTCATAGCTATTGGTAACATGCTAAAATAGCAACACTAAAGTGAAGACTTAGAAATATTGTAGAAAGTCTTAAGGGTACTTATAAGAGGCTTATCCAAACCTCAAGGCCTCATACAATGAGAAAATAGGGATATCTTTCTCATTTCCTTATGGTCAACTTTGCACATGTGGTATGAAACACATGTCACGATGTCTAAACTTCCAAGAATGGAAGTGTATGTCATAAAAGTCATTTTTCTAACATCGTGTAAATCACAGTTCAAGTGTATCCTCGACACTTAACTTGGATTTCCTCCCACTTTCGTCAAGGAATCCATTGATTTAGCTTTGTAACAAGTCAAATAGATTTGTGGTAAAATTTATTACGATTATCTTTTAAATAGTCTCATCTCTTCACATACTCAGATGTAAGAGGCGATTACTCGTATGAGAGAGCTAATCTTTACTTGTTGACATACTATTATATGAACTTTTCATATAATTCACAATACATAAACTTTTTAGGAACATTAACATCAACATCGTACCATCTTCAAATTCACGCAAGAACTTTAACCATAGATGTCCTAAACATCTCTTGGGTAGGTTTGTCAAGTGGATTTGCTAACATTTAAACGAGTAGAGAATCTTTTAAGAAATATTTGTTTCTACTTTGTAACATCCTTACAAAGTCAAACTTTATATTAAGATGTTTGGTTTTCTTGATACTTGAAATACTCAGAGTAAGCTTTAGCCGTTTTGTTCTCACAATGAATTGGAATAACTCTCACTGGAGTGTTTTATTCCATAATGTACAATTACAGCTCCCACTGGAGTGTTTGATTCCACAATGAATCACTACAACTCCCACTCTACTGTTTGATTCCACAATGGATCATCACAACTTCCTTTGAAGTGCTTATTATTTCCAAAGATATCCAGAAATCTCTCAACCAAACTACATATTAGACTGCAAATGCACATGCCACAAACTCGACTTCCTTAGTGGACAGTGCTATACAGATCTAGTTCATGGTATGCCTTAAGATTGCTTCTCACTTAAGCAAGAAGACATAATTGGAATTTTATTTATATCCATCTAAATCACAATTCCAATTGTTGTCTGTATATTCTTATAATTCTAGATTATCTCCTCGAGATAATAATATGCAGCACCCTTTAGATATCTCAAAATTTCTCACACTATCTTCAATGTGTTTTTTCAGATTAATTGATATCTACTAACCAAGACAAACAACTCAACAACTGTTTCGATGTGTGCACAATTTAGCAAACATCAAACATCCAATTTCATTTTCATATGGTACTAAACATTTCATATTTAGAGTTCTCAGACACTAATCACAGCTCAATGACTCGCTCCTTTATAACATAAGTATCAACACATTCTCAAGGTTCATTCCGAATCATTCTTAGAAGACTCTTTATGTATGCCTCTTGAGACAACTCAAATAACTTCTTTGAATAAATTTAATGAATCTTTTCACCGAGAAACTTACTCATTGTTATAATGCTAGCCAATGTTTCATCAACCAGCGATAGAATTACAAAAATTGCCTTGGACCATTCAACATAAACACATTGACCTTTGTCTATTATAACAAAGTTAATGAGACAATCATTTAATAAAGTCTCAGTTTCAATGTCTTTGAGGATTGTTTAATTCTGTAAATTGACTTTCTCAATTTACAAACATATCCTCCTTGAAGAAAGAATCCTACTGCTTTACATGTAGATTTCTTCTTCTAACTCTCCGTTGACAAAATACAATGTTCAACGTCCATCTTTATGTGATTCAAAATCATAATTTACTTTAACTAGAGTTGTGACGAATCGAGATACAACTCACATTTTACAGAAAAATTTATACTTCCCTTTTTTAGTATAATCTTTTCTATCATGTGAACTTGGTCACCACAAGAGAGACCCATTGATCTTTCTTTGACTTTTGAGAATTCACATTCTCAACTATTTTGTGTCTCGATGAAAAAACTACAAGTTTCCAAACTTGATTTGATTTCATCACCTCTATGACTTCTTTAATTGCTTTATTTCATCAATCTTTTACTAGAACAAGACCGATCCTCTCAAACGTCTGTAGGTTTCTCATTCCCTAAAGATTTATCATATTTTCTGGAGATCGTGATGCTTCTCAAGCACATGTTTCTTAGTATCTGAAGAGATTAAAATGCTGTAAAATTCTGTAGATGATATCTCCTCTAGATAATTACTCTCATCAAGATCCATCTGATCTTTAATGGGTAAGCATCTAATAAAAATCACATTAAATCACTCCCACTTGGATCTGATAGAGTGATTATTCTAATCTCACAATGGTTTAACATCCAAATAATGCTGCCCTTACTAGAAAATTCAATTTCCAAGAAAATTGATATCATGTGATTTTATCTAATATACTATTTTCAACTCAATAAACTCCAATCATCACGTAACCTTTGGATTTAACGAAGCATCTTATGAAGACACATTTATCATTGGACCCAACTCTCAGTACTAACTCACAGAGTTATGTACACAAGTTGTTGATCCCAAGATTCCAAGGTTACTTTGATCAGAGTGTCCAGAGTTCAATTGGATCTCATCACATCCAACAATGTTCAAAACTTCTTTCAGCTACACCATTGTGCAGTGGTATACAAAGTTTTGATATTTGTCAATTTATGCTTCTTTCACTACACAATTCCCTGAACTTGTTTGGATAAATATTCATGTGCTTTATAGGTTCTTAAAACCTTTAAAGTTATGTCTTTCATTCACATCCCATTTAGGTGATGTCCAAAAAACAAACCAATGTCTCGAACTTATGTGAATTTAAAGACAGACATGTCCAAAACGTGAGAAATTACCAATTAATGTAATGAAGAAACGATAAGCTCCAAGTTTTGTCATTGACATTCATAGAATCACATTTATCAAAAAATAAAATAATTGCAATAAAGAATTAACAATAGTTGTTTTATAATGGTTTTCTAGTCACTTATGAGCAAGATATTCCACAACTCGACTTTTTACAGAACGGACATCATAATCCTTCTATCATAAGTCAGTTCACCATATCTTGCACAACATGACCTAATCTAGAAAGTCAAAATATTATTGTCTACATAAGCATTGCTAGAGGAGCAAACATTTAGTCTACATGAACTTACTTCATATAACTAAAATAATTGCTCACTTATAGTCCATAACCATTTAAAAAACATGAAAAAATATGTCTAATACCATAACTTATGTCATATATGCACTACGCGCCGCCGTTCACCCGCTGGTGGCCGGCGCGTAAAACTCACACGTAGCAGCCGTCACACACTAATCATAACCATGTCTCTTAGAAAAAATATCAATCATATCTCAGCTATGGAAGATCAGATACAATGGTGAGATCTTGAGTGATCTCTTGAGCAAACAAAAGACTATGCGATATAAAACATTGACCATTGTCAATCTCAAGTTTACAAGTCCAAAGACTTCACTCGAGCTTAGTTCCTTTAATTGCATCTCGTCTTAATGCTCAATAGTGTTTAGTCAATGATTTTTCATTTTTGTATCTATAATCCACAAGGATAAGATTCAGTTTAGAACACATTACTAAAGATGACTGTGCTTGAAATAAAAAACGGAATGAACTACCTTGTCCCTCCTGAACTTAGTACATTCATGAGCAAAAATGACCATGCTCTTCACAACTGAATCATGTCATTTTTTCTCTTATCCATTTTCAGTTTAGCACTTTCCTTTTCTTTAATCTTCCAAGCATTTAAGATTGACACCAAGATTGATAGCAGTTCTTCCAGTTAGAAATTGCTTATCATTTTCACCTTCCTTCCATTTTATTTTTCGTTCAGAGCCCAAAGCTCCTATAGAACTAATAAATATAACAAGAACACATAATGAAGACTTTGAAGTTTCAAATTCTTCGTCTTTTAGCTCAACGTTATGAGCTGTATGAGTGAAAGTTTTAACACTTTCATCAAGAGTCTTGTTGACTCTTAAATTTTCTCTACTGTTAGGAATGAATAATCCTGAATTCGATATTTCTCATTGACTTGAAGCGAACTACACTAGCTTCTACTAGTAGCTACCCCGCAAGAGTACGGGTTCACTGTAGTATGGGCAAGTATAGGGACCAAGTATTATCGAACCCAAGGGATGGTGTATATGCGAATAGATCCCTGAAGATCTACGCGTCGTATTTAATATGAGTGTATGTTTTTGGATTTTTTTGGAAAGATTAATTAAAACTAAAATAAACTAATTAAACTAAAATACTAAAGCAGACGAATTAACTAAGGGTTGGATTCAAATAAGAGATGGTGATGCTTAAGATAGGAATCCCTACGTATACTAACGGAGCAGGTACATAATCAAAATAACTGTGACAAACAAGAATTAACCTAAGTCTAAGAATGCAAGATGAAAGCTCAAGATTCTAAACCCTAATACTTTACCCTAACACTCGACTTCACTAATCCACTAACAAGTTAATGGATTGTGCTTAATTAATGAGACCCTAATTTAACTAAGGTGATGCGGTCGTCCTCCTTCGCTAAACCGGTAGATGAATTAACCTTTCCTAACCTTCTCGTTAAGACTACTAATTGTTATTGAGTGATGCGGTCATCCTCTCTCCAACACTTTCGTACTAAATTTAAAGGTAAAGTTCAGATTAATTATAAGAATTCATTAATTAAGAGAATTAAAACTAACGTCACGAATTACCCTAATTACGTACCCACATCCTACTTCTACGAGTTCATCCTACCCTAAGCATGCAAGGGTTTTAGCTAGACATGGTTTTAACAAAAATAAAAGCAATAGAAGAAACAACACACATAGACATAATGAATTGAAGAACGAAAATAAGAAACATGAACTAGGGTTTTAAAAGAAAATAAATACTAAGAACTGAAATTGAATTAATAAAAATAAAATTTAAACGTGTTCAAAGTAACGAACTAATGAAAAGAAACTAAGAATTGAAAAGAAACTAGAATTCGTATGAAAAACCTCAACAAAACGTAAATAAAGCTTGCTCGTTCTTCTCCTCTTCAAAAACTAAGTCTAAAATTATTTCTAAAAGTTCGGGTCTCCTTCAAAACGTGTTTGGAAGAGGTATATATAGGCACGGGTCGAAACGGGAGTTAATGGGCCGAAAATACGCATCCGGAGGCAAAAATCCATGGGCGCTCGAGCAAAACGCTCGAGCGGTCCCGCTCGAGCAAAACGCTCGAGCGGTCCCGCTCGAGCAGTGTAGCTCGAATGACACAATCGCTCGAGCGGTTCCGCTCGAGCCGGTCGAGCGCTGAAATCTCTCTGCATGTTTTGGGCGCTCGAGCAATTCGCTCGAGCGCAAGAATAGTTCTGTAAGTTTAAGCGCTCGAGCAATGCGCTCGAGCGCGTGCGCTCGACCTAGTCACTCGAGTGACTTCTAACTCCTCCCAAGTGATACTTTTCCTCGTCCGCACTAATACCAATCGTATTTCTTCAATATCTTCTCATCCGGGCATCCGTTTGAGTCGATTCAAAGTCCTACGAACTCCGTTTTTCGTCCTCTATTCACCTATGAGCATCAAAGAGACAAATTCATCAACGTGTAGAAATAATGCTCAATTGACTCTAAATACTCTATAAACTCGACCAAGATTGGGGTATTTCTAGCTACGAATCATGACAATTTCACGCCTAATCACTCATAAACGAAATATCACCATACTTTTCCTTTTAAATATACGCAGATATTATAGGTGGTATGATGCAATTCACAATCATGGAATATGTCATTATTGACAAAAAAATTACCATTATTTCACTAGCTATGAAATTTTAAATATTTCAAGCCTGGTAACCGTCCATATTGTTTTCAGTTTGAGTATTATCTTTGTTCCAGAATACTTTTCATCATGGTTAATAGGGTCTAAAACATCATGTTCTCCCAAGAACATGTATTATATCATATGACGCTACATTTTACTATATCGCCTTTGAGTTTTTCAATTTGGTTTAACTCAACGATGATCGTTGTTGAAGTCATTGTCTGGTTTTTAATAGAAAAGATTCTAAAAGTTAATGTTCATTTATGTATTATATTTTCTATGTCAAGCTAACTGACATCTGAAAAATTCGATACAAAATTTGATATCGAAAAATAACTTAAAGCTATTAATCATCAATCTCATAAAGTATCCTCATTAAACAGATTCAGTTCCATAAACATGAACAAAAATCTTAAGTTCTAGCATCTAATCCAATAAAAAGCTAAAACTCCCACTGAACCACATGATAGTAGCATTTTTAAAAACATTCAATCAATATTAAAGATATAAAGCATAATCATCATAAATCAAATAACCAAAATAGTAAGGTAAACATCAATCATTTAAGTCAAAACCAACTACTAAGGTTATTCTAATTTTAATCCTGTTTTAGCATCATCATCAGACAATTTCATGAAGATTTCACGATAATCTTCGATGCAATTTATACGCTCATAGAGTACTATTATGGTACTCATTATGAAAGATATGACAAAAATAGATTCATCACCCAAAAAGTTGCTTTAACTTGTCAAGTTAAGAACATTGGATCGTCGAATAATTTTTGTACACAAAACAAGTTGATTTCACATCTTATTTTCTTGAAATCATATTAATAATATCTTTCATAGTATTCCACAATTTTCATAAGGTTTCAATATAAACAAACATCTATCCCAGAAAACCATAAGTTCTCCTAGACGTGTCCTAGCTCAAATTTCAACTGTTATTAAATTTGAGCTATAAAGTTGAAACTCTCTTATAAAATAATAAATGAGCTATAAACTATACATCTTTATAAAATTGACGTAATGTGCCATGTGTGACAATTTCATCTCACAATCTTAAAATTTACTTGCCTTAACTTCATCAAATCGAATTCGAAGAACTTTAATTGTTCACTCTATTCGATTTATATCCATAAAATGAGCAACTATATAAATATTTAAATAATTAAAATGTAACACATGAATTTAAAGCTCATAATTACACTAAGAAAACTTGATTTTTAAGTGTAATTAGCTAATTCACAAGTGCTATAAATTTAGTTATAGTTCTCATTTAAATAGATAAATAAGTAATTAAACATCCATTATTCAAATACTGTCATACTATGCAAATTCAGATTCTGCACTGAAAAACAAGCACACTGGAATTTTCGGCACCCAAAACGGAGTTAAAATGAACCCAAACGAGCCAAAACAAGATTGCATGAGCGCACATCGCGGGAAATAGTTTCTACCGGCCGGAGCATCGCTGGCCACCACCGGGCTACCGCTGCCGCTGCCGGAAACCACCGTCAGCAGCCGGAAAACCGATGTTCCCGCCGGGAAACCGCCTTTCCCCGCCGGTAAACCGCCTGAATGTTGCCGGAAAACCACCTCCGGCCGCCGGACCACCGCCGGACAGCCGGCCGGTCCTGAATCTGGTTCAGACCGGTCCGGTTCATTCGGTTCGGTCTAGGTCGGTCCGGTTCGGTTCAACCTTTTATTAACCATGTCATGATTGGTCAACTCTAAAGTTTCAAAAATTACATTTAGGTCCTAAGAGAATATCTAGTTCTCTTTAAACAACCCACAAAGTTTCTGAAATTTTGCAAATTTGGCTCCAGTACGAAGAGATTTTCAAAAATTCATATCTCACTCGTTTCTTATCCAAAAATCACAAACGAAACATGGATGAAATTCCAATTAAACGTAGAATCATCCAAAAATAAGAATAAATCCTAATTCATTCATTTTCGTCTCCTTACTTTTTGGATCGAAGAACAATCATATAAATTGTAAAAAATCATATCTCACTCCATACTTGACCAAAATTGATGAACAAAACATAGATGGAATCCTTATTTAACATAGATTCATCCAACAATAAGTACAAAAACCAATTTGCTCAATTTCATTTCGAAAAATTCTGATCGAAGTTTTTGTTCACAAAAAAAATTCTAGAAAATTACCGAAACTTGCAAAATTCATAACTCACTCAATACTTGACCAAAATTCACGAACTTTATATAAATGTAATCCTCTTTCAAGGTACTTTAATCCAGTAACAAGAAATCATCACGACTTATTATATACAGTTCGTAATTTGCGGTCAAAGTTTCTAAAAAAATTCAAAGACTGAATTTTTTTCTCCCTAACGGCTTGGCCAAAATTTTTGAAATTTTGCAGACATAAATCTCACAATATATGCTACATACAGTAAATTTTTTATAGCCAAATTTCACCATTTCAAAAAATTCAATTTTTTTGAAAAATACTGTTTTCATACGTATATAAATCAAAACAATAAAATTTATACTTTAGACATGGATTCACATATGAGAATCCAACACATTGGCTCTGATACCAATGTTGGATTTATCGATTAATAAAAAATAGGGAGTTGGAACGACCAACCTCGTAATTACAGCGGAAGGAATTCAAGTCGGTTGGATTCTACGTATAATCTGTGATCCTCATAGTCATTAACTCAATGACTAGAATTAATTCACGAATTGGTTCATAATCCACAATATAAATGTCTTGGTTTGAGTATAAGTATGATATATATTTGTGTGATGAAGAATTCTCCCATAAGTCTTCTGCAATATTTTTGCTTAGAACAAAAGTCAATATTCGCTGAGAGTTTAGAGAGAGAATCAGAATTCTCATCGTGATCCTATTAAAACTCCCGTATCATCTATATATTAGTTGAGAATGGAAGTTATTCACTAACTTCCCTCAACCGTGGATTTATTATTTATTTAATAAATTTTAATTAAATAACTTTCAATACCAAAACTACCCCCGATAAGGCCAATCAGTTGAACCTGAGAAAAGTAGCTCACGAGCAATGTACAACTATTTCTGTCGTCTGCAGTTGACAAACCCAAATTTCTTTTACTTAGAGGGGTGTATTCAATTGTGATTCTATTGGATTTTTTTGGACTTTAAAAGTCTGTTGATTTAGAAAATCTATAGATTCCATGCAGAGTTTGACTGACTTTTTTTATTGATTTACTTGGATTTTCATAGACTTTACAGGATTGTGGAATACATATTTTTTATTGATTTACATGGATTTCCATAGACTCCGGCGCTGGAACCATTGGTGCAAATATATATGAGACACACTTGTATATAAAAAATAAATTATCCAAATTATTTAGAAAAAAAAAATACATTAGTTAAAAAAATAACATTATTATTTCATCTTCATTTCCATCACCGTTATACCTCGCCCTCATTAGAAGTCTCAGGTTGTTAGAAGATATTTTGGAAAGTAAAATTTATTTATATTTTTTGAATAGTAGACTTGACAACAGGGCGTGTAATCCTCAAAGCAAACAAGGACGGGGATTTTTTTTGCCCCATAGGCGGGACCGGGATAGTATTCTCAGCCCGGGGGATCCCCGTCTTGTTCCCCGTGGGGAGCCGCATTATTTTTTATATAATTAATATAGTTATATATTATTTTAATGTTAACGTAAATTACAAATAAATATTTTATAGTTTCCTACTCAATTAACTATTTATTAAAAATTATATTTTTTTTATTTAATATTATGTTATTAGTTCCAAATTATATTATTTTCACTTTAGTATAAGTTAATTAAAAATATTAAAATTAGAGATTCTTCAATTTGTTTAAATTAGTTTTTTTTAATACCAACTTAAAGTAATTGTTGTGTATGATTAATTTTTTAATTTTAAAAATGAGATAAAAAATAATAATTAGGCGAGAAATGGAGAATCCCTGCGAGACGGGGATTGGAGGAAAATTTTCCCCATTTATTTTGCAGGGACGGAGATGGGGAATGACCCCCCGTCTCCGCCCCGTTGACATCTCAATGGAAGAGAATCAAAGAAAGTCCATATACTGTTGAATACCTAAATATTTTTTAAGACTTTTTAAAATCCGTAGAAATCTCTGGTTATTAGAAGAGATTTTGGAGAGTGAAATATATTCATATTTTGGAAGGGAAATCTAAGAAAATCCGTGGAGTATTAAAATCCATAGACTGTTGAATACCTAAAGATTTTTTAAGACTTTTTAAAATCCGTATTGAATACCTCAGGATTTTTAAAGACTTTTGAAAATCTAGATTGAATACCCCCAGACTTTAAAAGTCTAAAAAAATCCTACAGACTCTATAACCAATACACCCCTCTTAAATGGATTTAACGATGAAGGGTGTTTGAGGAACGTTTTCTGGGTGGATGCTAGGTCCAGGGCTGTTTGTCCAACAAGTATGAGGTGCCCCTCATTTCGTTTGTTGGCATAAATTAATCACCATGGTCAATCGGTCTGCTTTCAAGTGAGATTTTGCATTCACACATTTGGCTTTTCGTCTGGATGTTCCCCACAAATACAATGTTTTGCTGATGTGTTCCCAAAGTCTCAACACACATTTTGCTTGTCTCAAGTTATGAGAAAAGTCCACGAGATATTAGGAGGATTGCCTTGGTACGATGCCATAAGAAAGGCATTGTTGAAAGGGGTTTACGATTTTGAGGGTTTATGATCTTTTTTATCTTGTTTAGTTAGTTTTTGGTTTTTCTCTAAATATATGACCGAAATTAGCGATTTTTCTTTTTACAGTTGTATTATTTTCTGATATTTGTGATTTTTGTCAAAAAAAAAATTGACCGAAATTTGTATAGCATTTTTGAGATTTTTTTTCTTGAATTTTTTGGGTTTTTTTCCAATTAAAATGACTTGAACAAAATCTGATCTTTTAACTCGGTGACTGCAAAGAACTCGGCGAGGATGATAAAAATAATTGGTGGGTGAATAAATTATGGTTTGAATTAAATAAATTTTGTGTAATAAAATAATAAAAGTAATATTGTACTTCTGGAAGTCAGTAAATTAAAGATAAATACACTACTAGGGTGTTTGGAATTTTTTTTCTAAATTTTCTCACTTTTTCGGATTTTTTTTCGAATATAGTGTAATTGAAAAAAAGAAATCGAAATTTTACAAATTTTCGCAAAAAAAAAATGTTGACATTAGTGTATTTAATAAAAAGGGTAATGCAAATAACCGTGGCCTACATATTATTGCTGAAAACCTACTTAAAATTTACTGAAGGCCACAATTATTAGCGCTAACCTCTTGATTAAATACACTACCATATCATATTATTATAAACTCATATATACAAAATGTCAGTAATGCCCTTAATGAATTCCCTCCAAAATTAATGTAGTATATACACTTTCTCAGGTTTTCCACGATTTTGGTCGAAAACCACTCAAGAATTCGATAAAAACGAAGAAAACTTTGAACTCCATGAATTTGTTGAACCATAGACGAAAATTTATGTGTTTAATTTCTTGTTGAACGCCTATGTACTCAGGATGATGAATACTCCAAGCCCTAATCACACATATGTAAGTGTTCACAATTTTTTGTAAAATTAGGTTTTTAAAATCTTAAATATGATGATGTTCATTGTATTTGAGATGTTTTTTATGCACTTCTTTATTGTTTGAGAGTGTTAAATTGAATGGGTGTGATAATGTTGTTGGTTGATCATATTGAATGTTAAATTTAGACAATATTTTGAAAAAAAAATCAAAATCTAGGCAAAATTTCGAAAAAAAAATTCCGAATAGTAATCACAGATTTTCTCATCATATCGAAAAAAAGATGCAAATCATAAATAATCGGCAGCAAAGCGGGCGACATCGAATTCGGTGAATAATTGCGTGTAGCCCTAGATTTTCCGTCCCTTATTTCCGAACAAATGCGTACGTATCTTTTAGGTAGTGTATGGATATCAAAAGAATACTTTAAAATAAAGAGGTAGTGTATTTCTCCAAGAGGCCAAAGGCTAGTGCAAATAACTTGGCCTTTTCCCAACTTTCATCTTTCTGCAATAATACCCAAGCAATTCTCAAAATTTTCTCGTTCCAAATTTCAGCTCGCAATTTTCAATTTTTGGATCATCTCCCACAAATCCCAATTTTTCTATCGTTTTCTCGCCATAGATGGCAAGATAATGGACGGTGGTTTAAATTTTGGTAACATTCAAAGATCTGACCTGCCTCTGCTCAACAACATTTTGGTCACTTCGAACATGCAGAAAGAATAGAATTAATTTATTTTACCACATTTCTCCTTCAACTCCTTCATTCTCTTAAGAGAATTGAAGTCGTAGCTAGTGAAATGAGGTGTGTGCACGAGACATTCAACCGCGAAATACCATTTATCAATGCTACTTGCGCCGATATGACTGGAGCGTGGAAAGACATCTAGTAAATATTTGTTTCAATTTTGTTAATATATTTGTAAGATAGAATCTTATGAAATCTGAAAAGGACATATTAGTAATTAATCTCAATTTTTATATATATATATAAATAATATCTTGTTCTATAGCGCTGCAAAATAAATAAATAAATAAATATATATAAAAGTATCACAGCCAATTGCAATTAGCTGATTATTTTAGGAAATAAAATAGAATTATTTTTTTATATTACAAAATTCGTGAGTTCCATCAAATACAAAAGATGGATGAGAAAACCTTACCTCTTCTTCATTGAAAATCCTTTTACTGGAATTGCCCCGTTTAAACGGAACTGTCCTCTTCTTCCTTCATACAAGAATTGCCTCGTTTAACCCTTTTACTAGAATTGTCCTCGACGCAAAATACAAAGAAATTTCCTTTGTGGTCATATACGAGAGAAATGCTAGTTTTAACACTACAAAAAAAAAAACACTGTTTTGCGACGGAATTAGCGACGGAAAATCCGTCGCAAACAGTGTTTTGCGACGGTATCTGCGACGGACACGTATCCGTCCCTAAAACAGTCGTAGCTAATTTTTGCGATGGATTTTGCCTTCCGTCGCAAATTAACGACGGACAAATCCGTCGCAAAATCGGCGGGTCAGACCCGGCCGGGTCACACAGAATTTGCGACGGACAGTATTCCGTCGCAAATGTTTATATATGTTTTTTTATATTTTTTCTGTTATAATTTGCGACGGGTTGTTTTCCGTCGCAAAATTCAATATTTGCGACGGAATTTGGCCGTCGCAAATTACCGAGCCTATACAAAAAAAAAAAGTGGCTCGCGTGGTTCGAGCCCGGGCACCCGAGGCGGCCGGGGCGGGCACGGACCACTGGGCCAACCGGCCCATCTCTTTTTATATGCGGCCCACCTTCTATATTAGTCTTATTAGGCCTTGAACAATTAATCCATTTTTTGCGTCCAAGGGGAATCGAACACGGGACCTCTTGTGCAAGAGGAGGGGGCGCGCGCCACTAGGGCACAAGCTACTTTCGTTTATTTTTATGCAATTAATTGTATATGTATTCAAATTAAGTCTTTTTTTTATAATTCACCAAATTAATTTCTTTTCGTATCTAAGTTGTTTATTAAAATATTTTGCCCAACTATTTTTTTTTATTTTGTAAAATTATTTATTTCGACTCCCGCTTAAATTTATAATTCGTTCATTTGTACGCAATTAATTGTATATGTATCCAAATTGACTCTTTTTTTTTCTACAATTCACCAAATTAATTCATTTTCGTTTCTAACTTGTTTTTATAAATATTGGGGCCATTTAATTTTTATTATTTCTGTAAAATTATTTATTTCGACTCCCGCTTAAATTTATAATTCGTTCATTTGTACGCAATTAATTGTATATGTATCCAAATTGACTCGTTTTTTTTTTCTACAATTCACCAAATTAATTCATTTTCGTTTCTAAATTATTTTTATAAATATTGGGGCCATTTAATTTTTATTATTTCTGTAAAATTATTTATTTCGACTCCCGCTTAAATTTATAATTCGTTCATTTGTACGCAATTAATTGTATATGTATCCAAATTGACTCATTTTTTTTTCTACAATTCACCAAATTAATTCATTTTCGTTTCTAACTTGTTTTTATAAATATTGGGGCCATTTTAATTTTTATTATTTCTGTAAAATTATTTATTTCGACTCCCGCTTAAATTTATAATTCGTTCATTTATACGCAATTAATTGTATATGTATCCAAATTGACTCATTTTTTTTTTTCAAAATTCACCAAATTAATTCATCTAAGATCATGTATATGTTTGCTACAAGTAATTATGCTAATTAACACTGAATTGGTAATATCTTTGTTGAAATACTATTTGTAGCATCATTCCCGGTCACAAGACCAAACCATCCCATATCGATCGTCCGTCTGGTGCTCGACCCAACTCCACCCGATCCCCACGCTCCCACCGCTTCTTCAGGCCGTAGATAATATCTTTGTACCGTTCTTGCGCTTTCGCACAGAACAATTGGTACATAATACTATCGTTGGCAGGGTCCCAAACGCACCGCCTCTGCAAATAAATTAAAAATAGAATATTAACGAATAAATTAAAAAATTAAAAGTTAAATTAAAATCATAATAAATAAATTTTTTATACCTTGAAGTCATCAAAGTACTCCATCCTCTTTTGCTCGGACACTTGACTCCACGAGTGGGCACCATACTCAAATTGTCCCATCCTAATGATTTGTGAGACGATTAAAGCTAGTCTCATGGGCTGGAAGCAGTCTGTGACAACAAAATTAAAAATCAAGTTAATTATATTAATATATATATATATATATAATTAAAAGTATACATAATTCATTAAAAAATACTTACTTGTTGTCGACTATGATGACAGTGAGAAAATTATCTTGACCTGGGTTCATCTGTAATAATTTAACAATTCAACTATTTCAATTATAAACTTAACAAAAATTAAACATGCTTTAAAATTAAATTAAAATTCGATCTACTAATTAAATTAGATCAACTAATTCAACTAAAATCAATTCATTTCTAATATAATTCAAACAATTCAACTAATTCAATTCTAAACTTAACAAAAATTAAACATGCTTTAAAATTAAATTAAAATTCGATCTACTAATTAAATTAGATCAACTAATTCAACTAAAATCAATTCATTTCTAATATAATTCAAACAATTCAACTAATTCAATTCTAAACTTAACAAAAATTAAACATGCTTTAAAATTAAATTAAAATTCGATCTACTAATTAAATTAGATCAACTAATTCAACTAAAATCAATTCATTTCTAATATAATTCAAACAATTCAACTAATTCAATTCTAAACTTAACAAAAATTAAACATGCTTTAAAATTATATTAAAATTCGATCTACTAATTAAATTAGATCAACTAATTCAACTAAAATCAATTCATTTCTAATATAATTCAAACAATTCAACTAATTCAATTCTAAACTTAACAAAAATTAAACATGCTTTAAAATTAAATTAAAATTCGATCTACTAATTAAATTAGATCAACTAATTCAACTAAAATCAATTCATTTCTAATATAATTCAAACAATTCAACTAATTCAATTCTAAACTTAACAAAAATTAAACATGCTTTAAAATAAAATTAAAATTCGATCTACTAATTAAATTAGATCAACTAATTCAACTAAAATCAATTCATTTCTAATATAATTCAAACAATTCAACTAATTCAATTATAAACTTAACAAAAATTAAACATGCAAAATTAAATTAAATTAAAATTCGATCTACTAATTAAATTAGATCAACTAATTCAACTAAAATCAATTCATTTCTAATATAATTCAAACAATTCAACTAATTCAATTCTAAACTTAATTAACAAAAATTTGAAAATGATTTAAATTAAAATTCGATAAACTAATTCAACTAAAATAAATTCATTACTAATATAATTCAAACAATTCAACTAAAATCAATTCTCAACTAAAATCAATTCTCTAAACATGCTTTAAAATTAAATTTTAAACGGTAAAAATGAAGAAAACTTACAGTTTATTTGTAGAAAATGTCAAAACGAAAACTCGGTGGGGACGGACGCCTTCCTTTTCCCGACTTCTCCTTCCTTTTCCTTTCGTTTTCCTCCACTTCTTCCTTTTTCTCGCAGGATCCGTCTGCTTCGCGAGGAGAGTATTTATAATTGTAAAAAAATTTGCGACGGACGCCTATCCGTCGCAAATTTCGCCTGTCAAAGACAAAACGACGTCGTTTTTACTGATTTGCGACGGTTTTTCCGTCGCAAATCAATCAACGCACCGTTTCCCGAGAAGACGCGTAAAAACGGTTCGTACTTGCGACGGAAATTCCGTCGCAAAACAGTCAAAGGACCGTTTCCCGAAAGGTCGCGGATATAAATGTAAGATTTGCGACGGCTTTGGTCCGTCGCAAACTCAAAGTTAAAATTTGCGACGACCTTATCTGTCGCAAATCAGTCAAACAGGTCGCTTCATGAACGGTCACCTTTAAACGGGTATATTTTGCGACGGAATGGACCGTCGCAAGCTCAAAGTTGAAATTTGCGACGACCCTTCCGTCGCAAATGTAGTCGTTTCAAGACGAAGGCGGTGGGCCATAGTGTTTGCGACGGCTTTTCCGTCGCAAATTACAAAACTTTGCGACGGCCATCCTTAGTCGTCGCAAAATTTCATTTTTTTTCGACGGCTTAGTAAAATCCGTCGTAAATTCAGTGAATTTGCGACGGATATTTGGCCGTCGCAAAATTTCCGTCGCTAATCTCCGTCTTTTTTGTAGTGTAAATTTTTAATTTTAAAATGCTAATTGTCATATTTTTTAAAATACTAAACTAATACAATATGATCAAAATTATAAATATATATTATATTACTAAAAAGTTAATTTTTTTAAATAAATGATTTTTCTTATAACGAATTTCTCTAAAAAAATATTCATATTGTATAAATTTAATTTAAAAAATAATTGTTTGTTGGATCTTGAATTAAGATACACGAATTTAAAATAAATCTTAAATTTAGAAAAAAGTTAAAATTGAGACTTAAATTGAGACAATTTTAAAATGAGAACTTATATTGAGACATAACAAAAAATTTGGGCTTTAATATGAATTTTTTTCAATACTTTTGAGTATAAAGTAGCTTTTTAGGAATTGATTATTAATATTTTTTAGTATAAAGTAGTTTATGAAAGGTTGAGTTTGAAAAAGTAATATTGTTTTTTTCCATTTTAGGAAATGGATAAACAAAAAAAAAAAATTCTTTTTTTGGGCTTTTGGGTAAACAAAACTGGGACGGAGGAGTATTCCCTTTGTTTTAATTTTGTTAACTCATTTCATTATTTACTCCCTTCAAACACTTCTAAACCTCGTTCCACTAATAATTACATAAAAAGAAAACATCTTTATTTTATTTCATGCACTTAAAATGAATAATACGTGATAATAAAGAAATTATTTTATCTATTTAAATAACACAAATCAAGTCTCACATTAAAATCAACAAAAGTCTAATGGAGAAACAAAAAATAGAATGGAAGTAATATTTTTCACAACTCCCAATAACTTTGGATATAAGTTAACAAATGGTCTACCATATATTAATAAATAAAAATTATTTTTTTAAACAGGACAATAAAAAATATGAATAACTTACTCGGGACAAATGGAGTAGTATATATTTTGATATGGAAACAAAATCTTTATAGGTGTGAACTAATAAATATCTTGGTATTTCAATAATGAGTATGTATACATTTATATATATATACCATCGAAGGATATTAGTTGTTTTCATTAAAAAGTATCAGTTTGTTTTCACAAAATAAATTAATACTCTTCTATAAAAATAATTTATATTATTTAGTGAACATTATTAATACCCTTCAATAATTTATATATAAAATTATAAACTACTTTCATTCTGTTTTTTTTTTTTTTCCTTCAATAATTTCTTATAAATACACATTATTATGCCAACTAATGTCGAACTTAGTAGCACATCCGACTGTTCATTATACTTTAAATCTTTAATTATTAATGTCAAATATCCAGCGGCTACATTGTATAACTGAAATCAAAGCACGTGGAGAGCACATGCCACGAGTTACAACTTGTTAATTCACAACATCAAATTTATATAGTCAATATATTTAAGTGAAAAATGACAAAATACTATTTAGAAATTTATTTGAGATGATTTCACATAAAATTTATCTTTTAAATTGACGGTTTTCTCTTATATCATAACTTAAATTAGGGAATGCTTGATTCAAAATTTTCAATGAGAATGATCATGAAATAATTATAGTGATTAATAAAAATAAAAATAATTTTACCCTCAAAATATAAAAGTATATATGTGTTTGTGTATGTAAATTAATATGATTTGATATGGAGCAAAATATTGAATTTTTTTAGGAAGAAAATAGAAAATGGATCATCTACATTTTGTTTTGTGTAATTTATATAATGTATTTGCAAGAAATTTAAACACACAAAATGAAGAGGGTCCATGTCCAGAAAAATATCTCATATTTCAATAATTTCTTATAAATATATGATGCCAATTCGTATAACTTTAAAGGACATACAGCGTTAAATTATACTCCCGTCCATAAAAATTGGGCTTGTTACTTTTATCACGGTTATTAAAAAAAAATTGATTTAATATATAAAAAATAAAAATATTGTATCAAATTATGTACAGAATAAATTATTTTAAAAATATTATGTGTGTATGTTGCAAAAGTAGATGAAATTTATTATTTCCATTTTAAACAATATTACTATTTTTCGTGGATGACTCAATAAGACACCCAAGCGTATATAATGTCGAAGCACATGGTGAACACATGCAGGTTTCACGTATATATACCTAGTATTACATTGAAGTTTAATTTAATATTTATCTTTATTTTAACTTTTAATTAAGTTTTTTTTTTGGTTAATTACACAAAACACATGAAAATATTGTATTACATTGAAGTTTAATTTAATATTTATCTTTATTTTAACTTTTAATTAAGTTTTTTTTTTTTTTTTTTGGTTAATTACACAAAACACATGAAAATATTGCGTGAAATTTTCCTGTGGCACGAAATCTCCAAGGCTCCAATGGTAAATAAAGTAAATTATCCTTTTTTTTTTTTTTTTAAACACGAGCAAATAATTTTCTCTATTAAGATTTCAATAATCAATATTTCAAATAGATAAAACTGTGAATTCATTTGTGAAAAACGAAAAAGAGAACCCGTCTTTTTTTTTAGCAAACCAGATTGGGAAACAAAGACATTGATATTTTTTATTTTCATTTTCAAAACCTTGACAGAATTAAGTAATGAAGAATTTGTATGTATTCAAACCGAACCGAACCGAACGTATAAACAATTGGAAACACAACAATCTATTTCACTGTACACTTCGTATAAAGGGTAAAACAAGAAAATAAACACTTGTATTACTATACACGTTTTTGTTCAGCAAGGCGCACCTTATTGAGCGCCTCCTTGAACGCATGCCAAGCGACCGTCTGATGATCTTTCGACGCCATCCCTTCACCAACGACCTGCATGGCTCGTCTACACAGATGATCGTACCACTGAACAGGGTTGCTAATGTCAACATTATTCGAACCAAGGTCAGGAACGTACACCCGTTTCACATCCTTCCTCCATCGAGTCAAGATATACTGGCTTGGAATTTCCTCAACCCCGTTGTAGTTTAGCACGCTCAAAGCGTGCCTACACAAGCACCCTCGGAAATTGAAGCAACCACAGATGCAACGAACGTCATTCCCTACTTTATCGTACACCACTTCGAAGCTTTTTGGGTCTCCCTCGTCGTCTCGTTCCTTGACAATGTAGGTGATTATAGCCCCGTTGGCGTGAATTTGAGCCACGCTGAAACAAGTCGACATCAGCAACACTTCTTCTTGAAATTTCAGGAATGTTTCTTTAGTGTATAGTTCGGAAGCCGACAGCTCGTAATTGCATCTAGTTTTGAACGCGGGCGTGAACTCTCTCGACTCGGAATCATCGAGGGCTTCTCTGTGCATCATTTTTCGTTGGAGCGATTCGTAGACGTTGAAGAATTCCACGCAGTTCATTCGGTGATGCAGATAGCCGTGGAAGAACGGCTGGGACGTAAATACTCCGGCGAGAAGGGTGTTTTTCAAGTAAACCGGGGCCCATCTTTCCCGTTCTTCGTACAAGCTCCGGAACCACTCGTTATCCCTAATACCGAACCGTTGCATCGTCTCCTCCCACCCCATTTCGAATTCTTCTACTTTCGTCGAGGTGTAAACCGTTCTGTTTAGCATTAACCGAAACGTTTCGGGCTCTTCGACTTCTACTTTTTCGAGAATGCTCTGCATAACGAGGGGTAGATAAAGGACGTGACGAGCCCTCGGGAAAACCTCCGCGATTACTCCCTGCAGTTCCTTGCAGTGATCGGTTACTATAGTTTGCGGGGGATGCCCCATCATACACGTAAGCCAGACTCTCATCACCCAATGATACGCCTCAACGCTCCCACCAACGAGCAATCCACAACCCAACAGCACGGATCGGCCGTGGTGATTCAATCCGGAGAAGGACAGAAGTGGAATATCGTGCTTATTTCGAAGGCACGTTGTGTCGACTAAGACCACATCGCCAAAATAACGGTAGGCCGCCCTCGACCTAGAATCAATCCAAAAAACATTCCTCGTATACCCTTCGTCGTTTAAATCCATAACGTAGAAGAAATTCGGGTCAACGAGCTGCGATCGACGGAAATAATCGTGGAGAGCTTCCGTATCGCTGTTTCTAATTTTCAACTGTTTCGACATTTCTACATGTTCTCTTTCGCTGGAGCTCCCGTAACTCACGGTATCGACAGTCGGAGTTCGGTAAAGCTTAATCGTCTGAACTTCGATATCAGGAGACGGTTCCGATTTCCTTTTGCTCCCTGCTTCCATCTTCTTATGTGACCGGCAGTTTTGCGCCTTTTGACGGTCAAATAAGTGGTTATGTTCGAGCTTAACTTCGTCCAACCTCCATCTATTGGATTCCACCAGCCTTAGCCTTATCATTGCTAGACAACCTGTTCGCGTTTCCTTTCTTCGAGTGCTTGCTTCTTTCATCGTTTTAAAACCTTCACAGTTGCAACAGAGTACTGCACCACGCTTCTCTTTGCTGTTACGCTTCGTCCACGAAGATTTGACCCGGATACCGAATCCGAGCTCCTTGGAGTAGCAGTTGTAATAGTTGTAGGCATCATCGTACGACTCGAACTCCATTCCCTCAAAAGGCGGGAGATAAGACTTGTCCTGAGTATGTTCAGTTTGAGCGCTCGTTCCATTGCTCTCGAATATGACATTCTTGCTATTATCTTCAGGGGTCACACTGTGAATGCTGACCAATTGGTCACCATCCTTCTCAAGATCAACTCTTTCGATTCCTAGTGCATTCTCGAGATCAATGTTCTGGACTTTTAGCATTGGGTTGTCTTCATCCCGGAGGTCATTGGCCTCGATCTCGAAGCCTTCCTCCCCTTCGTCATCCAGCAATTCCTCTTCTTCACTGTTTTCAGAAATTTCTTCCATCTATCATGAAAATTCAGTATAGGAATATAAACGAAATGCACACATCGAAGTACACTAAACCAGAACATTAAAAACAAGGGACAGGCAATCAAGTATTGAAACAATGATGTAAGCATTCCATTCGAGAGAAAACAAAACCATTTTTTGCACATGCCAAAAGTAAACTAAAACAGAACGCTAAAAAACTAGGACGAGCAACCAAGGATCGAAACAATGATATAAGCACCCCTTTTGAGTGAATAAGAAACCGATTTTTTTGCAAATATAGAGAGTAAACCAAAACAGAACACTGAATAAACTATGGACAGGCATTCAAGGATTGAACCAATGATGTAAGCATCCCTTTTGAGTGAAAACGAAACCGAGTTTCGCACATTCTGAAAGTAAACTAAAACAGAACACTTAAAAAAACTAGGGACAAGCAATCAGGGAATGAAACAAGGATGTAAGCACCCCATTCGAGAGAAAACGCAACCGATTTTTGCACATGCCGAAAGTAAACTAAAACAGAATGCTAAAAAACTAGGACGAGCAACCAAGGATCGAAACAATGATGTAAGCACTCCTTTCGAGTGAATAAGAAACGGATTTTGTTGCAAATATAGAGAGTAAACCAAAACAGAACACTGAATAAACTATGGACAAGCAATCAAGGATGCAAGCACCCCTTTCAAGTGAAATAGAAACCGATTTTCGCAAATAAGCCGAAAATGACTTCACATTATATGATATACAAAATGCCTGCCACATTTCCATACAGAGAGCTTAAGATCATGACACATAATAATTTGCATTTATTCTTGCAAAAAATTGCATATTTGGAGTTCAAATGAGGAACATAATAATGGACATTATGCAAGGATTTGGCTGTGTTCAGCATATCAGATCAAATTTCAACCAGCAAATCACGCAGAAATTGATACTCAAAAAAAAAAAACGAATTCATCACATAAAACGATCATCATAGTTCACATTCAGTAAACAACAATACACAGAAAATCCAAACGTTAATCAGAATTCTGAGTTTTCATTCACAAGAAGCCTAGTTTTATCAGTGGAATTTTGGGAAAACGAATTATCAAAACATAAAATTAAAAAAAAAAAATGCCGGTAAAATTGGGGGTGATAGAGTCATCGGCTGTTGACTAAGTTGCAGCTAACGGCATTAAAATTAAAGGATTAAGAAGGACTTACGGTGATCTGGATGCCGGAATTCGGCGAAAAGCCATCGTCGGCGGGAGAAAAGACGGCGCCGTCGGCCATTAATCGAGGAAAGTTGACGCTGTGTTGCGTCAAAGTCTGAGAGGTTAGTGTTATTTCTTACCCTAGCTGATTCCTTCTTTTTTAATTGTTGGTCCTTCATCTTTTTAGCTATTTGTAAAAAAAACCCTGACTTACGAGCGAGAAAACAAAAAAAAAAAAAAACAAGTTAAAAATTCCATTGCCGGGAATTGAACCCGGGTCCCCTGGGTGAAAGCCAGATATCCTAACCACTGGACGACAATGGATTAGATGTTTATTTTATACAATATTTCGAATTTATTCAAGTATTTATCCCAAGCAACCTCGAAATAGATATTCTTCACTTTTAAAAACAAATATTTTAGCATGAATAATATATGGGTACCCTTGGATAGAGTATATATAGAGTGAAATTGATTCATACAAGAATCATCAAAGAGTGTTGGCTATTATCACTAAAAATATTAGTTATTTTTATTGAAGGGTATTAATTGTTTTCACTGAAGGGTCACAGTTTGTTTTTACTAAATAAGTAAAACTCTTCAATGTAAATCAATAATACTCTTTAGTGGACACAACTAATACTATTTAGATAAATCAACTAATACCCTTCGATAATTTATATATAAAACACTAGTCACAGACCCGCGAAATTTCGCGGACTTGGAATAATTTTTTTGTAAATCTATTAAAACTTTTTGAATTATTTGTGTTTAAATATTTTTAGCAACATAAACATTTATTACACATGATACTATTACTTTAAAATTGTAATATGAAAATATAAATTGTAAATGAAAAATATATAAAACGTTAATGAAATCACAAAATATTGCATTTATAAATAGTAAAAACAACTAAATAGAAAAATAAATTTAAGTATAATGTTTTATCAATGATATCATAAGTTTGAATTTCCTTGAGATTCAAAGTCTACCCAATATTGTATTCTAGTTAAAATAGTTATTTATACTTAAAGAAAAAGATAAAAGATTAATTACGTGGAATCATTATCATCCTGTGCAACAATACTTCTCCCAACAAAACCTATATGTATATACACGCTTAAAATCACATAATATAAATTATAGTGCTAAACCTGCGAAATGGAAGTAAACTTTTATGTAAAAAAGTTGAATTTTAATGTAATTGTTGATGATCTTTTCTAATTAAGGTGATTAGTGGTTGTTTTCTCTAATTAAGATCACCAAACAAGATCACATAATCGTGGAATTTGGTTAAGTAATGTTCAAGAAATAAATTTGCAAGAGTTTGTGCAATGTTTTGAATTATGGAAAAATCCTCCCCCTTCATGCAAATGAAGGGGTATTTATAGATATACAAGAAAGTCATGTGTCACTATTTTGGTGGTTTAACCATTGGATCTATGCCAAGTGTTGAGACACTTGTACAACATCTAAACTATTATCACTTGGATGGGTGCCAAGTGTTTAGACACTTGGACTACATCTAAACTAGTGACTCTTGGAGTTCCCAATGTTGTACTTAGTTCTCATGACTACCCAGTTGCTTTCCTTGGTGACTAGTTGCTTGTATATCCTTGTTGGGCGCTGTGGACCCCTTGTTCGCTTTTGGTCGCGTAAAATGCATCTGACCACATTCCTGGCCGCGTAAAATGTCTTTCTTAAAACTCTGATGGTCGCCTGCTTCTTTGTTTCAGTTCATTAACTTCTTGACCTTTGATCACTGGTGCTCGCCTGGCCGCCCATCAACAATGCCCCCTGACTTGTTCTTTGTTAGGGAAATTATTGACTAATGAAGGACAAGGCACAATTTTGGTGTAATGGTTATTACATACATGACGCGAGCAATAAGTTTTTGAACTTCATTAGGCGAGGAGACGGGCGAACATTAGGTCATTGAAGCGAGCAACGGGGCGTATTACGTGTGGGTGACGGTTGGTTTCCCGAGGTTTCTCGAAAACCGTAACGTCATGGGCGGCGATGACGTTACTTCCCGCCCACGCGTAATTTTAATTTGCAAGTAGGGGCCTATGGAATTTTTCCAAGAATTTCATTTTGGCCCCCGTTTTTTAACCTTATAAATACATCTCCCATTTCTCACTTTCACTCTTTCGAATTTCATTTCCTTCTTCCGCCATTAGAGTTTTTGTTCAAGCTTTTTCATTTCAATTTCCACGAGATTCCTGGTTGATTTCGCGTGTTCTCTTCAGGTAATAATTGATCATAGTCTTCAATTTTGTTCTTGCTTTCGATTTTGTGTTTATTCTTGCTATTTTTCCTAGAAATCTTCTTTCCGCCGTCGCGTTCTTCCTAACGCCGCCGTGCCCCACCGTGCATCGTTGCCTCTGCTACAAATTTCCTTCTTTTCAATTTCTCCTTCAAAATCCTTTGTCTTTCCCGTTATTTCTCTCGTTAATAATTTTCAAAATGGTTTCCTCCTCGAGCGAAACTGCTTCGATTGAAATTTTTTAGCGTAACCCCGGGAAACGTCCCATGGAAGACGTCTCCTCCCCTGCTCCTCGCCGATCTGTTCGCCAAGCTCTTGTTCGGAATCCAAGAACCTTATTGGTAGACGAAGAAACGAGTTCCGAAACGTCCTCAGTTGTTCGCTCCATTGAAGCTTACGCTTCGGAGAATTCTGGCGAGGAAGAGACCCAACACTCTGCTGGTCGCTCAGATGTAGAGGAAGGGACTTCCTCGGATTTAAGAGAGGATTCGGAGGAGGTGGCCGCAGAAATTGAGGCTGAGAGCGATCATCTCGAAGTTGAGCGACCACGGTTGGCCGTGACTTGGGAGTTTCTTGAAGAAATAGGTTTTCCTACTTCTAAGGTGACTCCTGAGTCCCAAATTCTTAAAGGTGTTGCTCGCCAAAATGAGTGGAAAGAGTATGCTGAGCGCTACTAAAAAACCTTCCCTGCTCGCCCCCGTGTGATTATGTCCGCCGAAAAGAACACTTATACGGCGAGCAGGATATATAGCTTGGCCACTGAGGACGATTTGGTCAATATTAGGTCTCAATACAAGATCCCCTATGACATATTCTTGTACGCCCCCAAGGAAGGAGAGACTGCTGATCGCCCTCCGCCAGGTTGCACAGCGATCAACCTGGACATACTCAACACGGGGTTCCCGTTGCCGCTCCATCCCCTTATTGGTCGCTTCTTGGCGGACATTAATTTAGTTATCACTCAAATTACTCCTGTTGGGTGGAGTAATTTGCTCGCCCTGATGACACTCTTTGGCCTTGAAGGATATAAGAACAAACTCAGCAGGCCGAGGTTCATTATGCCCTGGTTATTTCAGCCTGCAATGAGGAAGGTGTAGGCTGGTATTACGTCAAGGCGAGGACGGGAGTGAAGCTAATAGAGGGAGTCCCTAACAAAGTTAGAAGTTGGCATAACCAATTCTTCTTCACTGGGGGCGACTGGCGAGCATCGGCAGATTTCTCGGGCGGCCAAGCGCGCATTAATACTCCAGAGCGCTTTGGCATAATTAAACGTATGCCTTCTTATTTCCTTCGTGGGACGGCGTTGGGGACTAATTTTAATTTCTCCTTTCTTTTTGTTTTACAGGCCCAAAAGTTTTGAAGTGGGGTAATCCAGGCCTCAGTGAGGAGTTCTTGTGCACATTGGCAGTAATTGTACTTCGGAACCCGACTGATCGCGACATTCTACAGCTTTCGAAGGCTCATTGTCGAAAGATTGCTCAACTTTTCACGAGTCCTCATCATTTGGAGGCTCAAGCAGAGATCCCCGAAGGTAACTATTATTATTATCTTTACCTTATTGCTCGCTTGCTCGCTTTTTGTCGTACTTTCTTCATGTAACTTTTCTTTTGAATAGATCAACGGGTGACTGTAGCTGTTCCAACCATTCCAAGGTCTTATCATTTGCTCGCCGATAGAGTAAAATAGATGGCTGCCGAGGAGCCGACCAGGAAGAGGCAAGAACGCTCCTGCTCGCCCGCGAGCACCTGGTGGTCGCTCAAAAGGAGCCCCCAAAACTTCAACTTCCTCCCAGGTTGAGGAGAGAAAGAAAACGAAGAAGAAGGCCCCGCGGGACGATACTCGTGGTGAGGGGGAGGGTGCTGATCGAGTATCAAAGCGTTCCAAGACCACTAAGGAGGCGAGTAATTGCGCTCCTCGCTCTCCCGCCCCTAAACATGCCTCGCTTGAGGTTGTAAGTGAGCAGCAAACCGTTGCTGCCATTTTGAGCAAGAAGTCGCGATCGTCCGGTGATCGCTCATACCTTGGGTATGACCCCGTAAAATTGAGTGAGTAAGTCTTCTAACTGTAACTCTGATGATCGCTTCTTTGTTGTGTCTTTACTTAAGATTTTTCTTTCTTTTCTAGGTACAAGCCTGAGGAGCACCCTGGGCGGGCAGAAGTGCTCCATCAGCTTAGTTGTGTAAAAACTCCACCCCCATATTTGGATATCTCGGACTCCCATGTCCGGCGAGCAACAGAGATGGTTCCCCGTTCTTGGACCAAGACTTGTGAAGAAATCGTCCAAGGGCAGACCACCAGCGATAATGCCCGGCTGATCGCGTACAATGCCAGCCATCAAGCTGTGATGGCTCAAAGGCTCCTTGATCAGATCGTGCTCTTGGAGAGGATGAATTGCAGTCTTGGTCGCAAGATCGAAGGCTTCGAGGCGGAGAAGGCTGCCGTCTTGAAGAAGAAGGACAAAGAGTTCGCCTAAGAAAAGGCCGATCATGCCAAGGCGGTGGCTAACTTGGAGCAAATGTACAACGCCTCCGTGGCCAGCGAGCAATTTGCTCTGAATCAGTCAGAGAAGTTGTCTCTCGAGCTGGGAGTGGCCGATGAGCGAGCAAGAGCACTAGAGGGCGAGAAGACGGCCATGGTCGCCCAGATTGAAGAGCTCCAGGCTGAAGTTACCCACCTCCAACAAGAAAAAACCGGCTTGGTCGCTTATGACACATATGCTCAAGACGTGGCCGATAATATCAACTTGGGGTACGTGTGTGCTTATGCCGAGAGTCTGAGGTCAGTGAAGTTCGCCTTGGACCACAAATTGGATGTCTTTGCCACTGCCAAGAAGGACTTCATCGACTATGTTAAAGACAACCCCATTGGTGCCGGGTTCTCGGTTCCAGTGGCTGATTTGGAGGAGATGGGTGTTCCTTTGGACATCTTTGGAGAGGACGTTCAGATTATTCCTCCCCAATTCTCGGGCGAGCAGCCGAACAAAGAGGCAGAGATCTTTGACGGCCTCAATTCTCTCCCCATGACCCCTATTGATGGGGCGGACACTTCGGCTGCAGCGGCCACGACTGCTCCCACCTCTGACACGGCATCTATTGCTCCCGCGGCCACGGATGCACCTCCAGCTTGAAGGCTCTTTGTTGTTTTTCTTGTAGATTTTTGTTAGGGTTAACTTCTTTTTGCTGTAATATCCTGTTCTCTTAATGAATGAAATATTTGGACATATTCACTATCTCTTTTCTTTGTTTTTATTTTTATTTCTCGCTTGTTCTCTTCTTACACTGTTGTTCGCTTTGAATCTTTTTGCAAATCTTGCAAACTTAGTGTTTTTCCTTTTTATGATAAGCATTTTTGTGCTTTAGCGATCACGGCATCTTTGTGCTAAGTGATCGCGTGGCCGGCTTAGATGGGCTCTTTTTGTCTTTTAAAAGACTTAGCCTTAGATAATTCAAACCTCATGGTCCCCTTACGGACTTGGCTTTGGGTTTCTTTGTTTTTCGCGCTGCTGCTCGCCCCCTTTGCCCGGCTATTTTGGGCGAGCAACTTTGCTTTACACAGCGAACAACTTAATAAACCAAACCTTATAACAAAAGTTTCACCTACAACGATAAAATCTTGAAAGTTGCAACGTTCTTACGACTTTATACAAATAAACTAACTTTTACATTTACTATACAACATTTGTCTATTGATAGTACTTTTTTAATAAAGCTGCATTCCATGAGTATTTGGCCGAATGGCCTTTCATGTCTTCTAAGTCATAGGTGCCATTGTCCCATTTTTTAGTTATTTTGTACGCGCCCTCCCAAGTCGGTCCGAATACTCCTGGTGGTGGTCCTAACACTTTTTTAAGCACGAGATCTCCAATCTTGAACTCTCTAACTTTTACTTGCGAGTTGTAATATTTCACGATCCTTCTCTTGTATATTGCATTTTTCATCTCTGCCGAGATTCTTTTTTCTTCAGCCAAGTCCATTTCTGCAGCTAGAGCTTGTACATTTGCCTGCTCGTCGAACACTGCTGTTCGTTCTGTCGGAACCTTCAAATCTATGGGTATCACTGCTTCGATGCCAAATGCCATGGTAAACGGAGTTTCGCCGGTACTTGTTCTGTGAGATACTCGATATGCCCATAACACTTCCGGTAGCTCCTCCGACCATTTTCCTTTCTTATCCACTAACCGGATCTTCAGTATGTGTTTGATTATTTTATTAACTGCTTCGACCTGGCCGTTAGATTCAGGATGGTATGGAGTTGAAAAATGCTTTTTTATTCCCCATTTTTCACAGAAGCTTCTTATTTTCTTTCCTTCGAACTGTCGTCCGTTGTCAGTCAATATTGCTTGCGGGACCCCAAACCGGTATATGATGTTCTTCCATATGAAACTGATCATTTTTTCTTGTGTAATTGTCACGAGTGCCTCTGCTTTGGCCCACTTTGTGTAGTAATCCACGGCCACCACTGCAAACTTTACATTTTCTTTCCCTATCGGAAAAGGTCCTATGATGTCGATTCCCATTTCGCGAACGGCCATGGGCTATTGACAGCTATCATCTCGGTTGGTGGCTTATGGATACTGGGGGCGAATATTTGGCATTTGTGACAAGTTTTCGCAACTTTGATAGCGTCTTTCAGCAATGTAGGCCAATAATACCCTTGTCTCACTGTTTTGTAGGCTAACGCACGCCCTCCTGCGTGATTTCCACAAACGCCTTTATGGATTTCTTACAAAACCTCTTGGCCTTGTTTTCTTGTCAAGCATTTCAGTAGTGGGAGTGAGAAACCTCTTTTATAAAGCTGGCCGTCTATGATCGTAAACCTTGCTGCCCGTTTGCTAATCTTGGCAGCTTCCAGGGGGTTCTCTGGGACTTTTCCATCACTGAGAAGTTTAACAATAGGAATTTTCCAGTTGTTTTTCTCGGATTCTTCATTCACTTGATTAATTTCGTAATCATATGTTGATGGTCGACCAATTTTTGTAATGATGACTTCTGACAACTCTGCCGGGCCTGTACTGGTAGCCAGGCGGGCAAGTGCGTCTGCTTGAGCATTGTTCTCTCTTGGTATTTGTTCGATGAAAATCTGCTCGAACATGGATGCTAGCTGGGCTACGATTTTTTGATAGAGCACCATGTTTGCATCCTTTGCCTCGTATTCTCCCCGGACTTGGTTGACTATCAGTTGTGAATCCCCGTATACCCGTAGTCTTATGACCCCGACTGCCAGTGTCAGACGGAGCCCAGCTATCAACGCTCATATTCGGCTTCGTTGATTATCGCCATGAAATCAAATCGGATAGCTGAAGTGAAGACTTGTCTGTCAGGACTTATCAGAATTATTCCTGCCTCTAATGCTGTGTTCGTAGATGATCCGTCAACGTACACATGTCAGGGATGATTATGTCCTCTCGTCGGATCTTGGGGGAAGGTTAGCTCGACTATGAAGTCGGCTAATGCTTGCCCCTTGATCGCTGTTCGAGGAGCATATGAAATTCCGAACTAGCTTACTTCCAAGGACCACTTCAGGAGGCGACCGGTTGTGTCAGGTCTATGCAATATCTGTCTTAGTGGAAATGTTGTGAGGACTTCCACTTGGTGATCGAAGAAATACGGGCGGAGCTTTCTAACACTCATCACTAGTGCGTATGCTAGCTTTTCTGTTGGTGAGTATCTGAGCTCCGCTTCGTGTAAGGCTTGACTTACGTAGTAAATGGGCAGCTGGAACTTCCCTTTTGCTCGAACGAGTACTGAGCTGATTGCGACTTCTGAAGCTGCCAGGTACAGGTATAATTTCTCCCCTGGAACCGGCTTGGCAAGAATCTTTGTATCGCTGAGATATTCTTTCAGCTGTTCGAATGCTCGTTGACAATCATCCGTCCATTGGAACTTTCCTTTCTTGATTGCCTCAAAGAATGGTCTACACTTGTCTCCGGATCTCGAGATGAACCTGTTCAAAGCTGCCAGACACCCGGTTAACCGCTGAACCTCTTTCACTAACCTGGGTGGTTGCATCTCCACGATCGCTTTCACTTTTACTGGATTTGCTTCAATTCCCCGTTGACTGACTAGATGCCCCAGGAATTTCCCCGAATAGACTCCAAAACTGCTTTTCTTGGGATTTAGTTTCATGTTGTAGGTCCGGAGTATTTCAAATGTTTGGGCCAGGTGTTGCAGATGATCTTCTTTCTTTGGGCTCTTAACAACAATGTCGTCCACATACACTTCCATTGTCTTTCCAATGTGGTCATCAAACATTTTGTTGACCAACCTTTGGTAAGTAGCTCCGGCGTTGATCAACCCAAATGGCATCCTCTTCCAGCACAACAAATTTTTGTTAGTGTAAAATGTTGTGTGTTCCTGGTCGTCCGGATGCATCGCGATCTGATGGTATCCTGCGAACGCATCCATGAATGTAAGGAGCTCATGTCCTGCTGTGCCATCAACCAGTTGGTCGATATGTGGTAACGGGAAGTTATCCTTTGGGCAAGCGGCGTTTAAATCGGTAAAATCGATGCACAATCTCCATGCCCCACTTGTTTTTTTTACCAACACCGGGTTTGCTACCCATTGTGGGCACAAAGCCTGTCTAATCAGATCGTTGTCCAACAACTTCTTGACTTCCACGTCGAGTGCTTCATACTTGTCGGACCCAAATTTCCTCCTCTTTTGATGGATTGGCTTTTTCCTCGGGTCGATGTTGAGTGTGTGGCGGGCATGCTCAGGGCTAATGCCTACCATATCTGCATGCGACCATGCGAACACATCGAGATTTACTTTAAGGAACTCTGTCATTTTGGATCTGTATAGCTCCGGGAGCTCAGATCTTATGAAAAGTTCCAAGCTCTCTTGGTTCGGGTCGACCTTTACTGCCTCTAACTCCTCCACCGGGGTAGCCTTTCGTTTTTTATTTTTCCAACGCGGGTCAACGATGGGTCCTTCCATGCTCAATCTATTCTCAACCTCCATTGGCTCCGCACTCAGTCGTGGTTCAATATCTTCCATCTCATTGTTGGCCGGTGCTGCAGGCCCTACTCTGTTGTTAGCCGATGTGACTTCATGTCTTTCCTCGCTGGGTTGCTTATTTCGGCACAGTTGCTCATCCACCTCCATCATCTCTGTATTGAGAGAATCCATGATTTTGTTGGGCGTGGATGGTTTATTTTCGAAACAGCTACTCGACTGTTCGTCCACCATGTTGATTTTATGATCTTTTGGTTGAAGTTGCAAGAGGCACTCACGAGCTTTCCTCTGGTCACCTTTGATCGTGCCTGCACCTTTTGATGTGGGAAATTTTACACAATAATAGTACGTTGAAACGACGGCCTTAAATTCATGCAAAAAGGGACGGCCGAGGAACCCATTGTAGGTGGACTGTTGATCTACAACTAGGAAGTCTACCATCTTACTCAACCTCCTCTCAGGGTCCTCGACCGATACAAGTTCAACTGCTAGCGTAATCATTCCTAATGGGACGGTCACAGCGTTTCCGAATCCCACTATTCTATGATCACAATCCTTTATGTATTTGGCACATTCTCCTAGCTGATCCACCTTGCTTTTGAATATGATGTTTGTGTAGGAGCCAGTGTCGACAAGCAGACGGTGTACCTTCGTTCCCATAATGTTAACGCAAATGACTAACGAGTCATTGTGGGGGGTGAGCACCCCGTCTAGATCATTCTCTGAAAAGTAAGGTTCCCGATTCGTTTGGTTGACGGATTTACACCGACTTCCATCACTTGCGCTACTGCTCGTAATTCTGCTTTCATTTTCCTTTTTGACATCAGAGCAACCGCCCACCGGCCCATATGGTCCTAGCATTAGGATCTCTGGGATTGGTCTCGCTGGGGTTGCTGGAACTTTTCTTCCTTTCTTTCCTGCCCTGATGGGTTGTTCGTCGTTATCATCGTCATCTGAACTGGACGAGGCTCTTGTTCTCGGCCTCTTGTCTGGTTCCCTTTTCACAAACTCAGACAATTTTCCTTCCTCATAGAACCTCCACAATTGTTTTAATAAATCTCGGCATTCACTGGTGAAATGGCCGATACTCTGATGATATGCGCAGTATTTGTTCGGGTTCAACTTTCCTCTTTCCTGCCTTATCTTTCGTGGCTCTGGCAACATCTTCTTGTCCTTGACATTGTTGTATACAGCGTCCACCGACATAGTGAGGACTTGATTCAACTTTTCTTTTAACTCTACTCCTTCATTAAATGACTTCATGTTCTTTGGAGCCTTGTAGTCATTTCCTCCAGTTTTCTTTCCAAACTTCTTTGGGTCGGCTTTATCTCCTATTTCTCTATGCAAAGCTTCCTGCATCGATACATGGATTCCTGCCTTGTGTCTGAATTCTACGTACGTTTTTGGATAAGTCAAATGCATCTCCTTCCATAGTTCGGTTCCTTTCTTCAATCCAGCCATTACTGCTACTATCTTCGTATCCTCACTCACCATCTCGCCTTCCAGTAGGACCTTATCAAATCTTTCTAGGAATTGTTTATCTGACTCCTCGTCTCCTTGCTTGATGTCTGCCAACTGGTGCCTGTGGGTCAAGTAAGACCAGCAGTTGAGAAATGAGACAAGAACTCCTTACTTAGCTGGGTAAAAGAGTTAATGGAGCCGGGAGCCAGTGCTGAAAACCATCTGTGTGGGCCATCTCCAAGGGTGAGTGGGAAATTTCGACATTGTGTGGCGTCAGTTGCCCTCACTGATATCATGAAGGTCGAATACTTTGTCACATGAATATGGGGGTCCGAAGTTCCCTCGTACAGGTTGATGGCCGGAAATTGTATTTTCTTCTGGATTGGTGCATTGAGAATTGACGAGGATAACGGTGAAGACGGGAGAGAAGTCGATCTGACACCCCTCTGGGATTCTAACTGTTTTTGCAATTCCTCGATCGTTTTTTTTTCATTTCCTGCAGTTCGCTTGGGGGAGTTCTCCCATCGGAAGGCTGTTCATCGTGATTGGGTACGACTTCCTCACAATGCAGTCCCTCTCCGACGGGACATTTCTCCTGGTGGCCTTCCTAGCAATGTTGCTAGCCCCGTTTGGCCCTAATCGGCCAAAAGCTGATCTCCTGATCCTGTCGTGTACTGACAGACGAGCAGTAGGGCGCGGTTGTTCTCCGTTCCCCCTGGATCGTTCTCTGCTAGCTACATTCCTCGTACCTAATCTTTCCAATGCACTTGTTCGAGACGTGCTTCTACTTGACTCACTTGCCTGACTTGGCGATGATTCCCCTCGATTCCCTAAACGTTCACTTATGGGAGCCTTTCCTTTATTTCTACGAACTTCAGCGCTATCAGCTTCATCATGGTGTGCATCTTATCGCATTTTACTTCTCTGCTTGCCCACTTGGTTGGTTATCCGCCTCCCTGCTCGCCTGCTTGGTCCTAGATGGCCCAGCTAGCTCTTGCTATTTTTGCAGTGATTGTAGCACGGCTATCGTTTTTGCTAGCTACTCGGGATTCTGGGCAAGGGCCTCTACTTCCGGTGGAATTGTGTCAATTGTAACTTGGATATTCTTCCGGGAAGTTGTTCTAACCGTTCTTGCATGGCCTTCGGTAGATGAAACCCTAGTTCTTGACCTATGACTTGGAGATGCACTTGAGGGACGATCTTCTTGTGATCTTATCATCTTGATTGTCAAAATATAGATGATAAACAAGGGTTTTGGGGTGATCTTGCTTCTAACAAATACCTTCCTTAAGATTTACTAGCCTTGTACATATAAATATGGTGGTTTGAAAACCCTAGTTCATATGTACATGCATTCAAAACTCTTAAAGTGATGTATATATGGATAACTTCGCCCTGAATAGTGGGCACACTTGATTTCCGGTGGCTTCTTCCCGGATTCCGGCCAACTTTTGTAGATTCCGGTGAGGATATTCAGTCTTTCTTTGATTTTTATAAGACGGAGGTTCAAACCCTTCTTCTAGCGCCAATTGTTGATGATATTTTCTAATCAAGGTGATTAGTGGCTGTTTTCTCTAATTAAGATCACCAAACAAGATCACATAATCGTGGAATTTGGTTAAGTAATGTTCAAGAAATAAATTTGCAAGAGTTTGTGCAATGTTTTGAATTATAGAAAAATCCTCCCCCTTCATGCAAATTAAGGGGTATTTATAGATATACAAGAAAGCCATGTGTCACTATTTTGGTGGTTTAACCATTGGATCTATGCCAAGTGTTGAGACACTTGTACAACATCTAAACTATTATCACTTGGATGGGTGCCAAGTGTTTAGACACTTGGACTACATTTAAACTAGTGACTCTTGGAGTTCCCAATGATGTACTTAGTTCTCATGACTACTCAGCTGCTTTCCTTAGTGACTAGTTGCTTGTATATCCTTGTTGGGCGTTGTGGACCCCTTGTTCGCTTTTGGTCGCGTAAAATGCATCTGACCACATTCCTGGTCGCGTAAAATGACTTTCTTAAAACTCTGATGGTCGCCTGCTTCTTTGTTTCAGTTCATTAACTTCTTGACCTTTGATCACTGGTGCTCGCCTGGCCGCCCATCAACAGTAATTTTTTTGTTTAAATTTTTTAGTAACCTAAACATTTATAATACGTGGTACCATTATTTTAAATTGTAATATGAATATGAAAAATAGTACTTGAAAAACTTATAAAACGTCCTTGAATTCACAAATTTAATTATTATGTAAAAAAAACTTGCAATCAGGTACATGCATTGATTTGAATCTGTCATTTATCTGCAATAGTTACCTAAGCTCAATTAAGGCGTAATTCTTCAACTCCTCGTTGCTTAGACGCAAATCCGAGAAAAAAATATTAGATTTATTTTTTAGAACATCATATAAATATGTTTTTATTAATTTGGTTATCTAATTATTAATTATTTAATTTTAGGCAAATGTATTGTCATTTTTTAACATATCGTAATCGGACTTTATTTGACCCATATATTATAAAATTTGGCCTAAATTGGACAAAATAAAAAAAGAGTGTCCTAGTTATGCATGTTTGTGAAGATATTGTCCTAATTTTGCAAGTTCGTAAAGATATTATCTCAATCTTGCAAGCTCGTAAACAAATACTTATAAAAATAGTGTTCTAAATAATAATTTTTCCGTTATAGCTAATTTAGTTGATGGTAAAACGAATAGTATTAATTTTAGTTTAAAGAACATTAATTGGTTAAAGTAAAGCGTATCTAAACATAACTATAAAATGGTTCATATATGAAATAATTTAATTCCAAAACATACATTCAAAACTAATATTTTAATGTTAAAATACGTAATACCAAGATGAGGTTAATCATGTTTCTATTCTATCGTCAAAATTATCTAAACTATTAATTGAATTGTATACAATAAATCATACCTTATAATTCATAACTAAATTAACTCATATAAGCAAGAAACAATTTTTTTTTCAAGTTCGTAAATATATATTCTCAATTTTACACGCCCGTAAAGATAGTATCAATAAATAACAAAATTTCCCGTATAACCAAAATATTTTATAAAAGCAAGAATTAGAAATAAAAAACAGGGTCAATTTGTTTTGTCTTTAAATAAACTTTTTAATATGTGAACACTATCAAAATTAATGAATGGAACAAAAGTTAAAGGACCATAAAATTAATGGATGGAACAAAATTGCAAAAAAGAAAAAGAACCAAAAAATTGCAAAAAAATTGCAAAAAGTTTGATACCATGATTCTGTTATCTAATATATATATATATATATATATATATATATATATATATATATTAATAAAAATTAAGGACCAAAAATGAATGTGGACCAACATTATTCTCCTGTTTGTACATATACTTCTATTGTAACTTGAATACTATTCTTACAGACTGACATCATATAAAAAAAATATCAACAATGTATAGACGACACTCAACTTAAACAACATCACGTGTATAAAAAATATAAATACACAAATATAAAAGTAGAGACAGATATATGCCAAAGACAGGGAAAATTTAAATTTTTAGTCCTATGAGAACAACCGATTTGCAACAACGGTGTTTTTTTTATATTTCATTGCCCATAGTATTTTTGAAATTTGGTCTCATAAATAATTACAAGTCCCAAAAGAATGCATAAGTTGCGATTTTGGTCCAAAAAAATTCTATCTTCAGTCCAATGTCTACAAATTTGCAAAAAGTGGGTCAGAAGTGGAAATGAGTACAACAAAATTATTGCATATTTGTACATATATTTTCATTATAACTCGACTACTATCCGCACAAACTGATGCCATACCAAAAAAATCACTTACAAAGTATAGATGACACTCAAGTTAGATAACATCACGCAAATGAAAAAAATACAAATCTCTAAATATAAAGATAGACACAAATATATGAATCTTAACATGGGAATCTTAAATTTTGATCTCATGAGAATAGGCGGTTCGCAACAATGGTACTTCTTTAGGTATTTTAGGTCACATAGTTTTTTCCAAATTTGGTCCCATAAATAGTTGTAGTGAAGTCTCAAAAGAATGCATAAGTTGCAATTATGGTCACAAAAAATTGTAGCCTCAATTAGTAAAATTAATGGATGACAACAAGTCTGAAAAAAATAAAATACACACATAAAAAAATAAAAGGACCAAAAAGGAGTGTGGACCAAAATTATTACATATTTCTATATATTAGTCCATTCCAACTCCACTACTATTTGCACATACTTACCCCATATAAAAAAATCACAGATAAAGTACAGAGTGCACTCAAGGTAAACAGTATCACGCAAATAAAAAATAAAAATCTCCAAGTATAAAGATAGATAAGGATATTTGAATCTTAACCCAATTATAATTTTTGTTTTGGTCCCATGAGAACAGGTGATCTGCTGACTTGAAGCCGAAAATACTAACTTTCTACTAGTAGATTCCTCGCAAGCGTACGAGTTCACTGTAGTATGAGTAAGTATAATGACTAAGTATATCGAACCCAAAGGATGAAGTGTATGCAAATAGATCCCTGAAGATCTACGCGTCGTAGTTAATATGAGTGAAATGTTTTTGGATTTTTTAGAAAAAATTAATTAAAATCAACTAAACTATTCTACGAATGCTAACCGAGAATTAAACTAAGAATTTAAGATGTGTTTTCAAATAAGAGACGGTGATGCTCAGGATAGGAATCCCTACGTATACTAACGGAGCAGGTACATAATCAAAATAACCGTGACGCACGAGAAATAACCTAAGTAAAAGAATGCAAGATGAAAGCTCAAGATTTTAACCCTAATACTTTATCCTAACAATCAACTTCACTAATCCACTAACAAGTTAATAGATTGTGCTTAATTAATGAGACCCTAATTTAACTAAGGTGATGCGGTCGTCCTCCTTCGCTAAACTGGTAGATGAATTAACCCTTTCTAAACCCTCTCGTTAAGTCTACTAGTTGTTAAAGAGTGATAAGGTCGTCCTCTCTCTAACACTTTTCGAGCGAAATTCAAAGGTAAAGTTAAGATTGATTTTAAGAATTCATTAATTAAGAGAATTAAAACCTAACGTCACGAATTGCTCTAATTACGTACCCACAACCTACTTCTACGCGTTCATCCTACCCCAAGCATGCAAGGGTTTTAGCTAGACATGGGTTTTACGTAAACAAGAACGATTGAATAGATAACGAACATGAACATAATGAATAGAACGAAGAAAAGATCAAACATAAACTAGGGTTTCAAGAAATAAAGGAATAAACTGAAATTGAATCAATAAAACAAAGTCTCAACGTGTTCAATAACAAAGATCTGAAGAAACGAAACTAAAAAGTAAAACAGTGATGTAAATTCGTAAAGAAAACCTCAAAAATGTAAAAGTAAAGCTTGCTCGTTCCTTCTTCTCCAAAAAACTAACTCTAAAAACGATCTCGTATCAAGTGGTGTGTGGTAGTTCGTAAAAATGAGCTCGGGATGAGTATATATAAGCCTTGGGCCGAATCGGGAACTCGTGGGCCGGAAAAACGAACTTGGAAACTTAAGCCTTGAAGGTGCTCGAGCTGTCGAGCTCGAGCGGACGTGACTTGAATGTGCGAATACACTAGCTTCTACTAGTAGCTTCCCCGCAAGAGTACGGGTTCACTGTAGTATTGGCAAGTATAGCGACCAAGTATTATCAAACCCAAGGGAAGGTATGTATGTAAATAGATCCATGAAGATCTACGTGTCGTAGTTAATATGAGTGAAATATTTTTAGATTTTTTTTGAAAGATTAATTAAAAGACTAAAATTATCCTAGGAATGCAAAAAGCAAAATTAAACTAAGAATCGAAGGGTTGTTTTCAAATGAGAGATGGTGATGCTCAGGATAGGAATCCCTACGTATACTAACGGAGCAGGTACATAATCAAAATAACTGTGACGCACAAGAAATAACCTAAGTAAAAGAATGCAAGGTGAAAGCTCAAGATTCTAAACCCTAATACTTTACCCTAACACTCGACTTCACTAATCCACTAACAAGTTAATAGATTGTGCTTAATTAATGAGACCCTAATTTAACTAAGGTGATGCGGTCGTCCTCCTTCGCTAAACTGGTAGATGAATTAACCCTTTCTAAACCTTCTAGTTAAGTCTACTCGTTGTTAAAAAGTGATACGGTCATCCTCTCTCTAACACTTTTCGAACGAAATTCAAAAGTAAAGTTAAGATTAATTTTAAGAATTCATTAATTAAGAGAATTAAAACCTAACGTCACAAGTTACCCTAATTACGTACCCACAACCTACTTCTACGAGTTCATCCTACCCCAAGCATGCAAGGGTTTTAGCTAGACATGGGTTTTATGTAAACAAGAACAATTGACGAAGTAAAGAACATAAACATGATGAATTGAATTGAAAAATTAAAAAGCATAAACTAGGGTTTTGAAAGAAAATAAATTTAAGAACTGAAATTAAATTACTAAGACGAATTTTAAACGTGTTCAATAACAAAAGTATGAAGAAACTAAACTAAAAAGTAAAACCGTTATGTGAATTCGTGAAGGAAAACCTCGAAACGTAAAATTAAAGCTTGCTCCTCCTGCTCTCTCTAAAAACTAAGTCTAAAAGTACTTTTTAATGTGATTATGTCGTGTCTCCCCCTTCAAAACGAGTTCGGGGAAGCATATATAGGCAACGGGTCGAGTCGGGGACGTATGGGCCAAAAATCCACGCTTGCTCGTGCACTTCTCGTGCACTAGTGCACGAGCACCTTCAACTCGAGTGCCTCAAAACGTCAAGAGAGTCAAAACTGCACGAGCACTTGAGCTAGTACACTCATGCACGACTGCCCCTCTTGCTCGTGCGCTATGCACGAGTACTCGTGCAGTTGTGCACGACCAGCTTCAACTCGTGCGCTATGCACGACTGCTCGAGCCCTAGTGCTCGAGCTCCTTTAGCTTGTGCACTCCAATGATACTTTTGCTCCTCTGAACTAGTACTTTTCGTATTTCTTCGATATCTTCTCATCCGGGAGTCCGTTTGAGTCGATTCAAAGTCCTACGAACTCCTATTTTCGCCCTCTATCCATCTATGAGCATCAAAGAGACAAATTCATTAGTTTATGAAAATGATACGCAAATGACTCTAAATACTCAACAAAATCAACCAAAACTAGGGCATTTTGAGTGACGAATCATGATAATTTCACGCCTAATCAGGACGCGCTCAAGCTAATTGGTCGAATGAAACAAGCACTCGAGTGGAGGCGCTCGAGGGGTAGTGCTCGAGCGAAGAAAATTCTCTGCAAGTTTGGGGCGCTCGAGCTGGTTGAGCTCGAGCGGAGGCGTTCGAAGGAACTGGTCGAACGGAACATGAAGTCGATTGGAGGCGCTCGAGGGGTAGTACTCGAGCGTAGAAAATGTTCTGTAAGCCAGAGGCACTCGACCGGCTTTTCTCGAGCGGAGGCGCTCGAGTGTATAGCTCGAATGGGCCTTCTTTCCTTTCAACTAACACTTTCTTCTCACGCACTAATACCAATCGTATTTCTTCGATATCTTCTCATCTGGACATCCGTTTGAGTCGATTCAAAGTCCTACGAACTCCAATTTTCGCCCTCGATTCACCTATGAGTATCAAAGAGACAAATTCATCAATATAAAGAAATAGTACTCATTTGACTCTAAAAACTCAATAAAATCGACCAAAACTTGGGCATTTCTAGCTACGAATCATGACAATTTCACGCCTAATCAACCCCCCCAAACTTATCATATTGCTTGTCCTCAAGCAATGAAATAATAAGTCAAGTGAAATTGTTAGGAACGAGTCAAATAATCAAATCATGCAAGCAAATGAACTCGAGCTTCAAAAATCAATCACAAGTATACTCACTCATCTTCCAACATCATACTCATGCAACAACAGCAAGAATCACCAAAATCAAACATGGATGTGCACTCAACGATGTGTTTCACTCCCTCACAAGTGTATATCAATGATAAAGGGACTCACTCAAACAATCAATCGCTCAAATCGGCAGCCATAGGCTTGTAAGCACTCTCAACTCCAACCATACTCTAGAAATCAATGCCGAATCATAAAGGACTTTTCTCAAGGTTGTAATGTAGGCTCTTTAGACAGGTGGGATAACAATATAAGTAAGTGACTAAAGTGAATGGAGAATAGAAAATCAAACCTTGGTACTTCGAGACTTGGAACAAAATACTTCAAACAATTTCAATAAACACACTTTCAATTCCAACACTCTCAACACTTCAATTTTTTTTCTTTCTCACTTTTTCCACTTTTTTTTTTCAATCATTTTTTTTTCTCTTTTTCGCACAAACACATGAGCTCATTTTCTTTTGCTCATTCTCAATTTTTTTTCTTTTTCCCACAACTCAAAACTTCATCACACTTTCTTCTCATACTCACTCAAGCAATCACATTTTCCTTTTTCAACTCAACTCAATCCCTTCACATTCACACTTTTCCTATTCTCCACTCAAATTGAGACAAAAAGGCTTAGGAATTTGGAATAGTGTTTAAATGTGCTAGCAAATAAAATAGGCTTTAGGCTCAAAGGGGCTAACAAGGGACAAATGTCATTGGTAGGAAAAATTTGGCTAAGTGACTCAATCAAAACAAAGATGGTCTAAGATCACCTTCGGCATATCAAACTAGACACAATCAAGAAGCAAGAGCACACACAAGTTCCAGCATCCTCTAAGGTGACGATTCACTCACAAACGAAGAGATTATTTCATGCATCTTAATCTCATAAAGGCTCAAAATCTCACGGCTTTCACATCCATGCTAGTCCTAATGAATTCTCACTCTCATCACACAAGTACTCAAAAAGGAAAACTCATAAGCATACTAGTTCTCTCTCAAATCAACTCTAGCTCAATACTTACACAAAACAATTCTTAACTCAACTTCACAACTCTACTCTACTAATCACTTCATCCTCAAGAATGAACAATAAGTAAATGATACGAGTAAATAAGCGTAAAGTAAGTCAATCATCGAATTAGTTCAACACAAAACAAACCCAATAGTTTGAAAAATTTAAATACAATCCCTTCACAAATCAAATCACTCAAACATAAACTCATCACAAATCACTCAAGAAATATAAATCAAAAGACTGAAATAATAGAAGTGCAAGAGTAGAGAAAAGTGTGGGGAATCCCCATCATCACTAGTCCGGAGGAGGTGGTGGAGGACGATAGTTGGGATGATCAGCTCCCAAGTGAAACACAAAAAGTGACTCCATCCAGCGGTGCATATACGAAAACTGATCTCCCATCCTATCTTGCGTCTGACGCAAGTGTGACACGTCCTGAATCTGGTTCCCCATCTGAGTCCAATCGTCATATGTAGGGTACCACGGTCTCGGTGACTGCACCTTAGGTGACTCAACCTCCATCTCTCGCGGCTCCTCGCCCATATCTTCACCCGCAGCTTCACCCTCCTCGTACTCTTGCTCTTCTTCTTCTTGGAGGTCTGCTACTCCACTCGATCCGGCAACGCTCGTGCCTTCACCCCGACTTCTCTTCGTAGGCCTCGCATCTCGGAGCCCTCGACTGTCCACATCATGAGTAAACTTGGCACTCAAAGCTAAGTGTCTCTCTCCGTTCATCCCCAGGTTTGCCTTTTTCTTCCCCTTCAACGTTACGAGCTTGTCATTTGGGAGAGGGAAGAGATTATCTTCCTTGTATCGAATATAAAAACTCCACATCCAATGCTCGAACATCAAAGTGTGGCTCAACTGATAGAAGTCTAAATCCCTCCCGGGGACAGGAGCTGCACAAGGCACACATCCTAAGTGCTTCATGAACACCGAGATTAGACCTCCTTCTCGCACCTTTGAAGTCTTAGCCCCTAACTTGAATGCCGCCTCGTAGTGGTGTTCCACGAAGTCCCGTCCGAAATCGTGTTCCTTCACATACAGAAGACACCAAATCCCATAGAATTCCTTACTCATCACGGTCCCCATCTCAGAATGGGCGTAAATGGTATTTCCCAAAATTCGCTCCAAGTACCGAACCACTGGATTTCGGATAGCTGAGGCTCGAGCACTCTGGGCCTTGTATTCACCGGTCATCCCTCCCGTGATGTCATTCTAGAATCCCTTTGTGATGTACGACTTTAACACACGGTTTAGCCTCGGTAGAGCAGGGAGCCCAAACGCTAAGTTCACGTCTCTGATCTCACAATACTGCCACTCGTTTCTGTATTTGAACTTGAACGAGTACTCATTCTTCTTTTCTATGGTGGCCAGGAACTGCTCAGTCAGATCGGCATGGGTGTCCATCGTGAGCAATATCTCGAGGAACTCAGTTATTTCGTTCCTGGTGAAAATTCTCCTAATTTCCTCCTCAATCCCGATATCCTGCATAAAACGCACCACCGGCCTTCGGGTTTTCACTACCTTCCCGGTGACCAGACTCCACCTGTAGGCTATATACCTCCAACTGCCCTCGAAGTCTAAACCGTCCCATCGAGAGGGAAGCAACTGTCTAGTGGCCAAGTCGCTGGTAAGAGCCTCTAAATCGGTAATGCTCAAGATCTTATCTTTGTTTCTTTTCGGTGCCATTGTACCTAAGCAAGATATAACAAGGATCTTCAACAACATTCTTGAACTTCAAAGCAATTCACCACTTATTCATTCAAACTCTTCCAAGTAATCCAAATCAATTCACAATTCAAAATACTTCTCAAGTTCAAAGCAATTCTCAAATAGTCTTAATTCACTTTCCTTAAGCTTCCCTATCCAAGTTCTCAAGTAACAAACAATTAAACCATGCTTTTCATTCAAAGTTCTCAAGCACTCAATAATTAATTCCTCCATTTCAACCCAAAAAAATGCCTATAACTAAGTCTATCATGAAGTAACATTACCCAAATTATGTAATTTACATGCTCCAGACTCAATTCATACTTATTCATGCTCAATACTTTCTCAATTCACACAAATTTCATCTCAACATGCAAAACCCACTTCCTTTTCTCAAATTCCTACTTTCTCACTCTAGAACTTCACCTATTCTACTCATGCAATTCCAAAATTGAGAGTTAAATAAGCAAACCCATAGCAACTTATCAACATTCATTCAAAAGGAATCAAGAATCAACAAGTTTGGCACAAAATCCCCAAAAATTCGAACTACTCATGAACCCTAATTCATATGCTTCTCATGTCTAAATCATCCTAAAGCTACGAATTTAATCACAAAAGATAGAAAGTACATACCTTGCTTGAGGAATTAATGGAGAATGAGAAAGAATTCGTGAGAAATTGTGACCAAATTGAGACGAAATGCGTGAACTTGTGAAAATCCGCCCCCAAAATCGCCACAAAATTGCACTCTCAGTGTGTGTGTATGTGTGTGTGCGTGTGGGAGAAGGAGTATTTATAGGGGCTCAAAATTGGGGCTGAACCGATGGGCGCTCGAGCTGGGCGAGCTCGAGCGGAGGCGCTCGAGCATCGTGGTCGAATGGATCAATAGGTCGAGCGAAGGCGCTCGAGCATAGGCACTCGAGCGACAAAAACGTTCTGGACAAATTTGGGCGCTCGACCCCCTAGCTCAAGCGGAGGCGCTCGAGTGGTGTCACTCGAGCGGCACCTCCTTGCAATTTGAATTATCGACATTCAAACCCGAATTTAGCATACCAAAGACGCTCGAAACCATCATCAAACATATTCAAGCATAAACTAACCTTGAGAACTCCTCGATTTAAGCCAGGTCGCTCATTCGACTGAGGAGTTGGGTCTCTTTCAAACGTGCAAATCACCAATCCAATTCACGCTGCACTTAAGCAATTACACTTGATTCGATCCAACTACCCCATGCATCGATATTTTCGAAAAATATTTGACCAATTTTTCATTAGAATTTCGTGTACGAACTCGAAGTACGAATACACACCCCCCAAACGTTGTTCTTGCTACGCAATAATAAAGTTTGAAAAGAATGAGTACGTACGAGTAAGTACACCAAATTCTTATGAACTTAAATCACTATCAATGCAAAGTTATGAACGAAAAGAAACATCACCCCCCTAAACTTCGACTTCGCAAAGAGATCTATGTTTGGGGTTCGGTTTACCTCAAACTCCATCAATCGAATGTTTTCCTACTCGAGACCTCTCCATCTTCATGAATTGCTTTCCTTAAGCTCACTTGCTCGAATTGAGCCACACGAAATAAGCCTATACCAACAAAAATACTCTACAAACGAGGTTAACGCTTACGACTCACAAAACAACAAAATAAACAAAACACATAAAAATAAGGAAAAATGGGTTGCCTCCCATTAAGCGCTAATTTTAAGGTCCTAATGCCAGACCGAGCTCAAAGGAGCTCACGGGACTTGAGAATCTAAAATACCTCCCTTATTCTCATAAGAGAAGTTGAAGAATTTTTTTACTCGATGCTCATTCACCATGAATTTACGTCCATCCTCCTTCTCGACCTCAAGAAATCCACTCTTATGCACGTCCTTCACGATATACGGCCCGTTCCACTTGGACTTGAGCTTTCCACCAAATAGCTTCATCCTCGAATTGTATACGAGAACTTGATCTCCCACCTTGAACTCATTTTTCTTCAACCGTGCATCGTGCCACTTCTTGGTCTTCTCTTTGAAAATTCGGGCATTCTCGTAGGCACTGTCTCAAAACTCCTCCAACTCATGCAATTGGAGTAATCTCTTCTCACCAACCAAGGCACTATCAAAATTCAGTTTCTTGATCGCCCAATATGCCTTATGTTCCAACTCCACGGGCAGATGACATGCCTTTCCAAAAACCAATTGGTACGGAGACATACCAAGAGGTGTTTTGAAAGCTGTCATATACGCCCAAAGTGCATCATCAAGCTTCATCGCCCAATCCTTCCTACTAATGCTCACCGTCTTCTCAAGGATCTCCTTGATTTGAAGATTCGAAACCTCTGCAAGACCGTTAGATTGAGGATGATAAGCAGTAGAGATTCGATGACTTACCTCATATTTTAACAGCAGCTTTTCCATCCACTTGTTCACAAAGTGGCTTCCCCCATCACTAATCAAAGCTCTTGGGACTCCATATCTTGCAAAAATGTTCTTCCTCAAGAACTCGATAACCACTCGGGAATCATTCACTCGAGTTGGGATAGCTTCAATCCACTTCGAGACGTAATCAACGCATACGAGAATGTACAAGAATCCATTGCTAGGAGGAAATAGACCCATGAAATCAATCCCCCATACGTCAAATATCTCGACTTCCGTGAACACGTGCATCGGCATCTCGTCCCTCTTAGTAATGGAGCCAAACCGTTGGCACTTTTCACACCTCTTGTCCCATTCCATGCAATCCCTCAAAATAGTTGGCCAATATGAAGCACCTTCCTTCCAGTCTTTTCTCCACCCAAATGTCCTCCACATGGCAAGGCGTGGAAATGCCTTATGATATTACTCCACTCCTCCTCTGGCACACACCTTCTCAACACATGATCTATCCCTCTTTTGAACAAGTAGGGATCGTCCCAAATGAACTCCCGATCTTTCTTCAAAAATGCCTTCCGATGCACCGAGTCTATCTCAGCAAGTAACTCCCCACTTGCTAAATAATTAGCATAGTCTGCAAATCATGGTGTCTTCCCTTCAACTCGATATACAGGAATGTCTCCTAAGCCAAAGAGCTTCTCATCCGGAAATTCATCGTTCACCTCTCTATCCTCCACGGTGTTCTCCTTGGTGAGCTCCAATCTCGAGAGGTGATCTGCTATCATATTCTCGCATCCCTTCTTATCTCGAATCTCTACATCAAACTCCTGGAGTAGCAAAATCCATCGAATGAGACGGGGTTTTGCATCCTTCTTACTCATAAGATACTGAATCGTTGTGTGGTCCGTATATACAATTATTTTCGTCCCTACTAGGTAGGGTCGAAATTTATCAAAGGCATACACGACCGCCAACAGCTCCTTTTCGGTTGTAGTGTAATTCACTTGAGCAGAATTCAGCATCTTCGAGGCATAGTAAATCGTGTGAAAATACTTCTCACGAATTTGCCCCAAAGTAACCCCCATCGCATAATCACTAGCATCACACATCAACACGAACGGGCTAGACCAATCTGGTGTCACAAGTATCGGGGCATTCACCAATGCTTCTTTCAACCTGTTAAAAGCCACTAAACACTCATTAGTAAACTCAAAAGCAACTTCCTTTTCAAGAAACCGTGAAAGGGGTTTAGCTATTTGTGAAAAGTCTTTGATGAAATGTCTATAAAAACCCGCGTGTCCTAAAAATGATCGAATCCCTTCTCGGTCGAAGGTGGTGGAAGCTTCTCAATAGCAATCACTTTCGCCTTGTCAACTTGGATACCTTTCGAGGACACATGATGTCCAAGAACAATACCCTCTCTCACCATGAAGTGACACTTCTCCCAATTAAGCACTAAGTCCATCTCTTCACACCTGCTCAACACAACTTCAAGATTGATTAGACATTTATCAAACGACTCCCCGTAGACGGAGAAGTCGTCCATGAAAACCTCCATAATCTTCTCAATCAAACCATGAAAAATAGCCATCATACACCTTTGAAAGATGGTGGGTGCATTACACAACCCAAACGGTATCCTCCTAAAAGCAAAAGTTCCATAATAGCAGGTGAAGGTGGTTTTCTCTTGATCCTCGGGGGCTATCATAATCTGATTATACCCCGAATACCCATCTAAGAAACAGTAATACTCAAAACCACCTAATCTATCAATCATCTGATCAAGGAACGGTAGAGGAAAGTGATCCTTACACGTTGCCTTGTTCAACTCTCTATAATCTACACACACACGCCAACCCATCACTAATCTAGTGGCTACCAATTCATTAGACTCCGTCTTAATCACCGTGGTACCCCCCTTCTTAGCAACTACGTGTAACGGACTCACCCATGGACTATCAGAAATTGCAAAAATCATGTTACTATCTAACAACTTCAAAACCTCCTTATGTATCACCTCTTGAATCACCGGATTAACTCTATGTTGGTTTTGCACTATCGGTTTTCTACCCTCTTCTAATCTGATCCTATGCATGCAAATCGAAGGGCTAATCCCCTTAATATCCGTGATCGACCATCTTATAGCAGATTTGTGCTTACGAAGCACCACTAAAAGTCTCTCAAGCTGATCATCAGATAAAAGGGCAGATACAATTATCGGATATTTGTCGGTCTCATCCAAGTAAGCGTACTTGAGATGGTCGGGAAGTGGTTTCAGCTCCTTTATCGCCTCCAATGGTGGTGCCTTATCGAACATCTTCTCAAAAGTTGACTCCTCGGCTTCCAAGTCGTCCCCATCCTCTACTTTCTTCATCTCCAAGAACTTGACATCTTCATTGTCTTCCAAGCTGTCAAAATAATCAAGATCATAAGACTCATAAGATAGATCATCAAGAATAGGATAATCAAACTGATGAACATAGAAAGAACAAGGATCTAGAAGTGTGTCTTCAACACAAGTGTCCGTGATGTCAATGAAGTGGCAACTCTCATCTCCCATTGGGTATTTCATAGCTTCATAAATAGCTATCTTCACTTCTTGATCATCAACCTTGACCGTAATCTTCCCATTCGCTATATCAAGTACCATCCCGGCTGTAGCTAGAAACGGCCTCCCTAAAATTAATGGTACATGCTCATCTTCTTCCATCTCGAGTACGACGAAGTCGGCGGGAAAAACGTGATTCTCCACCGTCACTAGAACATCCTCCACTACTCCTTGAGGTCTCGTAATGGACCTATCAGCAAGTTGGAGCGTCATCATCGTGGGTTGAAGTTCGCCCACCTCTAACTTCTTGAACAACGAAAGAGGTATCAAATTAATGCTCTCCCCGAGATCACACAAGGCTCCTTTCTTGATCCCGTTCCCGATATCACAAAGAATGGTGAAGCTCCCGGGATCCTTCATCTTGGGAGGAAGCGCTTTGTGCACCATCGCACTCACCTCGTGGTTCAAGTGCACTAACTCGGGTCCGTCCACTCTCTGTCTCTTCGTTATCAAGTCCTTCAGGAACTTGGCATAGTTAGGCATCTATTCCAAAGCATCATAAAAAGGAATATTAATATGTAGCTTTTTAAAAACATCAAGGAATTTAGCAAACTTCTCATCGAGCTTCTTTTTCATGAAGCGTTGTGGATATAGGACAAGTATCACAGATTTGGGTACCCCCCATTCATCTTTCTCAGTCTCCTTTGCATTCTTCCTTGCTTCCTTTGCTTTCTTCCACTTTGGGACTCTCTCAATCTCCTCAATCTCCTCTTCAGGCTCTTTGCTCTCATTTGACTCATCCATATCTTTACTCTTCTGAATGTCTTCACCCTCAATTCCTTTCTCAACAGTAACTCCTCCATCTTTCTTATGTTCTTGTACCCCCATCTCAATCTCCTCTTGGAGCGTCTCAGAATCACCAGGCATCTCAGGACCATCATATTTAGTCCCACTTCTCAACTCAATAGCCTTGCAATGTTCCTTTGGGTTATCCTCGGGCATTGAAGGATACTTGCCAGGCTCTCTCGGCTGAGACTTTGCAATTTGACTAATTTGATGCTCGATAGAAGAGAACCTGCGGTTGTTCTCTCGCTGAGCTCGATTCCATTCCATGTCTCTCTTTTGGAGTTCTTGATCACGCTGATCACCTTTCTTGTGCAACTCCTTTACATCGTACTCCAAAGAGGACAATCGCTTGCTACCTTCCTCCACCTTCTGAAGGATAGCTCTCAACATCTCCTCAGTTGAGGCACCGCCTTCTCCACCAGGAGGTTTAGAACCCGAATCAACACCTGGAGGGACTGTAATACCAGCCTTTGGGTTTGCATATGAAAAGTTCTCATTTTTCCTACATGTGTTTTGAGAAGGTTGTTGGCCTCCTTGATACCCTTGTGTGTTCATCCATTGATTTTGAGGCAGCTGTGGGCCTGGAGGTACAAATGGTTAGCCATAAGAAGGTCTTCCAAACTGATTACCACCTTGTGGATACCCGCCTTGTGGATAGTTAGGCCTTCCCATATAGTTGGCCTCTTCTTGCTGACTCGTGGGTGGGTCCACTTTCTCGCTCACTGCTACATTCCCTCCAACCAGATTCTACCCCATCTCAAGGTTGCTGATCTTCTCCATCATAGCCATCAACAGCTTCCTTGTGCCCTCATTCTCCTCCAACTTACAAACTCTCTGAAATTCTGGATCCTCGTTCCATGCACCGGCATTCGTGACAATGTTGTCAACGATTTCTCTACACCTCGTTATCCCTTGGTTCAGAAAAGCTCCACTCGCACATGCATCTAAATGGGCTTGGCCAGCCTTGCTGGCTCCACTATAGAAGAATGCCATGATATCTCCCTCATTATACCCTTGCTGCGGGCACTCAATCAACATGTTTGAGTATCTCTCCCACGCTTGGCGTAAATCCTCTCCTTGCTTCTGGCGAAAGGAAGAGATCTCAATCCTTGCTTTAATGGTTCTCGATGGAGGGTAGAATCGCTCGAGGAACAGACGCTCGAGCTCAGCCCATGTGGTTACACCTCCCCGTGGGAGCGTGTTATCATACCACTCATTTGTTATTCCCGTTAATAAGAATGGGAACACCTAAGCCTCTTGGTATCTTCAGACATGCCGTTATAATTGAATGTGGAGGCTATCATTAGGAAAATCCTCAGGTGAGTATGAGGATTCTCCTTCCCAACCTCCCCCTTGAACTGGTTCTCGATAAGCAGCTTAAGAATTCCCGGGGAAATCGAGAAGTTATTTGCCTCAACAGGAGGCAATGCCACTCCATCATAGTACCGTTGTGGCTGCGCTGCAAACCTCCCTCAAATAGCCATATTTTGATCTGTGTTCTGAGGAACGTGTTGAGGATTAGCAGCTGGTACGGGTACTTGTTGGGGTGGTGGTGGTTGATAAGTTGGTGGTTGGTTGTAAACAAGAGGTGGAGGATACGGGTATGGTGGATACGGATAAGGTGGGTATGGGTAAGGTGGATAAGGTAAGTTGTTTTGTGGTAAGTTAGGATATGGGTAAGCAGTGTTGTTCTGAGGATTTTGGACAATGTTATGAGCTGGACTATTTTGATTCTGTGTTCCTGGGTTTTGACTCTGGCTTTCCCCTGACGGATCTTGATTCTTACTGGTATTGCCATCAGTGTCGTCAGCCCGGTTCAATGTCTGATTAAACTCATTCTCGACATCATCCAACTCAGTAGTAATGTCCATTGGTTCTTTCCATCCGGCAGCATTCATCCTTCTTAAGAAGGCTCGGTTTCTTCTTGCTATTGTCCCAGGATCTAATGGTAATCTCTCTTCGCTCGTATTGCCTTGTGAGCGTGTTTTCATAAACCTGAAACACTAACAAAAGAATCAAAATGCAACTGCCGAATATGTACGAAATAAAACAGAAAAGAAAATCACTCACTACTAACTACTAAGCTATCTACAAGTCCTATTCAAAAGACATACAACGCCATCCCCGACAACGGCGCCATTGACTTGAAGCCGAAAATACAAACTTTCTACTAGTAGATTCCTCGCATGCGTATGAGTTCACTGTAGTATGAGTAAGTATAATGACTAAGTATATCGAACCCAAAGGATGAAGTGTATGCAAATAGATCCCTGAAGATCTACGCGTCGTAGTTAATATGAGTGAAATGTTTTTGGATTTTTGAGAAGAAATTAATTAAAATCAACTAAACTATTTTACGAATGCTAACCGAGAATTAAACTAAGAATTTAAGATGTGTTTTCAAATAAGAGATGGTGATGCTCAGGATAGGAATCCCTACGTATACTAACAGAGCAGGTACATAATCAAAATAACCGTGACGTGCAAGAAATAACCTAAGTAAAAGAATGCAAGATGAATGCTCAAGATTTTAACCCTAATACTTTATCCTAACAATCAACTTCACTAATCCACTAACAAGTTAATAGATTGTGCTTAATTAATGAGACCCTAATTTAACTAAGGTGATGTGGTCGTCCTCCTTCGCTAAACTAGTAGATGAATTAACCCTTTCTAAACCCTCTCGTTAAGTCTACTAGTTGTTAAAGAGTGATAAGGTCGTCCTCTCTCTAACACTTTTCGAGCGAAATTCAAAGGCAAAGTTAAGATTGATTTTAAGAATTCATTAATTAAGAGAATTAAAACCTAACGTCACGAATTACCCTAATTACGTACCCACAACCTACTTCTACGCGTTCATCCTACCCCAAGCATGCAAGGGTTTTAGCTAAACATGGGTTTTACGTAAACAAGAACGATTGAATAGATAACGAACATGAACATAATGAATAGAACGAAGAAAAGATCAAACATAAACTAGGGTTTCAAGAAATAAAGGAATAAACTGAAATTGAATCAATAAAATGAAGTCTCAACGTGTTCAATAACAAAGATCTGAAGAAACGAAACTAAAAAGTAAAACAGTGATGTGAATTAGTAAAGAAAACCTCAAAAACGTAAAAGTAAAGCTTGCTCGTTCCTTCTTCTCCAAAAAACTAACTCTAAAAACGATCTCATATCAAGTGGTGTGTGGTAGTTCATAAAAACGAGCTCGGGACGAGTATATATAAGCCTTGGCCGAATCGGGAACTCGTGGGCCGGAAAAACGAACTTGGAAACTTAAGCCTTGAAGGTACTCGAGCTGTCGAGCACGAGCGGACGCACTCGAGCTAATTGGTCGAATGAAACAAGCACTCAAGCGGAGGCGCTCGAGGGGTAGTGCTCGAGCGAAGAAAATTATCTGCAAGTTTGGGGCGCTCGAGGGAACTGGTCGAACGGAACATGAAGTCGAGCAGAGGCGCTCGAGGGGTAGTGCTCGAGCGTAGAAAATGTTCTGTAAGTCAGAGGCGCTCGACCGGCTTTGCTCGAGCGGAGGCGCTCGAGTGTATAGCTCGAATGGGCCTTCTTTCCTTTCAACTAACACTTTTCTTCTCACGCACTAATACCAATCGTATTTCTTCGATATCTTCTCATCCGGACATCCGTTTGAGTCGATTCAAAGTCATACGAACTTCAATTTTCGCCCTCGATTCACCTATGAGCATCAAAGAGATAAATTCATCAATGTAAAAAAATAGTACTCATTTGACTCTAAAAACTCAATAAAATCGACTAAAACTTACTGATAAAAAAAATCGACCAAAACTTGGGCATTTCTAGCTACGAATCATGACAATTTCACGCCTAATCATCTGCAACAATGGTTCTTCTTTAGATATTTTAGGTCCTATAGTTTTCTAAATTTGGTCCCATAAATAATTACATTTAAGTATCAGAAGAATGCATAAGTTGCATTATTATCCTATATATATTTTAGAAATATTTCAAAAACTTGAGAGAAGTTTTTATATTATAAAGAATTTAAGACTAATTTCAGAATTTTTAACACAATATTTTTAAAAAAAATTAGTCATCCACTTTAAAAACTCGGTGCACATTTTTAGGAATATCCTATAGGACTAATTTCAGACTAATTTAAAAACTCGGCACACGTTTTAGGAATATCCTATATTTAGGGAATAATCTAGGACTAATTTTGAATTTTTTATAACAATATCTTTTAAGAATTTTAATACAATACCGAAGAGACCTTAGCTAAAAAATAGAAAACAATCGCTAGAAATTCGCAGTCAATATGACTGATATTAGTCCTTCAAGATTTTTTTATTAATTGAAAAAGCTAGAGGACCAAAATGACAACATTTATAGTAATTTCAATGCGGGAGAACATTAAAAAATAGAAATAAATATTTTTAATGTTGGCGAAGATAGTCTGAAAAGATATTTGATAAATATCTTCCGTACCAAAAAGAAAAAAATGATTGTCGCATAATGAAACTTTCAATTCTATCGTGTAATCAAAACCACAACGATTGATTAATCACACAGTATCAGACATGCCCAGTATATGGAATCAATTATTTCCAAGCATCACATGACATTTAGTCTGAATATATGCAATTGGTTAACTCATTAGCCCAAAATAAAAAAAAATACTTACCTTGTCATAAAGTAAAAGTTAATGGCCTAAATTCACATATTACTTTATTGAAATTACTTTGTTGAAATTATGATTACTTTGAGGAACTTATTTTTGTCTTCTTAATATTAAGCATAAATGAATAGCAATGATTAGTGTATGATTGTTAAATATGGACTCCTGGAATTTATTTTCTATATTTTTAGTTACCTTTTGCTAATAAAAAATATTGAAGGACCAATATCAAATAATTATTTTTATCGTGGGTGAAGATATTTTGAAAAGTTAAATTATGTGAATGATTAGTGATATTAGAAGAATGATAATTTTTCAAGAAATATGCGGACTAATTTTGGCATGAGATTTTGATTATTATGTTATTGATTATTTAGAACTAACTTTGGATAATACAAAAGTTTTTTAAAAAAATACCACACCTGATATTAAACTAATATATGCGATATTAAAATACCATGACTGAGTTTTTTTAAAGAAGTTATAATCCTATAGATATTTTATAAATATTTATTATTGTAGGACAAATTTTGGATAATGATGAAAGTCACTATATTATTGATTATTTTATGAGTAGTTTCGGAGATTAAACTAACACATGCGATACTTGTCATTTAAAATTAAATGGTCACGAATAGTAAAAGGTAAACTTTAAGATTAAGGTAACAACGTTTAAGAAATTGATAATTCAAGTTATAGATATCCTATGAAATGTTTAAAATTTTTAATGGTATAAGTTACTGTATTATATATTATTGTAGGACTAATTTTGGGTAATGATAGAAGTCATTATGGTATTCATCTAATTCAAGATGTAAATGTTAATATTATACACCATTAAGTCTAGTTAATGTGTTTTTCTTTATATAAGATTGCGACAATAAATCAAATTATAATTGAATTCACACCAATCAAATTAAATCCAAATTATGAGACTTAAACGAAAGTTATGGATTATTTTTGGACTAAAATAGAAATTTAAATCTATAGATATCCTAGGAATGCTTAAAAAAATACAATGATAGAAGTTATTGTATTATTTATTATTGTAGGACTAATTTTGGATAATGATGCAAGTCGCTATAGTATTCATCCAATTCAAGATATAAAAGTTTACATAATACACCTTTAAGTCTAGTTAATGTGTTTTTCTTTATATAAGATTGCGACAATAAATTAGATTATAGCTGAAGATTAGACAATAAAAGTTTAAATTATACACCTTTAATCCTAAACCTCATGTTTCAAAATTTTAGATTAGATTACAATTTCTTGAGGGATGCCACATAGGCATTTTTGGCTTTGCCAATACAAATCCGTAGTCAAAATGACTAATATTGGTCCCTCAATTTTTAAGATAATCCCCAATTCTTAATAATATGGGGCAAAACATTTAATTCAAATTTAATACTAACATGGGGCAAGAAGTTTAATTCAAATTTAATACTATTTCTGAACAAATAAAATATGAGAAAATTATCCAATTAAAAAAAATTATAGGACTAAAACTAATAAGAAATTGGCAACATCTATGATGAAATCATGCATCTACTTGCCGATTTGCAACTAAAAGGTACTTGCCAGGAAAGATAAAAAAAGTGGTCCAATAACTTGATGCATGATCCTGCAACTATTTATTATTACAAAATTTTTGGTCCTGGTGGTATTAATATGTACTGGTGAATATGTCAAATAAAACTAACATGGCAACTTGCTTAACTTGAACTAATAAACCCAATTGAAGTGAATCCGAGAATTATGGCAAGAGGCCCTTAGGGTAGGATAGTTGAAAAAATATTAAAGAATTGCCTGAATTGAGCTAACCAATTAAAATTAATTATAGTCCTAAAATTATGCGCGAGATTAGTGTGGAGTAACCCACAAATATGTAATAGCAGTATTGGTTCAACATGTAATCATAGTATTAGCTTAAGTCAAATATGTAATTGTAGTATTAGTCTAATTCAAATATATAATCATAGTTATTAGATCCTTATTTGTAGTGGCTTAAATATAAATTGAACCAAAATATGTACAAATCATGTAGCTCACGTTTAAAATTCAAATATTTAATCTCACTTAATTATTTAGGTATTCCAAAAATTAGGAATACCTAAATAATTAAGAGACTTAAATACAATTCATTTGAATTACATACAATTTATGCAACCTTAATTAGTCGATGAACATCACATTCCTTAAGTAGATAAATATTTTCCTAATATTTTCACACAATAAATCTTTACATTTAATTCCTTAATTGATGATATTAGTTAAGTATTTTCATTAATCATAACTATGAGATTTAACAATTCATCAGACTAAATAATATGGGACAAAATATTTAACTCATATATAATCCAAATTATGTGACATCAATCATTGGACCAATATTACTTCCAAGCATATCATCACAATTTTACAAAATGAATTGAATTCTTGAACAAAATTCCAACATTGGACAATACAATTAATTATTAACCGAACTTGCAACATGTAAAAGATATAGGACTAAAAGTAATAAAAAATTGGCAACAATGGTTGTTGGCTCACAACTTGTTCACTTATATGCTCTTCAATTTCAGCCCATCAACTTTATATGCTTATTTAATTGCAACATATATGATGAATTCTTGCAACTAATTGTCTACTTGCAACTTAAAGGTACTTGCTAGAAAAAAAAAGTAATATTGTAGAAATGTAACATATACAACTACAATAATAGATATTTCTCAAATAATGCGATATAGAGGAAAAATTCGCACTGGTCCACTAACTTGTCCAAGTAATTTTTTAAAAATTTCATTGAAAATTACAAATTTAGTCCGGAACGAAAAACTTTTTTTTATATAAAATTTTTAGTTTTATAAACCGTGAAATTAACTCCTTAATCATTAAAATATGCACCGATTTTTTAGCCCATATTTAAAATTGAAATGTTTAACTCACGTATACATTATCACCTTAACTGTAGTTACTGATATTTATATTCTGCCAAAAATATATTATCGATGATCTAAACTATCTCCTATTATTTAGCGCACAATTTTAAAATCTTGTTGACCCATTTACTAAATATATATTCATGATGATTCAATACAAATAATTTATTAATCTAACTTGCAACATGTAAAAGATATAGGATTAATGCTAATAAGAATTTGACAAGAAAGATTGTTGGCTCACAATTTGCTCACTTATATGCTCTTCAATTTCAGTTCAACAACTTTATACGCTTGTTTAATTGCAACATATATGATGAGTTCTTGCAACTACTTGCCTATTTGCAACTTAAAGGTACTTGCTAATTTTTTTTTTTTATAGATATGTAACATATACAACTATAATAATAGATATTTCTCAAATAATGCTACATAGAGGAAAAAATCACACTGGTCCACTAACTTGTCCGAGTAATTTTTTTTACATTCTCATTGGAAATGAAAAATTTAGGAATAGTAGACAAAATCAAACATACAATAAATACATTTCCATGCAAGATACAAGTCACATGCAAAATTTACTATAGGTTCTTCACAAACACGACAATTAAATCAATTCGGTAAAATGAATAAATGGATCAAAACACAATGTGTACCATGAATTCCTTATACTACTTTTAAACCTTTTTCCATATTATACATGATTCTTCCTTTATATAAGAATAATTAACGCATTTAATTAGTTAGTTAAATATAACATAAATACCTATAAGGAAGGGTGAACAAAATTAATCATATAATAAATACATAATTAATATATTTAATTATATAAGATCACAACTACTCCCCCTGTTCTGGAGGAACTTGCCCACTTTCTTTTTTAGTCCGTCCCAAAGGAACTTGCACACCCTTTAATATTGATATGCGTGCACATTCACAAAAATATATACATAATAACCCATATGCCACTACTTTATTCAAAAGGTATTTTTTTTCTTAAAATGTGTGCCCCCGGAGGTGTGCAAGTTCCTCCGGGATGGAGGTAGTACAATACTAATACTAAATTAAAATAAATAAACAACTTTTCACAAACCAACCAAGAAATGAAATTCGCTACCTGTTAGGACCAAACTAAAAAATAGTAAAAAGTTAACAACTTATGTAAATTTAATAAATTTTATTATCAATCCATATATGATTCGGCCAACTCGTTACCTGTTAGGACCAAATTCAAAATGGTTAAAAGTTACTACTTATGTAAATTTAACACAATTTATTATCATACCATACTTGATTCTTCATTTATATAAAAATAATTAACACATTTAATTAGTAAGTTAAATATGACGTAAGTATCTTATGGGTGGACAAAGTTAATCATATAATAAATACATGATTAACATATTTAGTTAGTTGACCACAACTACAATACTAATACTAAACCAAAGTAAATAAAAAATTATTCACAAACCAACCAAGTAATGAAATTCGCGACCTTTTAGGACCAAAGTAAAAAATTGGTTAAAAGTTAATAACTTATGTAAATTTAATAAATTTTATTCAACCCATATATGATTCGGCCAACTCGTGACCTGTTAGGACCAACTTCAAAATGGTTAAAAGTTAACTACTTATGTTAATTTAATATAATTAATTATCATACCATACTTATGTTAATTTAATATAATTTATTATTATACCATACATGATTCTTCCTTTATATAAGAATAATTAACACATATAATTACTTAGTTAAATATGGCATACATATCTATAAGGAATGGTGGAAAAAATTAATCATATAATAAATACATAATAAACATATTTAGTTAGTTGAGGACAACCACAATACTAATACTAAATCAAAATAAATAAATATTATTCACACCAACCAAGTAATAAAATTCACGACCTGTTAGAACCAAACTCATAAATGGTTAAAAGTTAACAACTTATGTAAATTTAATAAATTTTATTATTAGCCCATACATGATTCCGCCAACTCGTGACCTATTAGGACCAAATTCAAAATGTCTTAAAGTTAACTACTTATGTAAATTTAATACAATTTATTATCATACCATACATGATTCTTCCTTTATATAAGAATAATTAACACATCTAATTAGTTAGTTATATATTCATATAATAAGTAAATAATTAATATATTTAGTTAGTTGACCACAACTACAATACTAATACTAAATAAAATCTATTCACACGCCAACGAAGAAAAGAAATTCGCGCCATGATAGGACAAACTCGTAAATGGTTAAAGGTTAACACAATATGTAAATTTAATAAATTTTATTATCAGCCAATACATGATTCTGCCAACTCGTGACCTGTTAGGATCAAATTCAAAATGGTTAAAAGTTAACAACTTATGTAAACTTAATACAATTTATTATCATACCATGCATGATTCTTTCTTTATATAAAAATAATTAACACATTTAATTAGTTATTAAATATGAAATAAATACCTATAAGGAAGGGTGGAAAAAATTAATCATATAATAAATATTTAATTAGTTAGCTAAATATGACATAAAAACCTATAAGGAAGGGAAGGACAAAATTAATCAGATAATAAAATCTCATAGCAAAATTTTCTAAAAATTTTATTAACCACAAATCAGTTTGGTAAGTCCTAAAAAAATGTTAGGAATAATAGACAAAATCAAATATACAATATATACATTTCCATGCAAGATACAAGTCACATTAAAAATATACTATAGGTTCTTCACAAACACGACGAATAATTTAATTCGGTAAAATGAATAAATGGATCAAAACGGAATGTGTACCTTGAATTCCTTATACTCCTTTTAAATCTTTTTTCATATTCATCTATTCTTTATATAAGACTAAATCAAAATAAATTACAGTTATGAGGACTAACTACAATTCGGCATAGATATTAATTACAAATAATAGTTGCTTCCATTGATCCGATTACAACACCAATTCAAGATAAATAACATCTAGGAGACTATGGAAGATACAACACAAACTACCGATGGATATAAGCTCGCCAAAGACGACAATCCGAAACCGATTTTCGTATAATCTCTTTTTCATTCTTGACAAGTACATGGCGGTGGTTTTAAGTATATATAATCGATCAATATGTATAGACGAACATGACAAACCATTACAGAGGAATAAGTCTAGAAAAACAACAACGTCGAACACAACATCAGGCCGAAAGAATTAAACAATACGTATTCATTGAAACTTGAACGTAATTGATAGAAGTGAATACAATTTTGTCGGCACAATACACGTGACAAACAATCTTTTTATATAATTAAAAACGGTTAAAAAAAACAAAAAATTAAATCGAAAAGAACAATGCTACATCCAATTACGTCAAAACATGACACGCGACGATAAATTTTATCCTATAATCGAGGATGGAAGTCGGGCAAGCTTGACTAAATGACTCTCCGGAGACCAACAATCGGAAAGAAAACCCCAAGAAACATAGCAACCGCACAGTCACGATCACACGGTACACCGGCAGATGAGACTATGGGAATATAGTCGGGCGGCAAGAAAAAAGAAAACAAAGAAGATAGAGGAGGATCACAAATTAAAATGAGGAGGACAAACCACCAATTTATAGGAAAGAATGGACATCAATCGACGGACGAGATGAAGTTGACGAAAATCAATGGACAAGATGGAATGCACACCTTGACTCAATAAGGAGCCAAGGATTGAGAAATGGGAGTGGATGGGAGGTGTCACATAAACATTTTTTGCTTCCACTATATAAGGGTATTGATGATTTTCACTCTATACTTTGTTCCTCGACTAAAATAGATAGATTGGATATGTCGTCGTCAATTGAAGAAGAAAACATATTTTTCTTGGGAAATATAAAATAAAATTGTTTCATACATGAACCACTTTGAAGTATGTAGGTTGTTTCTTTAAAGAGCGTTAGTTGTTTTCATTAGTTATGGAAGGTACAAATTGTTTTCACTAAATAGTATGAAATGTTCTTCTAAAAAGAATTATAAAACAGTTTAGAACACGTTTTTGTACTATACATACTCAATTTTTTTTTTCATTTGCCCCTTTTGCATTTAATCATTATTTTATTTTATATATATATATTGAATATCACGTGGAAATATTATGTGCCAACTATTTATCTAGTCAATTTTCCATTGAAAAGCTCGCTAATAGAGTTAAAATCTATGAAATTAACAATTTTATATGAATCACGGTTTATATAAATAGAATTTTTTTTTTTCAATTCAAATTTCATCTTTCAGGTCTTAAAAAAAAAAAAAAAAACTCCCTAAATTTTATGTTCATGCACTTAACTTCATACCTTATTCATAAATTATATGGTGCTTCCTATAAAATCAAAAATCTTACATAAGCACAAAAATATGTATAACACGGTATTAATAGAGTTGGTCTACTTATATAAATAATAAAAAATAATAGGTCTTGCATAAAATCGTCTCATGGCATGAGACAATGAGAATGAGTGTAATTAGAGCATGGTTCATTAACACGAAATAGGTGTTATTTTGTATGGTCTCATACAAATTTTTGCCATAAAAAAATTTGCAAAAATTCAAATTTTTGGTGCATAAAATTATTTTATCCATAAAAAGATAGAGCGGAGTATAAAAGGAGATTTAGCATCAGCAGTGAGTTGTGGTCGTTAAAATTCCAATTCCCTCCACCACCACTTCCCGCCGCGATGTCTTTCTCTCTCCTCGCTCCTCCGCCGCCGCCTCGCATCTCTCAAACCACTTCTTCTAATTCCTCTTCGAATAGATTATCCAGTCAGAAAAGATTAATCCGTACAATTGTTAGGGCATCCGAGAAGGACGACGATAAACCAGCTTTCAATCCGTTCGGATTCGTCACTGATAATCCTTCCAGTCGCAGCGCCATCCAGCTCCCTGATTCCCCAGCCGAGGACGGCAATGTCGGACAAGTGCTCTATGTAATTACTAATTATTTTCTGTTGTTTATTATTTTTTTTTGCATAGACATATACTTGATATAATGAATTCTGTTCGAAAATTTTGTGTTAAAAAATAGTGATATTTTTTATCATTGTAGAGACTTGAATCATGCTTGTAATGGCCTGTAATGTGTGTTGGGTATATGTGTATCCGATAATGTAAAATGAAATTAGACAGGGGAAACCGAGTTAAGGAAAATCATTTTCCTGCAAGATAAATACGTTCTGGCTAGTGCTCACAGGATAAACGTAATGTCTTCAAAGGTAAAACGGTTTTTCGTCTCTGAATCAGTAGCACCACTGAATTCATAGGAACAACGAACGAAAACAGAGTTATGAGCTGAACTAATCTAGAATGGATGCAAAGAAATTTGTATGCAGTAAAAGATCTCTATTTTTCTAATGCAGTATGAGGCCTATTTATAGATAGGGGATCACAATAATTTAGTGGTCCTTAATTTTAGGAACTCCCCAACCTGGAGATTAAGAAACATCCGGTTCAATATAAGATCAAATCAATTCCAAAATCAAATCCCATGAAATATTTTATCAAATCCCTAAAAATATTGATCAGTTCTCATCTTTGCGTATTAATTTCTCACTCACCAATATATGGTTTTGAGATTTTAATTACATACGTTCAATACCAAAAATCTCCAACAATGTGTGTATTATTGTTACTATTTAAGTGGCATATTGTTGAAATTGATGATTTCATGCTGTTGAGCACTGCATTCTCCTGAATAAGTGGGTCGAGTTGGCTTGTGTGTGGCGCGTGGTTGACTCAGAGCTCAATAGCTACTTCGAGCTCAGTAATAATCGGCAGGCTTGAACTAGAGTTTAGAAAAGCCTAGCTCGATTGAGTTTGAGCTTCAACTTTCCTGATCGACGCTACACAAGTTGACTCGGCTCATTTGTATGCCCCCTTTGGAGAGTCTTTTATTGTGATTTCAGAGGTAGAGATTTACGTTTGTGTGTGTTTGATCCTATCTTATTGAAGAGAACAGAAGACAAAGGAAAGGAATACGGGCGTACCATTAAATCTGGAGGTTTTCGATGGTTCGTAAGAGAAACAGGTAAATTAAATCACTGTATCAGCAAGTTTTCTGCTCAAAGTCAGAAACTTAATATCTTCCATTTGCAGGATCACCAACAAAGAGCAGGCGTGGAACCGTTGTCTTTCTCCATGGAGCTCCAACACAGTCCTACAGCTATCGAGTAGTAATGTCTCAGGTATTGTTAGTGATCTTACAATTGAAACATAGAATTATTACAGCTACAAAATGAATTTACGAACTATATGCTTCTGCTTCATCACACAGCTTCCTACTGGTTTGGCCTGTTATCATTCATAGATTTCATCAAGTTCAACCCGAATTCTGACCTAGTTGATCTTAATTCAACATTGCAAGTTGTTTTGAGCGTTATGGGCCTAGCAATAAAATATGGAATGGTTATCGGTTAACAAATTCTTTTCGTATTTTGTGATTCTGAGGCTCTCTTCCTTTCGTAGCTGTCAAATGCTGGGTTCCATTGCCTTGCACCTGATTGGATAGGATTTGGTTTTAGTGACAAACCACAGGCTGGATATGGATTCGACTACACAGGTTTGTGACTTTCCATACCTTACAGTTTTGCAAGGATTTCTTGTGAATCTTCTGAGTTCTCAAAAGATTTTAATCGACAGAGAAAGAATTCCATGATGTGTTCGACAAATTACTGGACACTCTTGAGGTTGCTTCTCCTTTTTTCTTAGTAGTTCAGGTATGAACTTTTCTCTTCTCATTTATTATTAATGACTAATTTAGCAGTGTATATACCTTTTTTTTTTTTTCTGGTTAAAACAAGAAAAGGTGGTATTAGTTTTGATTTCTGAAAATATTTCGAAACTATGCTGCCATGGTACCCCATAGTGCATTTGGAATTTAAAGCCAATATCATACCTTAATCGATACGTAATCCATTTATTTTGTTTCTTTATGTAGGGATTTCTGGTGGGATCGTACGGATTGACTTGGGCATTGAAAAATCAAAGTAGAATATCAAAACTTGCAATCCTGAACACTCCATTGACAACCTCCTCCCCTCTTCCTGGACTATTTCAACAACTCAGGTTTTTTTATTTGACCACATTGATTAATGCATTTAAAGTGGCCATCTATTGTCTCGTAATTCACAATTATGTTGCCATTTTTTTTCATTTAACTTGATGTAATCTATCTTTTCTGATGACCAGGATTCCACTCTTTGGTGAATTTACTTGCCAAAATGCGGTTATGGCTGAGCGTTTTATTGAAGCAGGTAGCGCGTACGTATCAAGAAAATGTTATTCCATTTCAAGAAGCATTTACTTCCAGCTAGAGCAGTCAAGAGTTTGTTAGAGATTTTTTTTTTTTTTTTGTTTTGTGCGTGTGTTGGTGTTCTTACAAAATTTCCCATTGACTCTTGTCATGGAGAACCTCAAAGTATTTATGATGGTACAGAAAGAAATGGTCAATTGAAATTACTGTTTAGAGAATTCATATTTTATTGTGTTGTCACTGATAAAGAAAATACTTTTCATGGCAGCTATGTCTTGAAGCTGGAAAAGGCAGATGTGTATCGCTTACCATACTTGTCGAGCAGTGGACCTGGATTTGGTTTGTAATGCTATCAGATCTTGAGCTTATCTCCTGCACACAATTTAAGTAGTATTACATTACATGCAAATCCTGTAGTTTCATGATCATGTTTAGTCGTTGGAGATAACCAAATACAATTTTAAGCTAAATTTTCATGCAAGTAATTGTTTGCTTGTGTTCAAATACTTAGGATTTACATAAATGTGCGATAAAATCATAATAGTTAAGTGATTCAATCCCTTTTGGTGGTTTTAGCTCTGCTTGAGGCTGCCAAGAAAGCGAACTTCAAGGATATCAATGACCGAGTGAATGCTGGATTTGCATCCGGAAGGTACCATTCGTATCGAGTAATCTCAAAACATCGTAGATTTACAGGCATCATACATGATTACGCTTATAGTGACGATATGATCTTGCTTTTGGACCGAGAGATTTGAAATTCTGAATACTATACGTCATAAATGGGAAAATTGTTTTTTTTGTCTTATAACTTTACCTCTTTTTTATTTTCGTCATGTTGACTTTCGAATTTTTATTTTAGTCCTGTAATTTTACCTCTTTTTTAATTTCGTCCTGCTGACTTTCAAATTTTGATTTTCGTCCTGTAACTTACATATTTTTTTTATTTTGGTCCTACAACCTACTAACCATTATAGGACTAAAATCAAAAAGTGGTAAAGTTACAGGACTAAAATAATAAAAGTGATAAAGTTACAGGACTAAAATCAAAATTTAAAAGTCAGCAGGACGAAAATAAAAAAAAGTATGTAAGTTATAGAACTAAAATCAAAATTTAAAAGTTAGTAGGACGAAAAAAATCAATTTCCCCATCATAAACTTACCTTTTTCATATGTTTAGTTATGGAATGTTGTTTGATATGGGTGTTCAGGTGGGATAAACCGATACTGGTAGCGTGGGGAATATCAGACAAGTATCTACCTAAATCAGTGGCGGAAGATTTCAAGACAGCAAATCCGGACGTAATAAAGCTTAAGATGATTGAAGGCGCAGGCCATATGCCACAGGAGGATTGGTAATGTCTCTCGATAATTTGCTCGTTTCTAATCGAACATGTGTGTGTGTTTTACCGCTCATTGGCACGTCATGAATATGTACAGGCCGGAGAAAGTTGTCGAGGCATTGAGAGTGTTTTTCTGATGCACAATTGAGTGGGAAGGAGCTTACTTACTATATCTATATGAAGGCCGATTGTCAATTCTTACACCAATTAATGTAAATGTGTACAAATTGTTGCAAATGCAGTTGTGCAAGTGTAAATTGAAGCAGTATGTATGTGTGTGTGTTGCATGAAAAAAGATAAAAATAGAAAGAAAAGAAAAGATTATATTATATAATAGAAAAGAAAAGAATTCCTATGGACTAATAATCATATGAAAACAATACTGTGGACTAAGCTACAGTTACACTTTTTGGTTATGTTTTTCTAACCAATTACCAATTATTATCTAATCATCGCTATTGATCTCAAATAATCATCTTATCCTAACCTTTTAGGCTGTGTTTACTTTGAATGTTAAACTCCAATAACTCATTTTGTAGTGCTTTATCAGCCCTTTACTTAGAATGTTAAAAATACCGGGTTAACCGGTTGACCCGGGTTAAACCCTTCTTATATGCCAAAAATAAACCATTCCATTTGGGCAGTTTATTTTAAGAGGAGTTTGTTTACAAATGTTGATTGACCAATTTGCCCCCAAATAAACTGTGAATTTCGGAGATTGACCCATCTGAGTTGCCGTGAAGAGGCCATTAGCTAAAGAAAATTGACCACATCGCTGCAAATCACAATTCAATCTCTACAAATCACAAATCAATTAGCCCCTTCTTTGCAAATCATAGATCAATTAGTATTCAACCCCCTAAATCAGAAATTAAACTAGAAATCATAGAATGGACATTATCACTCACAACCTCTGTTTTGTTCTTATGGCTTGACGGCATTAAAAACAAGAAATTCCAAAATAAAACCTTGAAAAATCCCAACTCAAGTTAAGCTCTCGAATTGTTCCAGTGATTGTGATTCTGCACGGTGGATATTTCCTGCTGCAATGAAAGAAGAATTGAAGAGGTATGGAAGAAGGAAGTTCTTCAAATCTACAAAAATTTGACAAAACTCTTCGTGTGAATGGACGAACAAACAACAAAATTGGAGAAAGAAATGGTAAATTTTCACGGTATTGCAACTTAATTTCGACTTCAATGGCATCGGGCAGAATATTGATGAGAAAGGATATGGCCTCGGCAAACAGAATTGATATAAAGGGTTTCGATCGGTTCATGTATTGAGTTTGGAAACTGAATAAGAAAATGGGAATAGGAACAAAAAGTCTCAGATATTCAAGGGAAATAAGTAATTTACGCTTTAGTCCCTACTTTTAACTAGATAAGTAAACAGGATAAGATAATTTTAACCCTATGCATAACAAACTAAGTAAACAATTGGTATTTGAGGTTAACTTATCCTTTTGTACTAAATTAACTTTATCTACACTATCCTACTCTTCAAAGTAAACGCAGCCTTAAAGATTGGGGATGCTTTGTTAAAAATTCTTTAATTGGAATGTGTTGGTATGAGGTAATTGTGATGGTTACTGTATATAAAGAATGATCGATAGCACTACTTGTTATCCTAAATAAGATAATAATTACTCATTTTAATTAACTATATTTCTTTCTACAATCATTTTGCCTCACCAATCACAATTTTTGTCTTTTTAAAAAAAAAAAAATTAAAGCACAACACTATTGATGCCGTCGCCAAAGAGTCAATCCTTCCTCTAGTATATTTGAGGACGTAGAGTGAAAAAAAAATAAAAAAATTATTCTCATTGAAAAGCTTGAAACAAGCACGATCACTATAAAATGAATATATATAATAAAGTTTGGGAAACATGGTTTGATTTATTTGTTCCACTTAATATATTCCACCTTATTGGATTAACACATGTCAATGTAGGGTTATTTCCACCTGCTTTAATGTATTATACAGTAGCAAGCGGTACAACATCTCAATACACAGTTGTGTATGGTAGAAAATTTCTCTGTACCATATATTGATTATCTTTTCACCTTCCACGTGTCATTCATCCACATTAATGAAACTTGAGATATTAAACAGACGATTTCATTTGCACCTATCACTACACTACAGTATTGAAAACCCTCTAAACGGAATCGAACCTCGGTGCCGCGGGCCAGTTACGACTAAAAAGCTGTTGACCGCGATTGTGGATCCTATTTTTTAACCAACTTTTATTATGAACGTTTGCATCAAACACGAAGATCAAAAATTCATAATCCACTTTTTTGTTATGATAAATCGCCCTACACACGACCACATGAAAGAAAGAACGAACGTAGCTTCTCTCTTTTTAATTTTAAGTTCTACTGTATAAGCCTTGGAACACACCAACTGCATTGTCGATTTTTTTTCCCTACAGCACCCGATGAAATACGCTAGCTAGCTAGCTAAGCAAGTTGACCACTTTCGATCCCACACGCAACTACTCACATCCTTAACTCACATCCTTATGAATAAACGTAGACAGTCAATCTAAGCATAAGGTATAGCTCACTAAATGTATTATCTACAAACCCCAACATTACCATTCGTCAAAAACCACACGCGAAACAAGAACATTGGAATCTGTTTAAAGAAGCTAGCAAAGGAAGGAGATAAACTAACTCCTTAAATTACTCAGTACCCAACATCTCCTTACCAAAACAGAGGGGCAGTACCTTACTTTGCTATTTTCTTCCTCGATGCAGCTGTTTTCTTAGATGCTGCTGCAGCTTTCCCCCGTTTTCCAATTGTTTCGTCCTCGTCCCCACTTCCGAGGTCATCATCACTTCCCTCCTGCTTTCTTTTTGCAGCGGCACGTTTTCCTCTCGCACCTCCTCCATCTTCTTTACCTCCTTTCACCGGAGGCTTCTTGGCCGCTCCTTTTTTCTTTGATGATACATCCGCACCGTCATCATCATCTTCATCTTCAGAGTCATTATCACTACCACTCGACTTTTTCTTCGCGGGGGTTTTCCTGGTTCTACTACTCTTCCTCCCCTTTGGTTTCTCGGGCTCATCCTCATTTCCGGAGTCCTCAATGTCATCACCTTTACCAGCCCCAGGTTTACCCTTGGATCTTTTACCCATTACTTTCACGCTTTGATTACCGGGTAACTCTTGTAACTCTGGAACATAAGCTGTTGTCTGCAATAGATATATATAAAATGAATTAAGGAAAAAAATGTTGCAACAATTCATGAACTGAATGTGAAGTTTTGAAGATAGACATACTCTGCCACCAGCATTAATGAACTCGATTTTCTTCCCTGGAACGTAAACAATTGAAACGTTTAAGTTTGAAGCGAGGAGATACAGTTGCAAGAAAAAGACTAAAGCTACTATTATCTGTTTCTTTTCTAACACCAGAAAAGATGCAATTACAGAAGAGTTAATAATTCACAAGTCATTTTTTTCACAAACTTGAGCCAATGAAATGAATTCAACACACAGGAACAGCACAAGGACACCAAAAAATGAAGGGATCCTCATTTAAGAACCATGAAAACAGAAATCATTCATATTTGAGTAGCATTAACCAAGCTCCTGATTTGATCAAGAGCATTAATGGGCTATTTAAAATAACTGCAACACTGAAAAGAGCATTTCCACAGGTCAAGAGCCAAACCATCAACAAAAGCCTTGCCAGGCTTCTTTTCCCGGGAATGGAAAATCCAATCACTAGGGAACTGACTACTATCTGCCCCAACTTCATTAGCCTTTTCGATTACCTGTAAAACAAACCATTGATGTCAAAAAATTAATCACGAATGTTAAAAATATCTTACCATTAACTTTTCCTGGCTTTTTGCCCCAGCGAAAGTGAAACAACCATTCAACAGGAAAGCGGAGGCTATCAGCATCAACCTCAACAGCAAAGTTTGTAACCTAATAGTATCACCTCCAGTAACAGCCATTATCGAATGCAAGCTTAATGCGAAGCCAATAAACAGTATCAACACATACCTCATTAATGCACTTGAGCAAGGTTGCACAGCTCTCTTTAGACAGGCTGGAAGCAGTTTGCTGCGGGTGAATTCTTGCCTGTCCAAATGCCGGGAGACATCAACTTTATGCAGTGCTCAAATTATCATTTAGTGTTTTACGTTTAAAAGTCAAGTACATAAACAAATGCAAGCCCCACAACAGGGTTTAGAATTTTTAACAGAAACTCTTGACTGCCCATACTTGTCTGCAGAGAATAGCCATAGTTTCAAATTGGAGTAGAGAACTTAAGCAAAACCCATAACAGCATATAAATCACAATTTTTTCAGGCAAAGGAAATAGATGATGGAGAATAAAGCAGACTAACTTGATATAGCACTTCATCAGCCATCCAATTGCCAATGCCTGAAATGAAACTCTGGAGAGAACAACATACATCTAATGAGTCAAATCCACCATGTGATGAAACCACAAACCTTTAAAGTATTAATCATTACATAAAAGTTTGTCCATAACCTGTTCATATTAAGCAAGGTGTCGCATTAATTACAAATTAGAGAGATATCACAAAAATCAATGCATCAGACATTTTATGTGAGAGAGAAATGAGATTAAAATTTGGTGAAACTCTATTTGAGCAAGTGAAGTTACACTTGATTAATGGTGAAGTGGTGAACCTCACTCTCCATGAAGTTGAGTTTCATATTGCTTTTATTTTTCTATTTTCACAATAACTTTTTCATTTCAAATCTATATTTAACGCATCATATATCAAATTATATCTTTTACAATCTTTAGTTTGACATTTATAATACAAATGTAAAAATAAAATTCAGACTTAAAATATGAATTTTATTGTACTTAAAGCGGGTTTTTTTTTTATTATTTTTCTATTATGAGTTGAATTTAGGATTTTATTTTTTATCTTAAAAGTTTTATAAATTTAGTATCCATGGAGAGTGCACTAAAAATTATATAATTAAAATAATTATGAGACACTCATATATATTATTTCGTAAAAGTTCATATATTAATAAAAAAAAGTAAATAAACTTAGTATGGTTAGTATAAATATAATTTAGGTTCCACACAATCCCTCTCACTCTATACGATATCATGCTAAAATTGATCAATATTCAAAACGTGCATTGCACGGGAGAATTATTAGTTTCGAATTTAACATCCTCATGATGGTAGCATTAAATGAGATCTAAAACTCAAGATTAATAGATGAGTTTTATTTAATATATACCTACTTATTTCATTGTATGAATTAGTATATTAAATGTTGTATCAACTATCATCAGTAGAAAGGATTATCATTGACTTCTGAAGCAGCAATAATGTGTCCCTACTCAATGAAAAAGCATAAAGGTAATACATATATGGAATAATATATATAATAGCCTTTACGTTCTAAACACACTTATACATAGTAAAAAGTTAAAACCTGGTCAAGTAAAAGAGCCTTAATTCCGATTTTCTTCTTGCTCAATGAGTTGTAGAACTCATCTACTGTCATGGGCTCCAATAATGCATCAGGGCCAAGCTCAGAGATCGGGGACACAGATACAGGCTGAAAAGAAGTAACATAATAGCATCTTGAATTTTTATTTTTATTTGGTTAAGGCCAGAATTGCTGCAGATCAATAAATAGTTTCACATTACATTGTCAAGCAAGCGAACTTTAGCAAACCGCCTTTTGTCAGTAAAAGAGAACTCCAAACCATCAGCTAGCTGAACACAGATGAATGAAATAGCATTAGCAAAAAAACTTCAACGCCAACTCTTGTGTAGGTACATATTTTTTCAAATCTAAGAACTGTAGAAGCAACTCTTGTTGTAGCATGCATGCTACAGAGGAAGAAAAAAAAAGGGGAAATTTTGATAGATCCAGTTAACATCAGAACTTGAACATACCAAATCCCCACAAAGGAAATGGCAATTCTGAAACCGACATACAGATGCATATTTGCATGTGTGTATATATACATGCATTGCCTGCTATTATTTTGCATTGTAGTACAACATGTAGTCTGAGTTCCTCAAACTCCATCATGTGCAAACAAACATTCAATTTATTAAGAGAGAGGAGTTTTAATTTCATATCAAGGATTGGGACACTCACTTCAACAAATAACTTGGAATACTGGGAAGGCCACTCATCTGTATCCTTCACTGCTGACCTGTCAATAGCAAAATATGCTCAAAAAATCATCAACACTCGAAACTAAAATTGATACTCGCACCACCTCATCTTTTTCCATCAATTACAGTCTCTTCCTTAAGCATATAGTGTGTAACGGATTTGGATCCTATACGTTGCTGTTTTGCAAATTTCCAATAAATTTCGGAGAGATGTGATAGAAAAGAGGAAGCAGGCGAAAACTGGGAGAAGTGGGTTATGTACACTTTCTAACATGGTGTATCACACTCTTTCCAAATTTTCGCAAAGATTTACAGAAGCGAAGTGTCGAGAACCCATTAGTATAATCTCCATAATTCTTGGATGATACTTAAAAGTAAGGTGACACGTTCAAACTTACATAGATTACTTCACGTGTGATCAGATAAAGTAAAAAACTCAAATCATGAAGTATGATGTAATTGTTTTGTATACAGTGCCTCAAATAGAAACCACTCTACACAAGTCAATTCCCAATACCGGTTGATACATCTAGCATATCTGTAGACTGTAATAAATTAAAATGCAGTCGACTCGTCTTTTTACTAACCCACTTTGATAACCTCATGAACAGAATGTCACTTACCTCTTATATTTAGTGACAGCAACTCCCTTGATATACACAGCTCCAGCCATTCCTTAAAGAAACATATGAAGAGAAATCCTAAGAGCTGGCCCAAGTCTTAAAATTTTGAGTTTTTCAAATTAGGATAAGAAACCTCAGAAAAGCATTAGATATTCTTAGTACAAAGATTTACCAACTGCAACCTTTAATCACATTAAGAAAGAAAATTATATGTAACTATGTAAGATGTTTATTTCCGATTTTTCCATGGTTATGGTTCTTGGAAGTAGGCAACCTAATCAAGAAGAGAAAAAACCCATAGTTTAAATCAGATTTCGTAAAAAGCTATCAATTTATTGTATTGGTATTGTTAGGCACATTGCTTAATTGTGCTTACAAGAACAAATGATTATCAAAAGATCAATAAAAAAAATTCTTTCATTTGAATCTAGCAAACTCCTAAACACCCAGTACACACTCAATGTTAATTGATTAAATACAATACGTGAACAATTTAATTATAAAACATGGACACGACTCCCATCAAGTATACGTCTTGACTCAAGCAGAGTAGCTGTAGCAACATTTCAAGATGCTCTTATCACTAAAACTTATCTAATCTAGTGAATGCACATAATAAACTGAAACTTCATCGTACACAGTTTACATCACACAAAAAAAGGCAATGCTAACATTATTTCTACAGTAACCACATTAGCAGAAAAAAATTAAACAGTTCGCAATACGTAATTCTAGGTAAAAACTTCCTTCATAAACAATGACAGAAACCAAAATTCCAATGTAACCAATTTAGGCTTAAGAACAGTTTTTTTTTTTTTTATATGTATGTTGGCTTCTTTCATTTGAAAGAAAGTTCCTTGACCTTCTACTCATTCCATAACACAAAACTGCAGTATTAACAACGTGCCACTAGTAATCAATAGCTTTCACAACCGGTATTCTGGCATTTGTAGATAAAGCCTTCTCGTATGCATTGAAGTCGTCAATCAATTAATCACTTGCTAAAGTTGACTAGAATGTTAGCAAAATCTCAAATCTATCAGATACATTATACACCCAGGCGCCACACATAAACAAATCTCAAAATTAAGGGCAACAGCAACTATTCCAATACTAATAATAACTCGATTAAATTAAAAACAGTAAGGAAAGTAGTTTTAGGGTTTAGGAAGGAGGAAACGCGGCAGTACCGAATTGGAAAGAGGGAAACGGAGGGGAATCGAGCTCAAGCCACATGTTCTTCCCCTTGCGGTGAGCGGCGACAATAGTTTTTCCGACGAGCGCCGCCTCGAAGTCCTTGGAAGAGACGCCGTGAATGACCTTATCATCGTTGGCTACGGTGCATTTTTTTATCTTCTTTCCAACGCAATGCTCCTCTACCGCCCGACGCGCCGCCTCGACCTCCGGAAGTTCCGGCATTGTTGAGGTGTAGCAGAACACCAAAAAGCCAAGTGCGAGAGAAAAATCTGCGGTTTCGCGCGCTCTTTTGCCTTAGTAGTGTGATTGTGTGAAGGGGTATAAACAAATGTATCGTGAAACAGTTTTAAAAAAACGAATTTGACCAGAAGTATCGATAATTTCACCAGAAGTATAATTTATCTAGGTTAGTTTTATTTATTTTTACAACAATTACAATATAATACTATTGATCCAAATTAATGATACTCAAAATGAAATTATCGATACTCCTAGTCAATTTGCTGCGTAGCAAATTTTAAGACACAATATCTAGAAATAGACACATATGACATATACATACACTTATATATTAATTTTCGTTGGGTATCAAATTGGTAGTGTCGTATGATCAGTAAATAGTGCTTGTCCATTATACTACACATGAATAAACATGTACTGCTCGAATTTTCTTACGTGCGCGTTAACTCTTGTCGTTTTCTAATAAACGAGGCGGTACGTGTATAGACCGACTTCGAGCAAAATACATACATAACGAAATTTGTCCATCGCACTACATATATATATATATATATATATATATATATATAAATATATATATATATATATATAAATATATATATATATATGTAACAAAATTAGAAATTTGACCATCACACTACACATGAATAAACATGTACTGCTCGAGTTTTCTTACGTGTGCGTTAACTTTTGTCGTTTTTTAATAAACGAGGCGGTTCGTGTATAGACCAACTTCGAGCAAAATACATACATATATGTATAACAGAATTAGAAATGTGTTCATCACACTACACATGAATAAACATGTATTGCTCGAGTTTTCTTACGTGCGCATTAACTCTTGTCATTTTTTAATAAACGAGGCGGTTCATATATAGACCGACTTCGAGCAAAATGCATACATATATATAACAAAATTAGCAATTTGTCCATCACACTACACATGAATAAACATGTACTGCTCGAGTTTTCTTACGTGCGCATTAACTCTTATCGTTTTCTAATGAACGAGGCGGTTCGTGTATAGACCGACTTCGAGCAAAATACATACATACATAAATATGTATAACAAAAATTAGAACTTTGTCCATCACACTACACATGAATAAACATGTACTGCTTGAGTTTTCTTACGTGCGCATTAACTCTTATCGTTTTAAATGAACGAGGTGGTTCGTGTATAGACAGACTTCGAGCAAAATACATACACACATATATATATATATATATAACAAAATTAGAAATTTGACTATCACACTATACATGAGTAAACATGTACTGCTCGAGTTTTCTTACGTGCGCGTTAACTCTTATCATTATCTAATGAACGAGGCGGTTCGTGTATAGATCGACTTCGAGCAAAATACATACATATATATATATATATATGTGTAACAAAATTAGAAATTTGTCCATCACACTACACCTGAATAAACATGTACTACTCGAGTTTTCTTACGTGCGCGTTAACTCTTATCGGTATTTAATGAACGAGGTGGTTCGTGTATAGACCGACTTCACGCAATATATATATATATATATATATATATATATATATATATATATATATATATATATATATATATATAACAAAATTAAAAATCTCCCCAACAAAATTGATTCTTGCTCCACCATTCTTAATTTATTGAAAAATGTCTCATTTTACCCTTACTAATCAACCTTGTCTATATAGTGTTGGAGTTATACGTGAAAGTATGCTTTTACTTTGTATAACTCGTGTATCAAACACTCGTTTTATGAGAACAATTCTTTTATCACATTTGCTTTAGTTATGATTGAATGTTGAATTTCTATTGCAAACCGTTCAATATATAGTACATGTTACATTGTAGTTAATGTGGTGATACCCGATCACGGAAGACAACATTAACAGTTTACTTGTAACTAAACGTACATTTTCACGACCTAGGTGGAATTGAACAATCCGCCATGAAAGGTCGATGTGTAAGGCTCAGATTGGTCTGTCTTGACTAAGAGATTGCACTAGCACATTTAGTATGTGTTGAAGAGGACCTACAACGAGGATAAATTATTCTGTTCTGAAAGGTGAAGAATTAGACCTCAGTGGTTGTTGATTTCTTAATCTCCGTCACTTAAATAGGATCGTGTGTGCTTAATGGTTACTGCTTTGATTCATGTTGGGTGAGAATCATTGTGACTTCGAACTTTGTGTCTTGGGCAGTAATATTAATCATACGACGGTTGCTAAGATTTAATAGGGAGAAACGCGTGCGAGTACGGCTCGTGTGATTAGTCCCCTTGGTGGGCTCAGAAGTTTTATTGTACCAACTCTTGCAAGTGAAGAATTAGTTTCTTCGGTACGAATAATAATGTTGAGCTGTCTTTACTCCAAGGTGAAATATATTAATTAATTTAGAGCTATTCAGAAGCTCAATTAATTAATGGACTTGAGAATCTTAAATGCGGGAAATAATAACCGGGAGCCCATATTATCGTAATATGGATTAAGATGGATAGTGCAATATTAATTTATTAGTGGTAATAATTAATATTAATGGACTGAATTATATTGGGGCTCAATATTAAAATTCGGAAGTTCATTAGGAGGTCCAATCTTAATTCTCCTTAAGGCCCCTCAAGTAGCCCATTAAGTAGCCCAATAATGATAAGGTGAAAAGAAAATATATTGCTGATTTTTTCATGTTAATTTCGAAAATTGCATGATAAGAAGAAAAAAAAGATTTTGTTGATTTTCTTGGAAAGATATTATGGAAGATATGTATTCTAGGAATACAAGAATATCTCATATATTCAAGAAGATCCAAATCTTGGATTTTCCTCTTATTATTTTTGAAAATTACACCTATATAGGAGAGTGAGATTTTTGTGGAATATTTTTATTTTGGAGAAAAGAATATATGGGATATATTCAAGATTTCTTAGAGTCTAAGAAAATATTTTTTCCAAGCCCAAAATATATCAAAAATTTCGGCCACTCTTGTCTATAAATAGGGGATGATTATTTCATCCCAAAATATATAATTCCATGTGTTGGAAAAATCAAGAAGCATAGATATTTTTCTTTTCCTTAGTTTATTAAATTACTTGAAAGCATCTCCCACCGGTGATCAAGTGAGGTGAAAGGGAAATACTTGAGAAGGTTTTTGGGTCGATAGAGCGAGATCGTAATTGTCCCGTATATCCAAAGGCCAATTCTACAAGAGGTACGTTAATCACATATTTACTCGTTTATTCCGCTATAGTTAATATGTGAAATTAATTCAACATGCATGATGAAAATTCGTTGTTGGAATTATTATTTGAATTAATTAGTATTAATTCATGCTAGTAATAATTATATTTAAATTCGTATTTAAATTTCATCCCGAATAGATTCCGGGCACCCCTATTTTCCCAACAACTGGTATCAGAGCCACGGTTTCGGGCTCTGATCTTTAAATTGGAATTTAAATTGTTAAACATTAAATTGAAATTGGATAGTAGAATTGCTAGATCTTTTTTGCAGGTATCCAATTATCATGGTTTTAATGTTGTTAATTTCATGCGTGTGAATTAATTGTTTTTAATTCGATTCGTTCGAATTCGTTTTTCTCGTGAGAAAATCCACGAGTAGATTAGTTGTTTTTATTTTGATTTGATCATTGTAATAAACTAGTTTAGATCTAGTATTTATTTTTTTGTAAAAATAAATTGTAACCGGATCGTGACGAAGAACGAGGAATTAAAAACGGCGTACCCGGACGACGCATACAAGCGTGGCGCGTGTATGGACGTAAAATCATGCAGGGGGTGAAGAAAACGAGGACGAACGGCGAAAAATGGTGCACGGGGTGCACGGCGCACGACCCGGGCGCGACGGGTGCGCCTCCTACAGCGCCTCGGCGCTTCTGGCCGAGAGGCGCGCGGGCCCACTTTGTGGGCTGACGCGCGCCGTATCTCGGGCCGTGGAATTTTTCGGTTCGTGTTTTTTTTTTTTGTGACTTTAAACGTCGTCCCGAACCCCAAACAATGTTGTTTTTGATGAAGTGTTGTTGTTCGAGTGGGAGCATGTCGAGACGAACATCGGAAAGCAACAAGGACGATTTTTCGCATAAAGACGTGAAGAAATTAAACCGTGACAATTGGATTTGAGTGCTCCAATGTGTTTAATTTTGTTTTGATGGATGTTTTATTTCGTGCAATTATTATTACTTGTTAATATGTGTTTGCATGAATTTAATTGTCCAAGAAAAACCTTACTTTCGAAAAATACTAAGTATGTTTCTATAATCGCAATTTTATTCCGGATATTAAAATTGGATTATTTTGACCTCCATAATTTATTTATTTGTGAAGTTCTTTTGGAATACATTTCCCCCTCGGATCGGCCAAAAGAACGGATTTCACATGAATAAATTCCGAAAGGATGATTGTGGATTATTACTAGTGGCGGTATTGACCCTCACCACGAGTGGCTTGCTCAAAGCGAAATAATAATTCTGTATTTAATTATGGTTATTACTTAGGCATAGGAAATTGATATTAACTTACTCCCCTCGGAGTCCCTGTCAATTTCTATGTGGTCAAAGTGGGAGCCAACTATTAATTTTGAATTAAGGGTTTGTAACTTTTAAGTTTGTGATCCGCTTGAATGTATTTAAATGTATAGACCACCCCTCGTGGCGCATTTAAATTGTTTCGAGATGTTGGCTGATGCATGATTATATTGTTTTAAGGTTTCAATATAATTGATGTGATCGAATTATGTGATAATTTCATATTTTTCTAGATATTGATATGAATGTATGTTTTATTCTCATTTCATCATGTCGCAACCTTTTAATCCACTGTTTAATATACTTAAAGTTAATAAACTTTTTGGAGAGAATTATATCGATTGGAAATGTAATTTTAAATTTGTCCTTACTGCACGAAAACACAATTGGGTTATTCACGTTAATAAACCCGGCAAGCCTAATGATAAGTCAAGCAATGGGAAAAAGGCACTTTATGATTGACAGCGTGACAATATGAAGTGCATCATCTTGACATCTCTGTCTGAGGATGTGAGGCGCGTTCATGAAGACATTGTATCCGCTGTTGAAATCATGGAAAACCTTGAAGAGATGTCTTCACATCAAACCCATGACTAATCAGTTCACCAAACATGACTCGGTCGAGTTGGAAATGGTGGAGGGAACGCCCGTGAGGGAGCACGTTCTCAAGATAATGGCATACCTTAACAAGTTGGAAGTACTTGGTGCGGATTTTGATTGATTTCATATACCATTCTCTACCGAGAAGCTTTGAGCAGTTTCGTCTGAACTGTCAGATGAATGAACGGACAAATCGTTTGCCCGAGCTCTTGCAAGCTTTAGTTTCGGTGGAGGTGAAAATGGAGCACCAGTCTAGTGCTATGGTGGCTAATGATTCGTCTACCTCTTTTGGTCCCAAGGGAGGGAAAAAGATGAAGAGAACCAAAGGCCGGATCCAAGCAAATCTAATTGTTGCGAAAGGCAAATGCAAAGGCTAGCATCGAAGGGGAAGTGTTTTAGTTACGGTGAGAGAGGACAATGGAGGTCTGCCTGTTCCAAGCCTAAGAGGCTAGGAAAGTTAGGTAATTCACACACCTTAGTCGTCGAAACTTGTGAAGTGGCGTATGCTGTCTATTCGTGGATAGTGGATACGAGAGCTACTGATCACATTTGTTTCATGAGTTTAAGCTAACCCGACGACTTAACGGAAGTGAGATCCCCATCACATCGGGCAATGCTACGAGAGTGGCAGCTGAAGCAGTGGGAGAAGTGCGCCTATCTTGTGAAGATAGAGTTATGGTCTTGAGAGACGTTCCTCATGTTCCTAGTTTAGAAAGAACTCAACCTTCAGTTTCTAAACTGTTTGAATAGATACTCAGTTTCTTTTAATAAGGATATTATTATTGCTTGAAACGATGAGTTTATCTGTTCTGGAACTTCAATGGATGATCTTTATACCATTATTTGGGCACACCACTCACAAAATTGAATCTAATAACACATCGATTATTTCGAGTAATAAAAGAAAGCGATCTTCGGAGATGAACGAAACACTTCTATGGCATCTTAGACTAGGTCATATTAATCTAAAGCGGATAGAGAGATTGGTGAAAGACGGATCCTTGGAATCATTCCAAGTCGAACCGTTTCCAACTTGTGAATCCTGTTTAGAGGGTAAAATGACCGAGAGGGCATTTGGAGCCAAGGGGAATAGAACCACGGAAGTGTTAGAACTCGTTCATACCGATATGTGTGGTTCAATGACGATCATAGCAAGAAGGGGTATGAGTAAATTATCTTTTTTAATGATTACTCGAGATATGGATACATCTACCTTATGATGCATAGGGAAATAAGTATCAAGTTTCTACGATTTGATCGTAGAGGCGAATACCTTAGCGATGAATTCTTGAACTAGCTATCAGACGAAGGGATTGTATCCCTGTTGACCGCACCGGAAACCCCTCAATAGAACGGTGTGGCGGAACGAAGGAGCCAGACTCTTTTAGAAATAGTCAGACCCATGATGAGTTATTCAGATTTACCCAAGTCGTTTTAGGGTAACGCCTTGGAAACAACGACTTACATTCTAAACTTGGTACCATCCAAATCGGTTCCTAAAACCCCAATGGAATTGTGGACCGGGCGCAAGCCCAGTCTAAGACACTTGCGGATTTGGGGTTGTCCGGCATACGTGCTAGACAAGGAAGCCGGTAAATTAGATCCACGTTCAGAATTAAGGTTGTTTATAGGATATCTCATGGGAACGAAAGGGTGTATGTTCTATAGTCTCAAGGATTAAAAGACCGTGATTAGTTCGCACTTTAAATTCTTGGAGGGAGACTATATGAACAAAAGAAAGCCCAGAAGTGAGATTACCTTAGACGAGTTAAGATGACAAACTCCTATACCAAGTATACAAGATGATATACCACACGTCACACCTTCACAACTGGAACCCCGTCGTAGTGGGAGGATTGCAAGGCAACCCGAGAGATTCATGGGAATTGGAGAATCTTCGGATTTGATTCCCGGCGATGAATCAGACCCATGAATGTACGACGAGGCAATCCAAGACAAAGACGTGGAGGCATGGCAAACCGCAATGGAAACCGAGGTGGGTTCGATGGATTATAGTCAAGTGTGGGAGTTGGTTGATCCACCTAGTGGGGTAGAGCCCATTGGATGCAAGTGGATGTACAAGAGGAAAAGAGGACCGGACAGAAGGGTAGAGACCTTCAAAGCAAAGCTTGTGGCCTGTAGTTATGTTTAAGTCTATCCGTATTCTCTTGTCGATCGCTGCGCACTTAGATTACGAGATCTGGCAAATGGATGTCAAGACAGCTTTCCTTAACGGAAGTCTTGATGGGATCTATATGCAACAGCCCAAAGGTTTCGTTGGAAAAGGCCAAGAGCACCCCTTATGCAAGCTTAAGAGATCCATTTATGGACTTAAGCAAGCGTCGCGTACTTGGAACCAGTGTTTTGATCAAGTTATTAAGTCTTACGAGTTTGTGATCAAAACAAGTTCGAAAGTTGTGGGTGTAAAAGGTGTGACGGAACTGCGGTGGTATTCTTAGTATTATACGTAGACGATATTCTGCTCATTGGAAACAATGTAAAGGTATTGTCAGACGTAAGGGTATGGCTGTCAAATCAGTTTGATATGAAGGACTTAGGGAAAGCCGGTCACATCCTTGGGATCAAGTTCATTCGAGATCACAAGAGGAGGATGTTGGGTTTATCGCAAGTTTCATACAAAGCCACTGTTTTGAAGCATTTCAGCATGCAAGATTCCAAGAAAGTTTTGTACCTTTTAGGCACGGAATCCATCTATCTAAAGAAATATGCCCTAAGACCAAGTGGAGATAGATGACATGAAAGACGTTCCGTACATTTCGGACGTAGGAAGTCTTATGTATGCAATGTTGTGTACGAGACCGGATATCTGCTTTGCCGTGGGCATGATGGCAAGATATCGAAGTAACCCCGGGAAAGCACATTAGATTGCAATTAAATGTGTTCTTTAGTTTCTGAAAATAACTTGGTATGGAATGCTGATTTAACAATCAAACAATCTAATTCACATGGGATACACGGACTCAAATTTCCAATCAGACATAGACTCCAAAATACCTACCTCGGGTAGTGTGTTTTGCATGGGAGAAGGAGCCATGACATGGAGAAGCGATTAGCAGAAATGCATCTCCGATTCGACCATAAAAGCCGAATAAGTAACTGCTTGTGAAGCAGTGAAGGAAGCGGTTTGGCTCAAGTACTTCTTAGTGGACTTGGACGTTGTTCCGAATTTGCCCATCATAATCACTGTCCATTGTGATAATGTCGGAGCAGTTGCAAATTCAAGGGAACCGAGAGCCCACAAGGCCAGCAAACACATTGAAAGAAAACACCATCTTATACGAGAAATCGTTAAGAGATGAGATAAAGAGGTGGCAAAGATATGCGTCGGGGACAACCTAGTAAATCCATTCACAAAGGGTCTGCCTCAGAATACATTCGAGAGACATGTGGATGGAATGGGAGTCAAGACTATTGCCAATCTGCTTTAAGTATAAGTAGGCTTGGCAGTGGGGCGGGGATTCCCCGTTCCCCGCGGGGAACCGCACCGAACGGGGCGGGGAATCCCCGCGAAAATTCCCCGCGGGGCGGGGACGGGGATTTTTTTCCCCCGTAGGCGGGGCCGGGGATAGTATTCCCCGCCCCGTTCCCCGCGGGGCCCCGACATTTTATTTTATATATATATATATATAAATTAATAATAAAAATTATATTAAAAATTAAAAACCCTACCTACTCAGTCAGTAGTACTCCACGGCTCCACCCCATTCTTCTCCTCAAGTCAAGACCTCAACAGCGCCGCTCATCTCCTTCTTCTCCCATTCTTCTCCCACGGTCCCACCCCATTTCTTCTCCTCAACAGCGCCGCTCATTCAACCATTTCTTCTACTCGGCTGCTACCAGATCCAGTCCCGCCGGCCCCGCAGCGCCGCCCACTTTCCAGCGGTCAGCATCGCCGGCCGCCACTCTCCAGCAATCAGCCCCTCCAGCCGCCACTCTGCAACGGTCAGCCCCGCCGGCCGCCACTCTCCAGCGTTCAGTCCCGCCACGACAGCGCCGCCCACCATATCCATACGGTATTATTAAATTTATTTCCTAATTTTTGTTAGTTCATTAAATATCTTAGATTCTTAGTTATTCATTAATTTTTTTTCCTAATTAGAAATTTTTATAGGAAAGAAATTTATTGTTGAATTTGTTCATGCTAGCTTGTATTGGCACCTGCTGACCCGCAATTGATTAGGGAACTGTCCATTCCATTTGTTTAGACATATTTTCACAGAAAACAGAGGTGTTTTCAACTATTAAATTTGTAAAATTCAAAACGAACACAATGATAAAAGCTACTGTTAGTTGATGACAAAATGACAAAGTTTGTTGAAGCTACTGTTAGTTGTTGAAGCAAGTGTGTTAAACTGTTAATAGAGCAAAGTTTGGTCAATTGAAAAGTAATTTTGTAATTTAAAAGTAATTAATAAGTTTGAGTGATTTCTCTGATTTCTAAGACTTCTGTAACTCTTTGGTGTTAAAGGTTGACTAATTTCTAAAATTTTGTAATTTATTGGTGTTATGTTTGGATGAAATTAGTTATTATTTACTAATTTTGTTATTATTTACTAATTTTGTTTTGTTTGTTTGTTTTTTTTAAAATAATAGGTGATAATGTCAACTTCCAACGTACATACTCAAGACTCTTTGTGTCATCCCGCACCTAGCTCTCAACAACCAAATGAAAATACTCCAATAACCATGTCGGAGGGGGATGAGATTCCAACACCAAATGATTCAAATCAAATAAATTGTACGGATGAAAGTGAAGACACTTTGTCATTGGCAAATAAAAAAGGCTTGAAATCAGAAGCGTGGAATCATTACAAGAGACAAAAGATTAATGGTGTGTGGAAGGCGATATGTTGTTATTGTGACAAAAAGCTTGGAGGAGATACAAAAAATGGGACGAGACACTTGCACGATCATTTCAATATATGTCCATTGAGAAAAACAAGAGACATAAAGCAATCAATTTTGAGGTCCAAGAAAGATGGCGAAGGAAAAGTTAGTTTGGGGACTTACACATTTAATGAAGAGATCGTAAGAAAAGAAATGCCCTCTATGATCATCTTGCATGAGTACCCCTTGAACATTGTGGAACATTTTGGGTTTCGAAGGTTCGTGAGTTCTCTTCAACCACTGTTTTTTGTTGTGACCGTTTCGGACCACGTGTAGGATCCGGCCGGAAGCAAGCCGGAAAAGGCAAGGAGATACCCAGAGGTCAGGACTGACCTGGCCGGTCTGTATCCGACCTCAGCGGGCTCCGACCACGAGTTTTCGACCTCGAAAGCGAGGCCGAAAACCAGCTTGGGACGCCCGTCCACGTTCATCACAGCCACTTTGAATTTTTTACCGTGGCCGGACCAGCCCGGCCAAGATCGGAGAAGTCCAGCGGAGGTCGCCCGGACGCGACCAACCGGCTGGAAGAATCTCCGACCTCATTGTCCACCAGGAGGCCGGCCTCCGATCACTCAAGGCCCCTGGCCGGCAAGAGAGATCTGGAGCACGTGATAGAATCAAGCGAGACCCTCCCCCAAGGGAGAAAAAGGCCGCCTCCGTACTCAGAGACTCAGAGAATATTCCACTCAAATGAGGAATTTCACCAGAGAATCGTCCTTTTTGGACACGCGTCAACACCCTAGTGGCCGGCCACCTGCAAGCACTGATATATCAGAGCCCGCGCGTCCTCAGAGGCAGGAGACATTTAATGCACCTGTCCCCCGAGAGGCCGGAAATGACCAATATACCCCTGTAGTGAGAAAACTTTAAATACCCCAACACTTGTAATGTAAAAAAAAGGTTCAATCTCTCTCAGTATAATCAATACATATACTCATTCAAGTCCAGGGAATCACAACCCCTGGCAATTCTTGGTGTTCTTAGTGTTCTTATGCATTTATTGCTTTTCTTCATTCAAGCATTCATTCTAGCATTTAAGAACCCAATCATTTGATGTTTTTACCAAAGCTTTTATAAATAGCCAGTTAATCCCAGCAACAAATATTTGGTAAACAACATTTGGCGCTAGAAGGAGTGTATTCTAACCCATCAAACTCGTATTTTCCTCATATCTCTTTGAAGAACACTAACTGTTCTTCAAAGCTTCATATCCTCAAGTCTTCAAGTCTTCAAACCACAAACTCCTCCTCTTCTGAAAGCAATGGATCCCCAGAGATCATCCCATGCCCACGGGAAAGCCACACGTGTGGCCTTCCCGATTTGTTTTCCGGAGGAACCCCTCCCATCCGGGGGTCGAGGTTTCTTTACTCCTGACCAGGCCGGGTCAGGGAGACGCCGCCAGGCGGAAGAGACGAGGGGGTGCCGGAGCACCACCTCCACCTCCAAAAAGAAGGCCCAGGCTCGCGCTCTCAAGGGTAAGGCGAAAGCCAGAGAGCACCAAGGTGAAAGCCAATGTCGGGCGAACCCCGTCTCCGCCCGTTCGCGAGGCTCCGCCTATCCAGTTTTAGACCGTTTGGGCGCGACAGACCCGTCGTGGTATCCGAGCCGCATACCCAGTTACGACACTAGGTACGGGAACACCGAATCCGTCTCCAACTCTGGGAGCACGGCCCAAATGCCCCACAAGAGGGCGGCCGAGGTCAGCCTGACCCCGGCAAACTCCGCCAGGCGCAAGCTAAGCTTCGCCCAAAGCGGCCTTTTGGGACGCGGAGTCCCCCGTGCGGCCGTTTTCGACCAAATCGGCCCCCTAGCCGACGGAGGCGACCAACTGGTCGAAACCCCCAACCCTGAACTCGCCAAGATGCAAAAGCAGCTTGACGAAATGAAGGCGCTCCTCGAAGCGCAAGGCCAAACTAAGGCCCGGCCAGTCGCCAGCGAGCCTTTGGCGGTCGATATTGAGCTCGCGCCGGTCCAGCTCAAAATCGTCCCCCCGCCAACCCCTCTCTACGAGGGAAAAATAGATCCGGAGACTTATCTGAGCAAATTCCGGATCTATATGACCGGGTATGGCGCGACAGACGCCACGAAGTGCAGGCTTTTCCCTCTCACCCTGGGCGACCTCGCCCACAGATGGTACGTGTCCCTCCCGGCACGGTCCATCGACTCGTTCGCTACTTTAAGCGCCCAATTCTCATCATACTTTGCGGCCAAAATTGCCCGGCCGGAAAGCTGGCATCGCCTGATGCGGATCCGCCAGGAGAAAGAAGAGCCCAACGAGGACTACGTGGCCAGAGTGGACGAGGTCATGCTGACCGGCGAGGCGGTAAGTGATCAACTGGCTTTGCACGCAACTCTAGGGGGTTTCCACGGTCGATCTCCTATGTTCAAACATCTCACCAAGGATTTCCCTAAGACCTACGCCGAATTCCGCGCCCGAGCCGGCGATTACCTGGCTCGGAGGAAGCTTCTGGCACTAAGGTTGGGGGAATCCGAGCCGACCCCAAAGGAGACGGAGGCGGCAGCCCAAACCTCCCCCAAGAGCGGCCCAAAGGCTAGAAGAGTGGCCAAACCGCCCGGTAACTTCAAGTCCTTCGAGGACGTTGAGGTTCACCTAACCCAGGCCATGAGGCAGTCCCCCGCGCATATCTTCAATGCGATTCAGCACCGGGACGTGCTTCCCAGGCCAAGGCCCTATTCTGGAGACTGGTCCCGGCTGGACCCTAAAAAGTTATGCGTCTATCACGACTCTATTGGCCATAATACGAGCCAGTGTCGTGATCTCCTCAAGCAGCTTTGGAAGCTGTTTGACGAAGGGCGTCTGAACGACCTCCTTCAGAGGCCATCCGGCCGGCAGGACCAACAGCAGCAGCAGCCCCAGCGTCACCCTCGGAGAAACGAGGAAGGCGGCCGGTCTCTCAGGCCGGTCGCAGCTTTGGAGGAGGACGATGACGAGGATGACCTCCTCCCACCCATGAATCCCGGCGGTCGGGTCAACATGATCCAGGCCGGCGGAGGGAACCTAGGCGGCCTCATCCCCATCTCGACGTAGTCCAACCGGAAGCGGAAAGCAGAGGTCCAGGCAGCGACCAACGTCAACTTGGTCACACCCCCAGAACCAAAGATTCACAAGAGCTTGGAGATAACTTTCTCCAACCAGGACAGGACCGGGGTGCTGTTCCCGAAGGGCGATGCGTTGGTGATTGCCGCCCGGGTCCTGGGCAAAGAGGTCCAGCGCATTTTGGTCGACAATGGGTGTTTTTGCAATATCATCTTCAAAACAGCCCTAGACCAGCTCGGAGATCTCGTCAACTTCATCAGGCCAATCGACCTTCAACTGAAGGGATTTGGGGACGCAACGGTCGCTGCGTACGGGAGGATAAAGCTCTCCGTGGAACTCATCTGCTGCTACAACGAGGAGGTCAGGATAACTAGGCCGTTAGATTTTATAATTGTAGATCAGCCAAGCTCGTATAATGGCTTTCTGGGTAGGCCCTTTTTAGAAGTTTTTGAAGCTGTTGCTTCTTCCTACTATTACTGTATCAAATTTCCCACCCCCGAGGGGGTGGTCGGCACCATTAAGGGTGACCAGGCAATGGCTAGAAG